>CM022391.1:133552837-134921636 GCA_011833715.1 Carcinoscorpius rotundicauda | reverse complement strand
TGTCATTCCCTAAATTTAGGTGCCGACTGCAGCGAAACCTTGTGTTTCATAATAAAGTAATTTCGAAATCAATGATTAAGCCTTACCTCATTTCCAAATTTAAACTCGTGAAGTAAAAACAGTTTTACCCGATTTCAAGCCTCTAAACCGAATTACAACATTTTGGCGTCTTTACACTTAAAAATTCGGTAAATAATTTTGTATAAATTCCAACTTTATATAATAGTCTTTCTAATTCGGTAAACATTTCATCATATATTTTTGGTTCTGCCTAATATGCCTAACAACCATTTTACTTTTGTGTAAATTTCATATTTTTGTTTAATATTTCTATAATTAATATTGGCAACCTTAGTAATTTGTAAAACAAGTTATGTAGTATTTGACTTCTATACTACAGAGTTTAACCTCTGTAGTATTTTATTATTTAAGTTATAATATTATATTTTAGTTTTGTTCTAGCTTATAAGTTATATTTTAGTGTGTGTCTTTTTTATCATTACAAAGCCACATCAGGCCATCTGCCGAGTCCACCAAAACAAACCAAACCATCTGCTGAGACCACCAAGGGGAATCGAAGTATATTTCAGTGAGCTCTTTAATGCAAATTGGCTTGGAATATATATAAAGAGTAAATATAAATCGGATATTACAGTGCTTCATTGTGCTTGTTTGTGTATTTTGAATTTCGCTCAAAGCTACTCAAGGACTATCTACGCTCTCAGTGTAAGACTAGAGGGAAGGCAGCTAGTCATCTCACCCACCTCCAACTTTTCGGCTACTCTTTTAACAACGAATAGTGGGATTGATCGTAATATTATAATCCTCTCATGGCTGAAAGGGCGAGCATGTTTGGTGCGACGAGGATTCTAACCCGCGACCCTCAGTTTACGATTCTTAACACACCTGGCCGTACCAGGCCTGATTGAAATCTACATTTATTTGCCCCTCAGTGTCACAGCGGTACGTTTACAGAACAGCGATGTTAAAATCAGGGGGAGGGGGGGTTGATTTTTCTCCGTGGACACAGAAGACAGTCCAATGTTCCTTTGCTATAATAAAAACACACTCTTTCATACTCGCACACATATAGTGGCACAGCGACAAGTCTGTGTTCTAATAACGCTAGAAATCGGGTTTTGATACCCGTAGTGAGTACAGACCCTTCTTGGTGTAGTTTTGTGTTTAAAAGCAAAGAAACGAATCTTTGTCTTTTTATCGTTATGTATCAACAATCGTGTACCAGTCGTTTAGTTTATCTGTGACTTTATTTTGTTTCACCAAAAACTAGTCTTGTTGTATCATTTACTTTCAATAATATTCGATAGTGATTTCAGTGGCATTTTATTTTTGTATTTAAGTTCACTATAAGTGTTTATCATTTGTTTTTTTGTTTTTCAAGATTGAACTAGTTTGTGTGACTTTCGTGACAGGTTCAATCGATATTGAATAGAAACTAGTCGTATTCAGTGACTTATTAAATATTAATCACACGGTTTGATTGTTTAAGCACGTATTTTGTACAGGCTAAAATACGTTTCCACTAGGAAAGCAATAGAACACATAAAAAGAAAAAGTGAACAGTCACACTTTAATGCCTTTTAGGCCGAGATTCTGGTTGGAACTAGATTTGTTTCCTGGGCGTTACACGAGAATATCCTTCGCCAAAACTGTGGCAAGTGGGTAGTGTTAATAATCTATGAGACACAATGATAATTCATTTTAGATACAGTATATTTCAACTGATCTGCATTATCCGATTGAACTGCTGAACAATGTAAACAAAAATTGTATACTAAATTATTGGTAAAATGGAAGTGTTGAAATTATTAAGGAAAACATTAGGCCCAGGACTGCGTAATAGAAATAATTATATTTTTGTCGGATTTTTTTTCTGCGTGGACTTTTCATTGTATAGTACAAGTTTCCATATGGTTAGTAATTCCACATGTTTTTCTCATTGAGTAAGTTATATTTTTATATGTCGAAATGAAATTTCCAAGTAAATTAGAAAAAAAAACAAAACATTGAGGTTAGTCCTTGAAATTACGTTAGGCCTAACAAATACGTTTCAGAAAACGGGAACTGTCGTAGTAAAAGTCTTATCTGGTCGAAGATAACATTGTTGTACAGTGAAAACAGAAGTGAATCACGTGTCAGTTCTAATCGTGCGTTACGTGACCAGTTCAAGCCGATAGTTTAATAGCCTTATTCATTTGAAAGGCTCGATAGGATAGTGAGGTCTACGTGTCATCGATTGGTAATGTTTAAAACGGATTAGTCCGTCGAGGAAATTCGGTAACACTGCTTTATTTACTTATCTTGATCGTTGTGATAAATTGTTCTCTGGTATAAATATTTTTATCATTAATGTAGTATAGTTTATTGAATATCAGTGTATTTATTGAATTGTATTGATTGTTGGTGTTTCTAAGAGCTCTTGAAAACCAGTGTAAACATGAATATTTTTTACTATAGCAATGTTTAAGTTATATCTCCCAACATTGATTCAGCGGTGTTAACTAGTTGATTTCAAAGCATTTAACGCCAGAGGTTGGTTTTAGATATGCGTAATGGACGCAGCACAACTAGTCCATTGTGTAACTCTGCTCTGAGTAAAAACAAATAAAAGTTTAAATTAATATGAATAACTGTTTCTGAATGGCAGAATTCTTCTTAAAACTCTGGAAGTGTGAACAAGACCAAAAGTAAATTTAGACTCTAAGGGAATTCAGAAAGACAAATTTACAACAAAATAAACGAAACAATGGACTACTTGTGACAGGACACTCTAAATCCGTTGAATTCCAACAGATGGACTATCTCTGATAAGATATGACATTTTAAGCCCCTGAAATCCAGCAGATGGACTACCATTAATAAGATACACTGCTGGCCAAAATCTTAAGGCCAATGAACATAAAGAAAAAATATGCATTTTTCGTTGTTAGACTCAACCATTTATTTGAGCAGAGCTTCGAAATATAAAAATAAAACACTTTTTAGCATTTAATAGGGAAAATGTGAACACTATGAAATTGGCAAACACGCTGGATGGTCCAAAAGAATTACGTTATTCGCCACGAAAAGCCCCCCAGTGGCACAGCGGTATGTCTGCGGACTTACACGCTAAAATCCGGGTTTCGATACCCGTGGTGAGCAGAGCACAGATAGCCCATTGTGTAGCTTTGTGCTTAATTCTAAACATCAACAACAACAACAACAACGCCACGAAAAAGTCCTTCGTTCTGTTGAAAGATCCAGTCATTTCCACTCAAGCGAGGGTCTTCAGTCAAGAAGGATGTTCTCTCCAACATTCCAATGTAGCCAGCTGCTGTTTGATGCCAGTGTATAACCTGAAGCTCCGTTGTTCCATGGAAGGAGAAAGCACCCCAGATCTTGATGGAACCTCCTCCACTGTGTCGTGTAGAAAATGTCTCCGCTAGGATATCCTTATCGTGTCAGTAATGTTGGAAGCCATCTGGACCATCCAGGTTAAATTTTTTCTCATCAGAGAACAAAACTTTCTACCACTTTCCTATGTCCCATGCTTGGTGCTTCTCAGCAAAGTTTAACCGAGCTGTTTCGTGGTGTGGAAGGAGACGTGGCCTTTGAAGACGTTTACGGTTTTTAAAGCCTTCTCTTGTAGATGCCGTCTTATCGTTTTTGAGCTGCATTCTGCATCCGTAAGAGCCTTAATGTGGTTCAACGATCGGCTGGTGTCTTGCCAGATAACCCATCGAATCCTCCTGCTCAACGCCGGCAAACTTTTCTTGAGCCGACCACTTGAAATTCTCGCTCCGTATCTCTCAGGGTTTTTCAAGACATTTGCAACAGCAGTTTTACTGCGCCCAATCTCACCAGCGTAGGCACGTTGAGAGAGACCTTTTTTATGCAGCTCGACATTTCTGCCACATTCAAACTCTGTCAACTTTTTGCCATGTTTTTACCCAAAGCAACACAGGAGATGTCAGTCAGAGATATTGACAACGCTAATACTTGAACACGAATGACTAAATTGCGTCACGTGTTTACCGATTAACGCTTCGTTTCAGTATGGTCTTAAACTTTTGACCAGCTAGTATTTAGGCTAATTTCATAGTGTTTACATTTTCCCTACTTTATACTAAAAAATGTTTTTATTTTTATTTTTCCTTTTCTTATTTTCATCTTTTGAAGCTCTACTCAAATAAGTGGTTGAGTCTAACAACGCAAAATGCATATTTTTTCTTTATGCTCATTGGCTTTAAGATTCTGGCCAGCAGTGTATGACATTCTAAACCCTTTGAACTTCAACAGGTGGACTACCTTTAATAAGATGTGACATTCTAAACCTGTAAAACTCCAACATATGGATTACCTTTAATAAAATATGACATTTTAAATCTGTCGAAATCTCAAAAGTTGGTTTTCAGTTACAAACTATCATTTTTCATCTTAGGGAAGAAAGGTTTTGGTGTTGAAAAGAAACTAAGTTATCGTTGAGAAAATTTAAACTTTTATACTTAACAACAAAAGTTTTGTTCATATTTCCAAGAACGATGTAATTCATTTCTGTTCACTTGCTTAGGTAATTTCTTTTTAATTTCAGGATATATTATTCAGAAACAATCGTGGCGGAGATGAGAAGTCCCCGACTGCCAGGGGTAGAACGGCTGAGGTACAGGATAGAAGGCAAACTTAGCAAGCAGCTGGATGAAAGTCCAGGCTTCATAAGAAATCAGAATTTTAGGAAGAGCTGTCCCATTATGACATCAACATCGGAAAAGTTTTCAAGAAGGAGAAAGCCTATTTTGCCCATTACTTGTCGAAAGACGTCACGTGTACTTAACAACAGCGACTTGGAACTAACTGTAGAAGGTCTAAATTTACATAACGACGTTTATTCTCCAGTAATAAGCTCTTCATCCACGCTGACATCTCTTTCAAACGGTCGGAAGACTGGTGACGTCACCTCGTCAAGACGAATCTCGCTTCCGGTATATGGTAGTTTACGCGTGCATAGATCACACCAAAAGTTCTTCGAGATCCACGAGGCTTTTTCTGACGTCAGTGTACTTTCGGGTACTGTCCAGGAATGTGTTGTTGACGGTCCGTTCCACCAGAGGTCACCAGTTCATCTCAACCAGGAATTTGATTGGATGAATTACCGGTCGTCCACCCACTCGTCACGCATGTCGACATCGTCACAGAGTTCTTGCACCAGTGAAGACGGCGTTTGGATTCCAAGAAAGCATTCGGTATAAGATGGAGGTTTTAAACAACAAGCAACGAAAGCACTTAGTTTAAAGTATCATCTCATCAGCTGGCTGATGGATAGGCTTAACTTGCTGGTATTTCACTAACGTACTGTTAAAGAGAACTCAACTGGTGTAGCAGAATATTCACAAGTGAACAGTGATGAGAAAAGTGACTATGAAACATGTTGCTGTGGTAACGAAGTGCTGTTCTGTTATTAAATTAATCTTAAGAGCTTTGATTTAACACCTTTTGACAAGGTTGGGTTACGTACGCGATTTTTATCGTTGTTGTTTTTTTGTAACTTGTTTCATTCCGCATTAAAGATTGAAATTTTGTTTCGTTTCTAAATGTTGGATAGAATGATTGTAGTTGATATTTACTCTGTATTTTAGAGAAATCAGAATAAAGGTCTTCGACAGAAAAACGCTGTAGTGTTTTAATTAGATCTGTTTATATATACAAGGTGGCCCGTAAGTCCCTACCCATCCATATGTCTCATATATCTGTGTTCTGTCCCCCATTCTCGCTGCATAATATTATGCGACGCCATGTTCTGTGAGACATTTTCCTCAACATAGCAGGAATTATTATACCAAAGGCCACGGTAACAGCTGCCTTCAATTCATCATTAGTATTATAACGTTGTTTAGACATAATCTCCTTTATATATCCCCATAGAGAGTTATCACATGTTGTACTTGTCACAATACACTCTTCAAATGTAAATGGGTTTACATCGGCCATATTTCTCTGAAAAAAAAAGAAACAAATTTATAATACATGCGTAATTGAATGTAACATAATAACATATGAATGGGTAGGGACTTACGGGTCACCCTGTAGATCTGTTAATGACTATTCCATAAGTACGGTGAACGTTTTGTTTTCAGTTTCTGAAAGTAAGTCCTGGGAATTTAATCAAACACTATTTGTCACCGTATATATACGGTAAAAATAACGAATACGAATTACATTGTTTATAACGTGTTATTACAAATGTACACAGGTTTTTAGAGCTCGTGTATTAATTTACGACAGTGTTTATTGTTCTAAATGAAATGTATTACTGTAGGATAGTGTATTGTTCTAACTTTAACACCTAATATTAGGACAGTGTTATATGTAACTAGTGTCCCGATCACTGATGTATTTGTTGTGTCCATGATTAAACGAAAAGTGTTATTGGTAGTAGATGTGGCAAACCCAGTTTGGTTGGAATTACATAATTATACACCCCTCTAAATCTCACAGACCATTAACAGACTAAATATATAATTCAGTGGGCCTCATACTAATGTCTAATGAGAAGCGAATCAGCAATTTTTCGCTGAATTTAAGAGCACGAAACAAGTAACACAATATGAAACATTCAAGCCTCTAATCTCACGATTAGAAGCACCAGTTCTGTTATGGTTTATCTTAGCTATTACACTAGGCCCAGTATGGCCAAGCGTGTTAAGGCGTGCAACTCGTAATCTAAGGATCGCGGGTTCGCATCCCCATCGCGCCAAACATGCTCGCCCTTTCAACCGTGGAGGCGTTGTAATGTTACGATCAATCCCACTATTCGTTGGTAAAAGAGTAGCCCAAGAGTTGGCAGTGGGTGGTGATGACTAACTGCCTTCCCTCTAGTCTTACACTGCTACATTAGGGACGGCTAGCACAGATAGCCCTCAAGTTGCTTTGTAGCGAAATTCCAAAAAACAAGCTATTACACTAATCCATATGTTTTGGATGAACGAACGTCACAGACTAAGTGCCCTAAAACTTATGCATGTGTAATTCTCGCTCTGCACATTTGCTGTTTATAATTAACACATAAATATATATAACTTACGTGCATACTAGAAAGTAATAAGGACATATATGCCTTCCAGAAACCTCGAATAATTCTGACTATGTCTTTGAGAAAGTACAAAGATCGTGCGCCGTTATCTAGAAAGGCTAGATTAACTGTCTCTGATGATAGGTTGCACATGTTAATAAGGCAGTATTATTAGTGATAATTCATTTAATAACACTAAGTAAAAACTAGGCTTCCTTTAGCTGACCTTGGCCCAGTCTCCTAGCAACTGAAGAGTGAACCTTAGTTCAAACTAGTTGTATGTTACCAAGTCTAAGGGTTTTATTTCTAGTGTTAGTTGTTACTAGATTATCTTGTCACGGCTACTAAATCACAGTTTTTCTGAAAACACGTGTGCTCGATATAACAAATAAACCTTACAAATAGTCTGAATTATCATTTTATATAATTTTACTTTTCAGACAGACGTTTCTGATTTGTAACGTTTATAAATTAATAAAACTTGATATTAATATGATATTTGTGTTTTTGGCCTTGTCACGAAACAATTCCTTGAAACGTTGCCACAGAAAAGTATATATTTAAAGATAATTTGTTGACATCAAAGCTCGTGCACTTTGTGACGTCAATCATGATTGTATTGTCTATAAATGATAAGTTTTTCAACAGATAACTTGTTTTGTGCCCTGAAATTGTTATATTTTGCGAAAAGTAAACAAAATTAACGATGGAAGTTACACTAAGCTTTAATTGGAAACAAGTAAAAAAATCACGTGTCGGATAACTGTCGAGAATACAAAATGTTAAGTTTTCACGTAATCTTTAGACACAATATGAGATATTGTGGTTTCATAAAAAAAGTTGACCTCAGTCCTTTTCTGGTGTCTAGGTTTTCTTAACCTTGTGCTAGGAGTTAGGGCCGAAGACTACAATAGAAAGTTGCATAATTAAACCAGTGTTTCCCAACCTTTATGCATCAGTGTGCCACTTTTGAGACGGGGAGGTGGGTAAACAGCGATGTCCAACTGGTGTCCGATAGAACAGGATACTCACAATATAATTAACAATAATAGAAATACAATATGCACAGAAGCATATATTATGGACTTTATTAATATTGTCTACTAATGTTATTATAAAGTAATAAAAATTGCATTAAATTTATATCTATGTATACCTGGAAATAAACAAGTTGATGACTGTTTAATGTAATCAGATAGTAAGATAGGAATATCTGGCTTGTGATCAGACAGTAGGACGGGGGTATCTGCCTTGCGTCTGACAGTAGGACGGGGGTATTTGGTTGTAATCAGACAGTAGGACAGGGGTATCTGGCTTGTGATCAGACAGTAGGACGGGGGTATCTGGCTAGATGTGGACGAGATTAGACAAAGATCTGGTTCCACGTTAATAAGATTTCGGATTCAGGGGAAAATCTTCTAAGAGGGTGTGCCTGTTTATTTTTGTTCCTGTCAGGTAGTACACTTTGAGAAACGCTATATGAAACGATATTGGGACTGTAGACACCCTGATTTTGAGAAGTACGTGATTTCATCGATAGATGGAAGCAGCTGCAAGTCGTACTGCCTGTATTTGCCGAGTGTGAAATGCTCTTCAATAAAACAGAAAAGATTGAAAACCCTCAAGATCAAACAGTACACACTAAGCTACGATCAGTCACTGTTAACATTTCTCGTGAAAAGTTTTGTAAATAGTTTTCCTCAGTGTAAGTCTTTAACCAGGGCTGTGACCCATTAATGCCGTCTGACAACATAATCTCACCTACCTTAACTTTACGAACATATAATACTATCAGCATAACGTATTTATTTAAATATAAAACAGGTACGAACTGTTTTATTTCCTGGTAAAACTAAAATCGTGTTTTTTTAAAACTATTCCATGACTTTACTTTGTTTCTCTGTAAACGTTTAGGCTTCATAAAAAGTTCAGGAAATTCCTGTCAGAAATATGTCTTAAACCAACCATTACTGTCGCTAAGGTAACTCTAGTGCTCTAGAGATAAATATTTAGATTTGTATCTAATGCACTAGTTGTGGTTTGTATGTAGGGAAAAAATCCATGTCACTTTGTTCGCAGGAAACCCTTGTTTTAGAACGGAGTAAATCTATCTTACAGATCAAGATGACGGAATTCTAGGCTGATGTAAGATAATAGTACATATATCGTCTGGCATGTCTGCCCTCTATTCGTATCTTCTACATGACAAATGTCGGTTAGGAAATGTGGTGAGTATGATAAATTTCTCTAGATGTGAGTTAGATATTTAGAGATTGCGCGAGTCTTTGTTGTAACGTCTAGAATCATCTCGGAAAAACTTTTGTCGGTTGTACATTTGTTGTGTATTTTGTCACAACCCGCAAAACTTTATCTGAAATACACTTGAAAAACAGAGATTTTCCCAAAAATTACTTGAAGTCGTTTGTTTGACCAGTTGATAGGAGCTATATAAAATAAACAAAACTGGTTCCACTCTGTGTTAATATTCCAATATGGACCCATTAGATTCCTCAAATAATCCGGACTCTTAGGTTGTTCTTAACGTCTGAAACATCACACACTAATGATCCAGACATTTAACCTGTTCCGAACCTCCGGAACATCACAGATTAATTTCTTCATCGCTGACCACATTTCTACTACTTGTTACGCATGTCAGGTGATAGAGTTCTTTATGTTTTAAGGACGATTTATTACACCTCTTACAATGACAAGAATCACTAGTTTCTGTGAGTGTCCACAACAGAGGTAAGATATTGACAGCAAATAGAATTTGCGTCCATAAATAATTTCTCTGTTGGCTTTTTTCTTCTTTCTTTGTTAAGTAAAACAGGCCAAATAATAAAGTGCCGTGTAGTAAATGTTGTGAGCTTATCTAAGTACAGCAAGCCTTAACCCTCGTACGTACAGCTGAAGTGGTAAACTGGTTGGTTTGGCGTTTAATGGTGCAAAGCAACCAGGCAATCTGCGCCCAGTTGAAGTGTCTTTAATAATGATAAGGAGAAAAGCTCTCGATTTCGCCGAATATTTAAATATTTCTATAAACACGTGAAACGATTCTCTACGTAAGTTTTCATGACATCTAGTGTTATCTTTAGAAGATAAATGATACGTTGAAAACCTAATAACATCTTTGTCTATCATAATTATAAAAGTCAAGTGTTAGTCGGTTTGTTTGTTTTGGAATTTCGCACAAAGCTAATCGAGGGCTATCTTTGCTAGCCGTCACTAATTTAGCAGTGTAAGACTAGAGGGAAGGCAGCTAGTCATCACCACCCACCGCCAACTCTTGGGCTACTCTTTTACCAACGAAAAGTGGGATTGATCGTGACATTATAACGCCCCCACGGCTGGGGGGCGAGCATATTTGGCGCGAACCCGCGACCCTTAGATTACGAAGTGTACGTCTTAACGCGCCAGGCCATTCCAGGCCTGTGTTAGTTGGTCACGCTCGATTTCTCCATATTTCATGAGGAAGTAACAGGAGTCCAATTCCACTCATTTCCTTATAACACTTTCTCTTCTAACTTGTAACATTTCTCTTCTAATTTATATAACACTTTCTCTTCTAACTTATAACACTTTCTCTTCTAACTTGTAACACTTTCTCTTCTAACTTATAACACTTTCTCTTCTAACTTGTAACATTTTCTCTTCTAACTTATAACACTTTCTCTTCTAACTTGTAACATTTCTTTTCTAATTTATATAACACTTTCTCTTCTAACTTGTAACATTTTTCTTCTAATTTATATAACACTTTCTCTTCTAACTTAGAACATTTTCTTTTTTTATAACTCATTTCCATTTTCGTCGATTGTCATCGCTATCATCAACGTAATTTTGTTTTTGTTTTTGAATTTCGCGCAAAGCTACTCGAGGGCTATCTGCAATAACCGTCCCTAATTTAGCAGTGTAAGACTAGAGGGAAGGCAGCTAGCCATCATCACCAACCGCCAACTCTTGGGTTTCTCTTTTGCTAATGAGTAGTGGGATTGACCGTCACATTATAACGTTCCCACGGCTGAAAGGGCGGGTATGTTTGGTGCGTCCAGGATTCGAACCCGCGACCCTCAGATTATGAGTCAAACTCCTTAACACGCTTGGCCATGCGGGGGCCATATTAATTAGTAAACTGGAAAAATTTGTTCGTTCGTTGAAGTTTGCACAAAGCTGCACGAGGCCTATTTGTGACAGTTGTTCCTAATGTTGAAGGGAAAGCAGCTAATCAACAACGCTCACCGCCATCTGATTGGTCTGCTGTTTATCAAGAAATAGTGGGAGTGACAGTAACCTTATAACGCCCCCAAGACTGAAATGTGTCTTTTCAGTCTACGATTGAAAATCGAGTATCCTTGTCATCAGGCCTTAAGACTGGGAAAGATATTATTAGAAAATATATTTCTGTTATTAGAAAATGAGTGAATAAATGATAAAAGTAGTTGAAAAACCGAAACGTTTAACTGTTGAAAAGGATCGATAAACACACGACTGAGGTAAATTTACGGATCATAAACACAGTAAGTGTCCAAAGCGGCTTCGTTCTGAAATTATAACAAACAAACAAATAAAGCCTTTTGTCGAGAAACCGTAAACTTATTTCTTTGTTATAAGGAGAGTCCGGATCTCGGTACACCGCGCTCGCTCATTAATGGGATGAACTGCAATTGTACTTCTACCAACCTGACCAGTCACCGTACTTCTATCAACCTGACCAGTCACCGTACTTCTATCAACCTGACTAGTCTCTGTACTTCTATCAACCTGACTAGTCACTGTACTTCTATCAACCTGACTAGTCACTGTACTTCTACCAACCTGACCAGTTACTTGCTGTACTTCTATCATCCTAACCAGTCACTGTACTTCTATCAATCTGACTCGTCACTGTGGTCCAGATATGTTCCACGTGATTTCACATGCCTCCTTTTATTGGACACCAGCTGTTTGTCGTTATAAGACATCATTGCTTTCTGATATGCACTGCAGTAGCTGTAGAAACATTCAGAAACGGAAGTTACGTCACTGTTTTCTTCTATCGGTGTAGTGTACCATTGTTTACTTGTAAGTATTGTTTCTTTGCCCATAAATATAAAACTACGCCATGGGCTATCTGTGCTGTTCCCACCGGGAATAGCAAAATCCGCTTTTTATCGCATAAGGTCCTCAGATTTGGCACCGAGCTGCAGGGGTGAAAAGCGTGTGTGTAATTCTAAAAGAGATAAAATCCTTTATAACATATCGACGTTTGTAAACTGAATCAGCCAGTGTGTTACACACTAATAACTTTATAAGATGCTCTGTTAATTCCGTTTCTTAAATCTCAAAATATTTGTTTTTTATTAATGTTTTAATTTTTATTTTTTTTTGTCGCGTCCTGGAAAAAATTAAAAATTAATTTTAGGTCTTTACATCGCAGAACAGTTTGGTTTGGTAAATACAAACTTCATTCACCCTGAAGTGTATTGAACGAAACTCTAGTTTTAAATAATAAACAACTTTAAATAACTCATGAGTTATTGACGTTGTCTTAACAACCTTTCTTAAACATCACAACATGTATACAGACTCCTTAACGTTCCCATAGAAACCCAGTATTCTGAGTATTGCAGTATTCATAAGATATGTGGACTGATCTTAAAATGATTTACCTTTAAAACATTTAGATGTTCACTCGTATATAAGCTTTAAATTTAACAACGACGCATTTAAATAATTAAAAACTTGAATAAGTCAAAACAGCATTTTAAAGAACCACAACTTTCTGACTGTAAAAACAAAAGGTAATTTGTAAGTCATATGTGGCCTTCTTAGACAGTGAAGATAAATAAACTGTATCTTTAATTTGATGCGATATTTTGATTTCACTTAATTTCAAGTTTAGATTTACTTCAGCAAACTTCCAGAGGGCACTTCAGAAAAACATTCAACGCAACACTACTTTACAACATCTCGCTTGCAAACCTTTACAATCTTTGGTTTTATTGGATTATCTCTTTAAAATATTCCCACCGAAGGTGCTATGAGTATTTTTGCAACAAAAGTACCATTGTAACTGTTTCCTTACAAAACAGTAATATTTGAATACCAATGAAATACAGCAGTACCTCGCACAGTACGGCTTTAATCAGCACGTGATTCACTATAGTGCGGTTTATAATTTGCGACTAATGATGATTCAGTTGGTACTGAATGATTCACTACATATACGTATAAGAATAGAATGATCTCCACGAATTTGTGTCAGTCGCTTATTCTAGATCAGTGGAAGGAAACTTATTTTTCACAGTGGCCACAATTATGGTTAATGAAAACAACATTGGCCACACTATCAAAATAAATTGAAAGATATTAGTTTAATCAAAATAATTACATTTTAACTAGCTTTCAATGTGAAAATTGACGGTGGTTTTTATCAACAAGTTTTGTGAAATTTCACTTAATATCTGTACTAAATGAGCATCTTAGTTCTGCCTCTAAATTTAAGTCAATAAGCCGAGATCTGTATCTAGACTTGAGAAAATCTAGCGTAAAAAATGTTGACTCACACACTTATGTGAATCCAAACAAAGAAAATAGTTTTGATTTTTTTGTTTTCTTGGAATTTCGCACAAAGCTACTCGAGGGCTATCTGTGCTAGCCGTCCCTAATTTAGCAGTGTAAGACTAGAGGGAAGGCAGCTAGTCATCACCACCCACTGCCAACTCTTGGGCTACTCTTTTACCAACGAATAGTGGGATTGATCGTAACATTATAACGCCCCCATGGCGAGCATTTTTGGCGCGACTCGGGCGCGAAACCACGACCCTCAGATTACGAAGCGCACGCCTTAACGCGCTACGTCATGCCGGGCCCTAAATAGTTTTGAAATTGATATCTTTAAGTTTGGAAGATTCTCTATCATCAGAATAGTAAGCCACATCTCTCTGATAGAACATTTTTGTTCACCTTTTTGCGTTCTACACTTTGCAGGGTAATCATCTTGTCTTTAAAGCCACACTTATCCAAAGACAAGAAAGATGTAATTTCCTTACTAAAATATCCTATGTAAAACTGAAACCGAACATGCAAAAATTGAAAGATCAATGTTAAATTTTTAAATTTGGAGAAACGTGATTAGAATTTTTGAGATAGTTGTTGTTGTTTTGTATTAAGCACAAAGCTACACAATGGGCTATCTGTGCTCTGCCCACCACGGGTATCGAAACCCGGATTTTAGCGTGCAAGTCCGCAGACTTACCGCTGAACCACTGGGGGGCTTTTGAGATAGATTTTTGATCCAGTTTACATAGAGATCTTTAGCATCAGATAAATCATAGTCCTTATTATTTTCTAGAAAACTATTCAACTTTGCAAAATGTGTCAAATTATTCTTTTGTAACTGTTCCACAAGAAAGTTTGGCTTTAACTGAAATTCATGAATAGACTGTGTTTACCGGGTTATTATTTTATCTTTTCCTTGAAGCTTTGCATTCAAATTATTCAAGTGAGTCATCATATTGCACAGAAAGTACAAATCACACTGTTATGACAAAGTTTCAATTTCAGGGAAATTTTCAATCTTATCTTTTCCAACAAGATACTCTTTTATTTCAGGAAATAAGGAAGCAAATCGTTCCAAGACTTTTCCTCTACTTAACCATCTTACATTACAAATCAGTAAAATCATCAAAAGTACAGTCACTGCTTTTCTTCAAAGACTCAACAAACTGTCGATAGATGAGAGAGCTTCCACTTCTAATATAATTCACAATTTTTACAACAGTGTCCATCAAATTTTTCAATTCATCATTTTAAACATCTGAGCATATAAATTTCCTGATGCAAAATGCAATGAAAAGATGGCGGTGTAAACTTCACATTATTATCAATTAAATGCTACTTTAAAGGAGAAACAAATCTTAATTTCACCCCATTCATGGCGGAAGCAGCACCTGTTGGGACAGAAACCAGTTTTGTAAAATCCAGAATGAATTTGACATTTCAATAAATTTTTCGAAAATGCTTTTTTCCACATGTTCGATCTTGTGATCTATAAAGGCCAAACATTTCTTTCCTCACTTGAAGATGTCAGTTACATGTCGAACATATCAACTGTGTAATGTCATTAGCATCTGTCAACTCATCTAGTGCTAAGGAAAAATACAAAGTCTTTTAGTTGTTAAAGAAACTGATTTTCTATGTCTTTACTAACTCTAACATTCTGTGGACAATTGTTTTTCGACTTAATTGTAAATTATTTAACTTTTGAAGAATATCATCTTTTATTTTTGAATCATAATTCACCAACAGAATTTCAGTGACCAAAATCAATATTTCTTTTACTAGTTCAGCATCAGGAAATGATTTATTTTTTGAGCTAGAATCCAAGTTACTTTTTAGCAAGCTAACATAACTAATTCTTTTGATGATAAAAATCTTTTAGGCCTCCCTTTTGTTCATGAAGTTGTGCTTTCAGATAGCTAATTTCATTCACACGATTTTTGATATTAACTTTGTTACACAGAAGACACATTGGTTTATTATTTACTTCATTCATTACAATTTTCAACTTCCAACTTTCACTAAATTCTTGTTTCACGTGTTTTCAGTTACGCGCCATTCTCTTTTCTGCAGTAATGACAGAATCAGTTAAACTGTCTTTATTTTCTGAGTGTTCACCATCATTTGGATTATTTTGTTTTCGAATTATCCACTTCTCCATATTTTGGGATTTAAAAACAAAATATTTTTAAACACCTGAAAGTTCCACAATGAAAATATGTTTGCAAGCGCATTCAAAACAACGCACCCTCAATAACAAACACCTAAACCATACTGACGTTACAAAATAGGCGGAGTCTGTGGCAGTGATGAAGCGCGCGACATCAGCGATGACGTCAGGCAGTGTAGTTGCTGATTACCAAATTTTCGATCAAAATAAATGATGGAAAAAGTTAATTCCTAAACTCGAGCTGGTCACAATTGTACTATCTACTGACCACATGTGGCCAGTGGCCATGAAGTTGCCCACCCCTGTTCTAGATCTTCTTTTTTTTTTTTTTAGTACAGAGGTCGAGTTATTATGAGTAAGAAAACAAAGCGTGATGATACGGAGCCAAAGAAACGTAAATGGCTGATATTAGAAGAAAAACTTGAAATCATCAACTGCCCTGAAGAAGGCGCTTCGTTTACCAAACTCGCACGAGACAAAGGAATAAATGAATCATCTGTCAGAAGAACTGTAAAAGAAAATAATCCATACAAAGAGTGTGGAATGGCTACCATTTATTTTGCCTCGAAAACAGTCGTAAAGAAAAAGAGTTCTTTAATGGTGGATATGGAACGCCTGTCATCAATGTGGACAGAAAATTGCAGTCAGAAACAAATTCCTTTAAATCAAATGGAAATTCAAAGAAAAGCTTTCAACGCTTTTAAAGAAATCGTAACAAAAGAAAATGACAGAGGGGTAACTAAAACAAGTCGTGATTGGTTCTTTCCTTTTTAAAAAAACGCTCGAGGCTTCAAAATGTACATACTGTACGCGAAAGATGAAGAGCAGACAAAGATACTGCTAAAATGAATTTATAAAATTACTGAAAAAGGAAGAGGGATATAAGTATAACCAGATTTTTAATGTTGATGAAACGGGTTTATTAAAAAATACCTTCTAGAACTTTCCTATCAGAAAATGAAAAATCTCGGCCAGGTTATAAGACATCAAAGGATCGTTTGACACTTTTGTTTTTCGGAAATATAACCGGAACTTTTAAATTAAAACTCATGCTTGTGTATCGTACGGAACTCCCCCATCCCCAAGCACATATAAGCTGTGCAAAGACCCTCCCAGTTGTTTGGCAACTAAATAAAATTTAAAAAGTTGGGATCACGAAAACTTTGTTTTAAGCCTGGTTAAAACATTATTTTTATTCTGCAGTTGAACGTTACTACAAAGTAAATAGCATGGACTTTAAATTTTTGTTATTAAATAATGTACCAGACCATCCAAGGGGACTTTTGTGACTTTAATGAAAAAATCAAAACTCATTTGCTTCCACTCAATGCAACATCTCAACTGCAACCAGTGGATTAAGGTGTCATTGCGACGTTTAAAGCCTTTTATTTGAGGCGAACTTTCTCTCAAGTAATATAGGTTACAACCAGAGAAGCTTCACTATTTTTTGGCTGATTTCTGGAAAAAGTAGAGAATCAGAAATGCCATCGAAACACGATCGAACTTAACGAGAGTGACCTGAAGCACGTTTTGCCTCATTGCACAAGCGATTCCTGTAGCTTTGAGTCCGAAATTAGAGACGTTTCCAAAGACGTCGTCAAAATTAGACACCATCTTGGATTCGAGTACTTGGAAGTGGCTGATGTTTGAGAGTACATTGATGCACATTCTCAAGTTCTCGACAAAGATACGCTTCTTAATTTAGACCAAGATTGGGCATATGAGGAAAAACAAGAAAAGTCCACAGGGTAAAAATGGTTCTAGTGAAAAGCATAAAAAAAATCCCATTACGGGAACTTAAAAGTTTAGGGCAGCAGAAACTGTTTAAGACTTAATTATGAACCATAATCCAGACATAGAGAGCGGCATCAATACCCGACGAGCGTTAGAAGACGTTATTCAATGTTACCGATAACTCCGCAAACAAAGTAGTGCAACTTACATCAAGCAGATTTTTTTTCTTTAATCGGTAAATTTTTAGTTTTTTTTCAAAATAAAGTTTACCATTTTCGTTTTTATGTTACTTCATCACTGTTTATTTTTTCTAATTAATTAGGTTTAATTATTTCTAATATGAAAAAATTCTTTTATACCCAGGTATCATTATTTTTTCCAGTTGAAACTATTCAGTGCTGATATCCCCCAGTGGTTCAGCGGTATGTCTGCGGACTCACACGCTAAAAACCGGGTTTTGATACCCGTGGTGGGCAGAGCACAGATAGCACATTGAGAAGCTTTGTGCTTAATTTTAAAAAAACCAACAAAACAAACAGTGCTGATAAATTCAATGCGGTAGTCTTTCTAACGCATTAAAGGTACCGTGCGATGCAATCGTGTATTATAATTACCATAATACTGATTTACAGGAGTTTTATAATTTCAGTTACAATTTCTATTTTTAGCTCCTAAGAAGCTATACAGCGAAATGTTGAGTGTCCAACCAAACGAAAATAAGGTTTTAAAGTTGTTTATTTCTAGCAATAAAGTATGTTTTATACACCAATGTGTATTACATAAAACACCCAAAAATAATGGTAAAATTTCTCTCGCCTGCTTACAACATGTATTATTCACCTACTAGCAGAAACTTCCGTGACAACTTGTTGGGTGTTTTTAATAAAAGAAACTTTGACAAATACGGACACCCAATAAACCACAAAAAAATCCATATTAATAATAGCAAGTGAATATTACTGAACTGAAACAACAATGTTTATTAACTTAACTGGGCATCTGGTAGAATAGTCTAGTAATATTGTCGGCTACTGGAAATTCGTCAACTAAAATAACAATAGTGTCTGTTAACTAAGTAACCACACATCTAGTAGTCTAGTAGAACAGACCAGTATTCATGTTTGCAACTGGATATCAGTAAACTAAGATAACAGTAGTGTCTGTTGGCCTTGTGCCTACACATCTAGTAGTCCAGTAGAACAGACCAGTGTTAATGTTTGCAACTGAACATCAGTAAACTAAAATAACAATGGTGTCTGTTAACTAAGTAACCACACATCTAGTAGTCCAGTAGAACAGACCAGTATTAATGTTTGCAACTGGACACCAGTAAACTAAAATAACAATATTGTCTGTTAACTACGTAACCACACATCTAGTAGTCTAGTAGAACAGACCAGTATTAATGTTTGCAACTAGACATCAGTAAACTAAGATAACAATTGTGTCTGTTAACTACGTAACCACACATCTAGTAGTCTAGTAGAATAGACCAGTGTTAATGTTTGCAACTAGACATCAGTAAACTAAAATAACAATGGTGTCTATTAACTAAGAAACCACACATCTAGTAGTCTAGTAGAACAGACCAGTATTAATATTTGCAACTAGACATCAGTAAACTAAGATAACAATAGTGTCTGTTAACTAAGTAACCACACATCTAGTAGTTTAGTAGAACAGACCAGTATTAATGTTTGCAACTGAACATCAGTAAACTAAGATAACAGTAGTGTCTGTTAGCCTTGTGTCCTCACATCTAGTAGTCTAGTAGAACAGACCAGTATTAATGTTTGCAACTGTACATCAGTAAACTAAGATAACAGTAGTGTCTGTTAGCCTTGTGCCCACACATCTTGGGCTTGTAGATCTAGAAATAATGTTGCCTACTCTACATTAAACTACAAGAACAATGGTGTTTTAACTTAGTTTAAACCAATAGAGTTTTAGCTCCAGGACATCCAAGTTAAGTTGTTTGAATACCAGTTTCATTTGATAGTTTTGCTTTAAGACAACTACGTTTTGTTTGAATGCCTGTTTGAATTGCTAGAGATTTAAGTTGCAGTGCGACCAAGTTGTTTGAATTCCTGTTCAAATTAAGTAATTTTAGTACAACATACTTTAGTTGCTTGAATGCCTGTTAAATCAGAGTTGTAGCTTCAGACAATGCGTTTTGAAGGTGTTTTCGCCCGTAGAACTGCTGCTGACTTTATATTTTTTGTTTTTCGCCACATTCTCTGTAAACTTAATAGATTGTCGTGTGTGAAAATCTTAAGTTCACCAGTTGTTCAAATGCTGGAACCACCACGTCTTCCACCAACAATGATTCCACGGTTAAAGTCGCTTAGATTGCTCATCTTCCCCATTTTAATGTTTGGTCGAACGACAATTGTAGTTCTTTGGCTATTTGTTTTAGAGCAGACGTACCTAATGAAGTGGCTGCTGATGTGGCTGATTCTTCCAGCAATGAATTATGTTAAAATTTAAAAGAAAAATAATATAAAAATGTAGAAGGAAATACCTGAAGATTGTCTGCTAAAAGTAAACGTCCGTATCTATGGAAACTTAAGGAAGTGTAAACCAACTAGATGCTCAGATAAATGTGTGTAATAATAGTGCAGAATAAAAACATTTAATAATAATAATGTATTTCATAATGAAGATGATGTCCCACACATGCAAAACAGTCACGTGATTGGCCTGGTCCAATGAAGTGACAGGCTAAGTGGAACTATTGCAAGTTGTCTAAAGAGACAGCGTTACCTACCTATTGATGCACAGATGAGAATGAGGTAGGTGAGGACAAAGTCGGCTCGGTTATAGTCGAAGACAAGCAAAGAAGTTTATTAAAATTAATAACACCAAATAATCTAATATTGAAATACTCAACTCACCTATGAAATTTTTTTGTCTTCATTTGTTGGAATTTTTGTGCAGGTATTAAAACATTTTTCCCCGTGAATAATTGATCAAAATTTTAAATTTCATGAAACTCGAGTTTTCGAACAAACATTTGTTTTACTTACTCTTTGACGAAGTAAGACAAGTCAAAGAAAAACGATAAAAATGACCGTTCTCAAAGAAATCGCAGATTCATAATTTCGTTTTTTCCAAGAACCCCTTGTGTATTCCAAACATATTTTTTGCCTAATAACTGTTTAAAAAATCATAGATTAATAACACCAGTAAATATCGAACATTTCTTGACGCACTATTTGTTTATAATTTCAAGATGGAGGAATAGGCAATTTAGTGAAGTTACACAATGTATACACATTTTTGTTTTAAATCCACTTGTTATTATCAGGATGGGTCAAAGTTGAAATGTTCGTGGCCATATCCTAGATATGTTTTAATTCCTAAAGTAAATGTAACTGAAGACGTAACTGACAAGAGACCTAGAGGCAAATCGTGTTTCCACCAAAACAAACAGGTGTTGGCCACAGCGAAACGTTTTATCGTATTTTGATGTTTCATTTGTAGCGAAACAATTAAAGGTCTAGAATACTTTTCGACCAGATTAAGCCCGGTTCGCTTACAGCAAAACGTTTAGAGAAGTAGAGTATGTGTTGACATGCTTATCTGTTTTATTCACAGCGAAACGTTTTTAAATATAAGCCAACTCTGCAACTGATCTCTAATTCCAGTAAAACTATTAGAGAGCTGGCTTACATTTAATTTACTCAAACACGTTTCATTCTATGTTCGTGAACTAATTAAAAAATTTACATCGTTTCAAATGTTTTCATACGCTTCACACATAATTTAGTAAATCTTTGTTTTGTCTGCATTATTTTAAAATGGCATTTGTTTTTCCTATAAAAAGTATATTGTTAGCTGATCTCTGAAATTTTATAAACGTAACTGCGGGTATCGAAACAAAATGTTTAGTGTTAAAAGCCATTTGACTAACCACGAAGCCATCAGAATATAAAGGTTTTTGTAACAGTGACATCAGTTATCTGCTGTGTCCACGAAGGCGAATCGAACCTCTTAATGTAGCATTGTAACTCAGACATTTACTGCCTGTTTCAACGGGTGATGAGATAAATAAATTTGTCCTGATGGTGCTGCCATCTACTAAGTTAAATTAAAATGATTTATCTGTTGGAGAAGTAATATTTAAATACAAGAAAATGTTTTTAGCAGAACATGTCAGACTAGCTCTGTGTGTGTGTGTGTACGCGAGGTATAGAACAAACATTTTATAAATGCTTAAATATAGGTGACTAGCAACGTTACTCGGCGTTGTCCGGGTTTTCGAAAAAACAAACTTAATGTTTCTCCGTTCCATATTTAAATATGTAAATATTTTGTGAATTGAAAAAAAAAACACCTTACATTTGATTTTTTAAAATAAACCACGACTCTGTTTTAAATCATGGCTATTTTATGAACGATGTTTGTTTTTTACTTCCCTAACAAAGATAATATTTTCAGTATGAGTTTGTTTTACATTATTTCATGCCTATGAATATCCGTTCTGGTAGATACGATAAGCCTAGTTCTATTAACCCCATTCCTCGAAGTTTACAACGCAAATACGTAATATTACGTTGAATTTGTTTCATAAAAATATCCAAATTAGAATAAATGTGAAACCGTATTTTAATTTTGTCGTTAGTGTATGAAATATATTACAAATAATATACAGTATTATACTTTCATAATGAATCAAAACAAAAATTCCAGTTCTAGGTATCCAATCACATTGAGAGAGAAAATGTACATTCGCTGTCTTGACTTTATCGGTATTATAATTTAAGCCTCACTCTTATCAGGCAGACTAATTTATGGCAGTCAGTGTAATTTTATTTTAGAGGCTAGGCCTATTGTTTGCTTTTTCGTACACGAAATTCTAACTGTACATACATTTATTTTGTATGTGAAGTTAAATATATTATGTATTAATAAATGTATAATTAAGAATCTAAAATCAAATAGGCCTATAACGTTATATTCTAAAATAGCTTTTTAATCACAGTTGCTAAAAAAGGTAAAGTCTGCGTGCAATACGTCTAACGGTGAAATACCACTACAGTAAACACATATCAACTTGTAGTTCAGCACTCCTTCAGGTAAGAAAAGTGTAAACGCGATAGACAAATAAGCAAACAAGGGAACAATAGATGTTTTGAGTAACATATATGGATAAATTTCTCTTCTATAGACAACTAGCTTTACTTCCATCGATAACAAGAACAGTAGTTTAAACCGTTCTCACCCTCAAATATAAACGTCATAAAGATGTCGAGATTTTACCGATGTATAATTATACAAAATATAAAGATATTCAGATATAACAATCAGTGATGTCGAGAAACCCACTTGTTGAGAAATTTATATGGAAAAACGGCTCGTTTGGGTTGAGAAAATATTTTACATAGAAGAGCGAACAACGTTTCGACCTTCTTCGGTCATCGTCAGGTTCACAAAGAAAGAGGTAATTGACCGGAAGCTGTATACCATATATTCCCTACATCAGCAGACAAATAATCAACATTTGGCAAAAACTAGTAACAAAATATGACATTCCAGTTAATACTAAATTTATTCAAAAACCAGGCACAAAACTGAGGTCTATACTATGTAAGAACTACACTGACAAACACCACACCAACATTATTTATAAAATACAATGTGATAACTGACACAACTTCTATTGGAGAAACAAGTAGAAAAATGGAAACCAGATTCAAAGAACACAAAAAGTCACCGTCACATGTTTTCGAACACTGCAAGTCAAATAAACACAACATAACCATAGAAAACACTCAAATATTAAATAAAGAAACAAACATAAACAAACGCAAAATTAAAGAAGCCTTACTTATACCCAAAATAAACCAATATAAAGGAACGCCTTTATACCTATATTAATATAATAAAATAAATAAAATTATATATTCAAACATCTAACACCGCCCTCTACATTCCGAGACTCGGTTACACAACCCCCTTTCAAACATATGGTCAGCTTTCGGTCAATTACCTCTTTCTTTGTGAACCTGACGATGACCGAAGAAGGTCGAAACGTTGTTCGCTCTTCTATGTAAAATATTTTCTCAACTCAAACGAGCCGTTTTTGCATATAAATATTCAGATATAACCAATATATAATTATGGTTTAAGTTTTTACTACCTGTTTAGAAGGTTTGGTAAGTTTTTACTGCCTTATCAGTTTTATATTTGAAGAACATAAACAGTTTAACTTCTGGGAAGTATGCTCCTGTCAGTTGGTATATACGATCCTGTGGGATGGCTGTATGTAAATAAGTATGTGTGTGGGGCTATCTACTGAGCCCAGCGAGGGAAATCGAGCCACTGATTTTAGTATTGTGAATCCGTAAACATACCGCTGTACTAGCGGGAGGCACGTAAATATATCTATAAAAACTATCTATTAACAGAAACTCTCTAAATATTGTACGTATAAATTCAAAAATTAACAAGTACGGTACTGAACGTACACAAAGAGGAAGAATATAAAATAAATAACCTTCAGTTTACACAACCTATAGACAAGAATTCAGTTACAGAATACAGAATTTACCAGAGAATTATAATATCCTTTAATTTCGTCAGCCAATGGCGTAGATAAAGGAAATTACATAAAAATTGTCGCTGATAAAACTGGTGAGCGAAATTATTTACCACACCTCCAAGTTATTTTTTTTTTGAAGGGGGTAGGTGGGGGCAGGTGGAGGTAGGTGGGGGTAGGTGCCCTTTCGGCTCATTCGATTCCTACATGTATCCTTTCTGATCCCACCCTCGGTGTTTCAGTGCCTTAAGCGGTATGCTTAAAGAAACGGTTTTTCAGCGTCGATTACTCTATGTGGTTTTCATCATTCGGTCTCTATTAGCGTTTACGTAGTCAGACACTGGGAGACCAGGGTTAAGCCTAAGTAGAACAACAGGTGACTTATATTTAGACTTCTCGTTGTACGAGTCCGTAAAATGTTCCTTACCCTAATGGAATCATAACTGAAGCCGAATTTCTTTTTCACTTCCCAAGTAAATAACAAAAAAACGTGAACAATAAGTTACGTAAGTCTTCTATCGGTGCAAACACCACATGATAAAAATGGAATCACTACAAACACGCACTCGTAGGTCTGTCAGCTACAATTACCGCCTTGCTCGGGTTTGGACGTCAAACACTTCAATATTCCGCAACATTTTGGAAGCTTCCAATTTCTGTCATGTTTTTCAGTTTTATGTGATCTGAACTTAATGTTTTCTTTTGTTTGGAGATCACAATTCATCTCTTGTTGGTCAATCTGTAGCTTGGTCACAGCACACTTCCCCCATCCTTTACTGTTAAAACAAGGAAAGAAAATTGAACTTTAATTAAGAAATAACGAGAGAAACCATAATAAATCAAACATTAAAAATTTAATAAAATATATAAATAATCATCACCAGAGCATTTGTTTGTTTGTTTTTAAATTTCGCACAAAGATACTCGAGGGCTATCTGTGCTAGCCGTCCCTAATTTAGCAGTGTAAGACTAGAGGGAAGCCAGCTAGTCACCACCACCCACCGCCAACTCTTGGGCTACTCTTTTACCAACAAAAAGTGGGATTGACCGTCACATTATAACGCCCCCACGGCTGGGAGGGCGAGCATGTTTGGCACGACTCGAGCGCGAACCCGCGACCCTCAGGTTACGAAGCGCACGCCTAAACGCGCTAGGCCATGCCAGGCCCATCACCAGAGCAACCTGAATTATTTATTCTCAGTAACTATCATATGTCATCTCAGCTCTGATGTACTTACCATCTAATAGCATGAACTTATTCAAGATACCTCCGTGTTTTTACCAATATATTCAGACATTTGTAGGCAAATCTTAAACTATATAACCTTCTATTTACTGTCACGACATATATCGGTAAACCGTTCTACTAAATCTTGGACGTTAGTTTTATAACGATGTTAAATGTTGTGCTGTTTTATAGACAAACTTTATCAAACAAGTAAACATGACTGTTAAATCAATCGGTACAAAATTACTATTTGAAATTATTAGCAAAGCCAAGTACTAGATGGCGCTTAAGTAAATACCTGAAATTAAGTCTTCTAAAACTATAAACAATATAGTACCAACAAAACAAAATAGCTGACGTCAAAGTCACACACTCATAAGATTTCAGAGTCAACAAAACCACTGGACTAAAGAATTTGGCCAACCTTCTCTTACAATCCTCACTAATAACATGTAATCAAATTTGTGGATTTATTCTACAGGTGGTACAAACAAACATCACATCAGGGGATAGTAAGGAACCCCCAATTCATTGCCAGTTTCAGAGCTATTATAACCAATCTATCTCAAGCACTTACATGCTAACTAACTCATCGTCAGATAATTATATCAAAAAGAGGAAATGTAAAATCATTAGGTTATTTGCGATTTCTAATTAATAAAAAACTGGCTTGGAAAATTAAGAACTGATATTAAATAAATATTAACAGTTACTCACTTATACCATAAACAAAAACTACATATCTGTTTGCAATAAACTCTACATAACTGTTATTATTCACTTGAGGTATATAAAAACTCAAAATTTGTTTATAATAATCTCTAAATAACCGTAATTACTCACTCGTCTCAAGTCACATATTGATTTCGGAATATATTTAGTAACATCTGATGGTACAGTTTCATACGGTTATAGGTACGTATAGCAACATCCATATGAGATTACAGTTTGAAACAAATGTATACAAGTGTAGTCACAAATGATGTTACATTTTGAAATAAATAAAGATAGTTGTAGTAACATCCATACAATGTTACGAATGAAACAAATATAGATCTGCGTAGTAACAACCTGTGTTGCAGTGTGAAATAAATGTTGATGACTGTAGCAACACCCATTTAATGTTATAGTATGAAACAAATGTTGATGACTGTAGCAACACCCATTCAATGTTATAGTATGAAACAAATGTTGATGACTGTAGCAACACCCATATGATGTTACAGTATGAAACAAATGTTGATGACTGTAGTGACACCCATATGATGTTATAGTATGAAACAAATGTTGATGACTGAAGTGACAGCCATACGATGTTATAGTATGAAACAAATGTTGATGACTGTAGTAACACCCATATGATGTTGTAGTATGAAACAAATGTTGATGACTGAAGTGACAGCCATATGATCTTATAGTATGAAAAAAATGTTGATGACTGTAGTAACACCAATATCATGTTGTAGTATGAAACAAATGTTGATGACTGAAGTGACAGCCATATGATGTTATAGTATGAAACAAATGTAGATAGGCGTAGTGACATCCTGTGTTGTAGTGTGAAACAAATGTTGATCACTGTAGTAACACCCATATGATGTTGTAGTATGAAACAAATGTTGATGACTGAAGTAACACCCATATGATGTTATAGTATGAAACAAATATTGATGACTGTAGCAACACCCATATGATGTTACAGTATGAAACAAATGTTGATGACTGAAGTAACACCCATATGATGTTATAGTATGAAACAAATGTTGATGACTGTAGTGACACCCATATGATGTTATAGTATGAAACAAATGTTCATGACTGAAGTGACAGCCATATGATGTTATAGTATGAAACAAATGTTGATGACTGAAGTGACAGCCATATGATGTTATAGTATGAAAAAAATGTTGATGACTGTAGTAACACCAATATGATGTTGTAGTATGAAACAAATGTTGATGACTGAAGTGACAGCCATATGATGTTATAGTATGAAACAAATGTAGATAGGCGTAGTGACATCCTGTGTTGTAGTGTGAAACAAATGTTGATCACTGTAGTAACACCCATATAATGTTGTAGTATGAAACAAATGTTGATGACTGAAGTAACACCCATATGATGTTATAGTATGAAACAAATATTGATGACTGTAGCAACACCCATATGATGTTGTAGTATGAAACAAATGTTGATGACTGAAGTGACAGCCATATGATGTTATAGTATGAAACAAATGTAGATAGGCGTAGTGACATCCTGTGTTGTAGTGTGAAACAAATGTTGATCACTGTAGTAACACCCATATGATGTTGTAGTATGAAACAAATGTTGATGACTGAAGTAACACCCATATGATGTTACAGTATGAAACAAATGTTGATGACTGTAGTAACACCCATATGATGTTGTAGTATGAAACAAATGTAGATAGGCGTAGTGACATCCTGTGTTGTAGTGTAAAACAAATGTTGATCACTGTAGTAACACCCATATCATGTTGTAGTATGAAACAAATATTGATGACTGAAGTGACACCCATATGATGTTGTAGTATAAAACACATATTTATAACTGAAGTGACACCCATATGATGTTATAGTATGAAACAAATGTTGATGACTGTAGTAACACCCATATGATGTTGTAGTATGAAACAAATGTTGATGGGTGAAGTGACAGCCATATGATGTTATAGTATGAAACAAATGTTGATGACTGTAGTAACACCCATATGATGTTGTAGTATGAAACAAATGTTGATAGGCGTAGTGACATCCTGTGTTGCAGTGTGAAATAAATGTTGATCACTGTAGTAACACCCATATGATGTTGTAGTACGAAACAAATGTTGATGACTGAGGTAACACCCATATGATGTTACAGTATGAAACAAATGTTGATGACTGAAGTAACACCCATATGATGTTATAGTATGAAACAAATATTGATGACTGAAGCAACACTCATATGATGTTATAGTATGAAACAAATGTTGATGACTGAAGTGACAGCCATATGATGTTGTAGTATGAAACAAATGTTAATGACTGTAGTAACACCCATATGATGTTGTAGTATGAAACAAATGTTGATGACTGAAGTGACAGCCATATGATGTTATAGTATGAAACAAATGTTGATGACTGTAGTAACACTCATATGATGTTGTAGTATGAAACAAATGTTGATGACTGAAGTGACAGCCATATGATGTTGTAGTATGAAAGAAATGTTGATAGGCGTAGTGACATCCTGTGTTGTAGTGTGAAACAAATGTTGATCACCGTAGTAACATCCATATGATGTTGTAGTATGAAACAAATGTTGATGACTGAAGTAACACCCATATGATGTTACAGTATGAAACAAAAGTGGATGACTGTACCAACACCCATATGATGTTATAGTATGAAACAAATGTTGATGACTGTAGTAACACCCATATGATGTTGTAGTATGAAACAAATGTTGATGACTGAAGTAACACCCATATGATGTTATAGTATGAAACAAATGTTGATGACTGTAGTAACACCCATAGGATGTTGTAGTATGAAACAAATGTTGATGACTGAAGTGACAGCCATATGATGGTACAGTATGAAACAAATGTTGATGACTGCAGTAACACCCATATGATGTTGTAGTATGAAACAAATGTTGATGACTGAAGTAACACCCATATGATGTTACAGTATGAAACAAATGTTGATCACTGTAGCAACACCCATATGATGTTATAGTATGAAACAAATGTTGATGACTGTAGTAACACCCATATGATGTTGTAGTATGAAACAAATGTAGATAGGCGTAGTGACATCCTGTGTTGTAGTGTAAAACAAATGTTGATCACTGTAGTAACACCCATATCATGTTGTAGTATGAAACAAATATTGATGACTGAAGTGACACCCATATGATGTTGTAGTATAAAACACATATTTATGACTGAAGTGACACCCATATGATGTTATAGTATGAAACAAATGTTGATGACTGTAGTAACACCCATATGATGTTGTAGTATGAAACAAATGTTGATGACTGTAGTAACACCCATATGATGTTCTAGTATGAAACAAATGTTGATGACTGAAGTGACAGCCATATGATGTTATAGTATGAAACAAATGTAGATAGGCGTAGTGACATCCTGTGTTGTAGTGTGAAACAAATGTTGATCACTGTAGTAACACCCATATGATGTTGTAGTATGAAACAAATGTTGATGACTGAAGTAACACCCATATGATGTTACAGTATGAAACAAATGTTGATGACTGAAGTAACACCCATATGATGTTATAGTATGAAACAAATATTGATGACTGAAGCAACACCCATATGATGTTATAGTATGAAACAAATGTTGATGACTGTAGCAACACCCATATGATGTTACAGTATGAAACAAATATTGATGACTGAAGTGACACCCATATGATGTTACAGTATGAAACAAATGTTGATGACTGAAGTGACAGCCATATGATGTTATAGTATGAAACAAATGTTGATGACTGTAGTAACACCCATATGATGTTGTAGTATGAAACAAATGTTGATGGCTGAAGTGACAGCCATATGATGTTGTAGTATGAAACAAATGTTAATGACTGTAGTAACACCCATATGATGTTGTAGTATGAAACAAATGTTGATGACTGAAGTGACAGCCATATGATGTTATAGTATGAAACAAATGTTGATGACTGAAGTGACAGCCATATGATGTTGCTGTATGAAAGAAATGTTGATAGGCGTAGTGACATCCTGTGTTGTAGTGTGAAACAAATGTTGATCACCGTAGTAACACCCATATGATGTTGTAGTATGAAACAAATGTTGATGACTGAAGTAACACCCATATGATGTTACAGTATGAAACAAATGTTGATGACTGTAGTAACACCCATATGATGTTGTAGTATGAAACAAATGTTGATGACTGAAGTGACAGCCATATGATGTTATAGTATGAAACAAATGTAGATAGGCGTAGTGACATCCTGTGTTGTAGTGTGAAACAAATGTTGATCACTGTAGTAACACCCATATGATGTTTTAGTATGAAACAAATGTTGATGACTGTAGCAACACCCATATGATGTTAAAGTATGAAACAAATGTTGATGACTGTAGCAATACCCATATGATGTTATAGTATGAAACAAATGTTGATGACTGTAGTAACACCCATATGATGTTATAGTATGAAACAAATGTTGATGACTGAAACAACACCCATATGATGTTATAGTATGAAACAAATGTTGATGACTGTAGCAACACCCATATGATGTTACAGTATGAAACAAATGTTGATGACTGTAGCAATACCCATATGATGTTATAGTATGAAACAAATGTTGATGACAGAAGTAACACCCATATGATGTTATAGTATGAAACAAATGTTGATGACTGAAGTGACACCCATATGATGTTATAGTATGAAACAAATGTTGATCACTGAAGTAACACCCATATCATGTTGTAGTATGAAACAAATATTAATGACTGAAGTGACACCCATATGATGTTACAGTATGAAACAAATGTTGATGACTGAAGTGACAGCCATATGATGTTATAGTATGAAACAAATGTTGATGACTGTAGTAACACCCATATGATGTTGTAGTATGAAACAAATGTTGATGACTGAAGTGACAGCCATATGATGTTATAGTATGAAACAAATGTTGATAGGCGTAGTGACATCCTGTGTTGTAGTGTGAAACAAATGTTGATGACTGAAGTAACACCCATATGATGTTACAGTATGAAACAAATGTTGATGACTGAGGTAACACCCATATGATGTTATAGTATGAAACAAATGTTGATGACTGAAGTGACAGCCATATGATGTTGTAGTATGAAACAAATGTTAATGACTGTAGTAACACCCATATGATGTTGTAGTATGAAACAAATGTTGATGACTGAAGTGACAGCCATATGATGTTATAGTATGAAACAAATGTTGATGACTGTAGTAACACCCATATGATGTTGTAGTATGAAACAAATGTTGATGACTGAAGTGACAGCCATATGATGTTGTAGTATGAAAGAAATGTTGATAGGCGTAGTGACATCCTGTGTTGTAGTGTGAAACAAATGTTGATCACCGTAGTAACACCCATATGATGTTGTAGTATGAAACAAATGTTGATGACTGAAGTAACACCCATATGATGTTACAGTATGAAACAAATGTTGATGACTGAAGTAACACCCATATGATGTTATAGTATGAAACAAATGTTGATGACTGAAGTAACACCCATATGATGTTACAGTATGAAACAAATGTTGATGACTGTAGTAACACCCATATGATGTTGTAGTATGAAACAAATGTTGATGACTGAAGTGACAGCCATATGATGTTATAGTATGAAACAAATGTTGATGACTGAAGTGAGAGCCATATGATGTTATAGTATGAAACAAATGTTGATGACTGAAGTGACACCCATATGATGTTATAGTATGAAACAAATGTTGATGACTGAAGTAACACCCATATCATGTTGTAGTATGAAACAAATATTGATGACTGAAGTGACACCCATATGATGTTATAGTATGAAACAAATGTTGATGACTGTAGTAACACCCATATGATGTTGTAGTATTAAACAAATGTTGATGACTGAAGTGACAGCCATATGATGTTATAGTATGAAACAAATGTTGATGACTGTAGCATTACCCATATGATGTTATAGTATGAAACAAATGTTGATGACTGAAGTAACACCCATATGATGTTATAGTATGAAACAAATGTTGATGACTGAAGTGACACCCATATGATGTTATAGTATGAAACAAATGTTGATGACTGAAGTAACACCCATATCATGTTGTAGTATGAAACAAATATTGATGACTGAAGTGACACCCATATGATGTTATAGTATGAAACAAATGTTGATGACTGAAGTGACACCCATATGATGTTATAGTATGAAACAAATGTTGATGACTGTAGTAATACACATATGATGTTGTAGTATTAAACAAATGTTGATGACTGTAGTAACACCCATATGATGTTGTACTATTAAACAAATGTTGATGGGTGAAGTGACAGCCATATGATGTTATAGTATGAAACAAATGTTGATGACTGTAGTAATACCCATATGATGTTGTAGTATTAAACAAATGTTGATGACTGTAGTAACACCCATATGATGTTATAGTATGAAACAAATGTTGATGACTGAAACAACACCCATATGATGTTATAGTATGAAACAAATGTTCATGACTGTAGCAACACCCATATGATGTTACAGTATGAAACAAATGTTGATGACTGTAGCAATACCCATATGATGTTATAGTATGAAACAAATGTTGATGACAGAAGTAACACCCATATGATGTTATAGTATGAAACAAATGTTGATGACTGAAGTGACACCCCTATGATGTTATAGTATGAAACAAATGTTGATGACTGAAGTAACACCCATATCATGTTGTAGTATGAAACAAATATTGATGACTGAAGTGACACCCATATGATGTTACAGTATGAAACAAATGTTGATGACTGAAGTGACAGCCATATGATGTTATAGTATGAAACAAATGTTGATGACTGTAGTAACACCCATATGATGTTGTAGTATGAAACAAATGTTGATGACTGAAGTGACAGCCATATGATGTTATAGTATGAAACAAATGTTGATAGGCGTAGTGACATCCTGTGTTGTAGTGTGAAACAAATGTTGATGACTGAAGTAACACCCATATGATGTTACAGTATGAAACAAATGTTGATGACTGAAGTAACACCCATATGATGTTATAGTATGAAACAAATATTGATGACTGAAGCAACACCCATATGATGTTATAGTATGAAACAAATGTTGATGACTGAAGTGACAGCCATATGATGTTATAGTATGAAACAAATGTTAATGACTGTAGTAACACCCATATGATGTTGTAGTATGAAACAAATGTTGATGACTGAAGTGACAGCCATATGATGTTATGGTATGAAACAAATGTTGATGACTGTAGTAACACCCATATGATGTTGTAGTATGAAACAAATGTTGATGACTGAAGTGACAGCCATATGATGTTGTAGTATGAAAGAAATGTTGATAGGCGTAGTGACATCCTGTGTTGTAGTGTGAAACAAATGTTGATCACCGTAGTAACACCCATATGATGTTGTAGTATGAAACAAATGTTGATGACTGAAGTAACACCCATATGATGTTACAGTATGAAACAAATGTTGATGACTGAAGTAACACCCATATGATGTTATAGTATGAAACAAATATTGATGACTGAAGCAACACCCATATGATGTTATAGTATGAAACAAATGTTGATGACTGTAGCAACACCCATATGATGTTACAGTATGAAACAAATATTGATGACTGAAGTGACACCCATATGATGTTACAGTATGAAACAAATGTTGATGACTGAAGTGACAGCCATATGATGTTATAGTATGAAACAAATGTTGATGACTGTAGTAACACCCATATGATGTTGTAGTATGAAACAAATGTTGATGGCTGAAGTGACAGCCATATGATGTTATAGTATGAAACAAATGTTGATGACTGTAGTAACACCCATATGATGTTGTAGTATGAAACAAATGTTGATAGGCGTAGTGACATCCTGTGTTGTAGTGTGAAATAAATGTTGATCACTGTAGTAACACCCATATGATGTTGTAGTACGAAACAAATGTTGATGACTGAGGTAACACCCATATGATGTTATAGTATGAAACAAATGTTGATGACTGAAGTGACAGCCATATGATGTTGTAGTATGAAACAAATGTTAATGACTGTAGTAACACCCATATGATGTTGTAGTATGAAACAAATGTTGATGACTGAAGTGACAGCCATATGATGTTATAGTATGAAACAAATGTTGATGACTGAAGTGACAGCCATATGATGTTGCTGTATGAAAGAAATGTTGATAGGCGTAGTGACATCCTGTGTTGTAGTGTGAAACAAATGTTGATCACCGTAGTAACACCCATATGATGTTGTAGTATGAAACAAATGTTGATGACTGAAGTAACACCCATATGATGTTACAGTATGAAACAAATGTTGATGACTGAAGTAACACCCATATGATGTTATAGTATGAAACAAATGTTGATGACTGAAGTAACACCCATATGATGTTACAGTATGAAACAAATGTTGATGACTGTAGTAACACCCATATGATGTTGTAGTATGAAACAAATGTTGATGACTGAAGTGACAGCCATATGATGTTATAGTATGAAACAAATGTAGATAGGCGTAGTGACATCCTGTGTTGTAGTGTGAAACAAATGTTGATCACTGTAGTAACACCCATATGATGTTTTAGTATGAAACAAATGTTGATGACTGTAGCAACACCCATATGATGTTAAAGTATGAAACAAATGTTGATGACTGTAGCAAACCCATATGATGTTATAGTATGAAAACAAATGTTGATGACTGTAGTAACACCCATATGATGTTATAGTATGAAACAAATGTTGATGACTGAAACAACACCCATATGTGTTATAGTATGAAACAAATGTTGATGACTGAGCAACACCCATATGATTTTACAGTATGAAACAAATGGTTGATGACTGTAGCAATACCCATATGATGTTATAGTATGAAACAAATGTTGATGACTGAAGAACACCATATGATGTTATAGTATGAAACAAATGTTGATGACTGAGTGACACCCATATGATGTTTAGTATGAAACAAATGTTGATGACTGAAGTAACACCCATATGATGTTAGTATGAAACAAATGTTGATGACTGAAGTGACACCCATATGATGTTAAGTATGAAACAAATGTTGATGACTGAAGTGACAGCCATATGATGTTATAGTATGAAACAAATGTTGATGACTGTAGTAACACCCATATGATGTTGTAGTATGAAAACAAATGTTGATGACTGAAGTGACACCCATATGATGTTATAGTATGAAACAAATGTTGATAGGCGTAGTGAACATCCGTGTTGTAGTGTGAAACAAATGTTGATGACTGAAGTACACCATATGATGTTAAGTATGAAACAAATGTTGATGACTGAAGGACACCATATGATGTTTTTAGTATGAAACAAATGTTGATGACTGAAGAACACCCATATGATTTATAGTATGAAACAAATGTTGATGACTGAAGTGACACCCATATGATGTTGTAGTATGAAACAAATGTAATGACTAGTAACACCCATATGATGTTGTAGTATGAAACAAATTGATGACTGAAGTGACACCATATGATGTTATAGTATGAAACAAATGTTGATGACTGAAGTGACAGCCATATGATGTTATAGTATGAAACAAATGTTGATGACTGAAGTGACACCCATATGATGTATAGTATGAAACAAATGTTGATGACTGAAGTAACACCCATATCATGTTTAGTATGAAACAATATTGATGACTGAAGTGACACCCATATGATGTTATAGTATGAAACAAATGTTGATGACTGAAGTGACAGCCATATGATGTTATAGTATGAAACAAATGTTGATGACTGTAGTAACACCCATATGATGTTGTAGTATAAACAAATGTTGATGACTGAAGTGACAGCCATATGATTATAGTATGAAACAAATGTTGATGACTGTGAGTAACCCATATGATGTTATAGTATGAAACAAATGTTGATGACTGAAGTAACACCCATATGATGTTTGTATGAAACAAATGTTGATGACTGAAGTGACACCCATATGATGTTATAGTATGAAACAAATGTTGATGACTGAAGTAACACCCATATGATGTTGTAGTATGAAACAAATTTGATGACTGAAGTGACCCATATGATGTTATAGTATGAAAAATGTTGATGACTGAAGTGACACCCATATGATGTTATAGTATGAACAAATGTTGATGACTGAATACCCATATGATGTTGTAGTATGAAACAAATGTTGATGACTGTAGTAACACCCATATGATGTTGTAGTATGAAACAAATGTTGATGACTGAAGTGACACCCATATGATGTATAGTATGAAACAAATGTTGATGACTGTAGAATAATCCATATGATGTTGTAGTATTAAACAAATGTTGATGACTGTAGTAACACCCATATGATGTTATAGTATGAAACAAATGTTGATGACTGAAAACACCCATATGATGTTATAGTATGAAACAAATGTTGATGACTGTAGCAACACCCATATGATGTTACAGTATGAAACAAATGTTGATGACTGTAGAAACACCCATATGATGTTATAGTATGAAACAAATGTTGATGACAGAAGTAACACCCATATGATGTTATAGTATGAAACAATGTTGATGACTGAAGACACCCATATGATGTTGTAGTATAACAAATATTGATGACTGAAGTGACACCCATATGATGTTACAGTATGAAACAAATGTTGATGACTGAAGACAGCCATATGATGTTATAGTATGAAACAATGTTGATGACTGTAGTAACACCCATATGATGTTGTAGTATGAAACAAATTGTGAAGAAGTGACAGCCATATGATGTAGTATGAAACAATGTTGATAGGCGCGTGACCCTGTGTTGTAGTGTGAAACAAATGTTGATGACTGAAGTAACACCCATATGATGTTACAGTATGAACAATGTTGATGACTGAAGTAACACCCATATGATGTTATAGTATGAAACAAATATTGATGACTGAAGCAACACCCATATGATGTTATAGTATGAAACAAATGTTGATGACTGAAGTGACAGCCATATGATGTTGTAGTATGAAACAAATGTTGATGACTGTAGTAACACCCATATGATGTTGTAGTATGAAACAAATGTTGATGACTGAAGTGACAGCCATATGATGTTATAGTATGAAACAAATGTTGATGACTGTAGTAACACCCATATGATGTTGTAGTATGAAACAAATGTTGATGACTGAAGTGACAGCCATATGATGTTGTAGTATGAAAGAAATGTTGATGCGTAGTGACATCCTGTGTTGTAGTGTGAAACAAATGTTGATCACGTAGTAACACCCATATGATGTTTAGTATGAAACAAATGTTGATGACTGAAGTAACACCCATATGATATTAGTATGAAACAAATGTTGATGACTGAAGTAACACCCATATGATGTTAAGTATGAAACAATGTTGATGACTAGTAACACCCATATGATGTTAGTATGAAACAAATGTTGATGACGTAGTAACACCCATATGATGTTGTAGTATGAAACAAATGTTGATGACTGAAGTGACAGCCATATGATGTTATAGTATGAAACAAATGTTGATGACTGAAGTGAACACCCATGATGTTATAGTATGAAACAAATGTTGATGACTGAAGTACACCCATATGATGTTATAGTATGAAACAAATGTTGATGACTGTAGTAACACCCATATATGTTGTAGTATGAAACAAATGTTGATGACTGAGTAACACCCATATGATGTGTAGTATGAAAATGTTGATGACTGAAGTGACAGCCATATGATGTTGTAGTATGAAACAAATGTTGATGACTGTAGTAACACCCTATGATGTTTAGTATGAAACAAATGTTGATGACTGAAGTGACACCCATATGATGTTATAGTATGAAACAAATGTTGATGACTGTAGCATACCCATATGATGTTATAGTATGAAACAAATGTTGATGACTGTAGTAACACCCATATGATTGTTATAGTATGAAACAAATGTTGATGACTGAAGTGACACCCATATGATGTAGTATGAAACAAATGTTGATGACTGTAGTAATACCCATATGATGTTGTAGTATAAACAAATGTTGATGACTGAAGTAACACCCATATGATGTTTAGTATGAAACAAATGTTGATGACTGAACACCCATATGATGTTATAGTATGAAACAAATGTTGATGACTGTAGTAACACCCATATGATGTTGTAGTATGAACAAATGTTGATGCGTAGTGACATCCTGTGTTGTAGTGAAACAATGTTGATGACTGAAGTAACACCCATATGATGTTGTAGTATGAAACAAATGTGATGACTGAAGTGACACCCATATGATGTTATAGTATGAAACAAATGTTGATGACTAGTGACATATGATGTTATAGTATGAAACAATGTTGATGACTGTAGTAACACCCATATGATGTTGTAGTATGAAACAAATGTTGATGACTGAAGTAACACCCATATGATGTTATATGAAACAATATTGATGACTGAAGTAACACCCATATGATGTTATAGTATGAAACAAATGTTGATGACTGAAGTAACACCCATATGATGTAGTATGAAACAAATGTTGATGACTGAAGTAACACCCATATGATGTTGTAGTATGAAACAAATGTTGATGACTGTAGACACCCATATGATGTTGTAGTATGAAACAAATGTTGATGACTGTAGACACCCATATGATGTTTGTAATGAAACAAATGTTGATGACTGTAGTACACCCATATGATGTTGTAGTATGAAACAAATGTTGATGCGTAGTGACAGCCTGTGTTGTAGTATGAAACAAATGTTGATACTGTAACACCCATATGATGTTGTAGTATGAAACAAAGTTGATGACTGAAGTGACCCATATGATTGTACAGTATGAACAAATGTTGATGACTGTAGTAACACCCATATGATGTATAGTATGAAACAAATGTTGATGACTAGCAACACCCATATGATGTTAAGTATGAAACAAATGTTGATGACTGTAGTAACACCCATATGATGTTGTAGTATGAAACAAATGTTGATGACTGAAGTGACAGCCATATGATGTTTAGTATGAAACAAATGTTGATGACTGAAGTACACCCATATGATGTTATAGATGAAACAAATGTTGATGACTGAAGTAACACCCATATGATGTTATAGTATGAAACAAATGTTGATGACTGAAGTAACACCCATATGATGTTGTAGTATGAACAAATATTGATGACTGAAGTGACACCCATATGATGTTATAGTATGAAACAAATGTTGATGACTGAACAACCCATATGATGTTATAGTATGAAACAAATGTTGATGACTGAAGTAACACCCATATGATGTTGTAGTATGAAACAAATTGAGACTGAGTGACCCATATGAGTTTAGTATGAAACAAATGTTGATGACTGTAGCATTACCCATATGATGTTAGTATGAAACAAATGTTGATGACTGAAAGTAACACCCATATGATGTTATAGTATGAAAAAATGTTGATGACTGAGTGACACCCATATGATTTATAGTATGAAACAAATGTTGATGACTGTGTAATACCCTATGATGTTGTAGTATGAAACAAATGTTGATGACTGTAGTAACACCCATATGATGTGTAGTATAAACAAATGTTGATGACTGAAGGACACCCATATGATGTTATAGTATGAAACAAATGTTGATGACTGTAGTAACACCCATATGATGTTGTAGTATGAAACAAATGTTGATAGCGTAGTGACATCCGTGTTGTATGAAACAAATGTGATACTGTAGTGACACCCTGATGTTGTAGTATGAAACAAATGTTGATGACTGAAGTAACACCCATATGATGTTAGTATGAAACAAATGTTGATGACTGAAGTAAACCCATATGATGTTACAGTATGAAACAAATGATGACTGAAGTAACACCCATATGATGTTATAGTATGAAACAAATTGATGACTGAAGACAGCCATATGATGTTATAGTATGAAACAAATGTTGATGACTGTAGTAACACCCATATGATGTTGTAGTATGAAACAAATGTTGATGACTGAATCACCCATATGATGTTGTAGTATGAAAAAATGTTAATGACTGAAGTAACACCCATATGATGTTATAGTATGAAACAAATGTGATGACTGAAGTAACACCCATATGATGTTGTAGTATGAAACAAATGTTGATGAGTGAAGTGACAGCCATATGATAGTATGAAACAAATGTTGATGACTGTAGTAACACCCATATGTGTTGTAGTATGAAACAAATGATGATAGGCGTAGTGACATCCTGTGTTGTAGTGTGAAATAAATGTTGATCACTGTAGTAACACCCATATGATGTTGTAGTATGAAACAAATGTTGATGACTGAAGTAACACCCATATGATGTTACAGTATGAAACAAATATTGATGACTGAAGTAACACCCATATGATGTTATAGTATGAAACAAATATTGATGACTGAAGCAACACCCATATGATGTTATAGTATGAAACAAATGTTGATGACTGAAGTGACAGCCATATGATGTTGTAGTATGAAACAAATGTTAATGGCTGTAGTAACACCCATATGATGTTGTAGTATGAAACAAATGTTGATGACTGAAGTGACAGCCATATGATGTTATAGTATGAAAGAAATGTTGATGACTGTAGTAACACCCATATGATGTTGTAGTATGAAACAAATGTTGATGACTGAAGTGACAGCCATATGATGTTGTAGTATGAAAGAAATGTTGATGAGGCGTAGTACATATGTGTTGTAGTATGAAACAAATGTTGATGACTGAAGTACACCATATGATGTAGTATGAAACAAATGTTGATGACTGAAGTGACCCATATGATGTTATAGTATGAAACAAATGTTGATGACTGTAGTAACACCCATATGATGTTATAGTATGAAACAAATGTAGATGCGTAGTGACACCTGATGTTGTAGTGTGAAACAAATGTTGATGACTGTAGAACACCATATGTTGTTGTAGTATGAAACAAATGTTGATGACTGAAGTGACACCCATATGATGTTATAGTATGAAAGAAATGTTGATGACTGTAGTAACACCCATATGATGTTATAGTATGAACAAATGTTGATGACTGAAGTGACACCATATGATGTTATAGTATGAAACAAATGTTGATGACTGAAGTGACAGCCATATGATGTTATAGTATGAAACAAATGTTGATGACTGTAGTAACACCCATATGATGTTGTAGTATTAAACAAATGTTGATGACTGAAGTGACAGCCATATGATGTTATAGTATGAAACAAATGTTGATGACTGTAGCATTACCCATATGATGTTATAGTATGAAACAAATGTTGATGACTGAAGTAACACCCATATGATGTTATAGTATGAAACAAATGTTGATGACTGAAGTGACACCCATATGATGTTATAGTATGAAACAAATGTTGATGACTGAAGTAACACCCATATCATGTTGTAGTATGAAAGAAATGTAGATAGGCGTAGTGACATCCTGTGTTGTAGTGTGAAACAAATGTTGATGACTGTAGTAACACCCATATGATGTTGTAGTATGAATCAAATGTTGATGACTGAAGTGACACCCATATGATGTTATAGTATGAAACAAATGTTGATGACTGTAGTAACACCCATATGATGTTATAGTATGAAACAAATGTTGATGACTGAAGTGACACCCATATGATGTTATAGTATGAAACAAATGTTGATGACTGAAGTGACAGCCATATGATGTTATAGTATGAAACAAATGTTGATGACTGTAGTAACACCCATATGATGTTGTAGTATTAAACAAATGTTGATGACTGAAGTGACAGCCATATGATGTTATAGTATGAAACAAATGTTGATGACTGTAGCATTACCCATATGATGTTATAGTATGAAACAAATGTTGATGACTGAAGTAACACCCATATGATGTTATAGTATGAAACAAATGTTGATGACTGAAGTGACACCCATATGATGTTATAGTATGAAACAAATGTTGATGACTGAAGTAACACCCATATCATGTTGTAGTATGAAACAAATATTGATGACTGAAGTGACACCCATATGATGTTATAGTATGAAACAAATGTTGATGACTGAAGTGACAGCCATATGATGTTATAGTATGAAACAAATGTTGATGACTGTAGTAACACCCATATGATGTTGTAGTATTAAACAAATGTTGATGACTGAAGTGACAGCCATATGATGTTATAGTATGAAACAAATGTTGATGACTGTAGTAACACCCATATGATGTTGTAGTATGAAACAAATGTTGATAGGCGTAGTGACATCCTGTGTTGTAGTGTGAAACAAATGTTGATCACTGTAGTAACACCCATATGATGTTGTAGTATGAAACAAATGTTGATGACTGAAGTAACACCCATATGATGTTACAGTATGAAACAAATGTTGATGACTGAAGTAACACCCATATGATGTTATAGTATGAAACAAATATTGATGACTGAAGCAACACCCATATGATGTTATAGTATGAAACAAATGTTGATGACTGAAGTGACAGCCATATGATGTTGTAGTATGAAACAAATATTAATGACTGTAGTAACACCCATATGATGTTATAGTATGAAACAAATGTTGATGACTGAAGTGACAGCCATATGATGTTGTAGTATGAAACAAATGTTAATGACTGTAGTAACACCCATATGATGTTATAGTATGAAACAAATGTTGATGACTGAAGTAATACCCATATGATGTTATAGTATGAAACAAATGTTGATGACTGAAGTAACACCCATATGATGTTGTAGTATGAAACAAATGTTGATGACTGAAGTGACAGCCATATGATGGTACAGTATGAAACAAATGTTGATGACTGTAGTAACACCCATATGATGTTGTAGTATGAAACAAATGTTGATGACTGAAGTAACACCCATATGATGTTACAGTATGAAACAAATGTTGATGACTGAAGTAACACCCATATGATGTTGTAGTATGAAACAAATATTGATGACTGAAGTGACAGCCATATGATGTTATAGTATGAAACAAATGTAGATAGGCGTAGTGACATCCTGTGTTGTAGTGTGAAACAAATGTTGATCACTGTAGCAACACCCATATGACGTTATAGTATGAAACAAATGTTGATGACTGTAGCAACACCCATATGATGTTATAGTATGAAACAAATGTAGATAGGCGTAGTGACGTCCTGTATTGTAGTGTGAAATAAATGTTGATGACTGTAGTAACACCTATATGATGTCACAGTAGGAAACAAATGTAGATATGCGTTATACATCCGACGTTTCGTATGAAACATATGTAGCTACGTGTAGTAACATTTTAAATAAAGGAACGGCATATAATTGCATGAAGCACGTTTTGACGAAACGTCCTTGATGACTTCCATCATAGCATTTTAAAATAATGTTGTTGTGTTGTGACATTCTAATAAATTGTTGTTGTTTTTCAAGTTGTCGCTCGAAGTGTGTCTGAAACGTTTCCAGTTATGTTTTCATGAACCGAGCACATAAGTTAGAATTTCTGTGTTGAAGTTTCACCGGGGCTATTAGTTCTTACTTAGCCCTAATTTTGATTCGATAAGATATAGGAAAGGCAACTGGTCAATAGTTCTAGCAGTCAACTCTTGTCTGATTGTACTGTGGGATTTGACAGCTACTTTTATTATCCACCCACGAACTTAATATGGATGGTGTATTTTTGTTGTATTTTGGAAATTGGTTGTGAACCGTTAACAAGAATGCTAGCCATATGGTCATATTTAAAGTTGTTATGAATCATTTTACGATTTCTAACAACTGTCTTTTAAACGAAACATTTTTATAACGTGACCCATATTCAAATGGACAATAGAAGTCTTTGGTTTTGTTTTCTCTTTGCCTTCAATAAATTTTATTCTACCGCCAGACATAATTTACAGTCAACATGATTAATACCCTCATCAAAATTATAAATTGTAATTAAATAACATAATTAATAATAAAACTTTAATTTTTATTACAAAGAGTTTGCACTAATTTAGAATATTTGAATCTTTAAACAACCACCGAGTGAAACCAGGTTTCGAGATATTCTACAAAGTATAGTTATGTGTTATAAAAGTTACAAGATTGAGTCCAGTGCACTTTGGGGAAGAGGAAGTGTTATAGGAATGACAGTTAGATATCATTATTAGGTTAGAAAAGAGTAGCTTAAGAGTTGACGGTGTGTGTTGTTTACTAGCTGCTTTACTTAGTCTAACAGTTCAAAATGAAGGTTAGTGCAGAGACAGTCCTTTTGTAGCTTTGTGAGAATTATTTCACTACTCAGCGATTAGTTTATAACACTAAAATCTGAAGTTCGATCCTTGAAGGCCGTTACGTGTTTAACTACAAAACTGGATCCTTAAAGACCGTTGTGTCTTTAACTACAAGACAATAGAAATATTTTACAATCGGATATCTTGCATGTGACGAGACAGGAAGACAGGACCGAAAAACATCAGTGGCATCTTCCCAACCAAGACAAACGTTTGTTTGTGACACTTTCACTAAATTATTAACTAAGATGACAACAAAACATTCTTTAAACGTTCTGTTTCAACATTCACAGTCACTGTATGTTCAACATTCACAGTCACTATCTGTTCAACAGTCACTGTATGTTCAACATTCACAGTCACTATCTGTTCAACAGTCACTGTATGTTCAACATTCACAGTCACTATCTGTTCAACAGTCACTGTATGTTCAACATTCACAGTCACTATCTGTTCAGCAGTCACTGTATGTTCAACATTCACAGTCACTATCTGTTCAACAGTCACTGTATGTTCAACATTCACAGTCACTATCTGTTCAACAGTCACTGTATGTTCAACATTCACAGTCACTATCTGTTCAACAGTCACTGTATGTTCAACATTCACAGTCACTATCTGTTCAACAGTCACTGTCTGTCCAACGTTCTACAAAATATTTCGTCTTTAATATGAGAAAATCTTTGTGGTTGCGGGCTACACAATCTTTACTGAAGGTCCTTGAGATATAAGTTTGTCCTGATATCTGGTATAAAAGTGAGTAAGACAAAAGTTAAATCAATTCAGACCACAAACTGATCTAAAGATCAAATTTAAGTTCAGTATTTTAATTCGACAAAACATGAGTAAATATACAGATTTTCCTCCATACAGGTCTGAGACAAAAACAGGAGCGAATATTTACTTATTTGAAATAAAACATGTAACAAAACGTTTCTTCCCTGCAAAACAACGCTTGAAACCGACATAAGATAATTAAAACACGTGTGATGTCACATATTTGAAACTCACGAAATTTCATACGTTCAATCTATTTTGAGATTTCAAAATACAAGACTAATCGATCTCAAAATTTCACAGGTGAAGTCCAGTGATCAGTGATCAACGGTCCAGACACTTACATAAAAACGTTAATCCAGAAGATGTCAAGGTTAATTAACAGGTGAGGTCCAGTGGTCATGACAAGACGTTACATACTTACATAGAAAACATTAAATCAGAAAACGTCTTTCAGTCACATCATATAGACATCGTCACCAGGTGGCATTATACATATTAATTTACGACATGAAACACAAGTTTTTAATTTGTTTTGTTTTTTAGATTGAGAAGGAACTATGGAATATAGTAATAGATTTAGACGTATAATTGTATTTAATATAAAATCAAACTACACCAAACCTTGAAAATAAAATACAACGGTATTAGAGGTATCACAAATTTCTTGTAAAAATGGCGAAGGTTTCTTGGAGCTGTTTCCGGAGGAAATGTTCATAATAGTACTATATACATAGTTGGTCTTGAAATTGCAATGGATAACTTGACAGAACTCCGAGCTAAAATATATTTCTGGCACATATGGAAAGACGGTTCAAACGCTTACCGTTATTACACAATAAAACATATTACTTTATTAACACAAACATATATAAACATGCAAATTTGAGTAAGTTAGGTTAGATAAAATTTTCTTTCCTATACACAATATTTTATAATAGTCAATATGTGGAATTACAAGTAAATATATAAGCTTCAAGACATGCTTACATTATATACACTATAGATAACAATACAACAATAACACAGTTTTATGTTAACCACTTGCTTATAGCAGCTTTCTAGAGCGTACCTTCCCTAAAAATATTTTCCAATGGATGTACCGCTGGAGGTGATGTCGCATCGCCAAGCATAAAATAGGCCAGCCGTAACTGAATTGATGTTAGGTTTAAGGTGCTTTAAGCCTATTTCACATCACCTTAATGAGCATAAAAGAAAAGGCTTACGTTGTCTCAGGACCGTTCGTGCTCACGAACATTGTAATTTATTTTAGGCTTAGGGTTACGTACACTAGGCAACATCATATTTGCATCATTTAAAAGCCTTGCCATAAACAACGCCAAACATAAAGTGATTTAGGCCTATTTTACAGTTGTTAACGTGATGAGATGTTTTCATCTGCATCCGCTCGAAAATGGTTTCTAAGTAATTTTCAGAGTGAACAAATATATTAAGGTATTGACTTTGTGCGCACTAGGCTAAAAGATGAAAGGAGAGGAATGAGACCGAGGCGTAAACAAGCGACGTAATCAGAACGAGGCTTAAACAATCGAAGATCACAGACAAATATTTCGAGTAGAAGTGTCATAAAAGTAGAAAAATATTTTTTTTTTTTTTTGGAAACGGAAGAAACGTTTTTATTTTGTATACATTTGTATTTAAAACAGATAATTAATTTAATAAATAATTTGTTTTAATATTTTGAAGATCTAAAACTATTGTTTATATTGTCTAAAGTTGATAAACTATGAGCCTGTATAAAAGCAACGACAATAAATGTCTTTCTTTTCTTTGTGTTTTCAAAGTTATTTGTCATACAAATAATGTTGAAAACAACTAGCCTTTAGAATGTAGAATACAATTTCCTAAGTTTTCAAGTTCGAATTTCTTCGTTTGTATTCGTGAAATCACTTAAAAGCAGATGACTTTGAACTATTTGTTTGTTTGTTTTTAAGGTAACTACAAACATAGCTGCACAGAAATAAACGTTTTTCTCAAAATATATAAAGATAGTTTTGCACACACAAAATATACACATTCTCACAGTTATATGGACTTTTTTCAAAATTATTGATATAACGATTAGTATTCATTAAATTCATCCTCTGAAATTGAAACAAACAAATTGAATATATTAAAACCAACTATTCGATATGATATGACGCTGGTAGCACATCCTATCTTTCAAACAAAAATGAGGTTATCGATACCTAAACGTTTGTTTCAGGCCGTCATGTTAATACATTTTGCACATAGAATCAGTTAAAATTGTTACTTTCATTACATTTATAAATTCATGTTAAAAACATAAGATGGCAGATAAATTGTGCGAGACATCAATATTTCAACAGTTGAACAAAAAACGTCTTATGACTTAAAACGATTGAATCAGATTTTTTTTTCAAAATTTAACACAGTTATGTACAACAAATAATTTGTCTCAAAATAACAGTAAAGACTTTTCTTTACAAATTCTGAACAAGAAGTATTCACTGAGCCAATGTTAAAAATTTGATAGTGAAGAAGGGGCCTGAGGCACATGTTGTGGCTTAATCAAGGTATGGCCCCTAAAGGAAACTCATGCTTATTAGCTACAGGGGCAGAAAGAGCACCTTCGGACTCTGGCCTCTGGCTTTCCAGCTGTCAAATACATGTTTGTTAAAACCCGACCGGTCATCAAGCGTGAATTGATCTAAATGTCAAGGTTACTGTAAGGCGGAAGTCGTCACGGACACAGTTTCTGACCGGGGGAAAGAGCTGATAGGAACAAGACTGGAGGAGGGGTCATCTTGAGAAAGTTCACTTCTGCTACTTGGGCCCGCATCCTCGCTGGCCTGAGATTGTGTGGCCGATCTCTTCTGTTTCTGCTTCGAGTGAACCTTGGTGTGTCGCTTCTTCTCGTCGCTTCTAGCGAACCTGCGGCCGCACAAATCACAGGAAAATGGTTTCTCACCAGTATGTGTGCGAATGTGTGTAGTTAAGTGGTCACTCCTACTGAATGATCTCATACAGATCCGGCATTGGAACGGCTTTTGACCAGTGTGGATTCGGATGTGGCGGGTCAGTTCGTCACTGCGAGAGAACCTCCGGTCACAAGCTTCTAATGGACAAGCATAAGGTCGTTCGTGGACTGGCGTCTTGCAAGGCCTGTTAGGGTACTTGCGTTGTTTCACTGGTACCAACTTGAAAGGAACTGGGCTGGACTGGTAAGCCTGGCTGAGAATCTCGTGCCCCTTGCTAGTGGATTGGTTGTATTCTGCTAGTCCTTGTCCAGGGAGAAAGCCGGCTTCAGGGACAGGTTCTGGTTTTGGAAAAACAGCAGATGAACCTGCTTCAAGCTGAACAGGTCCATAATCAGGTGTATTATAAACCGGAGTGGTCCACTGTCCTGATGTGGACGCTAACTCTATCCCTTGTTGGAAGATCATGGACTGTGGTGACATTCCCCCAGCAGCTGCTACGAGAGCTGCGACGTTACCTTCAGGACCGGTGCAACTGCTGTACGCAGCTGACTGTTTCACGACAAACCCTTGACAACTCGTGTCAAACTGCAGCAGTTCCTGTTGGCCCTGAGGGTTAATGAAGAAATGTTCTTGAACCATCGTCTCTGCCAGAGAATGAGAGGGTGCACTGATCGTCTCAAACGTTCCGTGAGTGGGCGAGGAGGAGAAATGGGAGGAAGGAGCGGGAGAGGCTGTTCCAAGATCCTGACAAGGAGGTGGTGACGACGTGGCAGGAACCGTGTGCGGACTGGATATATTTAGAAAAGGACTGAAGTCTGAAGATTTCTCAGGGTCCAGCCACCCTAGAACCTGGCCCTGACCTCTCTGCTGGGAGGGAGGGGTGTTACGGTTATACGAAAGACTTTGAGATGTAGCGGTTTGCTGTGGGGAGCTACTGGGGAACATCCCTTGATCAGGCTTCTCGGTAGAGGGGACCACCGCCTCGGCTGTGGAAAAAGCAAACAAATATTTGAATTATTTTCTCTGTGCTAAAAAGCATCCATACTTTTATATGAATTCAATTTAATATGATGAGATTCTTCAACTTACTTCGTCAGTGCGTAAGTCGGTGAGCGTACCTGGCCGCCATTAATCCTCCGCCCTCACTTCTTTACGTAAGAGTATAGTTAACCAATCACATTTTCACAGTGATTATATCAGCCTAGGACAACTAGTTTTATCGCTATTTTTCCAGTATATATATTTTATTTACATTTTGAACGAGCTTACCAAAGCAAATAAAAAGCACAAATCCACATTTAGATAAGAAACAAATATAAAAGCGTTCTTTGTGATAGACGTGCGTAGCGATTCGGCCCTAAAGAAGAAGGCAAAGCGCTTAATTTTGTTATTTATATAATTTCTGTATAGAGGATACCCGTCGCACACAAGAAACAACGTTTTAGTGCCGAAGCCACATCGTACGTCACACACGCGTTCTAGCAAGTTATTGTTCAAGTCTATTTCCATCTCTTTCACCTACAGGAGTTCACGTGTAAACTGAGACTGTGTGTGTGTGTATGTTTTTCTAACTTGTAGAAAATACTGAACTGGGGCTCATCGTATTTAGAGAGAGAGAACTGTGATGAAAAGAAAGTGGAGGTCAATAGTGTGTTAAACAATATCCATACACACGATCTTGCAAACGGAGGGAAATAATATCCCTCACACTGATATTAAAGATAGCAGTTGGAAGATGTTCTACACACTGGTATTAAAAATAGCTGGAGGTAAATGCCACTCTTCACATTGATATTAAATGCAGCAGGAGAGAAATGGTACTCTACACATTGATATAAAGATAACAGGAGTGAAAATCTATTCTTCACGTTGATATAAAAGATAGCAGGAGGGAAATTTTATTCTTCACATTAATATTATTTATGAAGTTTAAACTTCCAGGCCTGTGTTGTTACAACAAGTCAGTAAATTTTAATATCACTGTGAAAACTATATCACATCACTTCACATATCATATCACATAAGCCAGATAATAATATTACGCCATTCAGCATGTCGGTTAAAACCATATCACATCACTTGTCATTAGTAAGAAAACAATACCATGTCATTCAGTACGACGGTAAAAACCATATTACATCACTTGTCATTAGTAAGAAAACAATACCATGTCATTCAGTACGACGGTAAAAACCATATTACATCACTTGTCATTAGTTAGAAAACAATACCATGTCATTCAGTACGACGGTAAAAACCATATTACATCACTTGTCATTAGTTAGAAAACAATACCAAGTTATTCAGTATGACTGTTAACACAATATAACATTACTTCTCATAACTCTGAAAACAATACAACGTTATTGAATATCATATTTAAATCCATATCACACAACTTATTACAAGTTAGATAACAATACCATGCCGGTTAAAACCATATCACATCACTTGTCATGAGGTAGAAAAAATACAACGTCATTCCGTGTGACTGTTAAAACCATATCACAAATCTTTTTATTACTAAAAAAACAATACGATGTCATTCAGTATGAGGTTAAATTATATCACATCACTTTTCATCAGTTAGAAAACAATACGATGTCATTCAGTATGAGGTTAAAACCATATCACATCACTCTTCATCATTTAGAAAACAATACTATGTCATTCAGTGTGTAGGTTAAAACTGTATCACATCACTTCTCATTAGTGAAACAACAATACGAAGTTATTCAGTATGTCGGTTAAAACCATATCATATCAGTTGTCATTAGTTAGGAAGCAATACCATGTCATTCAGTATGAGGTTAAAACTATATCACATCACTTCTCATAACTTTGTAAACAATACCACGTTATTGAATATGATGTTCAAATCCATATTACACTACTTGTTAAAAGTTAGATAGCAATACTATATCATTCAGTATGTCAGTTAAAACGATATCGCATCGTTTGTGATCAGTTAGAAAATATTACCATGTCATCCAGCATGTCGGTTAAAACTGTATCACATCACTTATCATTAGTAAAGGAACAATATGATGTTATTCAGTATGTCGGTTAAAACCATATCACATCGCTTGTCATCAGTTAGAGAGCAACACTGTGTCATTCAGTATGAGGTTAAAACCATATCACATCACCTGTTATTAGTAAGAAAGCAATACAATGTCATTCAGTATGTCGGTTAAAACTGTATCATATCACTTATCATTAGTAAAGGAACAATATGATGTTATTCAGTATGTCGGTTAAAACCATATCACATCACCTGTTATTAGTAAGAAAGCAATACAATGTCATTCAGTATGTCGGTTAAAACCATATAACACCATTTGTTATAAATTAGAAAACAATACCATGTCATTCAGCATAACGGTTAAAACCATATCACATCACTTGTCATCAGTTAGAAAACAACACATTGTCATTCAGTGTATTTGTTAAAACTATATCACATCACTTGTCATTAGTAAAGGAACAATACGATGTTATTCAGTATATTGGTTAAAACCATATCATTAGTAAAAAAGCAACACCATGTCATTCAATATGAGTTTAAAACCATGTCTCATCACTTGTCATTAGTTAGAAAACAATACCATGTCATTTAGTATGATTGTTTAAACCATAGCACATCACTTGTAACAAGTTAAAATACAATAGCACGTCATTCCGTATGACGGTTAAAAGCATATCAAACCAATTTTTCTATGTTAGAAAATGATACTATGTCATTCCGTATGACGATTGTTGTTAGTAGAATAATGTTATTGTTTATAAAACAATGTTATTTTTCAGTAAAATAATGTTATTGTTTATAAAACAATGTTGTTTTTCAGTAAAATAATGTTATTGTTTATAAAACAATGTTTTTGTCAGTAAAACGATTGGCCTGGCATGGCCAAGTGTGTTAAGGCGTGCGACTCGTAATCTTAGGGTTGCGGGTTCGCATCCCCGTCGCGCCAAACATGCTCGCCCTTTCAGCCGTGGTGGCGTTATAAGTGACAGTCAATCCCACTATTCGTTGGTAAAAGTGTAGCCCAAGAGTTGGCGGTTGGTGGTGATGACTTGCTGACTTCTCATAAATGCTGATGATGGCTAGCACAGATAGCCCTCGAGTAGCTTTGTGCGAAATTCCAAAACAAACTAACAGTAAAACGGTATTGTTGTTTCTAAAACAATAATGTTGTTTGTAAAACCATACTGCTATTAATAAAACAATGTCCTTATTAAAAAAAACTATGTTATTGTTATTAAATAAATAATGTCATTGTTATTTAAACAATGATATTATTAAAAAACAATGTTGTTATTAGTAAACCAATAATGTCGTTGTTATTTGAAGAATGATTTTATTAATAAAACAATATAATTATTCTTAAAACAATGATGTTGCTAGTATAATAATGTCGTTATTTGAACAATGATATTATTAGTAAAACAATGTAATTATTCTTAAAACAATTATGTTGCTACTATAATAATGTCGTTGTTATTTGAACAATGATATTATTAGTGAAATATGCTAAACGACAAATATGTTTCTTACTACCAGTCCACCCTGAATAATCTCACATCCGAAATCTCAGGTTATTGTTTTACTATCATTTTGTGGCTTTTCTGATTTATGTTTCCAGTTCATTTTTACTTTGATAGTTTATGTAGATTCTATCATATGCAGAGTGGTGTGGAAGTACAAGAGCATCAGTTGGAGTAATATCTAGCTATCAGATCCCAACACACAATTAATTTAGAATCCCGTAGAGGTATTGGAGCAATTGCTCGAGTAATATCTAGCTATTAGATTGAAAGTTATAACAAACATAGATCGAGTGTTATAACAAACATCATTATAAAATGTGTAGATTTTTTTACGAAAGCTGAGAGAGAAGTTATCATAAAAGTTTACTGAAATAAAACATTTTTGAGAGAAAATAAAACACCTTAGGATGTGAAATCAAAGATTTACTTTTTGGATGTTTTATGAAACAAAATTCTGTGGATGTTTGGGGTATAAAAATAAATTTGGATAATTTTGTGATTTGTTATTCAAAATAATTCTTACTACTTGTTCATTGGTACCGCTATCTATCGTTGTCACCTTTTCACACATACTTATAAAATAAGTTTAAAGGAATTCATTTACTAGGTGGCGCTCTAATAGTTTTGATACACATCAATACCATTTACTCTCTGAACCTACCATAATGCCTGCGAAAACGGTTCCGAAACGGGGGCCAGTAGTCAGCTGAGGGTCGCATCCTGCAGGTACACTGTCGGCGCGATTCCCAGACACAGTCAGGACGGGGAAACATTGCCCCCTCTCGGGTCGGAGGAGTGGGACGACGAAGGTAAGGCATACGGTAGACCGGCCGTGAAAGTAATATGTGCCGGAAGCAGTGGGAGTCAACGTCCAACTGAGGATCTATCCCTCGTGAAGTCAACCAAAAGTTTGCGCGAACCAATGACTAGCTCGTGTTACATAATTACCGACATATCTGGACTACGTGTGGTTCACCTCACTCCTCAGCGGCCCCTCCCCGACAGTGTCACTCTATAAAGTGTGGCCTCTTGTTTTTAATCAGTCACACACAGACATGAACCAGAGTATTAACGTGATATTGTTTCTTTACATATCGCAGTGAAAACACCAAAACTCGATCATTGTTAGTTTGGTAACGCACTAACACTAAACTTTATGTTGCGTGTCAGGCCCTCACATGATAATCGCCACGCGAAATGGCCATAAAACTGTGGTTTCCACCACCAGATTTCCACTGTTTAGAAGTTGATTGTAGCTCACGAAGTACATTATTAACTCCGCAACGTTTGGTCAAAATCGGTAAACTTAAATTATTAACAATATTTAAAATTATTATAATTATTGTTATCGCCAACTTTCCGAAGCCGCCAATTTCTTGGCGAGTTGTTTTCAGGGTGACTGAGAACATTTATTACTACAATTCAAACAATCGACCAACTTTTAGAAATAATTTATTTCAAGAATTCTACTTTAACCTTAGGCTACACTGTAAATACGCCGCGACACCTGTCGGCTGTGGCTATGAGTTAAACCTGCTGTCTTATCCTACAGCAACGCACGCTTATCCACTAACTTCGTTGATGGTTCTAGAGCCAAATTTCACAGGACTCCAGATGGTCAAGGGGACTCCTTATCTATAAAACATAGTTCATTACCAAGGCGGCTACAGCGATCCCGAAAATGTATCCAGGCATACTGAAGATCTAGTATGTGTTTCCATATTTCATGATCTCGGAAGTGTCATTTTTGAAATTGTGTTTCCACGCCCTGTCACCAGATAGCAGTATTAAACTTTACAGGAAGAAACCAGAGATAAATTTTTACATCGCATAACGGCTACCAGGAGCCATAAATTCAATGGGAGTAAAGCAGTGAGTTACTGGCTCCGTGTACTCGAATTTGGCATTGGATTTCATGTCCTCATGATTTTGGAGGCGCCATTTTAAAAATTATATTCATAGAACTAGTAGGACTAAACTTGGCATGCGAAATCGATATCTCGGATTAACATTTTGGTTTATTTTTCACGTTCGCATCATTCCGCACCTTGGGGAGTTTTTAGATGTAAAGAGGACATTGAAAGAGCTCAATAAATAAATTGATGCCTTTGAAACCAAAAGGGTGGCCTTTCAAACTCCAAACAGAGAGTGAAAATTGTATATTACAGTGGAACCCCTGTAAAGCAGCCACCTTCGGGACTGAGACAAACTGACCTGATTAGAGGGGTTCCACTGCACATAATTAGGGATTATATAAACTAAAGAGGGACTGTGATTGAATGACCGTCTTCAAGGGGTGACCGAATCTGAAGGGTGACCGCTTAGAGGGGTTACACTGTAGTTGTAAAACTATTACGCGATTTGTTTTTATTGTTAAGCACAAATTAACCCAAGAAGCTATCTGTGCTGCGTCAAATACGAGTTTCTAAATCCAGTTTTTAGTGCTGTAAGTCAATAGATATAGCAATGAGCCACTGTGTGTGTATATGTGTGGGTAGATGGTTGAGTGATGGATGGGTGCGGGTTTTTAACTTTTCAAATAATCAACCATAATAGTGAGTGCCTCTTCAACGTACGATAAGATAATTAAGTGCCATAGATGAATAAATTTAGTGTCTCTCAATGTAATTTTATATACATAATGTCACTATATTTTCTGCTTTAACGTAGCTTTATATTTATAAGTCTTGTGCTGTTTTTTTTTTGACATCACACAATCGTGGAATTTTTGCTTTTATGATACTCGAAAAATATTTTATTATGCAATATGCAACCCCCAACTTTAGAAAATGTTTATCCTGTAGATTTGCAATAGGGGTCACAATTTTCCTGTTTTTCCTCCATTTTTTCAAAGAAAACTTCATTTTCTTCCATTCTTATAGTGCACATATGACGGGCTCGGCATGGCTAGGTGGTTAAGGCACTCGACTCGCAATCTGAAGGTTGTGTGTTTGAATCCTCGTCACACCAAATATGCTCGTCCTTTCAGCTACGCGGGCGTTATAATGTGAGAGTCAATCCCACTATTCGTTGGTAAAAGAGTATCCCAAGATACTGGTGGGTGGTGATGACTAGCTGCCTTCCATCTAATCTAAGACTGCTAAATTAGGGACGGCTAGCGCAGATGGCCCGCAGATGGCCCTCAAGTAGCTTTGCTCAAATTTCAAAACAAACAAACAAACACATATGACGTCATGAATGCATCACACGTGTATCTAGTACACTTGCGCCACCAATATAAATATAATAGTACTGTCTGTTGTATGTTCATGTAAATACTTCGGAAGGCATGGATGGATCTTCACCAAAATTGCTTGTAAATTTACGATTTTTTTTTAAATTATATATGAAGGAAATAACTTTTCATGTCCTAATATAACCGTTCATTAGTCATCAATTTACATAACTTCTGTCCAGGGTACGTGTCCACATTTAGTAGTTTAATACATACTTCTATCAAGATGTGTCGTATTAACATAGTTTTAAATACAAAACTCTAAAACATTGATTTATACAAAGAAACAGAAACTTATGCTAAGATCTTTTTACTTTATTTCAGCCCCAGGGGAGACATTGCCGCTCTGTCTTCCGAAAAGATCATAAAGAAACGCATGATCAATAGTTTATAATAAACGTGTTAATATATCAATCAAAGACAAATAATTAATGTAATGTTCTGATAGTTTAGACATGTTAGAGAACTAGAAAAACGTAAAAAAACATCCTTTGGATAGATAAAAGTGATGAAATATTTACTGGAAGATCGACATAACTAGTATCATCAACTGGAATATTACATGACTAGTGTCATCAACTGAAAGATTACATGACCTGTATCATCAACTGGTAGATTACATGACTAGTATTATCAACTGGTAGATTATATGACTAGCATCATTAGCTGGTATATTACATGACTGGTATCATCAACTGGTAGATTACATGACTTGTATCATCAACTGGTATATTACATGACCAGTATCATCAACTGAAATATTACATGACTAGCATTATCAATTGAAAGATTACATGACTAGTATCATCAACTGGTAGATTACACGACTAGTATAATCAACAGTATATTACATGACTAGGATCATCAACTGAAAGATTACTACATGACTGGTATTATCAACTGAAAGATTACACGACTAGTATCATCAGCTGGTAGATTACATGACTAGTATCATCAACTGGTAGATCACATGACCAGTATCATCAGCTTTAAGATATGATAAACCGATGGTGATCTCTTCTTCAGAGAACGTACACGCCGACAGAGCCGTAGTGTCCCTGTTCGTTTACAATTACGGAGAGAAGTAATTCGATCATAAAAACAGCTAGCTCCTTTGTAGAATTAGGAGCAGTAACGTTGAAACCTATCTATCCTTAGGGCATGTCGTTCCCTCCATTTCTATCCTTTTATATCTCCACCCCTTAATCAAGAATGGTTAGTAGTACATTAGTTCCAAGCCTAAACACCAGGGCTCTAGGGAAAGTGTTGAAAATCGAATCATAGATTTACTGCTACAATAAAATCTGGTGATTTGTTTTTAAATTTAAAAATTTATTTCATTATAGGACTGTTAATGGTTTAATATTTTATATAAAATATAGTCATACTAAAGAGTAAAATATTTCTGTCCAGCATGCGCATTTAACTTGCGCAGAAACGTCATCAGATTCTAACGTCATCGCTTATAACGCGATCGTGAACTGCGCGTGGCAATGCCGGAGTCCTAAGGGCGTATCCGCGTCTTTATTTTCTCGATCGAGACAAGGTTAATGTAAATTTAATTGAGACATTTTTCATCTGGATGGTCACTCAGTGATAATGACAAAACAATGTAGGTCACTTATGTTTCAGTGCAGCCCAGCCCAACCTCACTTTCCGCTAAAGTCTGTGGGACGAAGTGGGCAATACTGATGCTATCCTAATTGCCACCTGTTCAACATACGGCTTCTTCAACTATAACTTGACGTTGTATTACGTTTTTTTAGACGAAAACTTAATTTCTAGCGAATAGAAAACTTGAACTGAGAAAAATTTCGGGTTGTTCTGGGTCAGTTATTTGATGACCTCCAATGGGTTAGGAAGTACTCTAAGTGTGATCTTACCTGGAGTAGAAAGAGCGTAGAGAGCTAGTTCTTCGGGATGAAAGAAATTGTTTCCGGTAGATATCGGAGTTTTGAAAATATCCGGCATCGCCTCACTAGAAGAGCCGGGAGATCTCCAGGGAGAGTCTGTACCCGCTACGGACTTCGGAGTATTCAGCTTTAAGAAGTAAGTGTGAGGGAAACAGTGACTGTCCACGACTGTATGAGAGAGGCTGTCCAAAACGTTCATAATCATGCTAAGTTTCTCAAGGGGTTTCCGTGGAAACCTCCACACTCTTACTAGTAAAAAACACCAGCACGTGCCCCTATCTTTCCGAAACGGCTGTTTACTTGTCAATAGGCTGTTTGACATTCGACTCTAAAAGAGAATACACCATTTCAACTGTTACCATGTGGAAAGTCCGACTCTGTCTGCTTCTGTCCTCGTTTCTAGTTGTACTTTGTTAAACGTCAAATCAATGAAACAAACCACATGAATGAAGGTCGCTGCGTGGTCTCTTCCATATTTGGGAACCGGAACCTATCACTCAGCCAATCATACCAGAATCAGCCTGCCTACGTTTGGTCGACGTCAAAATGACGTTGAAACTAAAAAAGATAACTGCCGTTGATTAGTCGTCGTTTCTTTCCTTTTTTTTATTTGCTAAGTGCACGCCGTCTTTCAACATCTACACTCCACACGCCTAGGATATCGCTGGATTTAATGAGAAAAAGTAGTCCAAAACTTAAACCATCTAATCTATAAATTAGAAACCATCAATGTGGAGAGTTTAGTTACTATTTACAACTGCAATTAAAACTTCAGAAACACGTCGTTTTAATAAACTATCAACTTCACGCTACGCATTGCCCATATTTGGTAGCGAGAAAACCGAAGTCTTCCGAAAGTAAAACGTCATAATGTCGTCATGTGCTCGAACTACGCCAGTACCTTTTTGAGGCGAGCGCTGCCGAACGATCTTCGGATGTCATCGTTAACACGAAGTTCCGGAGCTTTACACTTGCTGAAGATGAATCCAATCCGTTATTCCAATTAATTTTAGTGTTGTTGCCATGGTAGTTTAAGGCCACGACAGCAAATATTAGTGTCCGTATCCAAGTGAGACATAATTGTTAAGTTTAACCTCTGTGGTAGTTTGTAATTTTATTACGGTTCGTACTATTGTAAAACATTTGAACAGTGCTCTTGATAAACATTATATGTTTTTAATCTTTCAGGAAATTATTCTAGAGTCTTTGGAGTTTCTAACATATTTATGTTCGACAGCTAATATTTGTAGAATAAGTAAATATTGTTTAATCGATATGTTGGCACACAATGAATGACACGGCGCGCTTGGACCATTCAAGGGCCAGGAAAAACATTCTGGACCCGTCGGTCCTCACGAATCTAGAGTCACCTATTACGTTGTTTAAAGAGAATATCACGTGTTGTCGTTAAGATGACAGATTTAATAAAGTGTACTCAGAACGATGTTCTTTTTTATTGGCTGCCATACGTATTAACGTGGCACTTAACATATACTGGTTGTTCAGATAACTGTACTTTTAATCTTAACCCTAACTGACAGCAAAGTTACGTTCCTTTGAATATAATATATATAGAAGTCGCCAAATAAATTTATCTCAAGTTATTATATCACTTTTTTATAAACATCGAGTCCCTTAAAAACAGGATAAGGTAGTTAATTATTGAAAATTACTTTTTAAAAATATTAGGGCAGTAAACTTATTTTTATCATTACTGAGTATTTGATTATTTTGTTGAACAATAGCATCTTTTATAATATCTCAAAAAATTGCTAAGTCAGAGAAATGATTTATAGAATTACGAGGGCATAAAAAATACTCTCAAAATACTAAGTTACTAAATGATCATTTATGAAAATCACTGAATATTTAAAAAACACTTTTCTAACTACTAAAGTGAATGTCCACTGGTGTGGTCAGGTATAAATGTTTAATTCTGGAAGTGAAACTCGTCTAGAACAGAATTCAGACAATACATTATGTAGCTTTGAAGTAAAACAAACAAACAAAGAAGTATTCCTTAAGTGTTCACTATAAAAATCTACTATATTAATCGGTAAAGTTATTAAACCTAATTAGTAATATCTGTCTCTTTAACTACTTGTTAATAGTCCGTTTGAACTAATCATTAATTTGGCAGCTAGTTACACAAAAACTTACTGATTACACTTTTGTGATCATATAAGCCACTAATCCTGACGACAAAGACTCATTCGTTTCGGAATACGGCGTTGTGCTGAAACTCGAAATAGGTTTTGATACAACACTAAGGTTATTCGCGCTACATTTTCCTTCTTAATATCTCATAAGCTAGAGAAGATGTAACCAGCACTTACTTAGGTTAACTTCAGTCCAATTCTGGCACTGATATCTATCCAAAACTCAAATTTCAGAGCGCATTTTTTTTGACACGGGACGCGAACCGTGAATTCGCGGATTCACGAATTTACACGCAATCACTAAGGCGCATCCAATTCAAGTTTAACTAAAGACTAAATCATTTGGAATTTAGAGTATTACAAATTCTAGAACCTAAAAACAAATATGATAAGATACGTAGAAGACAGAGCAAATATTTATTGGTTTTTGAAAAGTAAACGACAGACTTCAGTTTTCTAGTAAGTTTTATATAGATCAACAAAGTTCGATATATCTACGGAACAATCACAATGTTGTTGTCAGAAGGTGATAGAATTATAAATGAAGAGAAAGGTGTGTTGGTGATACGAACTTGGTTATAAAATTTTTAGACTTATATAATTAGTAGAGTCATGAAGGAGTTATACAGATAAAGACAGTTCTGATGACCAGTAAGGCCGTTCGGTAATGATTTTGGTCGCTGCTGGATTTTAATGATTATTTCGACCAAGTCAAACTTTTCCAGTTATTCTGTTGTGGAGAGTTTATTTCGAATTATGTAGAACCTATATGAAGTCTTTTATGTCTCAGGTGTGCTCACGTGTTGGTCATGCTCAGGTTGGACACATTTTCCATGGAAATAATAAAAATCAAGAGGTTTACTTCGAAGAAAGTTCCCGGACAAGTTGCAATAGCAGAAGGTATTACAAATGTCGTTATCACATTTTAATCGCTGTATGAAATATGATAATTTATATTTAATAGTAGTAAGACAAACTTAATCGTATTGTTATAGGCGGACATACAAATAAATAAAGAATTCTATCGAGTCAACAATGATGTTTGTTCTCAAGGCATAGTTTGCTGACCATTTTTAAAGTGATGTTTGTTTTGTTTTTTGAATTAAGCACAAAGCTACACAATGGGCTATCTGTGCTCTGCCCACCACGGGTATCGAAACCCGGATTTTAGCGTGTAAGTCCGTAGACATACCGCTGAGCCACTGGGGGGCTTTTAAAGTGATAGAGAGATAACTAAGCCACCCTGGTCGAATATTGAAACCTGACTGTCAGTCTTGTAACCCACCTAAGGCCACAAAGTTCGGAACGCGCTTTTCATCAACGGGAAGTTTACAGTGACCCTCGAATTGACAGCTCGACACATAACCCAACAAGCACAACAATCTTTATAGTGTGAAGTTACACACTGTTTAATGAGAAGTCTGACAACAATTAAACTAGTATTTCACATGTAAACAAATTAGTAGTTTATACATTAGATTTACTTAGCATCTGAATTACAACCACTCTCTGTTTGGAAATAATAGAACGTTCGTTACTGTATTTTACGAATATATTGTCTGTATGTTCGGAAATAATGGAACGTTCCTTACTGTATTTTAAGAATATATTGTCTGCCTATTGGGAAATAATGGAACGTTCGTTACTGTATTTTCACAAAGGTACTAATATCTGTCTGTTAAAAAATATAGGAACGTTCCTAACAATATTTGACAAAGATACTATCATGTGTTTCCTGTTTCGCTGATAAATCACTCGTTTCATTCATATCAAACCTATGGAACATCTAAGAGTAGGTTTTGGTCAAAATTTATTACATTAGTGCCATTTGACCTGTTTCACTCCTCACGAAAGGTAACTTACCGAGGTCTTAATGTGTCGACTTGACAGCACGAGGGCACGTGGGTAGATTCTTCGAAACGGTGTGGAAAAGGGCAAAAGGCATGTGTATGGTTGTCAGTAGTCTCTTGATAGCTGTCCCGCGCAATAAACAGCGCTTTAAAAATGCTTGTTTCATTGGTTGTAAGGCTTTCCAAGGCCATGCTAGAGACTTTCGTCACTCGAGACTGTGATGAACATCGTTGAGATCACACGTATGGTAATAAGCACGCGGGTCGAGTCAGGTTAGGTCTAGTTGGTGAAACGAAATCTATAGGTGTTCGGTAAGCGTAAGATGAAAAATGTCTTGATCAACTCATACCAGGTATAGACCACTGAACAAATGATCAACTGAGCTACTTAATAATTTGAGATGTGCGCGCGCGGCATTTGCGTTGGTGTGGGAGAAGCGTGAAGGTAGCTTCCATTCAACGAGCGTGTAACGTCAGGCTTGTGTGCAACGCGTGGGTGACGCGCGGAGGAGGGAGGCACGCGCACAGCGGAAGTTTTAGAAATTTGCTATTTGAGAAATAGCTACAGGTAAGACTTTAAACGATATTTAACTTTAGTGAGACAAGTTCAAAAATAAAATAATAATGGATATTACATTAGCGTTTGACTTCAGTGGCACGGTCAGCAAATTTCAAGAGGTCAAGCGATCTTAAAGAAAGTCGTGACTAATAAATTAAACCGCTGACCTTTAAGAAACTTAACGGATTTTATCGAAATTAGAGAAATATGTTAGTATAGAAATCGATGAAAGATTAATGAATGACCTAACGAACCTTGTGATTTAAAATCTAGTTTTCTTACTAAATCTTTCTTCCTATATCAATATAAACAGTTCCTTTTGTTGTGTTTTTAAATATTCCAACTATATATTTTCTGTTGTAATTATCAAATAGAAACTGTCATATGTTGCAGCAATACTTATTTAGTGATTTATTTTTTACAAAATATCAGGTCCCGGCATGCCCAGGTGGTTAAGACGCTCGACTCGCAATTTGAGGGTCGCAGGTTCGAATCCCCGTCACACCAAACACGTTCGCCCTTTCAGCTGTGGGGGCGTTATAATGTTATAGTCAATCCCACTGTTCGTTGGTAAAAAGAGTAGCCCGAAAGTTGGCGGTGGGTGGTGATGACTAGCTGCCTTCACTCTTATCTTATAATGCTAAATTAGGGACGGCTAGTGCAGATAGCCTTCGTGTAGCTTTGCGCAGAATTCAAGATACAATCAAAATATACATGTTTTTAAAATGTTCCTATGATTCAGTTGTAAAGATGAAAATGTGGTGGACACAATAACTGAGTTTATAATAAAAACAACTTTATTCAACATTATAAATACTGAATGTAAAGACCGAAGTCACACCAACACCGGGCATAATAAAATTAATTCCGATCACAACAATTATAAATTAATTAATCCAGTGTGAATTCGAGGAGCAACGCATGAACGTACTTCATACTTTGGGTCTGTAGGTGTGTTATAAGAGTAATTGTCAAATCCCCTTATTCAGTCAGACAATAATAGATGGTGATGGGTGGACATGACTGGTCTGTCAGCTTTGTTCCCTCGTTAGACAGCGGTAAGTCTTCAGAGGGTTTGATTCCCAGCGGTGGACACAGCAGAGATCTCTAAGTGACTTTTCGATAAGAAAACACATCCACACACATTGTCAGCTCAAAATTAAGGAAAACTGTACGCCATACAAGAAAAACACCAACAACACATAAATAATAAGAAACTGAAAATCTTCGTTCAACTGTAGACTGAATAATAAAAACTACAAATCAGTTTTACCATAAGGAAAAAAAATATTATGTAACGGCAGTTGGCGAAGTGCAATAAATCCCACGAGGGGTTTTTGTTTAGTATTTCTGGTTAGGTGTAAAATATGTTTATCACTGGCTTTGTCATTCATTATATGACACATTAACCTACATGGGTACTTTTTTAAAGCTATATGTAATAACAACAATAACATATTCATTTCCAACATTGCAGTAGCTTCTAATCAGAGGTTCGATTCCCCTCAGTGGCAAGAGTAAACAGCTCAGTGTGATATTACTAAAAGAAACACATACTCGAAAACTGATGTAACATCTAATGGGAATACCGAAAAATATTAGAAGAGTAGGTTTAATGTTATTGTTTAACAGTAACATAAATACCACTGTATAACAGTTCCCTAAATACCATTGTATAACATACCCTAAATACCACTGTACAACAGTACCCTAAATAACATTGTGTAACAATACCCTAAATACACTAACGACAGATTCGTAAGGCGGAAACTTCGTCTAATGGTATCCAATACTGCCACCAAAGTTACGAATATACACATTCTATCTTCAACAAATCCATATAGTAAACACAAAATTAGAATTACAGACAAGGTAAACAGAAGTTTATGTACTAACACAAATATTTATAAGGACAGTAGTAAATGTATCTACACAGCCAATGAGAAAGAATTAAAACAAAATAAGTTTGTTTGTTTTAAGCTAGAGATTAATCCAAACGTTTATCAGATATCTCTTTATTCGTCACTACTGCGGTTGAATTGTTCATCGAAAATGTACACACCTAAAACATAAAACATGGAAGATGGCTTTAATAAAGATGTGTGTACCATCAGACGAACAGCGATGAAAGATGAATCGTGATTTCTTGGCCAACAGGATGTTTAATTATATTCCTTTTCCTTCGCGCATTGATAAGACCATCCGAAAAATTAAATTTATCGCCACCTACTTTCAAATCCTGGAAACATAAATTTGCAAGTTACGCCAAGTCTATCTAAGAAAAAACAAAGATCACCCTGGTGAAATGCTGGACTTTGGTCAGACACAGTAATTTTATATATAACTTGAACTTACTTTACCTTGACCTCTAACCTTTACACATAAGTTGTCCATATATAATACGTTGTATAATGTGATTTTTTTCTACTTTCTTTCAAGTATTACTAAAAGTTTCTATTGTAAAGATTCAATTATGTATAACACTGGTCATATTAACCGCGTTAGTGGTCAAGGTGTTTAAAACAGTTTTTATCATGATACCAGACGTTTAAAACAGTTTATATCATGATACCAGGTGTTTAAAAAAGTTTGTATCATGATACCAGGTGTTTAAAACAGTTTAATATCATCATACCAGGTGTTTATGTTTAAAACAGTTTATATCATGACACCTCTAACATCATTGTTTGCTTTTATCTCCTACAAGCGAAGCCTTGAACCTATATTCAAATACCCAGTTAACAAACGATAAGTAATAGATTGAACATAACCATGTGTATTAGGTTCAGTATAACAATGTGTAGTAGGTACAGTACAACCATGTGTAGTAGGATCAGTACAACCATGTATAGTACGATCAGTACAACTATGTGTAGTAGGATCAGTACAACCATGTGTAGTAAGTTCAGCACAACCATGTATAGTACGATCAGTACAACTATGTGTAGTAGGATCAGTACAACCATGTGTGGTAAGTTCAGCACAACCATGTATAGTACGATCAGCACAACCATGTGTAGTAGGTTCAGTATTACCATGTATAGTAGATTTCATCAAACATGTGTAATAGGTTCAGTAATACCATGTATAGTAGGTTCAGTACAACCATATGTAGTAGGTTCAGCACAAACATGTGTATTAGGTTCAGTACAACCATGTGTAGCAGGTTCAGCACAACCATGTGTAGTAGGTTCAGTACAACCATGTGTAGCAGGTTCAGCACAACCATGTGTAGTAGGTTCAGTATTACCATGTATAGTAGATTTCATACAACCATGTGTAATAGGTTCAGTACAACCATGTGTAATAGGTTCAGTACAACCATGTGTAGCAGGTTCAGCACAACCATGTGTAGTAGGTTCAGTACAACCATGTGTAGCAGGTTCAGCACAACCATGTGTAGTAGGTTCAGTATTACCATGTATAGTAGGTTCCATACAACCATGTGTAAAAGGTTCAGTAATACCATGTATAGTAGGTTCAGCACAACCATGTGTAGTAGGTGCAGTATAAACCTGATTAGAAACAATCAGTACTTTTCGTGACCCATCAACAGATGTTTCGTTACTCTAGAAATCTGTTTACAAAAAGTTCTAATCGTGAGATATTTTCTTGTTTTATTCATATGAATGTGATATAGTGTAACAATTTCTTTGTTTCAAACCAATCAAAACAGGATATTAATATAAAAACTGTGTGAAAAAACATCTCCAAGATTTTATCTGTAGTAACATAAAACATGTTAATTTGAACATGTGTTGGCATTTTGCCAAATCTTCAACCCTACCTTTGTAAGGTATCGGAAGATGTCAGATTTAATTTTCCAGTTTGGGTGCCTTGCCCGGGTATGTCACCTGTATTTGTGACGTCATTCTTTCGTCACCATATTTGGCGCACAATTATGCGAAACGAGTTGGATACCGCCTTGTAACCAAGTAGACTCGCCTCTCTTATCTAGAGGTGGAGACTTGTTGAGATTGTATGATATTAGCCTGTTAACTAGTTCTTTATTTTGACATGTACATAGATCTATAGAAAAAGTGAGGTAAGATTAACCGTGACACGGTTTTACTCTTATGACTGGTGGAGAGTTGTAACAAAAAGTTTTAGTATTTAAAAATATAAAAGCACTAAATTCACACAATGTTCGAAATACAAAACATTTACGTCTTTATAATTATCCCATTTTATAATTCATGAGGCAGTTCTGTTTAGAATTATAATTGTATAATTTTAAAACAATCTTCCAATGACTCATAGTTAGTTAAAATTCAGGGTTCAATACCTTACCGTTGACGCAGTGCAGAAATGTAATTGTACAGTTTTCTCTTAGAAACAAACAGCTGGAATAATGTCGTCCGTAAGGGCAATTCTAAAAATCTATAAAGACTGTTGACTCAGAACAATAAAACATTTTTATTTCTCATTAGAACCACGCACTTAATGAACTGTTTTGTTTCTAAACTCACTCTTTAACGTAATATGTTTATATACGTCATATATCAGTAGTTTTGTTTTCGTTATTCCATTTGCAAGGTTTGCCATAACTTCTAACTTTCAGGGATTCATTTCGACCAATTCTTTTTTAGCAGGCCTATACAAGACAGCCATATTGTTTTTCATTTTTGTTAGCCACGTATTGTTTTAAGAGTCTTGTCTCAGTTTAAACTTAACGACATTTAAGATGGCCTGATGGTGATTAAGTTGTGGTTATTTAGGGTTATTGCTACTTCACATTCCCGTCCACCTGTGAAAGTTAAGTAGTGTTTTCTTCCATTTAAAAACAAACAAGTCATTGTGCAGATGTCTATCTAGATCAGGACGTGGAAAGAGAGACACTTTAGATTTTTTTTTCATGTTTCTATGAGCTGAAAAAGTTTTATTTTTGACAGATGTTCTGTTTCACGAACTAAGATACGTCACAACACTAGAAAAAAACAAAAACAAACAAATCGCCTCATTTTTAACTGACACACCTTGTTGCCCTCTGGCGGTCAAACAAGTGAGACGAATTATCGGTTGCAGCTTAGCGCACTGTGAGCTTGTTTTAAGTTGAAAAAATACGAAAATTGTCTTTTTTTTACAAATATTCATCTTTGAAACGGTTTGAAGCGTTTAATTTGTCGATGCATTTATATATATAAGTATGGACTTCACTTATTAACTGTGCAACTTATTTAATAAGTTAAATTTTTTGTCATCCTTAGATAACGGATCAATGTACATTGTAATTTCTCAATTCAAAAATATGGCACCTTTAGATTCTAACCTTAATTTGGAATGGGTGTAGTCTAGTGATTAGGTGCCGGAACTGTGAATTTGAAGGTTTAAGATTAGCGTCCCGTTCCTATAAAAACGCGTTCCGCATTTTACGGTCTTGAGTGAGCTATAAGAGTGACTGTCAGAGCCCTTTCCTCTAATTTATGTTAAAATATCGTTTTCAGTTTATCACTGAACTTCGGTGTTAGTTTTGGTCTTCACTTTGTGTGCGAGAAGCTATAAAAAAAACGTTTGAAAAAGAAAAGTTAATACTTCTATTCTGGGTTGTTTCAATGGTGAATATTATGTGTCGTGTAACAAATTCTGTTATTTTTCTCAAGTATTTATTATAACTACTTTTCAGATAATATCAACAAAACAACTGTAAGTTTTTCCTACACAAAATGGAGTTATTTTTGTCTCAGATTGCTCGTATACAAGGCAACAGGAAGTTTGATTCAGTTACCTTAGCAACACGCGCTTTCATAATTCTAAAAAAGAAATGTCATAGTTCTGAACGTCCATCTATTCAAGAGTATTAAACATGAGAGCCCCCTGTCACGAAGTGTGTGATAGTTTCTTACTCGTACTTATGTTTCAGTCACTTTAATTTTTATTTATGACTAATATAGCCTGATTGACGTCAATATATCTTCTATAAGTAAGCGGTACCTAAGATCCTTTAGTAAGTACCATCAAAATAGGTCCCGATGTAGCTTTAAAATATTTTTTTAAGTTTATAGTGCCTTGCAAAAGTATTAACCACTACCAGTAATGTAACACTTTGATGAAAAATAATGTAAATAATTTGTTAATGATTGGTTTTATCCAAAACTCAGATGATCAAACTTAACACTTGTGTGTGTAGGAGGCTGAATGTCAGCAAAACCTACAAAGAAAATATACAAACTGAAATATGCTGATGGTACACAAGTCAGTGGAAGTACTTTCAGTTATTATTATTGGATGGATTGGTCTCCACCATCTTTGTATGATGTCTGTCCATTCTTCCTGGCAAAATTGGACCAATCCAGACAACTTGATGGACTACAATTATCAAGTCTCGCCAAATATTTTCTGTTGGATTCAAATCAGAACTTTGACTGTACCAGTCCAGAACATTTACTTTCTTTTATTGAAACCACTCCAGTGTTTCCTTAAGCTTTAGGTCGTTGTCGTGCTGAAATGTTAATTTTTGACCCAGTTTTAGGTTCTTCATTGACCCAAGTAGGTTTTCCTCCAGGTTCACCTGTACCATCATAACATGATGCTGCCACCACCATGCTTGACAGATGGGATAGAGTTGATTGGGTGAAGACCTGTGTTAAGCATGCAACGGACTTAACGCTTTGAATTTGGACAAAAAAAAACTCAATTTTTGTCTCGTCTGACCACAAATCATTCTGCCACGTGTCTGCAGTATAATTTGAATGATTTGTTGCAAACTTTATACGAAATTTAATACGATTTGTTCTTTCAGTGATGGTTTCTTTCTTGCCATTCGTCCACATATGCCAGCTTTGTGTAGGTACTCCAATATTGTCGACGTATAAACACTGACTTCCATTTCAAACATGGAATGTTACAAATATTTTAAGGTAACTGTTGGCTTCACAGTTGCATCCCTCACCAGTTTCCTGCTTGTCCAGCTGCTTAGTTTGAAATGGTGGACTGATCTGTGTGGTAAGAAACAGAAAAACTCGTAGGTTCAAGATATCTTGATATAAAGTGATAAGAACCGTATAACTTGAGGGTTCGAACGGTGGACGTTATAAGTTTTTATCACTGGATGGTATGAAACACATTCAATTTCTCAATGTTGGACTTCACTCTACTCAAAGTGATAATTAGTAACTTTAAAATTTTCTTCTAACCTTCTCTACCACTTTATCTGTGGCTTGTTCAAAAAGTTCATTGGTCTTCATGGTTGGTTTGTCGTCGTATCAACTTGAATTATTTATTTATGTATTCAACACTGTAATAACTTTAAGTATTTACTTGTGTATTCAACACTTTATTAACATCAAGTATTTATTTGTGTATTCAATACTATATTAACATCAAGTATTTATATATGTATTCAATACTTTATTAACTTCAAGCAGTTATTTGTGTATTCAATACTTTATTAACTTCAAGTATTTATTTGTGTATTCAGTACTTTACACAGACTACTTATTCATTTTCTTGCTGATTAATTAATTAATTCGTGCTCAGAATACCGAAATTATTTTAAATACTTGTTTCGTGCAGAATATTTTAATTATTTAAATCTTCATTCACGTGTTCTATGCTTTATTTATTTCAAATATTTATTCATGGGTGTTTTCCACATCAGGCAATCTGCTGATCCCACCGAGGGTAATGTAGCCCCTGATTTTAGAGTTGTAAATCGAAGACGTACCAGGGTGCTTATTCACGTGTTCATTGTTTTGATTATGTTACCACTAACTACACAAACCATCACCATTAACCATCTACCACTAGCTACACAAACCATCACCATTAATCATCTACCACTAGCTACACAAACCTTCAACATTAACCTTCTACCACTAGCTACACAAACCTTCAACATTAACCTTCTACCACTAGCTACACAAACCTTCAACATTAACCTTCTACCACTAGCTACACAAACCTTCAACATTAACCTTCAACCACTAACTACACAAACCATCACCATTAACCTTCTACCACTAGGTACACAAACCGTCAACATTAACTTTCTACAATAGTTACACAAACACTCAACATTAACCATCCACCACTAGCTACACAAACCGTCAACATTAACTTTCTACAACAGTTACACAAACACTCAACATTAACCATCTACCACTAGTTACACAAATCGTCAACATTAACCTTCTACCACTAGCTACACAAACATTCAACATTAACTTTCTACAATAGTTACATAAACCTTCAACATTAACCTTCTACCACCAGTTACACAAACGATTAGCATTAACCTTCTGGCACTTGTTCCACAAACCATCAGCATTAACATTTTAACACGAGCTACACAAACCTTAAACATTAACCTTCTACCACTAGCTACACAAACCATCACCACTGACCTTCCACCAATAGCTACACAAACCATCACCATTAACCTTCTGCCAATAGCTACACAAACCTTACACATTAACCTTCTAGCACTAGTTCCACACACCTTCAACATTAATCTTCTACCACTAGCTACACACACATTCAACATTAACCTTCTACCAGCAGTTCCATAAACCATCAGCATTAACCTTCTCGCACTAGTCCTACAAACCTTCAACATTAATCTTCTAGCACTTGCTGAACAAAAATTCAACATTAACCTCCTACCACTAGCTACACAAACATTCAACATTAACCTTCCAGCAGTAGTTCCATAAACCTTCAACATTAACCTTCTACCACCAATTACACAAACCATCAGCATTAACCTTCTACAACTAGCTACACAAACCTTTAATATTAACCTTCTAACACTAGTTACACAAACCTTCTACAACTAGCTACACAAATCTTCATCATTAACCTTCTACCATTAGCTACACAAATCTTCATCATTAACCTTCTAACAGTAGTTACAAAAACATTCAACATTAACCTTCTAGCAGTAGTTCCACAAACCTTCAAAATTAACCTTCTACCACTGGCTACACAAACCTTCAATATTAACCTTCTACCACTAGCTACACAAACCTTCAACGTTAACCTTCTACCACTAGCTACACAAACATTCAACATTAACCTTCCAGCACTAGTTCCACAAACCTTCAACATTAATCTTCTACCACCAATTACACAAACCATCAGCATTAACCTTCTACCAGTAACTACACAAACATTCAACATTAACCTTCTGCCACTAGCTACACAAACATTCAACATTAACCTTTTGCCACTAGCTACACAAACCTTCAAAATTAACCTTTCTACCAATAACTACACAAACATTCAACATTAACCTTCTACTAGTAGCTACACAAACCTTCAAAATTAACCTTCTACCACTAGTTACACAAACATTCAACATTAACCTTCTACCATAGTTACACAAACCTTCAACATTAACCTTTTGCCACTAGCTACACAAACCTTCAAAATTAACCTTCTACCATATTTACACAAACATTCAATATTAATCTTATACAATAGTTAAACAAACTTGCAACATTAACCTTCTAACTCTAACTACACAAACTTCCTGTTTCACATCAAATTTCTATCACATGAAGAAAAACGTTCAATACTGTCGCTTCATCGTTAAATGTTAGCTTTTTTGAGTAGTAAAATATATTACTTACCGAATCCGTTTATGTTCATGTCGATACATTTATTAGTACGTTCTTTCATATACTGAAAGTTTTATATATATATTTATTGCGAGAAATTATGATGTTAAAATACGCTTCCAAGTTCACCTATATATACATATGTCTTTGTGTGTGTGTATTCACGACATCACTGTTATGTTATTGTAACACTAGTAACACTGTACACATATGTATGTGATGCTCCAGAACGTTCTGTTATATACTTAAAGTGTTTTGGTTTGATCGACTCACCTGAAACTTCATTAAATGTGTAGTTTGACTGAGTGGATGTTACAGTATGTAGGTTGTGACAAATGCCGCTCCGAAATGACTTTGTGAACATTGAAAACTATACGACGCCCGTCAGAATATGAAAATAGTTCCGTTTAAAAATAGAGCGAAGAGAAATGAAAAGCCCAAGTGGTGGTCTGATAGATCAACATTCCGATTTCAGAAGACCTTGTATAGAGGATAAACTGAATAATAGGCGTAGGAGGTAATCCTTTGAATGAACTATAAATCCTAAGACGGTTGTGTGTACAGAGATGTGTGTTTAAATATTTATGTATGTGAGATCGAGAAGTTACACCTCCTGATACATCGGAGTGAATCTTCAACACAACCGACACAATCTGTAACACGTTAGTATTTCGTAATGCTTTGTAACAACGCCCGTGGTGACCCCTACCGGGTGAAGAAAAGTTTGTTTTAAAACTTCCAAATATAGAGATGTTGCCAGAATGAATTAACAGTCCACTGGCGCGTGGGAAAAGACGTGTTACATAATCATAAACTGTCGCGCCATCTGTTGGATACTAAGTGCTTTACTTTCCAGTCCAAATGACACTAGTAGGGCAAGATAAAATCAATGGGTTGTGAACAGATCGAAGACAGTCCTACAGAGAAGATATTTCTTCCTTTGGTCTTTATAACAAACAGTAAATGCATTTTCAGAAGAAAGTCAACTAGTGGGTTCTGAAAACACATTTAATTGTGTTAAGAAATGCATCTTATTCTTTGATCACCGAGGTAACATGGCTTCCAGCACAGTTAAATCAATGGAAAGGATGCGAGACTTACACGTGGGAAACAAAACCTTTACTGTACCTCATACATACCTATTTGTTACTTTGTGCCCTTCGAATTCACTCTAGTTGTTACAATACTACACTCTAGTTATTACAATAGTTAACACTAGTTGTTACAATAGTATATGTTGGGTTCAATCTAGTTGTAACGTAGGATCTGACGGATTCACTTTAGTGGTTACATAGTGCATGTCAGATTCACTCTAGTTGTGACTTTGTGCATTTCTGGTTCGCTCTAGTTGTTATTTACTACATTTCTGGTTCACTCCAGTTGTTACTTAGTGCATCTCGAGTTCACTCTAGTTGTTATTTAGTGCATCTCGGGTTCACTCTGGTTATTATTTTGTGCATCTCGGGTTTACACTCTTTGTTAATTATTGCATCTCGGGTTTACACTCTTTGTTAATTATTGCATCTCGGGTTCACTCCAGTTGTTAGTTAGTCGGCTTCATTCTTCTTCTTGTCTAGAGGTGAACTTTATTAGAAAGTTACATACAACCAGTTAACTTTGCTTTTAAAGAATCACACTGTGTGTTATCGTGCTTACATGACTAGATTGTATGAATTTCCTCTTTAACATTTTTGTGTTATCGAGCTCACATTATTTGAGTTTCCTTTTCCAAAAATGAATTTTAGGAACATAAACTTTTAAGTTTGTTTCACATTTACAAAATAAAAACTAAAGTAGTTTTAAAACCCATTGTAATGGGTTTATACCAGTGTAAATTACAACATTTGGTTTATGATAATATTGGGTGGAACACTTATCTTGTAACAAAGCAGATAGAAGATTTGGTTTATAACATGCAAGTTAGAACACTTGTTTTATAACAATGTCAGTTAGAACACTTGGTTTGTAACAGTATTGGATGGAACACTTGGTTTGTGAGAATATTGGATGGAACACGTGGCTTATAACAATGTAATTTAGAACATTTAGCTTGTATTAATGTCAGTTAAAACATGGTTTATAACAATATTGGATGGAACATTTGTAACAATGTCAGTTAGAACATTTGGTATAAATTATAACAGTGAAAGTTAGAACACTTGTAACAATGTCAGAACATTTGCTTTATAACAGTGTAAGTTAGAACATTTGATTGGTAACACCATTAATTCCGGGTTTTTAAGAAATACAAGTTACAGTTTTTACGTTAAATTATATTAAATTACTCAAATTAACAGTATAATATAGAGTTGTAGGTTAAAGATTCTTCTAAAGATAGGGATCCAGATATAAAGTAGGTTATTATAGATAGATCTGGAAAGAAGGATCACAATAGCAAGGACCCAGCAGGAACAAAATTCACGATAAACAACGACCAACAAACAGGACCACCAGAACAATAGGTAGAACAGCGTCAGACCAGAAAGTGTTAGTACGTAGTAATACGAATATAATAAATCGAACATAGTATCAGATCAGAAAGTCTAACTACGTTGGGTCTTAATATTTAGACGAAGAAGTTAAGCTGATTAGTTGTTTGTTAAAATACATATGCTCTGGATAATTATTCATAAGCGTTATTGGCTGTACTTTATTTCCTTTTTAAGCTAAAAATTATTCTAGAAAAATAATAATTAGGAAAACCTGTTTTGCGTCATTTACTCATTAAGGTTGATTAATTACGATAACGAACGAGTTATAAATAGTTAGGTAATGTAATATGTGACGACGTCACGAATTTCAAACCTAACTAAATTGTCATAATAACTTCCATTAGGCCTAATACACACATAAAGACAGATACAAAGTCTGGCCAGAAGTGAAATATGTTTCATTAGATTTAATGCATTATATTTATAAAGTTAGGCCTTCAGTATTTTAAGGTTTTAGCAAAAGTGTCAAACAAAATCAAAACTATTCGTATAGAAATAATAAAATACCGAAATAACCCAAAACGTTTAATTAAAGACAATTGAAATGAAAATGACAAATTGGTTGGGTAACAAAATAAACAAGACACGCAAAATAATCGTTTGGCGACACTTAACGTAAAGAAAAACTGTTCGAGACATCTGAAATGGTCTTGTCCATTATAATTACTAAATGGTTTCTGGTTCAAATTGAATAAAATATGTCGATGATATATGAAATAAATCAATCATATATCTCCATATATTTAAAAATAAAAGATTACATTTTACGTGGAACAAAACATTGCCCAGTAATGTAAAAGGAACATAATTCTCTTCTAAGTTATTCCACTTTTCATTCTGTTGTAACCTGTTTATTCGGGTAGTTTATTAAAAATTGAAAATAGAAGCAAATATCTCAACGTGTCTCGTGTTTTGAAGCCAGTTGTAAGTTTATAAAATAATGAGTCTGGAACTTAACGTCTTTTTGATAAAGTATAATAATGGTGTAATGGTGAATCCAAAGTTTTAAAAGAACATATCTTACGAACTTGTCGAGTCCCGTTAGTCAGTCAGTAGCTATGTGAATTTATGATAGGCCGGTTATCCTTTTGGTCCAAAGTTCGACTTTCGCTTACTGAAATCACACTCCATGGGTACGTTGTATTTAAATCCCATTCTTCGATTATATAAGCCAAGTAGCTGGTGTGGGCGCTATTAACTAATACTCTTCACTCCTGTCTGGTATTTCTATACCAGAAAGGCCCTGGCATAGCCAGAAGGTTAAGGCACTCAACTCGTAATCTGAGAGTCGCGGGTTCGAATTCCCATCGCTCCAAACATGCTCGACCTTTTAGCCGTAGGGGCATTATCGAGTGACGATCAATCCCACTATTCACTGGTAAACGAATTGTCCAAGAGTTCGTGGTGGGTTGTGACGACTAGCTTCCTTCCCTCTAGTCTTACGCTGCTAAATTAGTGACGGCTAGCGCAGATAGCACTCGCTTACCTGTGCGCGAAATTAAAAAAAAACAACAAAAAACACCGGAAAATGAAACGGTTAGAGAAGTTTAACACTTGTAAAGCTATGAGCGAATAGCTGAAATAGAAAAGTTATATCCCGAGATTCTAATAAACGTTAAAGTGTTATGCTGTATACCTTTCAAATAATAATCTTAGCAGTATCTGATATATTTTAACACTTGTTTTAATATCGGGTAAATGGTACTTGTATTTATCCACCAAGGACATTTTTAATTTATGTAAGATAGACAGAAATCACAGCCTGGATCACATGCTGAATTAGATGCTAGAAATGGATTCAACAATATCGATAGTTCATTACAGAAAACAAATTTTGTGAAAATTACTTATTCAGAGTTATTTTATTAGGCCTATTTTCCTTATCTAACTAGACATATCATGATTATTTCGTTATACATTATCATACGTTTAGTAAATAGTTTGGCTCTTTCAACAAAAACATTTTCAAATTACTACTCCATTACTTTATAATTATCAGCTTCACTCTGGATTGTTTGAAGTTAAGCACAGAGCTGTACTCTGCCCACCCCAGTATCGAAACCCGGTTTTTAACAGTAGGAGTCCGGAGACATACCATACCACTGTGGTATTTGGGTTGGCAAAATATAGAAACAAAAAATATCCGTTATTTCTAGATATTATGTATTTATGTGAACATATACGAGTAGACCGTAAATGTCGAATAGTGTAACAACTTTATTTCATGTCAAATGTGTAAACGCTGATTTAGTTATCTTAATTAAAAAAAATCATAACTTTGAACTACTGACCAGACAAAATGCAGACACTAAATAGCACCTTACCACCCATGATAAGGGATCGACTACTGCTCTTCTAACGCACACCCACATAAAATGAATGAAATATTTTGTCGCGGATAGCACATATTCGAACCTGGCTTAACCCGCTTCAAAAATCCAGAGTTCTAACGACGAGCCAGCCCCTACTCTGGCGACACCAACAGTGTTTCCAAAGGATTTACTTTAGCTTGAAAAAGATTAAGACAAAGAACAGACTTAGTTAAAGCCAAACAACCAACGGCGTAAAAAAAACTCTTCAAAAGTGAGTTACAACAATAGTTATCCCTGTGTGTTGACCATTGTTGTATTAATTGCAACACTAGTTAAACCGAACGGTAAGTATTATGACGTCAGAATAAACAGTCTCTTCGAGACACCATTATTGCCGAGGGTATTGACCGTGTCCAGTGACACACAACAATTAATAAACAACACGTTCACTAATTGGCTTCTAAAAAATGTAATTAAACTTCGAGAGAAAGTCTCGAGCGACGCGTGATATCGTTTGGTGTTTTACGACATCGTCACGGGTAACCTCTGTTACCCCCACAAGGTTAGACAGACGAAAAGTGACAAGTAATATGTTATAACCTAATATTTTCAAATATACTCGAACTTAGAACATTTTCTATATTTTTAGAACATTTTATTTCATGTTTCTAATCGATTAACATTATTAAGTTTTGTAAGCATTTTTATCATCATATTTTCCTTTGTTTAAGTGTGTTTAAAAATGTCTTTTCTTTCAAACTGCTTTGAATAGTTTGACTTTTGGCCGAGCGCGTAAGGCGTGCGACTCGTAATCCGAGGGTCGCGGGTTCGCGCCCGCGTCGCGCTAAATATGCTCGCCCTCCCAGCCGTGGAGGTGTATAATGTTACGGTCAATCCCACTATTCGTTGTTAAAAGAGTAGCCCAAGAGTTGGCGGTGGGTGGTGATGACTAGCTGCCTTCTCTCGAGTCTTACACTGCTAAATTAGAGACGGCTAGCACAGATAGCCCTCGAGTAGCTTTGTGCGAAATTCCAAAAACAAACAGTTTGACTTTTTTGTACCAGACTTTTATAACTCCCAATCATTTCTAATTTCAAAAAAACGCCTCTAATTTTGCAAACAGGCTAAGATTTTCCCAAAAATCTCGAATTTCAAGAAATAATTTTGTGCATTAAAAATGTGTTATCTCTAACAACAAGAAAAAATATATAGAAAAGGAGCATTGATACAGCTTTGACTGTGAGAGGAACATCGGCTCTGGTTATTTGTATATAAATAAATATATATATAATTGAAGTATATGAATACTTGTCAAACAGTAAGACTGTCTATAAAGCCAAAGACTTTCACGCCCTCTGGAAAATTATTGTGCATAAATAACGTAACAGAAGAAAAGATTTACTTAATCAAAAATATTTACTCAAATGATGTTGTTGTTGTTTTTGAATTAAGCACAAAGCTACACAATGGGCTATCTGTGCTCTGCCCACCACGGGTATCGAAACCCGGATTTTAGCGTGTAAATCCGCAGACATACCGCTGAGCCACCGGGGGGCTACTCAAATGAAGCCGAAGCTTTGCGAGGTAACTAGGCGATTTTACCGCCCTCTAAAGGTGTGATATGCAACTAGCTTGGGAGTTGTCGGAGTGTGAAACAATATATACCAGCTATCTCCGCAGAGAATGAAATAACACAACTAAACACTCGTCCTACTGCACTGATTAGATATATTGGTTTCTCTTATAATTTATCTATTGTCGGTTTTTACCAGATTCTACAGAATAACAGCTTCATCTTACATGTTGGATATAAAGGCTATAAACAGGTTTAGCTGTTTATATTATCATATGAATTATAAAGGAATCATATAATGAAACAACTTTACTTAATGTTTGATTTTCCACACAAGCTCAAGGCCAAAACTACACAATGAACTGTATGTGCGATGCTCACGACGGGTCCATTTATTGCCACTAAAAGATTACACTTTGCACTGTGAGGCATTAGATGCGTTATAAGAGTGACAGTCAAATCCTATTATCTGTTTAAAGTAGACCAACTGTTGGTGGTAAATGTGCTGATCTGTCAGTTCATAATTGGAGATGGGTTGCGGAGACAGTGGTTACTTAGCTTTGCGTGAACACCCGAAACCAACAAATAAATCTCAAATCAGTGTTATGGGTATATAATTTTCTGTTTTGGATATCAAAATTTGCAAAATATAAAGGACATTTATGTATAACCAGACACTGATGAACAGTTCGTGCAGAAACTATTATTCAACATTGTCACATAATGCTCGCGCAGAGCTTTCTTTACATAGTTATTATTATATCTGACGTTAAAAGAATTCAGAGATCAGACAAGGACGTTGATTTATCAGTCTAAACTTTACTTCAAAAGAAAGTATAAAGAACAAAGATCGTGAAGCTAATTTATCAGCGTGTTTCCTTCACATTGTTATAATCTCGGTAAACTAGAGGGAAAATACTGACGCAGTTTATTCAACTCTATTTTAGAATACGCCTACATAATTTTTTTTAGTGTCACACAACTTAGCGGGTTAAATTAAGACAAGTAATGACAGTCCAAAAATAATATAATTACATCTGTGAGGACATATAAAAATAGATAAATACAATATTTGCTATTATTGGCGAGTTTAATCGGGAACTTGAACAACGTATCTGAATTATAATTATAATGCGTCTTCCAACACAGATGTAACGAAACATCTTATAAATAAAATTATCAAATTGCTTGTTTGTTTGGAATTTCGCGCAAAGCTACTCGAGAGCTATCTGCGTTAGCCGTCCATAATTTAGCAGTGTGAGACTAGAGGGAAGGCAGCTAGTCATCACCACCCACCGCCAACTCTTGGGCTATTATTTTACCTACGAATAGTGGGATTAACCGTCACATTATATTGTCCCCACGGCTGAAGAGGTGAGCACGTTTGATGCGACGGGGATTCGAACCCACAACCCTCGAATTACGTATGAAAATGTAAAACGTTTTTCAGCAGAAACAAAGTTATAGTGTTGCTACCGTTTATTAGTTTAGAATTATACAATAGATATGTACATCCTGACCACTGCAGCTGAAGATCTGGTGTTGCAAGTCTGCAAACTTATGGCTGGCCCACCGGCAAAACAGAAAGAAACGAAATTAATTATTCATACTGGAGTTACGTCGGATGTGCTTCATTTGTCTTCTGAAAGAAATGTTAAAATAATATTGAATATTCTTAAAGTCAATACCTGTTATCTTTAAAATGAAATATGATTATTGCTAAATCGAATCACACTTCAAGTTTATTAGAATAATTATATTTTTCATGTAATACAAAGAGTTTAAACTTTATAATTAAATAAAATATTTGAAGGTTAAATATAAAATGGTGTATCACCTTAGTGATTAGTCGTAATGCGAAGAACCACAACTTTTCATAAATTTTAGTTTTCTCTCAGTAAATATTTCTTACAAAAGCTTACTAACGCATAAAAGATAAAAACTAATAAAACAAAAACACGCAGCAGACCCAGAAAATTAAATATACCAAGATATGATTTGGAATTATATCTGTTTGGAATTAGCGTAAGGTATATATTGATTTAGGGTTATATTTGTTTACAATTAGAGTTAAGTATAGTTTGATTTCAGGTTGTATCTGTTCGGAATTAGGGTTAGGTATATGTTGATTTAGCGTTATGCCTAAGCAGATAGCTCGAAGTGGCTTTGCGATAAGAAAAACAAACGTTTATTTGGGCCCGGCATGGCCAAGCGTGTTAAGGCGTGCGACTCGTAATCTGAGGATCGCGGATTCGCATCCCCTTCGCGCCAAACGTGCTCGCCCTTTCAGCCGTGGGGGCGTTATGATGTTACAGTCAATCCCACTATTCGTTGGTAAAAGAGTAGACCAAGAGTTGGCGGTGGGTGGTGATGACTAGCTGCCTTCCCTCTAGTCTTAAACTACTAAATTAGGGACGACTAGCACAGATAGCTCTCGAGTAGCTTTGTGCGAAACTCCAAAACAAACAAACGTTATGCCTAATTCGAATTCGGGTTAGATATATTTGGATTTAACGTCAAGCTTGTTTTGAATATAGCTTAAATTAAAATTGATTGAACGTACAACAACTAAAAATTTGAGATCGATTACTCGTGTTGGACAGAACTCAGAATGCTTGTTGTGTTGTTTTGTCTTTAAACAAACTTTAGACAGCACTTAATTACGTATGTCTGTTTTCAATTTCTTTCAGGAGAAAATCATATATCTATATATTATTTTCGAAGAACCTTTGTGACTTATATGATACAACAACATAAATAATAATACACCAGGTCAAGGGTTATTTATAGTTAATTAAAAGCAGTAGTTAGTTAAAACCAATAAATACTTTATTAAACTAATAATATACCAGGTCCAGGGTTATCTATACTTAGCTAAAACCTATAATTAGTTGAAACTAACAAATAGTTTATCAAACTAATAATATACTAAGTCAAGAGTTATTTATAGTTAATTAAAACTAGTAAACAATTTTTAAGCTAATAATATACCAGGTCCACGGTTATTTATAGATAACTGAAACCAACAGTTCGATCAAACCAATAAAGAGTTTATCAAACTAATAATATACTAGGTCCAGGGTTATTTATAGATAACTGAAACCAACAGTTCGATCAAACCAATAAAAAGTTTATCAAACTAATAATATACTAGGTCCAGGGTTATTTATAGATAACTGAAACCAACAGTTCGATCAAACCAATAAAAAGTTTATCAAACTAATAATATACTAGGTCCAGGGTTATTTATAGATAACTGAAACCAACAGTTCGATCAAACCAATAAATAATTTATCAAACTAATAATATACTAGGTCCAGGGTTATTTATGGTTATTTTTTGTTATTTAGTTGTTGACGTTAAGGGTGATTTTTTTAATTATTTGAAAAGTATCCAATATATCTTGTTGTTCTTTTATCTGAGCTTAAAGTATCAATATCTCCAAATTGTCGCGCATCTGAGTTAAATGTAGTTTTCTCAGATTGTATGTTGTACATCTGATGGTTCAGCAACATTCAGTATCTAGCTACAAGGGACACGAACCTTTATTGAGTTGTAACTATACTTCGCTTTAAAATCACGTTAGATGAAGTTGCCTCGATACCGTTATGTCTCGTCGCCTACGCGTGGCAGTTTTCGACTACGACTTTTCCACGAGACCCTTCGTTCCAGATTATATTCTGAACAGCACGTACTCTTCGTGCGCGTTTGATCAGTGTCTATGAGCGACAAACGACAAGGCGGCGAACACACCTACCTATATTCGAGAAGTTCATTTAACGTGTTGCGGGGGGTTAATGAAAGTAAAGTTCTGGAGACATTTATTTGTTTTAAAACAACAGAACTGATGTTTTTTAGCCTTAGGCAGAATTTTTTAACAATCTAATCATACCTCATTCATTCACTATCCTTTAAAACAAAAGTTTCAATATTAAAATCGAACCTGAAACTAAATCCTGTGATGGGAGAATAAGAATGCGACCCACAAATCTTGTCCTTCAAAGTTAACTGAAATACCTTCCTATATAACGAATCAGGCTACAAGCAAGGGACTCAGACATTCAAGGTCCTTTGAGAAAGTTTTTTTTTTTTTTTGAGAACAATCCATTCCCAGAAAAACTGATTGATAAATCGATCTCTTGGATTTCAAAATCAAATACCGTTTCATCATTTACACAAATACCGCCAACAGCGACTGTCTCTAAGACATTGATCTAATAATTTATTCACGTTAACTGTTCATAAGAAATATTGAGGTTTGTTTTAAACCTTCCAACTCAAACCACTATCTGAAAATAACTGGTCTAACTTCAAACGGGACAGCTGTCACGGTGTGTAGATATCTCAATCAGTATAGATATGTATTAATGAAAAGATATATTTCGTAATGTAAATCGTGGGAAACATTTCACAATATAGTGTTCACCATTTTTACCCTTTTGATGAATTCGGAAAACACATTAAACAGTTGTCACCATTAATACCACTACGTTTCAAAATAAAAACTACACTTTGGTCAACCATAAGCTGTCACAGAAGTAAGTACTGTTTAGAACGTCTTTAATGGTTACAGGTAATAACGTAAGTCTTATTCTTCACGTATTAAAGCTTGTAATTTAGTAAGAGAAGCGTTATCAGAACCTAGTTATCTATCAGTGTGACTTACATTAATTAAATGCGATACATTTTAATATATTTTTCATCCCAGTGAAAAAGTAACTTAAAAACATACACACATTACCAAGTACTTTAATATCATTATTTTCGTCTACTGCATTCTCGGTTCATTTTCAATATTTATCTTACTTAGACACATGGCTTAAATATACAAAAAATCCATGGACCGATATATCACGTTAAATTGTCGTGACATTAAGAAATACTTTATTTCTGTACAGCACTGGAAAAGTATTAAGACATTTCTCTATTATAGTTCATACTCTACATATTTACTATGTCATTAAAACCACAAAAATAGAAATACAAAAACTAAAGGTTTACAGTATAACAATAGAGCATTAACAATAGAACATTAGAATGCATCTGTCAGTTTACAAGTTTACAGTATAAGAACAGAACATTAACATAGATCTGTTAGTCCACAACTTCATAGTATAAGAATAGAATATTAACGTAGATCTTTCAGTCTAAGAGTTTACAGAATAAGAACAGAACATTAACATGAATCTGTCAGTTTACAAGCTTACAGTATAACAATTGAACATTAATATGAATCTGTCAGTCTGCAAGTTTACAGTACAACCATAGAACGTGACAACAAAATATACAAAGGGTTGAGTACGTTGTGAGCAGACGAACTGATATACAAAACTTCATTAATTAGCAAGTAAGCCTAGCGATTGTAGTTAATGCTCACTTTTGTTGTTTTTTTCTATATTCTTTAGCTAAGACTAAGATAAGATTTAAATTCAAAATTTTAAAAAAATCGACTGTTAAATACTTAATGTAAAAAAATTCCGCCTTTTAAACACTTTCTTTATTTGAAGAAAGTAGGTATAATTTCCGTTGTTTGTCTGTAGGTCTTTTAAACGTGTTTTGTTTATCTGTTTAGAGCTTCAGGTACGTTTATCTCTGTTTTTCACGTTTAATCATCATGCACGTCCCATTTCTAAGTTTGATATTCTTGGAAAGGCTGTTTTTACACGTTACACAAATACAACCTGGAAAGAACTATTTATTAGAGTAGTTTGTTTTAATTTCGCACAAAGCTACTCGAGGGCTATCTGTGCTAGCCATACTTAATTTAGCAGTGTAAGACTAGAGGGAAGGCAGCTAGTCATCACCACTCACCGCCAACTCTTGGTCTACTCTTTTACCAACGAATAGTGGGATTGACTGTAACATCATAACGCCCCCACGGCTGAAAGGGCGAGCACGTTTGGCGCGAAGGGGATGCGAATCCGCGATCCTCAGATTACGAGTCGCACGCCTTAACACGCTTGGCCATGCCGGGCCTGTATTAGAGTAACTTACCACTTTCGATAAGTAAGTTATTACTATCGTACATAACAAGAATGAGTTACACGTTTAAGTAAGTCTGAAATTGATGCTTTCGTTACTTGGGCTCCTTTTAAGTCCAATCATAATAATCTGGTTCTTTCCTTCTACTGCTACAGTTTCGACTCGTATTTTATGTTGTTACAATAATATAAACATGAAAGGACTCACTGCTCAGTGATTAGAATATTTAATAAATATTCAAAAATGACCTTGAATGAAATAACCTACAAAGTTCAGTAATCCTAAGATTATTCCATCCAGTTTTATCACATATAAATCACGCTTGGGTTCAAGGTACCTTAGTCTATCCAGTAATATCATCCTACAAAGAGTGTTTCCAGTTATAACTGGTTCACTTCCTAAATACTAGAGTACGAGTGTATCTTTTATCTCTCAACGGACTCATACTGCTACAAACCGGGTTTCGATACCCATTGTGGGTAAATTGAGAGATAGCTCTTTGCAGACTATATTAAAGATCGTTATACTTAAGTTTATTAACATTACTTTCCCTTAGGATAGACTGGTTCTTCATCATATCTTCCTTAGGACAGATGGTTTTTTATCTCATCTTCCTTGGGACAGAAAGCTTTCATGAGCCGTTTACGAAGGTCTGTCGGGTTTTATAATTACCACCAACTGATGATTCCAAGCGGTATTTGCCAAACAACATAATTAAACATATATAAAACAACACATGGTTACTATTGTATTCATATATAACAACACATGGTTACTATTATATTCACATACAATATCACATGGTTACTATTGATTTTATATAAAACAATACACAGGTCTGCTGTTTTTATATAAAAACTGCATGATTACCATTGTATTTATATAAAAAAACACATGGTTACTGTTGTATTTATGTATAACAACACATGGTTACTATTATATTTATGTATAGCAACACATGATTACTATTGTTTTTATATATAATAGTATATGGTTACTATAGTTTTTATACATAACAACACATGGTTATTATCGTTTTTATGTAAAACACGTTTATTACTGTTTTTATATGTAACAACACATAGTACTATTGCATTTATATACAAAAACACATGGTCGCCATTGCATTTATATATAATAACATGGTTACTGTTGTATTTACATATACCAACACATGGTTACTATTGTATTTATATATAACAACACATGGTATACTGTGTATTACTTTGGTATTTATATATAACAACACATTGTTACTATTGTATTTATATATAATAGCGCATGGTTACTATTGTTTTATATATAATAACACATGGTTAGTATTGTTATATATTTAACAACACATGGTGAATGTTGTATATATATATAACAACACGTCATCACTATTGGATTTATATATAATAACACATGCTTACTACTGTTTTCATGCATAACATATAATTACTATTAAATTCATATATAATAAAAAAATGGTTGCTATTGTTTTTATACTATAATAACACATGATTATTATTGTTTTATATAAGAAAACATGTTTATTATTGTTTTTATATATAAAAATATATGGTTAGTATTGTTTTTATACATAACAAACCATGGTTACTATTCTTTTTATATATAATAACACATAGTGTCTAAAGTTTCTGAATATAATAACACATAGTGTCTAATGTTTCTAAATGTAATAACACATTGTTACTACTCTTTTTATATAAAACATCTCTAATTGTTTTCATATATAATAACTCATGCAAGATTACTATGGTTTATGCATAAAACAACAAATGCTTACTGTTGTTTTTATATTATAATAGCTCATGGTTAATATTGTTTTTATATGTAACAAAATGTTTACTATTGTGTACATATATAAAACGTGGTTTTATTGTATTTATTTATAACAACACATGGTTAATATTGTATTTATATATAATGACACATGGCTATACTTGAATTTATATTTCAACACTTACTATTGTATTTATATGTAATAACATGTGGTTACTATTGTTTTTATATTATAACAACACATGGTTGCTATTTCTTGTATAAAACAACACGTCTGTTACTGTTTTTTATATAAAACAACTCATATCTATTACTGTTGTTATATATTATGACACGATTACTATTATTTTCATATATAACAACACATGATTACAATTGCTTTTATATAAAACAACACGTCTATTACTATTTCTATATATAACAACACATGGTTACTATTGTTTTTATATATAAAAACACATTGTTATAACAATATAACAACACGTGGTAACCACTGTTTTAGAAATAACAACACGTGGCTATTACTGTTTTCATGTATAATAATAATTCATGGTTATCGTTGTATTTATATTTAACGATACGTGGCTGTTATTATTATTATTTCTAATCAACCAAACAGATTCGAGAAATATGAAATATGAAAGGTGAACAAATGGAAACACACACATATGTATATATATATATGTTAGAGTAATAATAATAAAAAAATCATACATTCAACCAATAGAAAGAAATCCGTTGAACTCCAAACATAATCATAACGCACGTAAATATATTATATTTTAAATACATGGAGAAAATTAATTATTCATTGATGAAATATGTAAATCAATCAAGCGGAAATTACTTACGCAGTGAAATTTGTCATTTTTCGAAACCAAAGTCTATTGTACTGGCAACGTACTCGAGAATAACGATTCGAATCATCACAGGAATATCATGACCTGAGCAAGTAGCAGTGAAATGTTAATTTGTTTCGAAACGGAAGTGACAATTACAGTAGCACGTGGAGTAAAGCAGTCCATCAGTGGAAAGGCCATTCCACTCTCTATCAGAAAGTAAGTCTTAAACTATGCCGAATACGAACAAAAGACTTGGGGACGCCCCTACTTAGAGTTGGATGCTACTGGTCGTTATACACTAACACAGCACGTCCTCCCAATCAACTAAATAGTTGGGATGAAAAAAAATTCAAGGTCAAAAGTGACAAGGGTTATAGGTCAGCTTATTCTCTGATGCCTCACAAAAAATAGAAAAAGAAACGTGAACATTAAACTCCAGAAATGACAGCCCATTCCAAATACGTGATTACCTGGAAATAATGGACCACTCCCTGACGGCAGAACAGCGTAACATTCTTTACAAGAAAACAAAGATAATGACAAAAGTGAGCATCACGTCTGTCATCTCTCTACAACTATTTGTCCTGATGATGATTAAAACTGACCGAAAGCCTACGCACTCTAGTTATTTTAATGTGCGCGAGCCTGAATATGAGATCTAACCGATGAATCTGTATTTTACCCCCTTCAATCAAAACACCTTCAGGCTTCAACTGTCAGGAAGTGAATGATGGTGTTTGTTTCCTTACGTAGTGTTTAATTCCTTAGGAAATAAAAAAAGTAAAACCTGAAGTTGACTAGAAGAATCAGTTATATATGTGTAACTGAGTGTCGGAATGTAGAGGGCGGTGTTAGATGTTTGAATATATAATTTTATATTATTTATTTAATTATTTTTTATATAGGTATAAAGGTGTTTCTTGTACTGGTTTATTTTTCACTTACACAACCCCTTTCAAACATGTGGTCATCTTCTAGTCAGTTATCTCTTTCTTTGTGAACCTGACGATGAACGAAGAAGGTCGAAACGTTGTTCGCTCCTCTACGTAAAGTATTTTCTCAACCCAAACGCGCAAGTGGGTTTTCTCGACATCACTGATTAAAAGAATTAGTTGTTGCTAATAGTATCTAAATACTCGTGATAAAATCATTCCCTCTCAGAGGTATTTTTCTTTTATTTTTTCCTCCATATTCCCTTAAATCTGTTAGGTAATGTTACGAACTTCTAAACAATCCAACGTGACTTTCATCGTGAATGTTAGGTCTATTGGTTTCATTTCGCAAGGTTTCAGCGTTTAATTTAGTACCGTAATATAACATCAGTTGCTTCTCTTTATCTCTCGGTTTTGTATTTAAACGTCGAATGAAAGTGGACTTATATTTACCGGTCATTAACGTGGTCCATTTGAAACTAGTCTTTGTCCTCGTTTCGGAGATTAAATATATGTTTTCCGTTTCGTAAATCATTCAGGATATATATTTTACAAGCCTTAAAGATTCGTGTGTTGTTTGTTTGTTTCTTTTGCTTGTGTGTGTTTGTGTTTTTTAACAACCCGCTGGAATATCAACGTGTAACATAAAAGTTAATTTCTCAAAATTGAGCACGTTTCCCATAACCGGTCACGCGCAAGTTTGAGAAACGCAGGTTTTAAAGCCAGGTAATCACGTGCGCAGTGATTCTCTTGTACTGACGCGAATGGTTGTGAGACGAGTCGTTATTATCATTAAATATTTTTGTCAAACATACCTTATTATGAAATTCCTTAATCTTTCGGTAAGTGCCAGTTTAAATGTTATTTCTGAAGCCTGCAGACAAAAACAATGACAACAGAACGCAGCTTGAAATCTCGTTTATTACACACTTATTTAGGCCAAGAAGCTTAAATTACTTTAGACTAAATCAATAGAATTGTAAATTATTGTTAATGACCTACGTAAAAACCAAAGTAATAGTTTATTTTTAAAAATAAGATACAACTGCAAATATGAGGGCTTATAAAGCTAAAAATCGGGTTTCAATACTCCTGGTGGATACACTACATATAGCCCATTATGTAGATTTGCGCTTAACTACAAACTAAAAACAAGAGAGAATCATCAATAGTTGCGACACTTAAATTTTTTAGACAGGATTAGACTAAATCAATTTGATACCTTCCCTCCCTGTTTATCATCAAACCAACAACTTGGGTAACAATAGAACGTTGATCTGATGTAAACAGAATAAAACAACAATTTTCTTTTGCATCTTTCAACGAATACCAACACTCACTTCGAGTTATGGCATTATTTGTCATGAATTTCTCTCACTCTTGAAGCGCAGCATGCACTCTATCAGTGGACGCTTCCAACCTTTTTTACATCTTTTAAAACTGACCATTGTCCCACAAACCCAGAAAATATAACATACAGTCTCTGTAGAATGCCATAGAAAGACACTACTCTTACAGAGCATCCTTCCATATCACCTTATAATAAGTTCCATGAATGACATCCACGTGAAACACAGAAAGCACGTTTCTAAGATCCAGAACACGTTTCTGGACATCTAAATTTTCTCTCTCATGTTGTAGTAGCCATTGTCCACCCTTGACGTTCAGCATCATCTTCTGATAACTGGTTGTTCTTGTTTGTTTAGAAAGCCAAACAGCTTTTTTAAACCCACAGGAATAAAGTTAGTAAAATCATATATGAGGACGGCTTGTGTGGGTATCAACACTTTTACTAATAAAGCAGAGAACAACGTTTCGACCTTCTTGGGTCATCTTCCTGTCAACAAAGAAAGTTTGCAACCGACTGTTGACGGGCACGTGTCTTAGGAACGAGAGTATAAACAGGTACGAGATCGTAGGGGCGTTGCAGGTGGATATTAAGTTATTAATTAGTATAGGTATAAAGGAGTTTCTTTATATTGGTTTAGTTGCTTTATAAGTAGGGCTTCTTTGATTTTGCGTTTGTTACTATTCGTTTCCTGACTTAATATTTGAGTGTTTTCTATGGTGATATTGTGTTTATTTGATTTGCACTGTTAAAAACGTGTGAATGTGTGTTTTTGTGTTGTTTGAAACTTATTGTCCATTTTTCTGTTTGCTTCTCCAGTATAAAATCTGTGGCAGTTATCACATTGTATTTTATAAATTGTGTTGATGTTGTGTTTGTCAGTGTAGTTTCTACATGGACTTTAGTTTTGTAATTCACATCTACAGAACAAACATTTAGTTTTTTCAAACAACGTAAACTCTGTGCACCCTAACATTAAGTTCACCTGTGAAAAGGAAAAAAAACTAACCAAACAGCATTTCATAACCTCAAGACCAAATGAACCAATACACAATTGAAAACAGAAATCCACAAAAAATCACCCATACTGGACTATACATTCCCTGGGACTCAGCATTTGATACAAAACAAAAACTCAACATATTAAGAAACCAAATAAACACTGCCACAAAACTATGCTTACCCGATAAAATCAACACTTCATCAACATAAACAAATTTTCTAAAAATAAACCGTTGAAAAAATTATACGCACCACCTAGGCCAACAACAAACAAACAATAATAAATCCCAATATACAACACCAGAAAATCTTGCACTGCTGCATATCATATGTTGCTGACATCAGTAAAAAATAACCAACATTTGGAAAAACTTGAAACACAATATTCCAATAAACACCAAATTTATTCAAAAACCAGATAAAAAACTAAAGTCCATATGCTCTCGTCCATAAGACGATCAGTTGTAAACTCTCTTTGTTAACTTGAAGATGACCTAAGAAGGTCGAAACGTTGTTTTCTGCTTTATTAGTAAAAGTGTTAAACCCAAACTAGCCGCCCTGAGATACATTTTTACTTCAAATGTGTTTCTAGTAATCACGAATTTTAAGTATTATTAACTTATATTCATGTAGTAACAGACAATAAGAAACTTCATGTTTATTATTGCAGTGAGAAACAATTAAAAAGCTGTTATTATTCAGGGTAGTTTTCAGATTTGCGCTTCCATTTATCGTTAGCTTAGAATTTATTCTTCTGCGGAACCTTATCACGGCTTGAATCATGTCTTCTTCAAATACACCGCAGTGAGACATGGCAGAATCCAAAATACTAAGTCACGTGCTGTCACGCTCTCCTCGCGGCAATCACGCGTGCCCTTAGTTCTTCCGCTCGAAAACTGTTTTAGATATTTCATGGTGTTTGGTCATCTTGATAGTCACGTGCTTCTTTCTGCACGTGCACTTACCCTAAAAATGTAAATAAAGGCTGTCAGAATTTTACTTGGAAAAGGTGGCTTCATATGTCTTGATACAAATGAAATGTCTTGTTGTTAGAGCTGGCCACGTAGGTCTTGATACAGATGAATTGTCGTGCTGTCATATGTTTCGCCAAAGAATGGTCGTGTTGTTACAGGTAGTCTATGTCTCGATACAGATGAATTGTCGAAGCGGCCTTATATGTTTTGATAAAGAAGGGTCGTGTTCTTAGAGGTCGTCTAATATGTCTTGATGCAGATCAATAATTGTTTTGTTATAGGTGCCCTCATAAGTCTTAATAAAAGGAGTCGTGTTGTTAGAAGTGGTCTGATATATCTTGGTACAGATGAACTGTCGTGTTGTTAGATGTGGTGTGATATGTCTTCAAACAGATAAATTCTCGTGTCGTTAGACGTTCTCTGATGTGTCTTCACACGGATAAATCGTTTTGTTGTTAGAGGTAGAGTGTTATGTCTTCACATAGATAAATTGTAGTATTCTTAGAGGTGGCCTGATATGTCTTCATATAGATGAATTGTCGTGTTGTTAGAAGTAGTCTGATATGTGTTGATAAATAGAGGTCGTGTTGTCACATATGGTCTGATATGTTTTGATACACATGAATTGTCGTGTTATGAGAAGTGGTCTGATATGTGTTCACAATGATAAATTGTTGTGTTGTTAGTGGTGGTCTAATATGTCTTAGTAAAGATGAATTGTCGTGTTCTCAGAGTTGGTTTGATATGTCTACATACAGATAAATTTGTCGTGTTGTTTGAGGTTGCCTAATACGCTATGAGACAGATAAGTTGTCATTGTTTTAGAAGTGGTCTGTTAAGTCTTGACACCCACAAATTGTCGTGCTGTTAGATGTGTTGTTCTGGTTTGATATGTCTTATTAAAGAGAGGTCTTGTTCTTAGGTGTTGTCTATGTCTTTAGTCAGATGAATTGTCGTATTGTTGGAAGTTGCCTCATACGTCTTGATAAAGTGGCGTCGTGTTGTTACAGGTGGTCTCATATGTCTTGATAAAGAGGTGTCGTGTTGTTAGAGGTGGCCTGAGATATCTTCATACAGATGATCTGATATGTCTTGATATGGAGGAATTGTCGAGTTTTTAGGGGTGGCCTCATATTTCTTCATCAAGAGAAGCCGTGTTGTTAGAAATTGTCAGATATGTGTTGATACAGATGAATTATCGTGTTGTTAGAGGTATCCTCATATGTCTTAATAAAGAGGCGTCGGGTTGATAGAGGTGGTTTGATATGTCTTGAAAGAGATGAATTTTCGTGTTGTTAGAGGTGGCCTGATATATCTTGATAAAGAGAGGTGTTGTTGTTATAGGTGATTGGATATGTCTTGATACAGGTAAAGTGTTCTGTTATTAGAGGTGGCCTCACATGTCTTGATAAAGAGAGGTGGTGGTGTTATAAGTGATTTGATACGTCTTGATATAGGTGAAGTGTTATGTTATTAAAGGTGGCCTCATATGTCTTAATAAAGAGGAGCCGAGTTGTTGGAGGTGGTCTGGTATGTGTTGATACAGATGAATTGTCGTGTTGTTAGAGGTGGCTTCATATATCTTAATAAAGAAAGGTTGGGTTGTTAGAGGTGGTGTGATATGTCTTGATACAGATAAATTGTCGTGTTCTTAGAGGTGGTCTGATATGACCTGGCGCAGATAAATTGTCGTGTTGTAAGACGTGAAGTGATATATCTTCACATAGATAAATTGTGTTGATAGAGTTGGTCTGATATATCATGACCCAGATCAATTGTCCTGGTGTTAAAGGTGGTGTGACATGCCTTGATACAGATGAGTTATGGTGTCGTTAGAGGTAGACTGATATGTCTTGATATAGATAAATTTCTCGTGTTGTTAGAGGTGGCCTCATACGTCTTGACACAGATCAATTGTCGTGGTGTTAGAGGTGGTCTGTTATGTTTTCATACAGATGAATTGTTGTGTTGTATAAAACATTCAGCAATAGTTAAAACATAGTAGAGCTTAAAATTTTCTCTGCCGGCTTTAAAGCAACCAATCAATGTGTGTCTTTCCTAAACACAAAATTCAGTACTTTTTATTTATTTTGGTGTATGATCACTGGACTTTGTGTACTGTGCATATCGCATGGACTGATCTTGAATTACAAATTCTTATTCTTAGAAAAGACGTTATTTGAAAATAACAAAGAACGTGGTCTGATATTATCAGAAACATAACAATAACGTCATAAATGTAAAATTATTAAACGTTAGTTTATCTTATGAATAATAAGAATACCAATAATAGTAATAAATACGACTTTAGCTTAAGTTTTAAATGTCATCCCATTAACCACTCATTAAAAAGATTTATTCAGTGATAGTCAACAAAAAGAGTTCTACCACTTCGTTGGTCTTTCTTTACATAAAATGAATGTTTCTTTGTGAACTACATCAGTTTCAAGGTTCTGTCGCTTCGTTGTCTTTCTTTACATAAACTGTATGTTTTTCAGAGAACTATACCAATGTCTAAGTTCTGCCGCTTCGTTGTCTTTCTTTACATAAAATGTGTTTGTTAGTGAACTATATGAAAGACAGGGTTATGTCGCTTCGTTGTCTTTCTTTACAAAAAATGAATTTTTCTTTGTGAACTATATGAGATAAATTGTGAGGTAAATCTACGACGAAATGGTCAGAGTGAACCAAGTAGGGTCATACTCTGTCATGTGTCAACTGGTCAGCGTGAACTAAGCAGGGTAAAACTCTGTCATGTGTCAACTGGTCATTGTGAACCAAGCAGTGTAATACTCTGTCACGTGTCAACTGGTCAGTGTGAACCAAGTATGGTCATACTCTGTCACGTCGTGTCAACTGGTCAGTGTGAACCAAGCAGGGTCATTCTCTGTCGCGTGTCAACTGGTCATTGTGAACCAAGCAGGGTCATACTCTGTCACGTGTCAACTGGGCAATGTGAACCAAATAGGGTCATACTTTATCACGTGTCAAATGGTCAGTCTGATTACAGTTACACAGTGTCAGTTATCACGGAGAACTGATGTTATTTAAAGGGGATAAAAACATTAGAAAAACACTGTTGATAAGTTAGGAGTGTTTTAAGTAAATATACATATACATTATTTTAGAAATGGAAATGTCTTACAAATGTAACCCTGTATTCGAAAATAAAGTCCGTTAAAAAGCAAAAGGTTTGATAGTTCAAGAGCTTAACGTTTTGTTCACATTACAGAATAGCTAGAGAATGAAACGCAACTTAATCGGCATGAATATTAATGTGTTTATTTTATGAAACCCTATTGCGTTTTCATGCTTTTGGCTTAGTTTCCAACCAGTTTGCTTTTATAATATTTGTCTTTCTTTCTAGAGAATCGAATTCTGGTTTTTAGTGTTGTAAACCCTCAAGACTACCAGGACTTGTTTGTTTTGTTTGTTTTCGAATTTCACGCAAAGCTACGCGAGGTCTATCTGCGCTAGTCGTTCCCAGTTTAGCAGCTTAAAACTACAGGGAAAGCAGCTAGTCATCATAATCACTCTTTTAATTACGAATAATGGGATTGATTGTCAAATTATAACGCCCCCTCGGCTAAAAGAGCAACCATGTTTGTTGTGACGGATGGCTTGGCATGGCCTAGCGCGTAAGGCGTGCGACTCGTAATCTGAGGGTCGCAGGTTCGCGCCCGAGTCGCGCCAAACATGCTTGCCCTCCCAGCCGTGACGGTCAATCCCACTTTTCGTTGGTAAAAGAGTAGCCCAAGAGTTGGCGGTGGGTGGTGATGACTAACTGCCTTCCCTCTAGTCTTACACTGCAAAATTAGGGACGGCTAGCACAGATAGCCCTCGAGTAGCTTTGTGTGAAATTCCAAAACAAACAAATTGTTGTGACGGGAATTCGAACCCGCGACCTTCAGATCACGAGTCTGCGCTTTAACCACCTAGTCATGCCGAGCCGGTTACCAGGACTTGGAGACAAAATCGAGAAAACTGTAATGGATAATCCTGGAAACAAAATTTATCAAAGAAAAATCACTTGATTTGCTAAAAAAAACGATAACGAGAAGAGAGTTAAATATCAATTAATAATACAGTTAATTAATTAAGAATTTTTAAACTAATAATTAAAAATTAGTTTAAATTAATTAAGAATACATTTAATTAATTAAAGATTAGTTCGGTTTCCCTCGGTGGGCTTAACACATAGCCCGAGATGGCTTTATTATAAGAAAAACACACCATACAATTTAATAAGAATACAGTTAACAAGTAATTAAGAATCAGTTTACAATTAATTAATTTAATTTTTAAAATTTTAATTAGATTTCATTAACATCAAAATACATTTATTTTACTTATGATAAACATTCTCTCGGTTCGAGCAAAAAGAAACGTCTGGTGTGACAAGGAACTGCTCTTTACCTCTCATTCCAAAATAAACGTATTATTAGGTAAATAAACTTACTATCTTGTTCTCTTTGATTGCTTTAGCAGTCTATCAATTCAAGATGAGGGAAGTCAAAGCGTTCAGTTTAGTTAAAATTTTGAAAGGAAAAATTAAAACTAGGAGAACAGGAAATCAAAGTGTTTTGTTGTTCTGCTGAAGTTGATTTCTAGTTGCACAAATTTTAAAACAAAGAAATGTTTAGAAGAAATGTTGTACATAAACAAAAAATGAAGAGTTTGCAGACGTCGTTTCACTGTATGATGTTATGAAAGTAGTTTCAAAAGCTAATAAAAAATATGATACGCTTAACGCAGACACTGTGCAACGCCATCTGGTGGTAATTTGTTTAGCGCTCTGGTATTCTGCAGATTCGGTAGAATCTCAGGAAAGTTGAAAGCGAATCATTGTAGTTGTGAATAAGACGATGAGCCTGAGATGATTACTGCTATCATCTCCATGACGACGAAGACATGTGACATGTGCGACCCCTTTAGCCATTTTAAACGAATTGTCAGATAAAACGATGAAAGAAAATTATAGTACTAAAGCCCGGATGCAAGCAAAATCGCGAAACTTTTTGTTACAAACAGACCATGACTAATTGCTCATTGTCTCGTCAAGTTCACGAGTTCTTCTAACAGCGCCCTTAAACGTTGGTGTTATCTTAACAGTTTTATTGTGATCAAGGTCTTTATTACGTGAATTTTGACAAAAAAACAACAAACAAACTCGAGCCAGCTCGTTGTTGTTTGAATCAAAATAACATTTAAATTGTTTTTAATTGTCCTTACGTTTAAGAAACATTTCTTCATTATTTTTTTATCTCATATTTTTGTTCTCTCTGAGTTCATCACTCTAGAAATTGTAAAAGAAAAATAGATAAATGGTTGTCAGAAAACTATAAAGAACATATACAGTCATGTGAAAAAGTTAGGACACCCTATAAAAGCCTGTGTATTTTTGTAACATTTTTGGATATATAGATATTTAATCTCAATTTTACCAATACTGAAAGATTATAGAAATATAAATAAACAATTAAAACTGAAGAAAAGACTTTTCAAGATCTTTTGCAAATGCAATTCTACAAAAATACATATTCTATCTGAGGAAAAAGTTAGGACATCCTACCCCCTAATAGCTAGTGTTACCCCCTTCGGCTGAAATAACTGCAGTGAGATGCTTCTTGTAACCATCTACCAGTCTCTGACATCTGTCTGTAGAAAGTTTGCCCCTCTCCTCAATTCAGAATTCTTTCAGCTGTGAGATGTTTGAGTAGTTTCTTGCATTACAATCTGTTTCAAGTCACCCCACAGCATCTCAATGGGATTAAAATCTGGACTCTGACTTGGCCATTCCAGAACTCTCCATTTCTTAATTTTCAGCCAGTCCTTGGTGGATTTACTGGTATGTTTTGGGTAATTGTCGTGTTGCAGGGTCCAGTTCTGCTTCAGCTTTAATTTTCGTACAGACGGCCTCACATGATCCTCAAGCACTGATACACAGTAGAATTCATGGTGGATTCTATGATTGTGAGCTTTCCATGTCCTGCTGCAGCAAAGCAGCCCCAAACCATGACACTTCCACCTCCATGCTTCACAGTTGGTAAAAGGTTCTTTTACTGGAATGCTGTATTTAGTTTACACCAAACATGTCCTCTGTTCTGGCGTCAAAATAATTTAATTTTGTACTCATCTGCCCAAAGAACATTATTTCAGAAGTTCTGGTCTTTGTCTACATTCTCTCTGGCAAACTTCAGTCTGGTCTTGATGTTTCTCTTAGAGAAGAAATGTTTCCTCCTTGCACACCTCCCATGCAAGCTACACTTGTGCAGTCTCTTTCTGATTGTAGAGACATGCACTTTCACATCAACAGTAGCCAGAGCCTGTTGTAGGTCACATGATGACATTTTAGGGTTTTTGGAGACCTCGTTTAGTATCTTGAGGTCTGCTCTCGCGGTGAACTTGCTTGGATGACCAGACTTGGGCATGTTGGCAATTATTTTGAAAGCCCTCCACTTGTTGAATATTTCCCGGACAGTGGCATGGCTGATTTAAAAATCTTTTGAGATCTTTTTAAATCCCTTACCAGACTCATAAGCTGCTACAATTTTCTTTCTGAAGGCCTCAGACAGCTCTTTTTGCTCTCACCATGGTGCTCACTTTCACTTCAACAGTCAGGAGCACACCAAACTAAATGTCTGAGGTTTAAATACGGCAAGACTCATTCAAAATGTTGAGTAACGATCTTCTAATCATGTGCACCTGGTGTGATACACCTGTGTGTGAGTTGAGCCATTTTAAGTGGAAATAAATGTGGGGGTGTTCTAACTTTTCCCCAGTCAGAATATGCATTTTTGAAGAATTACATTTACAGAAGATCTTGAAAAGTCTTTTATTCAGTTTTAATTGTTTAGTTATATTCTTATAATCTCTAAGTATTGTTGAAATTGAGATTAAATATCTTTATATTCAAAAATGTTACACAAATACACGGGCTTTCATAGGGTGTGCTAACTATTCACATGACTGTATAAAATCTAAGATGTTGTCGTTGATATAAGTTACATTGTTATAACCAATTCAATCTCTCTCTCTCTCTCTATATATATATATATATATGCTGTTTTATTATTTCTTTACAGGCTTGATTTTTTGTAGTATTCCGCAAGAACAGTGACAGGTCCACGGATCTAACTCATTATGTATTTATTAACTACTCAAAACAGGAGTTTTAACATTTCTTTCTGAGTTTAGTAACTACTACCAACAATGGTTTTAGCAAGCCATTATGTATTTAGTAACTACTGACAACGATGTTTTTTAACATTTCATTATCTATTTAGTAACTACTGACAAAAATGGTTTTTAACATTTTATTATGCATTAGTAACTACTGACAAGAATGATTCTAACATTTTACTATGCATTTAGTAACCACTGACAACAATGGTTTTAACATTTCATTATGTATTAGTAACTACTGACAACAATGGTTTCAACATTTCATTATGTAATAGTAACTACTGACAACAAAGGTTCTAACATTTCATTATGTATTAGTAACTACTGACAACAATGGTTCTAACTTTTCATTATGTATTTAGTAATTCCTCACAACAATGATTCTAACATTTCATTGTGTATTTAGTAACTACTGACAACAATAGTTTTAACATTTCATTTTGTATATAACTTCTGCCAAGAATGGTTTTAACATTTCATTATGTTTTTAGTAACTTCTGACAACAATTGTTTTAACATCTCATTATGTATTAGTAACGACTGGCAACAATGGTTTTAACATCTATTTTAATATTGTATTCAGTAACTACTACCAACAATGGTTTTAACATTTTATTATGTATTTAGTAACTACTGAAAACAATGGTTTTAACATTTCATTATGTATTTAGTAACTACTGAAAACAATGGTTTTAACATTTCATTATATATTAGTAACTACTGACAACAATGGTTTTTAACATTTCATTATGTATTAGTAACTACCGACAACAATAGTTCTAACATTTCATTATGTATTTAGTAACTAGTGACAACAATTGTTTTAACGTTTCATTATGTATTTAGTAACTAGTGACAACAATTGTTTTAACATTTCATTATGTATTAGTAACTACTGACAACAATGGTTTTTAACATTTTATTATGTATTAGTAACTACTGACAACAATGGTTCTAACATTTCATTATGTATTAGTAACTTCTGACGACAATTGTTTTAACATCTCATTATGTATTAGTAACTACTGACAACAATGGTTTTAACATCTATTTTAATATTGTATTTAGTAACTACTACCAACAATGGTTTAAACATTTTATTATGTATTTAGTAACTACTGACAACAATTGTTTTAACATTTCATTATGTATTAGTAACTACTGACAACAACGGTTTTAACATTTCATTATCTAGTTAGTAACTACTGACAAGAATGGTTCTAACATTTCATTATGTATTTAGTAACTACTGACTACAAGGGTTTTAACATTTCATTATGTATTTAGTAACTACTGACAACAATGATTTTAGTATTTCATTATCTCTTTAGTAACTACTGACAACAATGGTTTTTAACATTTCATTATTTACTTAGTAACTACTGAAACCAATGGTTTTAACATTTTATTATGTATTAGTAACTACTGACAACAATGATTTTAACATTTCATTATGTATTTAGTAACTACTGACAACAATGGTTTTAACATATCATTATTTATTAGTAACTACTGACCACAATAGTTCTAACATTTCATTATGTATTAGTTACTACTGACAACAATGGTTCTGACACTTTATTATGTATTTAGTAACTACTGACAACAATAGTACTAATATTTCATTATGTATTTAGTAACCACTAACAACAATAGTTTTAAAATTTTATTTTGTATATAACTTCTGCCAAGAATGGTTTTAACATTTCATTATGTATTTAGTAACTTCTGACAACTATGGTTTTAATATTTAATTATGTATTTAGTAACTATTATCAACAATGGTTTATATATATTTTTAAAAAACGACGAAGTTTTTTGTTGAAACATGTATGTGATGGTTATAATTATTGTCACATATTAAATGTTTTAAAGTACAAATTTTCAGGGAGGGCTGGGTGTCTGCACTATGTCTGGCATACACACTGCCCCCTGGTGGCACAGTGTCATGTCACTGGAAATCAGGTTTCTTTTTGCAGCCTTGCGCTAACTACGAAGCCACAGCTCACAAATATTTGAGGTTATCCTTGAGTTAGCCAGAGGAAGAACGTATTTTCTGCTTATAAACATTTGTATACTAAAAGAAACGATTCTCAACCATTTGTTACCTTTATAAACATTTTAGTTCAGTTGAACGTAGTCATTTTGAAACATTAAAATGTAAATATTGACATAGTAATTTAAATACAAACAAGTTTGTTATTTTACTATTACTAAACTTAAAAGATTATTGTTCAAATTTAGATTCATTAATCATACCATTAATAAGCTATTTATATCTCGTTTTCAGCTATATATCAATTTACTTTCCTCAAAGGTTAGTGACATCATATGAAAACCTCAGGTGAGAGGGACCGTAGACAGACAAAAATGAAAAAGTGTTCACACTTTCTTACATCGAAATATTAGAGTAGCTTGTGGTGTCCAGAAAATGAGAAGTATATATACATGTAAAAATATTTTGTAATAACTGATTTTATATTAATTTCAGAAATAAACCTATAATTACGTATATCTATATTTTGCAATTGCAAATTACTTCCTATATTAATGACGAATTCACACATTCTGAAGTTTGAGTTATGTAGTGACTTGTAATACATTCATGTATAAAAACAAAATAATTCAACTAACAGACAACACCGATGTAGACCTTTTAGTTTTTTTACCTAAAAAAAAACCAACACTTCCTTGCTCTCCATCATAACAAACACTGTGTTTCAGACAGCTTTGATAATCGTGTAACATCTCCACGTGATCCCTCACTATAACAAACACAGTGTTTAAGATAGCTTTGATAATCGTGTGACATCTCCACGTGATTCCTCACTGTAACAAACACTGTGTTTCAGACAGCTTTGACAATCATGTAACATCTCCACGTGATCCCTCACTATAACAAACACAGTGTTTAAGATAGCTTTGATAATCGTGTAACATCTCCACGTGATCCCTCACTATAACAAGCACTGTGTTTCAGACAGCTTTGATAATCGTGTAACATCTCCACGTTATGTATCAATATAACACAGAGAAAATGGCAGATAAACAGAGAGAAATAAATATGGTTAGGTAGAAACATAAATGGATGAGTTTTAATAATGTTGTACGCTTAGCTTTTATCTGAACGAATCGAAGTTTGTCAAGTAATATTGTACAATCGTTATCTATTGGCCAAGAATAAGTGAAACCTCTAAAGTCGAAACAAACAATCTACGCTTAATCATAGACGAGAAACAACTTCGTTCGAACGTCTGTATGTTATGGTAACGAATACCACGAGAGTGAAACAGCAAAGAGGCAGACGCTTAACACCTACAACCTGCACGTGAGACGAAATGATTGCTTACGTACGTTGAAGTATGTGGTTACTAGGACAACCAAATCACGTGCGTTTAACAAACGATATATGATATGTTTTAAAGCGTGTAGGATTCTACTTAATATTTACAATAATAATAATAATTATTGTCTAGGAACTTTGAGGATTTTTAAAATATAAATATATTTACTTATTTAATTAGTAAAACTTTAAACGAAACTGAAATCCAAAAATCCTGTTATTTAAATATTTCAATCGAGTAAAAATATAAACTTTCTGAGAGACTTAATTACCTTTTAAGACTTAAAACAAAATGTATATTTTTATAATTTTCAAAACTTCACTTAATTACTGGTAACATAACGTAAATACAATTTACTGTTATACTATTTATTAGTACAATTCAACCAGGTGTATAAATAATAACCAGTTTCCTTAATCATAGAAAGGTTATTTCAAATCTGGTAATTTCAACCATAAATATCTGGTTGTTGTTACTGTTTAAGAGCAAGATTAAACAATAGGCGCTAACTCTCTGTAACGTGTGAAATCAAACTCCTCATTTCAAATTAGTGTTTGGTTCAATTCTCTTAACCATTGAGAAGTTTGCCACGTGTTTTTTCGTTAACGTAATATTCGGTATTACAACTAGCGACAGTCAGGTGGTTCAGGGGTGAGTGTCGTTGAGTACACAACTTATAAAAATCCTGAACTAACACCCACGTGCTCATATATAAATAGAGCGTAGGTCGTAGCTACAGTTACGACAGAAAGTGTTCGTACCCCTGCGTCCCGAGTGGTGTTTTTCTCATAACGTAAAAGTATCATGAGTAAGCTAATAGAAGTATAATATGTTACAAATATCATACTAATACACATCTACATAAATTTTTATGTAAATTAAACGACAAATAAACTGTTTATAAACAAATAACCAAAAATAGGAGGAGCAGAAAGTGTTCGTACAGTTCAGAACGTGTAAAAAAAACTGATATCCTCGTGAACATTTTGTTTAGTTTGACGAATAAACTACATTATACCATTCCAGAACTAGACACTGAGTTCATAATTATTTGAATTTAGCCACCAAAAGATGTACTTCCTGCAATTTAGCGGCCCCCAGTGGCACAGTGGTATGTCTGCGGACTTACATACTAAAAACCGGGTTTCGATACCCGTGGTGGGCAGAGCACAGATAGCCCATTGAATAGCTTTGTGCTTAATTCTAAACAAACAAACAAACAAAAGCAATTTAGCGCCCTCTCCGTCATTATCTGTTTGGTCATCATGGCAAAGAGGAAACAACTGTCCAGAGATTTAAAGAACCGAGTTATTGTAAAATACAAGTCTCGTGTGTCTCTTTCCTGTATTGCTACACAACGTAATGAGCCGAAATCTAATGTTCAAAGCATAATTACCAAGTTTAAGCTCACAGGATCAACTACTAACCTCCGTCGTTCCGGACGCCCCACCAACATTCCAGAGAAAACCAAGAGAAAGGTTCTCAGAGAAGTTAGTAGGAACCCTCATTTAAAACGTCATGACATACAGAAACTGGGGTTGAAGTAAGCACCTCTACAGTTACAAACATGTTACGCTCTTCTGAGTTCAAAGCATGCTGTATTCGTAGAACTCCATATTTAAAGCCTGTTCATTTAGAAGCATGATTGAGGAATGTAAGAAAATATGTAGGTAAACCCTTTACCTATTGGAAGAGTATTCTTTGGTCAGATGAGACTAAAATCGAGCTTTTCGGTCACAATGATGTTCGCTATATTTTCCATAAGAAGGGGAAACGAAATCTTTCAAAGAACACCGTCCCTCCAGTTAAACACGCAGGTGGCTCGATCATGCTATGTGGTTCCTTCAGCTCTTCTGGTGTAGGCAGTCTTCACCGCGTCAATGGAACCATGGAAAAAAAAGAGTACGTTGATATATTAGGCACTTATATCAAGAATGATGCTCGGAACTTGCGGCTTTGGCGTCGTTGGATCTTCCAGCACGACAATGACCCTAAACACACATCAAAATATGTGCAATTCTGGTTGCAGAAGAACCACATAAGCGTTCTGGAGTGGTCATCGCATTCACCCGATCTCAACCCAATTGAAAACGTTTGATATGAGTTTAAGACTAGGGTTCATCAGCGTCTTCCGGAAAACTTGCAAGAGATGGAGGTTTTTTGTTAAGAAGAATGGAAGAAAATACCAGTCGAGTACTGTCAAACAATCATGGAGGGCTATGAGGAGAGATTGCGTCAAGTAATTCACCTGAAAGGCTACACAACTCATCATTAAAGTAGACGCACAAACACTTTCTCCCCTACTATGTCTGGTTATTTGTTTATAAACAGTTTATTTGTAGTTCAATTTACATAAAAAGTTATGCAAATGTCTGTTAATATAATATTTATAATATATCGTACTTTCATTATCTTGATCGTGATACTTTTTAAGTTATAAGGAAAAAACTACTCACGACACAGGGGTACGAACACTTTCTGTCCAATCTGTAGTCAGAGTTTGTTAGGCTGTCTAGCAGACGTAGTTACGGAATACAGTCAATTCATGTGTCTTTTCTTCTGTCAAGTTAGATGGCGATTTTTTAAATTTATTTTAATTGTTTTCTCAACAATAAACAGTATAGTTAATTAATTTTGGTAACAAGAACTTATAGAATTTTAGTAATAAATTTTAAACACACTTAGTATACATTATAAACATTGATATCTTTATAAGTTGTTAAGTTTAGTTCCATGTGGTGTAAACGTTATAACTTCACAAAACCAAATCACGACCCCTGATCACTGGACGTACACCTCAAATGACCATACCCTGAAGAACTGCGAACTGTGAAGAGGTTCAACTCCTGTAAATGAGCTTACACCTCGTGGCGAGCCTTCTCACTAAGAAAATCACAAATATAAACAATAAAATCACAGGTAGTTAAAAAAAATAAATATATACACGTGTTTTATCATAATGTCAGTATATATATATATATATGTGTGTGTGTGTGTGTGTGTGTGTTTTATCATGACTTCAGTAGTTTAATATTAAACTAATTTTCATAATCTGTTAATTTTTTGAACGCTGTATTTTAAGTGGTCTCCATCTCCGGTTAAAGTAATAAATATAATTTGTTGAAAGAAATACTTTATCAACAGTAAGCTTTGAAAATGTTGTTACATTTTATTTTATTTTGAAAACGTTCGTTTGGGGTTATTATAAAACAATTATCATGTTGAAGAAAGATTTAATATTCTACTTCCATTTTTCTTCAATCGTATTTTTGTATCTTAGTTATTTCCATATTCATTTATAAATTGCTTATTATACATATAAAAGTGTAAGTGGCTTTAACGAGTACGGTAAATTTCACTAACTTTTGAAAATAACTTCAAACAGTTGTTACTAAACCATAAAAAAACGTTATTTTTGAATATTCTCTAATATTCTAAATCTGTAAAACACATGAGTTTTGGGGAAGTTAGAAATAAACACTTTTTTACAAAAAAATTCTCTCCCAATCAGTACAAATGTAAAAACATCAACTGTCATTAAGTCTGTGTTTCCATGGAAACATTCCTGAAACGCCATTTTCAGTCAAGTTTGATAAATGTAGGATAAGTCCCAATGGGTAATTTGGTAAGATTACTATTAACTCAAAGGTCACATTAAAAGTCAAATGTTCTCTTGTTCTGACTGAATGAAAATCTGTAGAAAGGAAGGAGACGTGCGGCGTATTCCACTTACCGATTTCTTACCCCGCCACCTTCACCTTTTACGAGAGAAAAGAGAAACCTAATGAAAATAAATTTATCTTTTACGCAGCGCCCCCTCAAATCTATATAAAAATACAAACCACTGGTACACAAAATTAATTAAATGTCGATTAGATAAGACCGTAGATAGATAGATTTTGGTTCGGGTTAAATTGTCATTATTAAGGTAACTTTAAAAACTAATTTTTGATTTACTTAAGATGTGAGATTCCCTTCGTTCTTTAAAAAAACAATAAATTATATTTTTCAAAGAGTCGTAAGCTATTTATTGAAATTAAAACTTTAAAGTTACGAACATGTGGTTAGTATAAAGATCCTTCTTCTACTCACATTCCAGTCACCTGTGTGGCTTCTATGCCGTGCACTTCGGCTGTGCCAAGAAACGGAACTCCATTCTTTTTTCTAACACTAAAATGCTGCTGTTACGATGACCTCCTTCCCATGATGCCTCTGAAACTTTCCTGGTGTTTTAACTCATGTGTCACAGCACGAACTTCTCTTCTTGTGCATATTGTAATTAAGGATAATAAATATGAGACTATTTTAGTGTAACCATGTACATTAAATCCCACACTATTAAACATAGCTTCACAGTGTTTTGTAATAACCATGTCGCCTTCTCAGTAGGTTGAAACGCAACTGTTTATTGGATAAAGTCAGCTATTTTATCTAGAAGCTAAGTATTGAAACTGTAAATAACGTTATTTACGATCATAACGTATACGTAACCTGAAATTAAAGCAATTGAAAATCATACATGTATGTATACATACATACATACGTACATGCATATACTTACTTCTTTTTTTCGAACTACAAGTATGAGAGGATCAGAGATAAAATAGTAGGGTCATCTTAAAGACCAACCAACTAGAGCACAGCATTAAAAATATAAATATAATATACTTCTGATAACAATTGCGAACTTCTCTTTGAGTGGTAAATATAATAAATATTGTTTACTGTTAGTCTGAGAAATACAGTCGCAGTTTTACTGTTCGATTGAACGATACAGTCACGTCTACACTCTTAGAATGAACGATACAACCACAGTTTTACTGTTACATTGAATAATACAGTCACATTTATACTGTTGAATTGAACGATACAGTCACATCTGCACTGTTAGATAAAACGATAGTCACATTTACACTGTTCAACTGAACGAAACATTTACGACTAATAATTAGATGATATGATAGTCATGCATTCATTGTTCCATCTAATAACATACTGATATATTGAATATTGTCACAAATTAACTATCAGATTGAGTGATACAGTCAGTTTTTTTTTGTTAGACTGAATAATATAATCACTTCCTCATTATTATAAAATTGTTGTAACAGTCACTTTAAGTGACATGGAAATGACAATATCCATACCTAAATGAATTGCTTATCATCGTTTTTTAATACCAAAAAAGTCATCATACAAAGACAGACACTTACAACGCGCGACCCCAGCATGGCCAGGTGTGGTGAGGCGTTCAACTCGTTATCGAAGACTCACGGGTTCGAATCTCCCTTGCACCAAACATGTTCGCAATTTCAGCAGTGGAGGCATTATAATGTTACGGTCAATCCCACTATTCGTTGGTAACAGAGTAGCCCAAAAGTTGGCGGTGAGTGGTTATAACGACAAAATTTGGGACGGTTTGTGTAGCTTTGGGCAACATTCAAACGCAACGTATACATCTTTTACCTTCATTTAATAAATTTGAATAATCAATAAAATTATTTCACCCCTGTCACATATGTTTTATTTTATTTTATAATCGTATGATTCCGTCACAACCAATGGATTAGCAGTCAACTTGAAGACATTTGACGATAAATTTTGAGGTTTTTGTCTTCGCGAAGCTTTATGTGTAAAACACTCCCAAAGGTAAATCTAAATTGTTTTACGGTGAATTGTAATTAGATTTGTTTATTTTTACAGATTATGCAGCGTTTTGTCTGTAACTATCAACTAGATTAGAATTGTAAAAAACGTAATTTAGTAACTAACATTCCAGCTAAGCAATACTCCCGTGAACGTTATTCTAAGTGCTTCCATCTAGCGAACATTGTTAAATTTACCATGTAGTTCTTTCTTTTAAATAGCAAAATAAAATAGCATTGTGAATAATTTATGCACATATAAAAAAATGAGATAAAGAAGAGGAAGGTTATAGTTTTTCTTACTTTTAGCATAGTTGATTGTGGCCTAAGGATTAACATGCTCAGCATAAATTCAGATAATCTAAGGTTAGAGCCCACAAAATGTCACTAAAAACAACCTGCACTTTTAGAGCAAACTGTTTATCAAAATAACTTTAATCCTGTTATTTGATTAAAAGTATTCAGATAAGGAAGACGTTGCTCTCTTTCTAGTCAGTAGTTTTAAATCAGGAACAATTAAACCCGAATCTTAAGAGTTTTTGGGGTTGTCGTTTTAGCCGAAATATTTGCTTAGGAGGCTGTTTAGAGTAGAAATAACTAGATATTATACCAGATTGAGTTTAGCATATTTTTCACTTTTATTTCTATTATAGTATACACTCCTATACTAGAATGTTTATTTTATATTTCAATGCTAAGTATCAAAAATTGGTGAAAGTGTAAAAGCTGAAATCAAATAAATAAATGTTTCATTTTATTTAGTTATTTTATTCCAGTTATAGTAGTTAAGAGGGCGGAGAGATCGAGAAAAATATGGAAACTTCGCTCAATTTTGTAAGGACTTTTAAGTCAGCTTGTTGCATGAAAACCGACGAAATATTGATAATAGTTAACAACGAGTTTGTGATTTAATTATTTTTAGGTACGATATATAACATATTTTAATAAAATGTGTATTATGGCTCAAACAGCTGTTTTAAAATTTCGTAGTTTACACATGTATAGAAGTTAGTACTTAATGTTTAACTTCTGTACAAATAAATTCTGTACGAAATTCGTAGCACATTATTATTGGTGATAGTACAAAAGTTTTACAAATTAAAGGAATATCCAGTGTTCGAGTAGACCCAACTGTGATAATAATGTAATTCTTAAATAAACCTTTGAGATTTAAACTAATGCAATAGATATTAGGATCCACAACATACGTTTTTGAATGTCACGACGTCTTATGTTATCAGCAAAGATATTAATAACAGTAATTTACAATGTTTAAATTAAATTGTGAATGATATCTCCTTTTTTGTGTGTGTGATCTGATTATATTTACAAATTGCATGTTAGTTACAGCACTGTGTAATATTAAGGCTTTTCACAGTATTGCAGGTAATTATTATACTTGTATAATTCCAACTAAAAATCAGTCATTTATGGCCAAAAAAATATTGAGATTTTTACTGTTGTGGAAAAATGAGTATGGATGAGTATGGAGCAATTACTCCTTCAGATAAAAATTACCTGTAGCAATGTATTTTTAGATATGTGACATTCAAATGTTTTTGGATGTATAATCGATATTTAAAACATATTTAAGCCATATTTCTCTAAAAAAAAAGAAAGAAACAAATTTATTATACATGCGTAATTGAATATAACATAATAACATATGGATGGGTAGGGATTTATGGGCCATCCTGTACATGTATTACACATATGTACTTGAATGGAATACAGTATCAAATCAGTATGAAACAAAAGTAAAGATATGTACGTATATGATTCGCTATATAGTTTATATAGAAACATAGTGTCTATTTTTCTGAAACAAACTTAATTCTATTAAATAAAAAAACTTCAGTTTTGAATAATGTGTTCCTAGGGAAATATTGGAGGTATGTACCCAGATATGATGTTATAATATTTGGTTTAAGGCTTGAACATTGTTCTCTCCAGAGAAAATGAAACTTGTGCTTATGTGCATTGAGATGTTGTCCCTTTACTCATGTTGAAATTATAGTGAGACTCAGTCTATTTACTTATGTGTTGAAGTGATACAGTGAGGCTCGGTCCATTTACTTATGTGTTGAAGTTATACAGTGAGGCTCGGTCCATTTACTTATGTATTGAAGTAATACAGTGAGGCTCAGTCCATTTATTTATGTGTTGAAGTTATAAAGTGAGGCTCAGTCCATTTACTTATGTGTTGAAGTAATAAAGTGAGGCTCAGTCCATTTACTTGTGTGTTGAAGTAATAAAGTGAGGCTCAGTCCATTTACTTGTGTGTTGAAGTAATACAGTGAGGCTCAGTCCATTTATTTATGTGTTGAAGTTATAAAGTGAGGCTCAGTCCATTTACTTATGTGTTGAAGTAATAAAGTGAGGCTCAGTCCATTTACTTGTGTGTTGAAGTAATAAAGTGAGGCTCAGTCCATTTACTTGTGTGTTGAAGTAATAAAGTGAGGCTCAGTCCATTTACTTGTGTGTTGAAATTATAATTTTTTGTCTAAACAGTTTTTTTCAGACCACCTTAGACAAAGACAGTTCTAACTTTCAAGAGTATTTACAAATTGTGGATTGTCTTATCTTTCTAATGCACTTTTTTCTCTGCTGTGTTAATGGATTTACTTACTGCTTAATGGAAAGTGATATTGGAAATTGCTAATGTAGGCAGATGTGAATGAATGCCTATAATAAACTGTTAACCAACTTCATTACTTGAATTCATTTATGGTTCTTGCACAAAGAAAATAAATGTTTCTGTCTCTAGCAGTCAGTTATTTTAATGCAAGCATATTGAGTAGCTAACCATCTTTCTACTGTCATATTCTGAAACTTAATTAAAACTAAAAAATCAGTCAATAATTTAATATTCCATTTGTAGTAAACACAAGGATATTTAAGTGGCTGTGCTTTATCACAATTTTATAATACATAGTGAAATTGTAGTGTGACATAAAATATAAAACCTACTTTTTAAATATTACTTATATTTCAGGCTCATCAACAATATCGTATAGCTGAAGGTTTTCTAAAATCAGGAAAGTTTGAAGAGGCCATTTTGTGTCACCAGAGAGCAGCAGGTACTGTCTCTCTTCGTGTTTTTTTTTCTCTGGGGTTGACATTTTGAAATGACTGAACGCTGGTCTTAAATTAAGAGTTTGTGATTTACAAACCTGTAAAAATATGATTTTATGTTTTTGAAAGATAAAAATGTGTTACACACGAGAGTGTATTTAAGTAAAGTCTGTCTTGCTAATATGTTTGTATAAAAGATAAAAATGTATTGCAGTGAGAGTGTATTTAAGTAGTATCTGTCTCTTGCTTTACTTATAAGTTTGTGTAAAAGATAAAAGAAATATGTTTTGTTCTTTTCACCAAGAATGAAGGACAATTTAAGTTGTAAAGGAATTTACATCTCTCAGAAGACTATAATTTAATATTTTTACAAACAGGCCCAGAGCCATGCAGGCCTAATCCTTCTCAAATCACCACTATGTACTTGAAATTAAAATACGTTTTTATTTGGGTTTGATTAAAAAGTTATTTTGATAGTAAATTGACTGCTTATTAGTGTTCGTATTTATTATTGTTTTCAGTTATTCCAATTAATAAGTAATCAAAACCATTATTAAATCAATGTTTCAAAAATAATTCACTAATCAGAATTAAGATTTGTTATTGTGTTTGGTAGTCAAACTATCCAAATACTTAAAATAATACCATTGTTTGTTTGTTTGTTAATCAGCTACACAGTAGACTGGATGTGCTCTGCTCATTATAGATATTGAAACTTGATTTTTACTGTTAAATTTTCTAATAATCATCTCTTGGGAATAATCAATTAATGTAAATCAGTTCATTAGTTGATTAGTAAATTACATTAATCACCAAGTTCCAAAAATTTCAGATTTGTCTTTTCATCCCCACAAGCCAGTGCCTAAGAGCCCTTTCTTTCAATACCAGAGCTCATCAGTTTGGCTTGATGATGAAAGAAGTTTTTCTCAAAAGTTATTTGTTACATATGATGTCCAACCTTAAAAGCTATGGTTTCAATACTAAAAAAAATGGGGAAATATCAGAAACCATAGGCCTAAAACCTAACTTACAACATTCTGAATCACATGATTCTGGTTATGCCATTAGGCTTAGTGTGGGTATGAATATAGTGGTAGAAGAAAACTTATATCTATTGCTTTTAAGACTGCTACATGATGTAATATGTAAGGAGTGGAAATATATGGAGAAATATCTCATCTATAACATTCTGAAATATAAATATATTATTCTCTGATAGGAAAACATAGCATTAATGGTTTTAGAATCCCCAGAAAGCATAACCTAGGCTAAGGATCAACAGAACAACTGTAAATAACAAAGGATTGTGAAAACCAGAGACAGAGTCTTGTTAAATGTGAGAGTGGTGTGCACTAGCAGTGTCCTATGTTATAACTGTTACTGGTATTAACAAAAATACAGGAATAAAGAGGGAGTACTGATCATGATAGGTACTCATGTCTGAAGTTTTTCTTCATTATTTTTCGATACTTATTCTGTTTGTATATTTTAGTAATTATATTGATATTAAAGTTTCAAGTAATTCTTACTAAAGTCTTAGTTCCAATATTCAGTAAGTATATTATTATAATTTCAAATATACGTGTAAAAATGGCTGGTATGGATAGAGAAAGCACTATGTAGAGGAGCAAACAATGTTGCAACCTTCTCTGGTCATTATAGGTTCACAAAGAAAGAAAGAGGTAACTGACTGATAGCTGACCACATGTTTGAAGGCAGTTGTGTAACTGAGTGTAGGAATGTAGAGGGTGTGCTTAGATGTTTGATTATATTAATCAATATAGATATAAAGGTATTCTTTTGTATTGGTTTATTTTGGACTTAAGCTGTTGTATAAGTAAGGCTTCTTTAATTTTGCATTTGTTTATTTAGTATTTGGGTGTTTTCTATGGTAATGTTGTGTTTGTTTAATTTGGAATTTTCAAAAATGTGTGAAGGTGACTTCTTAAGTTCTGTGAATCTGGTTTCCATTTTTCTACTTGTTTCTCCAATATAGAAGTCGTGGCAGTTATCACATTGTATTTTATAAATAATGTTGGTGTGATGTTTGTCAGTGTAGTTTTTACATAGTATGGACTCATTTTTGTGCCTGGTTTTTGAATAAATTTGGTATTAACTGGAATGTAATATTTTGTTATTAGTTTTTGCCAAATGTTGGTTATTTGTCTGCTGATGTCAGGAATACATGGTATGTAGCAGTATATGGTTTCGTGATTTTCTAAATCGTGGGATATGTTTACTTTTGTTTTGATTCCTCTCTATGATTCCAGCAGATAGCCAAATGTGGCTTTGCTGTAAGTAAACACACACTAAGGACAGATACTTTTGGTCTGGGATGGCCAGGTGGTTAAGACAATTCGTAAGCTGAGGGTTGTGGGTTTGAATCCCTGTCACCCCAAACATGCTCAGACTTTCAGCCTATGTTTGTTATAATGTGATGGTCAATCCCACTATTCTTTGGTAAAAGAGTAGCCCAAAAGTTGACTAGCTTACTTTCCTCTAGTCTTACACTGCAAAATTAGGGATGGCTAGTGCAGATAGTTCTTGTGTAGCTTGACATAAAATTCAAAACATACTCCAATCTTCAGTCTTTATGTTGATGTTATAGTTTCAACTAACTCTTACTGAAGTCATAGATACAACCTTCAGTAACTGACCAGTTTAATCCAGGTGTTCTTTCCATGTTGTTTGTTACAAGTTCGTCCCAACCTGTTCTTATAAGATTGTCATTCAGGTTTCTTACAGGATGCCTTAAAGCAGACAAATTCAGAGAAAGCCAAAGAATCTCTCACTCTGCAGTGTGAATTTCATCTTCGCCAAGAAGCAGTTATCCGATACAAGCAAAACAGCCAAAGTATTTCAAAGAAAGCTCGGGAAGATATACAAGATGAAGATGTACCTGTGGGAGCACAACCTCCCAGGAGTCCAGAGCACATTCAGGGTGTGATATTACAAACTTTGGAAGAAAACGATTATTTGTTGCAGCTTCTAATTCAACCAAGCCCTACTTCAGCTAGTATATCATGTGAAAGCAACACACCCAGAAATGACAAGACATTGATTGAAGAACTGCAGCTAAATAATATACAGTTGAAGACGTTGCTCCAAAAGTTGATGGTGGAACTAGAACGAGTAACACAAGAGAATGAGCACCTTCAAAACATTGTTAACGAGTTACAGAGAAAAAACATTTGGCAGGGAACTAAAAGATTACATTTGATTAAGGACCTAAGTTCTCTCTACCCATTTTCTTCTGTTAGTGATACAAGTAGTGGTTTAAGAGATCTCCCAGATCTTGCCCCTTTAGAAGTGCCAAATTTTGATTTTGATTTGTTAAAAAACGAAGCACAAAAATAGAGTTGTGAGTAACAAATAAAGTTTTATGTGTTTGTATGAATTACAAGTTTCATCAATGGAGACCCTGGAGATAGAACAGGCTGTAATACACATGATAAAGAATGGAATGTACTAATTTCCATCCACATCTGTTGAAAAGTCTAAAGAAAATGTAGTAAGAACGAAGCTTGTGCAACATGAAATCTACATCATTCACTTGTTTGACTTAATGTTGGTAGTAATAATCTTGTTTGTAAAGTTTACAGTGTATGTTATGTGCACATTTTAATGATTTTAAGAATATTTGAGACTGAAAATGACTTGGCTTTATGAATTAAAATTAAAAAATAAAGTTGCCCCTCAATCACACAGTACCTGAGCACTCATTTATTCTGCTTTTTCTGTTATAAATAAAAATTGTATTCAAAGTTTGTGTGTTCATTCAAAGTTTAGTATACAACTTCCAAAGATACCCAAACTGAGTTAGGAAAGGAGGAAAATTCTGTTTACTAGTCAGATTTAATGTTTATTAAGACTCATTTAGTTTTACTGGAAGACACATGAGAAGGCCAAAAACTTCTGTAACCCCCTGTTAAGGTTCACAGTATTCAAGGTGATGTTTCTTATCCCATTATTTAAGTAGTGTTTAAAAGTTTCCTTACATTTACTAACCTGAAGTGTTTACACACAAGAAAACAAAAACTAACAAAGTTTCAGATACTTTATTGCATCATGTACTAGATAATTATCACAGGAAATGATATGAAATCAATTTTAATTGGTAAATCCATTCTTACAATGAACCTATTTCTGTTGTGAAAAAAAATAATTGTGGAAGGCATAGTGATTCTTTAAACCACAGTAATTTTAAAACTGGTGTAAAATTTAAAAAATCTTACAAGTTACATAAAAGTAGAAGAATGCATCATTTATTATATTACGATATTTACAATATATTTATTATTCATATCTAGACTTAATGTTAAAAAGGAAATGTTGAACACTTTCTGTCACAAAGTTTTTGTCGCTTGCTGCACCTGTCTTCAGACTCGGTTAAATGAGAGATTGAAAGGGAACTGACTTTTAATGTGAAAAACGCGATACCATAAAGACATGGTACAGAATAAAAATTCAGTCCTCCATTTTAAAATAAACAACAACACAGTTGAAGGGTGGAATAACTACTAGAATCATTATGGAAACAAATGTACACCGTGTATGGAATGATTGTTTTCATAAGGAAATTTGACAACCATAATTGTATTAGTAGAATTTGTGTACTTATTAATCTACAACTTTAAAATAATTTCTGTTATTTGAAAGTACTCTTTAATGTACAACCAAATATGTATATTAGCTATTCCTCACCTAAAGTCAGTGGCTTTTCAAACCTTCATTCGTTACCTAAAACATGAAACACGCAGGGTATTCGATGCAAGATTTTACTCCAGAACACCTGAATACAGTCCTAGAGATCTCGGTTTTTCTTTGATACTTTTAAATAATATAAACCTCATGTACACTTCATTTGAATCTGTTTTATTTTGTTAGATCTCTTAACTGTAACTTGTAACTTCACATTTTGTTGAAACTATTTAACTACATAAGTAGCTCTGCACTTGTTTTTATTCATTTTCTAAAGTAAACGACACAGCTCTGATGTGACAAGAAATGAGACTAATCACACAACAACAGAATAATCAATGAACATTATAGTTAAAAATCTTTTATCAAATCAAGATCCATCTTTGCCAATTAAATGTATCAGTTGATAAGTAAATGAAGAAATGATAATAAAAGTCCATATCTAAAAGATAGACAAAATTTATTCCAATCTTGGTAATGAAAAATGGAACAGTTATAATTGATAAAGATGTGAAATCTCCCACGATCATCGTTGAACCTGAAATAAATTATTTAACTTGCTGGTCTTTGTGACATGAGTGCATTTACAGAAATATATTTATTTAAAAGCAGTCATGAAGCTAAGAGACAACAGAGTAAAAAACTTAATATTCAGGGTAGAGAAAATATTTGTACATATATATTACATATAACTGTAAATTCAGAAGTTATCATGTGCATGTGTAACACAAAACTATACTAAACTTTGAACTACAGATAGAACACAAACCAAAAGTGAACATTTTTAATTTGTGTTTACTTCTTGTGAAATACTGTGTTAAGCTATTTATATACATATTACTTCCCTTTCAGTCCAATTGAAATCTTACAATATTGCATACATATTTAATCAGTGACACGTTGTATAACAGTGAAAAAACTTTCCTGACACAAAATGTACTCTAAAAATGGCTGGTGTGGTGTATTAAAGGTTTTATTAAAATAAAGTAGATAACAACAGTTGCAAACTTTCTTTGTTAACCTGAAAATCACCTAAGAAGGTAGAAGTGTTGTTCTCTAATTTATTTTAATAAAAGTTGTAATACCCATACCATCCATCTGTAGAATACATTTCTACTTCAGGTGGCTTTCACATTATCACAAAGTACTTTCCTGACACAAGTTTTCACATTAAATTTGGTACAATAAATTTCTAATGATTTTGACACTTTTTACTACCAAATTACATACTACTGTTTATACAAATTTTCATGTAAATTAGGCTAAACTTATGAATGTATTCAGCGAGAAAAAACTTACCCTAACCCTATTATGTAACAAAAGGTTTTTATATTTTTGCATATTTCTTAATCTGTGTCAAGTTTGGTGTTTCAAACTATATAAACGACACCCTAGTAAACTCAGTTTCACCAAACTGGTAATGAACTACACGGAGATTACTACAAGACAAGCTCGATGCTTTGCAAACCTCTGGGTAATAAACACATAATTATTGTAATATTCAAGTAACATTGATCACAACTTTTCATCACCACTGAATTAATCATGTTACACTTTTAAGTCTAAAAATTTTCAGTTTTCAACAATGAAAGGTTAAAAGGACCTTTCAAGCATTATACTACCAAAAACTAAAAACATATTTCATCAACATCTATTCAAAACTAAATTCTTGAGGTTTTTCCAAACATTAATAAAATCAAGAGTGATAGCTTACAGATGTCAGTAATCAGACATTCTGTGATGTTCTACTGAATGTATCATGAAGTTATCCACTTTTAAATATTTAATCATTATTTTTTAATCACTCCCAAAATGGTTCTTGTTTTCAGTGCCTGAAATGTGTTTCATACTTCAGTCGTAACTCACTGATACTAACCTGATATGTGAAAGTTTAGTTTTACATTCAAAACAACTTTCTCAGTATTTCTCCAGGTACAACAAGCTACAAAACTCTAATTTTGAGGTACGTAATTTTTCATTTTTCTATTTTATCTACATATAAGAATTGTGTATGTACAAACAACTGATTCAGTTTGTATGAAAACATCTACTAAATATTTGTAATAACTAAAAAATTGGTGATAAACTTATTACACAATGTTTATACATATTTTCAGTATATCTCAACATTTATGTCAAAAAACAAATGACTGTATGTATGAGAAAACATGATAGTTGTTTAATTCTTTGTGTTTAATAATTTCTAACTGTGGTAACACACAGAACTATGACCACTTAGGTTACAGGAAAATGTCTCTGGTAAATATACACTATAACTCAATTTTTTAATAGAATATAGCAAATATATTTTCATTTCAAACTTCAAAAATGTCAGATTTCTTTATGTTCACACAATAAATGAACAGCTTTGAAATATTAAAGAGCAAGCTAAGGCATTCAGTTTTGAAACGATCTTATTAGAACATTTCTACGAAACTTTTGGTCTAGGTTTATAACAAGGCCAACGACAAACAGGACAGCAGTGGTTGCAAGAATCTCGACACAACCATGCCATTATGCACTGACAGTGGTAATTGTGGCCACAAGGCAACCCACATAAACTAACACCATAATGATAGCGTTCCAAACAGATGGCACACTCTCTGCATTCTATCATTCCTGAAGGAGTCCCTTGCTGTTTCTCCTCATTTGGAGACTGGAAGCCATGATTTTCTTCATCAGAAACATCACTATTTTGCCAGTTAGAGCAAGAACGTCGTCTTTCAGCTGTTGTGGAGCAGTCACAATCATTGAACGAGGTTTTTATGTTACTGTCCAAGGGAACTTGACTAGACTCAGAATTTGGTTTCAGGTCTTGTTTGGCAAAGTGGTAATTTAATGGATTAGCTTGTTCTTCAGACATAATTCTGGAATGTGGGTGTTCCATATGTTTATTGTTTTCATAATCAAATTGATCATCTGATTCTATTTTGTTGTCACTTGAACACCATCCATGGTAAGTCCAAACAGGCAGGTCTTTAATATAATCAGTTGGGAAAACAGGCTGTAGCCATAGGTTGGGAACAGCTAGCCTTTCAATAAGCAACTCCATTCCCTCCTCAAGATCCAGATCCTGAGGAACCATCGGTCGGCTTAGAGTGGCCATTGGTCGAAATAGGTAACTCAAAATATATCCCTCCCAGGGATCAGTCCACCAATCAGCAAAGAAGGAAGATTCATTGAATGAGGAATTATATCCCAATTTCTTCCATACCACACCAGTTATAGTTCCCAAGACAATGAAAGTAAGAAACAACAAATAAGACGAAAGATGTAACTTCCAGTCGTATCTAATGAGAGAAGCTACAGGCGTACCACTTAAATACCGAATTACTTTTAAACAATATTCTGATGTTGTTTCCATGAATGGAAACTGGAACAATCCTATAACCAACAGCCATACTAAAAACAAAAAGCAATTATATTTGATGATTTGAAATAACAAATGAATAACATGTTTCCAAATTTTGCCCGATAAAAGAAATAATCCAAATCCTGTGAAGATATTTACAATAAACAAACTTAACAAAAATATATCATTCATTTCTGGTCTCAGCCACTTTAAAAAGAAGCCCATACTGTCAAAATTAAGGATTTCACCATACTGATGACCGTAAACAACAGTTTTTTCTGGTGTAACAACTAAGTAAACAGGAAATTTTGACACTTTCAACTTGTTCTTCCATGGAATTTTATTATTTTCACTGATATTAACCAGTCCAAAGCGGACTCTTCCAGTAAATTTAATGGCCAAAGAAGAAAAAAACAGAGGGGGTTGTGACATAGTTGACATCAAAATCACTCGTATTTCAGACAACGGAGTTTCAGGGGAGTACGTCAACCACCGATTTTCAAGTTCCTCGGGAGAATCAACCTTCTTTATCCTAGTTGCTAGAAGATGCCGTATCCACTGTAAAACAGCTTGTGCTTTAGCTGGGAACAGGTAACTATGAAGGACTACTTCCTGCTTGGCTCTGTGTCCTCTGGGAAGTGCAAGAACCAACTGTGGCATGGTCCACTTCTTCCTAGCACACAGTCTATCAAACAATCATTATCAATTATCACTTACTAAATTACATACAACAAGCAAGAATTTAAATATCTTTATTAAATTTTTCATTAATCCTAGAATCAATTGAGATGTGCCAATATTTTGAAACATTTTTTAACCATTTATAATTAATAAATTATAATAAATGGAACTTGATTTCTTCCTTTCAAATACATAAGTTGTCTTACTAACTGACCTTTCGTCCAAAGAACATTCAAATATTCCAGTTCGAACTCCAAATCGTGATACCTTGGAAATGACCTGTTTCCAAGTGGAAGTGTCCAGTAAAGGTTGCGTGAGTCCTGAAGGAATTACTTGTACTAACCACACGCTGTCTTTAGTGTCTTCTACCTCCTCGTAAAAGTGGCTACCACAGGTGAAGTGAGTGGACTTGGTAGTCTTGCTAAAAATGGAGCTCGGTGGTGTGGAGTTTTCCGTTTCTATAGCCGAGTCCAGCTCTTCCTGCACCACCTCTCCTGTTGAATAAATCATCAGTTCCAAAATTCACCTGCTACAATTACTTACAGCAAAACAAAACAGTTTACTGAAGATATAAGCAACACCTGCTGGACATCCATAAAACTTTCTATTTTTTGCTCTTTTTTTATCTCTTTATAATTAAAGCCAAAGATGTTTGACGTGTGAACAGAAAATAGTTACCATGGCAAATATCCTTAATAAACACTTCACTTTAGTTTGTTTTTATGGAAACACAGACAGTGTAAGCTAATGAAAATACATACTTAGTTTGTTTTCAAATGGAGACTCGTGAAAGGAGCTAGTACAAAAAACACAAGTTTTGGTTTTCACTAATTAGATATTTATAAACAGAACACAGATGACAGAAACATCTTCAATAACTTTCAACATGCACTAAATTCTAATCAAATGTGATATATCTATAAAAAAAAGGTTTTATTGTTGTTTGGAACAATCTATAAATGGTTCCTGTAACTTTTTAAATTCAAGAACAAATGTAAAATGCATACATCACCAAAATTAATCTGATTTGAGAATCACTCTCAACAGATGTTACTACAAAATCAATCTTGTTTAACTCTGACTTGTGTATGTCAATTAATCAGGAAAATTTGAACATAAACTCCTCTAATTTGATTGTAAACATAATGTGATGTACGACACCAGTTTATTTACCTTCAGTAAACATACATGTTATTTTGTATGTTTATAGCCACCTAGTGGTCAAGTCTAAATTTACATCATATAATGCTTTTAAATACAAAATTCTGTTTTTATCCCTGACAAAATGTTTTATTCCATTTTCAGCTTTAAATACCAATCTTAAACCAACTTACAGAAAGGTTCTATAAAATATGTAAAAGGTGTTTTTGTGCATTAATACATATTTACCCAAATATTATCCATCCTGTGCATTTTGGAATATTGAATGTTATCCAAATAGTTGTGTACATATATCATTTAACATTCTGTTTGAACAACCATTTTTATTCATTATATTTTAATATTGTTTCATTTCTTAGGAAAATATTTATACAATAGAGTTGAAACAAATTTAGTGTGTGCAAAGTCACAAATAACTATTATTATGGATTAAATGCCAAGATGGCTGAAAACATTAGTTTCAAAGAAAATCTAAGTACAACCTTTTTCTCAACAAAATGCATCAGATTTGTCCCAAAATATATTTAGTTTATAATGTAATGTCATAAAACTCAAGTACTATTAGCATCATGTTTGTTAGTATACAAGTTACAGTTGAGTGTGTTTCTTCCCATCAAAACATTTCCAAGAAGACAAAAAACCAACATCACGAAAGTATACACATGCCATGTCATCTAGGAGTACAACAACAAGTAGTAACCACTATCCTGGGAAGAAACTAGGGAGAGTTTATCATGTGTAATTAGGTCAAGAAAAACTGGTTTATGATATGTTAATATTTTTTTCAGGTCAGTCATTCTTTAGTATCACCAGCCAGAACTATGAGATAAACAGGTTTCACAAGTTCTCTTGCCAGTCCTTTCATTAGTGAATACATGTACATCACAAGGCCCTTAGAAGACTGCTGTGTTACCATAGCAAACTTAGTTACTGTAGAAATACTGCTGTTGAAAGAATTGGAAGGGTGGTTTGCCATATGCCAAATTTAAAACATAATACAATTTTCAAATCCCCACTTAACATGTTACTCACAGATGTGCATGGATAACTGGATATATGGTAAAAGGAAGCAAAACTACAGTCAAAACACATATACAGTGGAAACAAAACTAAAGTCACAACACGAGCTTAATCAAATTTATGTGTAAAACAACAAACAGGATACGGAGTATTTAAATTCCACATAAACATTATGGGTCACAGTAAAATCAAAACTAACTACTGGTACACTACTGAGTTATGAAGTAGATGTTATAAAACTAATTGCTGGTACAATACTGAGTGATGAAGTAGACATTACAAAACTAACTACTGGAACACAACTGAGTGATGAAGTAGACATAAAAATAACTACTGGTACACAGCTGAGGGATAAAGTAGACATTATAAAACTGACTATTGGTACACTACTAAGTAATGAAGTAGAAACTAAAACTAACTTCTGGTACACTACTGAGGGATGAAGTAGAAACTAAAACTAACAACTGGTACACTACTGAGTGATAAAGTAGACATTATAAAACTAACTATTGGTACACTACTGAGAGATGAAGTAGAAACTAAAACTAACTATTGGTACACTACTGAGTGATGAAGTAGACATTATAAAACTAACTGCTGGTACACTACTGAGTGATGAAGTAGAAACTAAAACTAACAACTGGTACACTACTGAGTGATAAAGTAGACATTATAAAACTAACTACTGGTACACTACTGAGAGATGAAGTAGAAACTAAAACTAACTATTGGTACACTACTGAGTGATGAAGTAGACATTATAAAACTAACTGCTGGTACACTACTGAGTGATGAAGTAGAAATTATAAACTAACTATTGGTACACTACTGAGTGATGAAGTAGATATTATAAAACTAACTGCTGGTACACTACTGAGTGATGAAGTAGAAATTATAATACTAACTATTGGTACACTACTGAGGGATGAAGTAGACATTGTGTTAGAAATGTTCATATATACTCTTCAAAAAAAGAAACACAAAAGGGATATTTTTCTATTTCACAGAAATATATGTAATAACTTTACAAGCTCAGAGTATGTGATGTTACACATGTTAAGGCACTAATTGTCAGACCAAAATATCAATAAAAGTTGTGCACTTTGAAAACAGAGGAAAACATCAGATTTTTTGCCAAAATGCATTCATGTTCAATAAATTTGTTGAGGAGATCGGCATGGTCAAGTCTGCAGAATGCAAATGTGCAAAATCCCTATAAAAGTGACGGGTGTTCCGTCGGTTTCCCATAGCTCAGGTGTTGAAGCCACAAAACCGACACGCAATACAGTTATTGCCAAGACTGATTGAAGTCACAAACACAACCAAATGGCCATTGGGTCCTTGAAAGCAGCAAATCTCGATCAGATGTTGCCAGACTTGTGAATGTCCACCCAAGCACCATCACAGGGTTATGGAATCATCACCAACAACATAGATCAACTCGTGACATTCCACTATCTAGCAAACCTCGTGTGACCACGCCCGCACAAGATTGCTTCATCTGGTTTTACCACCTTTGGGATAGGACCACCACTGCGTCGTCTACTACCTCAACCATACCAGGGCTGCGTAGGATTCCCAATCAGACTGTATGCAACCATCTACGAGATTCCTAGGCCCCATGTGCAACACATCATGGTGAACATCAACATTCTTCCCTGGCCCTCCAAATCACCAGATTTAAACCCCATCGAACATCTTTGGGATGAGTTGGACCAATGTCTGTGACAGCAACAACCTCAACCTCTACCTCAGCTTTGCAGGCTGAGTGGACAGCCATTCCACAGAATGTGATTCGTCATCTCATCGCTTCCATGGGCAGGAGATGCCAAGCAGTTATTGATGCTCACAGGGGAGCATACTCGTTATTGATGTTAAACTTCAACTAGTGAGCGTGGACTTCACCTTTGCAGACTTTGGATGTTCAGCAGTGAATGTGCAAAGTTTCACACATCATACAGAACTACCCGGAATAAACTTGTTAACAATTTGTCTCAAATTTTGCCTTTGGGTTTCTTTTTTGAAGAGTATATTACAAATTTACAAATAGTGCAACTGTGTGCATTAAGAGGGTGAACTGAGACTAGATGTTACGACTCAGCCAATCTTTAACAAATAACTATCTGTAATTGATTACAGATAAAATTAAATTATTTATAATTTTTAACTTAGAAATTAGTAGGAATGAAAATAAAACTAACTATTGGCAAACTACTAAGTGATGAAGCAAACATTAGAAAACTAACTACTGGTACACTACTGAGAGATAAAGTAGAAATTATAAAACTATCTAATGGTACACTACTCAGTGATGAAGTATACATTATAAAACTAACTACTGGTACACGACTCAGTGATGAAGTATACATTATAAAACTAACTACTGGTACACTACTCAGTGATGAAGTATACATTATAAAACTAACTACTGGTACACTACTGCATGGCCATCATAAAACTAAGAATCAGTACATACTTATCTTGTAAACCAGTGTTAGAAATGTTCATATATTACAAAGTTTACAAATAGTGCAACTGTGTGCAGTAAGAGGGTAAACTGAGACAAGATGTTACAACTCAGCCAATCCCTAACAAAATTAAATTATTTATAATTTTTAAATTAGATATTAGTAGGAATAAAGACAGCTGGTTGTATTTTGTTAATTAAAAGTCCAGACATGCATCATTGTTAACATCTTTTGAAAAATGGCATTCTTCTGATGCCTGAAATAAGTGGTTAGTATATTTAACAAGTTGTTTCGACTGACAAATCAAAATGATAATTTTATCAAAGAAAAATAATGTGTAATTGTCATTGTTTTTTTAATTTTATTAAACAACTAATAACTGGTAAATGAATAGTATAAAATAATAGTGTACACCTTGGTCACACTGCATTATCTTTCCAGCTAAATAAAAGTTGAGAACACAGTAATAGTTCTCAATCATTTGACAATGATACCTATATTTGTTTTCAGTTATTTTGTAATTTGTTTTTATGTCATTTAAATATATGGGTTGGATAAATAAAATTTCATATTATTAGTCAGAGAATCTACGCCCGTGCACATGAATTTCAAAATAAAAAACAGACATGTGCTTTGCAAACCAACAAAATATTTCTAATAAAGACAAATTTTTCTGCAAAATGTAAAAGTCCAGAGACAACAACAAATGTTTAATTTCATCCATTATTGGTAGAAATAGATTTATAACTTAAAATCAGTAAACAAAGTTTCTACTGGTTAAGAACAATTATCATAGCATTTCCCTTTAGTTGTTAAGTATATCTGATTTACTGCTGTTTTTACCTGATGACTCAACTAATGCTGTCAACTCTTGCTTTTCGACAACACCAGCATAGCTTATCCCTCGACTTTCCAAGATCTGCTTTAGTTTCAGAACACTCAAAGAAATGGGTTCCAGAATCTGTCTTGAGTAAAAAAACGGGGAATTTCCTTGGTACCATGAAACAGCTTCTAACAGTCGAGACAGGAAAAACAACAATAAGAAATAAAGTGCTAGAAGAACCAGCCGAAAGTAGAACCACATTCTGACAGTAGAAAACGATACCTGAGAAGTAAAATAATAATAAATTAAGATAGAATTTATGTTTGTAAACAAAACTATAAACAAACAGAAGTTCAGTAATCTTAATATTATAGTCGAAGAACTTGTAACTTGTTTCCAAGTCTTAAGTGTTTGCTTCTTAACAATTAAAAAAAGAGAATTATACATCAGGAAGTTATAATTTTCCTATGCTGTATTTCTATTAGGCATTTCCCTGTGTTCACAAGATTAGATATTCTTGTCCAGTGCTATCCTTTGCATCTTCTGCTCCTCCATATTAGAATGAAATGATTTTAACATGTCTCTCATGTAAGCCATCATGCATCGCTTCTACAACAGAAGCATGACACATGTGGCTCCCTCTATATGCCTCTACCAAACCATAATTTTGAAGTTTTGAAGAAGACATAAGCACCAGAGGAAAGCAAAAATGGATGTACATATAGAAGATCATATTTCAGTATTAAAATATTATAACTTATGACTCGGTACTTTCTCGTTCACACGAGTCTGACATGGTACTTTTCTGTTCACACAAGGTTAGCTAAAATACCACATTGATCAGATGATGAGACCAAGTGAGGTAATAATGCATCTACGGATACACTTGGAAATAAGAAAATCAGATCATACAATTTGATAAGGAGAACTGCACCACTTCTGAAACAGGTGTACTCTTTGCCCATCTGTGAGATATTGAGATAAGGGCAGAAAAAAAAGGAACACATCCAACTGGAGAGAACTGTGTCGGGTTGAGAAAATATTTTACAAAGAAGAGCGAACAACGTTTTGACCTTCGGGTCATCGTCAGGTTCACAAAGAAAGAGGTAACTGACCGGAAGCTGACCACATGTTTGGAAGGGGTTGTGTAACTGAGTGTCGAAGTAACTTGTGGTGTGTAGGTGGCCGGTGTTAATGTTTGAATATATAATTTTATCCATAATATTAATATAGGTATAATGGCATTCCTTTATATTGGTTTATTTTGGGCTTAAGTTGTTGTATAAGTAAGGGTTCTTTAATTTTGCATTTGTTCATGTTTGTTTCTTTATTTAGTATTTGAGTGTTTTCTATGGTTATGTTGTGTTTATTTAACTTGCAGTGTTTGAAAACGTGTGAAGGTGACTTTTCATGTTCTTTGAATCTGGTTTCCATTTTTCTACTTGTTTCTTCAATATAGAAAAAAGTCTGTGGCGACAAAAAGATCTGCTAGAACAAAAAACTAGAAAAACTAAGATGTAAACAATATAACCAGATAATTAAAAGATCCGACTGACAATTAAACACAGACAAGATACATCTACTTAACAAAGGACTCAACTTCGCAATAGCACCTAGGTACATTCCAACCATAGAAATCAAAACATGTGTAGAAGACCTAGCCAGGAGACTTGTGATACTTTCTACAGAGAACAAAACCAAAGAAAAAACCAAAAACAACCAACAAAAAGAAGACAATTTAGATAATTTTATTGACATCCAACAGCCAAACTTCCCAGGTAAAATTTACAAATTTATATTTTCCAGAAACACCTAAAAATCACATTTCAAACAATTTTTTCAAATAATTTTCTTACAAAACCATCAACATAATTTCACAAAACAGAAAACTAAAAAACAACCTTACAAAAAGAGACATTGATTCCATTAAAAACCTAAAACAAGACAGAAACATAAAAATTCTAAAAGCAGATAAAGGTAACGCTATAGTAATAATGAACACGAATGAATACATACAAAAAATGAATAACATCCTATCAGTCACAAACAAATTTAAACCAATACACACAAATCCAACAAAGACACACGAGACGCAACTGAACAAATTACTACTACAAATGAAAAAAGCCAACACAATTTCACAAACACTTTATTCCTACCTATGTAAAACCGACTCACGCACACTGCAAATATACAGCATCACCAAACCTCATAAACCAGATTGTCCATTACGACTAATAATGTCAACATATGAATTGTTTAATTACAATCTTGGTAAATACATAGCATGGGCATTGTCCAAATATGTAACATCAGCCAGCTCATTCATCAAAGACTTTTAATTTCAAGTCTAATCTAAATCAACTTAATCATAAAGCCTTAATGGCCAGTTTTGATGTTATATCACTCTTTACAGAAGTTCCAACAACTGAAGCCTGCAAGATAGCCTTAGAACTCTATATCTGAGACCCTAACCCAACTCTAGACATTCCTATTAACCAGTTAGCAACCCTCATAGAATTCACTACAATAAAGACAAACTTCATGTTCAACAACCAAAACTATATACAAACAAATGGCCTAAGCATGGGCAACCCAGTATCACCAGTTCTAGCCAATATTTTTATGACACAAGCAATTAATACAGCATTACATCCACCACTATACTGGTACAGATATGTAGACGACACGATTGCGGAATTCACACCTACAGAACAGACACTTAATTTTTCAATCACATAAACTCCATACATACCAACACTAACTTCACATGTGAACAGGTGGAAAGCAATCAAATATCATTTCTTAACCTCAAAATTATAAGAACCGATACACAATTTAAAACAAAAATCACCCTTACTGGACTCCTTGGGACTCAGCACATGAAACAAAATAAATACTCAACATACAATGAAACCAAATAAATACAGCCATAAAACTATGCTCACCAGATAAAATTAACGACGAATTAGATTTATTTAAATTTGGAAGACTCTCATTTATCAGAATATTGAGCCACATATCTCTGATAGAACATTTTTGTTTACCTTTTATGCATTCTACACTTTGCATTTCATCTTCAAATCCACACTTATCCAAAGACAAAAAAAGACAATTTTCTTACTGAAATTTCCTAAGTCAAATCGAAATGGATCATACAAAAATTCAAATATCAATTTCAAACTTTTAAATTCAGAGAAACATGATTCAAACTTTTGATCCAGTTTATGTAGAGATCATCTTTAGCATCAGAAAAATCATAGTTATTATTTTCTAAAAAACTATTCAACTTTACAAAATGTGTTAAATCATTCTTTAGTAATTGTTCTGCAAGGAGGTTTAGCTTTAATTAAAATTCATGAGTAGACTGTGATTGGTCACTTATCATTTTTATCTCTTCCCTGAAACTTTGGATTCAAATTACTCAAGAGTCGTCATATTGCACAGACAGTGTAAATCACACTGCTATGACAAAGTGCCAGTTTCAGGGAAATTTTCAATCTTACCTTTTTCAACAAGATACTCTTTTATTTGAAGAAATAAGGAAGTAAATCGTTCCAAGACTTTTTCTCTACTTAACCATCTTAGATTACAAAATCAGTAAAATCATCAAAATTACAGTCACTGCTTTTCTTCAAAGACTCAACAAACTGTCGATAGATGAGAGAGCTTCCGCTTCTAATATAATTCACAATTTTTACAATAGTGTCCATCAAATATTTCAATTCATCATTTTAGACCCCTGAGCACATACATTTTCCTGATGCAAAATGCAATGGAAAGATGGCAGCGTGAACTTCACATTATTTTCAATTAAATGCTACTTCAAAAGAGAAACAAATCTTAATTTCTCCCCAGTTGGGAAGGGAAAATCAAACAGGAATAGGAAAATTAGTCATGTGGTTCAGAGAAAATGAGAGAGATAAAATGTTGCATACCCAAAAACCAAAATTAAAACTGCATTAGGGTTAACTGACTCTGGGTGAAGCATGAGAAGGCAAGAGAAAATCAGAACATGGAAACAGATGATTTAAGTTCAAGTCTATCTGAATAGACTCATCTTGTTTGGAAGGAAGTGGGGAAAGTCCAGAGACAGAGGTTAACCCATGTAACATTCAATCACCTTCTGGGTTGCCAGAAACTGAGACCTCAGACAAAGCAGTAGTAACTTTTAATAAAACACTTCATATTGTTGTTTTTATCGAGATTATTTTCTAAAAAATTCTGAAAAGTTTGATGACAGCAGCTCTGTAAAACCATCTGATTGAAAATAAGAAATACCAACATGATTTAGCAGAAACTTTCCCTTAATACCTTGTTAATGTTTGGTTAGAGATGCTACAGAAAAGGTTGATTTTGGAGTTTTAAAAAACATTTTACAGTTCCACACAAAAGATTAGGTAAGAAACAAATGTAAGTAGGACACATAGAATGATTACTTAATGCTTTGTATGGAAACCCACATCAATAAGACACAGAATGATCACTTACATGGTTTGTGTGAAAATCCATATCAGTATGACATGGAGAATGATTACTCATGTGGTTTGTATGGAAACCCACATCAGTAAAAAATGGAGAATGATAACTCACATGGTATGGAAACCCATATCAGTAGAACACGGAAAATGATCACTCACATGGTTTGTATGGAAATCCATATCAGTAAGACATGGAGAATAATTACTTACATGGTTTGTACAGAAACCCACATGAGTAAAACACACAGAATGATTACTCACGTGGTTTGTATGGAAACCCACATCAGTAAAACATTGATAATGATAACTCACACGGTTTGTATGGAAACCCATATCAGTAGAACATGGAAAATGATCACTCACATGGTTTGTATGGAAACCCACATCAATAAGACACACAGAATGATTATTTGCATGGTTTGTACAGAAATACACATCAGTAGGGCATGGAGAATGATTACTTACATGGTTTGTATGGTTACTGGATTCAAGAAAGCAAAATGTTGTTAATGAATTCCAGTCAAGCTGAACCCACTTTTTTAGTGGACTGCTTCAGTGGTAATTGCTTGGACCTATGTATTTTGCTGATTTACAGTAATGATACTGAAAGGGGCATAATTAGTAAATCAGCAAAGTTTGTTAAATATATTAAACTCTTGGTTATTCCTAAATGTAATGAGAGTGCTAAAGTATCAGCAACCTATTAGGATCAATTGGTAAACTTGAAAGTCCTTAAATGCAAAGTAATGCACTTGGGTCATCATAATTTGGATGAAATGTTTCAGATAGACTGGAACCAACAAACCAAAGTGACAGATGAAAAGGGTGTCAATACAGTGATAGATAAATCATTCAAGTCAGTGTTATGTTGCTAGCACTAAGGCTAACAGACGTGTAAAATACATTTATAGACATGCTGAAGATGTAATTACCATTCTGTATACAAATACTTAATATGATTCAATTAGAATAGTGTACAGATTTTGTATCTTTACTGATAAATGCACACTGACTTCTCGAAAGGGCTTGGAAGAAAGTACTAAAATTATCCTTGATTCGGAAAGGTTATGTTATTTAGCCAGGTCACGACCTCTTATTTTCTCTTGTGAGAAAAAAAATACCAGATTTAAGATAACTATTGCCTGAAGAATCAACAGGCTAATGGTATCTAATTTTTAGGTACTGTATTCTGAAGATAATAGGATAAAATACAATGTTTAACATTTGGAAATAGGCTAGATTCTACTTAAGATAACTTTATTTTTCTCAGAGGGTGGTGACCATATAAAAGGTATTGCTTCAAACTATCAAAATAAATGTAATAAAAACCTGTTGAACATAAACTATCAACAAGGTTTACATTTACTATAACTGTATTAGAAACTGGGTCCAGTCTCACCAGTATTCAACTTTTGAATTTATCTTTAGCGTATCTGGTTTGTTCATTTGTAAATTTAAAACCATTCCAAAAAGCCCCTTTTCTATAATGATGAATATAAAGCCTACATATGTTTTATTAGTACAAGATCAATTAAAGATAATAAACTAAAGGTTGATTTGATGTGAATGTTGTTACAAGTGTATTACACTACAGACTTTAGTATATTTAATAATATTTACTACTAGTTGGATACCAAAATAAATATCCATACAGATAATTAAAAATTTATGTACAGACTATACGACATCACGTTTTAACAAAATACTTGTCTGTCTTCTTCATTTATGATTTACAGTTTAGCAAAATAATTTATAAATACTAATAATAATACTTTTGTCACATGACAGCAATGAAATTTTTAAAAAAGTCCTTAAGTCATAAACCCACTGCATCTTCATAGTTTGTTTGCTCCTGATAGAGAATAATCCACCTGTGAAAAGTGCTCACGTTATAAGGTTTCATATTTTTATTTTTTATGTTTAATCCAGGTATTTTCCTAATATCACGAAATACCCACATCTGAAGAATACAGATTATAAACATGTATGTTATCGACGTAAAAATTTCATTCTACTTACAGAATACTGTTTGTCAACTTATTATTGTATTAATATTAGCATAATATACTTCATCCTACAATAGATTAAACTATTGTGTTAAAATACTAAAGTAACTTCAATTATAAGTAGGTTATGCTTGATTACGTGACAACACAGGCTTATAAACAGTATTTTCACACACGAATTACATCATAAGAATGAAATCTTCCATTTTCAAGTTTCATAATTGTACTACAAGTACAATATATATTACTAAACTTACTGCCTATACACACCTAACCTTAAAAATTAACAATTTTTACTCAATTTGGAAAACAAATATGAAAAAAAATTCTGAACTGTAATTTTTTATATTATAGATATCTCACCTTCTAGTTTTAAAATGTTTTAAGTTTAGTCTTGAACTTGACAAAACATTCATTTGATTTTTAAATGTTCATCCTCCAGTTTAATAAACCCATAAATTTCGGAACTGAAACTATGCTACCATATGATGTAGGCTAAAGCTAAGCCTTTGAACTTTGATACGAAAAAGTGTAAGCACTCACTGTTCTCCCTTTTTTTTTCGTTATCATCTAGTAGATGGCAGATGGCTACAAAACTATATTTTTAAATATAAATGTTCCGATTATTATGACATATATAATAAAAAAGATATAAAAACAAGGGTATTTTTTCGTTTCAGTAAATTTCTTCATTTATAAATTCATTGAATTTTTGGATTGTGTTCAGCAGTATTACATAAAAAGCGTTTATAATCAGTTACGAATTTCTTGAGACCAGGAAAACAATAACAACAATTGAAAACATGTTTAACATTCAGACATTTCACCCCCCCCCAATGGCACAGCAATAATTTTAATGGCTAATAACTCTAAACACTGAGTTTTGATACCTGTGGTGAGTACAGATATCCCACAGTGCAGCTGTAAGTCTACAAACATATCGCTATGCCGAAGGGGATTATTGGTCTCCAGTGGATCATTTTTAATCAATAAAGTTTATTTGCAAAAAAAAAAAAAAAAAAAAAATGTAACTTAAGTTTCAGGATAGAGTTCGTAATTGGTTTTAAGATTCGGGTGTTTATTGTATTGTTTTTCCTTTCTGAAAAAAGAAAGACTCAGAATTCACAGAACTTCGGAAACGACATGCTTTCTTTCCGGATGGAGTTTTCTTTGTTAAAATCTTACTCTGTTATATATTTAGGGAATCCATTTTTGTTTAGAATGTTTCGTGTAAATGTTATTTCCAACTGAAGAGTAAAGTAATTTGAGTATATTTAGTTTAAAATAAAACGATGTATCGCTATTTCACCTGATTAAACCTACCGGCCTGAGTTGTAAACATTATTTGTCGCTCTTTTAGTGAGATGATTTTCCCTAGAATTACACACAGGATACACATGGTAGCATAAGATTAAAAAAAAAAAAAAGCATGGAGTAAAACTAAACTACTAAACTTTGTCTGAGTTTGAAGAATAAAACAGATTAGTGTTGACATTTTACAAGTCTGGTAGTAGATGTGACAAAACCATTAAGGCCCGGCATGGCCAAGCGCGTTGAGTCGTGCGACTCGTAATCCGAGGGGCACGGGTTCGCACCTGCGTCAAGCCAAACATGCTCGCCCTCCCAGCCGTGTGGGCGTTCTAATGTTACGGTCAATCCAACTATTCGTTGGTAAAAGAGTAGCCCAAGAGTTGGCGGTGGGTAGTGATGACTAGCTGCCTTCCCACTAGTCTTACACTACTAAATTAGGGACGGCTAGCACAGATAGCCCTCGAGTAGCTTTGTGCGGAAATCAAAAACAAACAAACACTCAAAACCATTAAATAAAATCGAAACATGTGTATATCATGGGTGGAAATGTATTCAGAAAACCGCAGTAACTTATTTAAAAAATGTTATCTGTAGTTATAAACCATGTAGGTGGCTTCTCTTTTCAAACAACCATTGTGTGTAATTATGCTCTTTTTTAAACACTACCCGCATGCGGCATTCATTTATACTAAGTCAATGGCACCGCTGCACCCTCAACATTCCCAGATCACGGGCCCTTGGAGACTGTATACAGTGTGTAATAAAATAAAATAATCTTTTATTCCCCAAAACAGAAAAAATAGTTAAAGAGAAAACATTTATACACGAGAAACAGCATGTTTTATGGAGATCAACAGCACCAAGAAGTATTCGTTGAGAAACTATAGAATTGTGTGAAGAACTGTCTCTCGCATATTTAATAAAGTCACAATAAAGGTTACAAACGTAATTCGCCAAATATTCGAAGGTTTGTGAAACCTGGATAAACGTAAGTATATTAAAGTTTGTAAATGTTGAATTTTCTGGTTTTGATTTGATTTTTTATGTAAAAAAGTGTGAGATGAAACTAACTTTTATAAAATAATTATTTCGTTGTTTTTCATTCGTTAATATCCATGGTTTATACTCTCTCAACGACTTAATTTAAAAACTAAAAAGGCAGCCATACCAGTGTTTCTATCCTAACACTGGATATCTATTGAATATTGGTTGATGCCTAATATAGAGTATGTTACTATTGGACGCGAACTGTTTTTAATAACACTTTTCAAGTCATAGAAATGAAAACTTTCAGAACTGCTGTTATGCTTGCTTTTTGATTGTTACATAGTACTTATAAATATGTCTGCTTATATCCCTTATTAATATTTACAGACCGCATTTAATTTTTTTAACCTTTTTAAGATATTTCATTTTTAAGCATTTTCTAATGTTATTATTCTCATAATAACTATTTATTTGTTCAACTTTTCATAATTAGTCCACTAAAATCATCGTTGTTTAATTCTCTAAACACTTTGAACCGGTTATTAAAGCATTAATACACCTTTATCATGCTAATTAAGTTATATCATAATAATAAAGAATATTTGACGTCATTTGTTTTGTTCCTTTACAAAGTTGATGACATCATGAATATTTGCAGGTTTTACTTCCATTTTATTTTGTTCCTCAAAGTAAAACGTAGAATATATTAAAGTGCTTACTTAGAAACAGATTGGTTATCATCAACTTCACATCAATGTGGTCACAAACTGGGTTAAGTTAATAGTTTTGAGAAGAAGTCTCCAGGTAATTAACCTTCTGAAATAAAAACAAATACATCAGAATCAGTATAACTATTGCATTTTTTCTACATAACAGAGATAGGTACTTATATTTATTTATTCAATCATCCCTTCCATGTTTTATGAATAACACACTTTTATAAAGTTTATGGGTGTAAACCATTTTTATTTTATAATATAGTTTGTTACGGTGAATTTTAAATTATGAATTTTCAATGGCTCAAACTTAGTCAGAACAAAGATCTCTTTAGGCCCTCGAGCCAAATAGTCTTAGAGATAATATTATTCCATTTCAATTTAGTTGTAAGTAAGTTATAGTATATGACAAATAAAACTGTTTTAAATAACCTTTGTTTTATCACTTATTGTAGTAACATACTATACTTTCTGGATAAATAAAATAAAGATGTAGGGTCACATAAATTTAAACTTATTTCTCTCACGAAATTATTAAAATAAATATTATTCTATTATCCCAATGAAAATGATTATACTGTCTAATTGAATGTTGCTTAATTTATTTATTAGTTTTATATTAAATAAAGCCAAATTCATTTTAGTATAGTGTTTGACATAATTTAACTATAAAACAACAGATGGCACTAAAACTCAAACTTTGAACGTTATTATATAAGTCCGCAGACGCAGACTCACTGATGATACACGTAGGGGAAGAGGGACTAATGACCACTACTCAGAATTATATTATTTCCTGAAACTATATCATCATCTGCCACTCGATTCCTTGAAGGAACATAGGGCCGCAATCACTTGCGGTTTCAGTAACATGTGTTTAAGTGAGTGGGTTGTTAGCCCACTGCACCTAATTTAGTAGTGTAAGACTAGAGGGAAAGCAACTAGTCGTCACCACCCACCGCCAACTCTTGAGCTACTCTTTTACCAACGAAAAGTGGGATTGATCGTAACATTATAACGCCCCCACAACTGGGAGACGAGCATGTTTGGTGCGACGCGGGCTCGAACCCGCGACCCTCGGATTACGAAGTGCACGCCTTAACACATTTGGCCATGCCGGGCTGAAACTAAAATAGATGAAGGTTAAGATATTTAAATATCAAAGATAAATTTGTTGAAGTATCTGTGTGTTCTTGAGTGTAAATATAATTATTTCTCGTCACAGGACGCCTTTATATAATATTCCTAAATCATTATCTTTCGCTCATTTCTTACGATGATGTAAGTTAATGACAAATCAAAAGGCGAACGTCATCAGTAATCTTATTACTGAAAAACTTGACGAACGAAATGAGTAGACATGGAATATTCTTATATCATTGATTGAAAAAAATGTGCTTAAAATAGAGTTTTAGAATAAATTATATCAAGTTAACTTTACTACAAGATCCCTCGCTGGTATATCAGTAAGTCAAGGGATTTACAGTCCTAAATTCAACGGTTCGATCTCCATCGGAGAATACAGCAGATAGCTTGATGTGGCTTTGTTAAAAGAAACCAACACCTTTATTACAAGAATTAAAAGGGCCTGGCATGGCCGAGCGCGTTAAGTCGTGCACTCGTAATCCGAGGGTCGCGGGTTCGTGCCCGCGTCGCGCTAAAACATGCTCGCCCTCTCAGCCGTGGGGGTGTATAATGTGACGGTCAATCCCACTATTCGTTGGTAAAAGAGTAGCCCAAGAGTTGGCGGTGGGTGGTGACTAGCTGCCATCCCTCTAGCCTTACACTGCTAAATTAGGGACGGCTAGCACAGATAGCCCTCGAGTAGCTTTGTGCGAATTTCCAAAAACAAAAAAACAAAACAAGAAGTAAAAAAATATAATGCAAAAAAAATATTTTAAAAATTGATTTGTTTGTTTTACAGCAAAGGAAAATTAATATTCTATTTTTCCTTAATTCGTTTTCTAAAACTTAGGCAAACATTACAATTTATTTAATTTTATGTTTGCTAATTTTACACATAATTATATACAATCAAATATTTTCCGTAAGGGAATATATTTATCGTCCTTGGGGATGTCACATGACCGTAAATATAACTTTTATTGGATCTCGTACTTTACGAGAATCTTACGTAAAGATAACAAGAGGAAAACTAATGTGTTAGTGCGGTGTTTTTTAGGTTAGATGTACATGGGAAATGGTGAGTGATTTAGAATATATAACTCGTAAGAATGGTTGCGAAGATGAGCACAAATTTTTAATAGTTTGAGTATTTTAGTGTGATATATATATGTCGTTTCTATGGGTTATCGCACATTTAACTTATTTTCGTCATAATGACTATGGTTATTTCAAATTGCGTGTAAGACTACTGGTAACAGCAACACGAAACCAAAGTATTCACGTGTAAAAGTTTTTTGTTTTTTTTTTAAAAAGGAAATAGCTTATTAGTTTTGATAAGCTGAAGAAATATAAATAACCGTATAATTGTATTTAACAAATGAATACCCTTTTCTAATTATAGCCGTTTTGATGTTTATTGTAGACTAGTAGTATTTACCGTTCTTGCATTCTTAATACGAGAAAAAAACGTATCACATGACCACGTGAATTTGGAATTTCAAGATAGTATAATATTAGTGTTTGAAAACTGTGTTTTTTATAAAATAAAAAAGTGGTAAATTAAGTTCTGTCACATCAGTGGAATACTCTCTCAAATTTAAACTTTATTTGTTTAGTGGTCATGCGTGATAACTGTTAAAAGTTGAGTGGTATATAATATAATGTTTATTTGCTGTAAACCTGTTTGCTACTGATAATTATGCATTGTTTTATAATAGGTAATCGTGATGGATGTAAATACAATTGTTTTGCTTTAATGGCAGATAGTAAAAAACCAGAGATGTCTTACTTTATGAGGTGTGTTTTAATTAAAGTTATTTTTAATTATGTTTTTGTGTTTATTTTAGGAATTCGATGAAATGTGTATATTCTGAATTTTTAATGAAATATTTGTTTATTCCAGTATGCATTATTGTTTAAGTGAATCTTGGGCTAAGTTTGTTAAGGCTAGGCTTAGTGACCTTCCAGTTATCTATGGTAAGACTGTTGTATCAACTTCCAGATAAAGTGTTTACTTCTAGGTATTGTGAGAAAAGGTAAGTGACTTTGAAGGACCTGTAGTCCATATTCTTAGATCTACAACACCTCTTGTACCTTATGAGAGTGTATGGTTGGTTTGACCTCATGAGGGTCACCTAGAGATGAATAGTTAAACTCGAGGTCTGTTTTTCAGCAGGTGGTATTCTTGTAACCCTTTGTTTTAATGATGTATATTTGTACCCATTTAAGAACTAAAAGTGACACAGTTGTTGTAACATGTTTCAAACCACATAATGTGTATCAAATCCTACAGTAATAAACATTTAGTTAACTCAGGAAACACTTTTCTTATAAGGAGGGGGGGAGTCACTTATTGCATGCTAGAAATGACTTTTTTCACAAAACTTGTGCTTTAGTTGCCTGCAAGTGTATTTACCCATATTTGCAGGTGCTGTATTGACCTGGCATGATGTAATGGTTAAATTCCTGCAGGTTGCAGGATTGAAACTTAATTGTCCTTTTAGTTACTCTATTTATTGTTGGTAAAGATTAGCCCAGGAGTTTCTAGTGGGTGGTGTTGACTACTTGCCTTTTTTCTACTCAGTCACTTCAAGAATGGAGAAGCTTTGTGCAAAATTCAACAGACATGCACATGTATGAGTCACAGAGAACTTGTAGTAAACACCATATTGGAGCACTGTTGTCTTTGTCTGCTGTCTTGTAGGTTATGCTACAGTTGTGAAAAATATCAGACAAATGGTAGTTGATCATATATGAGAAGTTGTCAATTTAATTATGAATAACAAACATACGAAGATGAGTGTGAGAAGTTTATTGATTCATTGGAATAACTATGTAAAGAGAGAACTACAAAACTGGAGGAAGATATCTAAGAAGGAAATTGATGTCAACAAACATTCAGATGGAAAATACTTCAAACATGTAGTTAACATGGAGTGAGTACAAGTTTTGCATGGTCTTACAGTTACCACATTGTGGATGTGTGATAGAACTGGTTGAAAATAGCCATTGTCTTGTGACTACATAGTAAATATGTGATTCGTTAAGATATTTCACTGTTTAAGTTGACCAAGCTGAAGCAGGAGTAAACATTTAAGATTCTAAGCTGTTGTATGGTACAAAATATTTAAGTAACGTCTGATGAACTGAATAGCATATTTTTTACAAGTGAATGGTTTTGCACAATTTCCAGGGGTAAAAGGCTCAATTACAGATTGGAAATCATGTGCCAGATATTATTAAAAATGTAAGCCAATGTTTTTATAAATAAGTAGGAAAATGCAAAGACACAAAAGTTTATGCATTTTAAATACTTTACTGATATTGTAATTATCCTGTAGAAACAAAAAACAAGCTAGTTTATTCTATGGTTCCCTACACAGGCTTTAAATAACTGAAACCATTTTAACCTGTCATAATTTATTTGCTGCATTTTATCTTGCCTCTCACCATCATCACACAGAGATGCAGTAGTTCTGTTTATTTTTCAGGTACATGATGGATGACAGTCCTTTTCAATCTTGGGTGATTTTCACAAAGTACGACATGCGGCAATAATATCTTATTTCTAGTGAACTGTCAGTGTGTAGCCACATAACAAAAACTGTAAGATAAAGTTTACTGGCGTTTTTGTGCCTTCAGGACTTTAGGATGTAGAATTTAAACTAGAGGAAGGAACTATGACCTACAACTACATAGAGACAACACAGTGAACAATGCATATAACAGTACAACATCAATATCTCTAAAGAAAAATAAAGTAACTACAGATGTGTTGCCACCATCTAAAGAAATACTGAGGACATTTCTCTGAGCTCTTGAACCTGTGATGACTAAACCAGCCATTCTTTCCATTCTAGCTGAACTTCTGGCAGAACACATTCTGCCATCAATGTTACAGAAGTGTCCATTGGTGCTTAATGAATCTTAATGAATTGTTTTGAGATGTAAGAAGAGCTTCTGTAACACTTTAAACCTGTAGATGAAGCTATCAAAGTAACTAAAGAACTCTGACAGACAATCTATCCCACAGTTTTATAAATAAGGTTTGTAGTTTCTATTTCAGTGCCTTCAGTATTTCTACAACCAAATGTAAATGTGATCATGAAAATATTACTTTCGTGAGATATACACAAGAAATGACAGTTTAAGTAAAGAAGATTATGTTAATATCGGCTCTCCTTTCCTCGTTGATTGTCTGATTGTAGCTGTTTTGAAGGTAATAAGTTAAAGGTTCATGTTGTAGATGGAGTTGGTAACCAGTTCTTGGATGATACACTCATCAGTATTTAAGTGAATTTAAAGTTCATGCTAAAGATGGACTTGATAACCAGATCTTGAATCATGAACTTATCAATTTTTAAGAGAAGTTAAAGGTTTATGTTGCAGATGGACTTGATAACCAGATCTTGGATGATGAAGCTATCACATCAAATTTATGAGAAGTTAAAAGTTTATGTTGTGAGACCCAATCATTTTTCTCCTGTCCAAGTGTTAGTTTGGGTGTCTAATGAGAATATTAAATACAAACATTTTACTCTAACAAAATGTTTGATACTTATATAACTTTAACACGTCTTCAACAGGTTATTTTTCTCCTTTTTCTGGTGTCCCTCTGTAACATAATGCATCCTTTATTTTATTGAAGTAGGGATTAAGAGTCACGGGGATACTCTCTCTACAGTAGTAATAATGATATCAATATCCTTGTTAGTAACTTGGCATCAGACTTGAAAGCCATGTGAAACTTTCTTCTTTCCACTTATTCAGATTTCATTGCATCAGGTCATCCCTTAAATAATGTCTAATTTTAGGTTCAGGAAAAGAGAAAGGATTTCAAATGCTTTTTATGTTATTCAATCAATAATGTATGTTCCATTATTATTAATTACTTCCTGCCAACGATTCACAAGCTCCTGAAAATCACTTTTAAAAAATTCTTGTGGTTTGGAAGAAAAGAATGTAGAGAGGGTAGTTTTCACATTTTTATGTGTTCTATGCTCTTTTTCCATCAAGATAGTTTTGTGAACTTCAGAAAAAATGATAATCAGTTGGGGGCAAGGTCTAAAGAATAAGGGGGATTTGAAAGTTTTCCAGTCAAGGTCTTGAATCTTTGCAAATATGATCCTTGCTGTATGGGACCATGCATTATCTTGGTTTAATATAAGACCTTTATGATTGATTAAAGCAGGCTTCTTTTCAGTGCAACATTCAAGCAATCTAATTGTTAACAATAGAAGTCTGATGTGAATGCTACTTTGAGTGGCAGCAACCCAAGCTGAATCACATCAACAATATCCCATCAAATACTCTACAAGACTTTCTTAGGATGGAGGACCATTTTGGATTGTGCTTTAGGTAGTTTGCCTGCACTGAGCCATTGTATGCAGCACTTAACATTCTTATAAAATATCCATTTTTCATCTCCAGTCACTAACCTGTCTAAAAAAGGTGTTACGTTCACGAGAGTGCAGAGAAGTGCAAATGTCCACTCTTAAATCACAGGGGAACCATTTTCCAAATTTTGGTAACTTTCCAAGCTGTTGCAGATGACGGTGAACTGTTGAATGGATTGAATTAAACTTCTGTACTAGTTCTTTAACTGTTACAGCACAATCTTTATCAAGTTCAGCCAGCAGCAAGTCATCATTAATCTCAACAAGACGATATGAACGTGGTGCATCCCTTAAGTTGTAGTCATCTGATCTGAACTTCTGAAAACACCTTCAATATTTTCTTTTACTGAGACGCTTTGAACCATAAACACCTTGAATGTTTCGTGTACTTTTTACTGCACTATTGCCTTTTTTAAACTCATAAAGCATTATATTTCTAATGTGCTTGTGAGACACATCCATCTTTATAAGGGTTTATTTGATAAACGATCTGAAAAAGTGGACTTGGATTAGTTTCTTTTATTTTTTCAACATTTTGGAACACGTCCTACTACATATTTTAGTCATCAAAACCTTCTATAAAGACAGAAATGATGATGCACTTTCTGTATTAAATTTTCGGACATTACTTATGGGATGACCTGATACATGTGTGTTTGTTGGTGTGATGTAGGTGTATATTATTGCAGAGACAAACGAAACTTTATTAACTAATTATTCGAATACACGTGTTTTTTTTGGTTTACTTGCAACAAAGAACCAAAATACTAGCTCTCAAGTCTTCTGTTAGTAAAGAAAAATTAAACATAAAAGAACTGGCATTGTTACCCGATGTTGAAACTTGAAATAAAGCATTCATTGTGTCTGATACGTTGTGGACTAACAACACTTAAATATATGGTACGTGAAAGATCATCTCTGGTAGAGTAATCCCAAGTTTTTGATGTGTTAGTGTTATAATAGGGATTTTGATGATTAACGTTAATAAAGTGTTTTATTTTCACAATCTGACCTGTTGTGTCGGTTATAAACGTGCGCCACAGGTGTTTACCATTGCTGAATTTCATTGTGGGTAATTGTCGTATTAAGTATACAAGCTTATATCAATCGTATTAACGTTTGACCTGTAAGATGGTCGATGACCAATATAATGCTTGGATGTGTGAAAATTTCAGTAATAGTATACACGAATGTACCACAACCCAAACTAATACCCAGATCAAATGTGTGGTCTTCGAGGGCCCACAAAGACTCTTTTCCAATCGTAAGCCAAAAATGGTAAATATTAATATGAAACATATTAACTGTTGTAATAATCATCTTAACAGATGATATACAAACAGTAAAGTGTACATGTTTATCTATAATCATGAAATAAACATGTTATTGCTACGGACAATGTTCACTTCAACAAACCACAGGGAACATTTTGATGAGTTTCCCATCATTGGTGTAGGTGCTGAATGAGTAACTATTGCTTTTTCACATTTCTGTTTATGCACATTTATATAAATATGTTTGGAGCCCAATATTTCACCTTTTCTCGGTTGCACAGACAGGCTTGTGATTCAAGTTCGATTAGTACTAATTGGTTCCAATTTTAGGGCCGTGGATGCGCTAAAATGCGTCGAGTAAGTTACACAAGAATACCGAACATTTCACGGTGAGTGCTACTTACTAGATGTAACCTTTCATTGGTTTAAAACTAGGGGCGGCTATACATAGATAAACTTGTGCATCTCTGCGCGAAAATTCAAAAACGAATGTAGTGTAATTGTGTGATCTCGGAAACTTTAAATATTTTTGAAATAAAGAATGCTGGTAGCTAGTTTCTCTGATATAATACTTTTAAGAATTGCACATGTACCGTTTCAACACTGTTTGCGATGAAAGGTACTGTTGCACTATGCTCGCGCTAAGCCGGAATAACGTTATGTTCGTGATCTAATGATTACCAGGACCTGTATTAATTCTGTATTTTTGCTTCTCTTCAAAGTAAAGACTGGGTAGGTTGAAATAGGTCTCGCTTTACAGAAATTTTTACTTTTAAGTCATAAAATGTTCTCGCGATGCTTTTGTATTTGAATAAAGAAACAAAAACGCGTGCGGTTATGTCATGCATTTTTACGTAGAAACCGAACGTGGTCTGTTTCTCGTTTGGTTTGAACCTCATTGCTGGACTGAAATTACTAAATATACCGTATATACTCGTTTTACCGCCCGATCTTGATTAAAGGCCCGTTTGAATAGCCGCCCGTGTGAACAGAACATAAAAATAAATAAGGGCCCGTGCTTGAATACCCGCCCGGGCCCTAATCATAACTTTTAGGAAACTTTGTTTTTCAGTATGAAGATGTCAATTTATGATAATGAATCACACACGATATTAAAGCATATCTTCTTAGCTTTCATTTGACACATCGCTCGTTAAAATCCAATTTGGGGAAACCGAGAACGACAGCCCGAAATTTTCCATTATTTTCGCCTATCATCGCTGTAACAGTTTAATTGTTGACTCATTTGGCTACACCCGCTTGTACTTGGCCACACATCCGGTGACGAAACCCTCGTATCACCTGACAATTGCACGCTATCGAATTTTATGCGCTGGTCGATAACACTCACGCCTTAGGCGTCCAATTGCATAGCAGATAGCATTGTTCATAGCCAATGACAGCAGACTTGGTGTTGATGAGGATGATGGGTACAGATAGACATATATAGACATATTTATTAATAATTCGTCATGGAAAAATTTGCAATCAAAGGCCATATACTTCCCAATTGAAAAAGATTAATGTCGTGAAATATTTGTCTTCAACGATAATTTTTGTGCATACCTAATTTTACTTTGAAAATAACAAGCGCCCGTGCTTGAATAAGAGCCCGTTTGAATAAGGGCCTGGTATTGAGTTTGGTTGAAAAAAATAAGGGCCCGGGCTATAAAACAAGTAAATACGGTATTAGAAAATTGTATTACATTATGAGTGGAACAAGAAACTACTAAGTGCAATGTGACTGTTGGTAGTCAAAACAAATAGGTTGTGTTTATCAATGTAGTTGGTTTCTGTACCGTAACAAAACATCTGTTTACACATTCGTAAAGACCTTCATTAGTGTTTGGTAATTAACTTCTGTGTACATTGATGAACATCCGTGGTTATAATCCATCATAACTCCAGGCCTTGCAATCAGATAGTGATCTTAGACAGTGAAGAAATATGGGAATAGTAGTTGCATATGGCGGATTTTATTACATGGTTGTAGGGTGTGTACAGGTTCTGCATTGTGAGTGGTCCATACTAGTGAGGTGTAACGCCATTGGCTGTCTGCAAATGAATAGTCTGTTGTCTTTTACGAACATCTGTTGTTTATCGCTCACGTGTGAAAAAGATGTAAACATATTTTGTGACCCAACTGGTCTTTACTTCTACATTTTATACGGCCCGTAGCAATAAAGAGAGAAATCAAATAAAGTAAAAAAATGACAATTTTATTTTTTGAAAGTTGGAGAAACTGAACCATTTTTCATGTTTATACTTTTACCAGTGCCATTTTGTTTTAGGGTTCGTGTAATCAAACACGTGACATTGCGAACACTGCTGTCGATATTTGATGATCTTAGACTTAATTCTCTTTCTTCATGAAGATGCGAGATACACAATAGTCATAAACACCCGGATGACGGATTTTGTTTAATTTTGCTCATGGTTTAAATATTTATATCGTCCAACCACTTTAACTTCGTAGTAATTCATCAGTTGGCCATTTATTTTATATGCTGCTCTTATTAACTGAATCAAATATTACAAAAGAAACTTTAATTGGCTTACACCAGTTTACTAATTAATTCAGAGTGCTCGCATTTTAGAGGTACTGGGGCACGTGGACCATTAGTTTATAAGCCTGATAAAGGACCGAATATTAGTACTGCTGATAGAATATTACCCAGAAGAAGAGATTTAACAGTGGTCCACGTTAACTTCTAAACTGATCTGTATTTGGTTTTTAACATAACACTAAGTACATCACAATACTATAAACCAGTTTTATCTGATGCATCAGGTACTTAAATGTGCTTTGTAAATTGTGTTCATATAATAGTATAAATAATTTGGGTTCAAATAGTTATTTCTGGACCGTTCTGTAACAGAAGATGAACAGTTAAGAGTATAGAATGATTTGAACGAGCACGAGAGAAGGGATGTGTTGTACCTAACCACTTTATTTTTATACGAAATTAAAATTAGTCTCTTGCACCAACCATCCAACAACAACGTCAGCAGAAACTCTCAGTGTGTGATTACAACCTCATGTTTACTTCACGTGTCGATCTGCACGCAAGTCTGTTCGCTTGAATTCGTTGACTCGAAAAATTCATGTATCATCGTGAATTTCTAGCAGCGACAGAAATTAACTCCACCCATTTTCTGCATCGCTGAGATTTACCAGTATTAATTTCAGAATAGTTTTACTATCGTGTGTCTGCGAATACTTGTTACACGTATATTAGACATACCAGTTGATTTGGTGGTTATCATGTGATATAAACCTTTCATGTGGACTCGATGTCATAAGTTGAGTGAATATTTGTCCACATTTGCGGTCTTGTGTGTGTGTGTTTGCGTGTACATAAATTTCATGTTCTGTAATTTTTCCATTGCAGCTTATCATGTAACCAAACGGTATGTTCCAAAATCAGTTTTAATTTATTATACTATTTTGGTAAAATTACTTATATCTACTGTTACTTGGAGAATGTATATTAGTCATATTTGTTGACATTATAACTGATTTTTAGCGTGAATTTTAATACTGAAATCGATGATTAGAGAATTTAAGATCGTCGCGATTTCAGGTTTGATCCCGTTTCCAATGATTTATTATGTAAAACTGTAAATAAAATAAATAATAACAAACGTTTTCTCATCTTTTCTAGGCAAGTAACTTCTGTAATATATCTCGGAATTTACAAGCAGGCCAATGACACGCTGCGAGTCCGAAAAACTCGGTTACACATTAATATAATACTAAAAGTAGGGTAGAGTTTACAGTAAAATGAATCAGGCCTGTCAGAAAAATCGAGCTATAAACACCGACGAAGCACAACTAGTAGATCCCGAGACCAATACACTCTATCTTCAACATCTAACCACGAAAGAATCAAAATGTGACGGAAACAAGTCGACCTTTGAATCATCCAAACAGTACGTGGATGACCGAGGTAAAAGTCTTTCCTTGTTTCTTTAATGATTGCGGAAAACCTAGAATTTATCCAGTTTGTTTAGTAGCTGTTAAGTAATGGTGTTAATTTATTTAAAGTAGATTAAAAAGGCAGGATCATTAAGGTGTTGCTTTGGTGGAATGGTATACTTCTGTATTACTAGTACAATAAATAAAACTGAAGTGAAATATCCGAAGTACGCTATGTGTCAGTACATTTTGGAAAGTTGTCTGATTTTCTACTTATTTTTCAGTTTATAGTTGTCTCCCGCTGGCACAGCGGTAAGTCTTCGGATTTACACCATTAAGATCAGCAGTTCGATTCCCCTCGGTGAACACAGCAGATAGACCACTGTGGCTTTGCTGTAAGAAAAACGGCCCGACGTGCTAGGGGGTTAAGGCGATCAGCTCGTAATCTGAGGGTTACAGGTTCGAATCCTCGTCACACTAAAGATGCTCGCCCTTTCAGCCATGGGAGTGTTATAATATGGCGGTCAATCCCACTATTCGTTGGTAAAAGACTAGCCTAAAAGTTGGTGGTGGGTGGTGATGACTTCCCTCTAGTCACACTGTTAAATTAGGGACGGCTAGCACAGATAGCCCTCGTGTAGCTATGCGATCAATTAAAAACACACACACACACACACACACACACACACAGAGTTTAAAGTTATATGAAGAAGTTATTAAAGAATGGATTAAATAAAAAATTAATAGTTTAAAAATAAAAAAAAATTATCTTAATTATTTCGAGTATAATAACTTTTTATAACGTCCGAATTACTGAATTTTATGTAATATTGTCAGTTTGTCTTAAAATATTTTCACGAAATAAGCTCCTGCGAAATACGTCCTCAAGTGATGGGTGGAAAGTGAAACTAACTGGTATTAACAACTCTGGTAAAACACGTCTCTTTGATACAAACCTTGTTTATTCGCAACTTTATAGAACCGTTTCAACAGTATATGTTATAACAATATTTTTATCACTGTTTCACTCGCTATGTTTGTAATTTAGGATTTATTTATGTTTTAAACATTCAACGATTCTATGTTTCGTTTTGTTTTCCTTATGTAAAACGGTTTAAAGAGCGTTATTATTGCACGCCTTGCGATCCTTCTAACTGTTTTGCTCTCTTTTCACTGATTATAAAATTAGGGCTTGAATAAATTCCGGGTCATCCTGTTATCGCTGGTCTTTTAGCTGCTTCGAAAGCGTGGCCAGTTGTCACAATTGATTAATTTAAAGTGTGGCCTCAATATGTTACAGACGATAATGCAGCAACCCCATCAAAACGTTAACGATTTAAACCCATTGCTACCACGGTAGCTACTTTGTTGTTGGGCGATTTTTTTAAATGCAAAACAATAATAATGTTCAAACAATTTACTGTATTACTTGTAGGGTTAGAAGTGGTTGTTTTCAGGTTGAAACCCTGCATGACAATCACGCTTTACGTTAATAAAAAAATCCAGTTGTGTTCTTGCACTTTGTACAGCAACACGAAAACGATCCAACTGTTATCGTCAAGTATGCTGTCACTGATATTCATGTAGGGTCACGTGTCTTCTGATGGTAACTCTGCACCTAACTTCAATATTACACAAGTGTTTGTGTACGAAATTAACAGACATGTATGGGAGAAAGCGAACTAGATTCGTTGATTACTTGGACTACTTACCTCACGGTAAGTCACGCTTTCATTTGGCGATTTTTTTAAGGGAAAGCAAATTTTCCAACTTTAGTTTCTTTTGGAAAATGTTTCTAGTTATTTGGAAAATATTTTTAAAAAGTTCAAAGACTGCTTTGAAATTGCAAAAATTAGCCTTTCAAATGGATGTTTTTAGAAGTCAAAAGAAACTTGTATAAACGTACATTTCAAATAATGTTAATGTAAAATTTGACAAAATTTAAAATATCACGAAACAACATCCAAATCTTAAGACTACTTATCACATTATTGAAAACATTCTCACTGGTGTTTTGTTCGAAAATTTGGGTCAGTGTTTATGCCAAAAGAAAACAACAACTTGTAATTATTCGTTGTGGCTCTAACAAAAACGTGTGTGTGTTTTACCCTCTGAATACGTTGGTTTAGAACTCCATTTTTGCCACTGGAGCTATGCGGTTCCATTACGACTTCTGGTGTTTGTAATCACCGTCATTAAATCTTTGACTTTCATCAGAGCCTATAATGTTTTTTTTTTTTTAATAATCAAATTCTACTTAATTCTTAAACTTAGATTTGTAAAGAGGGTCATAATAGTTAGTCATAAACTTTGTCCACTATGCATTATTTCATTCAGCTATGGCCAGTAATGCTACGTCATAACTTGTAGGGTATATGAAAGCTAATTCGAGGCTATATTCTACAGAAAAATTTACAACGTAATAGTTAATTGAAAGCGAATTGACGTCATTTTCTAAATTATTACACGTGACAATGGAAAAGTTGGTGTATTTATAAACACAACACTGTTGAACAGAAACTCGCTGATCACAAGGGGTTTTATTCAAAATTTTCGATTATTATTATTGATGAATTCCATAGCGCCAGGATGAGAACATAGTGTATGTTTTATGAAGTGTGAGTAGACTATAACGTATAGGCCTATAGAGCAGTGTCTTTGATTATCAGATGGAAAGGATAATCTGAGACAAGTTTATAATGTAGTGAATCATACACAAAGATTCGCCGGCTTTTATATAATAATAATAATAATTCAGATGGAAAGTTGGAATTGTGTAGTAAATAATTGGATATATTCAGTTTTTCGGTTATTTATTTTGTGATACAATAGATAAACATAAAATTACCTAGTATGTCTATAAACGTAAACCAAATCACGACCCATGTCTCCAGAATATAATTTTATTAGCTGAATATTTCGCTATTACAGCTGCGTCAGTAGGTATTGATATTCCTACACATTTCCTTAGCCAACTACACGTTCTGAAGCTTAAATCTTAATGTGAAATATGGGTAATAATTAGTTCTGTAAACAGTTTGAAAGAAAACATAACCAGTGATCTAACACTTACTGAAGGCCACAAGTTCCACTTGACTCTGTAGAATATGACGAAATTTTGGATTACTCTTTACAAATATGTTTTATCTTAAAAATGTTTTAATTACATCAATGTTCAATTAATGGGTGAACATAGAACCACCCTGAAGCACAACTCTCTACAGTTTATTGAATTTGAAGTTAATTCCCCTGGTGGAAATATCTCTAATCAACACTGCATTACAATATGAAATATTCGAATTCTGTGTTGTTTTTTTATTATTTAAATGAACCCAAAGTGCTCTATGCCAACAGAAGCAGTAATATAAATCGTCACAAGTCTCAGCTTAACGTCATGGGGTTTAATAGCTATCTCACTTGTAAAAATCTTGTTAGCTGTTTTCACGCTTTCATGGTTTTGGTAAATAATAGAAGCCTCCTCCATATTCTGAATAATTATTTTGATACGCAACAGGTAGTTAGTATAAAATTTAATCTATTTTGAAATAATGTAGATGTCTTGATAACCAATCTTAACCCTAATGGATTTTACTTGAAAAGAAACTAGAATTACCCATGATTCAATGCATTTGTGTATTGGTTTCAATTTTGCACAAACTCATACGAGAATTACACCCTTTTGGAAGTTAATTGAAACAAATGGTCATTTTACAATATTTTCAGCATGGCGGCCGGTGTAGGCTCGCTGGTCCCGCTGATTCCCTTTTAATAGTAATTTTTTCACATACGGCGTCATAAGCTGTGTTTTGCAGTATGGTCGATCTGTTTTTGGGACACATGACGAAATTTTGAGGAATATTACGTCATTCGCAATTGTGTTAGAAGATCAAGGAGACCAGTGAAAAAACAACTTCTTACCAACTCAATGAAGAAAAAACGGTATCATTGGGTCTGAAATACAAGAACTGGACACAAGAACAATGGAGGAGGTGTTATTCAGTGACGAGACTCATTTCTTCATATAGGGTCAAAGAAGTCTGCATGTTTGCAGATCTCCAGTTGAGAAACTTCGAGAATCTCGCATCAATCAGTTCATAAAACATCCCTTGAAGAAGATATTTTGAGGCTCTTTCAGCTACTATGGCGTCGGAGGCTTACATATCGTAGAAGGTATGATGCAAGGACCACAGTACATCGAAGTTTTGCAGAGAAGAGTCGTTCCAGAATTTAAAAAAAGATTTCCAGATGGATCTGGCATTTTATGGCAAGATCTAGCTCCGTCCCACACATCGAAACTTTTGAAGAATTTTATGACTACAACGCGAATAAAGGTGCTGGACTGGCCTGGAAACTTTCCAGACTTAAATCCTATTGAAAATCTTTGAGCGATTTGTTAAGAAAGACTTCGGAAAATAAGACTGTACTACGAAAGATAAGCTAATTGAGGCCATAATTAAAGTGTGGTACCGCGATCCAAAAATAAGTAAAGATTGCAATCAACTCATGGTCTCGATGCCAAAGCGGATTAATGATCTTCTTAAAAATAAAGGCGGTCATATAATGTATTAATTTGTGAGTAATTTTTGGATTCTCAGAAATAAAACGCAAAAAATTGAAAAAATCGTAATTTTCCGTCTTGTTTCAATTAATTTGCACAAGGGTGTATCTGCGCTAGCCGTCATTAATTTAACAATGAAAGACTAGAGGGAAGGCAGCTAGCTAGTCATCACCACCAACTCTTGGGTTACTCAAAATTTTATTAACGAATAATGGAATTGGCTGAACCACTATAATACCTTCACAGTTGAAAAGGCGAGCATGTTTGGTGGGACAAGGATTCTCGATTTGTCGATTTCTATATTTATACGGAACCACCAAATTGTGAATCGAAAGAAACATTTCTCTGTCCTGTTAAATGGAGTAAAAAAACCAAAGCAGAGGTGTTTATTTATTGATTGGTTGTTTATTCATACTTATTTTTTTTATCGATTATCAACTACCTCTGTATAACAAGTAATCTTGTTATTTTCAAGTAATTTTTAAGAAGTATAGAAAAGTAACAAACACGTGTACCCACAGAACCGAGGATACGTAACTAAAGACAAAACTAAATCTGATAACTTTTTGAGCCTTTTTATTGAGCCCAAATACCCCCGTCATATTTGAAGTGTTGAATCAAGTTTTCCTTTGTATGATCAGCCGTCTTAAGAATACATTTTACTTCACATGTTTCTCGTCATCACGAGTTAGTTTCTCTTAGCTCAAGACTTATTATAGTTTGTACCAATTGTGATTTTTCCACCAACTACTATACACTGTATTGTCTTATTATTACTAGTCTCAAAGCATTGTCGGGGAACCAAACAAATGTATCTTTCATTGTCTGCTTGTGTTTTAAACGTTTTTCTTTCTATAAATTAAAATTGTCACTGGATGTTATCACACAAGATCTACAATTCTATGATTTTCATTGGTCACCTGGTACAGACGATTATCGAGTTTTCCCTTATGCATATTAAGTGTCGTCACAAATCGATGACACTGAGATGAAGGGCGTTGAATTACACTCGATACATGGATTAAAGCAGGAAGCCTATTAAATATAGAAATGGATAGAACCTTATAACCTGTATGTATCGTATTTATTCATTTATATCAAGATTTCTTGAACCTACGTGTTCTTTTATCATCATAAATATAGAAACGGACAGCTTAGGTGATGGGCCTGGCATGGTCAAGCGCGTAAGGCGTGTGACTCGTAATCCGAGGGTCGCGGGTTCGCGCCCGCGTCGCACTAAATATGCTCGCCCTCCCAGCCGTGGGGGCGTATAATGTGATGATCAATCCCACTATTCGTTGGTAAAAGAGTAGCCCAAGAGTTGGCGGTGGGTAGTGATGACTAGCTGCTTTCCCTCTAGTCTTACACTACTAAATTAGGGACGGCTAGCACAGATAGCCCTCGAGTAGCTTTGTGCGAAATGCATATTTTCTATATATTCACCATATAATGCAAGATCTTCATCTTGCAAATCGCTGCTAACAGAGGCCAAACAAGGAAACTGTTCAAAAGCACGACGCCTGATATTATTCTTATACAACTGTAGTTTCCTCAGAAAAGCAGCAACAGCGCTTTTACTAGATATCAGATCAGAATCTTTTCCTTGGAGCTGTTTATTAAGTGAATTCAATTTTTCAAATGTATCTGATAAGAAAAACACATCACATTTATTTGCAAGCAGCTGTTCTCCAAGTTGTGTGCTGGCAAGAAAGGAAACAATAGAATCCCAAAGTGCAATGAAACGCTGAAGACAATTCCACTTTGATAGCCATCTCACCTCTGTATGTAATACAAGCCGCTCAAACTCTTCATTTTGAGGCCTTTCGTGGCCAAGCGCGCGAGGCGTGCGACTCACAATCCGAGGGTCGCGGGTTCGCGTCCACGTCGCACTAAACATGCTCGCCCTGCCAGCCGTGGGGGTGTATAATGTGACGGTAAATCCCACTATTCGTTGGTAAAAGAGTAACCCAAGAGTTGGCGGTGGGTGGTGATGACTAGCTGCCTTCCCTCTAGTCTTACACTGCTAAATTAGGGATGGCTAGCACAGATAGCCCTCGAGTAGCTTTGTGCGAAATTCCAAAACAAACAAATAAACAAAACTTCTCCATTTTGCTTACATAAATTTTGAAAAAGGCGGTCTCGGAGATAATTTGATTTAATATGGTTAACTACTTGTATTACGACAGTAAGGGCATCATGCAAACGTGCACTCATTTTCTTTGCAACTAAGTGTTGACGGTGTATCACGCATTGAATACAAAATACTTCCGGGACAGCTTTTTTTAAATGTGCAATAAAACCTTTGTATCTGCCTGTCATAGATGGTGCACCATCAGTAGCACAAGCGATTATATTTTTGAGTGGAATATTGTTTTCCTGGAAATAAGTAACAACTTCATTAAAAATTGTTTCACCTTTTATGTCTGTCACAAGACTTCTAGCAAAAAGCATTTCCTCTTTGGGTCCTTCATTATTGTTAAATCTAACATATGCTAATAAAATGACCTCATTATCTCTTAAAGTGGATTCATTAAGTTGAAGGGCGAACTGTTTCACTTGCAAATGGGCTATCATTTGTTTTTCTACATCCTCTGCCATTTCATCAATGCGTCGTGACACAGAAGAGTTGCTTAAAGGGATGGAATTAGTAATTTCACTTCCATTTTGTTTCATAACTGACCAAATTGTAACAGACACTGCTGGTAGAATTACTGCTTCACTAACATTAAGGGGTTTTCCTGCCTTTGCTGTTATTTTGCTAATTTTATATGATGCCAGTAAATCATCACTCATTTTACACACTTTGTTATTAAACAATTGAGACACTGTTTTTCTAGCTTGGAAATCATCACGAAGTTTTTAAAGTATTCCACTGGTTTATCTTTCTCTCCTGTGCGCTTCTTTTCTAAATGGATTTTTAGTTTACAAGTTTTCATACTATCATTTGAAAGTACATCTATACATATGAGGCACATTGGTTTCGTTTCATTTTGTGGTGTTGGAAAAAATCCGTAAGACAAAAATTTAACAGAGTACTGTTGGCACTTCTTTTTACTTGGAGCAGCCATGGGATGTCTGAAAAAAAAAATATATATATACAGCTGGTAATACAATTATTGCATTTCATAATATCTAACTATATATATTGCTATTCGTTTTTAGAAATTTTTTGACAAATAAAACACGTATTTAGAAACAGTGCATGGTAAATGTTCGAGGTAAAACTGGCAAATAGAAATGTTATAGTTAAAATAACTTGAATGATTAAACAAAAACTATACAAGTCATTCATTATTATCATTAAGGTCACCATTGACATTTTTAACTTCCTCAAAGCTGATAATTATATCAGATAACTGCCAAGATATGAATTGATATTTGAAATTTGTATCAAAACGGGAACATTTTGCCATTTTTCTCTTCAGTCTTTGTATACTTTTATATTGGGAAATAATTTTTTTCATTATTGAAATGGCCTGGCATGGCCGAGCGCGTTAAGGCGTGCACTCGTAATCCGAGGGTCGCGGGTTCGCGCCCGCGTCGCGCTAAACACGCTCGCCCTCCCAGCCGTGGGGGTGTATAATGTCACGGTCAATCCCACTATTCGTTGGTAAAAGAGTAGCCCAAGAGTTGACGGTGGGTGGTGATGACTAGCTGCCTTCCCTCTAGTCTTACACTGCAAAATTAGGGACGGCTAGCACAGATAGCCCTCGAGTAGCTTTGTGCGAATTTCCAAAAACAAACAAACAAACATTATTGAAATGCAGAAATTAAAAAAGAAATACGAAAGAATGTCTGTACTAGGAACTTTTAATATCTCTTACCTTCTCACGATGTAGTTCAACGTTAAACTGAACTGCTTGGGTCAAGTCGACATTTTAATAGATTTTCCCCTAGAAGGGTTTGACAGATCGAAGTATTTCTGGAAAAAATTCCCAAAGGAGATTAGTATGGGAGGGCGAAGGTCAGACAGATAATATAATAGGAAAGAACCGACTGCCTGAGGCGCATATTTGAAACCAGCTCTTATCACTTATTTTTTTTTTATTATTGCTTTCAAGGCAATTTTTCAAAATCTAGAAAATACATCCAAATTCGTTTGAATGTCTACTTCAGCTTTTTTCACGTCCAACCAAAATTACAGTAGAAATTGAATTTTTAATAATAAAAACCATTCTGAGTTGGTTTTCTTCATGAACCACCAAAATATCATTGTGGACCCCCAGCTTGTTGTGTTTTGCCTGTGGACCCCCAGAAATATTCCATGGACCTGGGTTGAGAATCCATGGACTAGACAACGACGTGCAGTGCTTCCTCGATGTATTTCATTTCTTCACTGAGCTGATCCTCAGAACATTTCGATTTCTTGTGTGTGAGTACCAGTTTCCAGGGCGACGAAATCGTACTTGTGGTTAACATTAAAGTGTTGAAATCTTGACTCCAGTAACCAGGGGCGTAGATTTTTTACACCCGATGGGGGGGGGGTGATTTTTGCAACCACTTATGTGGACTGTTCAATTTGTAAATTGGTAATCTCTGATTACGTGAACCTGAAAGCTGTAAACATGAAATAACAGAGTAATCTTGTTGTCATGATACTTGCATGTATACTTGGGCCTATTGACTGATACTTATGAACTATCGCTTAGATCGAAAAGCTTAGAAGCACGCCTATATTAAAGATGTATATTTTGGCTACTGAAAAAGCCTACATCTAGGCTTAATTATGTAATTCGATTGGTAAGAACACGAGAATCACAAAAAAAAGTAAGCCTGTGATGCAATAAAACAATTCAACAGACCAAACTACTGGGGAGATGATTGTATGCACCCTACCCACCACCTAAAATGAAGGGGAATGTATCCCCCATTCCCCCAGGATCTATACCCCTGCCAGTAACAGTTCCGAATTGCATGACGGCCATGAGTCTGAGTAAATTATCGATCTCTGAACGATATTGTTTGTATAGCTTCCATTAACACTTATTAGTTTGACGACAAATGCCCTCAAATATCCACTGCATTGTTCTTTCGTCGATCTATAGAATTATGTTATGACCTCTAATTGTCTAAGCAGACCGAGCTAGTGAAGCATCTGCGCATACTTCTCTGAAGTAATTATTGCAGTCTGTAGTAGTTTTGTCCGTCATGTCTTATTGTCGATGGCACCAATCGATCGAAGTCATTTCAAATGCTCAGCTGTTAATAAAATGAAGACTTGTTACAAAAAGAAGCCGTGATCCCATAAACCAGTTCCAAATGCACATATTTGCTTTAGTACGACAACTTCTAATATTACAACACCATTGAATTATTTCTCCAAAGTACACCTTCATTTTGTGACCTCTTTACGTATACATTCAGCAGGGAGAATTTCATTGCCTTACAAAAAAAAAAAAAAAAAGACCGCATCTTCATTACTTTTAGGTAGATTCCAAATTTTCATCATCTTTGGGGCAAGGATGAAACGTGGCGTAACTAGAAAATTAAAAAAAGGTTACTTATGTTAAATTGAATCACATTTATATTAAATCTGATAAAAAATAATAAATTAATGCCCCCGTTAATACGTAAGTACCGAATTTTCATATAATCGTTATGAATTTGTCATTTTCTTAATTTTTAAGAATAATTACAACTAGCAGAGACCCACAAAACATTTCCAGTTAAATTAGTATATTTATACATTTATTACAAATGTACTTTTTTAAATACAAAATTTCTAAAATAATACAAACGAATTGCAATCGCAGACACTGAAATGTGTTGTATATACGCCGTACAAAGTTGTATGTAACCTTAACTAATGTTAGGCCTAAGTTCGATAAATAAATGAGCATTAACCTCTGTATGTTTTTTACTCTAGGGTAATGTTATTCTACAACCCAACGCGAAACCTTCTTAAATGTTGTTGTATAGGTGTTGGTAAAATATCATTATACTCACCTTTTGTTGTTATTCTTTCATTCAACTTTGAAGATTTTTGCCGCTGACAGACTGGTTGTTGTTGAGTCCACATTGCGCCTGCGTTGTTTTTGTTTAAAATTCTCACTGCACTATTTATAATGCATACTGATAAAGCTTAATTAGAGTATGACAAGTCGTAACATTCGAATTTATTTTAACATAACATATTGTTACAGTTTTCATTATTACTAAATGACATAAAGGTTTGAAAACTCGATACGTATGTACTTAAAACAGAGTGTACGCTATCCGATGATCACGGTGATTTTGTATTAAGAGATAGCAGACAAAACAGGGGTGATTTCTGTTTCTCAGAGCGGCTAGTGTGTTTTTATCTTCTTAGGTTATCTTCAAGTTAACAAATAGAGTTAATAACCGATTGTTACCGGGCACACGTCTTAGGGACGAGAATATAAACGGGTACGGGATTGTAGGGGCGGGGCAGTTGGATGTTAAGTTATTAATTAGTATCGGTATAAAGGTGTTCCTTTATGGTAGTTTACTTTTAGATTGAGTTGTTTCATAAGTAGGGCTTCGTTGATTTTGCGTTTGTTGATATTCGTTTCCCGACTTAACATTTGAGTGTTTTCTATGGTTATATTGTGTTTATTTGATTTGCAGTGTTAAAAAACGTGTGAAGGTGTGTTTTTGTGTTGTTTGAAACTTATTTCCTTTTTTCTGTTTGTTTCTTAAATATAGAAGTCGTGGCAGTTGTTGCGTTGTAATTTATAAATTGTGTTGATGTTGTGTTTCTCAGTGCAGTTTTTTGCATAATAGACTTTAATTAGTACCTGGTTTTTGAATAAATTTGGTGTTTACTGGAATGTTATATTTTGTTACGTTTTTTTCTAAATGCTGTATATTTTTTACTGATGGCACCAACATATGATATGCAGCAGTGCAAGATTTTCTGGTGATGTATATTGGGATTTATTGTTGTTTGTTTGTTGCTGGTCTAGGAGGTGCGTGTAATTGTTTCAGCTGTTTTTGGAGGAAATTTGTTTATGTTGATTTCATCGTTAATTTTATCTGGTAAGCATAGTTTTATGGCTGTGTTTATTTGGTTTCTTAATATGTTGAGTTTTTGTTTTGTATCATATGCTGAGTCCCAGGGAATGTATAGTCCAGTATGGGTGATTTTTTGTGGATTTCTGTTTTGAATTGTGTATTGGTTCATTTGGTCTTGAGGTTATGAAATACTGTTTGGTTAGTTTTTTTTTTTCCTTTTCACAGGTGAACTTAATGTTAGGGTGCACAGAGTTTACGTTGTTTGAAAAAACTGTGTATTCTGCAGATGTGAATCCAGCAAATGTATCATCAACATGCCTGTACCAGTATAGTGGTGAGTGTAAGACCGAATTGATCGCTTGATATTCAGTGTGTCATAAAAATGTTGGCTAGAACTGGTGACACAGGATTCCCACACTTAGTTCATTTATTTATAGGTGGTTTTGGTTATTGAACATAAAGTTAGTTTTGGTGGTAGTGAATTCTGTAGGGGTTGTTTATTGTTTGCTGGGGTTGTGTATCAATGGATTGTTTTGGATATAAAGTTTTAAGCCTGTCTTGCAGGCTTTAATTTTTGGGACTTCTGTGAAGAGGGAGATTACATCAAAACTTACCATTAAGGCTTTATGCTTTAGTTTTTTGGTCATTTGGGTGTCTAATCATGTTATGTCATTGAATAAAAATATCTTATTTTCTCCTAGACTGTGACATGATGGAACATGAGACACTTCTTGCTCCTGGTCCAGTTAAGCTCACTCCAAGTTGGGAATCCAGAAATATTCCAAATGATGAACTGAACTTTAGGAATGGTTGCTACATAGAAGATGCCACTGAAAAAGAACCTAGGGATAGGTAAGCTGGTTAATAACTGTATTAATTATTCAGTCTGTTCAACACTTGAAGTTTAGGCAACTGTGTAACAAATACTTCAGAAACTTGGTCCAACTTAAAGGGTATTTGCAATAATGCCCTTATGTGTTTAATGTCACTCCAGCTGTAGAAATTAGTTCATACTGAAACTAAAAGGTGTTTGTTCATTAGTTATTTCACATTTCTTCTGAGTCTGATTCAATTGATGTGAGAAATAAAATTTTAACTTGAATAATGATGTTTGCTTTTGTTAGAATTTTTTCTGTACATGTAAACAATATAGAGTAGATTTAATTACAAAATTGTTAAAATGTTATCCTTCTTGGAGTTCTTAGGGATTGTAATATAGTGGCTTATACCACTTAAGAAAGCATAGGTAGTTGTGTATGTGTCTTTGTGGTAAATTTTATTTATTTTTTTAATAAGATAATCAACATAAGTAATACACTGACAAAAGTATAGTCGTCAGACTTCTTTCTAAACTTTTTCAACGTGCCTGTTCCACAGGACAAAACAAGTTGTAACTTAAGTTTCTGTCCACTCTTTTGTATTCAATGCTTGATGTATACTCAGTGAAAAACTGTGGTTATAATATTCCAGGGGTGATACCTTGTGACTTGTTCTTCAGCTTATGGACTAGTTCAGCAAGACATCAGACATCTTGTTACGATGTGATGAGATATGAAAGAGTTTGGGGATGACACTCTGGTGTTGAAACTTACCCGACCACTCCAGTTCAGTATGAACCTGCAAACACACACACACTCACTTATTAAACAAGCATGGAGAAATTCTCCATAACACATATGAAAAACAACCTTGAAACCATGGAATCAAAACTGAAAAACAACCCCTGAAACCATGGAATCAAAACTGAAAAACAACCCCTGAAACCATAGAATCAAAACTGAAACACAACCCATGAAACCGAGTAATGAAAACTGAAACACAACCCATGAAACTGTTTAATCAAAACTGAAAAACCAAACCTTGAAACTGTTTAATCAAAACTGAAAAACCAAACCTTGAAACCGTGTGATGAAAGCCGAAAAAACAAACCCTGAAACCATATAATTGAGAAAGTTACAGTCCTTGAAACCCAAACTACTCTACTTATTGAACAAGAAACACCAAACCAAACAGCTTTATGTTCAAATTTCATTTCAATGATTAATGTGTATGGAAATCATATTGTTGTGGAAACTTTTTTGCTGAATATGGCTTTGGCTTAGAGATCAGAATCTCAAGAAGTTTCCGATCCATGAAAGATTAGTGTGAGTTACTGAAACACTAGGTAGATGCGAGAGAAATATACCATTAATAAAGTGCATTTGAAACTAACATCTGAAAGATAAAAATGAGGCAAATAAATGACATTACTATTTTACTGTTTGTGATATATAGGTCATGCTCATTGTGTAATTCATCAACCTGAACTGTAACTAACATTTAATTATGTGGATGACTGTGATTGGCTGGTTTGGTTCTTTTTTCCCAATGAATAGGCTTGTACTCAGTAGATCGCATGCCTCTGTCACAAAACATTGATCATTATTAGCCCTCAAAAAAAAAAAAAAATCTATTTGTACTCAGTTTTCAAGTAAGATGAACCATTTTTGGCAGTACAATGTGTAATAATATTCTACATATGTCCATGAAGTTCCATTAAAATCTGATCAGTTTTGACTATGTATAGAACTCAAATATTGTGAGAAATTGATACCGATGTTAATGGATAGTGATTTCTTTTATTTTAACGACTTTACTGTGATCTTTGACCTTGACCCTAAAAAACAAACAAACTAGTCACTTTTAACTTTGTTCATGGTCCAAAAGCATACCAACTTTTATGAAAATCATTCCACCATTTAAAAAAAATCTTGCTGACACACACACATACAGAGAGGTGAAAACATTATAAAGTTCACTTTTGGTGGCAGAGATAATTATAACTAGTGTTATGAGAAATGTGTTTGAGATGTTAATCTGTAGGTTTATAGATACAAGCAGTGTCTACTTCTGTGTTTTGAGTGTACAAACTGCATAATAAATAGAGAATTTTTGACAAATGCATGGCTTTTTTTTGTGTACATTGTAGTAATTTTATTAGAAGATGTATACAATCAAGTGAAAATAATACATGTTTAGTACATTTACCTATGGTTGTTACTTATGCTATATTCTAAAGTAGAGCCATAGTTTAATACAGCTTTTGACTGCATATTCAATTAATGTCTTCAAGAAAGTTTAAAAAATGGCTCCTGTCCCTTATGCAAATTCCTAGAAATATCATTGATAATGTTAAAATAAACTGTCCACAAAGCAGTAAGAAAAAGATACATTTCTATAGTTTAGCTGAGTGTTAGTTAATAACTACTCTGAACAACCGGTTGGATTGATTCTAATTGTTTCACTTTAAACATTTTTTTAATACAGTCCAATTCTAGTAATTGTTCAGTGAGGCTGAAACAGAAGTTATAGAAATAAGTGAATAATGTTATATACCTTTTAAGTGTTAAGTGAAGTGATTTATTAGAAAAAACAGGTATAAATGGAACCAAAGGTTAAGTGTTGGTTAGCTATATAAATTGATACATGGAAGTCATTAGCCAGTTCTGAAACTGGTATACCAAATAGCTTTTGGTTATTACTTACACATTGAAGATGCTGACATTTGGTGGTTAATATAAAGTGCTTGTTTCTGGCATTTTGTGCACTTTAAACCAAATCCAATAAAAACAATAAACAAATGTTATTTTTTATGAATTTTTTAATTTCTCAGTTTTTCATTTGTTTTTCAGATTAAATTTGGTATACATTATTTTAATGTTACATGGGATTGGTACACTCATGCCATGGAACATGTTCATCACTGCTAAACCAGTAAGTTTTGTTTTTCAAATTTTGATTCATGAACATATACAGAAGTTAATTTGTCAGATTCACTTAAAGTGCTTATAACAATCTCAAATCATCCTTGAATGTACAAGTTTTCCTTAAGATTTAATTCACTTGTGTTAATAACTTTATTTCAAAATAATTATACTCATAGTAGCTGTAACAGAATACTGTGTTGCAACGTAAGTGTACTCCCATTTCGTGATGACGAGAAACCCACTTGAAGTAAAATGTATTCCCAAGATGGCTCGTAAAGGTATTAGCACTTTAATTGCATTCCCATTTGTATGGAATGAATTTGGTTATTCAGAAGTGGTTCTGAATTTGTATGTCAAAAGTAAATATTTTATTCTTTCCTGATATAAACATATTGTGTATAAACTAGGGAGAACACTAATACCATGTCAGAATGTTTAAATATCAAACATATGTACGTACGTATTTAAGTAGAAATATTTGATAATAAAGCTTTTGACTTAGGCTTCATTGGTAAATTCTATATAGCTTGGAAAACTCACCAAGTTTATTAAATAGTTTAACAAAAATTGAAACTATGTGACTAGCATGCCTGGACATTGAATCTAAGAGTTTATGGTTTGTTTCCTAATACTGTAAAGTGTATTTTGAACTTTTGACCCATTGGTTTGCTGCACACTGGTGGTTAAAAGCCAATATTCAATTAAACAGTTGGTTACTGCAAAATAGCTGCATTCCTTTGTTAGGTATGGCTATTCACAGATATCTTGTGTAGCTTTGCTTGGAAATTCTGAAACAAACTCAAATCGCTCACATCTGTTTGATCTTTGTATTCTATTCATTAAATTAAAGACAAAATATTTCAACTACTTGTTGTAAGATCTGACCATTGATTTCCTTCTGTTATTTTGATGATGACATACATTATTTTGTAATTCCTAAACTGTCTATGTGATCAACTAAGTTTTATTATTAGCTCTATACTCTTTATTCCATGGAACTATAGTTTTATCATCAATATCCTTAGAAAAAAAAACAATATTTACTTAACCTTCTATTTTCAGTGATGATAAAATCATGTTTCACATTGACATTTACCTGGTGGTTAGAGAGCATGAATTTTAATTTTTAGGTTGAAGATAAGAAATGTCCATTACCATTTTAGCTGTAGGAGCATTATAAGGTTACAGCCAATCTAACTTTTAATTGGTGAAGAGTAATTCTAGAATTGTTAATCTTGATGTCAGTTGTCTATTATGTTGTCCAGAAAGAAATGTAAATTTGAACTGTGAAGTTTGGAAAAGTATAAACCGTTGTTATAAAACATGCTTTAATCAAAGTAACCACCATTTGCTTCAACACAGTTTTGCCAACATGTAAAGATGCTGTTTATGCCCCTGCTGTACAAATCAGTTTCTATTATTAGTGAACTCCCTGAAAGCTTCATCTGCAGCTGCCTGGTTTTGAAAGCATTTGTTGTTCAAAAGTGATCAAAGTGCTTGAAAAATGAAGATATGGAGGGGAAAGGTCTGGGGAATAAGGTGGATGAGGAGCGTTTGTTGTTCAAAAGTGGTCAAAGTGCTTGAAAAATGAAGATATGGAGGGGAAAGGTCTGGGGAATAAGGTGGATGAGGAGCGTTTGTTGTTCAAAAGTGGTCAAAGTGCTTAAAAAATGAAGATATGGAGGGGAAAGGTCTGGGGAATAAGGTGGATGAGGAGCATTTGTTGTTCAAAAGTGGTCAAAGTGCTTGAGAAAATGAAGATATGAAGGGTAAAAATTTGGGGAATAAGTTGAGTCGGACAGAACCTCGATTCTCAATTTGTTCAATTTTTGGAGTGTCATCCTTGACAGGTCTCATAACAATGATTTTGTCTATCTTCAGTCAGCTCATGTGAAACTCACTTATCTAATGTTTTCGTCTTTTCAATCATATTCAGGTGGTTAGCAATTCTTGATATGTTTGTGTCTAACTTTTCTGCAAGCTCAACTACTGTTGTGTGAGAGTCTGTCTCAGCTGGTTCCCTTAATGTGTTTTTTTATAAGGATGGCTTTCTTCCACGACCTTCGTGATCTTCAAAACTTTCGTATCCATGTCAAAACCATTGGAACCAATGATGAACTGTACAGTCAGTAAAAGATCTATGGCTGAATGCCTGGTTATTGTTCTGTGTAGTTTTGGTAGCTTTTTGTACAAGTTTGAAGTTGTAGAGGAAATTCAGATGCAAGTCCTTCTTGTCCAAGCTGTCATGGGGGTTATAAAACTTACTGTGAGAAGAATTGGAACAGCAGGCAAACGTTGGATTAAACTAATTCGGTGTTCATCTTCTAAATGTTATTGCGAGAATTTTGACATTTACTTCTGGATAACTTAATACCTGGTTTCTAATCTCAGTCTTATCTCTAGTCTCTACCATACCTCTAGTTTATCAATTCTAAATTAAGGATATTAGAATAGATGGTCATTTAGTAACTTTGTGTGAAATTCTAAAAACAATTAGTTCATTATACTATTACAGTCATTAATAGTTTAGTGTTTTTCAATAACAGCTACTTATTAAATGTATTTTTGTTTTCAGTATTTTGTAGATCTTAAGTTGAATGTCAGTCAGAATGACACAAAAGCATCTCAGTATCGAGACAATTTCTTGTCTTATCTTGGTGTAGCAGCACAAGTTCCCAACGTTTTCTTCAATGGGCTTAATCTATTTCTCCATATTGGGTAAGTGTATTAGTAAAAAGAACTTTAACAGATATATACATTGCCAATGCTTTGAAAAATAAACATTTCACACAATACAACTTTTTTTTTTAATCTTTACATATAACTGTAAATAAACTTTTTTTTTCTTGTTAGTGGAGGAAACCTTACAAAACGCATCACCATAAGCATCATTGTGGCCATCCTTGTGTTCATTCTAACAGTAATTTTGGCCGTATTAGATACCTCTGGTTGTAAGTAGGTTTTTGAATATCTTTTGATTGTTGACTGTTACAATGTTAACCTACATGGTCACAATTTGAGTTTTAACCTCTTGTATAAAGCTTTGTATTTTTTAAAGTAAACTTTGAAGTGTCAAAGTTAGCACTTGTTTTTACGTTAAATGTAAAAGTAAAGAACTAACAACTTTGTTGTAAGCAAATCTAATTATTAAACAATATTTTATGTTCTTCCCCCATTTTGTGCAGTTTTCTTTCAAGTTTTTTTGCTTCTTCTCATATATTTCTAATGTCATGGTCAGAAGTTTTTATTTAACTTATTTTCATATAGCAAGTTTGTTTGAGTCAAATATCATGTTAAATACAGTAACAAAACATACCTTCCCAGTTCTTTTAAAACTTTAACTGTAGCTTGAGTTTTATGTAAAGTTTGTTGATTGTTTTGATGTTCCATTGTTCTTTACATATTTATTCTTGTAGCCATCTCAGTATACACTGTAGTGTAGCAACATTTATGAAAATGGAAATAGACATACAGATTTTTTATTATGCACATTATACTATCACAGTACACATTGTGAACCAAGCTGGTCTACTTACTTGTAGAACAGGTTCATGAAATAAATATAGAACTATAATACACACTGTTGAAAATAAAACAACGATGTATGCGTACATTCAGATAGATGTACATACACACTGAACCTGGTCTGAATTTCAGTTACATGACTAAATTACCTTCTATTTCCATCATCACATAAACAGCTAGAAAGTAGATAAAATCTCTGTGTTTAGTTTAGTATTATATCATAATATAAATGTATCTGGATCATTCATACATAAGAAATGGCACCTAAAGAGTTATCAGTCAGTCATCCCTTAATAGTGATGGTAATTTTTTTATTAAACTAAGCATTTACTTATTAGTTAATCAGTTTTGTATTAATCTGTAAATTAAACGATGGAAGTAGTTTGTGTAGATGTGTCAAGAACATTTAATACATCATTGCAGAGAAAATGAAAAATTGAAAACAGTTCCTTAACTTTTCACTATGTTTTACTGTTAAACATGACTAATAATGAAGTGAAATCAGTGGTAAGCCTTTTTTTATATTTTACTCTGTTACATGATAAAAAGTACATCTGAGCAGTTCTATATTCTATTATTTTCACATATCTATCCATTTTTAGCTTCAGAATTGTACATTATGAGTTTTTTTTACCTTTGCCAAGTCGAATGGTAAATACTTTTACCTTTTAGAAATAATTGTTGTATTTTTTTGTCATGTTTAGGGCCAGAAGCATTTTTCTACATTACCATGGTCTCTGTAGTAATTTTAAATAGTAAGTATCAGAGCAGACATATTTGTTTCAGTGAAATAACTAAAGTTTATAATTTATTTGAAATATAATAATTCATTATAATGCACAGTATCTTAGTTTACTTATAAATCTACTTTCTTTTAAGGTAGATTTTAATTTTAAACACCGTATTTATGTAATTTTGAGAGTTAAAAAAATCTTGTTTACTTTACAAAGAAATGCCTACATTTCATTTTCTTCCATTAAACAAAATACTTGAATCAGTTTGTACACTAATATTAATGGTAGTATGATAAGAAACTTCCTTTAATAAAGTACTTCTGTAAGTGAAATAGTTCAGTTAACCCATAACTAAGACTTCTTATCTCAATCTAAATGAGTGAGATAATTCGGTTAACCCAAAGCTAAGTCTTGTCTTAAAGTACTTCTCCAAGTAAGTGTAATAGTTAAGTTAACCCAAAGCTAAGTCTACTTGTCTTAACATGCTTCTGTTCTTGTTCAGTGTTACATTTGATTTTTAATAGGTGAATTAATGCTAAATCATTTATTTTAACTGGGTTTTGTATAGTTTTAACATAAATTCTTTGCAGTTTGAAGAATTTTTTTGTGAGAAAGTAATTGTAAGTAAACATATTACCTACAATAGTTTTTGGGGAAAGAATTATATGTGATTGTATTTGTTCTTATTTTAATATATATAGAGAACAACAATTTGTTTTTTCAGTGGCTAATGGTGTTTACCAGAACTGTGTGTACGGTGTAGCTGCTAAGTTGCCGATGACGTTTTTAAATGCTGTAATTTTGGGTTCGGTAAGCAAGATCTGAACGAGTGTTAAAAGCAGAGTTGTGCATATGAAGCCTTTGAAAAACATTTTATTTCAAGTTAAATTGGATTGACTTTCTGACAGAAAATCTTCTACAAAGTTTGTTATTGTAAACAATATTTTGATAAACTTTCACGAATCTTCAGGTCTGTGATTGTGTAGACAGTGTTTGGTTTTTATCTTGTAGGGGATTCATCATGGAGAGATTCCTAGAATGTATTAATGTCTTCATGATTAATTACCAGTAGAAATAATTACATACTTTGAGAGATTTAACCAACAGGAACAGGTCTTAAACTTAGAATCTTTTGATAATTAGCTTGTAGCTCTGACACCAAAAATTTCCTAAAAGAACACTGTTTATTCTTTTTTTAGTTTATTTGAAGATATCTATTATAGATTATGTCTCAAAAACCATAAATATCTTAATGGTATCATTAAGGAAGAAAATCAGTGATTTCTGTGTTTTGTTGGACATTTGTTATGTAGATCTGACGTACGATTATAATTACCACTAACATTTGTTAAATATTAGTCCTACCACTAATACATATACAATACTTGATTGTATAAAAACTAAGATCACTATTTTAAACATTAATTTATGAAATAACTTCCACTGTGTTTTTGTTTGGTAACCTTACTACTATGCAAAACATGAAATATTTCTGTCTTTAAATCTTTTAAGAAAGAAAGACAATTTGAATAATCCTGTAACAAGTGTATAGCATAAACTTAGCTAGTTATTGGGATTTGAGAGTGTATTAAAGTAATCCTTGTAGACAGTACCGATGTTTCCTTTTTATTTGCAGAATATCAGTGGAACCATTACTTCTCTGATCAGCATATTATCAATTGCAGGTTCGTACCTCAATTTCCCGTTACGGTGTTTTATTATCTAACTGTATGTATGTGTGTGATGGATATTTAACAATTACCTGTTCCTGTGTTTCATTATCTGTGTGTGTGTGGTGAATGTTAACAATTACCTGTTCCTGTGTTTCATTATCTGTGTGTGTGTGTGTGTGGTGAATGTTAACAATTACCTGTTCCTGTGTTTCATTATCTGTGTGTGTGTGTGTGTGGTGAATGTTAACAGTTACCTGTTCCTGTGTTTCATTATCTGTGTGTGTGATGAATGTTAACAGTTACCTGTTCCTGTGTTTTGTTATCTTATTGCCTGTACGTGTAAAGAATCTTAAATAAATTAGAAGTTAAAAATGGAATATATTCAGTTCCAGTTTAACTCCAGATCTTAATATATCTATTTTTTTAAAGAGTCAACAAGTAATAGTGAATGAAATATTTGTATTTTTTAATTAGAAGTATAAAATCTGAAAACTATTTCATTACTTTCATGAAGTTGATGTTTAAAGTGAAGAACCTGACATACATTTAGTGTGTTTGTACATCTGTTATCAGCCTCCCCAAACCTGAGAACTGCTGCCATCTACTACTTCATTACAGCTATCTTTGTGCTCCTGGTGGCGTTGGATACTTATTTTGCTCTTCCTTTAAATGTGAGTGTGTTTCTAGTGTTAACTTCATCTTAAGGTATGTTTCAAGTGTTTATTGAATCTGAAGATATGTTTTAAGTATTTATTCAGTGTGAAGATGTGCTTCAAGTGTTAGCTTGATGTTAAGATACACATTAAACTAAATCTAACTGTTCTGTTATTTGTTTAGATTTTGACGTCTAGTTGAAGGCTTCTCTCAGTGAGTTTAAATTGTGAGATCTGCTTTGTTTTCTTTTAATACTTCCTGTGTGCTTTTCATTTCTTAATGTCTTTCCAGCGTTTCTACAGATACTATGACAGGATCTCTCAGCAAGCCCAAGAAGAAAGCAAGATTGCTTCCAGACGACCCCCGTACTGGAAAATATTTAAGAAAGTATGAAGATTGTAAATCAGAACTCGAGAATCAGAAACTGTTCATTCCAGTGACGTTATTGCTGTGTATTTTGTTTACTAACTTGTTGTATATTAACCATCTTGTTAGAAGCACTATGAAGTAAATATCACATTAAAATTTTCTTTATAGGAAAATGTTTGCACTGCCTTTTCATTCTACACCCAAGACTTGTAGTTATAATATAGTAATTAAAGATTGAATTTGAAGTATTTCTTTTTCTTGAAATTAAAATTATTTGAGGAATATAAAACTTGAGTAATAAAAGTTCACAGTTATTTCAAGTAATTAAACTTTTAAATATCTAGGTCTTATCATTCCTAAACATTTGTTAAATTTTGTTAATAATGTTATAAAAACTTAGAAAAATAAGTTTGATAACAATAACATTTTTTATAATTTCAGACATGGAGACAGTGTTTCAATGTATTCTTTGTTTTCTTCATTACACTGACAAACTTTCCTGCTGTACAAGGCAGCATCTTTGCTGTTGATTCAGACTTTCTTATATCTTGTAAGTAGATCTTTTTTTTCGAATACACTGGATTGAATGAAAATCAGAAAAATCTGTTTTTAAACAGAACTGTTTAAAACTGTTAACATGTTTATAGAAGATAACAGGTAATTTGTTTTGACTTGTCAGGTTATAGTTGGAAAATAACAGGTAATTTGTTATAACTTGTCAGATCATAGTTACAACAGACACTTGATAGTCAAGTTTAAAAATATAAAGTATGTATTCAAAACATCAAAATTAGTTTTATTAATCTTAGTTATTAATTACTTTATCGTTGTTCATCTGTATTAGTTACTTTATCATTGTTCATCTGTATTAGTTACTTTATCGTTGTTCATCTGTATAAGTTACTTTATCGTTGTTCATCTGTATAAGTTACTTTATCGTTGTTCATCTGTATTAGTTACTTTATCATTGTTCATCTGTATTAGTTACTTTATCATTGTTCATCTGTATTAGTTACTTTATCGTTGTTCATCTGTATTAGTTACTTTATCGTTGTTCATCTGTATAAGTTACTTTATCGTTGTTCATCTGTATAAGTTACTTTATCGTTGTTCATCTGTATAAGTTACTTTATCGTTGTTCATCTGTATTAGTTACTTTATCGTTGTTCATCTGTATTAGTTACTTTATCGTTGTTCATCTGTATTAGTTACTTTATCGTTGTTCATCTGTATTAGTTACTTTATCGTTGTTCATCTGTATTAGTTCCTTTATCGTTGTTCATCTGTATTAGTTACTTTATAGTTTTGTTGATCTATATTAGTTACATTAAATAATAGATTTTTTTAACACACACACATAAAAAAACTATTTGGTCATGTTCCTTTCACAGTGTTTCACCCATGATTGGTAATACATAGAGAGCCCATTGTGTAGCTTTGTGGTTAAGAACAAATAGTGTTTTACAAGATACGATTCTGATTGCTTAATTGAGTTATAAATTAAACCACTAGGCTGTAGTACCTTAGCTCTATTTGAAACTTGTTTTTGATAATGTTTTCTTCACTCTAACTCTGTTATTGCTGTAAGTACTCCTTTTAAATTCTGAATTAGTCTGATTATTTCTTAATAAAGTATGTATAAATCTGTACTTCATAATGCTTTTCATGTAGTACATCCTGAGGTGTTCGTGTACTTCTAGAGAATGGTGGTACTGTACTTTATTTTAATTAAAGTTTTAATAACCACACTGGCTATCTATACAGTACAAGTTAGTGATGTTGTGCTTTACAACTCATAAAAAATGATGTTTTATGGAAAAAAATGTAAGTGTATTTTCTATCTTTTTTTTTTTTTTAATATTACAGCCACATATTTTATTCCTGTTTGTTGCTTCTTGTGTTTCAACGTGTTTGCCATGATTGGTAACATTATTCCAAACTGGGTGGTTTGGGTAAGTGTAACTTTTGAACTTGTTTAGCAGTTACTATAACATTTTTGTACTTGATGTAAGTTGTGAACTTTTTACTTTAAGCCTGGCCCAGCATGGCCAGGTGGGTTAATGCACTCAACTCATAATCCGAGGCCACGGGTTTGAATTCCCATCACATTGAACATGCTTGCCCTTTCACCAATGGGGGTGTTATAATGTTACGGTCAGTTCCACTATTTGTCGGTAAAAGAGTAGCCCAAGAGTTGACGATGGGTGGTGATAACTAGCTGACCTTCCCTCTAGCCTTACACTGCTAAATTATGGACTGCTAGCACAGATAACCCTCGTGTAGCTTTGAGCAAAATTCAAAACAAACAACTTTAAGCCTCTTATGTGTAAAGAAATAATAGTTTGTTAGTTAACTTGAGCTGGTCAGTTAATGAGTCTCAGCTACACCTGCTAATGTAAGAGAAAATTATGAACTAGTCAAAATTAATGTTTCCATTTGTTACTCTTTTTGATTATTCTAACCATTGAAGTAATCAAAATATTGCTGTTACGAATTATTGTCATTTCTCTCAAGTAATAAAGTTTCACAATTAATAAACTAATCACCTCCTTGAACCCGTGTTTCCAGTTAGGTGCCTGAATTACTTCATAATTAATTAAATGTAATGGTAGTTTGAGTTTTAAACTAACAAGTGCCCGTGATTTTAGTCCTGTAGTTCAGTTAGTAGTCGATGGTGTGAGAGGCCTAACTTGAAATCTGAACTGATTAAAAATAATAATTATATGGAAATACAGTTCATTTTATTAATTAAAATTGGCTGTTAATTAAATTAACATTAAAAGTGAGCTTGAGAATGCAGTGTGTTCATGAAACTACATACTGAAATTCTAAATATATGTTCCATGTGTACAGTTTGCTGTTTCTGTTGGTTATAAACATAACCAATAGAAATAGTGAACTGCATATATGTAACATATATTCAGAATTACAATATGTAGTTTCATATTATAAACGTAACCAATAGAAATGTCAGAGGGAATTCTAGGCATTCTTTCAAAGACAGGTTGTAATACAACATGGGAATTTATGGCTTAATATTCAATTAAAGTAAGAATCTTGGAAGCTACAGATGTACAAATTCAGATCATACAGAGATATAAATGTTGCTTAGGAATATATATAAATATATAAGTGCACAGTTTGTTATGGACCCAGACATACAGAGGTAGAAAGAAACCCTAAAATGGGCATGTTACAGCATGTCCTTTAATACAAGAAAGAAAAGATTGATAGTTTATATAAAATTAATAAATTTAAACTTACACTAAAATATCCATTATAAACTGTTTTTATGTCAACATTGTTGACCTACTTAAATAATAAAGTTGTTTAGTTAATTTTCAGTTACAACTCCATGGAAAAAAAATGACACGCACACTTAGTTCTCCCTGTTGGGACCTGAAAAATTAATAGTTGATGATTCATTGTGTTTCTTTGTAGCCTGGTCCACGGTTCTTGTGGATCCCTGTGGTGTCAAGAATACTATTCATTCCACTCTTTATGATGTGTAACTATAAGCCTGACAAACGAGTCTATCCAGTTCTCATCACCAGTGATTGGGCCTACATTATCATATCGATACTGCATGGACTGACTAATGGTTATTACAGTAGCTTAGCTATGATGTATGTTCCTAGGTAAGAAACCCCTTGCCTCAAGAAATTTTTCATATCAAGCTATGAAAGCATAGCCTTTTCCTCTTTATGCCATAACTAACTACCCTCACAAACAAAGGAAGTAAATACATTGTAGCCTAATCTCTCATTCTAGACCCCAGATATTAATTCATATGTAGCTGCAAGATAAGCTGTAGTCTACACCCTTACTATAGAGACATGAAAATTCTAACATGTTCACACTTAGTTACCAGGTGAGCTGTAGCTACACTGTTACTGTAGAGACTTGAAAGTTGTAACATGTTTATACTTAGTTACCAGTTGAGCTATAGTCTAGATTGTTACTATAGAGACATGAAAGTTGTTATGTGTTCATACATAGTTACCAGGTGAAATTGTAGTCTACACTGTTACTATAGAGACATGAAAGTTATGTGTTCATGCTTAGTTACATGTTGAGCTGTAGTCTACACTGTTACTGTAGGAACATGAAAGTTGTAATGTTTGTTTACTTAGTTACATAGTGAGCTGTAGTCTACACTGTTACTGTAGAAATGTGAAAGTTGTAATGTTTGTTTACTTAGTTACATGGTGAGCTGTAGTCTACACTGTTACTGTAGAAACATGAAAGTTGTAATGTTTGTTTACTTAGTTACATAGTGAGCTGTAGTCTACACTGTTACTGTAGAAATGTGAAAGTTGTAATGTTTTTTTACTTAGTTACCAGGTGGGCTGTAGTCTACACTCTTACTGTAGAGACAAAGTTGTAACATGTCCACACCTACTTACCATGTAAACTGTTGTTTACAGTGTTACTGTAAATTAAAAGGAACTACAGTTCCTTGAAACTGTAGAGTTTGTTAAAGAGAATAAATAAAGTATCATTGATACAGTGGAACACTTGTTCTAAGATTTATTTTGAAGTGTTTAGTATTTTATCCATCAAATAAATTGTAGTAGTTTAAACAAATGTAGGTATTAAGTATTACCTTAATGTTAAACGAACAAAGAGCTGTTTCTCATTATATTTTCAGATGTGTTGAAATAAAATATGCTTCTGTAGCTGGAATGATGGGAGCCTTCTTCCTCATCCTGGGGATCTTCTCTGGTGTTAACTTCTCATTTTTTATATCTTGGTTGGTGGAGAGTTCTATTTTTCAAAAACGTCATTGATGGTTACCTCTCACATCAAACTCAATAATTTAATTTGTCACTTGTTTAGAAACATCAAAAGATTTAGAACGAAGTCTCTTCGTATTGGGGTTTTGAGTCTCAATCTTTTGTGTTTAATATTTTGTTTCAATACCTAATTTGTTTGTCTTCTCTGCTAACTAGTTAATAGAATTGTTTGTTATCTGTTATGTTAGTACCAGTGATAATTTATTTATGTCATAGTCACTAAAAACTATGATTTCTGGTGTAGTTAGAAAAGATACACGTTGTTGTAGCTGAGTTTTTAAGTCACGTAAACATTTTTATCATTTCAGAAATTAAGTATTTTAATGATTGAGGAATCAATTGTTTGACATGACTGGTGACTTGTTAAGTTTTTTTAAAGTATTTAAAATTAAATATTATTGATATTAAACATGTTTTTTGTATTCGTAATTTTGTTGAAAGAAATCCATTTTGTATTAACAAAACTATCACCTCTGAACGTGCATCATGTAGTGTGTTGTCATAGAAATGTTTGATACAAAAATATTTTGTATTTTAATATATTTTTAGAGACAAGTAATTCTCTGTAGCTATGATAGAATAACTTGTATCACTGTGGTAATGAGCAAAGTGTTCTGTTACATGTAAACTTGAGTTATTTAGTTTTAATATTAGGAATGTTTTTAAAATTTTGTTTACACCAATGATTTAAACAGCTGTTAAGTTAACACCATTTTCATGTTGCTACCAGTTAAGCTGTTAAATTTCTGTTTGATGATTTGCTGATATATTTCTGATTGACTGAGTGTAGAACCTAGAAACTTTTAATATTACACTCTTGTTTGTATCTGTTTTAATGGCAAGTTTTATAAAAGGTTCCGGGGAAGAAACCTCATTGTTAAACCTTTAATTTGAGTTACTGATTGTTATTACTGAGTAAATTTCAACATTTAACTCCACTTCCGATAAGAATGAATCTCTGATGATTTTTAAAATTTATGTACATGTTTCAAGCAGACATTTAATTATTACCAAGTGTAGTTTTATTTTGTTTAGATATATATTTAGATATCTAAGTTGCACATGTCAGAGTATAAAATAATACAAAATAAAGTTGTTACAAAAGGTATAAAAATAAAGTTGTTATGATATGTATTCATAATTTTGAGAAATTTGGAAAACTTAAAACAAGAGAAACACAATTTTATTAAGATATTTATTTGACACATAGAATAACCTGAATAATCATCAGCCGCTGGTGTTTGGCTCTGTTATGGCTGTGAGTCTATACTGGTTCTCTAACAGCCACCAATAAACTTATCAGTTAGTTCTCTGATTTGTTAACCAATATGCTAACCAGGTAGGTCTTTGACTTGTTAACCAATCTGTCCAATTCTGATTGGTATGTTACCGTGTCCACTAAGAAGGTAGTGTAATCCTAATGATGGCCAGATGTCACCGTGATAACAAAGAATCCTTGTACAGAATAATGTGTGTGAATATAGCATTATTGTGAATAAGAGACATTTCACAGGTCACAATAACTTTTTTGTGTTTTGTCAGATGTTACTAAGAGGAACACAACCATTCGGGAGGTGTTTGTTTATTCCATGTAAATAACAGTTTTGTGTAAAAATGCCGAAGATTAGTGGGGTTGGACAGAACGTAACATGACACATATATTTTCCTGGGAAAGGATTTTTTTGTAATAGAACTGTTTCTATTGTTCGTGCCGTTGTTTACTTATGTCACATCCAAGGTCCCCTGTGTTTTATATCTGCTTTTGACTGATAAAACTTTACACAGGTTGTCACCAAACCTGGCATGTTCTTTAGAGAGTTACATAATGGGATGAACATTCAGATCACTGTTCCAGTTAAAGCTTGTTGGGGCTGCATTTATACCTTACGTGATTTTAAGGTGCTAGAATGTCACTTGATATGTCAGTGAACAGTAATGTTTGTAATACTAAGAATTGAATTATTCATAAAGTACGTTTTAAGGTCTTTAATTGGAAGTCAAGAACATGTTTCTTCAAACTAGGAACAGAACATGTGTCGCTACCATCATAATTACTCCCTTGTCATTTTGTTTGAACTACTGTTGTGACGCGTGATATTCTAACTTGATTTTCTCAGGGCTGAAAGATTAGTATTTAAACAGGTACAACGTACGAGTGATTTTATACATCAATACACATTTTTAATACACTCCTATGTGTCCCCATGGTAAGAAATGGGACAGGGAAATATCCCTGGTCTTGTGTTGATGGATCTGAACTTCCCTGTATTTTGTACCTTATGAATGACAAGTGAACACACCTTACTAAATTCGACCAACAGTTGACACTAGTAGGATGAACGGATTTAATGTAAACTGTAAAGACATTTAATAAACTGACCAAATCAGATGTATAAAGATAAAGACAAAAGCACTGGACAGCATGTGCGTATATAAAGAAAGATTTGGTAAGTTCTCAAAACGAATGTACATCTATAAAGAAATTCGTTTGGTGAGTTCACTGGACCTGTTGTGGAAGTGTAGGCCTATTATATCACATAAACTAATAATCGTAAAACATTTGTTGAAGAATCATGTAAATAAATAACAGAATTTCGAAATATCTTCTCATAAAAACAATGCACATCTGTTATGCTTTTATTTATTTTTATTTGTTTCTTTTATATATATTCACATTTCTCCGAATATTGGAAAACACTAAAACCGGATATTATTGACCCTAAACATTTATTAGGTATTTATAAAAAACGTTTTCACAAGACATACTCCCGACAATAATGCCCATTAAGACAAATTTAATGAATATTTTATCACACGCTTTAAAATTTCAATGAGTTTAAACAATTCAAAATATAATTTTTTTGGCGTTTCTCATACATTTGAAATTTTCTGTTGAAGTAAGTAGCTTATAATTCCGATGTCGTTGTAAGAACTGTATATTTAATAAAATAAAATAAAGGAAGATTTTACGATACAAAACTAAAATACGGTTTACTACCTTTCATGGCAGAAAATGGAGAGAATACAGTTGTAAATGATAACACCAGGTGGCTCCCCAGATCCACATAGTAGACCAATTCTTCCTCTTTATTGTGGTTGTACAAAACGTAGAGTATAGTTAGAGGACGTAGAAGTGTCAACCAGATAAAATTGTAGTAGAGAGCCACGTCAATAAATACTTCATTCCGACACTCTGGACCACAGGTTTGTTTTTCTAGTCGATTGCAAGGACCTGAAAATGACCACGAATATTATTGTATCATAGGAGATTAACAGAACAATCAACTACTTAGACTTAGCAGTAATATATATTTCGATAATAATAAAATACTATTTCAACCATTTCCGCTGCAGTCCCACCAGGTCTAGTATTACAGAGGTTTTACAAGATATGCTTGGATTCCTAATTCAGGTAGTGTCATCTTATGTAAGATTTGTAAACAGGGCCATCTAGTGAGTAACTGTGGTCTAGAATATTTTTTTAAAGATAAATTTCTAAAGAACTGATCATTGAATTTTATATGCTGATCATTGAATGCTGTGGAGTTCGAAATTTTATATCTGTGATGGATACAAGACAAGAAACTGTTACGTAAGTTTTAAAGTGATGACATATGTTAATATTTTATCTTACAAGCATTGTTTTTATTACATTTCACTGTAAACTCAAACGAAACTATTCAAATAAAGACACTGTTCATTGAAGGATTGAATATTTCAAAGGCCTTTAACTGCCCACATCAATACCAAGTCTATAAGTATTCATTTACTAACATTTTAGTGACAACACAATGGTTCTTATCGAATCAGTAAGAAATTATTTGCCCCCCAGTGGCTCAGCGGTATGTCTGCGGACTTACACGCTAAAATCCGGGTTTCGATACCCGTGGTGGGCAGAGCACAGATAGCCCATTGTATAGCTTTGTGCTTAATTTAAAACAACAACAATAGAAATTATTTTGGACATCGCTGGCACGAAAATGCGTCCAACAATAAAGCTCATAATAAGTTCAAGAGTTATTACAAAGGTTTAGAAGTTATTACACAATAAAAACAAGCAAAGTCTGATGAAGTGTTTTGTTTTCTTGTTAATGAAATTGGTAACGAAAGTAGAGAAATTGTAATTAATTAACTGTTAAAAGAGAGGGAATTTAAAATTATACATTGGTAAAAACTCGTTACGTTAAACGTCATAATGCATAATAATTTTATTAATGAGGTTTAGCGTTTAATGATTAGAAATCAAATTATCATGGAAGAAAGCTAACCTTCTACATGGAAAGGTGATATCATCTATTAACTGACAAATCGATATTATTTCTCGTGTATCGTGTGTCACAGTTAATACAAGTAGATTCTTCAGACAATTTGTAGCCTGATATTTTAAAGCACGTGCTATCAAAATGCAATGAATTAGCATTATTTTACAGAAAACTTGAGAAATATCACATACCAAGAATTTTCGAGTTGCGCATCTTTGGAGCTCTGGTGGGGGCGTTAAAATGTAATACAGTAAAACCTGTTTAAGCTGGAAACAGCATAATAGGGTGGATACCTCTACAAGCCGGAAATATCAGAAATTTGCATTTTCTTGAGATTTCTCTCATAAAAGGTTCTCTGTATGGCGGAACCTGCGTAATGAGGATGGAAAATTATTTTTCATCTACCTCGCATATCAACAAGTAGGAGCAGAACCTGAGTAAGGCGAAAAAAAATGTTTTCGATTAAATATTAATAAATTATCGGACGTTTTGTTATAGTAAGTGTTGGTTAAATATATTCTATTCTTTTTTCTTCCGTTATTATTTTTGCAGTTAAATTAGATTCATGATTTGTAGACATATATATCTTTTAAGTGCAAAATTCTACACTTTAAATGATTCTCACGAAAAAATAAATTCCTATCTTCCCTAATTTTTAACTGAAAATGTACTTAATACGCTTGTTTTTTTTCTTTTAAAAAAAGCTACTTAATACTTTCATTGTTTTAAAAGTTGTTTGTTATGATGATTCTGGTGGAATATAAACTCTGATTGAGAAGTTTGTTTAGATTGTTTTGGAATTTCGCACAAAGCTACTCGAGGGCTATCTGTGCTAGCCGTCCCTAATTTAGCAGTGTAAGACTAGAGGGAAGGCAGCTAGTCATCACCACCCACCGCCAACTCTTGGGCTACTCTTTTACCAACGAATAGTGGGATTGACCGTCACATTATAACGCCCCCATGGCTGGGAGGGCGAGCATGTTTGGCGTAAACCCGCGACCCTCAGATTACGAAGCGCACGCCTTAACGCGCTAGGCCATGCCAGGCCCTGATTGAGAAGACTGATGCAGATTATTCTGTGAACGTGGAAAGTTTTATAAAAGTTGACAAGAATGTTTTAACAGAAACTGATGAAATTGATTTAAAATCTATAATAGAATCGCAAGATGGTAACTGTGAGAGATTCAGAAGCTGAACAAAATGGAAAAGATAGTAAGGAAATAGAAATTCTTACTTCATCCCAAGTGTTAAGTTTTATTAACACTATCAAATTGTATGTAAAAATGAAGAGGGAAAATGAACTCCATGAAAAGGCCATAGAATTGGTGTTCTCTTTTAACAACACGATAAAGCCCATCATAAAAATGAAACAGTTGAAACTGAACACTTTCTTCAAATAAACTTGATTAAAATTTTGTGTATTTATGTATATTTTGAATGTGTACTTTTGTTCTTATTCTAGTATATATAACATAAACAGTATAATAACTTTATTCACAAACGTCTGACTTCCTTTGCGTCAAGCAAGGATAACGTTCCGCTCAAAAATTATATATAATTAAGGAAATGCATGTTCACTATGTCTAAGCCAGAAAACCTGCTTAAACCGGAAATTTTACTCGGTCCCGTGCGATTGCGTAACAGACAGGTTTTACTGTAGTATATCCCGCTATTCGTTAACAAAGTGAAGGTAGTGTTGACAAGATTACCTTCTGTCTAGTCAGTCGTTTCTAAATTAGGCTTAGAGCTGATACACCTCGAGTTCTGCACAAAACTTCTGCAAACAATCTTGGGTGGTTCTGTTATTGACTAAAATGATTTTGCTGTCAATGAGGTTCACGAAGTTTTCTCTCCTGAGGCCTAAATTGTGCGTATTGAAAAGTTAAAAACCTTTAATATTGGTAAAATAATGTAACTTCCAACAGTTTAAAAAGATCGAAGATGTTCATATTAAATGTGTTGGCATTTGAGATCAGAGAAACAAGTATCATTACGCTCCTCCAATTTTTACCTCAGTAAATGTTCTTTAAAGTACTTGTTGTTAATTACTGTAATACAGAAACAATCCTATTAGTTTTCTGTAGGAAACTAATAGTGCTATGTGTATAAGTGAATTGTTCACACATACATTTATTTAGCGCTTGCATAAGCACAAATTCATATAGAATTTAAAGCAAAGAACCGTATAACATGCCAGTAACACTTCAAAGGGTCAGGTAAGGCAACGTTTACTGAATGACCTGTTGATGTCAGGGTGATATGACAACGTTATCGTTCACGTGTGAAATTTTAATCATTAGAACAAATCCGTTTATTATTTACGAAGTAAGGATAGCAAAGCTATAATTTGTTTTGAAATTCGTGACCTTTGGAAACTCTCATTCAGTAGTGACCATTCTTGAATAATTAGTGGAATAATCCTATGACGTAAAACTTATGTTGAATATAGGGAGTGTGACACTTAGCCGGTACATCAGTGGTAGCGCCAGGATATTTTCATTGAGATATTCCCAAAACACCATCAATGTTAAGTATAGATGGTAAATTATAATAATGTAAATACCAAGGTACATTTCAGAAAGGTGTTCTATTTTGAACTGCGTTTTCAATGCAGTTTTTATTGGAAACTCACACTCTGATTAATAATTCATTATTACAAATAAGGCCTGCTGTAAAACTGTGGGCAGCTAATGAGAGTGAGTGGGTGGGGGTGTAACGTTCGGCTGACATCTGGATCTCGATCGGGCTGAGCCGATCATTAACCGTACGCAGAACGTACACCATGATCAGCGGCTTGGTGATCAACGCTTAAGGCGTTCGAGGATAAATCGCACGTTCGAACAAAGCAAACCCGCGACCTGGATATTGAATGGTCATAGTAGTATCAAAACAAAATGTCTAAATTGCAGTTGACCTTCACAGAAAGGCTGGTTTCTTCATAAGTTCACATCATTGACACATCCCAAACTGTGATTGTGATATTGTTCTTATTATCATAAGTGTGACAAGCACCTGTTACAATAATGTAACTACTACATTACATTAAATTAGGCACTTCTAAATAGCCCAATGACAACTTCAAAATTCAATCTAGAATTATTTAGAAATATTATTTAGTCAGTTAAAATGTAAGGCTATTATCCAATCATAAGTACAACATTAATTGGATTGTAAGTCACAATTTTAAGTGTATGCCACAATCATCAGTACAATTTTGGATGGCTGATACATAATGCAACATGATCTCACAGAGGACACCGGCTAAATGCTTTATAGTTTTGACCTATACACAATACACTTATACATGCATGCTGAGTTTTACTTTTCAATAAAATATAAATGAAATTAATGGGTAAATACCTGTGAAACCTTTGGTTTATTAAGTAAAATCCTTGATGACCTGTTGTAACTTGAAATCAACGTGGTTGTCTAATCTTCGTCAAAGCTCAAGATAGAATGGCATTACACAGGGAGCGGCAATACAACGCATGAGTTTCAGTGCATTCAGTACGTTGCTATGGGATGCATGACACATACTTCCGTCTTAATGAAGACGTTGAGTTATCTATGTCGCTTTGATGTTAATTGTTAGGCAACAACGACGATTGTTTTTTTCCATATTTTATGAATACATGTAGGTAACAATATTGGGGAGCTGAAAGGGGCTTGGCTTATTTGGGGGGCTCTAACTCCCAAGCTCTCTGGGCGCTGCCACTGCTGTACATACTCGATACATAATACACCAACTTTAAGTGGTTAACCCATATAAAATTACACATTGCACCATTCGAACTGAACGGAACTGTTTTCGCTGTGTATTTATACGGTTGTGGTGGAAAGCTTTATTTACAAAGTATGAGGGTAGAAAAGCAAATTGACGCTAGCAAATAATACATGCTTGGAGAAAACAAATTTTAAATATTATTATGTTATCACTGTGGTACATCTTGTGGCTAAGTGCAAAGTTCTTATGTTAATTCTGAGGGATAAAAACAAACAAACTGTATTTTTCTGTAGTATAAATACTAGAAAATAAACCTGCGCATCTTCAGCATAGAAAATGATTGTTTGTTTTTAATTTCGCGCAAAGCTACACGAGGGCTATCTGCCTTAGCCATTCCTAATTTTGCAGTGTAAGACTAGAGGAAAAGCAACTAGTCATCACCACCCACCGCCAACTATTGGGCTACTCTTTTACTAACGAATAGTGGGATTAACCCTCACATTTTAACGCCCCACGGCTGAAAGGGCGAGCATGTTTGGTGCGACCGGGATTCGAACCCGCGAGCCTCAGTTTACGAAATGAACGCCTTAATCCACTTGGCTATGCTGGGCCGAAACAAGAATAGTAAATGTCCCAAGATTTACTACTTAAGCTCAGAACTTCTTTTAAACCTGAAACATTCAGTCAGGTTAGGCAGATGTTTGGTGTTTGTCGGTACTGCTAAACAATGAGGTATTTGTGTTGTGTCTACCACGGGTGTCGAAATCCGGTTTCTAGCATTTCAGGTGTGCAGACTTACCCCTATTCTACTAGGAAGCGTGTTGCTAAGTGACTGTGTTATTCGTATTTACTAGTTTTATGGCTGGAACTGTGTTGAGCTGAATGTGTCTAACAGTGCCCAAGTCATGGTCCAGGTCAAGAAATCATTTAAACATTCGTTTCATACGGGTCATTAAAAACAAAGCATACGGAAAGCTTGTAACTGAATATTGTCACTGGAGACAAATTAAAGTCATTAAACCGAGAATAGTAATAATTCTACGGGTCCAAGCGTGGACTAGTGGTTAGTGTCCAAACTGTGAATTCATGATACGTGGCCTATTGAAACGGATTCTGGGAAAATGATGGCGAAAAAACAAAAATTGATGGACTGATTTCACTATTCAATTACACACGAGTGTCCCAAGAGATTCTTTCCCTCTTTTATATCAGTTCAAAATGAGATATGACCATGATGATTCTCCACTACAAGTTCAGAGTAACTATAAGTGTTTTTGTAAAATAATAGGGCACTGAAACTGTACTGAATAGGAAAAACAAAATCTTAACAGAAAGTATGGGGCGCTGGTTATTCGCAGAATTGCTATAAAGAACAATAAAAACTTATCGTTTTCCAATCCCTACTTTTGAAATCTATCCAACTATTATTACTTTACTGTTTGTGTAATTTTTATTACAACGTTTATCTTGTTTTCTATACTTATTATTGTAATTCCACGAATAATCAATGATCCATATTTTTTGTTATCATTTTAATTTCTTTAAATTAATTTGTCCATTCTATGGACAAAGCTCTGGCGGCTATAACGTTTACAAGATTGTTTTTGGAATTTCGCACAAAGCTACTCGAGGGCTATCTGTGCTAGCCGTCCCTAATTTAGCAGTGTAAGACTAGAGGGAAGGCAGCTAGTCATCACCACCCACCGCCAACTCTTGGGCTACTCTTTTACAAACGAATAGTGGGATTGACCGTCACATTATACACCCCCACGGCTGGGAGGGCGAGCATGTTTAGCGCGACTCGGGCGCGAACCCGCGACCCTCGGATTACGAGTGCACGCCTTAACGCGCTCGGCCATGCCAGGCCTACGTTTACAAGAATTAAAACCCATAATTTATCAGATGTAATCCTTACTTAGGTCTACAGATATGTCTACGTAGTTTTGAACTTAGGAATTAAAATTTATAAGTTTGTGATTGTAGTTTTAGTTTTTGTTTCATTTCTTTTTGAAGTAAAATGTCTACTTCATTTTAAAATACGTGGTTTTTAATACTGTCGTTTGATTATTTTTATATCATATCAGTCTATATTTAGCGCCATCTGTTGGGTTTAATTGGGCTTAAACGATTTAAGTAGGTGGGTGATGTGTTTATCAATTTAAAAGAATCGTCTATATACATTTTTGAGAATACAAAAGCGGATGTCTACAGACCAGTCAAGTAAGCTGGAGGAATCTCGTATCGATAGTCTGAACCGTCTAGGGGCTAGCCACGCTGACGTGATCAGGTAGGTAGGTGGTAGACGAAAGAGTTGGTGTTTGAGAATTTTTCAATTGTTACAACGGAAATGTTATCGACCATTCTAGCGTATTTCTACTACATATGTGCATTATACTGTCGTAACCAATACTTTGATAGGTCTGTTTCTCGTTCAGAAATTCAATAGGGTGGTTTTTCGGTGCGTGAATTAATTGGAAATTTTGTTGATACCCCACTATTACGTACCATTGTATTTAATAACAACAACATTTCTTCAATTGATTATATGAGTCAATAAATGTAATTTATTATTTAAATTTTTGTATATCCGGATGTCGCCCAAATAATTCATATTATTTTGGCTTCTAAGCCTAAAATCCCCCTTTTTTTTTATTAGGATCAACATATAATTTCATGCACTTATGAACAGTTTGTTGTTATAGGGAGTGTGGTAACTGATGTCAGGGATACATGAGGCTTTTTCAAGTCAGTTAAGGTTCGTGACAATTTTATGGATATAAAAATTTGAACTCGTACCTGAAGAAGAATTCCCAAGTGGTGGCGGAAGGGGTTCTTTAGTCTCCGTCAAAACGAGTCTGGTTGGGGCCATCAAAAGCCTAAAGATACAGTACACAATCACCAGAGCTTGAGGGAGAGTCAACACCATGTACTGCCACTGCAAATAAGTGAGATAATGTTGCCCCAGGGTTTGCAGGCAGATCATAAAACCAACTTTGTAGCCACTTGTGGAGTTACCATTACTTGGGATGACCAGAATGCTGTCTAGGAAGTACAGGGACTCGGCTGTTCCGTTATCTTCTCCATAGACTGCCAACACATCATACAGAAGTTGTGGTACGAGCAACGCTAAGCACGTGGCCAAACTAGCAGCACATGCTCCGAGTTGGGGCTGTTTGTACACAACAATAAGATATCTATAGAGTAAACGGACGGCTAGTAGAGATAGGAGGACAAATCCTGCTTCGGTCGTGATAAAACACTGCAGAAGACAATATCGACGAGAATCTAGCACTGGCCATTCACCATTCGCTAAACTGTAGGCCACATAAGGTGTCCAGCTGCCGAGGTACACCAGACCTGTTAGCAGTACGGCTCCTGATGTCAGCACGTGCAGACATGAACGAGGGTAAAGAACGAGTTTTATGAGTGTTTGGAAGTTCAGTAAATACACAATAATCAGAATAATTAGGCGCGATACGTTAGAGATTACAAGAAGAATGTCCATGCTGACTTAAAATATGTCACGAGGGCTGTTTTCTACGAACCACCATTTCACGAAGACTTCTACCACTGTGTTTAGGAGGAACGCCATGTTACAGACGAGCTCTGAGCGCTAGTTTAACGCGGACAATACTGGACCAAGATCACTACATACTAAAGAAGTGAGTTCTAAGATCCTACCTGGTATCTAATCTCACGTTGGAGCGGTCGTTTGCGGTCACTGCCCCAGATGGGGAAACAGCGTTACTGGTGCAAGACACAAAACCGTTAATAGAGGTATGGACTTCCGCTACTAGTTGGTTCACGCTAGCGATAACGTGCTAATCACAAAAGTTGTCTATCCAGCTTGTGAGGTAGAGTTGTAACGGGTGCGTTGTTAGTTGATCGTATCCATACGATCTGTGTAGTTTGTCAGTTGATCATTCCGTATGATGTATTTAGTTTGTAAAATTGGTTATATAATACATATATATATTTATATGATCTGTATGTGGATACACTTAAGGACTAATTAATTTGAGCCACTTGGATACAGACAAAATCTATTTAACTATAAATTGTTGGATACAGTTAAGGACTAGACAGTGAGAAATAATAATGAGAGATTTACTTGAATATATTTTGAGATAAATCATAATACTTCCAGAACCTTCCGTTTGTGAGCCATGTTTTTTATATTAAAGTTTGTGGTAGTTAAGACGTCTTTTGTGAAACTGAAATTTATTTTTGGAAAAACATTTGATATCACAAAAATGTTGTTGTTTAGAATTAAGCACAAAGCTACACAATGGGCTATCTGTGCTCTGCCCACCACGGGTATCGAAACCCGGATTTTCGTGTAAGTCCGCAGACATACCGCTGAGCCACTGGGGGTCCACAAAAATGCGGTGTTGTCGAAAACAACGTTTTGAATCAGTGTTTATGGTATTTAGAAAATAAATTTTAGTTCGATTAGTTCTAGGTGTGAAGCTGTATATCAAAACACAGCTTTTCTAGAGAAGTGGTGAAGTGGTTCGGGTTTGTGAAGACAGCTAATGGCGATGAATGTTAATGTGATAGTTTACGGATTACTGAGACCCGCCAAACGAAAATCCCCTTTCAAAGTTTGTTTTAGAGGGCCCCAGGGAAAATAAATGAGAGAAGTCGTTTTAAGTCTGGGTAACTATTTGTTATTTCAAGGTCGTTATGCAGAGAGAGGGGCCTTATAATATTATTTATGTCACGATCTCACGTAAAAAGGTTTATAGTGCAACCAAAAAAACAGTTTTGTTTGTTTTTAACACAATTTTTAACGATGACTTTATTTTAAAATCTCGCGGTTAGCGTGTAATGAGATCTTTTATTGTTATAATCAGATGATTTTTCTTCTTTGTTTAAAATTATTTTTTAAATGCACACAATAAACCTTCATTAAATACGTTCTGTGTAAGCAGACTGTTCTTGTCTGATTTCCTCTTTAAAGAATATAAAGTTAGTAGTTCGTACAGGAGAGATTTACGCACATGATAAAACTTAACCAAATATAACATAAACAATTACGTATATTAAATCTGTTTGTTTGTTTGTTTGTTTTGGAATTTCGCACAAAGCTACTCGAGGGCTATCTGTGCTAGCCGTCCCTAATTTAGCAGTGTAAGACTAGAGGGAAGGCAGCTAGTCATCACCACCCACCGCCAACTCTTGGGCTACTCTTTTTCCAACGAATAGTGGGATTGACCGTCAAATTATACACCCCCACGGCTGGGAGGGCGAGCATGTTTAGCGCGACGCGGGCGCGAACCCGCGACCCTCGAATTACGAGTCACACGCCTTACGCGCTCGGCCATGCCAGGCCTATTAAATCTGAAGAAACCGCAAAGGCGAAACGTTTGTTGAAACAAAAATATACCATTTCACATTTGTCTTGAGTATAAATGTCGCGTTTTATTCTTAACTTTTACTGAATTCGGTGCGAAACAATTTCCGCAAATAAGGATATTTCCACTAGGTGGTGGAAATGTAGGATTTGTATTCAAATAACATATTAGAAATAGAGAGGTTTTATGTTGAGTTAAAAAAACAAACTACTGGAAATAAGGGACAGTGTATTTCATGATACACAACGTGAATAGAAAAATCAGACGAAGTAAAAGAATGATAATTGAAAAACAATCCCAGCTTAACTTTCATAGGATTACCGGTAAGTTCAGGTTACTGCAGAACAGCTAAAACTAATTGGTATGAGATTTTTACATATAACTCAAACTAGTTGTAAAACTAGTTTAAATGATTAAATAAATACCTTAAAGTTTCTGTTCTATAGCTTGGATAATACGACGTATAATTTAGTAAAACTGGCTCTTGTTATTACTTGTTATGAGTTCAAAGTGGTTTTATTCTTTATGTTGTACATAGATTGATATGAATATCTAAATTTATTATTTATGTCGTACTTACACATTGGTATAAATATATAAAGTTATTCTTTATGTTGTACTTACATTGTTATTAATATCAACCGTATTGTAAACTCTTCTCACTACAAAGTTTAAGACTAGAAACGTACAACTCATGTATAAGATTTTCAAATATCATAAAATTATTAATCATTTATTGGAATAAGAAATTAGTCACTCGTCACATAAAATATTGAATCTTAAATTGTTTTTCTCCGTCTAAGTTAAATAGTCGATTATTTCACATGGTAGCTGTTATGTTATCAATTTGGTAAATTTTCGTTATAAAAAAGGAATAACTTTGTTTTTACATTTAGTATCTTGTTAAAAATTACTTTGTTTTTACATTTAGTATCTTATTGAACTTTACTTTGTTTTTAGATTTAGTATCTTGTTAAAATTATTTTGTTTTTACATGTAGTATCTTGTTAAAAATTACGTTGTTTATAGATTCAGTATCTTGTTGAACCTTACTTTGTTTTTACATTTAGTATCTTGTTAAAAATTACTTTGTTTTAAGATTTAGAATCTTGTTAAAATTACTTTGTTTTCAGATTTAGTATGTTGTTGAACCTTACTTTGTTTTTACATTTAGTATCTTGTTAAAAATTACTTTGTTTTAAGATTTAGAATCTTGTTAAAATTACTTTGTTTTCAGATTTAGTATGTTGTTGAACCTTACTTTGTTTTTACATTTAGTATCTTGTTAAAATTACTTTGTTTTTACATTTAGTATCTTGTTGAACCTTACTTTGTTTTTACATTTAGTATCTTGTTAAAATTACTTTGTTTTTACATTTAGTATCTTGTTAAAAATTACTTTGTTTTAAGATTTAGAATCTTGTTAAAATTACTTTGTTTTCAGATTTAGTATGTTGTTGAACCTTACTTTGTTTTTACATTTAGTATCTTGTTAAAATTACTTTGTTTTTACATTTAGTATCTTGTTGAACCTTACTTTGTTTTTACATTTAGTATCTTGTTAAAATTACTTTGTTTTTACATTTAGTATCTTGTTAAAAATTACTTTGTTTTAAGATTTAGAATCTTGTTAAAATTACTTTGTTTTCAGATTTAGTATGTTGTTGAACCTTACTTTGTTTTTACATTTAGTATCTTGTTAAAATTACTTTGTTTTTACATTTAGTACCTTGTTGAACCTTACTTTGTTTTTACATTTAGTATCTTGTTGAACCTTACTTTGTTTTTACATTTAGTATCTTGTTAAAATTACTTTGTTTTTACATTTAGTATCTTGTTAAAAATTACGTTGTTTTTACATTTAGTATCATGTTGAACCTTCCTTTGTTTTTAGATTTAGTATCTTGTTAAAAATTACTTTGTTTTTATGTTTATTATCACGTGAAACATTAATTGATTTTCGTATTTTGTCGCTTGTTTCCAAAATGTGTCCTTAAGTTTCAAGTGAATATATGTATGTTTTGTAACGTAAAGACAGAATGTGAACAACAACTGAAATGAATGACCTTAATTTGAAGTTAGTTTTTAAAATTCTTATTACAATATTTTTTTGTTTAATTTACCTAAAAGAGAAAAAAAAATATTTATTTTAAATGATAACTTCCTCTACAATAACAAAACAAAACGAAAACCATTAAAGTGCATTATTAAGTATTTAAACCACGTGAAAAATATCGAAGAATAAACCAGTTCATCAGGAAGAAATACATCACCAATCTGTTAATAATTTGAGTTAACGCATGAGAAACACCTTCAAGTTTTGAGATTGATTATTAGCACTAGAATACATTATATACGAAAGTGCTGCTACCTATCATCAATATTTACAAATTAAACTGTATTTAACAAAGGAAGTGTTCCATATAGTGTGTAAATCGCATGTCATTTAGTTTTAAATTTTGTTTATATTTTATTATTATATTTGTAACTATTATACTAACTGTGATAAAAAGACAAATTTTATTTAGTCATTCTGATAACACTATGTAAAAAAATTTTTACTTTTTCTTGTTCCTGGGCAGAAAGTGTTATTTCCCAATTGCTTATGCCTGAAGTAAATGGAAATAACCTATTTTTCTCTTCAAACTTTGCTTTTGTGACCTGGGAGCGTATAACGAAAACATAGTGGGAGACTATATTTGGGGACTGATACGTGAAAGTGATTTACATTGCAGTCGCAGATCTCAAAATACTACTTACTTCTAAACATATTTGTATAACTAGTATAAATACATGTAAATCTTGATTCATATGTTGTTTTATTCAGACCTGATGTAAATGAAAATGTGCAAATTTACTCGTTTTTGCATAGAAAATAGATTAATTTCTAAATTTCATTTTCCAGGTCACAAAAGCAAAGTTTGTTGAAGGGAATAATGACCATTTTCTCCACTTTTACAACATAAGCAATTAAGAAATAACACGTACCATCCAGGAACAAAATTTGTGTTACATAGTGAATTCAAACTATTAATTTTTGTTTCTTATCACAACCAATGGACAATTCCACTTCTGAATTCCATAAACATTATTCACAGACATGTGTTTGGTGCATATGAAACAAAGAGCTTAGTGTGGTAGATGTCAAACACAGCAACGAATGTGCTGCCTCTGGTGGATGTAAAACGAAGCAACGACTGTAAAAATATTCTTTCGTGTTAGAGATTCGAGAAAAGTTATCTTCACCGATGCTGATGGCAAATAACACTCACTGAAATATCTTCATGAAAACCGAAACTAGAGAACATGTATAGTTGAATAACACTGCCGCCAGGTGTCGAAAGGTTTGGGAGAGTTTGAGTGAAATTCTGAAAGCTATTAATAACACTAAAATGTTCCTCATTTTCCTTAAGGCATTGTATCTGAAAACAAACAAACAAATGTTTTAAAGAAATAAAGTAAATACCAAATTATAATAAATACATTATAACTTTTTTCCTGGAAGTACATAAACCGTATTTGTTGTAACCAATTTCTAAAAAAAAAAAGACTTAACTGGCTTAAATTAATCAAGAGGCACTTATTACTACACTTATCCATAAATTACTAAAGCAATAAGTCTGTGGGTTCTCATACCCCTATACTATATACATGCCCTGAATGTAAACTAATGTCTAACCATATATGCCTTCATACTTTCAGTGTTGGACACTGGTGGGGTTGTTTTCTTTCGGCACCCCACCAGTGAAAGTGGATTTTCTCGAGGTACTCCGTCCCCCCACATCAAAATTCTTTTTTCATCTAGGATTTATAGATCCCAGCCCTGAAAAGAGGCCAATTAGAACGCATCATAATCATCACCAAATTTTTAGCATCAAAATTTTGGACAATTTATATCATGAGTTTCAACTAGGCTGACGTACTGTTTGCATCTCTCTGCTTGTCTCTTCTCTCTTCGACCACATTTACGTCTGAGAAACCTTCGAGTTGATGAGAATGGGGTGCTGAATCTCTCGCGGGCCTCCTTCGCAGCTGGTTCTGACGCTCTTCAAACAGTCACAGAAATATGTTACTTTCAGGGCCATCTGTGACCAACACTCCAGACTAATATATAACTAGCCACTCAAGTTCAGTTCACCAGTCTCGTAATCCGTTGACACATGTACTCTCGTCGCGTGTCGGGTGAAGAGAAACAGTAGTTTCTGACTGCCTCTGGTTATAATAAGTTAACTTAAATACCTATTCAGTATCAACTTCTAGTGCCTGTCACCACACACAATCATACACCGGTATATCTGTGGACTCTTAGTGCTCGAAACCGCATTTCGATATCTATGGTGGGTAGAACATAGAGAGCCCAATGTGTAGTTTTGTGTTTAATTCCAATCAACCAAAGAACCATTTTCATGCTCAAAACCAGGTTTCAATAACTGCTAGCTACTTGTAAACATGATGCAGTTTGGTTTTGTTTACTAGTTACTAGATTCTTGTAAACATGATACTGTTTGGTTTTGTGTACTAGTAACTAGCTTCTTGTAAACATGGTACAGTTTGGTTGTGTTTAGTAGCCGATAGATTTTTGCTAACATGATACAGTTTGGTTGTGTTTAATAGATTCTTGTAAACATGATGCAGTTTGTTTTTTTACTAGTTACTATATTCTTGTAAACATGATACAGTTTAGTTTTGTGTACTAGTAACTAGATTCATGTAAACATGGTACAGTTTGATTTTGTTTATTAGCAGCTAGATTCATGTAAACATGATGCAGTTTGGTTTTGTGTACTAGTAATTATATTCTTGTAAACATGATGCAGTTTGGGTTTGTTTGCTAGCCGCTAGATTATTGTAAAGTATCTCGCGCAAAGCTACATGACAGCTGTATGCATTAGTCGTTTCTAATTTAGTAGTGTAAGACTACACGGAAAGCAACTCGTCATCTCCATCTACTGCCAACTATTGGGCGACTCTTTTTTCCAACGAATTGTAGGGTTGACTGTCACATAATAACAACCGCACTGCTGAGAAGGCGAGAATGTTTGGTGTGACGAAGATTTAAACCCGTGAACCTCAGATTACAAGTTGAATTACTTAACCATCTGGCCATCATGCCCAGACAGGCCAGTGTGTAACTCTCAATTGTTAACGTTATAAGTTCTCAAACTTACGAGTGAGACACGTGAAACCACCAACGGATGACTGTTAAAACTTATTTCCCATAGGAAGAAGAAAACTTACTTTTTATAAAATGACGTTAGAGAACTCCGGTAGAGATAGTTTAACTATAAAGTGGAAACGAGGACTCACGTAAAGGGCCTTGTCTTTCACGTTAATTTAAAGTAAAACACACCCTTCATGTTGTTTACATGAAAAACCAGAATTAAACGAATAATATCGTACCTTCTTAACCTGGCCTGTGCAGCAGGTAAAGTTGACCAGTCCTCTTGAAATATAAACTTCCTCATGCCTTTGGCGTAATTTTCAAAGTAGTTGCTCCACTCAAGGTCACTGATATCGAAGCTGAAAGTCTAAATCAAGAGATAACAAAAGTTTCAAACGGACAGACTTAAAGTTTATATTTAAGATATTTAATAAGATCAACATACTTTAACAACGACCAAGTAATGTGTACAATCTTACTATGAAATCCAGTTGACTCGTACAATGTGTACAATCTTACCTTTAAAATTGTCCCTTACCTCACTGTCCCTTTCAGAAAGTTCCAAAGACAATTTTTTCGTATTTTCATTGAGAAAAGTCCATTCATGTAAAGAAAAAAATTCCAAGGCGTTGATTGCTCGGTGAAGTTTCGTGTAAAGACCAACTAATCTAATGAAAAAAAAAAGTCATTTAGTTCAAGTGCTTACAACTAGATAACAGCAAATGAAATAAATATTGTTATATTTTAGTAAATTACCAGACAAGAATAACTTCGAATAATTTTATAATTACGGTTAGGCACATTTCTTTAATAAATGCGTATTTAAAAACCTCTAAAATTTATAAATGTTTTTACTTCAAGTACCGTTAGGTGTAAATCCAAGTTCTTGTCCAGTCTTCAGATTCATCTTGTTTATTAAGAGATTTAATCAATATAAAACAATATTTGTATATTTTGTCGCCAGATGCCACGACATACAGTTCTCGCAGATTTACACCCTGATTGAGAAATTAGATGCGTATATACGCTCTTTGGATCGTAAGGTAAAGGCTCGTTTCTAACTGTAGCCCTTAAATACCCAACTTTAAGACCATTTATAACCTGGAAAACTTCTGACTTTCAAAATAAAAGCAGTGTCGATAATAGAGGACTGTTTATTAGCATTAATGTTACATCAACTGCTACTTAAGCAAATATTTCGGTTTTAGGTTTCTGGTAGATATTAACACTAACGAACGATAAAAGTAGAAATGTTAGGGTATCATCGAAAAGTGTGCTCTACGAATACAGTATGAATAGTAGTCAGAAGTACTTTGGTTTTTCGCCTTGTAGTCGAAGGAAGAGGTCGTAGAGGTAAGCCGGTATGTAATGTTCATAAAGTTTGGAGACTGTATTCCATGCACGGTTAGTTGTACACGTGAAGTGAGGATAGCGAATGAGATGAGATGTGGGATAGATGAGAGCGTACGGGAACATGAGATTGATCAACTGTTCCCATGTGAGTTTCTTGTCCTGGCCTGACGTACAGTGATACACAGGAATGGTGTTGGTCCTAAACAGAACATTGTTATTAGTGATTATACTTATTGAACTGAAAGTTTCTGTTTTATATTAATTGTACAGAAAACAGAACATTGTAAGTTATAGGTTCACCTCGCCAGCTATTCCACTATCTGGATAGAAAACAGAACATTGTAAGTTATAGGTTCATCTCTCCACTTGTTTCATCAACTTTTTGAATAAGTTTTGTGTTCGTTATACTAATGACCATGGTATATTTTTGATACTATTTATGGCTTTCTCTTCAACTTAAAAATCCAGTTTAAACAATAAAAATTAACATTACAGGGCACTTTACGTTTCCACCAGTAACATAGTAGTTCAACCTGTAACAAAAAATAAAACGACACTAATACAGAATACATAAATTAATGTTGTTATTGTTTTATAAGATACAAATAGTGCTTTTGAACACGTGCCAAGGAACAACCATCCATTAGATTCCTTTGAAGTAAAAGTTACATCAATAAATTTTAATATATGAATATTCTATTAAACATATATTCGTCAATCACATGCTTTCTAGATTATTGTTTGTTGTTATGGATACGTATGCACGTGATTTTATTATTTCAACTTTTTGTTGAGTTGTCGAATTTCACGTAAAGTTTCTCAAGGTCTGTCTGTCTGCGTTATCCATCCATAATTTAGAACTGACTGACTAACGTTGGTAGACACACACACCATGTGATTGTTGATCCTATTATTTATTGGTAAAGAAGTAGCCCAAGAGTTGGTGGTGGGTGGTGTTGAATAGCTGTCTTCCTTCAAGGATATCACTAGTAAATTAGGGACGGCTCGCCCTGGTGAAGCTTTTCATAAAATTAAAAGGACATCACGTTTAATAACCTTGAATTACAAAAAAAAAAAGAGTTGTAAAGAAAAACTTTTTGTCTTTTTCAATTTTATCCGCGCTTTATATAACTTATATATTTTTATAATTCATATATTTACATAATTTATGGACGAAGTTGTTAAATAACTATTCTACCAACTTCTGATTGAAATGAAACTGTAGAATGAAACAAAAAGGAATATACCAATAAAGTTTTTATTTATACCTATGAGTTGCCGTGTGCCAACCCACAGCAATCATTAGATTTACCACTACGTCCACTGGTATCATGTCCGCAATTTTAGAGGAGTCACACAACATAGTTTGAAGTAGTCCAGTTGCTGCCTATGAGAAAAGAATAACTTAATGGACGAAGCAATAATTTTACATATTGTAACTTTTAATCACTTACGTATTCTTAGCTCTAACTTTACAATAATTTTACATATTGTAACTTCTAACCACTTACAATAATTTTACGTATTGTAACTTCTAACCACTTACGTATTCTTAGCTCCGACTTTACTCTGATTTTAATTTGTTTTCAAATATTAATAAACGCGTATTTTTATATATCTGACTTCTGACTAGATCATATTTAATTTGTAGCATGACTCTCCACTGATTTTTAACTTTTGAGAGTTCGGCTATGCTCTGGTTATTTGGAGTATTCTGATGCTTGACTCTATTATAATTTTTACATATCTTAAGTCTGACTGGACGCTAAGGTATATTTAATATGTATCGTGACTGATGTAATGTTTATCATCCATTGCGTCAGTGGATGTTTGACTTTGGGTCGATGACGAACAAACAACATTAATTCAACACAGATAGCAAAGAGTGTGTTTAAGTCCTTACCGCAGCGTTAAGTCCATTAGGTCCGTTCAAGTTCTCCGTCCAGCCCTGAATGAACAGAATGAGAACTTTTGTTACTACTGAAGAGCTTCCGTAAGAAACTAATACATTAATGTATTACTACGTTTCAACATTTAACCAGAAGAAACTAATACATTAGTGTATTACTACGTTTCAACATTTAACCAGAAGAAACTAATACATTAATTTATTACTTCGTTTCGACATGTAATTAGAAGAAACTAATACATTAATGTATTACTACTTTTCAACATTTAACCAGAAAAAACTAATACATTAATTTATTACTTCGTTTCAGCATTTGACCAGAAGAAACTAATACATTAATTTATGACTAGGTTTCAACATTTGATCAGAAGAAACTAATACATTAATTTATGACTAAGTTTCAACATTTGACCAGAAGAAACTAATACATTAATTTATTACTTCGTTTCGACATGTAATTAGAAGAAACTAATACATTAATTTATGACTATGTTTCAACATTTAACCAGAGGAAACTAATACATTAATTTATTACTTCGTTTCGACATGTAATTAGAAGAAACAAATACATTAATGTATTAGTACTTTTCAACATTTGACCAGAAGAAACTAATACATTAATGTATTACTACTTTTCAACATTTAACCAGAAGAAGCTAATACATTAATTTATGACCATGTTTCAGCATTTAACCAGAGGAAACTAATACATTAATTTATTACTTCGTTTCAACATTTGACCAGAAGAAACTAATACATTAATTTATGACTACGTTTCAACATTTGACCAGAAGAAACTAATACATTAATTTATGACTAAGTTTCAACATTTGACCAGAAGAAACTAATACATTAAATTATGACTACGTTTCAACATTTAACCAGAAGAAACTAATACATCATCTTAATATTACGTTTCAATCTTCAACTGAAAGAAACTAATACATTAATTGACTTCTATGTTTCACTTTTTGAAGCCAATGTTCAGAGTTGTAACACTTATAACCCTGTTCGTCCTCAACCCTTTCCACAAACCGTTGGATACTAACTGGATATTGTTGTTTTGTCGGCTTTCGTCTTGGAGCCGTGGTGCGTTTCTTACCAAAACAGTTCTGTGTGTGAGAGTTCCGTGGAGAACTAGCTAGGTGCTGTTGGAGTCTTTGCTCCCGTGGGGAACATTAAAACTTTTTTCTTCAGAATTTTGTCATCTCGCTTTATGACAGATTGTCCCGTCACTGCTAGAACTTCTGTCTCAGATGGTTCTGTCAATGAAACTGTCCTCGTGGCGCTACTCTATTAAAACGTGTAACTACTCCTCTGTGTGAAAGTTCACACTTTTGCGGAACATGGAATACTACCATCAATATCAAATATTAAAATATTTCAAATTCATTTTTAATATATATATATATATATATACACAGCTAAATTTGCAGTGTTTGTATCAGACATATATGTACTATAGATTATTTCAGTTATAACAAGGTTGGAGTATAGAGCCTCGCCCACACACTGAGGAACAAAGTTTAAGTCAAAACCTCTACTATGCATTAGTAACAATGTTATGTTGAATAAGAATACTCTATATTTTATAACAACTATAAAACATCTTACAATATTTCTAAACTTCTGTTCAACATTAGTAACAATGTTATGTTGAATAAGAATACTCTATATTTTATAACAACTATAAAACATCTTACAATATTTCTAAACTTCTGTTCAACATTAGTAACGATGTTATGTTGAATAAGAATACTCTATATTTTATAACAACTATAAAACATCTTACAATATTTCTAAACTTCCATTCAACATTAGTAACAATGCTAAGTTGAATAATTTGTATATTATAACAACAATACGCATATCTTACAATACTTTAACTATTTCATAAACCCCCAGATTTATAGAATGATATAATTTAATGGTCTCTAAAATATCCTGACTCACAGGCAGAGGTTCTTTCCAGGTTGCTATGACAATGGAAGGACGCACTATGGCAACAGGAAAGTCGACGGATTCCTCTTCAAAAAGGTTCTCAGTCACTGCTTTGGTGAACGTATATGTGTTCGGCCAGCCGTCATGTAGTTTCGGTGTTAACGTTTCTAGCAGTTGGAATTCTTCTAAGAAACTTAACCAAGATACAAGAACATAGTTTTATTTCAAATTTATATTTTTATCGTATTTAAAATGTGTTTGAAAACAAAACAAAACACGAACCTAATAAAACAAATTTCTCTCTCTTGTAATTCTTTATTCCTAATGGAACACGAATAACTTCTCTCAGTGATACTTGTTCTGGTGTGAAGAAAAATACTTTTATTCTCAGTAGTAATTTTTCACATGACGAAATTTTTCCTTTATCGTAAAACACTTGAACTTTTGAAATTAAATTATTACTCGGTTTAAAATCATATAACACACATCTTTAACATCAATTGATTAATCAAATCTAATCACGTGCAACACGTAATACAGATAGAGTAATGATTTGTTGAAAAACTCAGTTTATTCCACAAATTTCCAGAGTAATTACAGGGTGGTCGCTAGAAAAGCGGAAAATTTGTCAAACAGCTATTTATTTTTACAAAGTTGTTTAAAGGCATATGTTATATTACACTCATAGATGCTCAAAATTATTAAAATCATGCATTTTATTCATTATGTAAAGATATCAAAATAGAAATGAGTAAGCACGCATTTTATTCATGATCTCATCTGACCCTCAAATTTTCCGCTTTTCAAGCGACCACCCTGTATATCAGCATTCCAAGCACACCTGCTTCCCCTGAATTTAAAATATTCAACTAGCCAATTCTAAAGACACGTGATTCTCACAATTTTATGTAAAATTATATAAATAACACGCTTGTGTCTGTCGTTTGTCCAAGGAGTCCGGATTACATATTGGCTTTTTTATTTATAATCATCTTTTCTGTTTAGTTCAACATTCTAATGCAACATTATGCTAGGATGAAACAATGCCGTTGGCGACATGTGACGACTAGCTTCAATTTCAACTTTCATTTTTTATTTACAAAGTATTTCATACAAACAATATTAAACCAAGTGTAATGTCCTAAATATTAAGATTTCAGGAAGTAAAACTCCTATGACCTATTTGAATCACATGTTTGTCACTTTGTCAACATATAAGCTATGTTTGTATAACTTTATTTTAAAATAACTTATTCTGCTATAAATATCTCACAACTGTTTCGTACTCTGTACACTATTATATATACCAGTAATTTACTGTTTACGTGAAGTTTCATTAAATAGTTATATCTAAGTGACTTGGTTTGTCTGATTATGTAAATATTTTTCAGATAGACCAAAATTTATCTGTACATCACATAATAACGTCGTGAAATTTATAGAGTAGAGATATTTCAAGCGATGGACATGAAATATCCATCCATACACTGTTGTCTTCTGATCATGACTAGTTTAAAATACTTACTAGCCAATTCAAAAGACATAGTTTACATCAATATTAAAGCAAATTCTAAGGACACATGATTCCATGAAACTTAAAAGAAAGAATTATCCATATCTAATGATGGATAATTGTTCTTTTGTAAAAGACGTTTAATATTTTTGAAGTAATTTACTGACTCTAATTACTACAAACTCACCTTGTTATATTTATTAGTTTCTGAACATCCAGCGGAGAAGAATATATTTTTTCTTCGATGACCGTATCTCTGTTGCAATTGCAATATGCCGAGGAGACGTGTACTAAAGCCTGAATGAATTGTCAGTGAAACGGATGTCAGTCCATAAAAACATTTTATTGTTTAGTATGATACTGATTAGAAATGTTTTTAACTGAGTGCTAAAGAAATAAAGACACATAAGTTTGTGATCAAAGATAAAAAGGTTTTCACCGATACACTGAACGCTTCTGATGATTTTACATTAAATAGAATGATAAAAGTGCATCTTCTTACAGTTAAAAAAAGACATACCTTCAGACTGGTCATCTTCTTACACAACTCAATAACTTTTCTGGTACCCAGTACGTTCATGTCAACGGATGTTCTAGTCGACCAGAATAAAAGTGAATGGTTAACAGAGATTCTAGTTAAGCAAGATTGACACGCACAAACGGACCAATTTTTCAAAGAAAGAGTGACCAAAGTCTAAACAACAATATCGTTATTAACAGTATAATGGCTTCTAATGTTATCTATTGTCTGGTTAATTGTCTTCAGCTACATTCTTAACGACTTCTTCATCTAATGTATTGTTACATGTGCGCCCGTAGAAACTGTTCTGGGAGGGACAATGGAACAAACTTTGTAACAGGAATGGTCAAACTTGCTTAACGTAAGAGCCACTTGCGATAAACTTCAGATGTTTGAGAGTTACAAGACATGAACAAATATTACTTGTTTTTCTGTTTTTGAGTTTCGCGCAAAGTTACTCGAGGGCTCTCTGCGCTAGCCGTCCCTAATTGGACTAGGTCCCGTGTGAAACTAGAGGAAAGTCGTCACCACCCACCGCCAATTCTTGGGCTACCTTTTTATCAACGATTGGCCGTCACATTATAACGCCCCTACAGCTGAAAGGGCGAGCATGTTTGGTACGACCGGGATTCGAACCCGCGACCCTCGGGTTACGAGTCGAACGCCTTAACACGCTGGGCCCGACAAATATTACACATACGATTTTATAGTTACGCAAATTTTATATGAATATTAATAAATACATGTACGTAATAATATCTGTTCATGTATGAAGTTTTTAAACTGTTAATTTGAATTAGTTTCAGTAATCACAAAGTACATACATATATATACCAAGTGTTTTCAAATCCTGTCTGGTTATTGTTTTAACTATATTGAGTGTATATAATATAATAGTGAACTACGGAAACATCTTAGAAAAATACGCAAATTTTCATTTCATTAACATTAAATGAGACTGTTAAAAATAAAAATAAAAGAGGTAAAAACAGACATTTTTAATGATATTCATTTGTCTTAATAAATATCTGGTCAAAACATGGAGGAAAATATGTAACACAAAAAAATTAGAGTTATTTTCATCAAATTCTGTCTTACAAAATTTTAGTCTTATTATCTAGTGTTACACTGCTAAATTAGAGACGGCTAGCGCAGATAGTCCTCAAGTAGCTTTGCGCGAAATCCACAACAAACACGATTTAATGGATTTGATATATATTTATACGCAGTTGTATATCCTTCATATTAGTAAACTTTGTTTTATTTTTTCAAATTTCTTATTCCTGAAGGGTAATACCACTTATATAAAAGAACTGTTTATATGATTACAGTAACTTGACGTCATATAAAGTACAATATTATAGTGATATGTGTTGTGTATGTTATCTATATAGGCCAGGGCTAACAGTTAACCTAGTATATATTATCTATACAGGTTAGGGCTAACACTTAGCCCAGTAAATAATGGATATATATTTCATATAACGGTCTAACTAGAAGAGTGTTATTACGGAAAAACAACAGTGATTATAATGTGTTATTTGATTATCCTCGCTATCATTGCATTTTCATGTTAAATAAAACAAGTAAAACATCTATTACAAAAAGTAAGTAAATGTAGGGATGGCTAATATCAATCCTACAAAAATAACAAACACGAGATGGTTGGGATGGCATTTGTATTACCCACACATAATAGTACAGGCAAGAAGTAACATAAAACAATATAACCCTCCAATCAAAATTAAGTCTAATTTATCCTGTTTATCTGTTAACATTCTACGTGTCATTATGCATGGTTGATACAACTGCCATCCCGACCATCTTGTTTGTATTGTTTTTTTAGAGATTGGAACTGGCCATCCCTACCTACATTTACTGACTTTCTCAAACGTTATCTTTAGTTGTATACGAATATTCAAGCATTTTGATACATTGATAAAGTTAGCCATGTTTCACGAATAAATTCTTTTTAAAAAAGTTCCGAGTAACAAAGTTTCACTCACTTTAGAGGTTCTTCGAATCGAACTGTTGCGGCGCAGTGAAAAACAACTGAAACTTTTTTCTCGATTGTATCCAAGTCGGAAGGACTCATGCCTAGTCCAGGAAGAGCCATATTTCCATCAATAGCCACTAATTTTCGTAGTACCCCTGGATTTGATTCTTGAAGGTATTCAAACAGCTGAAATTAAAAAAAAAGACTGAACTGATATAACACGTCGTGTTTCAGGAGAAGCCTTGATTCAACGAAATGTTTATTTGCTCAAACATCTCACCCTTTGTGTTTCGAAGATTTAATTTATTGTGGGCACACAGGAATATATAAGATTCTTCACTGAACAAAACACGTTCATTTCTCAGTCCAGAAAACAAACTTTCAAGCGACCGTTTCTACTTATTGTAATCTAAGTTACACACCAATGGTAAAAGTGTTTTATTATAAAGTTCGTTCGGTCAGCAATGAACAACAACCAATGGTAAGAGTGTTTTATTAGTTTTCAGGATGAAAAACAACCAATGGTAAGATTTTTTTTTTTTTTAACATCGACGTTTTCTGGAACCTTCTTTACTTTCCAAGTCTTCATGGAAGATAAAAATAGTGATTATGATATTTTTTTTGCTCTCTGACAGATTTACACTCAGATCAAACGGGTAAATTTTTATCTTATTAAATACAGATCGTTTCCTGGTACACATTTATTAAACCTATCTTGCTAAAAGAAATATACATTGTGTTTACTACTAATCGTATTTGTGAATAATTACAATCCAAATTTTTCCATGTTTACGAGGCTTAGTTCAGAGTTCAACATATAATCTCAACACAAGATGGACGACACGCTTGCCTTCGATTTCAAGATGGCGTCTAAACGTTGAGCAGGGTTATTTCCTTTTTTCTGACGTACCAGCAAAAAGATTGTTTCAACGTCTGGACAAGAACGTAGAATCTTCTCTATCAGTACCTGTGGTAAGATTAAAATGCATTAAGTCACTCGCAAATCACAGAAAGTAAAAAGTTAGAAGTAGTTTTATATCTTATCAGAGATCTTGTACAGGAAGTGGAGTATAGCCCTCAGAATAACCATAAATATAACCTTTAATATTTACGGAGGGTTCTCCATAAAATCTTCAGTATATCGTATTTTACATTTAAATATGAGTTTCTTGAAGATAAATAGAAACTTGGCTTTAAGGTAAATGTTATCTGTGTTTTGCCCACCACAAAGATTGAACACAGACTTTTAATGTTGGAAACCAAGTTTCATTGTTTAATGCCATTGTTGAATGACGTGTTTCAATATGTTCATGTTAGTTTCATTGTTCAATGCAATTATTGAATGTCGTGTTTCAATATGTTAACTAGAGGAGAAAATAAAGTTTGTTTTTTTCATATTTATGTTTAGTTTGCAAATATATTTTATTGAATTTACACATAATTTAATGTATAGTTTTTTATCTAAAGATCTGTTTACTATCAGGGACTATAATTTTAATTTTTTTAACTACAGGGTGGTCGCTATAAAAGCGGAAAATTTGTCAAACAGCTATTTATTTTTACAAAGAATAACTTTTACAAAGTTTTTTAAAGGCATATGTTATATTAAACTCATAGATGCTCAAAATGCATTTTATGATATTAAAATGATGCATTTTATTCGTGATGTAAAGAAATCAAAATAGAAATGAGTAAGCACGCATTTTATTCATGATCTCATCTGAGCCTCAGATTTTCCGCTTTTCTAGCGACCACCCTGTAGTTTCAAAATAGCGATATTACTGTTCCGTTGCTTTGATTACCATAGACACCGTCGATGTCTTTTTGGAAACACTTTTAAAAATAATTAATTAGAAATCATTTTCTGTTCTCATGCCGCCTTATCAAAGGTCATGTCATCCATTTTCAAAAACTAACAAACTTTTCATACTTATTTATAAAGAACATTTAAAATGTGTTCTGATTCCACTAGTATGGAAACGAATTAAATTATATAAAAGACATTTCTAACGACAGGGGTTACAATGTTGATATTTTAGCTTGTAAAACAACGATCATACAATTTTTTCTCAAACAACATACTAGATTAAACAGTGTCGCCCTCCAATGTCACAGCGGCATATATTTTGACCTTAAACGCTAGAAACCGGGTTTCGAAACCCGTGGTGGGCAGAGAACATATATCCCTTTGTTTAGCTTTTTATTTAGCGTCAAAGAAACAAACAAATAAACAGCGTCTGTTATAATAGAAGGAACAATAGAGTAAGAGATAGCTTTGACACAAAGAGATAAGAAAACATTAAGAGTTTGAACATTTGGAAGAGCTGTTAGGACAGGACTTTATGAATACCGATATCATGTTTTATTTATATATATATAAAAGTCTCACCTTTCCGATAAAACCGGTGCCTCCAGTAATAAAAAGACTTCGGCCACGGTAAAAATCGGTTATATTTGACGACTTTCTGCTGGTAACTAGGGAGACAAAGGTGGACATTGTTGTTAAACTGCTTTGTGCTCGAATTCTGTTTCACAAACTGTTTTCGCTTTCCAAAGTTTTCAATAACTGAAAAAAAAATTAAAATAAAAAACAGAAAGAAGATCAGTTTAAGTTGCAGCCAGTCGTGTCAAAATCACAAGTTTTCCTTGACCAGTTTTCTATGTTAATGAAAAAAACTAGAATGAAAGTTTCAAAAATACTAGAAGTAGCAAAATCGAACCTATTAAGCACAATTAGCATAAATATTATTCGAGAATTCGAATCAGGACGTGAGGTCACCTTTCTACATCAAAGGTTTACGGATTATGTATTTTGGCACCGATGTATTTCAACATGATGTCCTGATTTATTTATTTTGGCACTGATGTACTTCAACACTTTGTACAGTCCTGGAACCTGAAAAGAGGAAAATTCTAACACCTCGCCCATTTTTCTGGTGATATGATAATTATCGTAAATGGAGAGCTCATAATGAACATTGTTATACCAGAGACTAGATACAACTATGATTTATAATTGATTATAAACTGATATTACTGTTAATGTCCAAGACGTTTATTATTTACATTAAAGGGAAGAATAGTTTATCTTGTTTCTCTGTCTCTTTGGAGAAAAGTAAACAACATGAATTCCTTTTGTATTTGCTGTAGTTAACATAACATCTTGCGTAAAACTGTCGGGTCTATTTAAGCAAATGCAGGATTCCAAGTAACAGTAAGAACGCAAATGGTCGCAACTAACCTATTAATACCAGAAGGGTAATCCTTTAATATCGTGTTACAATTAACCTGTTAGTACCAGAAGGGTAATCCTTTAATATCGTGTTTGTAAGTAAGCAAATACTGAGTTGATTTTTAGAATTACAAATTGACATAAAATATTCCTACAAACTTACCTGCTATAGACTGAAATAGTCTTCTATTGTTATTTCTTAATAACAATAACAACAACAACGTGATTAGTGTGTTTTTCTCTCTTGAAGACAAGTGTAACCAGCGTCCAAATCTGTTTTGTTCGTTTTTTTCCTTGTATCCTGTAAGCGACGTGACATGGTTGGTTAGAGCGCTATCCAATCAAAACCAACGCTCCATATTCGTTGCGACGTGAGTTTTTTTTTTTTATTCCACTGCTATTAAGAGAGAAAATTAACATTTTTTTTTTAATGCTGGCGCAAGGGTTCTCAAAACTATTGTTTTAAGACTTCTGGAAGCACCTGAAGAGTTATGTGTTGAAATTGCTGGGTAGTTTAATAGTAAAATACAGTTTGTAATAAACACAAAAATTACGAATGCTGTATCCAGTGGTAGACTCGAGAAAATACACACAGTTTGGTAATTAGGCTGAATTAGGTTCATTTTCTAGGTTTAGTATAATTTAATCTAGGGTGTTGAGTTTGGTAATAAGGTTAATTTTCACGGACTGGACGTATGATGAAGAGCAAGTCTATGTTTATTGGTTACTTTGTGACTCAGCGGTCAGTCTCAGAAAGTATAAAGCTCGAAATCTAGTTTCAATACATGCTGTGAACAGAGCAAAGACAGTAATTAAAAATTATGGTCATGTTTTGAGAAATCATCCGAAATGATCCGGTGATTACAGGATCGTGAAGAAAATGTTCTTGTGGAGACATCTATCATTTGTTTAGTGTACAGTCATTACACGTGCCACAAGCACAGAGTTTATGATAATTTCACTACGTGTAGGTTTGGTTTAGTTTGTTTGCTTCCTCACTAACTCTTCGTAATTTAGCGGTAAAGGTTTGGTTTGTTTTGAATTTCGCGCAAAGCTACACGAGGGCTATCAGCACTAGACGTCCCTAATTTTGGAGTGTAAGACTAGAAGGAAGGCAGCTAGTCATCACCACCCACCACCAACTCTTGTGCTACTATTTTACCAACGAATAGTGGGTTTGACCATCCCATTATGACGCCCTCATGGCTGAAAGGGCGAGCATGTTTGGTGTGATCGGAATTCGAGCCCGCGACCCTCGGATTACGAGTCGAACGCCTTAACCCACCTGGCCATGGCGGGGCCTTGCAGTGAATGCAATTAATCAACACATCCACCACCAACTCTTGGGCTACTCTCTTACCAACGAATAATTGGAGTTATTCATGACTTTATAACGCCTTCTTTACTAATAATTTAATTAAAAATGGGTTTAAACATTACCGTGAATAAAATTGCACCGAATTGAATTTGAATGTGACATTTGGTTATATAAATATTACTTTGTTTTCCTTTATAAAGTATACGTGTGTGTATATATACTGTTTCATATCATAATTAATTTCGGAGATTAATTATTAATATGATAAATATGATTAATATTATAATTAGTTTATTAAATTGATATATATTAAACTTATTATATTTGGCAACAAATTGATACACACAGTTTTCTTTCTTAACACAAATATATTTTAATATGCAAACAAAGACACAATTTATAATAACGGCTTTTACAAATAACTGTTTATATACAACAGTTTTAAAAACTCACAAACAATATTCAGTCTTCTATCTGGTCTGGAACTAAATATTTTTCGACGGTTTACGTCCACGATGCTCAAGTTATTTTTATGTTGATTTAGAGAAACTCTCACTTGACTGGAATGCTACCTACCTCTATTCTTGTTTGACCTAACATGGTTCACAAGCTAACATTTTACGGGTGTGTATGTTTTATTACAGCAAAGCCACATTAGGATATCTGCTGAGTCCACCGAGGGGAATCGAACCCCTGATTTTAGCGTTATAAATCCATAGACTTGCCACTGTACTTTTTACGGAGGAAGATAAATATCTAATGTTTCATCGTATAAATACTAAAGTCCGAAGTTAATTGACTGAAGTCGAACGGTTTTTTATGTTCGAAATCTATAAACGTTTTTGCTCAAGTGTCTGTAGTTTTACGATTAATAAACGTTAATTACAATTATTGTTTCTGAGGGTTACAATATACTGAATGTAACTGACCAAAAATATTGTATGAAGGCCTTTCAGTTAGTTTTTATATCAATCGCGCGAGAATTTCGAACGTTCAACAATATTCGAAGACACGCTAGTATTTTTATGAAGCACATATTGTCCATTCTTGCTGTCAGTAATCTTCTACAAATTTAGAGAACAGACGAGACTTGCGCAATACACACACAATAATACATCAAACCGAAAGAAACATAGCCATTAAAATAAATGTATAGCAGTAAATCTGTTACGATGTATACACTGAATGTTATTCTACACTAAATGTACATTTTATCGTTTTACGTTAAACTTATAATTTAACTGTTTGCACAGAAAACCGCTGAAGATGGATCATGTTTGATCCATAACGACGGAAATAAAATGTTTGATTTTATTATTGTATCGACTTTTCTTTTGATACAATCCATACGAATGAATCCATAGAAATAATCTCAGCTTGGATCTCGATTTCAGTATAAGGCTAATTGTGAATTATCTTTATGGATTGCTGGATTATACTTTTAAACTTTTATTTCACAAATCTTTTGGTAGGCAGTGATAATTTCATAATGTTAACACCCGTGCTTCTACAATTCCTCGCGCAAATAGCCCTTGTGTAGACTTTCTCATATTTCCTGTACCCTTGTGAGATACTGGGAAGTCTACGGATTTACGACTTCAAAACATGGCATTTGATTCCTCTTGGTAAAGACAGTAGATTGCCCAACATATTGTTGTTTTAAATCTAAAACAAACGAAAAACATATTTCCGAACCAAACAAACTCTATTGTGCAAAAAATCAAATAATAAAGTGTTTTAATGTTTCATTATTCTATATTTCGACATTATATTTCTCATCAGGTGAATAGGACTAAACCTTCGACAAAATATGTGCTTCTGATGACCTCTAGTGTGTAAAACTAAATAAATATGAAATTAAAAATATTCAATAGAAATATTTCTGTTACGCTTTGCATCTACTGAATGATTATTGTTGTTTTGAATTAAGCACAAAGCTACAGAATAGGCTATCTGTGTTCTGTTCACCACGGGTATCGAAACCCGGGTTTTAGCGTTTTAAGTCCGCAGACATACCTCTGAGCCACTGAGGAGTACTGAATGATTAATTTTAGAAAAATAATCCAAAACGATTAGTTTTCAAGATGAAAATTTCAAAATTTTCTAGCAATATGAACTTCGATCCTTTACTCTTCGTAAGTTTTAACGGCATCAGAGAACAACTTGAGAGCAAAATTTCCTTCTTGTGAGAGAATCTCAGGAAGAAAACGAGACTTCTACTTTTAGTTAATTGAAAGAAATGTTTCGAAGACTGGATCAGGAAAAAAAGATTTGGCATGATCAGGTGATTAAGGCACTTGACTCGTAATCTGATGGTTGCGGGTTCGATTCCCCGTCGCGTTAAATATGCTAGCCCTTTCAGCCATGGGAACGTTATAATGTAATGGTCAATCCCACTATTCATAGGTAAAAGAGTAGCCTAAGAGTTGGCGGTGGGTTAATAGATGGCTTCCCTCCAAGTCTTACACTGCAAAATTAGGGATGGCTAGCACAGATAGCCTTCACGTAGCTTTGAGCGAAATTCAGAACAAACCAAACCAAACCAATCATGAAAACAAGACACATGTTCCACCGTACATTTCTTGTTGTTTAAATCATACATATATACATTTCATCTCGGTGGTACACGCATGCATAATTTTATTGTAGAACTTATAATATATTAATATGAATTAAGCATGTCCCTTATAAAAATGACAATAGCCAAAAGCTCATTTCGGCAGTGGTCTTTTCTTGCACTCAATAAGTATACAAGGAACAGTGGCATCCATCAGGATCCCATAGAAACTAAGCAGTATTCAAACTGCACTATTTTTATTGACTCGTTTAGTTCTGTACTGGTCCTGAAATCGCATCCTGTTCTCTCCGATATTCAAAACCAACTGGCCCAATTTTCTTTAACATCTGCTTCTATCTAGTTTTTCTGCATACTGAACCACCTTGATATTTGTGGAAACGAGCTCGCCGACGCCGTAGCAAAATCTACCTGCTCTTGCACTATCACTGCTGTGCCTGTCCCATACAAGGATTATGGTCCTGTGTTCAAGGCTCAGCTCCGTGCCAGTTGGCAGTCGACTACTTTTAGAGAAAAGAAATATCGTTGAATTGTTTTAAAATGAGCATCTGCTAGTAAATATGAAGACAAACGAATAGAGTTAAGAAATTATGAAATGTAAGTAATTAAACAATATTTACTGAAACGATTCAAATAAAATTATGAAACGAAAAAAAACACATTAATTTAAAAAAGAAAGAAATTTTTTCCTCCTTGCCCTGTAGTTTGAGTTTGTAAGGAAGATATTTGATGTATCGAACGCTTCTTCTGGTTTTTGGTTTTATTTTGGTTGTGTAAACAAAGACTATTATTCTAAAATATTTGAGTGACTGTATAGGCTGTTTAAAGTGTTTGTTAACTCTGTTCTGATCATGTTTGCAAACACGTTCTGCAAGTATACTCGTGTTAGTTTGTTTTAATTTTGCGCAAAGCTGTTTGCTTTAGCCCTTCCTAATTTTGAAGTGATAGACTGGAGGAAAGCCAGCTAGTCAAAATAACTCACCGTCAACTCTTGGAATACTTTTTTTTTTATAAAATTATATTGCTATTGAACGTCATATCATAAAACCTGCATGGTCGAAAGAGCGAGCATATTTGGCGACGGGTTTTGATTACACGACCAAATGTTGGCAAGTCGGCCTTCCCATTGATCAGTAAGCTAAGCCTAACAAGCGTAAAACCGGTTCCTACAGTGTGAAATTGTTTAGAAAAGAACAAAGAATAAAATAACTGAAGAAAGTTGAAGTATGTCTAAATAACTGTTTGTAACGAGGGTTACCAATAATTGTTATAGTATCAATGTAACAACAGGTGTAGTTACAATATCATAATCTGGTGATTCAAGTACACAAACAAATTTATAGGACGTAACATATTTCTTCGGGGAATTTGGCTTCAAGTGAAATCTTTCTATGAAACTTCGATGTGCTACATAAACAGTGAGAATTAGGAGGGTAGTTGGTAGATTACTTTTAGGTTAAAGTTAGATCATGCATCTGGTGATTTAAGTACACAAACAAGTTTGTAGAACGTAACAGATATCTTCCTCTATAGAGAGCGCTAGTATACTTTGAGATATACAAGAAGTTTGTGTGTTGTTTGTATATGTTGTGTTATAGAAATTTTAATATATATCTTTGTGTAACGACGTGGCGCCCTAGATGAATATAGATAACGCTGATTTATATGAAAGATAATAAATGTTGAAAAACAGCAATAGAGGGGTGGATAGGGATGGTATCTCCCCTATAGCATGCCCCTTGTTTCACACTGTCATCCCACAAAACTTGATTGAGATTGGCCCAGCGACCTAAGAGTAGTTAGATAATAGACAAACATACAGACACACAGATATTTGTGTTTTATATATTTAACAAATACATTCATTGATAAAATTATTCTCTAGTAGACGCTCTAGAATATTATCTTAAAGCGATATAAAACCAGTGAAAGATCGCTAAATTTTAATGGGACATTATTTTAGATTGACGTCACTTAATCAGCGATGGTTTTAAACATTGATGTCACGTAGACCAGGTAAGCAGTAACATGAGAGGTAATGAGATGGTTAAAGAATCGCGGCTAATAAATTGTGTTAAAATGGCTGATATGACCACTAAAGGGACATTCTAAGTTGTTGATTAATTATTCATGTGTCATCTATTGAAGTAATTGTATGTAAAAGTCTGTTTCAAAAATGGAAATAGGTGAACAGTGCTATAGAGTTTGATTCAGTGCATAAGCCATATCTCAGTAACTTAGAAAGATATGTAGTTCTTATTTTATATTCTAGCTTATTAATATTGGTAATTTAAGTTCCTAGTTTAGACTAAACCATAGACCTTGTATTTTAATATAACAAATATATAATATTAAACACTGATGCATCCAACGTACCACATGGCTCACTAGTATCTGTATTTAGATGTGTTATTTTAATATTTACTTTTAAATTTAGAAATTAACTCATATATAATATTGAAGTTTGAATTATAATCCACAATTAGATTCCAAACTTAATGACATAACTTCATAAACGAGCAGTTCAACAAATTTTTGAACGCAAGTCAATGAACGTCATGGGATGGCTCGTCGCGAAAGGTTTAATAAATCAATATCTATTCTTCTAGCGGCACCATATATAGTACTACAATTATACGATAAGCGCCCTCAACACAAATGACGAAAAAAATAAAAACGTCGTGTGTGAATGTCAAATGGTAAAAACAAACTGTATAGTTTCACTTTTATTCGGTCAAGAAGAGCTTTGTAGAGGGCGTTTTCCAATTATCATATTTGCATTTCTTTAAACACAAATAACGAAAGTCATTGAGACTCCGATGATGTCTCGTTATTCCAATTATCGACACCAATGGGAATGTTTATTGATTGTGACGTACGATTCGATTGGTTTAAAATTATTTTTTAAACTTAACATCTTTTCTTTGTCAGATGAAACAGAAACGGATGAAAAAGAAAAATATTTCACGTTTAAAAGGTCAACTTAAATCAAAAGAGAGAGAAAAAGGCAATATGGATCTTTCAACAGCTTCTTTTATAAGAGAAACGTCCTACTTAAGAGTATCAGGTCTACTTAAGCTAAATAACAAAAGAATCGAGAAAAGGATGAACAAACAAAAGATATTGAACCACATTTCTTACTCGAGGCCTATTTATACACGTGTTCCCCTCGGTGGGCTCAGCAGATAGCCGTCGTGGTTTTGCTAAAAGAAAAACACAAACACACATTTACACATGTACTTATGTGATAACATTTCCCACTGCTATCATAAATGTGAGGCCTTTTGGTTTAAGGTGCTTCGTCGGATTTCGTGGTTTAAATTTTTTATCAGGCAGGCGATAGTACTATTTGTGTAATAATGGCGTGGATTATCCATCTACTTGATATCTTAAATCTTATCAACAGGTCATGAGGACCCTACAACACTATGCAATGTCTCCTTTAATAACCACATCTGTGTAACAACTGAGTCACAAGTTATGGAAATGTCTGTAAATATTACAGTGAAATGTTTGAATTTTTTTCGTCTTTTTCTAATTCTCTTTTATTACGTAAAAACTAAAAAAACCAAACAATGGTGTCAACCAGTCTCACTGAGGTGACGTAGTTTCAAACAGAGTATCTGATTTTATAAATATTATTAATAACTTGTAGCAATTTTAAGAAATCTTAATTCTAGTGTTAGTGATGTTATCATTACTTCGTGACGTCAGCTTTCTTAAAGAAATTTGCTGTTCGTTTAAAAACATTAAGTACAGTGTGAAACAGGAATTACCAGCCAATAATAGATAAACAATAAATATTACAGTTAAACCTCACTGTAATTAGACCTTGATTATAAATACAATCTTACTATATCTAGTGAAGCATTATATTAAAAAAACAAATAAAGAAAACAACTAAAATAGTAAGTAAATATAGGGATGGCTAGTATCAATCCTACAAAAATAACACACAAGATGGTATTTGTATTATCCATACATAATAGTACAGGCAAGAAGTAACATAACAATATAACCTTCCAATCACAATTAAGTCTAATTTATCCTGTTTATCTGTTAACATTCTGCTACACTGTGTGTCTGTTATTATGCAGGGATAATGTAAATGTTGTTTCACTGTTTTTGTAGGATATATATTATCCATCCTTAAATTTACTTACTTTTGAAAAGTTTTTCTTAACTCCTATTATATTTTAATATCTGGTCATTTATTCTTGGGTCATTGTTGTCTTGCAAGACCTGAAGCGAAGCATTTCAGATAAAGTCTTATATTTGATAAGTTAAGACAAATGAGAGACCAAGAATATAAAGTTTTCATTTATCCATAGCGCAGAGAGCCCTTGAGTAGCTTTGCGCGAAATTAAAGAAAACAACAACAAAAAGCAAACATTTATTCATTGTTAAGTTTCAGGTGAATTGTTGCCTGCCCATTTAACTGCATCACAATAACATCCGGGAAAATAGGTATGTGAAATATCTTTAAAGTAAATACATATGAAAACTATTTGAAATTTGAATTTTTTCCACGCTCAGCGACACACAAAAGTATTCAAGAAATAGAAGAAAAACAAACAAAAAACTTGAGTTCGGCAAGAAAATTATATTCCTGTTAAGTCTATTATTTTCTGACTTTAGAAGGAAGCTATAACTCAAGTTCACAGTCAACAGATTTATGTAAATAAAACCGTATTTACGATGACTAACAACATATAAATAGTACCTTAAATAAGGAAAATTACTGTAATTACTTAGAGTAAACAAGTTATTGTACAGAAGAACAAAAACGATGATTTTTACAAGAACGTTATAACTCTTAATTATTTTATATGAAAAGAACTTAAACAGCGACCTCTATTATTAAACGTAAAATATATAAAACAACAAGTGATCTCAGAGAAAATGACATATTTGCTGTATCAATGGAAAACAGGCGTTCGTGATTGTTTTTTTTAAAGCAGATTTAACTAGGTCGCTTCATTGACAGCTCTAGGTAAACATTAAAAAAATGAAATTCTAACATCAACAGGTTTCAAGTGTAGGAACGTGAGATGATTAAGTTATGATGTTTTAACTTGAATACAGGACCTTTGTCTGAAAATATCAGAACGAAATAATCTAGAAAACTGAGAAATTTAAATTAGCGTACATTTTAGTTAACAAACTAACTGAAGTCGTTACGTCTTTCATGATAGTGAAGACTACTTTGTACACGACTTTTTCATTTGGAGCTGAAAAACAAATTGATTTAATAGATATACCATACACGTTTTTTTTTTCTCGTGCTAGGCCTTGTCACGTGTAACAGAAAGTTATATGAGCACTTTTATGACTTTAATGGAGCTAATGTAACCTTGAAACACAAGGGGAAATTTTTTCTTTGAAAGAAAAAATACGAAAAGCTCTTCAAGTACTTACCGAAACCATTCTAAGAGTAACCTTAAGTCACCCGCTGGTACAGCAGTAAATCTACGGATCTACAACACTAAAATAAGGGGTTCGATTCTCCTCGGTGGACTCAGCAGATAGCCTGAGGTGGCTTTGCTATAAGAAAACACAAAGAAGTAACCTCAGGATGTACTCTACTTAGAAACTAAATAAATTCATTAAAGTAGTGGGGGTGTTATTATGTATCGATCAATCTCACTAATTGTTTTACACTGTTAAATTAGGGGATGACGTGTAGTTTTACCCAAAATTTAAAACAAACCAGACCAAATCATACTTCTGTACCATTATGGTGCTTCAGTGAAGGACAAAAGAAAGAATGGTTTCTGAGTATGGTGATGACAGTGAGAAGTAAAACTGACGTGTTCATAAGAAATACGACACTGTAGTTCCAAATTACGTATGTTGACGTCAGTTCAGCAATTTAAAAGTGAGGCAGCAATAGAACTAATATGTGTTTTCATGGAAAAACTCAGGATTTTGTTTGAGTGTATGTTATAATATATTTCACTCCATTATAGCAATAGTGAAGGTCAGTATGCATGTCATATCGAACAAGAAAAATATATAAGTATGCCAGTTGGAACACGTGTACATACATGTATGTAAAATGAAAGAAACACGTGCTAAAACCTTAAATCTAACATTACAAGTACAACAACTCTAATATTTTATTAAGAACAGGTTAAAAATGAAAGTGGAGTTAGTGGCTTATGGTAAAACTAGTGTTCTGAATTTGTTTACCTTATGACGTTCAGTTTGCGATAACATTAAAACACTAAACCTGTTCTGCTCCAGTAACAATTGTTTTCATTTATACGTTATTAAATTTGCCACACGGATTATGTTGTGTTGTGATGGAAAGATACGCGGTTCGATCCTCGGTCTTCCTGTTATACACTAGTCCGAGCATTTCCGATTCGATATAGTGATCTCCAGATATTTCACTTATTTCATAAATCGCCCCCAGTGACTTTGCGGTATGTCTGCGGGCTTACACGCTAAAATCCGGGTTTCGATACCCGTGGTGGGCAGAGCACAGATAGCCCATTGTGTAGCTTTGTGCTTAATTCAAAACAACAACAACAAATATCTCATAAATTTACCGTTAACATGTTTTATCACTCCTAGGGCTGCTATTAGTTACGTTAGTTCTCTGTAATCTATTCCTTGTAACTTTAACTTATTTTATCACAAGAAAGAAACTAAATAGGAAGTGTTTTAGATCCGTTTACAAGTTTGATGTTGACTGCTAGAAGGGAATGTCCAATAAGACGATTTGATGCCAAATATGGCGGCATTAAATTAAACAACAAGTTTTGTTGCATGACTTGTATTAAAATTTTGAAAAAGACAAGCTTAATTTCTGTTAAGACAGATTTATTTTTATTTGAAAATGAGGTTCTGTGTTGTTTCCAATCTCAGCCAAACTTGGAATTTCATTGCGATATCACAACATTCAGCATAGTTTAGTTAAGTTTACATCTTAGTCAGATTTTTTACGGTTTTCCTTTGTGATATAACCTTAAGATCCTCGCTATAAGGCACCTGCAACCTAACAATTCTCTGTTTTGTCCACAGAGCTACTCTTAAGATCCTCGCTATAAGGCACCTGCAACCTAACAATTCTCTGTTTTGTCCACAGAGCTACTCTTAAGATCCTCGCTATAAGGAACCTGCAACCTAACAATTTTCTGTTCTGTCCAGAAAGCTGATCTTAGGGTCTTCGCTATAAGTGACCTACAACTTCACAATTCCTTGTCATGCCCACAGAACTGACCTTAAGTTTCTCGTTATGACAGACCTCTATATATATATCTTTATTAGTGATTTTTCAAGAAGAAACTTCAAAACCTAAACTCCATATGTACAGGTCATTGTGTAATATGATTTGTGTTAATAGAAGTGATTCCACACACCAATAACCACCTTTCAAAATGCGATATGTTCGGATGTCTCGAATTTTATATAGTATCTCAACAGCCGTAGTCTACACAAATATTTGTCCTTGTATTCCACGTAAATGTTTGTCTTTTCTTCCAACCCGAGACCACAGTGAGATTACAACAAATTAAACGAGTTAAAAAAAAACAATGTTCCAGTTCTTTTCAAAAATTTCAGTCGCATTCCGGCCCAACATGGTCAGCTGGTTAGAGCACTTGATTCGTAATCTACTGGTCGCAGGTTCGAATCCTCGTCACACCAATCACACTCGATGGGCGGCGACGGCTAGCTGCTTTCTCTCTAGTCTTACACTGTTAAATTAGGGACGACTAGCGCAGTTAATCCTCGTGTAGCTTTGCACGCAACTAAAAAAAAAGAAAAACTCACATTTTTTTTCATTCAGAATATATACATACATATTTTGTTATTAAGGGGCCAAGTAGTTAAAGCTGGTTCTCATGGGTTGTCATGTACATGAGCCAGTTGAATACAGGTCAAGGATTTAAGAAACAATTTAACTGCAAAACAAAGAGGGATTTTACCCTAAACATTAATTATAATAATAGCAGCAGTATGGTGAGTGTCTTGGGGAAATATTCTGTGTATAATTATTTTAAAAATAAAATTAATACATTTTGTAGGATGTGTTATTAATGGTTACCACAGCATCAGTACTGTCTGATTATAAATTACCTGTCAATGCCAATCGACTAAGTATTGGAAACGAGTTGGCCTCAGAAGTGTTTCAAAAATCAATGCAACTGTAGATATATACTAAGTTTCTCCTTATTCATTTTAATGCGGATCAAAGCGAGAAGTGTGTGAAAACATCATTTCTGATTTATCTTTTGCCTCCAACAATCACCAACATTCCCATTCAATACCAGAATATTAGATGGGCTATACTATGACAAACAAAATAATCCATGAAACACTATTTTTATGCATGACATAATTCTTCAAAAATATCTCTTATATCTGAAAGCAGACGAAATATTTGAAAAATATTAGACCAGGTTATTTGTAGTTTGTTTTTCATTCTCCTGTTAATTTGTTCGCCAAGAACCGGGGATGTAAGTTACAGTACAATAATGTGTTCGTCAAGAACCAGGGATGTACGTTACAGTACAATAATTTGTTCATCAACGAGAAGAAAACACACCAAACAAATCACAAACTTGTGAATTACCACAGAATTATTTGTGGCAAAACTACCTCTTTAAAAAGTTTACAAAAGATATAGTGGATCATACATAAACAAAGAGTAAAATACAGTCGATAAATAACAGAGTAGATACATTAGTTAAAGAACTTTGATTTTATGGATCCCCGCTAACCTATGACCCTGACTAAAGGCCTTAAACTCTTTAGAACCGAGATGACAGTCATGATTTTTTTACTTCGCCATCTCTCCTTTCATCAACTGTGAGTGAAAAGTTGATATAAGAACAGTTGATCTTATTGCAGTTATTAAAATTTTACTTTAATTGAACGTAGCCTTAATACCCCTGAACACGGCACCCGCGAAATGCAAACCAAACCAAACACCTGCCACGAGGGTTGTTGTTGTTAGCACTAATCCAAAACGATGTTAAAGATTAGAGTTATCCAAGCCTAATAATACACTCTCCAAGTTTCTGATTATGAATACTACAAAACCGAGTTTCAGTCATAAGTAGTTTAGACAATTAACATACTGTCCTAATTCACAAACCACAATTTACGGTTGTTTTCAGTCAAACTATGTAATCCTGATAGCAACAATTCTCGCTGTAAGTTAGTCCTGTTTAAAATAAAGTACTTACGTTGTTAAGCCCCCATGATTTTGATATATCTTAAGAAAATATATATATAAATGAAGTTTAAATGAATAAATAAAATAATGAGGAAGGACTGCGTTAAAAACAACAAATCTCAACCTATGATTAATTATTTTATAACCATAAAAATTTTCAAGCCATAAACTAAAACACATTAAAATATTGAAATATTTTTATAAAAATTGTTTTAAAAATACACTGCACATTAAAAAAAAAGATCCTAGGGTACAAACTACAACATGGGATTACAAAATGTATTCTAGGTTTATGACGTGACTGCAGGTAGAACCCATATTGTGGTGGGAAATACAGTCTATCCATTTTAACCTTCAATTCGCTAGTCTGACATAAGAAATTAGAAGAGCGAAATGTGGGTGCTTAACCCACATCGTCCCACATCTGTATCACACTTCACTGCCTGCGGACAGTTGGGGGAAGGTGACTACTCTCTCCTAAGTAAAAATAAGAACAAGATAAACATAAACAAAGGAAAAAATAAATAATGAAAATAAGGTATTAACTACCCTTTGAGGTTAAGTAAGATAAAACTTACATCTTGAAGTTAGCATTCCTACCCCCAATATGGTAGAGACACTAATTAACTGTGGCCCGGCATGGCCAAGTGTGTTAAGGCATTCGACTCGATATCTGAGGGTCGTGGGATCGAATCCCGGTCGCACCAAACATGCTCGCCTTTTCAGCTGTGGGGGCGTCATAATGTTACGGTCAATCCCACTATTCGTTGGTAAAAGAGTAGCCCAAGAATTGGTGGTGGGTGATGATGACTAGCTGCCTTCCCTCAAGTCTTACACTGCTGAGTTAGGGACGGCTAGCACTAATTAACACATCATCAAAGTGATAGTTTACTGTGACTATCGTACATTTATATACAGCTTAAGGTGTACATTTTCAGAAAGAAAAATCAAGCTCTGACATGACCTCATGTTTAACTGCAAAGTTTTAGTAATTTTAATGCAATTTCTCTGATTTTATTTTCTTCGTATTTAATACATTTTTATATTTATTACAGAATAATTTCATAATGTTATATAAATTTGTTTTATTAAATACATTAACTATTAATTTTCGAACCAGTGTATCAACATTATTAATTATAATGTTTGTAATAGATGGGTATGGAATATTACTCTGTAAGGAGGATAAACCACATCTGAGTTACTGTGAAGTTTGTTTGTTTGTTTTTGAATATCTCACAAAGCTACTCGAGGGCTATCTGTACAAGCCGTCCCTAATTTTGCAGTGTAAGACTAGAGGGAAGGCAGCTAGTCATCACCACCCACCGCCAACTCTGGGACTACTCTTTTACTAACGAACAGTGGGATTGATCGTTACAGTATAACGACCACACGGCTGAAAGGACGAGCATGTTTGGCGCGACGGGGATACGAACACACGACCCTCAGATTACGAGTCGCACCCTAAACACGCTTGGCCATGCCGGGCCTCTACTGTGAAGTTATTATGTTTATAATAGATTAGTATGGAACACAACTATGTAAGGAGGATAAATAATATAGAAATAACTGTTATATTCTAATGTTTATAATAGATGATCATGGAACATTATTACACAAGGAGGATAAACCATATCTGAATAACTGTGAAGTTATAATGTTTATAATAGATGGGTATGGAACATTATTATGTAAGTAGGTAAACCGTAAATTAGAAAATCAAAATACTTTCTTTTATCAAACATATTTATATTGATATTTTTGTTACCAATTACTTTAACTTCTAAATCTGAATAGTGCGCATCTTTATGAGAAACTGAAGTATTTTCAGTTTCTAATTCTTTTTGATTGATGGAGTGAATAAAGTTATATATTTCAGAATAATTGTTTATACTGATTAAATCAGTTATATATCTGTAAGTTAAAACAAAATATTTGGATTTGTATAGTTTTCAATAAATATATTTTCATAATAATATAAATATAAATATAAATTTGCTACACAAGTTGAATAGTTACCTCCCTATCACTCCTATCACTTGTTTAAAAACCTGTTTTTTTGAAAAAATATAAAATTATTATAAATACAGAAACTTAATATATCTTTTGATGTTTTTGGAACAATGTTTCCTTTTTTCAGTATTAGTTAAAAATAACACTATTGTTCCAATAATGACTTTAAAGCAAAGATAAAATCTTTTAATCGTATTGTGACATATAATGTAAAATCAAATGTTTCAATACCATTGATCTGCTAACACTTCATTAGACATTCTAAAATAGATTGGTTATTTTTTTTAATCTGAAATTCATGTCTTTTATTATTAATATTTACATTTTTTGTTTATCAAATAAAATATTAAGTAATTTATTTAATAATATAGTGGCTTGTTTGATTATTGTTTTCAATGAATTGGAAAAGAAATCTAAATTTAATTCGAGATTTATCTAATTTTAGAATAGCATACAGAAATGGTAAATCTACGTAAGAATTATGTTTAAAAGAAAGTTTATGATAAATTTAACGAAAGTATTAATTACTGTATTTTTGGGTGGGTTGACAAATTTAAAAGGTTGTTTATTATTAATTAGTGTATCATTGGATTTATTGACAAGTTTATCACTATGTGTACTATAAATTACTGTGTTTTTGGATTGGTTGCTAAGTATAAAGGTTTGTGTGTTATTAATTACTGTATTTTTGTATTGGTTGACATGTTTAAATTTTGTGTATTATTAAATTATCTATATTCTGATTGATTAACAAATTAAAAAGTTTGTGTATTATTGATTACTGGGTCTTTGGTTTGTTTGACAAGTTTAAAAGTATGTGTATATTTAATTACTGCATATCTGTATTGGTTGACAAGTTTAAAAATTTGTGCATTATTAATTACTGTGTCTTTTGTTCAATTGAAAAGTTTAAAAAATTCTTAATTATTAAATACTGTGTCTCTGAAATGGTTGACAAGTATAAATTTTTGGGAATTAATAATTACTCTGTGTTTGGACTGGTTGACAAATTTAAATGTTTGTGTACGATTAATTACTGTTTCATTTGATTGGTTGGCAGGATAAACGTATGTGTATTATTACTTATTGTGTCTTTGGGTTGGTTAAGAAGTTTAAACGTATGTATATTATTAATTACCGTTTTTTTTATTGGTTCACAAGTTTAAAAGTGTGTGTATCATTATTTACTGTGTTTTTGGATAGGTTGACAAAATTAAAAGTTTATGTTTTATTAATTACTTTATCTTTGAATGGCTGACAAGTTCAAAGGTTGTATATTATTAATCACTCTGTTTTGTATTGGTTGAAAAGTTTAATTGTTTGTGTATTATTAATTACAGTATAATTGAGTAGGTTGACAAGTTTAAAATTTTGTGTAATATTAGTTACTGTGTCTTTGGATTGATTGATAAGATTAAAAGTTTGTGCACAATTAATTACTGTATCTTTGGATTGGTTGACAAGTTTAAAAGTCTGTTCTATTAGTGTCTGTGCCTTTGGATTAGTTAACAAGTTTAAAAGTTTGTGTATTATTAATTACGGTGTCTTTGGATTGGTTGACAAGATTAAATTTCCTCTATTGCTAAATACAGTATGTTTTGATTGGCTCACAAGTTTAAAAGATTGTGTATCATTTATTTCTTTGTTTTTGGATTTGTTGACATGATTAAAAGATTGTTTATTATTAATTACTATGTCTTTGTGTTTGTTGACATGATTAAATGTTTTTGTGTCATTAATTACTGTGTCTTTGGATTAGTTGAAAAGTTTGTGTATTATTATTTACTGTATATTAGGGTTGGTTGACAAGTTTAAAAGTTTGTGTGTCATCAATTACACTGTCTTTAGATTGGTTGACAAGTTTAAACGATAGTGTGTTATTAATTGCTGTATCTTTTGATTCGTTTACAAGTTTAAATTTTCTGTATTATTAATTACTGGTTTTTTTATTGCTTATGAAGTTTAAAAGATTGTGTATTATTAATTACTGTATCGTCGAATGATTGACAAGTTTAAAAGTTTGTGTATTATAAATTACTGTATATTTTGATTAAAAGTTTGTATAATATTAATTACTGTGTATTTTAACTGGTTGACATTTTCGAAAGTTTGTGTACTATTAATTACTGTATATTTGGGTTGGTTGACAAGTTTAAAAGTTTTTTATTATTAATTACTGTGTTTTTGGCTTGGTTGAGAAGTTTAAAAGTTTATATACTAATAATTACTGTATCTTTGGATGATTGATAAGTTTAAAATTTCGTGTATTATTAATTACTTTGTCTTTCGATTGGTTGGCAAGTTGAAAAGTTTGTGTATTATTAATTACTGTATCTTTGTTTTGGTTGTACAATTTTAAAGGGTCTGTGTATTATTAATTACTGTATCTTTGTTTTGGTTGTACAATTTTAAAGGGTCTGTGTATTATTAATTACTGTATCTTTGGATTAGTTGACATGTTTAAAAGTTTGTGTATAATTAATTACTGTCTCTTTGTATTGGTTGAAAAGTTTAAAAGGTTGTGTACTATTAATTACTGTGTCTTTTGAATGTTTGACATGTTTTAAGTTTATGTATTATTAATTATTGAATGTTTTGATTGGTTTACAAGGTTAAAGTTTGTATATTATTAATTACTATGTCTTTGGATTGGTTGATAATTTTAAAAGTTGGTACATTATTAATTATTGTACCTTTGTCTTGGTTGACAAGTTTAATTTTCGTGTATTATTGAATTTTGTATGTTCTGATTAATTCCACAGTTTTAAAGTATGTGTATTATTGATTACTCTGTCTTTGGATTTGTTGACAAGTTTAATAGTTTGTGTAATAGTAATTACACTGGTTTACAAAAAAATATTTTTTGTCTGAGGCAAGAATGTGAATAGATGTTTTTTACTAATTTGGGTGTGCTGAATTCAAATTTATAAACAGTTTTGCTCTATCACATCTAGTTTTCTGGCTTTTAAATAGTCTCATTTTAGTATATACAGAGTATATATGTGCTTATTTCAGTAGTTGCAGCAGCTTATTACAGATAAAACAGGATAGATAAAGAACATTGACGGAATAAATATACTTGGATGACACAATGTACACAATTAATAGTACCGCAGCCAGTTAGAAGTGTGTTTTCTTAGATGATCTGGTGTATTTTGCCTCCGGGATGTCACGCAAGAGCATCCAGCAGAAGTCTCCCATCATGCTGGGGTTCCACTTGCCTTGGTAGTTGCTCTCCATCTTCGTAATGTCTTGGTGGAAATTTTCTCCGTGATTATCACTCACTGCTCCAAGGTTTGGAGGGAAGAAGTTGAGGTGGGTATAGAGAAAATGAATTTTGAGTGACATTCGGCATCCCATATCCTTATAAGTCTTTAGCAACTTCTCAATACAGGCTTGGTAATTTGTTACGTGTGTGTTACCAAGGAAGCCACTACAGACTGACTTAAATGCTTCCCATGCTCTCAGTTCCTTTAAGGTAAGAAGCTCCTCAAAATCAGTATCCTTCAGCACTTCTCGGATTTTAGGTCCGACAAAGATGCCCTCTTTGATCATAGCAGTACTGAGACCTGGGAACACAGTAGACAAGTGTTGGAAGGCCTTCACGAAATTCTTCATCAAACCAAGCTTGATGTGAAGAGGACGAAGAAGCACCTTCTTCATGTCAACCAGAGGATTCTCCTTGACGCTGTGTTCGCCAGGAAAGAAAGTGCTTCTAGACCCCCATTTTTTCTGCTTGTAATGCTGGGATACAGCTCGACTATCCTAGAGACAGAGAAAGCAACAGTACTTTGTAAAGCCTGCTTGCATACCCATAAGGAGACCAACGACCTTGAGGTCCCCACACAGACTCCACTGGTACTGGTTGTACTTAACAGCTTCTAAAAGAAGCTCCATATTGTCATAGGACTCCTTTAGATGGACAGAGTGTGCAGTGGGAATACTGGGATATTTATTCCCGTTGTGCAGAAGCACAGCCTTGAGTCTTCGCTTGGAAGAGTCTATGAAGAGACGCCAGTCTGAAGGATTATGTGGCAAACCAAGGAAAGTGAACAAGCCAGGTACATTTGTGCAGTAGCACAACTTGTTTTCCATGTCGAAAAATGAAGCAAGGTCTTTGTTCCGATTCCTGAAACTGGTGATCCGTCTTGATATATATATATATATATATATATAATGTAATGCTATCACATACATTTATTGCATAATAACTAAAAAAGAAGACATAAGTCACACAATATTAGAAATTAACCCTGAATGCATATACGCCTTTATGTACAGTATGTGTACAAAATGTACAGCATGCATATCTAAAAAATTAGAGGTGATGAGTAAAAACGGATTTCAAATCTGAATTCAGCACCCCCAAATTAGGTTAAAACAGCTATTTCTGTGCTTGCCTCAATTTCTTTGTAAACCAGTGTTATTGTGTCTTTGGATCGGTTGACAAGTTTAAATGTTTGTGTATTGTTAATTATTGTGTCTTTGTTTTGGTTGGCAAGTTCAAACTTTTGTATATTATTAATTACTCTATGTTTTTATTGGTTTACAAGTTTAAAAGTTTGTATATTATTAATTACTGTGTCTTTGGATTGGTTGACATGTTTAAAAGTTGATGCATTATTAATTACTGTATATTTGGGTTTGTTGACAAGTTTAAAAGTTTGTATATTATTAATTGCTGTATTGTTGGATTGGTTTACAAGGTTAAACTTTTGTATAATGTTAATTACTGTGTATTTTAATTGGTTGACATTTTCAAAAGTTTGTGTACTATTAATTACTGTATATTTGGGTTTGTTGACAAGTTTAAAAGTTTTTTTATTATTAATTTTTGTATCTTTGGATTGTTTTGTACGTTTAAAATTTTGTGTATTATTAATTACGGTGTGTTTGGATTTGTTGACTGTTTAGAAGTTTGTTTTCTATTAATTACTGTATTTTTGGATCTATTGACAAGTTTAAATGTTTGTGTTTTATTAATTACTGCATATTTGTGTTGGTTGAAAAATTAAATTTTTGTGAATTATTAAATTCTGTATGTTATGATTGATTTACAGGTTTTAAAGTTTTTGTATTATTAATCACTGTGTCTTTGGATTTGTTGACAAATTTAATAGTTTGTGTATTATTATTACTGTGTCTTTCGATTGGTTGACAAGTTGAAAAGTTTGTGTATTATTAATTACTGTGTCTTGGTTTTGGTTGTACAATTTTAAACGGTTTGTGTATTATTAATTACTGTATTTTTGGATTGGTTGACATTTTCAAAAGTTTTTGTATCCTTAATTACTGTGTCTTTGGATTAGTTGAAAAGTTTTAAAGTTTGTGTATTATTATTTACTGTATATTAGGGTTGGTTGACAAGTTTAAAAGTTTCTGCAGAATTAGTTACTATTAGTTTTAAAGTTTGTGTATTATTAGTTACTGTGTTTTTGAATTTGTTGATAAGTTTAAACGTTTGTGTATTATTAATTACTGTGTCTTTGGTTTGGTTGACAAGTTTAAAAGTTTGTGTATTATTAATTAGTGTATGTTTTAATTGGTTCACAAATTTAGATGTTTTTGTATTATTAATTACTGTATGTTTTGATTGCTTTAGAATTTTAAAAACTTGTGTATCATTAATTTATTGTATCATAATTAATGCATATATTTATTTATAAATTATATCAAAGCTACAGTTAGTTTTATTAATAGGAACTATAAGGTATTTGTGTTGTTGTTCTTTCATCTTAGTTTTAGTTAATTAAATGAGGAATTTTTGTGATATTTTTTTTAATTTATTTGGTATAAGTTTAAGTACGTATAATTTTCATTCTAGGTGTATGTGAGTATAAAAACATTTAAATACGGAATTTATTCACGTAGTGAAAACTTATCGTTTGACGGAACAGAGGCCACAAAAGCCCATAACAGCTAGGAAACAAGAACCACCCTCAAATTACCTTATTGTTTTCACGTTTTTCAATGGACGTTCTCTTATGTTTTCGACTCTTGCAACGTTTTATCTTCTGACTAAAGATAAAAACTGAACAAAAAATATCTCAAGTCTCCAGCTGTAAGCAGTGTAATTAATTACAATACGGATTTTCAATAAATATTTTTTGCGACTCGTATCATCTACAGAGTTATGTATTCACAAATAATTTGTTGCTTGAAAGTTTAGAAAAAATTATGGTTGCAGGCTGTAATAAAGAATAGCAGCAACGAAAGAGACGTTTAACTATCGCCATCTGACGTTAAAACTTTACACTCAACAGTACAGAACAGGCTATACCTCTGAGACTCTACCTTATTCGGCCTTTATATTTCAAGATTTATTACGATTAAATTATTGTCGTTTACGTATATTAAAAAGATCCAATTAATAATAGAATTAAATTCAACCATGTCATGATTAGTTTGTTATGCGCATATTTGTACAACAATTTCAATTATCCACTGTAACTGATCAAAACCGCCTCGTGCAGATGTCGCTTTGTCCTGTATAGACCCCATGCGAATTGCTTGTCCACTGTCAACGACAAACTCAGTACAATTTCTTTGAATCTTTGTGAAGTTTCGGCAGATTTGAGTAAATATTGTTTATTTAATGTTTGTTGTTGTTTTTTATAAAATAAGTTTTTGGTTATTTACTAAAACATTCGGAAGATGACGCTATACTGCTTCTGCATGAGCTTCAGCATAGCCAATCACTATGGCATAAATTAAACAAGGTTTTTTTTCCTTACAGACGTATAGATTCTCTGGTTTACTTAATGTATAGGTTGATTAGAGAATGCATAATATTATTTACGTATATTGTAGACCACTGAACAAAGACTAGGCTTCGATCTCTATTTCAGAGCGAGCAAACTTGGATCCAATACCGCTAAAATAACCCTGTAGTTTATGCTTTGAGCACATTATAAGAGTGACAATCAATTTCTTAGCATGGGTTATAAAGTTCTGCTGAGTGGTTGGCTTTCCTTTGGTGGTCGGTATTCAAAATACTCAATGGTGGCTGATTGAGTTCAGAGCTATGTGTGTGTTCTTATAGTAAAACCACGCCGGTTATGTGGCGTGTCCATGGAGAAGAATCGAATCCCTGATTTTAGCAGTTAAAGATCTTTACCATAAATACAAAAATTATGAAAACAAATTTAAAGTTTAACAAACACACGTAACTTAAGTAAACTTTAACATGAATGAACTTCGGAATTATAAACTCTCCAATCTTATCACTATTTTTGTATGTGGAAGGATTTATAGGAAGTATCTTAACGTCTTCCAGAATTCCAAAGAGATGGCGACACTGAGAAAACAACTTGGTTTGGTTTGGTTTGGTTTGTTTGGAATTTCGCACAAAGCTACTCGAGGGCTATCCGTGCTAGCCGTCCCTAATTTTGCAGTGTAAGCCTTGGAGGGAAGCCATCTATTAACCCACCGCCAACTCTTAGGCTACTCTTTTACCAACGAATAGTGGGATTGACCGTACCATTATAACGCCCCCACGGCTGGGAGGGCGAGCATGTTTAGCGCGACGCGGGCGCGAACCCGCGACCCTCGGATTACGAGTCGCACGCCTTACGCGCTCGGCCATGCCGGGCCCGAGAAAACAACAAACGAAATGAAATATGTATGATGGTTAAAATTACGTTTACAAGATTAGCTACTTCGATTATTATTATAACTTACTGAGTATATCACGGTAAAAATGAATATATAATAAACTAGCGATTAATATATACACTGAAGCTCTCACTGTTCCCCAACCGTGATTTTCCTACACATGAGGAACCAACATGTTCCTCCAAAAGCATTAGAACAACATTGCTGTCTGTCTTCCACCACAACACAAGAGAAAGTCGAACTTCCACCACAACAATGTTGAAATCAATGTTCTAGCATAACACATGATAAATCAATTTTCCACCATAACACAGAAGAGAGTTAATGTTCCACAACAACACAGGAGAGACTGGAAATGTTCACATACACAAAAAATGTGTTTACACACGCAGTATGAAATGTTTAAACCACACTTACATTAGCTTGTCTCTGACAAACCGTCCAAACGATAATGATAGGTTGAGAAGAGAGAGCTCCATAGTAAGCACTAAGGTAACGATGGGTTGAGAAAAGAGAACTCCATAGTAAGCACTAAGGTAATGATGGGTTGAGAAAAGAGAACTCCATAGTAAGCACTAAGGCTGCAGGAGTAGTTGACGAAACCTCCTGCGGCGCTAGTACTTAGAATTGGGTTCTCAACCAGTACTTTCAGGACTTCTGCGGTATTACTACTTAGAATTGGGTTCTCTACCAGTACTTTCAGGACTTCTGCGGTATTACTACTTAAAATTTGGTTCTCTACTAGTACAGTCAAGACTCCTCCGAAACTGGTGCTTACTATTTGTTTGTTTTTTTACTAATTCAGTAAACATTATTGTAAGGTTCTGGTAAATGAAAACTGAGCCTTGGAACGCCTGCGGTATTACTACTTAAAATTGGGGTTCTCTTCTAATTCACTAAACATTATTCTATGATTCTAGTCAATCAAAGCTAAGCCTTGGGATTCCTGCAGCTCTGATACTTAAAATTTCTTGTTTTGTTTGTTATTAGAGTATATTACACGGTTTGTATCTTAGTAAAGCATATAATTAAAAACTTTAACGTGGTATTGGATCTCATCAAAGGTTATAAGCTAGGGTTATTAACTGGCTCTACAACTTCCAACAGCTCCTACAACTGACGTGAGCACGTTGAATCTTTGTGCACTGAGGTTCCAGGAATAAGAAAAAAAAACACGTTAGAAATTATCCTTCATATTAGACTAAACTCTGCTTTAACCTACATCAGGGTTAGGCTAACATTAACCATCGCTGCTATTATATTAACATTATACTTTAAGACACATAGTACTGTACCAGCATTTTCTTTTTTCTTTTGGAATTTCGCACAAAGCTACTCGAGGGCTATCTGTGCTAGCCGTCCCTAAATTTGGAGTGTAAGACTAGAGGGAAGGCAGCTAGTCATCACAACCCACCGCCAACTCTCGGGCTACTCTTTTACCAACGCATAGTGGGATTGACCGTCACATTATACACCCCCACGGCTGGGAGGGCGAGCATATTTAGCGCGACGCGGGCGCGAACCCGCGACCCTCGGATTACGAGTGCACGCCTTAACGCGCTCGGCCATGCCAGGCCCCAGCATTTTCTTTTAAGCTAATCTATAATTGTATATAAAATATTAATGCTTGTTATTTGGTCGTGGCATGGCCAGGTAGTTAAGTTAAGACTCACAATCTCAGGGTCGTGAGTTCCTATCCTCGTCACACGCTTTCTCAACCTAGAAGGCGTTATAATTTTGAGACCAATCGCACTATTCGTTGGTAAAAAAAGTAGCCCAAGAGTTGGCGGTAGATGGTGATGATTAGCTGCATTCCCTCTAGCTTTGCAATGCTTGCTAAATTAGGGACGACTAACGCAGATAGCCCCAATGTAGCTTTGCGCGAAATTAATGAACAATCAAACTTTTTATATAAAACTAACAATTCCAAACAAGTTCAATAAAGATCAAATTAAGAGGTTCTTTCAAAATGTTATTTTCGAAACATTCAAGGAAAGTTTTACTTTTTCCTTTGTCTTTTTCAATTCCAACGACTTCTAAAATAACGAATATCTATTTGAAAAAATTAAAAGTAATGCAGGCTTCGACTGCTTGTTTTTAAACACAAAACCACACTAGGGACTATTTGTTCTCTTCCCACCGGGGATGTTGGAAACATATTTGTAGCATTTTAAGGTTTATCCTTGAGATATTGTTGGGGGCTACACCCAAAGAATGAAACTCTGTTTATAGCTTTTTTAACAATTAATAGCAAATAGATGAATAGTAAAAATAAAAAAAATTATAAAGTCGAATGTCTAATGTAACTAATTCTCACAATACTCTTGTTATTTGAAAAGTGGCCTAAAGTAAAAACGAGATACAGTGGTAACTATAATATTACCTCTTAGCATACCTCTAAGTAAAAACTCCAGACCTTAAACAGACACCTAAAAATCCATTAGCAAGTAGAACGTTGTGTTAAATCCTTCCCGAGAAACTGGAATGTTACTTACATACAGCTTAGTAGACCTGTGTCCTCTGAGAGAAAGAACAGCCTCACTAGGTTGTTAACAAAACTTAACTAACCACTTCCTCGCTCGCCAGACAGTGGAATTAAGCCTAACTTAATCAGCTCTTTCATTGGCCTATCTACAAGAACAGAATGATTTTCATACCCTTACCGTCCCTGGTTGGGTTGAAAGCAGGAAGAGAGAAAGAGATATCGAGAGCCCCGTAATTAGAAAATTGATGCATAATAAGGATACACGGGGAGTCCGTATGTTGTTTCAGGGTCCACAATTTTGACAGTTTTTGTATCTTTTGTTTACGATATTTTGAATCATTTATAAGATAACAGAAAAAGAAGCAGAGTCAACTATCTCCCCACCCCTCGGGAGAAAAAAGAAAATATTAACGTTGAAACTGACTGGGACTGATGCTAACTACATATGTGGCTGGAATGATTATCACGTTAAAAATTGACGGACGCAAATATTCCGGGACAGTAATCCACAAAGATCACAGACTCTATACATACATGTTTCCAATTTTTCATTTCCTGTGGTTGTCGTGGATTTGGACTCAGACTTTAATGTCACAGATAATAGCGTTTTCCTTAGTTATTCCAACATAACCTGATTATCATCCAACATTGGATCTCTTCTACAAACCAACAAATGTTCACTAGTACACAACATTGGAACAGGCTCAACAGTGGGTCTCTACCATAAACTAAGTGGTCAGTAATACAAAACATTGGAACAAGTTAGTCCAACAGTGGAATGCACTCGGATCCAGTCCTACAAAACACGCTCGCCTTTTTCACCGTGAGAGTGTAATAATGTACCATTCAATCCCGCTATTCGTCTTTTAAAGAGTAGCCCAAGAATTAGTAGTGGTTGGTGATGACTAGCTGCCTTCCCTCTAGACTTACACTGCTAAAGTAAGGACGGCTAGCACAGATAGCCATCGTGAATCTTTGCGCGAGACTCAAAACAAACGAAATCATAAACAAACAATTGCTCATTAATTGAAAACATGGAAACAAGCTGCTCCAACGGTTGGTCTTTACCATGAACTAACAACTGGTCGCTAATATAAAACATTGGAACAAACTAGCCTAATAGAGGGTCTCTCTTATTAGTTAACAATTGGGCACTAATATAAAACATTTAAAAAAGTTAGTCCAACAGTGGGTCTTTTCTATAAGCTAACCACAGGTCACTGATATAAAACATTGGAACTAGTTAATCCAACAGTGGATCTCTACTATAAACTATCAACTGGTTACTAATATAATACATTGGAACAAGTTAGTCCAACAGTAGGATGGCACGGCCTGGCCAGTTAATCAATGGACTCGACTCGAAATTCGAGAGCGTGTTAAGATCCCGATAACACTAAACATGCTCTCCATTTAAGCTATGGGAGAGTTATAATGATACGATCAATCTCACTTAGGTAAAAGAGTATCACAAGAGTTAGCGGTAGGTAGTATCACCAGCTGCCTTCCCTCTGGTCACCGGTCACTACTAAATTAGCGATGAATTGCGCAGATAGCCCTCGTGAAGCTTCGCCTAAATTTCAAAAGAAACCAAACCAAAATATAAACTTAGAACTGGTCACCAATATAAAACATTAAAACATGTTAGTCCAGCTGAGGGTTTGCACTATGAAATAATAATTTCCATGAACTAACAACTGGTCACTTATATGAAACAATGGAAGAAGCTAGGTCAACAGTGAGTATCTCTCATAAACTCAAAACTGATCGCTGATATAAAATATTCGAACAAGTCAGTCCAACAGTGGGTCTCTACCATAAACTAACAAATGGTTACTTTTATAATACATAGGAACAAGTTAGACCAGCAGTGGATCTGTAACAACTGGTCACTTATATAAAACATTTGAACAAGTTAGTCCAACTTTGGATCTGTACTACAAACCAACAACTGGTCAATAATATAAAACATTGGAAGAAGATAGTGCAACAGTGAGTCTGTGCCATAAACTAACAACTGGTCACTAATATTAGACATGGAACAAGTTATCAAACAGCGTATACTCAAAACTGGTCACTGGTATAAAATATTGGAACGAGTTAGTCTAACAGTGGGTCTCTACGATAAACTGAGGTGGGTGGGGATATATATATGTATACAAAGAGAATGAGGTGGGTGGGGATATATATATACACAAAGAGAATGAGGTGGTGGGGATATATATATATATATACAAAGAGAATGAGGTGGGTGGGGATATATAAATATACACGAAGAGAATGAGGTTGGTGGGGATATATACATACACAAAGAGAATGAGGTGATGGGGATATATATATAAAGAGAATGAGGTGGGTAGAAATATATATATACACAAAGAAAATGAGTTGGATAGGAATATATATATATATATACAAAGAGAATAAGGTGGGTGAAAATATAGATATATCGGTTTCAAGTACAGTCACGATGGGTTGAATTAAGTATATACAAGATTTGAAATACTGACAGGGTGGGGTGTATAAACTATACAGAGGCAGAAGTACAGTTAGGATGAAGGGTGAGTGAAGTGGAGAAAAGATCTGAAATACAATGAGGTTGGTACGAATTAAGCATGTACGAAATTTGAAATACATATAGGTGAGAAACGATAATACAACGTATGAAATACAGACAAGATGAGTTGATTATATTTAGATTTGAAGTAGAGTTAGGGTTAGTTAAGCATGTTTAGATTAAAAGTACATTTAGGGTTAATTAAGTATATCTTGGTTTGAAGTACAAATATGGTTAGTTAAGTATGTTAAGGTTTGAAGTACAGTTAGGCTTAGTTACGCATATCTAGGCTTAAAGTACAGTAAGGGCAAATTAATTATAATGAAGTTTCAAGTATCCTTTAGTGAGTTAAGTATGTAGAATTGAAGTACAGTCAAAGTTTGTTAAGTATGTTTAGGTTTGAAGTAAGTCAGGGTTAGTGAAGCATACCTAGGTTTTGAAGTATAGACAGTGTTAGTTAAATATATCTAAGTTTGAAGTACAGTCAGGATTAGTTAAGTATATCTGGTTTGCACTACTGTAAGGGATAGTTAAGTATATCGAGGCATAAAGTACAGTCAGGGCGAATTACATATAAAAAGGTTTGAAGTACACTTTTGTGAGTTAAGTATGTTTAGGTTTGGAGTATAGTCAGGGTTGTTAAGTATGTTTACATTTGAAGTACAGTAAGAGTGAGTTAAGTAAGTTTACGTTCGAAGTACAGTCGGGGTTAGTTAAGTATGTTTAGGTTTGAAAAACAGTTAGGGTTAATTAAGTATATCTAGGTTTAAGTACAGTCAGAGTTAATTAAGTATGTTTAGGTTTGAGTTACAGTCAGGGTTAGTTAAGTGTATTTACGGTTGAGGTACAGCCACGGTTAGTTTAGTATGTTTAGGTTTAGGGTACAGTCAGTGTTAGTTAAGTATTTTTAGGCTTGAAATACAGTCTGAATGTGTTAAGCACGTTTAGGTTTGAAAAACAGTCAGGGTTATTTAAGTATGTTTAGGTTTAGGGTACAGTCAAAGTTAGTTAAATACGGCTAGTTTTGAAGTTCAATCAGGACGAATTAAATATAAAGAGATTTGATGTACAGTTTGGTAAGTTAAGTATGTTTAGGTTTGAGTTACAGTCAAGGCTAGTTAAGTATGTTTATGTTGAAGTACAGTCTTGTTTTGTTTGTTTGTTTTGGAATTTCGCACAAAGCTACTCGAGGGCTATCTGTGCTAGTCGTCCCTAATTTAGCAGTGTAAGACTAGAGGGAAGGCAGCAGAAGTACAGTCACGGTTAGTTTAGTATATTGAGGTTTATGGTACAGTCAGCGTTAGCTAAGTATGTTTAGGTTGGAAGAATAGTCAGGGTCACTTAAATATGTTTAGGTTTGATGTACAATCAATGCAAATTAAATATAAAGGGATTCGAGGTACAGTTTGGTGAGTTAAGTATGTTTACATTTGTGTTATAGTCAGGGTTAGTTAAGTATGTTTATGTTGAAGTACAGTCACGGTTAGTTTAGTATGTTTAGGTTTCGGGCACAGTCAGGGCTAGTTAAGTAAGTTTAGGCTTGAAATACAGTCTGGATGTGTTAAGTATGTTTAGGTTTGAAGTACAGTCAGGATTTGTTAAGCACGTTTAGGTTTGAAGTACAGTTAGGGTTATTTAAGAATGTTTAGGTTTAGGGTACAGTCAGAGTTAGTTAAATACGGCTAGTTTTGACGTTCAGTCAAGACGAATTAAATATAAAGAGATTTGAAGTACAGTCTGGTGAATGTAGTATATTTAGGCTTTAAGTACAGTCTGGATGAGTTGAGTATATTTAGGTTTGAAGTAAGTCAGGGTTAGGTAAGCAGGTTTAGGTTTGAAGTACAGTTAGGGTTAGTTAAGTACGCTTAGATTTGAAGATCTCGAGCAAGGGAATGGTAAGAGACTGTGTGTTAATAACAATATTCCCTTGATGATACCTGAAAAGTAATGACTCTATAAAAATTCACAATAACACCTGAAAATGAATATTACCGAAACAAAAATTAACATATTTTCAGGAGACATATTTTTGTAGTTTTTGGTGATGTGGTTTTCAGTTGGATAATCCTCATTTTCGTGAATGAACTATTTTAACATAGAATGACGACCTTCATTCATTCTACGATTGTTTTCTCTGAATCTCCATTTAATATTGAGTTAAATATTTATTTAATATTTATTGGAGTACTTAGTTTGTGTGACTCACTAGACGTACTGGATCCTCACGTTACAATATCCTGTGATTCTATTATAATATGATTAGTCTAACGTATATCCTTGTATTCCATTTCTATTGTACTCCCTACTTGTTCTGTAGGGAACAAGTATAGTTTGAATCAGAAATTCGTGGAGACTTCCTGCTCACACAAATAATTTCCCTACACATTTTAAAACATTCATAGTTTGACTCAGAAATTCACAGATACTTCGTTGTAGCTTCTTCTTTTAGACGCACGTGTGCGTAAATAGAAAATTTAAAACAGTTAAATATTTGATTTCGACCTTTAGTATTTGCAATAAGTGACATTTAATTGGGAAAAATAAGGAGTCATTATCATTTTGAATTAACACTGCCTCTACTAATTACACATAAATAGAGCAGTTAACCCTATTTATTTCGGCATTTTCTTGCTTTCATGTCGTACCATTTACAAATAAGAGCAAACTCCATTATGTTTCTCAGGCTCTCGTCGTGAACTTTTGAAATAAAAGTAAACCTTTTTTTTTTATCTTCTTTATGCCTGTTTTTGTTGTTTTTATTTTAAAACCAAGTTTCCTGAACTGAAAAAGTAATATTAAAATTTTATTCACTTGAAACAAATAACATTTTTGACACAAATAGAACTTTAAAGTTCCACACATCTTATGGCTTGAAAGATATCGCAACAGAGCTGATGTCATTTCTGATGGCTCTGCTTGGAGAGTATCCATCTTCTCATCCAATCCGATGGCGATATCTATATGTTTACAGAAACTATTAAAAAGTAAACTAAAAAACAAATCCATTTTCTTTCAGACTCTTTTATTATCTTTTCATAGCTACTGCTTAAAGAGGTTTATTTGTTTTAAACTCGAGGAAAATAATTTGGTAATTTCAGGAATATAAAAGATTGACGTATTTAAACACACAAAATATGAAAGTTAACCGAGAGGTACAGAGTTATTGGCACTCTTAAAACACAGGCACAATATGCATGAAAAATTACAATTTGAAAATAAAAGTTAGAAAAGTTTTGTAAAAAATGTTTCTTCCTTATTAAGTTCAATGTATGGTATAGGTTTATTTTTCATATTACTGAAATCAGCTTTATAAACTTGGCACTAGATGGCAGAAGCGTACAATGATCACTTGAAGTACATTAATGAGGTTTTTATGTTTCCTATTTTTGTTTAACTTACATACAACACATGGACCATTTTACTTGCATATATAACATTCTGAGCATGCGTATAACACGTGGACCATTTTACCTGCCAAAAACACTCTGAGCATGCATAGAACACTTGGATCATCAAACTGGTGTAAATAAAGTAATAAATATACATATTACGTATAAATCCATAGTGTACACGTCACTAGTGAACAAGGTATAAATTTTCTCTGATAATAGTTAACAGGAATAAATGAGTTTTATATGATGACAAGGAAAACTTTGGTAATTGTTACATCGGTTGACAATTGACAGATTTTATCTTCTGATAATGATTGACAAATAGCATGTTTTATCTTGATATTCAATAATAAAAGGCAAACTCCCTTTTATTGCTATTAGTGATAAGTTGTTGTCGTTGAAGACTCGAGTTAGATTTTTTTTTTGCCTGTTTCATGTTTAAATATAATTCATGACTGATACCAGTGTCTTGTTTTGATGTTTTTCATGACCTATTAGTGCTATATTTTTTAGCTCGTCAGTATGTTTCAGGTGAAACTGTATTCCACAAAGATCTTCTCGTTTCTTCAGACCAGCCGGAAAGACACTATGCAGAGATAGATGGCTTCTCGTCTGACCTATTAAGCAGTTGTGTGCAAGTAAATATTAGCACTATTACCTGCGGCACCACTACTTAGTAGGCGAAACGTCAAATGTTAAAGCAACCCGCATCTCCATGGTAACAGTCACTGCGTTACATTTGCCTGTGGCTTCAGACAAAACGTTAAGGAACAGCTTGAGGTCTCCATGGTAATAATCACTGTGTTGTAATTATTCGTGATAAAACGACAAATAATGTACAAATAGCTTGCGGTATCCATGGTGACTGCCACAGTGTTATAATTACCCGTAAGTCAAGGCAAAACGATAATAAACATATAAGCAGTCTGCGATCGCCATGTAACAGTCAGAGTATTTTGCCAGTAAATGAATAAAAGTCATAACACATGTGTTGATAAAAAAAAAACCCTCTGTCAAATACTACTGATAATAATACTCGATACCAGGAAAGAATTACAGGATTGTATAGCTGCTACTGTCGTAAGATAAGGGACAGTGTCCCTGTAAACTTTACAATTGAATCAACAAGTCTTTAAATACTTTTACATTATAAATTATAACACTGTAGTAAGCGACAGTATTCATGCCAGTGACGACGACTATATAATTTAGTGTAATGTAATTCTTATTTATAAAAAAAAAGATGCCCGTCATGGCTAGGTGGGTTAGGGCGTTCGACTCGTAATCTGAGGGTCGCACCAAACATGCTCGCCCTTTGAGCCGTGGGGATGTTTTATAATGTTACAACCAATCCCACTATTCGTTTGTAAAAAAGTAGCCCAAGAATTGGCGGTGGGTGGTTATGACTAGCTGTTTTTCCTCTAGTGTTACACTTCTAAATTAGGGACGGCTAGCCCAGATAGCCATCGTGTAGCTTTGCGGGAAATTCAAAATACTTATCAAAATAACTCGGTTTAAGGCAGCTCTCTAATATCACGTTAAACTCTACTTATGTTTGTTCTTCTACACTTTTTCAAAATCAACTGCTAAGTACTAAGAAACGTGTTCCGCTCCTATTAATAAAACTATCTTTAATCTAAATAGATAATATTTATCTGTCTGTTCCGCTTTTACTTAAGAATTAATGTTCAAATACTGTTATTGCGACATCTGCCTTTGCTGGTTGGAAGAGAAAACGGAAGCGCCATCTATAAAATAACACACAGTAAGCAATATTTACAGTCTTAATTATTTATACAATATTCAAGGAAGATGATAAACATCCTCAAATATTTCGTCTCGTTCGCTCGTGGTTAAGCATAGAGCTGCACAATAATATGTCTACTACGGATATCGAAACCCAGTTTCTAGCGTTAGGAGTCCGTAGACTTGCTACTATATCACTGGAGGACAACGTTTCGACTTACGATTTTTTAGAGCTATCTGTGACGCTGAAAGACCCTCAAAAAGGCTTAAACCGAAACGTCGCATAGTAGGAAGTTAAAAAGAAGTCCTTGTCTTCCGTAAACTTCCATGGAGGTGATTATCAGTTTTCTTGTTATGTAAATGGAAACTCAATGAATTAAGGATAAAATATTAAAAACAGATACTTCGTTCTGGAGTCTGACAGAAGTCGTCTGCTGGATAAACTTTCATCAAGAAATATCTCGCTGAAGTCTTCCTTCCTGCGGGCTTAGGACTGAAATGTGCAACTTCAAAATACTGATCCGTTCAAATGAAAGCTGGACTGTTCCAATGAGAAAACAGGTGTAAAACAACAGGCGGAAATTTAGGTAAGAGAGGCATTGCATCCAGGATGGGCGACATCCGACAGATGAACACACTAATACACACGTGGCGTGCTGAAATGTGAGACATGTAAACTGAGCATGCGCACAACTCGTAACGGATATTCATAGCATACTACGTATATTCTAATTTTCCTCCTCGTTTCGTGTGGCTCAGCAGTTAATGTATACCTAGAACCCAGACTGTCAAGAGAACACACACCTACACAAACTATAAACTACAAACGTTATACCATTCTTTTACGCTACCTGCGACAGTGAGCACGTCGTAAAAAAAAAATAGTTTTGAAGTGGCATCATGTATGAGTGTCAATTGTCACCAAATACCTATTTAGGTTTTAGTGTATGTTGGTTTTGTTGTTACGTCCATAACTACACAGTGAATTATTATAAGCTTTCAAATTTACCGCTGAACCACTGGTGGGGTGGAACGAGCCAAAAGTATCTATTACCATCAATTTAAATCTATCTTTCCAGCATTGTCCACTGAAGGTGCAAAATAAATTAGATTTATCAATGTAAATGACGTGGTAACAAGAAAACTGAATTAAAGTTGTAATTATTTACGTCAGTAAAATAAAACTTACTGACAAGTATAGCACCACTTCTCCATCTAATTATACTACATCAGGACTAGTATAATACCACTTGTCCATCTGATTATACACCATCAGGATTAGTATAGTACCACTTGTCCATCTGATTATACACCATCAGGACTAGTATAGTACCACTTGTCCATCTGATTATACACCATCAGGACTAGTATAGTATCACTTGTCCATCTGATTATACTACATCAGGACTAGTATAATACCACTTGTCCATCTGATTATACTACATCAGGACTAGTATAGTATCACTTGTCCATCTGATTATACTACATCAGGACTAGTATAGTACCACTTGTCCATCTGATTATACACCATCAGGACTAGTATAGTACCACTTGTCCATCTGATTATACACCATCAGGATTAGTATAGTATCACTTGTCCATCTGATTATACTACATCAGGACTAGTATAATACCACTTGTCCATCTAATTATACTACATCAGGACTAGTATAATACCACTTGTCCATCTGATTATATTACATCAGAACTAGTATAATACCACTTGTCCATCTGATTATACTACATCAGAACTAGTACAGTACCACTTGTCCATCTGATTATACACCATCAGGACTAGTATAGTATCACTTGTCCATCTGATTATACTACATCAGAACTAGTATAATACCACTTGTCCATCTGATTATACACCATCAGGACTAGTATAGTATCACTTGTCCATCTGATTATACACCATCAGGACTAGTATAGTATCACTTGTCCATCTAATTATACTACATCAGGACTAGTATAATACCACTTGTCCATCTGATTATATTACATCAGAACTAGTATAATACCACTTGTCCATCTGATTATACTACATCAGAACTAGTACAGTACCACTTGTCCATCTGATTATACACCATCAGGACTAGTATAGTATCACTTGTCCATCTGATTATACTACATCAAGACTAGTATAATACCACTTGTCCATGTGATTATACTACATCAGAACTAGTATAATACCACTTGTCCATCTGATTATATTACGTCAGAACTAGTACAGTACCACTTGTCCATCTGATTATACTACATCAGGACTAGTATAGTACCACTTGTCCATCTGATTATACTACATCAGAACTAGTATAGTACCACTTGTCCATCTGATTATACTACATCAGAACTAGTACAGTACCACTTGTCCATCTGATTATACTACATCAGGACTAGTATAGTATCACTTGTCCATCTGATTATACTACATCAGGACTAGTATAGTACCACTTGTCCATCTGATTATATATACACATCTGATTTTACTTGTGTAGAAATAGAATTGAGTTTTAGTGGAGGTCAGAATATTTTTGCCTCAAGGCCAAAAATAAATATGTGAAAAATAAAAAAAAGATAAAACGGTGGTCCAGTGGATTAAGAATACACCGACTTCTCACTAATACCATTGTTTATGGAATGGAACCAAAGCACGGATTTAAAATATTCTGAAGAGTTATAAAGATGAAGGGTCATGATTCAACCTAACCTTGCTCACATTAGTACAAAACCATAAGATAAACTAACAAAGTAAACCTCTGATGACATTTTTCTTGTTTCTATTGATGTCGAGGTAGTATGCGGCTGGATTGTCACCATTCTTAGACCTGAACCCTGAAAATCCAAATCTATCTTAATAAGTACAGAAACACGATTATTTTATCTCTGGAGTTAGAAGGTGGAAATATTTGTGGATTTATCACAAGGTGCGTGTAGTGTTGTAACAACGGACACTGAGTAACTGAACTACGTAGTGTTGTAACAACGGACACTGAGTTACTAAAGCACGTAGTGTTGTAACAACGGACACTGAGTAACTGAACTACGTAGTGTTGTAACAACGGACACTGAGTAACTAAAGTACGTAGTGTTGTAACAACGGACACTGAGTTACTGAAGCACGTAGTATTGTAACAACGAACACTGAGTAATTGAACTACGTAGTGTTGTGACAACGGACACTGAGTAACTGAAGTGCGTAGTGTTGTAACTAAAATCCAACGAAATTCGTTGTTGCTTTTATTTTTACAACAATCAAACCACAGTTTTAGAACAAAGTTTCAACATGTAGTTTTTATGTTTAGAAGATAGGAGGGCCTGTTAGAGATTTCAAGTTTTGTGTCTTTATTAAAACTCGTGTTCTTTTTCAACTCAACGTCATGTATGGGTAGATTGCAAATAGAAGCGACACCTGGTTGCAACAAATGGTCATGTGTTACAACAACGTACACAGGTGTTTTCCGTGTTATTTTTTTAATTCTCCCAGCTAACATGTACGAGTTCTCAGGCTAAGAATATTTTGCAGCAAACAGAAACGTCCAGACAAACTAATATTCACAGGTTTTATTTCAGATCTGACGGTACCTAGACTAAACACGTTAACAGAACAGATATTTGTGGTTTGTGTGCTGGTGATACACGGATTAAACACCTTAATAGAACAAATATTCATAATTTATTTCGTTGGTGGTACATAGACTAAACATCTTAAAAGAACAAATATTCATGGTTTGTGTTGTTGGTACACAGACTAAACATGGAACACGTTAATCGAAACACCAAGAACTGCTTATGTTTCAAAACTGAACAGAAGAGCCTGTTTGTGGGTTCAAGTTATGTTTTACTGTAACTCAAAGCACTTCTGAGTAAGTTTAAAGTAACTTCCAGTCTGTTCTCTTGGGTCTTCAGCGTCTTAAAAACTAGTCTTCTTTTTCGGTAAACAAAATTTATTACAGACAATTCCCGCCAAGAGAATATTCAGAAATTATGATGATATATGTGTCAAAGCTGAATTCTTAGCTATAGGAAACCAAATGACCAATGATTCTAATCGTTTTTAAAGATGAAATTCAGAACCAATAGGCAAAGAATTGCACAAATTACGACACAGCTTTAAGTATTTTTATTGTGCACATCTCTAAGTCATTTTATTGTGCACAGCTTTAAATCTTTTTATTGTGCATATCTTTTTATCGTTTTGTTGACAACAGCTTCAAACATTTTTATTGTGCATAGCTTTAAATCTTTATTTACACAGATTTAAGGCTCTTTTTAAATCTGTAATATTCTATATTCTGGATGCTCATGGCATGCTGCTTCTAACCCTAAAACCAAATACAAGCCAGTAAGATATTGTTTTTACAAAATCACAGCGGAATACCAAAACTATAATTTGTAAATCAGAAGAAGAAGTATGTTACTTCATAAGATACCGTAACATTCCATGTCTTATTAACGTGGTGAATAAACTGAATCGTATGAAACAAATCTGTAATAGTTTGAAATCTACATACAGGGTGGTCGCTAGAAAAGTGGAAAATTTGTCAAACAGCTATTTATTTTTACAAAGAATAACTTTTACAAAGTTTTTTAAAGGCATATGTTATATTACACTCATAGATGCTCAAAATGCATTTTATTCATGATGTAAAGAAATCAAAATAGAAATGAGTAAGCACGCATTTTATTCATGATCTCATCTGACCCTCAAATTTTCCGCTTTTCTAGCGACCACCCTGTACATTCTGTTTGTATCTCTTAAAAACAGTCAATAACGTAACAACACATAAACAGTTTTATTTAATATATTTCATATTTATTTCACATATTTATATTTTGGAACCTAATAAAACAAACACACAAGAAAGTCGTCCATTAAAATCATCTCGATATTTCTACAATAAATTTGAAGTTGGTATAACGACAAATACAAAAACTATAAGACCATTTAAAGCAATTAATTTATCAAAGATAAGTTTATATTATTTTGATAACCCATTGCTAAACGTCTATGTAATAACTGAAGGGCCCGGCATGGCCAGGTGGGCTCAGGCTTTTGATCGTAATCTGAGGGTCGGGGGGTTGAATCCCTATCGCACCAAACATGCTCGCCCTTTCAACCGTAATGTCGTTATTATGTGACGGTCTATCCCACTATTTGTTGGTAAAAGAGTAGCCCAAGAGTTGGCGGTGGGTGGTGATGACTAGCTGCCTTTCCTCTGGTCTTACACTGCTAAATTAGGGATGGCTAGCGCAGACAGACTTCCTATAGCTTTGCGCGAAAAAAACCAAGTTACTACCTAAGCCTACCGCATGAGAAAGATATAGAACACTGACACTACAGTCAGGTTTCGTTTGTTTGTTTTTGAATTTCACACAAGGCTGAAAGGGTGAGCACGTTTGGTGAGACGCAGATCCGAACCCGCGACCATACTATTACTATTCAAACGCCTTAATCCACCTAGCGATGGCGGACCGTTTAGAGTCAACTATTCTGACTCTTTAATGAACACACCTTGCTACTTAAGCCCGGTAGCGCTGAAAGACGTTGGACACTGACGCTACGGTTAGAATTACCGGCTTAAAGTTTGTCGTTTTTAAAAAGAAATACAACCTTAAAAAACCGAGATGCCTAATGATTAATAGAATTCAGAATCAAAAAATGACACTAACAGAAAAATAAATATAATTATCAACGACTGTATCGTAAATATATAGCTTATCAAAATTATATAAATTATACTAGTTTCATTTTGTTCTTGTGGTTCCATCTTCTTTCGGTAGGTGGCTGCTGAAAGGAACTGCCAACTCGTGAACGCTACAATAGGCATTGATTGTATATTATCATGCCTATTATTACGGTCACAAGATGGAGTTCACTGAAAGATATAACAGGTCATCCTCCATCTGTGGGGTCACTGAGTGCTTTAGTGAAATGTTTCGTAGGCTAAACAACTTGTCACTATAGGAAAGTTAAATGTACTGCGTCCTCTGCATTTTGGCGGGAAGAAACAACCAGTACTGAACGTAGTGTAAAGTACTCTTCTAAATAATTCAAAGAGAATACACCCAGATGTGACGTGTTTTCCAACTTATATATTTGTGCCCTGCTGATAAATTGTAGCTAATTTGATATCGACACGTCTCTCCGGCGAATAGAATTTTCCCATGTGTGAGATGGATTTGCAAACTCAAGCTAGCTCGTGACTAAACAACTTTTTACCATGCTAGCGAAAGTAGTTTTACGAGCGTTGCAATGCTAAGCCTAACGGAAACTATAATGCGAGAGAAAATAGTAGATTTTATAACATAATTAACAGAAACTTGTGCAAAAACTATTAACGTTTTCGGGAAAACGAACACTATATAAACAAAGTTTTCCTTTCCAGTTATGTAAAACAGTTATGTGACAACGATTTATTGTAAACTGGATAAATATATATTTATTATGTATGAAGAGTATTAAGTTTAAATATTTTTTTCCAAATAAATTTTGAAAATAAAAGCAAGAAGCGGGTGCATTTTAAACACAGATATATTTTATTGTTGTCATTTGACGCTAGCGCCCTCTTCCCATTAAAATGGTGTCAAAATAACATATTAACATCTTACCAAGGAGAAAAATACCTATATTATATTCTGGCTGTGGACTGATAAAAAAGGTAAGCAACAAATGACCACAATTTATCTGTACGTTAATAAAAATTCAATATCTCTATATGGGGTGGTAAAGAAGGAAAAACCACAATTTACCTGTCAGTTGATAAAGAAGGAAAAAATCACAATTTACCTGTCTGTTGATAAAGAAGGAAAAATCACAATTTACCTGTCTGTTGATAAAGAAGGAATACGTGGTCAACTAATCTAGGTGTTGGTTGGTATATTATACGTGCAGATTTATCACAAGAGATAGCAAGGAAAGACAATTTTTTATCTGTATGTTTCTAAATAAGGAATGCAAGATAGAACCGCTTGTAAGTGTTGCTTTACAAACGGCACTATTAAATTGTATTTATGGATCCATAAATGCTTTCAATTCTAAGTCTGAGTTGGGAATTCGTAATAGTTAAAACAAACTAAAAACGGTATTGGTTAACTCTAGTTGTGTGTTGATAAACGGTATTGGTTAACTCCAGTTGTGTGTTGATAAATGGTATTGATTAATTCTAGTTGAATGTTGATGTTCATAAAATCAATTGTTCAATTCCAGTAGAAGGTCAGTAAACTTCACAGATAAACAGAAAACATGAGTTAATGACAGTTAATGCTGACTCCTATATATAAGCTGAGAAAACGTACGATTGGTAAAAAGTTACATCGAAACGAAAAAGAACGAACCGAAAGATGACAAATTTGGAAATTAACCATTCATATCACAATATTGTTGAGAAAAGAAACTTTCACTTCGATATGTAGACTTGGCTCTACTCATACAAGTTCGTTATACAAGAGGGAAAATAGCCGAATTCACGAGAGGGGAAGAACTTTTGGGACAGCCGCAACAGATAAGAACATATCTCAAAAGAATGATTGTATAACCAGCAAAACAAAGAAGTCTGTACGGTGACGCTGTAATCAGTGTATATGTTAGACATTATGTTGGTATGAAAAAAATATAAATAATAAAACTTAACATTTAGAATGAAGTAAGTAATACTGAACATACAGATAATGTGTTGCTGTTGTTTCGTTGTTTCGAATTAAGCACAAAGCTACACAATGGGCTATCTGTGCTCTGCCCACCACGGGTATCGAAACCCGGATTTTAGCGTGTAAGTCCGCAGACATACCGCTTAGCCACTGAGGGGCTAAAGATAATGTGTAAAGACCGCTATGACAACCTTATCACATGTCTAAGTATGAATTGATACTGAAGAATTAGCTAATGGATAGATATTGTTAAGCTAATGAAAAAAATTTGGTAATCTCCATGTGAGCGGAACTTATGCGACAATGGGGTAAAGCGAATTGAAATATTCAGTTCTTTTGTTTAAAACTGTTGACTGGAGTGTTTGCAACCGATAGCACTAGCCGTCGTTCAACCGTTTCGTGATAGAGCTGAGAATATTTGTACTTGCAGCCAGGTTTGTTCTGTGTGTCTGACTTTCTGATGTCTGGAGAAGAATCATCTTTAATGAGGAAATAATATGAAAAAACAAAAACCTTCAATCTAGACCTGATATAATAGCTACCGTAATTGATGGTGGTTGTTTTGTGTTTAAGTATGTTAGTTTCTGTAAGATGCAGTTCTATTTTTCACCAGCTACTTTGATATCACAGAAGTTAAAACAAGAAAAATTTTCTATCAGATTTTCACTGGATGTTTTGTAAATGTAATCGGAAAAACTTAGCTTAAGTGTAACGCATTTATTCGTTTTCTTAAATTTCACGTGTATAGAATCATAGTTTTATACTTTGAAACCTTTCCAAAAGGCTTGACAAACTATACGTATATCTCCTCTTGGACTAAATTAAACTTTGTGTCGTTTACAGATGTAACATATGGGTAGCACCTGCGTACTGGATTATGCACGTGCCACGCGATTCCACTCTTATACAGCTGGTGGTATAACAATATAAGCAGGTGAGTAGAGGGCGAATAGATCTTTATAGACCCAAATAAATTAGTTATTTTTTAAACAAAAAGTAAAAAAAAGGAGATAAAATGATTGACACTCATCCTAAAAATAATGTTAACACAGAGACGTACTATTACTTGTTGCTTTCTCATGGTTCTTAAAAATAAGTATGTTCATTCAACGCTATCTTCGTCTCTATTTTATTATTCTGTTTTTATGCAGTTAAGCCCAATGCTACACAAATCTGGGTTATCTGTGTTGTGCCCACCACAGGTATTGAAACCGTGTTCCTAGCGATATAAATCTTCGAGTTTATCACTTGCGGGGAAGATCTTTTATATGCAAAAGTTAGTAATTATGGTTCTTTAAAACAAAAGGCAGTTCACTGGCTTTACACTTCAGCCATAGAAACAAGGTAGATAAGAGGTTCCAAGTACTTGCTAAATAAGTAATGGATAAATTATATGTTTACGATAGTACAATTATTAAATCAAACTGCTTGTGACATGATGGTTTTAATATATAACTCTGAAAGTTTAATTATCTCAATATTTCCCGCAGTTAACTTTAAAAAAAACAACACAAAAAAGCAATCGTCATTTTGGGCATGCGCAATACGACTTACCTGCTGTGGCACTGAGTCGTTAAGATCAACAATGGACGTGGCATATACATAGACATACATAACAAATAAGGACGGGCTAATACAAAATATGCCATTACTGAGTACATATACAACAAAGGAAGAGCGAATAATATAAAATATGTTATTACTAAGTGCATACACTCAACAAAGGAAGACTGAATAATATAAAATATGTTATAAATATGGCATTACTAAGAACATATACAGCAAATATAGACTGAATAATATAAAATATGTTCGGAACATGGAATTAATAAGTACATACACAACAAAAAAACTGAGTTATACAAAATATGTTCCAAATATGCCATTAATAACTACATACACAAAAAACAAATAACGATTGATATAAAATATGTCATTAGTAAGTATATACACACCAACGAAAAAATGAATAATGTAAAATATAACATTTCTAAGTACATACACAACAAAGAAAGACTGAAGAATATAAAATATGTTCTAAATGTGCCATTACTAAATACATACACAAAAAGAAAAGCGAACAATATGAAATAGTTTCTACATATGCCATTACTAAGTAGATACAAAACATTGGAAGAACGAATAATATAAAATATGTTCTGAATACTTGTTGTTGTTGTTGTTTTAATTTCGCACAAAGCTACTCGAGGGCTATCTGTGCTAGCCGTCCCTAATTTTGCAGTGTAAGACTAGAGGGAAGGCAGCTAGTCATCACCACCCACCGCCAACTCTTGAGCTACTCTTTTACCTACGAATAGTGGGATTGACCGTAACATTATACCACTCTCACGGCTGAAAGGGCGAGCATGTTTGGCGCGACCGGGATTCGAACCCACGATCCTAAGATTACGAGTCGCACGCCTTAACACGCTTGGCCATGCCGGGCCTGTTCTGAATATGCCATTTCTAGGTACACATACAACAAATGAAGAGCGAATAATACAAAAATATGCCACTACTAAGTTCTTGCCCAACAAAGCAAGAGCGAATAATATAAACTATGTTCTATACATGCCATCACTATGTACAGAAACAACAAAGGAAAAACGAATAATATAAAATATGTTCTAAATGTGCCATTACTATGTACAGAAACAACAAAGGTAAAACGAATAATATAAAATATGTTCTAAATGTGCCATTACTATGTACAGAAACAACAAAGGTAAAACGAATAATATAAACTATGTTCTAAATGTTCCATTACTATGTACAGAAACAACAAAGGTAAAACGAATAATATAAAATATGTTCTAAATGTGCCATTAATAACTACATACTCAACAAGAAAAGGGCGAGTAATGTCAAATATTTTCAAAGTATGATACTACTAAAATACATACACAACAAAGAAAGATTGTGTAAAATAAAATATGTTCTAAATATGCCATGGCAGAGAACGTACACAATAAAGAGAGATTGAATAGTATAAAATATGTTCTAAATATGCCATTACTAAGTACATAAACAACAAAGTAAAACTCAATAATATAAAAATTGTTCTAAATATGTCATTACTAAGTACAGACAAAACGTAGGGAGATTTGGTAGTGTAAAATATGTTTTATATAATCATAACTAAGTATATATATAACACACTAAGACTGAAGAATATAAAGTATGTTATAAATCTCGATTTATTAAATATATATACATTAGAGAAAGAACGATTTTTGTTTGTTTGTTTGGAATTAAGCACAAAGCTGCACAATGGGCTATCTGTACTCTGCCCACCACGGGTATCGAAACGCGGTTTTTAGTGTGTAAGTCCGCAGACATACCATTGTGCCACTGGGGGGTAAGAGAAAGAACAAATAATATAAAATATTTTCTAAATATTCCATGGCAAAGGACATAGAGATCAAAGGAAGAGCGAATAATATAAAATATGTTCTAAATATGCCTTTCCAAAAACATACCCAACATAGCAAGAACAAATAATATAAAATATGTTCCAAATATGTCATTACTAAGTACATACACAACAAAGAAAGATTAAAGCTTTCAACTCGTAATGTGAGGGTCGCACCAAACACGCTCGTCCTTTCAGCCGTGGAGGTGTTATAACGTGACGGTCACTCCCACTACTCGTTGTTAAAATAGTAGCCCAAGAGTTGGCGGTAGATGGTAATGACTAGCTGCTTTCCCTCTAGTCTAATACTGCTAAAAATAGGGACGGCTAGCGCAGATAGCCCTCGTGAATCTTTACTTGACAACGTAAGAGCGAATTATTTAAATTAAGCTCTAAATATTCCACTACTAAATCTATACACAACAAAGAAATGGCGAATAATGGAAAATATGGTCTTAATGTATCATTAATAAGTACATACTCAACAAAGAAAAGTTCAACAATATAAAATATCCCTTTGCTTAATGCATACGCAACAAAGAAAGACTGAATAGTATAAGCAATAGACTAAATATGCCATTACTTATTCCATATACAACAAAGGAAGACTGTATAATATAAATTATGTTCTAAATATACCATTAATAATTACATATACAACAAAGGAAGAGCGAATAATATTAAATATATTCTAAACATGCCATGATTAAGTCCATACACAACAAAGGAGTAGCGAATTATATAAAATATGTTCTTGGTATGCCTTTACATAGGACTTGTACAACAAGGGAAGAGCAAATAATATAAAATATATTCTAAATATTCATTAATATTTACCTTTGTAACAAAGAAGGAGCGAATAATATAAAATATGTTCTAAATATACCATTACTAAATAGATACACAACAACGAAAGACTGAATAATGTAAAATATGTTCTAAATATGTTTTTACTATGTGTATACACAACATAGGAAGAGCGAATAGTATAAAATAACCTATTACTAAATACGTACACAAAAAAGAGACCGGATAATATAAAATAAGTTCTAAATATTCCATTACTAACTACTTACACAACAAAGGATGAGCGAATAATGTAAAATGTGTTATTAATATACCATGGCTAAGTGAATACACAATAAAGACTGAATAGTATAAAATATGTTATAAATATGCCATTGCGAAGTGCATAGAAAACAACGGAAGAGAGAATAATATAAAATAAGTTCTAGATATGCCATTACTAGGTACATACACAACCAAGGAATGGCGAATTATATAAAATATATCCTAAATATAGCTTTTTAGGGACAAAGGAAGAACGTATGCTATAAAATATGTTATAATTAGGCCATGACTAAATCGATACAAATATAAAATATGCCATAACTAAATATTTGTAGCGACAGACAGGATGAAAAACCCTCAAACTAAGTCAATTACATTTAATCTAAAATTTACGAGACACGAAACAAAAAAAGGCCCACGACTAACTCTATATATTTGAACTGGACTAGCTTTATATGATTGTACTTAACTGTCACTATTATACTTACATCTGTATATTTGTATTTACTGATTGTAAATATTGATTCTATATATTTGTATTGGACCGATGTTGACAAAACATTATCGAAACATTCTTTTAAAAGTTGTAATAAATTTGCCTACCGTTTCAAACCGTCTCCTTGTAATTTTCGAATCATTTGATTCATAGCTGTCTTCATGGTGTCACTTGGTTTTTGACCTAATGTATTGGTTGATTGAGAATTGCCCTTAACTTTATCTCACGTTTACCTTCAACAATTTCCTTGATATGCAGTCTAAGTAAATTAGCACTAAGAGTTTGATTAAGTTTCATTCAACAAATCATATGTCGTAATTACCGAATAACTGCAAATGTTAGAGAACTTAGCTCAACATACACTTTATTCTACAAGTGTTAACTCTTGTCCTTTTTCCGCCACTTCTGTTTTTTTTTAAAGACAGGGAATATTGATAACCAGTGTTTGACCCGCAGGTTTTGGTCGCAGACATTTGTTTCTGAATCGAATGAATTATGTTATGCGGGCACCGAACTATAGTGCATGAAAACAAGAGAGTTTTATTTAACTTTACTGAACATAGCTTATTTCTATAGATAACTGTATTTGTTGTCTAAAGACAATTTATCAAGACTCGATAATGTTTAACTATTAAGTAGAATAACTGAGAGAATTATCACAGAATATTTAAGTAGATAATTCTCTAAACTTGAATTTTAAAGATAGGTGTCGTCCTAGAAAACAAAGTCATACGACATTATGAAACGTGCTGTTTATAAATTATATAACAAGATTAGCCGTTCCTGATTTTAAACTGAAGAAGGAAAAAAAAGGCAGCTCGTCAAGAACACCAACCGCTGACTCCTGGGCTACTCTTGTTTCACCGAATAATAAAAACTAACTGCCACTCTAATAATGCACTTGAGGCTTTAAAGTATAGAGCACATTTTTTGCAAAAACGGGACGCGAGCTATATATTCTAAGATTCATTGACCGCAAGCGCTAACCAATAACCTATGCCAACAAAAACTAAAATCAATTATTTTTTTCTAATTACGATCCCAGACTATTGATGATGCGTAAAGTTAAAATGGTAAGCGTAAATGTGTTAATTGAACTCAGTCACTCGAACTTTAGACAAAAATGACTAGACACGTTTAGTAAGTTCAAACAAATGGTCTGTCCCTTACGGTTGTGATAAATATACATTCTTTTTTTTTAATATTTCATGACACATTTTACTGATAAACATCTAATAACCTATCAGTAATTAAATATTATTCAGAGTTCAAATAAATGTTATTATATCAGGTAGTGAATTAAATTGTTGTGTTGAATTTCGAGCAAAGCTCGAAAGCTTTTTTCACTCGAGAGCTGTTTGAGCTAAATTAGAAGTGAAATATTATACTAGTCAACAGTACCCACCACTAAAAGGGCGAGCTTGTTTGATGACTGGAATCAAACCTGTGACCTGCAAATTACGAAACAAGTGTTCTAATCACTGAGCCATGTTAGGACTAGAACAACAGGTAAAATGCGTGATGAGTTATGTATATGATAAGTATGTAAAAATATGAAAAATTGAACAAACATGCCATAGAAACAGCCTGTATTCTGTTGTTGATTTTTATAATAACCCCAACAAGTATGAAGCAGTAATGTATTCATATATGTATTATATTACTTCGCCTACGATCTCAATATTGTGAGCTGCACGAGTTCTGTACCACCTGAGTTTACCCCTACATAGAAATACCCCTTCTCAAGTGACTCAGTGATATGTCTGCGGACTTACAATGCGAGAAACCAGGTTGCGGTACCCGTGGTGAAAAGAACACAGGTAGCCCATATGTATCTTTGTGATCAACTTCAAACAAAATTCAACAGCAATGACTCGCTTTCTGGTACAGTTGCCATTACATTCATCACGTTTGAAATAAATATTTCTGAAAAATAAACGATAATCATTTGTGGTCAGTTCGTACTATTAATAAACAGATTTATTAAGAATGTTCTTTTTCTTTGCTAACCAAATAGTATTATCTTATACTTCACTGTCATATTCTTTCTTAACTGTTGCATATTACCATAAATGACGTTACTATCAGAAGAAATAAAGAATAGGGTAACAATATATCTAGCTCACATCACGTGGTAGTACAAAACAATGACGTCATAATCAGCTAAAAAAGGTAACAGTAGTACAGCTGTTTTACCAAGCATGTACATCTGGTGGTATTAAACACAAACTAGTACAAGAGCACATTTTCTGTAGAAAGTTGATTTTGTTTGTTCAACGAAAGAAACAAAGAGTTGAAATAGTGTTTATTGTTTTATACCTGATTCCTGAAAAAACACACCTATTTCTATGTGTGATACTAGTATTAAAATCCTGAATATCCCGCTCCTTTTTTCTACAATTGAAATTTTATGCGCATGTGGGATAAAAACCCTGGGGCAAAGACCAGTGATTGTCAGGTGTAGCCACCTCTAATTATAACTGCTCAGAAATAGAAGGCAGTTAACTAGCAACACACGCCGTTACAAAGGATTTTTCAGAAAATTTAACTAAAAGATGAGATTGACTCCTCAAAACCAAGACCATTCAATGCACAGCATGTTATGCTAATCATTGGGCTACACCTGACCTTTTCTGATATTCAGTAAAGTGAGATAGTAAATTTGAAGATAACCAAAGCATTTCACTTTTAAAATTATTTCAACCTACGAACTATTAGTCTCAGATGTTAATGTTTGTTTGTTAGAGATGTAAAGCACAAATCAACAGAAAGGACTAGTTGTGCTTTATCAACCACGAATATTGAAACCTGTTTTCTGTGGTGCTAACCTGCACATTTACCGCTGGGTGGGGGTCAACTTTGAAGGATATCTAGTGAATATCACCCACCCCTGCTCTAGTCTGACCTAATAGTGCGATATGATAGTCTCACTTATAGGGCAACTCAGCCCTAAAGTATTCAGTACGTCTTTTTTTTTTTCGGCAGCGAAGTGCTAACCACGAATTCGGGATTCATAGTCCAGTCACGCTAACCACTAGATCACACTCGCAACTATTAATAAGGATGACACTATATACCCATAATTTATAATTTTACACGTTGTTTGAAAAACAAATGTTATGCAAGGACCAGAATAGCATGTTGGTCACAGAAATGTTCCGTTCTAAATTTTAAAAATCTAAAGACTCGTAGTTGCTCTTTCGGGTTAATATTTTGATTAAGCACAGTTTGTATGAGTTTCTACTTAATTATATTTTTACGTCACTATCACGCATTTTTACAAGCTTTGTTAACGTAAATCTACAGGAATATATATTTTGGAGATATAACATATTCGTGGTATATATTTTTTTATGAATATGTCTGACAGTATTACGATTCTTTACCGCATGGACGTTTTCAGAAGGATTAGAATTTTCAGAATATATGGAAATATAAAATAAAACTAAATTTTATGAAAACTGTTGTTGTTGTTTTGAATTAAGCACAAAGCTACACAATGGGCTATCTGTGCTCTGCCCACCACAGGTATCGAAACAAAAAGTCACGTGTAATTTGTTTTCACTCCTTGTTAAAAATCTCTTTAACTCCTATGGTAAAAACCTTTAAAAAGGAAAACATAACAAAATTAAATTATCACTATTTAAATTTGATATTAGATAAAGTTAACAATAGTACAAGAAGTTTACCCGAGTTAAATAAAGGCTTTAAGGTTTTTGCAGTACATATGCAAAATTTAATTGTTCACTTTATATAGACGTTTCATTTAAAAGGAACATGTGACAGAACAGTTATTTACATGCTAAATATTTACCTATAGTAAAAAAAAGCATTATTAATTAACTATTATTTTTAAACAAGATTGACTTACAAATAAGATCGAATTATTAATATATAAATAAAATATACAGATGTTTTCTATTGTGGTATGTGTTTGTCTATCATATGCTTGTCAAATTATGGAAGATTGTTTTCGTAACTAATTTGGTTTTTACTTAATTGGAACTTAAATTACAGTTGTGGTTTTCTTCTCATGTATTTATTGTGCTTCTATTGTTATAAAATAGTAATTTTATATTATTATTCACTTATTTTCGCTGTCAATTATTAGAAATGGCACTGTGATTCTTAAAATGTAATTCTTCCAAAAGTTTATTTGTTTTACTTGTAAGCTCAGCACGATCGTGGCAATTAATCTGTACAGAACTGAAAAGTAGTTTGAAGTAAAAACTTCAAATTATAGAAAAATAATAATTTTTTTATGAAGTTTGTAATTTTATGTTGACAATAATATTAGAATTTAATGTAGGCCTAGCTATAAGCTCATAACGAATAAACTCAAAAATGAAAATACCAGTTAATTAGTATTAGTACTAATAATACTAACGATATATAATAATAAAAAATACATATTTAGTATCAACATTTTGGAATTAATAGTACTAGCTGGTAAGATTCAACTTTCAATTTTACGTAGTTGTTTTAAATTTAAAACTTTTAAGAGGAGCCAGTTAAGAATCGATTATAAAGTGTTTATTTGTGCTTTAATTACACAGAATGTTAACTCCATATGCTTAATGATCAATACTTGTGAAATGCCATATATAAAGAGAAGTAGCATATATTTCCACGGTAATTAGTTTTTATTTGTAAAAATATGAATAAGAAACGTATGAATAAACTTAAGAATGTACAGTTGAAATGTTTTGGTGTGCAGAAATACCTTAAACTATATTTCAATAGAATGTGAACCTAGTGGCTTTTAACTCACAGTTGTTGTGTTATAGATATAAGTCTGTAGCATGTATCTTTCTTCCAGACGTTTTACTGTTATAATCTCTTTAAGTTTTAAAATTTAGTGCATGTTCATACTATTTAAAAACATTGTTTTATGTTTGTACACACATTTCTTTAGTGTCCGACACTGAACTGTCATGGTGTTGTAAGATGTACTATCAGTAGGTGGATTGTTTTGAATTATGTGGTAAATAATATGTCAAATGCAGCTCATGTGAGAATATCAAATTAATTTATTCTACAATATTTGCTACAAGCTACATTCAGTGTGACGTAGGTTGAAGCTTAATTGTATAAACAATGTTTGAATAGAAACTTTAAAGATTAATTTCAGTGTTAATGTACATGTAGAATATCTTTGTTAAATGATCATCTTAATAGACATGACAGCTCTCACTAAAATAAAACTAAACTCAATCTTTACATACCAAACACTTCACTAGTTTCTTATTGAATCTTTACACACTAAATAGTTGTGCTTATAATGTACCCTTGTCATACTATAATAAACCAGATATTCTAAGACTACTTATATGAACTTTCTAAATTTTAACATTTATAATATAGCCTACAAATATTAATAAATCATGCAGAACAACATTAAGTAAATCACGATATAAGAAATCTGAACACGTGTTTTGTTGGCCTGCTTTCCAAAACCATTTAGTTTTATTCATTTGTGATTAATTACAAAAATATGTCATTTTTAAAAATAAAATAATGTAATCCAAATATCATTTTTCAGGCACTTAATGGTAATGTTAAATGTAACAGTGGTTAATGCTGGCTGTTTTTCTTTCATTAAAAGTTGGGATGAGTTGTGTATTTGTGTTAAGACAAATTTGTATTGCATTTTATAAATTTTACATAACTATTTTCAGAAATAGCTCTGTTCTTTAATTTTCTCAAATGTTCTAATGTCTGCTGTAAAGATCTTTTATTGTGATATATTTTGAAGCACAGTGTCATGTGAAGTAAAAAAAGCTGTCAGTTCAGCCATGATGTTGGTATATTTCACAGGTAAATATTCATGACTTACAATTCATGACAATTATAAGTTGTACAAAACATTAAATATTTAAAACCTGAAGAAAAACATTCCTACCATTGAAATAACAGCTATGATCTTGAGTGTTTAAGATAACAGTTCTGACCTAAGAAGGAAAAACTGTCATATTCTGTTATTTATAGGTAAAGATTAGTTTGTTACATTCTAAGTCTCCATTGAGTACTGGTAAGTGTTATTTGAACAAATGTAAGGTTAAAGCTATTTTATAATCACATGTAACTACTTTCCTATGTTATTGTTTTATATTTTAATTTCCTTAAAGGTAAAGATTTTTCTCTTTTTCTTAATTTATATTTTAACATTGTTCCTCTGTTTCATTATTGTAAGTTTTGAGATGGTTTGATGTAAATGCCACTTGTAATTCTTCTAAGCCTTACTAAGTATACAGTATTAACTTTAGAATTTAGAAGAATGTATATTTCTACAAAGATTTTTTATATTGCTAATGTATTTTTACACATCATCTTTAACTCTTTACACACAGATCTATGGCAAAAATAACATCATAATTAGTTTTTTTACTTTCTCAAGTTACAGCCACAGCAGGTTTAGGTCACAGAACAGAGATAGAACCAGAGATCATGACAAGAACAGTGACGGAAGGTTGACAGGTTGGTCATAGAGATTATCACTGAAGACTTTACATGTGTTTATGTACTAATGACTGTAAAGCTACTGACATTATAATGAACCAATTCTATATAACAAACTGAAAATATAATGAAGCCAATACACTGATCCACAATTTTAGTATAATAAAGATTTCAGTAAAAGGACACAATTCTGCACTGTTTATTATGGTACAGTGCAATTAATAATTCATTCTTGTCCTTTTTTCAGAAAGAGAAAGATTCCATAGCATATCCCCTAACAGATGTCGTAGCAGGTAACTGTGAACTGAATAACATAACATCTGACAGGTATCTGTGAACTGAATAACATAACATCCGACAGGTATCTGTGAACTGAATAACATAACATCTGACAGGTATCTGTGAACTGAATAACATAACATCTAGCAGGTATCTGTAGCAGGTCCTTGTGAACTTAATAACATCTAGGAGGTCCTTATGAACTTAATGACATAACATCTAGCAGGTATCTGTAGCAGGTCCTTATGAACTTAATGACATAACATCTAGAAGTCCATGTAAACTTAATTTTCCACAATGTAAGTTTGGTTCTCTGAAGAAATGCTGTTTTGCAGTCAGTTGTTTACTTCGACTACATTAGACTATATGTGCTTAAAGATATTCAGCCAGATTAAATATCCATTACACCAAGTATATTTTGGTAACATGAAATTAGATTAAAATATACACTTCACTCTGTATGTTTTGGTGACATTCAATCGAGTTTTATGTTCACTATGCTAACTTGAATGTATTGTCATGATAACCTATTGAGATACATTTACATCAACTTAAAGATGTTAATTTCTAGGTATACAAGTTTTATATAAACATAAGTTGTATATGTTATTATGTTGTGTAGGAAAAACATTACAAGTGTTGTATTTAAACAATAGTTAAAATGATGGCTTTTTTAGAATAATATGCAAACAAATCAAATTTTGGAAAACTCACACCAATAATTTTGCATTGTATTTATAACAGAACCTAAAGAATTTAATTTATTATGCATTTCAATGATAAGATTGTTGATATTTGTTTTCCGAGTTTTGATTAATTTGTATAGGAATTTTTCACTTTTATTATAAAATGGCAAATGCGTATGTACACAAAACTGAGTGTGTTCAGATGGTATTGCTTTAGCTAGAGTGATAAACTAGAAAACATATGTCAGGTCACCCAGACATAATTCTGTGTCTAGATCATTATCATCTTATGGTGGTCACACTCAAAATATTCTGTTGTGTCAAGGTAAATATAATGATGTGTATATTTTTAAAATATAACTTTCTCCACTATTAAGTCATGAACATTCCCTAGTAGCAGGGTGTTATTGTGAATGGACTGTGTTGAATTTAATTTATGCTATAAACAGAAGACCATAGAACACAGTAATTATTTTAGCAGTGACAGATATATAAAGTAATTGCAGTTGAATTAATTAATTAATTAGTTTCTAGATCATCAGAGTTGTTTCTAGCAAGTTTGTCTAGCGTAGGACAAATTCTGTATTGCCTACAATCTGGTTACACTCTATATATTTCCAATATTTGGTCCTTCGAGGTTGTTTTTTTACACTCGTGCTTTGGAAAAGTTAATTTATTAATACATCTCAGGCTCTTTGTCTTGAACTGGTGTAAACTGCTGGCAACTCATTCCTCAATCACTCATCATGTTAAAAGAGTAGAGCTAACTTAAGTGAATCTCTCTTTTTTTCTGTGACTCTCATCTTATTATTTCAGAATATTACAAATAAGAAGCCTATAGCTTATCCATTCACTTTCTAATCTTCTAAACTGCTGTAAGTTTCTCTCTCTTGGCCTTTTTTATCAAGAGAAAAGAAGTTAGAAAATATCTTCTTATTTATAATTGTTCCATTGACGTTATCAGTCTACCAAACCCTTTCCAGTGAGTCATCTTGTCTTAGATAAGGAAACCATAAGTTAGGCTTAATTGATGATTTGTGTAGAGAGATCACTTTCTTTGACTTGTCTATAAATACACTAAAAATCATCTGTTAGGTTTCTTAATAACAACAGTGCACTATGTTGATGGCTGAAATGTCTTATTCCAGATTCTTTCTGTAATTGTGCTATTGAGTGGTTTCTTGTATGGACTAAACATGTAGTCGAAATAAAGTATTGTGTACTTAATATAATTAAAGGTCACTAGTCAGATATCTACCTCTTCATCTGCATCACAGTAAAGTCTTCAGTACAGCTAGAATTAATATCATTAATGATTTTTAAAAATTGCTTAATTATGAACATCATTAATGTAAATAATTTTTATAAAAAACATCAAAGGCTCCAGCACTAACTGATGTACTTCATTAATAGCAAGGGTCCACTTTGTCTAGAATCTATTAATAACAACTTTTATGGCTCTAGCACTAACTCTGATGTGCTTCACTAGTAACCAAGGGTCCACTTTGTCTAGAATCTATTAATAACAACTTTTATGGCTCTAGCACTAACTCTGATGTGCTTCACTAGTAACAAGGGTCCACTTTGTCTAGAATCTATTAATAACAACTTTTATGGCTCTAGCACTAACTCTGATGTGCTTCACTAGTAACCAAGGGTCCACTTTGTCTAGAATCTATTGATAACAACTTTTATGGCTCTAGCACTAACTCTGATGTGCTTCACTAGTAACAAGGGTCCACTTTGTCTAGAATTTACCAACAACAACCTTTTTGCTGTCCAATTAACACTCCTACAAAAAAATATTTACATCCACTAAAGTGATACCCTTAGTGGATGTTTTAAAAAAAAAATTAAATATTATTTTGCAAATGTCTGAAAAGTCAAAATATTATTGCTCCTTAAAATATAAAGGGATAGGGTCAGTGAATGGCAATTTCATTAAAATACAAAATTATTAGCCTAATATTAATAACCTTTCAAGTTGCTCTGGGGCCTATTAGGCCCCAATTTTCATAGGAGTGTTAACTAGACTTTCCCTAAACACCAGTAATGTGATTTCTTAGCTAATCTTTTGTGTTGCACCTCATTTAAGTACACCAAGTACTTCACATTTCCATCACTCATGTCTGAAAGTTATTTAATACTAATATTATAATCTCAGTTAAAAATACAGTAATAACTAAATACAGTACTTTTGGTAAATAAATGTAAGACAGTTTTAACATAGAGTTTAGTGGTCTAAATTTTACTACATGGTCAAATTAGGCTTGGTAGTACATGTTATGGTATTACAGAATTAGGTATATTCATCTTACTGGTAAATTGTTAAACAGGATAAATGCATTGTTTTACTAATAAATAACAACTAGAAACTAGTTTACTGTCTTTTGGTATTTGAATAATTAAATTATTAAGTTGTGAGTTCTATATAACTAAATATAAACTTTATTAGTAGTAGAGACAAAGTAATGATAAAAAATAGCATAACTGATTTGTGAAAGTTAGTTTTAATGGTAACAGTGTTACCAATAGGTTGCTAATATTTAGGACTAAGTATTTATTTTGAGGCTATAAGTATAAATATGATGGTAAAGACTAGTGTAGGGGTTAAGCATTCACAGTTTGTTAGGCGTAGTGGGTGCAAAGAGAGGGTTTTATTTAGGAGCTCAGGACTGGCATATGATGAAAATGTGGCAACTTTCAGACAGAGTTTATAGGTTGTAGGCTATCCTAGTTAAAGTAAAGACAACAGATAAAGATAATGGTAGCAGAATTTCATCAAGAACTTAAACTATTACATACAAGAAATACATCAGCTGACAATGACTTTCAGGAAGTTAGAAAGAGTAAAAGTAGGGTCACTTAGTGGTAATGAGGGTAAGTAGGGAGAAAAGAATCAGATGATACCCAGGTGGAGGATATAACAGACAGAACAGGAGATATAATAAAGGGAGCTAGCAGAGATGAAGTTTCTGTTATGCATGTTGTGACTTATATGAGAAAAGATAAGTCAGCAGAACTAATTAATAAGTACAAAGGTTGATTAGAACACTTAAAGGAAAAGACCATAATGTAATTTTGTAAGGTATAATGCCCAGATGGGGATGAATTATAAGTAGGTCTTTTGGGCTAAATAATAGGCTTAGCTTAGTATGTAAGGATGAGCAGATTGAATGGTTGGAATAGTGGGGTTGGATCAGTGGAACAAAGGAGGTTTTTGGAATGAATGGTTTACATTTAAATGTGGTAGATTCTGGGTTAGCTAAGGCTGTTAACTGTACTTTAAGGAAAGTTTTAAACTGGAACTAGATAATGATGAGAGCAAGAAAAATTAAATGCAAAAGAATAAGAGACAGAGAAAATTTCAACATGGGATTGAAATGAGTATAGAAGAAGTTATAAGGATAGGCTTAACTGTTACCATTATAATATTAGAGGTATAATAAATACAATAGATGACTGTAGAACACTTGTAGGAATAGAAGAGTTTGACATGATAAGAATAACTGAAACATGGTTAAACATAGATGATTGTGATGACATAGGTTTCTGTAAAATACAGGGTTACAGGTTATTTAACAGGGGTAAAATATTAAAAATTGGGGAGGAGTGGCTTTATTTGTAAAATGTGAGATATGTTTTGTTGAAATTGAGGATATCAAATACAATAACATGGAGTTCTGTGTAGGTTTATGTTAGTGGATATAAAAGGAAAAGGTTATTGTTTGGTATTTGTTACAGATCACCAAATAAAACTTGTGAAATAAATGAGAAACTTTACAGTGAGATCAAGGTTTCAGGTGTTAATGAAGTCATAAATATGGATGATTTTAATTTTAGACATATGAATTGGAAAAGATAGAGTCAAACAATGAGGGAGAAAGGTTGTTGGAAACTTTTCAGAATGTATTTTTTCACCTCTTCATCAATAAACCTACTGGAAACAATGCTATTTCACATTTCTTGTGAATTTCAAATATAGAAATAATTGAGATGGTAGAAACTGGGGAACATCTGGGTGCAAGTGTTCATGTTTTTTTTTGTTCCAGGTTTTCCTGCATGTGTCTTGTTCTGTAGAAACCAGAAAAGAACATTTGAAAGACCAGCACTCTCAAACACTTTAACATAAGCTTTGCCATCATCGTCCTTGCTTTTAGCTTTAATGTTGTAAGGCAGATGTTCCTTGTCAGTTGTTTTAGATTTCTTTAACTTACTATTTAAATCCTTCACTTTCCTGTAATTCTACACGTCTTTCATCTTCTAGATCAATCTCAGCAGAATATACTGAAACAACGTTTTTGTAGCATTTAATTAGTTTTAAAATTAAGTGCAGAACAACATTTCAACATTTGCAAACTATCTTTGTTGACCTGAAGATGACCTAAGAAGGTCGAAACATAGTTCTGTACTTTATTTTAATTAAAGCTTAACATTCATTTCAGCTGTCTTGAGAATAATGTTGTTTTTCAGTTATGAATAAAGCAACTTGTAATGTATCCCTACAGCAACATAGTGTTATGCATATCAGTCTCAAAGGTTTAATTTTTATATACTTGTAATGTTTTTTTTTAGTTTTTGCTTAAGTTGTTCCAACTCAGTTTAATGCTTTACTTGTTTAACTGACAAGTCCTAGTATTGGTTGACATGCTGTTATGGATTCTTCTTTACTTTCACTTTATGTCCCTAAAACTATTAAAGAACATATTTTAAAACATTAAAATAAAGAATGTAACTTGTTATAGCAATCTAAAATTCATATTTACTATTGAAATAATTTGTAGCTTTGAAGTTGTTGGATATTTTTCAATCAGTGAACCATTTCCTGAGGAAGGACAATAGGTAATAATAACAAAGTAGTTGTGGCTAATGTGATGTTTAATGTATTGTTTGTTAAGTTTACATGAAGTTAAAGAATTAACGATAGCCAAGTAAGAATGATGGATAGGACAAAGTAAGTGATAAGAAATATCCCTCAATGATGATACATTATTGTAAGAATACTTTCTACCCTCTACTTTTGTGCGACTGAGGCATCCAGCTTTTCTGCTAGGCCTGGCTTTTGTAAGCACACAAAACTTCCATTAGATGAGGCCAGGTGTCATTGTATTGGGCTGCATACTAGAAGGTGCTCTCCCCTTTCACCTTAGTTATCTATTGTAAAATAAGAGATCTGAACGATAGGGGTATCATATTTTGATATTTATTGCATTTTTGCACAAGGTTAAATTTGGATTTAAAATATGAAGTAATTAAAACTTTAGTATATGAAATATTACAAAATATGTAAGATTAAAACACTGATAGTATAGGAGAGTTCAAATTTGTGTGAAAAACATGAGGAGCCTTAAATACATGAGGTAAATTATATAAAGTTTTTTGTTAGTATTAACAATAAATGTAATGTGCTTTTGTATGGCTAGATGGCACCACCACAACGTTTGTATTTTAAGTAGCTTTGGTTTATTTTGGATTTCACGCAAAGCTACACGAGGGCTATTTGCACTAACCATCCTTAATTTAGCAGTGTGATACCAGAGAGAAGACATATAGTCATCACCCTTTTGGGCTACTTTTTTACCAACAAATAATGGGATTGACCATCACATTATAATACCTCTACAGCTGAAAGGACAAGCATGTGTGACGGGGATTCGAACCTGTGGGCCTCAGATTATGAGTCAAGTGCCTGAACCACCTGGCCTAGTAGCTTTGAATAATTCTAATAATCATGTTCTTGTTTAGAGCACAAATTCTTACAATGGAGTATCTCGGCTGTTTCTTGCCTTATAATACTAATAGTTCTTAGTGTTCTTTTCTATTGTTAGATGGCAGCATTAAAGTTTATTATTTTAAAATAAAGCAGACATCTCGTTATAAAACGTAATGAATTAAGAATTATAACCACAGTCACGAATATATAATATTTAATCATTAATTTGGCCTGCAGATACTTGAATAATGTTGTCATAGTTGGTATTAAATTTTACATATTTGTTACTATGGTTGTACCGTATTTTCCGGTTCATAAGCCGAGGCTTAAGTGAGTGGGTCGTGAAATCGTGGGACGATATTAGTGTTGAAACTGTAGAGAAGTCATGTAAAAAATGCAGCATCTCAAATGCAATGGATGGAACGGAAGATGATATGTTGTGGTTGGACGACGACGAGGAAGACAACATTCCACTCACTCAGCTAATAACACCATAGGATAACCCGTACGACGACCTAGAATTGGAATCTATTATTTGGTGCTTCTGACGATGAATTTGATGGATTTTAATAAATTTCTGAGATTAAAGTGTGTATTTTTTTTATGAATTTTGTTATTTCTATGAATACGTCATTCGTAATGTATAGACCTTTTTCTATTAATAAATAAAGTTTTTTCAACTGAAATAATTCTGCATTAATTGTGATATCAAAGGTATGATTTTGAGGCCGATTTTGGTCTTCGGTATTTTTTGGTCCAAAGCTGGTGATCGGCCAGTAAGCCATCCCCCAAAAATCAGGTCAAAAATTTAGGGACAGAAATTCGGCTTATTAGGCGGAAAATACGGTAGTTCTTACCTCATTACTTTGTTGTAGAAAGATTCTTACATTATTTTAAAAGTAATTTTTTTTTACTTTTTATGTTCTACCTGTATGAACTATATACTTTACCTTTAGAAATTGTTTCCTGTATATTCATTAATTTGTTGAATTATTCATTGAGTTTAAAGATATTTATTATTTGTATTATGCATATATTTTGGTGTGTATGTGTGTGTGTGTTTTTAACAGGACAAAAGTGAGTGAAATGTTGGATCAAATGGCCTATTTACTTTTGTTCCAGGCTCTGTGGTATGATTATTCAGGCAAAATTATTATATTAGACATTTTTAAAACCTGTAGTAGAGTGATTTTCACCACAGTAATTCAAGGTATGATGTTGTATCGACGTATCTCAGTAGGTTTTGGGTGGAAAATATTTGTATGAGATAAGTTTTGGAAGTGATCTTTATCAGGGCCTAACATTAAGTTTTACTGTACCAAATGATGTATAATTATTAGTAATATTCCACATCAAAAACAGAAATAAAAATGAATGATTCAAGTTTTTTTTCAGTCAACATGTTCCTTGAACTGTAGCTTTGGCAGGTTTAGCAGCATCTGTTATTTATCTGTATAGCTCAAGAAGTTATGTAGAAGACAGAACTGTCACCAGCTACCTTCTGGATGAAATAGATATAACAGGAAAATTAATTCACATACTCTGATTTCCTGTTTTCATTTTGCTTTAGTAATAAACAGGTACTAATTCCTTGATCATTTTAAGACAGTTATCACAATTATCAGTTACTGTTGTTATAAAGATTGAGATTTTGAACTAAAGTTGTCTATAACTTGTATAAAAAGAAAAAAATGGATTTTTTTTCACTTATTTCAGATATAATTTAAGTGGAATATGAGTTAATAAAGTTAGTGGACATTGAACTATTTTATGAAGAAAAAACTAAAATAGGTATGAAAGTTAATCCCTTAAAAATACTATAACGTGCGAGAGAAATGTAAGGTAAGGATATTAACAGGAAATAAACTTGTCACAATCACAATAGTATGTAACTTTTCTCAAAATATAGATTTCTTCTTTAGACTGCTGTATATCTATCAGTACAACTTCACTGGCGGATCAGTGGTGGTAAGTACCATGTGTGTGTATATCATGTTTGCGTATTTTATGGTTTTCAATGTAGAATATCCTTCACACAAATCGATAGAATCACTTGCAAAACAGTAAAGTGTTTTTGTAAGCCTTATGATGTCACGTTCTTCCTAGACTAAGCAGGCTATAACTGAGTTTTACTGTAGACAAATGTATTATAATAAGATTGCATTAACTTAGGCACATTTGATATCGTTTCTATGACTGAAGGTTTGTGAATTGTAAGGGGTAGATATATTCGTGTATATAACTTTCTTATGAAGATTATAGTTACACACTTTAAATGTTCACGTCTTTGTGGTGGACTTTGACAGTTCAGTACTTTCATGAATTTGTGTGGTTCACTGGAAACTTACTTCAGTGTTTTTTAACAGAAGGAACAATGTGTTAAAAAAAAAACTACTTATATCGAAAGTTTAAGGATGAAGTTCTCTGTCAGATAAGTAGTGTTGTTCCACATGGCGAGTAGTATGAACCCTTGTTGTAGGTATAGTAGCGTAAAAGTTAATTAATATGGAATGTATTTATATGTGTACCTCAGAATATTATTTCTGTTTTTAACAGTGAATGTATTTTGGATATCATTAGTTTTAACAAATGATGGCTTTCTCTCCTGTTACGAACCACCTGGTTACGTATTTCTAATTCACTGATGTTAAGGTTGTTGAGTATATTTGTTTGCTGGTAACAAATCCTTAAACCACTTTTTCTCTCATAAAATTCACTTTGTCATAAAAGGCAATAGTTTTATCTTTATATGTTTTTAAAGTAGAAAAGGAATTTTGAGAGGAAGACAGAAGAAGAGCAGGAGATGATGAAGACAATGGGATTTTCATACTGCCAAGGTAATCTGTTTACTGTTTGTCTTAAAATAAGGGACACTCTGCTGTTCTCTAAACCTCACTATGTCCGAAACTTCTTCAGGTTGATTAAGGATCTTGTGTCTGTATGTACAATGATCTATTTAGTAATGTATTATTTAGTTAGACTGGAACAAAGTGAATTAAATCAATTAGTTTACTTTTCACAACATTTATTTTACCTACTATATTGATTCAAGATTGTTTTTGATTGTTTCCTATGTATATTCAGTAGTCTAATTAAATGTTTTCCCTGTTATAGGGTAAGAGATTGTTAGGAAATGTTGTCTATTCCATTATTTCAGTCCAAACATAGTAGCTCTGTGATTAAAGGTATGAAACAATTTCATCTTTAATCATTTCAAATGGATGGATTTTAATCAACTACAAGTAACACAGTGCAAAAATTTTTTTACTTTTTCTTGTTCCTGGGCAGAAAGTGTTATTTCCCAATAGCTTATGCCTAAAGTAAAAAAAACAACCTATTTTGAGGTCATCCATGTAAATGAGCAACAATTTTAATATACTACAGTGACTATTAGTGGGTGTATTTCTCTCTGTTAGCCATTCTATTTGAAACACTAAACATAACACAATCTCTTCATGACCAAATGTACCTTCTTTTAACATGAAAGCTTCAGACACAAACATCAGTTTAGTTATCTTTAAGATGAATTTTTTAGTTTCACGTAGATTGTTACATATTTATCAAGTATCTCACACTTCAGAATTTAAATTGTTCATTCTCTTAACAGATTATTAGTTCTTTACTGATTTAAAACCAAGTTCCATCTGTCAAATGATCTAAGGTTACAGACCTGTAAGTTAACTGACATCTGGTGTGAATGTCATGAAATACAACACTCTTAACCTTGTTTTTTCATTAAATACAACAGTGTATTTATAAAAGGTTTCAATCATTAACAGTTATATGAAATTTACAGATGTTCCTCTTTCACACACACGTAAATACCCAATAATTTCCTCTGCTGGTACACGAGGTAGTGTTCCTCATCCTGGAAAGAACTTGAGATGTTTCCTCAGAAAGATCTTTATTGTACACCAACCCTGACAGGACCACTGCTGAAACTAGAGCCACAGTGAATAATGTTTTGTGTCGCAGGTCATTTTACATTAATTTTGTGGAGAAACAAAAACCATTAACCTTAGACAATGAACACCACACTCACTCACAACTTCTCTTCACAGATGTGAAGGCTGCTACTACATCCCTGGGTGCCATGTTGTGTTTAAAACTACACTCTACATTTTATTTATTTATTTCCCTTTCCACCTGTGTTAACCTGAGAAAAAAAAATAGAGACAGATTTGTAAAGTATATGCTAGTTTAAGACAGATTTAAAAGTTCTTGTTGTGCTTGATGTTACTTCAAGCTTCCACTAAAAAAACAAGACACAACTGGATGAAATAAAAACTGTTAATACTTTGTTGTAGAACATGCTTATTTAATAAATAACTTTTGTTCTGATAACCTTAAACCAAGATATTTCAAACAAACCACCAATCCTGTATATAGTTGCAAGCTTTAGTGAGTAAAGTGTACTTCACAAGCACCATGGGTTTCTGGTTTAATTATTAATGTTTTGTTGGTAAAGTGTACTTCATAAACACCATTTTAAAGGACTACCAACATTTCTCAGCCTGAGTACTGTTCTAGCTCCTGGCTGTTTCTCAGTAAGCTTCTAATGTTATATCATGCCTCATATTACAATCAAAGATTTGGAAGAATTTATTGTATGACCCTGCAATCATACAATTGAAATAATGTAGAACACTATATGAAGTAAATATTATAATAGCGGCTTCGTGTTATTTACTGTAACACTAAATTCATCTGTTGTTTATTGCTGGATGAGAAAGAATTGTTTAAAAACCTTTTACACAATTATAAAAAGTTAATACTAGACAAAAAATATTCTATAAAGTTAACAATGTTTATAATACACGCTTGCTATCTACTGTCACTCTTTATATGTTAATGATTTACTGCCAATGTATATAATGCAATCTGTTGCTGTCAGTTATTGCTGAGAGAATAACTGTTCAAGTCAGAACTATGAAAACAAAATTACACAACCAGATGTGAGAATGATAACACTTCATATTGTAATGACCATCTATTCAAAGAAGAAAACTTTCATTTGATTTCATGTTTTCAACTTCTCATTTCACATCCATTGATGGTTTCTCCCCAGTTTCACATAAAAGATATTAATCACTGAAGGATTTGGAAAAAACACAATTGTGATGTTTTGTGATTAACAGAATGCTGATGTTTACTAATCACTTACAAATATTCCTGACAATACATCTAACAGTTTCAGAATTATAACAGAAATTACTGTATAGCTTCACAGATACAGAGTTGGTCCAGTTAACTAATGCATTAAACTGGTTTTTCCAAGCCATGTTTAAAGAAAGTCAAACAAGTGTTCCAGTTGAAAAGCATTTGGATGCCTTAAAGGAAAACATATCGCCACATCTGGTCAATAACCAGAAGTCTTAAAATAATAAAGTTTGTTTGTTTTTTGAATTAAGCACAAAGCTACACAATGGGCTATCTGTGCTCTGCCCACCACGAGTATCGAAACCCGGATTTTAGCGTGTAAGTCTGCAGACATACCGCTGAGCCACTGGGGGGCTAAATATAATAAAGTTTGTACATCAGAATCTCTACTTACATATAAGACACACAAAATACTGTGTGTTGCAAGCGACTATTAATTACTGCAGAGACTTTCTGTACACCTCATATTGAAAACAAGGTGCATCACCTCATTCTTGTTGGTTGACTCACACAAAATGATACAATATAATACTGGTAGTAAGTAAATCAGGGTTAAACTTGCCTTTTATCACAACAATAACAGTTTACTCTTTCTGCTTAGCAGGTAGGAAAATATGGCTGAAACTTTTAATGTAAGATGCGGAGCTCCAGTTTGCGTAAAAACTGTTTACACAATCGGAACATTTCACGAACAATATATCTGGCTCAATGCTATGCTTCAGAAGTGTAAACACGAAAACTCAGAACAATGCATCACCAGTGAATATTTTAAAAACAGTTAAATAATAACTTGTGTTGTTACAAGAGTAAGCATAAAGTGGGTGACACCCAATAATAAGGTTTGATGTTTCTAAATACAAATTTTAACCTTTCATTTGCAGACGAAAAGAACAGATTTAATTTTACTGAATCAGAAATTATTTTTAATCAAATGTAATCATGTTTCTAAAACAAAAAATAAAAATGACGATCTGAAAAATAAAGATGGATTTAAATTTGGGATCCAGATAATGCCTTTAAGAACCAACTTATCCAGATCTGTTGAATGGCTTTACTGATTACATTGTTATATTCTTCAAATTCAAAGTAAATAAACACAACACAATAATATTTCTCTCTTAGCTATCTGTTCCATTCCAATAGCATTCAAATTTGTTAAATATACTGTCATTTTTATATAAATTACTGAATTTGGACTGAAGATACTCGTTTGTATGATAGCACTCAATAGGTTTGGTATCCATGTTCAAGTCCCACACTTTCACAGACATATAATCTCTAGAGATCGTGTAGTGTCCATTGTGACTAAACTTCACATTTGAAACACGATATAATTTCTGAGAAGAAACTTCTACTGGTGGGATCTTCTGCTGCTTCAAATACTGAACCGCATCAAACAGTAACCACCATTTTAAAATAACTTAAAAGCTGCAAAACATTATTCAGCTTGAGTATAAATGAAGAACTACATGAGGCATGATGTACAAGTGTTTTAATTATGGGAAACGGTAGAGAACTGTCTCTATACTTTCATTCTGAATGGTTATCACATAGTGCTGACAATATCATGTCACAGATCCTTTGCTACTATTATACACAAATGTATGACACTGAAATGGGTGGAACTCTGTCGATGTTACAACTTCAGCTAATTCTTACTTCTGTGTTGGTTTAATATTTTCAAGAACGTTAAGTGAAATCACAAAATACTTTATACTTTTTATTAAGTTACAAAATATCAACATGATTTTATAACTTAAGCAATAACTATTAATGAGCAACTAATTGTTTGAGAGACACTTCTATTACATGCAATTTTTCATGTCTATTTTTTAACCAAATATCCTGAGGTACCTTTTTACATGTTGTATTTTTTACAGGAATATTATTTTGATACAACAAAAATGTAGAGATGAAACTTAGAGTTATATAAAACACAACATTTTAAGTTGTTCTTTTGTCATACTTATTTTTATGTTCTTTCTTTAACAGAAAAATAAAACCATGTTTGCAAAAATTATTGAATGTTTTTAATATTTTAGGTTTAGCTAGAGAAGAACAGTATCCCCTCAACAATGTATATATTTGATTCATTCGGTCAGGGATGGTATTCCCTGAACCACATAAAACACAGTCTCAGTCACAATATCACAAACAAAATGACCAACTTGGATGATATACAAAATAAGCTTAGAAACAGTTATCTTTCAAACACACAGCTTGCATACAACTCACATACATTCAACACACAGCTTGCATACAGTTCAAATACATTCAACACACAGCTTGCATACAGTTCAAATACATTCAACAAACAAGTTACATATAGCTCACATATGTTTAGTGCATGCATCAACATAGATCAGACATAAAGAAATACTGATGCTTTGGTCTGTTATTTCTAAATGCCACAAATTCTCAAGTCATCAGTTGAGAAGTAAGTTTTTTGGTTGCTATTTAATGAAATGGAATTAATATGATACAATTGGGCATTGCCAAATATTCTCCTGGGACTCGCTTCCACCATCAGCTCCAGGGGTTTCACTACTGGTATGTGCAGCGTTGCAAAAAAAAAGAATCTTTTACCTATCCTTGTCTTTCAGGTTGTACCCATCAACTGTCTTGTCCTTTTCAGAGACTTTCCACAACTTTATGGTTTTCTCTTAAATAAAAGTCACATATCTGCAAAGATTATTCATAAACAAAGCATTATATTAAAAAACAACAACATACCAATTCATCTAGTAACATTTCATCTGGTGGTCATTATTTTGTCTTTAGCTATAGAACCATGATTGGCTACATGGTGGTACAGAATTTACTTTCCATTTCTGCTGTGATTGGTTACTTTAAATGTTTGAATAACCAAAATCATCACATGAACAGTTGAGAAACTGACTGTTCTATTACACATTTAAATTAAGAGAAATTTCACTACACAGTTACAGTTGAATTTAATAACTCTAACATGACTAAGAAACTGAATATTTTAATGACCAAAAATTCAGAGGAATATTGTGTTCACCACTAATGACCAAAAACTGACTATTAGTTGAAAGCAAGAAATGGGGAGGATTCTTGGGATTAAGTCACCTTGTTAACATTCTCTTCTCTTTAAGTTGTCAAATTCTGCATCATGACTTTCGAAAGTGCTGTAGAAACTGTTCTCAACCCTTCTTATGTATTGCATGTTTGAATTGACAAAGAAATGACTGAAGAAATAGCCAGTTCAAATATCTTACTGAACACCATTGAAGTGGTTTCTTTATTGATGATATAAGAAACTAAGGCATCAAATTCCAGTAATAACATAACATTTTGTCTTGGTTTGTTGTTAAATCTACACACACAAAAAAACATACCATCAGATGGTTAGTAATATTTTGATGTCTGAATTTATGGGAAAAATACAGGGTAGTCGCTAGAAAAGCGTAAAATTTGTCAAACAGCTATTTATTTTTACAAAGAATAACTTTTACAAAGTTTTTTAAAGGCATATGTTATATTACACTCATAGATGCTCAAAATGCATTTTATGACATTAAAATCATGCATTTTATTCATGATGTAAAGAAATCAAAATAGAAATGAGTAAGCACGCATTTTATTCATGATCTCATCTGACCCTCAAATTTTCCGCTTTTATAGCGACCACCCTGTATAATTAAAGCTTATTTTACTATAAGTACTATTATAAGCAAATTTAATGACACAGCTATGAGGGTCATGGTGTTTCTGGTGTATTCTTGTGATTCTATAATAGATTTTAATTTCATCAGTTTCTGTTAAAACATTCTAGTGAACGTTGACAAAACTTTCCCTGCTCACAGAATCATCTGCATCAATCTTCACATAGTTTGGATTTCACTACAATCGTCATAACAAACCTCTCCAGTCTCCCCCATTATCAAGCATAAGTCCACAGTTTTAAAGGCACTTCACTACGCATTCGATTGAATGACTTAAAAATTCAACTGCATCTAACACGTCAATTTTCATGATCATTTCAAACGTTCTCTTACAGTCGTCCATGTTTGTAACAATATGATGAAGCATCAGTTTTCTGTATTTCAATTTTATATAATGTATAATTCCATTATCTAGAGGCTGTAGAGCTGATGTTGTATATATAGGTGGAAAGACTAACGAACATTTGAAAGTTGAGCTTTTGGGTGATAAATTGCATTATCTAGAAAAGGTAGAATATTCCTATTTTCTTGTTCCACTTTTTGTTTAATTTGTTCAAAAATTCCTCGAATATAATACTTGTCATCCACACTTTATTATTTGTTTTCCATTCCACAGGGAGTTGATTCATCCTTAATTTTTTGAAACAACGCGGATTTTCACTTTTACCTATTACCCATCGTAAATTTTCCATAAATTTTAAAATTAGGAAAAATAGGAATTTATTTTTTCGAGAAAATTGTTTAAAGAGTAGAATTTTGCACTGGAAAGACAAATATATTTCTACAAATCACGAATCTAATTTAACTGCAAAAATAATGAGGGCATAAAAAAGAACAGTATATATTTAACCAATACTTACTGTAACAAAATGTCCAAGAATTTATTAATATTTAAACAAGAAATTATTAATACTTAAAGAAATTAATAAATAAATAAGAAATTAATATTTAATCAAAAGCATTTTTACCGCGTGAGTTTCTGTTTGGCCGACATGACCAGGTGGGTTAAGGCATTAGATTCGTAATCTGAGAGTCGTGGGTTCAAATCCCTATCGCATCAAACATGCTGGCCATTTCAGCCGTAGGGATGTTATAATGTGACGGTAAATTCCACTATTCGTTGGTAAAAGAGTAGTTAAAAAGTTGACGGTGGGTGGTGATGACTAACTGCCTTCCCTCTAGTCTTACACTGCTAAATTTGGGAAGGCTAACGCAGATAGCCCTCGAGTAGTTTTGCGCGAAATTCAAAACAAATCAATCAAATCATAGTTACAATCTTTTGAAGAGCACATTACGAACCAAACTTTAAAAAAGAACTTTTCTGACGTTGGATTATTTCAAGTTTTGTTAAGTGGATTTAACACCATACGATTCTAGGATTATTTATAACACTGAAGCTGAACTATTCCAGATAAACAATTATTCTAAGCCTTCTAGACGTTTGGTAGGTTTCAGATAAATAATTATCCTAAGCCTTCTAGATTTTTAAAATATTTCCGATGAACAATTGTCCTAAGCCTTTTAGATGTTTGGAAGATCTTAGGTAAATAATTATCTTGAAGCGTCTAGATGTTTAGTAAATAAAGTTCTGGGTATTTCTATTATTTCTGAATTAACATAAGAGTGTTCACAACACTTTTAAATATATATATAAAGTCACTGGAACAGAATAATAGAAATGCAAAACACTGTACTCACATAGGAAACGTTCATAAGTGAATAACGACTTTTTCGAAGCACGTGATAATAGAGACACAGTGTTTAATATATATAATATCTGTTATTTGGAAGCTAATATTGAGTAACTTATCGTTGGTTGGTTGATTTAATCATGCGTGTGTCGCTTATAAGGTGTCTTAATTGTTTGCTGTTTCAACTGTATTCAGAGCAAGTTTCGCAACCCCCAAGGTAGCATGGAAAAAAGGACTTCTGTCTGATTTCCCTCTACGACTTCAAATTTGAAAAAAATTACCGAAACTACTCGGAACGTCAACCAGGCATTCAACCATGAATCTGTTACTGAACGTACAGTCCAGCGTTGGTTCCAAAGGTTTTGACAGGGAGATGAAAGTCTTGAAGACCATGAAGATCGTAGAAGGAAGCCATCCTTACATGAAAACGCATTGAGGGAAGCAGTTGAGACAGACCCTTGCACAATAGTACGTGAGCTTGCAGAAAAAATAAGCACAAGTAAATCAAGCATTGCCAACTACCTAAGTGCGATTGGAAAGACGAAGAAATTGGATAAGTGAGTTTTGTATGAGTTGACTGAAGATCAACAAAATAGGCGTTATGAGACCTGTCAAGGATGACGCTACAAAAATTGAACGAATTGGGAATCTACCATATTCCCTCGAGCTTTTCCCTACAAATTTTCATGTTTTGAACAATAAACGCCTTCAAAATCATGCAACTGCAGAAGAATCCTTCAGGGAGTTCATTGATCGTAGAAACTCTTGACTTCTACAACAGGGTTTGAACAGCATTGGTAAAAGTGTGTTGAAGCAAATGGTGCTTACTTCGATTAAAGCATGTTTTACAGCACTGGTTTATACTTCTCCAAACTTCGCACATCAAAAACTACATTTGTTTTGAACAAACTAATATTTGAAATGTACTTAAACACTATTCTTTTTATTCACGGAAAATTATTTTGGAAATAAAATCTAAACTTTAAGTACAGATGTCGCGGTGAAGTTCTTGAAGTGAAACGAGAATATGTTAGTTTATAGCTACAAACTTAACAGCTGACAGATATTGAGTTTGAAACTCAAAAAGGCAACTCAAAAAACACATATATATGAATATTCAAACAATTTTTCCTGCAGAATCTTTAATAATACAAATATCTAGATCACAAAAATGTGATAAGATCACATTTGAATTTATATTCAAACAATTTTTCCTGCAGAATCTTTAATAATACAAATATCTAGATCACAAAAATGTGATAAGATCACCAAACCTAAAGGGTAGAAGAGCCTTGAGAAATCATTAAACATACGAGCTACAATTGGTGTTGTAATAACGAAATATCGCGAATTTTAAATGTAATTTTATTTCAGCTACTCAGTTTAGAGAAAAAGAATTAATACAAAAATCAAATTTTATATTAAGTTAGATAACTAGGTAGAATAAGTTATTTTTGTTCAGAGGCACTGCTGGTATGAAATTAACTTCGCTATTATTAAAGTTCCATACAAGAAGTCTGGCAAAAATTAACTCTTGGTGACAAACGTCAAACTGATAAAGAAGTCAGCCGTTCCACTTACCGGAGTAAGTTCGTTATCTCGACTCTGTAAATGAAGTTATAAAGTCGTTTTTACTCTGATTGGAAAGATTTTTCCAATCAAAAGATCATTCAATTAAAATATTAAAAACCTCTAGGCGCGATACACAATAATCATATTGATATATATCACATTTGGTGATTTAAATTATCGTATGCAGCGACCTGTTTAGAAACTTCTCAAAAATAAAATTTATTGTTTGTTTTTTGGAATTTCGCACAAAGTTACTCGAGGCCTATCTGTGCTAGCCGTCCCTAATTTAGCAGTGTAAGACTAGAGGGAAGGCAGCTAGTCATCACCACCCACCGCCAACTCTTGGGCTACTCTTTTACCAACGAATAGTGGGATTGACCGTCACATTATACACCCCCACGGCTGGGAGAGCGAGCATGTTTAACGCGAACCCGCGACCCTCGGATTACGAGCGCATGCCTTAACGCGCTCCGCCATGCCAGGCCATAATAAAATTTAAATAATCCAATAAGACAACGATACAAATCCTACCGTTTTCGTTGTTGTTGTTTTCATATCTAAACTTGTGTATTTATTATTCTACGGGTTCTTCTCAAGTTAACGGTTACCAAAAGTTTGGTATCTATAATGTAATAACAAGCACTAGATTTCACGTTCTATCCTTATTCTAGACAGCTAAAAGATCATTATATGACACACGTCATTTTTTAGTTTTAGTTACAGACCTATTAGATACAAAATGTTAACAATAACTGGCAGACTTCATACTGTAGTTTAAACTAGAGACCTAACAGATCCAAAATGATAGTTGTACTGTACACCCCTGCTGTATGTATAGATAGTATTACTGTACACCCCTACTGTATGTATGGATAGTATTACTGTACACCCCTACTGTATGTATAGATAATATCGCTGTGCACCCCTACTGTATGTATAGATAGTATTACTGTACACCCCTACTGTATGTATGAATAGTATTACTGTACACCCCTACTGTATGTATGAATAGTATTACTGTACACCCCTACTGTATGTATAGATAGTATTACTGTACAGGCTTGCTAGGTTTGCTCATTAATTTATGAACGTTAGCTGTTGAACTGACTTGATTTTTCTTTACTACGTATTACATTTTTCCACCTTGGAATTGCTTAAAATTCTCTTTTTTCCTTCCTATCTTTATTTCTCAGGTATATTTTGGATCCCACTCTCTATCGAGTGGTGCCTGACCAGCACTGCTCCCTCTTTAGAATCCATATTGTCTATTTTGTGGTTGTTTTATATTAATTACCTTTCTGCCTTCCTACCACAGATATGTTTTACAATTCCTGATGAGGCCATGTTTTCAATGATAGACTCTATCAACGAGGTAGCTGTTCTTTTCAAAACAGGGTAACGTGGTCCCCCATTACACTGTTCCCTGTGATGCGATCCCACAGACTTCCAACGCGTCCCCATTTCTTCTAGTGGAATATGGAAGGCCTTACTACTTGCCAGTTTCTAGCCACTAGGGTGATGGGCCTGTCCTCGTGAGTGATGAATGATGCCACTTAATTGAGAGTGTGGTGATAGCATTCTGCAGATATCACTGGCGTATTGTACTTCCTACTGCGGATTTAATATTCAGTTCCAGGTTTTAGTTGAAGTGCTCCACCACGTCATATATATTATTCTAGTTTGCCCCTTCAGGCTTAGATGTTCCTCCTTCGAATGCACATTCCCAACGGGTCCAGTGTTAGTTAGAAATGGCTCACATGTGTTTTAGCCAGCATCTCTTTTCTTACCACAGACTGGGTGACATATCTCCACTGCCACTAAGTGTTAAACTGTTTAGGGTCCCTCTTTCTACTATCTCCTGGATATCAGTACAGATGGATCAGGTGTAGGTTGGTGTATGCATCACTTTTTGCCATTACAACAAACAGGAAATACCATACACCACTATCATCAGGCTATGAACTGGTGATGTCGTCCTGCTGGGACTTTCCACCTTTTTACCGTTTCCTGAATGTCGGTTCCCAATAGATCTGGTGTTGGTTGTATTGAAAATGCACACAAGTGGAAACGGATTATGATACGGAAGTTCGTCTTCTCTACCAATTCTTGTTTCAAAATGAAGAGGAAGATTACCCTCTGCCTACTGATGAACAATTCCACAAACCTCCTGGTGTTGGATGATGTAGAACTACCATTGTGATGTGTCACACTCTGAAATCCATTCATCAATGGTATATGTACATATTTTAGGATTCCTTGATTTTTTCTGCCTTTTATGTTCATAACACAGTCATGAAAGAGTAAAGAATATATTTGGATGAGATGTGGTCTCTCGTTGAGGTATGACGTTTCTTTCTCTTGGTTTCACACATCCTGGTATCAATTTGGGCACTTCCTAAAAGATATTTCTTTCATCAGTCATCCACCAGTTCAATGTTGAAATACACCTACTTTGAAAGAGGAAGTGATATATTGTATCGAAAGTTAGCAATTTCCTGATCTGAAGATATGTTGCTTACATGATACTTACCTTCCCACATACTCTACCCCCAAGTCTCTTTGCTACTAATTATACATGATCTTCTGACTAACCTCAAAATATATTAACAAGTACAAATGTAAAGAGGGCACTGGTCCCGATAGGGATTGTGTTAAGTTCCTATTGGTGGAGAGCTGCTGTAGGGTTATTTCCATATAGATATGTAGAATAAGGAGGGAAAAGGCTAGTGGCAAGAGGGCAATGCTAGTCGATCAAAAATACATTTTCATTGAAGGAAATTGTTACCTTTCAAACTTCAAAAGAAACATTATTATGTTCTCTGGGAAAAGGCACTAGTTTCTATTAGTTCAATTTGAATAATAGGAGTTGGTAAACTCACTCCCCTCAGGTCCAGTATAACGTGATTATTAGAGCACTCGATTCACTATCTGCGAATATCTTCAACGAAAATCCTTGTTATTTCAGTGAGGATTAATCCAACTTTTTGTTGGTAAAACAGTAGTCCAGTGGGTGGTATTTACCAACTTCCTGCGAATCTTGGCTTCGAATATCTTAGCGAACATCCTTGTTATTTCAATCTTTGTAATGTGGAGATTAACCCAACTTTTTGTTGGTAAAATAGTAGTCCAGTGAGTGGTATTTACTAGCTTCCTTTCCCTCTAGTTTACCGCTTTCTAGATTACTTAGGGTAAATCCTTACAGACCTCTAGAAGCATAATTAAACTTTATCGGGTTGTTGAAAAATTAGTCGAAAATTTACGAAAATAAAACTGTGGTCAGAAGTTTTATAACATAAAAATAAGCTTTTAAATCTTTGTTAAAGCAATACTGTGTTGCATTTAGTGCTAGTCTAATATTCACTTACTACAGGCGACTCGCTTAAAATTTATTACTTACAAGCTCAAACAGATTTCGAGAAAACTAATAAAGGAAAATAGGCTTAGGTCCTGTTAAACGCTGAATAACACTTTATTTATTAACACTAGCATCGATAATTCACATACAGGATTAGCTTGTCTCACGCAAAAGACTGTTAGGCCTTTTCCCAAATTTACGTTATTTCCTTACTTTGTTTAATTATCCGAGTTAGCTTATTTCTTTCTGAAACACCAATTATTAATTCTTGTCTTTACCGTTGTTTTTTTTTATGAGCGTCATCATGTGATAAGGGAACGTATATAAATTAATGTTAAAGAAAAACTAATTTCAGTGAAAAAAATAACAAAAACTGATATTAGGTTTAACTATATCAAAATGAGTAATTTTTTTAGCATTTAAATTATAAAATACAAGCTTTCAAAGTGGAAATGCTTTTGTGTCTTCACTTTTCTGAAGTCCAGTTTGCACATTTTACTTTAGCAATATTTTTCTAAATTTATTTTAACTAAAAACAATAACTTGGCAATCCAATAATTAATAAGTATTTATTCAAAAACTTTTAATAATAAAAAGGTTTGTTTCGCCATCTACATTAATATCTCGTGTCATTAATTTACACAGTAATTTCAAAAAAGCAACTTCTTAAGCCTACATTGTAACTGTATAGTACTACCTTGAAGCATTATGAAAAGTAGTTATAGCAACCATTTCGAGAGATGTTTGTTATACGTACTCTTATTTATAGTTTGAATAAAACAATTAAGTCCTATTCGTAATATTTACAATAACCTGAAGAACTTTTAGAAGTATTTTTTTATTTTAAAATATGGACAATGGGCAGGTGAGCTAGTGATGCTTAGAATGGCGTTACGAATGACAAAGCAAAATGTTATTATTATTATTGAAGGCAAATTAAAATAATTAAAACAATTTTGAATTTTATGGGATTTACATTAGTATTTTACTGAGAAATAACTGGGTGAATATTTACAGGAATATGTACCTGTTGATGACATAATCTTGTCGAAACATTTGTAACAAAGTTTTCTTAAGCATACGACCCGTCTCTAAGCTTTTATTTTTTGAAAAGTGGATTCCCAGTTATCAAATACGGAGGATATCTGGTGTATGCTGAGACAAAGCTAGTATTTCTGAAACCATGGCTTATAGGGCTATAGTCAGTAATTTAAAAAAAAAATTATGAATTTCAATGAAGAAAATCAGTTTAACGACGAGTATTGTTAATATATAAGATTGCATCCACACACGTTTTATTACAATAGCCCCATGTGTGATAAATTACAAGTGACTTTATGTATTTATCTGTAACTTTCGTTAGCGCCCACACAACATATTTGTTGACTTTATCTCTAGCAATTAGGCCCAGTTGCGATCATGATATGTTGGACACCATTACAAAATAACGAACACAATACAAAAAAACTGTTATTACAATTGTCTTTCACTTCTACACTCTTACTAGAGATTCTGCCAAAGTCAAGTTTATTCTCAAGTTTGACACTACTTATCTGAAATATGCGAGTATTAAACTTTGGGAAGTTTAAAAAAAACTTTCTTCGTGGTGTTACAAAACTACGAACTCATGTTTTTCGAGGCTAAACCAAAGTGTGTCCCGCACAACTGATAATGCAAGAGTCAAATAAAAATAACACTAATATGTGTAAAGCCAAATTTCCGAGTACGTAAAACGGTCATAAATCTTCAAAATACGCGTTCTTCATAAATATTGACAAAAACAGATGTTAGAAGTATGAACAGAGCCTGTAAAATCACGAAGAATAGAATATTAATGGATGTCGGATTTCCGTGGAAATTTACCGCTTTAGCAAACGATTACTATCCAAAGTGTAAAAATTACTAGAGAGGGCGCTGAAGTGAAAATGGAGAGGCTTTCATTACAAGCGTCATCGGAACAACTGTGGAGACAACCGCTGACGTATCGTTCATCGAAATAAAAGCCACCGCAATGGCTCATCCGTACAATCTCGGTGTCAATCGTCAATGTTCCACTGTCCAGAGCACACCCCCTCACAATCATGGACTCTCCTGTATCCCCTGGGGAGCAAAAAGAAAAATGATGTTTAACCTCTACCAATATTTAGTTCATGTGCACCAAACGTTTCGCTCTTTTAGAGCATAATTGTCAAAACTGACATATACAAAATTCATCACATAACACCGTCATATTCAGCAAACATATACGAACAACATCACGTAACACCGTAGTATTCAGTAAACAAATAATAATGATTTTTATATCCTGTGTTCTCAGGTATGCCAGAAATAAATTTATTTTGATGAGACAGATATTCATGATATAATTTTGTCAAAGTAAAACAAAATAATGCCAAGTCTTTTTGTCACTTTTTTCCATACATACACATTAAAGTGTAAATATTATGAAATATGTATTTTCTAATAATCCAATTGTGCTTATATAATATAAAGGAATTACAATATAAATATTGTGCACTTTTATCTTAAAGGTGATTACACCTTTTAAATGAGACCAAATTTGTCTTCACAAACGTATTTCAATTTTAAAACAAGTTTTTCACTGTGTATCATTCCTGTGATTCAAGTGCTGATAAAATGCAACGACATGACACAAAATTGAAAGCATCCATTGTTAGATTATTGTCGACCAATGAAAATGGCTCAAACTAAGGAACCGACTTTCGTTATGTATTGACAGTCAAGTTTTGCGCCTGTGTTTCGTTACGTATTTTTGTAAAATTTCAAATGTGTGGTTTATTCTATGTAGTTTGTCGGCCTATTAAATCCATAATCGTGTATGTAACACTTGGTCAACAACGAGCTTCAACAATACACCAATTAGCAATGTCATAGCTTGAATAAAATGTAATCTAAGAGTGACAGTCTCATTGGTCAGGCAGATTCCTCCACCTGCCCTACGGGTTCTGACATTCCTGGTCATTCTTCATCAATTTAACGCTAAAAGTTTATTCAATTCGTGTACAAGATACTCACCGTATTTCCCAGATAATTTAATGCACGATGTGGCTGGAAAAAGTCCATTTCGATGTTTCCTCCCCGCCAAGCAGGGAGACTCCAGCACGTCAGTAGTGTAGTTATTGTGAAAGGGATCTTCACACGCAGGGTTGTCGCCTTCTATCGACACGCACTTGAAGCAATCTAAGGCTTCAACGTCTTGAGACAGAAATACAACGAATAAAATAAAATAAAAATCCAACCTGTAACATTACTGTGTGCAGCTAGCATATAAACCCTCATCAGATATTAAGCGTAATCACCATAACGTTACATTGTAAAACGTAACTGACAGATTCAGACCTCCTCACGTGACAATATTGTATTCAGGTACGTTATTTATAGACAATAAATCAGAAATCGTTAATTTTCCGACGTATTTGATATCCCATTTTCTTCCCAGAGTGCGTATTCAGGAAAACATCAGAGCTCAGCTCTCTAGACAGAAAGTTGAGAACCTGGAGTTGTGGATCTGCCATTTATCTGCTTAACAAATTTGATTATTTTGATGGTTCTTGTGAAATTATTAAGCATTTGTTCATTCTGTCACAACGGACTTAAAATTCTAATACGTTTTTGTCACGTCAACGTGAATACTAAGTTAATATTGTATCATTTTTGCTGCATACAAGAAAAATTACTTTGATAATACCGTTGAAGTTTCCTGAAAATGTGTATCCTAGGCCTATTAAGTGGAATAGCTGATTTCGTTCCAAATACGAATTGCCATCTACAGAGCAAAACCATTTCGTGGTAATGAAAAAAGCGGGACTTAATAAGATAATAACATTGTGTTAACAGGTCTTGTAAGCAGGGCTTAATAAGATAATAACATTGTGTTAACAGGTCTTGTAAGCAGGGCTTAATAAGATAATAACATTGTGTTAGCAGGTCTTGTAAGCAGGGCTTAATAAGATAATAACATTGTGTTAACAGGTCTTGTAAGCAGGGCTTAATAAGATAATAACATTGTGTTAGCAGGTATTGTAAGCAGGGCTTAATAAGATAATAACATTGTGTTAACAGGTCTTGTAAGCAGGGCTTAATAAGATAATAACATTGTGTTAGCAGGTATTGTAAGCAGGGCTTAATAAGATAATAACATTGTGTTAACAGGTCTTGTAAGCAGGGCTTAATAAGATAATAACATTGTGTTAATAGGTCTTGTAAGCAAAGCTTAATAAGATAATAACATTGTGTTAGCAGGTATTGTAAGCATGGCTTAATAAGATAATAACATTGTGTTAACAGGTCTTGTAAGCAGGGCTTAATAAGATAATAACATTGTGTTAGCAGGTATTGTAAGCGGGCTTCAAGCATCATCCCTAATTCGTTATCTCTCGGAAAAGTTACAACAATTACCACATTTAATAACGAGCCAATAGATAACGAATACTTAAATGTTTTCACTTTATATAAACACATTCCCCGACTTTTCTGCTGTTGCAGCGCCTCTAGAAACACTGTTTTTCAAATTGTAAAAAAGGTTTCGTATACGAAGGTGTGCCTCACCTTCACACGTCCAACAAAACAGGACCTAAGTATCCGATAAAGCTGATAATATACGCCATTTTATTATTTTTCAGTTTATTTATTGAAACAATAGAAAATACATACAATTACAATGTTTAATATTTTCACATTAAGATTACACATGACAATGACATAATAAAAATTAGAGTAGTTTAAAGGTGACATGCACGTGCCTAATAATGGTCTCATTTTGTCTAAGATAATTTTTGCACATCATTGTATTCTTAAAGACAAATTGGATGGACGACTACATCACGCGCCTCTAGGGTGTCTTCCAGTATATCTGATCTATTCGCAGGCCTTAACTTTTCATGTTCCTTCACCCTGTTTAATGGTAACATGAACAAACTAGATACAAATACTAACACAAACAAACTACATACAAATGGTAACACGAACAAACTAGATACAAATACTAACACAAACTAGATACAAATACTAACACAAACTACATACAAATGGTAACACGAACAAATTAGATACAAATACTAACACAAACAAACTACATACAAATGGTAAAACGAACAAACTAGATACAAATACTAACATAAACAAACTACATAGAAATGGTAACACGAACAAACTAGATACAAATACTAACACAAACAAACTACATACAAATGGTAACACGAACAAACTAGATACAAATACTAACACAAACAAACTACATACATATGGTAACACGAACAAACTAGATACAAATACTAACACAAACAAACTACATACAAATGGTAACACGAACAAACTAGATACAAATACTAACACAAACAAACTACATACAAATGGTAAAACGAACAAACTAGATACAAATACTAACACAAACAAACTACATACAAATGGTAACACGAAGAAACTAGATACAAATACTAACACGAACAAACTAGATACAAATACTAACACAAACAAACTAGATACAAATACTAACACAAACAAACGACATACAAATGGTAACACGAACAAACTAGATACAAATATTACCAATTCATAAAATATAGAATTATAGAAAGCAATACTAAGGTTGAACATTAGAGTAACACATAACATACAGAATTACATAGTGTAATAATAAGGTGAACATCAGAGTAACATATAAAATACAAAATCATAGGATGTAATACTTGGATGAATAGTAAGAGTAAAGGATGAAATACAAAATTATAAAATGTAATACTTTGGTGAAGAGTAAAGGATAAAATCCAGAATTATACAGTGTAATACTTCGATGTGACACATATAATACAGAATTACCGAGTGCAATACTTGGATGAAAAGTAAGACAAACACACAAAAAACGGAATTACAGAGTGTAATACCAGGATGAACAGTAAAGTGCAGAGCTATGGAGTGTAATACTTCGGTAAAGAGTTAGAGTAAAACATAAATACAGAATTATAGAAAATAATACTAAGGTGAACAGTTAGAGTAACAGATAAATACAGAATCATAGAGTATAATACTTGCATTAACAGCTAGAGCAACATATAAAATACAAAATTATAGAGTGTAATACTTGGATAAAGAGTTAGAGTAAAGGATTACACACAGAATTATAGTGTAATACTTGGGTGAACAGTCACAGTAACAAATAAAATGCAGAATCACAGAGTGTAATAGTTAGACGAAGAGTTAGAGTAACATAAAATACAGAATCATAAAGTATTACACTTGGATGAACAGCTAGAGTAACACATATAATACAGGTTTGTAGAGTGCAATACTTCGAGGAAATTTTAGAGTAGAACATAAAATACAAAGTCATAGAGTGTAATACTTGCATGAATCGCTAGAATAACACATAAAACACAGAATTACAGTGTAAAATACTTGAGCGAAGAGTTAGAGTAACACACGAAATAGAGAATTATAGAGTGTAATACTTCGGTGAACAGCTAGAGTACACATATAATACAGAATCATCGTGTAATACTTGGATGAACAGTTAGAGTAAATCATAAAATACGAAATTACAAAGTTCAATTATTGGATGGAGACTTAGAATAAGCTATAAAATACAGTATTCTAGAGTGTAATAGTTGGACGAACAGTTAGAGCAACAGATAAAATACAGAATTAGAGAATGTATTACACCCTTGTGCAAATTAATTGAAACAAATGGTCATTTTACAATATTTTCAGGATGGAGGCCGGTGTAGGCTTACTGGACCCGCTGATTTCCTTTAATAGTCATTTTTTCACACAGACGGCGTCATTAGCTGAGTTTTGCACTACGGTCGATCTATTTTTGGGGTATATGACGAAATTTTGAGGAATATTAGGTCATTCGAAATTGTGTTAGAAGGGCAAGGAGACCAGTCAAAAAACAATTTCTTACCAACTCAATGAAGAAAAAAAAACGGTATCAATGGGGTCTGAAATACAAGAACAATGGAGGAAGGTGTTATTCAGTGACGAGACTCAGTTCTTCGTACAGAGTCAAAGAAGTCTGCATGTTCGCAGATCTCCTGGTGAGAAACTTCGAGAATCTCACATCAATCAGTTCGTGAAACATACCTTGAAGAAAATGTTTTGTGGCTTTTACAGCTACTATGGCGTAGGAGATTTACATATCGTAGAAGGTATGATGCGAGGACCACAGTACATCGAAGTTATCTAGAGAAGAGTCGTTCCAGAATTGAAAAAGAGATTTCCAGATGGATCTGGCATTTTTCAGCAAGATCTGGCTTTGTGCCTCACTTAAAAACTTGTGAAAAATTTTATGACTAAAACGCGAATAAAGGTGCTGGACTGGCCTGGAAACTCTCTGGACTTAAATTTTATTAAAAATCTTTTGGCGATTCATAAAGAAAGACTTCGGGGGAAAAGACCGTACTAATTGAGGCCATAATTGAGGTGTGGTACTATGATCCAAAAGTTAGTAAAGATTGCAGTCAACTCATGGACTCGATGCCAAAGCGGATTAATGATCTTCTGAAAAATAAAGGCGGTTATATCACGTATTAATTTGTGAGTAATTTTTGAATTATCAGAAATAAAACGCAAAAAATTGAAAATAATCGTAATTTTCCGTCTTGTTTCAATTAATTTGCACAAGGATGTACTCGGATGAACAGTTAGAGTAACACATAAGATACAGAATTATAGTGTAATACTTGGGTTTAAAGAGTTAGAGTAACACATAAAATTCAGAATTACAGAGTGAAAAACTTGAATGAACAGTTTCGGAATCTTCAAAGCCTGTATTGTGACACTTCAGACTTTATGTGACCTAAATGCGTATCCTTTCAACATAGTTTGAGTTTCTTCATGACCTGAGCTCGTGTAGTTCTAATTTTTACGTAACTAAACGTGTGTAGTGTTTACGTGACCGAAACACGTATAGTTTCAGTTTTTACGTGACCTCTGTCTGTAGAGTTTGTATTTATGTGACCTAAACGTGTATAGTTTCAGCGCCTAGAGGAACTAAGCCTAACGTTTTATAGCATATATCAGTGTTTTTTTAAATAACAATGAAAAATAAGAAAACAATGGTATGTTTTATGAAGACTAAGTGTTTAAAGTAGGAAATCGTTCCTTACCTAACAAGAGAAACATTGTCGTCAGAACGATGTAGAAATATACATTCCAAAACTGGATGTGATGACCTGCCATAGCACTGGTGATCTTTAGCTTGATATAAACAAATAAAAATAAGACTGTATTTCAAAAAATATCCTTTCTGAGTATTTACTTATCAACTTAAACATGAACGGCAACGAGATAAAATTGTGATTTCTAATCTCATGTTCATAGAATATCTGGATACAAAGTTATATTGTGAATGTGTAATATCATATTCGCCAATAATGGACAGGGGTTTGTCTGGAGAAACAGAGTTTCGATACCCGTGGTGGGCAGAGCACAGATAACCAATTGTGTAGTTTTGTCCTTAATTCCAAACAAACAAACAAGATATCATATTCACATCAAGCTATCCGCCGAGTACACCGAGGGAAATTGAACCCCTAATTTTAGCATTGTAAAGCCGAAAAATTACCGCTGTACCAGAAGGGAACATCACTGATACTACCAGCTGTATGAGACTTGTTTTAGTACCACTGGTACTACATGCTACATGGTACTATCTTGGTATGATTGATACTGCTACTTTTATGGCACTTTCATAGTATCATTTGCACTACCAAAGTAGACCTATTAGAGTATATGCTAAATTATTGTTGGTTAGAACAACTTAGTAACAGAACTACTCCTTCAGGTCCTCTACTGAAGAAGTAAAATAAAATGTATAGACAACTAACAGAACTAGTACTTCAGAACCTCTACTGAAGAAGTAAAATAAAATATATAGACAACTAAGTAACAGAACTTGTACTTGAAAACTTCTAATAAAGAAGTAAAATAAAATATATAGACAACTAAGTAACAGAATTTGTACTTCAGGACCTCTACTAAAGAAATAAAATAAAATTTAGAGAAAACTAAGTAACAAAACTTGCACTTCAGGACCTCTACTAAAGAAGTAAAATAAAATATATAGACAACTAAGTAACAGAACTTGTACTTCAAGACTTCTAATAAAGAAGTAAAATAAAATGTATAGACAACTAAGTAACAGAACTAGCACTTCAGGACTTCTACAAAAGAAGTAAAATAAAATTCAGAGAAAACTTAGTAACAGAACTATTACTTCAGAGCTTCTACTAAAGAAGTAAAATAAAATGTATAGACAACTAAGTAACAGAACTTGCACTTCAGGACCTCTACTAAAGAAGTAAAATAAAATATATAGACAACTAAGTAACAGAACTAGTACTTCAGGGCCTCTACTAAAGAAATAAAATAAAATTTAGAGAAAACTAAGTAACAAAACTTGCACTTCAGGACCTCTACTAAAGAAGTAAAATAAAATATATAGACAACTAAGTAACAGAACTTGCACTTCAGGACCTCTACTAAAGAAGTAAAATAAAATGTATAGACAACTAAGTAACAGAACTTGTACTTCAGGACCTCTACTAAAGAAGTAAAATAAAATATATAGACAATTAAGTAACAGAACTAGTACTTCAAGACCTCTACTAAAGAAATAAAATAAAATTTAGAGAAAACTAAGTAACAGAACTATTACTTCAGAGCTTCTACTAAAGAAGTAAAATAAAATGTACAGACAACTAAGTAACAGAACTTGCACTTCAGGACCTCTACTAAAGAAGTAAAATAAAATGTATAGACAACTAAGTAACAGAACTAGTACTTCAGGACCTCTACTAAAGAAATAAAATAAAATTTAGAGAAAACTAAGTAACAAAACTTGCATTTCAGGACCTCTACTAAAGAAGTAAAATAAAATATATAGACAACTAAGTAACAGAACTAGTACTTCAGGACCTCTACTAAAGAAATAAAATAAAATTCAGAGAAAACTTAGTAACAGAACTATTACTTCAGAGCTTCTACTAAAGAAGTAAAATAAAATGTATAGACAACTAAGTAACAGAACTTGCACTTCAGGACCTCTACTAAAGAAGTAAAATAAAATATATAGACAACTAAGTAACAGAACTAGTACTTCAGGACCTCTACTAAAGAAATAAAATAAAATTTAGAGAAAACTAAGTAACAAAACTTGCACTTCAGGACCTTTACTAAAGAAGTAAAATAAAATATATAGACAACTAAGTAACAGAACTTGCACTTCAGGACCTCTACTAAAGAAGTAAAATAAAATGTATAGACAACTAAGTAACAGAACTAGTACTTCAGGACCTCTACTAAAGAAATAAAATAAAATTTAGAGAAAACTAAGTAACAGAACTAGTACTTCAGGACCTCTACTAAAGAAGTAAAATAAAATATATAGACAACTAAGTAACAGAACTAGTACTTCAGGACCTCTACTAAAGAAATAAAATAAAATGTATAGACAACTAAGTAACAGAACTTGCACTTCAGGACCTCTACTAAAGAAGTAAAATAAAATGTATAGACAACTAAGTAACAGAACTAGTACTTCAGGACCTCTACTAAAGAAATAAAATAAAATTTAGAGAAAACTAAGTAACAGAACTATTACTTCAGAGCTTCTACTAAAGAAGTAAAATAAAATGTATAGACAACTAAGTAACAGAACTTGCACTTCAGGACCTCTACTAAAGAAGTAAAATAAAATGTATAGACAACTAAGTAACAGAACTTGTACTTCAGGACCTCTACTAAAAAAGTAAAATAAAATATATAGACAACTAAGTAACAGAACTTGTACTTCAGGACCTCTACTAAAGAAGTAAAATAAAATGTATAGACAACTAAGTAACAGAACTTGTACTTCAGGACCTCTACTAAAGAAATAAAATAAAATTTAGAGAAAACTAAGTAACAGAACTAGTACTTCAGGACCTCTACTAAAGAAGTAAAATAAAATTTAGAGACAACTGAGTAACAGAACTTGAACTTCGGGACCTCTACTGAAGAAGTAAAATAAAATGTATAGATAACTAAGTAACAGAACTTGTACTTCAGGACCTCTACTAAAGAAGTAAAATAAAAATTAATCTATAAACAACTTAGTAATATAGAAAGTACTTCAGTCTTTACTATTTATTTTAATTTCTGATCATTTATTTTTACAGTCTTTGTTAATACCGTCTTTTAGAAATGAGTAAGAAAATGAATATAATAAATATAATTTTCTTTCAAATTACAAATATGCGAAAGTATTTATGACCACGATACAAAGGTCCAAAGCTGTTATTATCCGATACAAAACTCGGGCAGAAAGCAAAGACACCACTGCAAATAGATAATCAATCAGTTGATGGTTTTTTATAGATTTGAAACTGAGGATTTAACCTGAAAATAGTTTGTAAAATATGCTTTTTTTGTCGTTTCGGGAGAAGTTTCTGATGTTGCTCAGAGTTACTAATAGGATAAGACGACTTATACTCCATTTTGCATCCTTTCTTCTGAGGTTTATTCGAAACGTGTTAGTGGCGACATCTGTCTTACCATATTTACAGAATGTACTTTGGACACGAAAGTATGATCAAGATTTAGTTAACCAGAGGTTTATCTTCCATCAACAAAAGTAATTTATTTCTCTTTTAAATCTTGAGTTTAAAAAACAATACTTAGTTTACACGTAGGAAAACTAGGATTAATAAGTCTGTTCTGTAGTCATATATTACTAGGATTAATAAGTCTGTTCTACAGTCATATATTACTAGGATCAATAAGTCTGTTCTACAGTCATATATTACTCGGATTAATAAGTCTGTTTTACAATCATATATTACCAGGATTAATAAGTCTGTTCTACAGTCATATATTACTAGGATTAATAAGTCTGTTCTATAGTCATATATTACTAGGATTAATAAGTCTGTTCTACAGTCATATATTACTCGGATTAATAAGTCTGTTTTACAGTCATATATTACTAGGATTAATAAGTCTGTTCTACAATCATATATTACTAGGATTAATAAGTCTGTTCTATAGTCATATATTACTAGGATTAATAAGTCTGTTCTACAGTCATATATTACTAGGATTAATAAGTCTGTTTTACAATAATATATTACTAGGATTAATAAGTCTGTTTTACAATCATATATTACTAGGATTAATAAGTCTGTTCTATAGTCATATATTACCAGGATTAATAAGTCTGTTCTACAGTCATATATTACTAGGATTAATAAGTCTGTTCTATAGTCATATATTACTAGGATTAATAAGTCTGTTCTACAGTCATATATTACTAGAATTAATAAGTCTGTTCTATAGTCATATATTACTAGGATTAATAAGTCTGTTTTACAATCATATATTACTAGGATTAATAAGTCTGTTCTACAATCATATATTTTTGTAAAAACGGCTGAGTTGGGTTAAGAAAATTTTTATGTAGAGGAGCGAACGACGTTTCGACCTTTTTCGGTCATCGTCAGGTTCACAAAAAAAGAAAGAGATAACTGACTGATAGCTGACCACATATTTGAAAGCGGTTGTGTCATTGAGTGTAGGAATGAGAGGGTGTGCTTAGATGTTGAATTATATTATTAATATAGGTATAAAGGTGTTCTTTTGTACTGGTTTATTTTGGGCTTGAGTTGTTGTATAAGTAAGGCTACTTTAATTTTGCGTTTGTTTCTTTATTCAGTATTTGAGTGTTTTTTATAGTTATGTTGTATTTATTTGACTTGCAGTGTTCGAAAACGTGTGAAGGTGACTTTTTGTGTTCTTTGAATCTGGTTTCCATTTTTCGACTTGTTTCCTTAATATAGAAGTTATGTCAGTTATCACATTGTATTTTATAAATAATGTTGGTGTGGTGTTTTTCAGTGTATGTTTTACATAGTACAGACCTTAGTTTTGTGCCTGGGTTTTGAATAAATTTAGTATTAACTGTAATGTCATATTTTGTTACTAGTTTTTGCCAAATTTGGTTATTTTTCTTCTGCTGATGTGAATATATGGTATGTGGCAGTATATGGTTTCGTGATTTTGTAAATCGTGGATATATTTACTTTGGTTAGTTGATTTTGCTTTCTGTCTAGGTGTGTGCGTATAATGTTTTCCACGGTTTGTGGAGGAAACTTATTGATATTGATGAAGTATTGTTTTATTTTGTCAAATTCATCGCTAAATTTATCTGGTGAGCATAGTTTTATGGCTGTGTTTATCTGGTTTCTCAGTTAATGTTGGGATGTTTTGAGTTAATGTGATTCAAAAAATTGAAAGAAAAAAACAACAACCGAAAACAACCAACAGAAAGAAGACAACTTTGATAATTTTATTGACATCCAACAGTCAAACTTCCCAGAAAAAAAAAATAAAAATTAATATTTTCCAGAAACACCTAAAAACAACATCTTAAACAATTTTTTCAAAGAATTTTCTCACAAAACTGTCAATATAATTTCACAAAACAGAAAACTAAAAAACAACCTTATAAAAAGAGACGTTAATTACACTAAAAACCTAAAACAAGACAAAAACATAAAAATTCTAAAAGCAGATAAAGGAAACACTATAATCATAATGAACACAATGAATACATCCAAAAAATGAAGAACATCCTGTTAGTCATTAACAAATTTAAAACAATACACAAAAATCTAATAAAGACACACGAAACGCAACTAAACAAAATACTACTAAAAATGAAAAAAGCCAACACAATTTCAAAAACACTTTATTCCTACCTGCGTAAAACCGACTCACGCACACCACAAATATACGGCATTCCCAAACCTCATAAACCAGATTGTCCATTACGACCAATAACGTCAACATATGAATCGTTCAATTACAATCTTGGTAAATACATAGCATGGGCATTCTCCAAATATGTAACATCAGCCAGCTCATTTATCAAAGACTCTTTTAATTTCAAGTCTAATCTAAATCAACTTAATCATAAAGCCTTAATGGCCAGTTTCGATGTTATATCCCTCTTTACGGAAGTCCCAACCGCTGAAAGCCTGCACGATAGCCTTAGAACTCTATATCCGAGACCCTAACCCAACTATTGACATTCCCAGCAACCAATTAGCAACCCTCATAGAATTCACCACGAAGACAAACTTCATGTTCAACAACCACAACTATATACAAACAAATGGCCTAAGCATGGGCAACCCAGTATCACCAGCTCTAGCTAATATTTTTATCACTCAAGTTGAAATCATGTCATCTACATATCTGTACCACTATAGTGGTAGATGTAATGCTGTGTTAATTGCGGGATTTATATATACAGAACACGCACTGTTTGTTATACAAATTAATTGTTACGTTTCTTTACTACGTATTGTTTGAAATACAAGTTAATTGTTACGTTTCTTTACTACGTATTGTTTGAAATACAAGTTAATTGTTACGTTTCTTTACTACGTATTGTTTGTTATACAAGTTAACTGTCACGTTTCTTTACTACGTAAAGTTTGTTAACATTTTCATTACTATAAGTCTGTACAGCTATGTTCATTGTTTTGTGATAATTAAATCTACAACAAAAATAGATCCCATAAGTTATTCGCTTTGATAAGTTGAATGACACTTAGAAAAGATTTCTGAAAATTATACCTTATAGGTAGCCCAGTCCAACAACAATTAGAAAAAAATATTTAATAAAGTTTATTTCTTTGAGGCTGAGCAGTCAAAGATATCTTATGTTTTCTTCTCTTGAAAATATCCGCTAATTGTAACCCTGTATCTGAATAGCTGTTTTCCTAAGTGTTCTGACAGCTGCACAGAAGGAAGTCTGTGAAATCCTGTCTTTGTGACTGCATATAAAACCTATCATCGATTGGTACCTTTCTCTTACGTGAAGCACATTAAAAGAAGAACAACCTAAATGGTTCGAGAACACAGGTTTACGTGCTTAGGCACAGTGGGAACTGTCGTGTACGTTTTTTTTCGTGAAGTTTCTTTATAAGCGGGTAATCTCACTTTTGCATAAGTTAAATTATAAACCTGACACAATCAGAGACTCCATTTATCCGGGCGTTTGCCTAGGGAGGTTTTAATTATCAAAACTACAAACCTGTGGGAGTGGGGTGTACTTATATAAGAATGTAATTTAAAAACATCTACTGCAAACAGATCCCATAAAAGTAATAAACTCTTGTAACAAAATTTTAATTTAACATTATAAGTTTTTGATTCAAAGTTCTAAACATTTGATATAAGTTTACGTACACTGGACTGACAGTTATATACATTTCATTTTAACTATAAACAATAAATATTTAGAAGATAAAAATTTGACTTTAAATGTTAAACAGAAGAAATTTTGCTTTTACAAAAACGTGGTTGTAGATCTTGTTACGTTATATTAATTTTAACAAAATGGATGGAAAACACTTTCTGTATTTAATAAAATAAAATATTTAATATCACTACCTCTATTTAAGACACACATTGTTGGTGTTTCTGTTAACATTACTGTATTGTCATGACAATCGGTGTTAATGCTGCTAGTGTTTCTGTTAACATTATTATTATGTGATGATAATCGACATTATTGTGGTAGTCACACATTGTTGGTTTTTCTGTTAACAATACTATACTGTCATGACAATCGGTATTAAATGTGGTACTCACACATTGTTGGTGATCTGTTAATATTACTATAGAATGATGATAATCGGTATTAATGTGGTAGTCAAACGTTGTTAGTGTTTCTGTTAACGTTATTATTATGTCATGATAATCGGTATTATTGTGGTAGTCACACATTGTTGGTACTTCTGTTAACAATACTATAGTGTGATGAGAATTCGAGAGTTACATTTAACACAATACCAGCAGTCATTCTAAAGATACTGGAAATAAAATATATCTAATAATTCCTATAGAAGTATATATTAAGAATTCATAGACATAGATAAAGTAATATGTTCAAGAATTGCCTAAAACAGAAAACAGAACTGAAACAACTGTTACCAAAACTTCTTTAGGAAGTTTGTATTATAACCTATTACCAAATTATTATCAGGTAATTTATATCTATTATAGCCTTGATCATTTCACTCAACTTTCCGATGTTATAGTCCAATTCTTTAATTACTTAAATTCACGTCGAGGGAACAGGACCCCACGCACATTTGGAATTATTATTTTTCAAACTTAAATATCAATCTTTGGTTTAACACATGTAGACAGAATTGTTGTGCTAGTACAAGGCAACACAATGGACTGTCTTCCCTCTGGCGGGGGGTCCATCTATTGTACTGGGTAGACTCTGTGAAATGAACTTCTCTGGAGAAAAAGTCGAAAACAGTTAACAAAAATAAAGATAGTTTAGCTGCGTACATCACGCCTGTGTTTTATTCCTTGATCTCTGTTGGATCCATCGAACTGCCATTTTTTACATATAAAATCTACTTTTTAAGCACGGAACATTAGGGCTAATAATGGACTCTTCTACCACTACCAATCTCTGTAATTATAAAGTTTCAAGTGTTCATTTTTATGTCCACCAGTTCTGTATCTACACCCAATTTTTACCACTATTACTTTGAATAATAAGGTCTAGTTTAACGCAAGGTTTCATTAATGTTGTCATTTCGACACGCAAGGCATATTTTCGTCGCTAATAAGCTGACGCCGTATATAATCTTTGAATTATCTTTTAACCATATTGTTTGTTTTTGTAAGACGACCCCTTAATACAATACTTTAACATGTTCAGTATATTTACAACATTTAAAAGTAAACAGTGTATAAAAAATACATACATAAATGTTTTAGACTGTAGTAAGAGTCTTCAAACGATGAAAATATTATCAAAGTGTTTGGTTTTCGCTTGAGATTCCAACAAATCCGGCCCATTTTACCCTCTGAAATACCCAAAACGTATTATATAATTAAGGAAGCTGTGAAAGAATCTTGCAGTCTTGGTTAAGTACAAAACTCTGAGTCCCGTGTACCGCCACAAGGTGCTTAGAAATATCCTATTAAAACCAAATAAACTTGGTATCTGTGGGGTTGGCTAACTTTTATCTATGGGTAAAAAATCAAAACTTTGTTCTAACAACCCGGTGAAACGAAGGACACTAAATATGTCTTTACAACAAAGTGTAATGTTGAACAATGTTTTTTTGCCGCCACGAAACCTTCAGAATCATTGTTTAACAAAATGCTAACCCTTGTTTCAGCTGTTACAGATTGACAAAGTTAATGTTACAAAAAAAACGAAAAGAAAATTTAGATTAACACATTCTACCAAGCTTCTAACTAAAAATCTACATTTAAAACAAGTTGATAGAAAACATGTAAGAACAAAAAAAGGTCGAACATTCTAAATAATTTCATGTTCAACCTTCAGTAAACCTGGTCACGGTATAAACATGAAACTCTCTTAGTATTTCGAATACAAGCACAGATAGCCCTCGAGTAGCTTTGTGCGAAATTCCAAAAACAAAACAAACAAAACATTTCGAATACAAACACTTTGTTTCTCGTGACGTAATCAGATCTAGGTGTGTATACGTGTAACACCAAAACATAATTTAAGAAAAGCCTGTCACCATCATGTGGAAAGACCTATCCAAGATACAAATTCGACCGAGATGAGATTATCTTTTAGTCCATCACATTTTAAGACCGAAACTAGCGACGCGTTAAATATGGCCACCAATTCACGTATATTCCAAAAACGAGAAATATAGATGTCTTTTATGAAATTATCACAAAGTAAGTTTAAAACCAAAAGTTCAGGTGTTGTTGGACATTCAAGGACAGTGGTTATTAGTTTAATAGAAACAATCCTTTTTGTATGTAATTTCTATCATGTAAATCCTACCTTTCACTGTATTCTTTCTAGTACACCTGTATCAAGGCCCATCCGCCCGTATACTTGTTTGATTTTCTTAAGTCTGTCGCTATAGTAACCAACAACGACGTGCTGGCAGAGAGAGATACACGTGTTCTCAACGGTTTTCAAACGAATCACTTCGTATTTTATTCCTACCTTTAGCTGCATTTCGTTTCTCTTTTCTTCTGTAACTTTATGGAAACAAAATCACCAACTAATTCAGTTCAGTTGAACGTATACTCCTCTTCTTGCTGGTTGAAATGACTTCACGTCGTTTAGCAATAAGAAAACATTGTAAGTGGCGGCCTCTGTTTTCTAATCTTGAACCTCATTAAATAGCTAACTTAAAAACAAAAACAAAAAATCTTCATAAAGCATAATATTTAATAATATTAAAGTTTACATAAAAGTTAATGTGTTATGTGTGTTTGTGTTTTTCTTATAGCAAAGACATATTGGACTATCTGCTGTGTTCACTGAGTGGAATCGAATTCCTTAAATTTAGCGTTGTAAATCCACAAACTTTTCACTGTCCCAGCGGGGGACCAGTACTTAATAAAATATAATCAGCATGGTAGTTAATAAGATATGTTGAACATCAGATAAAATCTTCATAAGAGTCGATAAGTTTTGTTCTTAATGTATTATAATTCATCTTGTTTAATTAGTAATTAGTTTGTTTTATCTGAAATATTTTCCTAAATTTATGTTTTTTTCCATCTTAATGGTAGACCTTAACTCATCTAAGACTCAACACTGAGTTAAAGTGCATTATGATGAGCCGGACGTTTAGCTGAATGTAAATTGTGTTCTACAACACAGAAATAAAATGATAAAAGGTAAAGAATCCTAAGTTCCTTTCTGTGTTTATTTTCTGCTGTTGGAGTTTTCTTTATCAGATAACTTGGATGAATATAGACCAAAGAATGCATGATAACCAACCATGATAATAAACTAAAATTATTACACTAAAGCATTGATGAGATGAATAAACAAATAAATATGATAGAAAGACCTCATAGTTTGAGCATTGAAGACAGTGAAACAAAAGTAACCAAGAGCCTTCATTTGGTTCAAACTGTGAAAAAAGAAACTACAGAGAGCATATCAATTTTAATGTTTGTGCTTTTTTCTTTGAGCAAAACCACATCGGGCTATTTGCCGAGTCCACCGAGGGGAAATTAATTGTAATAATGTAGTTTTCACACACTTTATAACATCGAATTTAGTTATTTATTGTGGATATTTTAGAAAAGTTCTGTTGTCAGAAGAACCTCTGGTCTATGAACAGCTTATTTTATAAGGTGTCTAAGAGAAATGACACCTTTCCTGATTCTAGTCAACTGAGTAACCTTAGCCACTTACTGGACAACAAATTAGTTATTTTGATTTATATTAATATCTGTAATTTATTTTTTATTATCATAAACTGTCCAAACACTGTTTAGTCTTTAACAAAGTGTTCAAGAAAAAATCTTTGTGTTTGCTCATAAAGTTAAGACTTTGAAGCTTGAGGCACTGAGAACTTGGTTACTTTTATCTGTATAGTTTATGTGTACTTGTAAATAGGAACTGAATCTTTTCACCAACTTTATATGATACCTCAGAACAGACTGGCTGGTTACTGAAACCAACTAAAACTAAATTTGGAAGAACCAACAAATGTCATTTTAAGAAAAGTTTGCAATCGACCATGCAAGCCTAGAGAAATCATGGACATAAAAATCTGGTATAAATTTAGGGATTCTTTGATGATTCAGTGTTTTTCAATATATAAGCACTTGAAGAGTTTCGTTAACTAACTTATATTTACGTGGTTAGCAAAGTGTGACCATTTTTTTATTTGGAGGTTATTTGAGAGTTTTCAGTTGAAGCAACAGATAGACCTTATCTGACACGACAACTATTACCGACGTTTTTAGAACTGTGAAACTTATTAAACCAATGAAATAAACACACGTGTACAAATACACCTGAAACAACTTTCTATCTTGCTGTACTTTGTGTTCCACTTGAGGTTAATACACAATCATTATTAAGACGTTATGAATACAAGTCACTACTGTTATTGTGATATCCACTTCATTAGTAGTACCAAGTGCAGTTCGTTGTTAATATGATGTGTGAATTTTTTTTATAATGTTTAAAATAATGATGATTAAAGTTAAGATAAATAAACCTAACTAACTACAGTGGAAGTTTGGTAGAAATAACAAATGTTTTAGCGGACATACTCCTCTATAAGTGTAACAGTTTTCTACTAATTTTTTGTATGTGAGTGTGAACCTGTTTGTGATCACCTCATTACTGAACTGAGTGTGTGTCTTTGTGTTTTTCTTATAGCTAGAGTACACTGGGCTATCTGCTGAGTCCACCGAGGGGAATCAAACCCCTAATTTTAACATTGTAAATTCGTAGACTTACCGCTGTCCCAACGAAGGCCTACTGATCTAAACCACATTAAACCCTCGGTGGATTTAATTAAATAGTCATTGAACTAATCCTGGTAAATGATGTTTTGAAAATAATGTTTTATTACACAAAGTCAAGGGAGGAAAGTGAAAATGCGGTACAGATATGTTAAATAAACAATCGATGGATACTGTTAAATAGATCAACTAACTAAACTAAAGTTAGTTAATAAATCATGAATAATGAGGAAAATTTAAAACAATTATCGTTCACGACGTCAAGATTTAAGTATTAGAAATGTTACTTCTTTTGTTTTAAATAAAAGTTTTCATCTTAGTTGTATGTTAGCTTCATCTATTGAGAACTAAAGAAACTTTAAGAAGAAAAAAAATTTTTTGATGTGAAACTACTGCCGTAGTATATTAATAAGATAATAACATTGTGTTAGCAGGTCTTGTAAGCAGGGCTAAATAAGATAATAACATTGCGTTAACAGGTCTTGTAAGCAGGGCTAAATAAGATAATAACATTGTGTTAGCAGGTATTGTAAGCGGGCTTCAAGCATCATCCCTAATTCGTTATCTCTCGTAAAAGTTACAAAAATTACCACATTTAATAACGAGCCAATAGATAACGAATACTTAAATGTTTTCACTTTATATAAACACATTCCCCGACTTTTCTGCTGTTGCAGCGCCTCTAGAAACACTGTTTTTCAAATTGTAAAAAAGGTTTCGTATACGAAGGTGTGCCTCACCTTCACACGTCCAACAAAACAGGACCTAAGTATCCGATAAAGCTGATAATATACGCCATTTTATTATTTTTCAGTTTATTTATTGAAACAATAGAAAATACATACAATTACAATGTTTAATATTTTCATATTAAAATTACACATGACAATGACATAATAAAAATTAGAGTAGTTTAAAGGTGACATGCACGTGCCTAATAATGGTCTCATTTTGTCTAAGATAATTTTTGCACATCATTGTATTCTTAAAGACAAATTGGATGGACGACTACATCACGCGCCTCTAGGGTGTCTTTCAGTATATCTGATCTATTCGCAGGGCTTAACTTTTCATGTTTCTCCACCCTGTTTCATGGTAACATGAACAAACTAGATACAAATACTAACACAAACAAACTACATACAAATGGTAACACGTACAAACTAGATAAAAATAATAACACGAACAAATAGATACAAATACTATACGAGGGTTATTTGCGCTAGCCGTCCCTAAATTGGCAGCGTAAGAATAGAGGGAAGACAACTAGTTATCATCACCCAGCGCCAACTCTTGGACTACTCTTTTACCAACGAATAGTGGGATTAACAGTCATATTATCACGCCTCCACGGCTAAAAGGACGAACATGTTTGATGTAACAGGGATACGAACCCTATATACAAATAAAGGTCATTCAATAACATTTACTTTAAAACTTGTACTTATATGTATTTATAGACTTATGTTAGCTGATCAACATTTATTAATAGGAAATTAACATCAATAAACGGTACATAACTGATTACTTTTTGGATATTTGTCGCTAAACAGATGATGGTAAACAAGACCATCACGAATTAAATTATCTGAACAAATTTTTATTTTAGTAACGTAAATAGAAAACTAATTAAATCATCCTTTGTTAATGTAAAATTGGAAATCTAACAGGGATGAACTGTTGACCTCTGTAGTATCTTCGTTTCTTCTACTTTAACGGGCCAGGTGTGTTAAGGCTTTCGACTCGTAATTTAAGGGGTACGGGTTCGAATCCCCGTAGTACCAAATACTCTCACCCCTTTTAGGGGGACGTTATAATGTGATGTCAATTCCGTTCTTCGTTGGTAAAATAGTAGCCCAAGAGTTGGCGGTGGGTTGTGATGACTAGATGCCTTCCTACTGCCAAATTAGGGACAGCTGGTGCAGAAAGGTCTCGTGTAGTTTCGCGCGAAATTCGAAAACAAACAAATAAACAATCTACTTTAACGGCACTGAGGGCTGAACAGTCAGTTTAGAAATTCACGTAGTTTAAGTGTAGATTTTTTCGGTTGGTCGGTTTTCTTTTAACAAAGCTACATCAAGCCATCTCCTGCGTTTACCGAGGAGAATCGAGCCACTGATTTTAGCGTTGTAAATCCGCAGACTTATTGCTGTATCTGCGGATAATAAGTATAGCCATTCTTAAATATTAACTAGTGACAAGAGAGAGTTAACCAACCAGTAACACCTGCAGTCATAAAGACTAGTTCTGGGTTTAAAATGAGAAGTAGAATTGAGTATTAATCTTGTAACAAACAACAACCGAAACTCCAGAACAATACGGCGCGAACCTTGGACCTTTCAAACTAACTTTTAGACCACAACTTTCAGCACTGATTTCTAACATTAGGTTGTATTATAAAACACTGTAGTTTATTACATATTATCTCAACAATCACATATTGAATAAATCCGAGGTAATAGTAAAATAAGTGTTAAATAAAAATCATTTTTAACATGTTCATTTAGAAGTATAACTCGGTATTTCATATTTCCTGGAATCTCTTAAACTTCTGTGGTTTTTTCTGTATTGGTAAAACTTTGAGTAAGCATAAGAAAACAAAATGCTGGGATTACAGAAATTAAAATAAATTCACATTTTTAGCTTGTTTTATTTCATGTCTTCTTATGAAACATGTTGTGCTGTCATCTAATGGACGCGGTATAAGTTTCTTACACTAAACAGCTTTTGTGGAAAGAGGCAATTTGATTGACATGGAATTAAAGCTATGTGGTAAATTACTGGAGCTCTTAGTAATTCTGAGACTAGGTACATATATATATACAAATGTCAATTTCAGTTGAAAAGATTCTCAAAATCTATATCTTAAAATTTATCGATCATAAATTTCACATTTTCGGCTACGCCCGGCATGGCCAGAAGAGTTAAGGCGTTCGACTCGTAATCTGAGAGTCGCCCCAAATATGCTCACCCTTTCAGCCGTGATGGCGTTATATGTGACGGTCAATCCCACTGTTCGTTGGTAAAGGAGTAGTCTAAGAATTGGTGGTGGGTGGCGATGACTACCTGTTTACCTTCTCGTGTTACACTGCTGAATTAGAGAAGACTAGCGCAGATGGGGGAAAATATTGCCATGCGACTGCCAGCTGCTCTTTACATTTACCTGTCAGTATAAATAGACAGGAACGCTACCTCTATGAAATGTCAATACTGGTGTGACAGTAAATATTCATGTATGTATGTAAGGGATTATCACTGTGTGACAGAATTCAAAATGACATTTCAATTTAAATACATGTAACTGTGAAGAACATGTGTTAGGTTTTCATTACTACAGTTTATATATCCACCTGTAATCGATACGTTTCTAATGATTGTAGAACTTTAAAGTTAAATATTTTAACTTCCGTTTTATCTTCCTTAGTCCAAAATGTCGCTAATCTACCAGCTGTACCAATACACATTATTCACCATAATCTTTGGAATACATTGTTTTTACACGATCACATGCTCGCCTCTTTATTTCTCATATTATGCTAAAATAATATTTTATGGTACTCTCTGGAAATGTGATTTTTCTGTGTTACTTTTTCATGTCACAAATTCTTTCTTAAGAAATAACATTTAATTATACGAGAATCAACTTCAAATCTTTTCGTATTTTTCAAATAATTTTTTGTAGGCAAATAATTCTTAGTAATAAGCTCAGATCGTAGTTTCAGGACTAAAAATTTAGTCTCTGTAACACTAACTGCAAAAACTTAATACGAGTTAAAAAGTTAATAATTCGTATGTCAACCGAAGCTCAGATCACAGTTTCAGGACTTCGAGTTGACAGGCGTGATAATAATTGTGAAAGGTTAATATATGAAAGTAAGCGCAGGTCATAGTTTCACGACTCCAGAGTTCGTCTGTGTGATAATACTTGCGAAATGCTAATATTTTAAACTATACTCGGATAATAGTTTCAAAGTTTTAGATTTGGTCTGTGTAATAATAATTAAGAAAAGTTATATTTTTTTAGAAATTATCGTTCACGTGACGTACTAGCCATAAATTAAGATTATAATTTTGCACCCAACTATACATCTGTGACGATATGAAAACAGATACAATAGCTGTTTATTTATTTGAATTTTCAACATTAAATTGCAGCTCATTTTGGTGTATTATATAAATTTATATAAAATACATAAATAATAAATCAAAAGTAACGTAACGGGACATTGAGTTGTAGCGTATTGAACTTGACCTCACAGAATGTAAGTTTATAATATATTGAACTTGACCTTACAGAATATTGGTTTATAACATAATTGAAATTGACTTAACACGACATTGTTTTATAATATGTCGATTGTTTGTTTTTTTAATTTTGCGCAAAGCTACAAGAGGGCGACCTGCACTAGCCATCTCTAATTTAGCAGTGTAAGACTAGAAGGAAGGCAGCTGGTCATCTCCACCCATCGCTAACTCTTGGGCTACTCTTTTACCAACGAATAGTAGGATTGACTCTCACATTATAACGCCCCACTGCTGAAAGGTTAATCATGTTTGGTGCGACGGTGACTCGAACCCGCGACCCTGAAATTAACTTGTCGAAATTGTTCTTTAAAAAAATTTTAATTTAATTACCTTAGCCCCACAAATTCTCTTGTTTAAAACATGAACGTAGAAGCTAAGTCATGTAAATGAGATGATTAGGACGTTATTTCATTAAGGGGAGCAAAATATGTTGCAGAAACACAAAAAAACAACTTTTTTCTCTTTAACACACACGCGCGTATTGATTCCGAAAAATCGTCGCTGTGTTTAAAAAAACATGAACATTAATGGTTGTTAGGGTTCGCTGGTTAGGCTTACGTATTCGTTTCGCACGATATCACAACATTGGTTATCAAGAGGTCGTTAGTGTCAACAAACTGGTTTGGTCGTTGCCTTATAAAGAAATAGCTCAGGTGAAAGTCACGCCGAGTACCGAGGAAAATAATTACTAGTGAAACGCAAAAGAAATATGCCTTTATGACTGGTTCTTTGCCAAATCAATTTATTGGTTTCAGGTTTTATACCTAAACATTCATTTTTAACCAAATTTCATTTTTCCCGAGATGGGATCTTAAATAATGAAATAAAAACTTACAATGAAAACACAAACGTCTATAATAGAATGGTTGTGGGAAACAAACACTCCTTTTAAATCAATTGAGTTGAATTCAACTTCGGAAAATTACTCCGCCAAATCTCACTGGACTTAAAGAACAGAGGATTCGGTTTCCGATCCTCGTGAAGTGACTAGAGCACAATTAAATAACTCTTTGTTTAACAACAAACATAACATACCCTTTTAGAGTAAAGACAACCCTGGTTTTATTTCTCCATAAATCTTTAATTTTTTAACAGCAGTTAATGATTACGGTTTATCAAAAACCAAAATTTTGTTTAAGATAAAGGTTAGTTAGCATAGATTTAAAATATTATGCGTGTCTAAGTGTCAAATATTTAAAGTATTGTGTGTTTGTAAGAGTCAACTATTTAAAATATTAAGTGTTTGTAAGTGTCAACTATTTAAAATATGTGTTTGTAATGTCAGCTCTTTAAAATATTATGTGTGTGTTAGTGTTGGCTATTTAAAATATTATGTGTTTGTATGTGTCAAATGTTCAAAATATCATGTGTATGTTAGTGTCAACCCTTTAAAATATTATGTGTTTGTGAGTGTCAGCTGTTTAAAATATTTTGTTTGTGTAAGCGTCAACTATTTAAAGGTTTTTCTGTGTAAGTGTCCATATGTGAAATAATTTGTTTTCATAAGTGTCAACTTTATGAAGGATTATGTGTTTGTAAGTGTCAACTGTTTAAAATATTATATGTATGTAAGTATTAACTATTTGTGTCACAAAAATACTACAAAAACAGAAATACGTGCTTTATCTCTTGAATCACAGAGAGACAGAATAAACAGTAACATGTACAATGCTGACTTCCTGTGTCTTTACGAGACAGAAGAAACAGTAACACGTACAATACTGGTTGTCCTGTGTCTTCACGAGACAGAAAAATAGTAACACGCACAATGCTGCCTGTCCTGTGTCTTCACTAGACAGAAGAAATAGTAACATGCACAATACTGGCTGTCCTGTGTCTTTAAGAGAATAACGAAAGAAAGAAGTGGTCAATAATTATGGTTTCTCATGTTATAACTTAACTTCGTCAAAAAACTGTTGTTAAAATTTTTCACGTAATATCAGATATTTGATTAATAATATTGTGACTATCATGATACTTTAACGTGTAAACATTATTTATCAGATGTTCCTCTGCTTCTGAGAGGCTGACCATATTTAATGGTCAGTTTGTGTCGTCAGATTGTTTCGTTTTAACTTCCTTATTTCACGGATAAACGGCTCCATTTAGGGCTAGACTTCATACGCATGCGTATGTCATGTTCAACAGGTTGTCGACAGAATGCCTCTTGGTGGGTGAGAGTAACAAACTTTTTATTTCTTGGTGATCAGTCAGAGAGAAACAGGGTAATTCGTATGTGCAGACTGACCAGTATAACTAAAAACTGGCTTTCCGTGTCGATCACCTCACCTTATCTGACTGCAGCAGCCCGCGAGCGTTGTAATGGTATTTTCCAAGAAGTTTGGTTAGTTTTCAACACAATTAGTTTCAGTTTAAGACTCTCTTGTTTAAAGAAACGTTTGACATTCACTCTTTGCCATCAATGAATTGCAAAACATTACTTTTCCGTTGAAATGTTTATTTTGATTTTCGGCACCAAATAATTTTAGTAGCCTATGTTAAAAGTCTATTTCCAAAGAAAACACACATCTATACGTGGTGAACTATTTCAAACGAAGACATATGAGCTAAAGAGAAAGTATCTCAGAAGACGTTTTTTACACCCAGGTGGTAATGTTTACATCCCAGAAACTTCACACCTCACTTCTACCTGTTGACAAAACTGCCAGTCCGACAGCTTGGACGTACCAGCGTGGTGAACGACCTACGAACGATCGTATCTGGTCAGAAAGGTCAACTCGTTCCAGTACTTCAAAAATGGCCTGGCGATCTTCAGAGTGGACAAAGAGCTTTTTGAGGAGCGAAGATGGCTACATCAGTGACCCCAAGGTTGACCCTGGAATAAACAATCTAAATGTCCGCAAATTCTTCTTCTTGTATGATTATAGAAGGTACAAGCAAGCTGCCATTTTCATCTGTAGACTTGGCCACGATACCATCAAGGCCATCCTTAAAGATCTGCCAATGCAGATGCTCATGGAAGACATACCTCATAGTTTCCCTATTCTAAAAGCTCTTTATGCCAGAATGTTTCTGTCAGATCAACTTCGCTGTTCCATGAACCTTCTTCAGCCAAGCCGGACAGTGATGAAGATGGTCCACCTACTGGCTCAATATAATGAAGAAAGTCCTAGCTCTCGTCCTGGTCTAGACACCAAAGGATACCATCTGCACTCCTGCAGGAAACTTCTAAAGGTAACCAACTTCAATCAAAATAAGATGCTGATTATCTAACAACATTTTAGTTTAAAATCACAAATATAAGAATCACCTACAGCAAAAAAAAAATTGAAGTTTTATACCAATGGGTTTTGTTATAGACAACCGATTGTGTAGCTTTGTCTTTAATAAAATAATAAAATGAGAGAAACAAACCTGTATCTCTCCAAAACATGAGTTTTCTACAAGCTCAGAAAATGCACGAAATAGCTCTCTAATTTGATATTATAACGTAGTTTACTGTAAAGTAATCTTTATATTACTAACACTATTACTTATATCACCAACATTGTAACAATAATATTTTTATTACCAGCCTTGTGACACTAATACTTATATCACCAACCTTGTAACAATAATATTTTTATTACCAGCCTTGTGACACTAGTACTTATATTACCAACATTGTAATAATAATAATTATATTAGTAACACTATAACAGTAATATTTATATCACTAACCTTGTAACAGTAATATTTATATTACCAATCTTGTGACATTAATATTTATATTACTAACCTTTTTCCCCTCGGTGTAGATTCCTGTACGTGGTGAGGGGACCTCCCAGGGAAGGTTCTGCTCTTTTCTTCTGGAATCTAAACATCCACCCACGTGTTTACCGTACGTGATGACCCATGAAGGGGAGGAGAGTATCCTGATGGTTGAAAAGTCCCACCTTTACACACTACTTTCGCCTTGAATTCCTGTAGATGGGCAGTATTTGCGCTTCCCCCTTGGGCCAATTGCCTGGTCCACTTGGACTAGGATCAACCAAGTACCAGTGTTGGATGTTCTTAACAGGTGTTGTGAACATTGTATCTGATGCTGGTGTTTGGATATAGTGCTCACAAAAACCTGGTGTTGCTGCAGTGACCTTTTCTGGCATTGTAGTGCATCCCCTCTGGTGACATCATGTTGTGGTTCCTTGACGATGGCAAGGACCATGATGCCTTTGAGTGTGAAATGGACTCTTACTGCGTCAATTGCAACGGCTCTTACCCGTCCTACTTTCGTTCTTGCCCTAAATGGTTGGAAAAAAAAGAGGTGCAGCGTTTGAAAACGATTAAAAACATTACTTATACTGAGGCTCGAAAGTTGCTGTTCACCACTTCATTTCGGACATATGCTGTTGCACTTTATTCCACTACGACAGTGGGAGTGCAGACGGATCTCTCTGTGCCTCCAAAAGATCGTTTTAAAACCAAATGAAAAGTATTTTGATCCCCATGGTTAAAAAAGTTGATGAATCAACTTCAACACCTATCTCTGTCCCTTACATACATTCCAACAAATCCTAAGATTCACATCCTTTGGTTCCAGGTACAGGCATTTTCTCGGATACATCTTCTTCTCCCACCCCAAGATGCAAAATGATCATTCGTTCACATCCTTAGTCGCTGGAATCCTCTTCCAATAGCAAAGATCTGCTCAGTCGACCCAGGGCAGGATCCGTGTTGGTTGATAAACCTCCCTCGAATAAAGACAGTAAACAAAAAAGGCGTGGTGGTAAACAGAGGGGTTATCCACGCGATTCACCTGCACCTAAATATAAATGGCCACCTTAATACAATGGAACTGTCGAGGTTTACATTCTAATATGGATGACATCAAAATACCAATTGCTTCCTACCATCCTGTATTCTTTCCTTGCAGGAAACATTCCTGAAACCTGCTGATACAGTCATCTTTCGAAGGTTTTCTTTATACAGAAATGACAGTGCATGGAGGAGTGGCACTGTTGGTTGATCAGCATGTGCCCACCCTGTCTTTGCCACTCGACACACCCTTGGAGGCCGTAGTCATCCGTGTTTCCTTGGGTCATACCATCACTGTTTATTTCCTCTACCTGTCATCTGGAAAGACACATGATCAATCAGACCTTGATGCTCTCATTGAACAGTTTCCGTTTCCCTTTTTCATCCTTGGGGACTTTAATGGGCATCATCCCATCTGGGGAAATGCTGATATTGATAGGAGGAGTCGCTCTGTAGAGTGTATGCTCTCTGATCACAACCTCTCTCTTTTTAATATTGGTTCTTTTACTATTCAGTATTTTACCGCTCTTGATTTCTAAATTTGCCCCTTTTCATTATTTTCCCATTTTTCATGGAGGTTTGACAATAATCCACGAGGCAGTGATCATTGTCCTATAATTTTGAGAGAGATTGGCCTGGTCAATGCTATCCAACCCACATTCCCCGATGGAAACTGGATCAAGCAAACTAGCCCTTTTTCACTGTCCTCGTAGAAGTTGATTCTGCCATTGTCTGTAAGCCATCAATAAACGACTGTGTGGCAGCAGTAACTGACTGTATTATACAGGCAGCTGTTCAATGTATTCCTAAAACCTTGACTCGTTTTCCACGATATCATTGTTCGTGGTGGAATCCTGCCTGCCACATGGCATGCAAGGCTCAAAAACAATCCTGGGATAATTTTCATAGGTATTTAACACTATCGCACCTCATTGCTTTCCAGCAGACCCGTGCACATGCTCTGTGGGTAAGACGTCAAAGCCAGATGAACTCCTAGATTAAATTCACAACCAGCACATCTTCTACCACCAATTCCAAAGTCATATGAGACAAGATTTTAACATTTACTTCTATCCAGTTATTCTGGATACAGGGCTACGCTGGTATTCGCAAGAACGAGCTCGCCGATACCACAGCTAAACCTGTCTACTCTGGCTGACACTGTACCTGTCCCACACATGGACTATTGTTCTGTATTCAGGGCTCGGCTCCGTGCCAGTTGGCAGTCGACTTGAGGTAAACAACGTGAAAACAAGCTTTTCCAAATAAAACCCTCTGTTGGACTTTCTTGCTTCCGTTAGCATCGGAAAAAGAAAGTTGTTGTAACTAGACTACATATTGGTCACAGTTTTTTAACTCATCATTTTCTTTTATTTGGAACTGATGCACCAGTGTGCTGTCTGTGTGACATTCAGGTCACAGTAAGCCACATTTTACTGTCTTGCTGTCGTTATGACTCTCAAGGACAGCACCATTTTAAACATGTTCTGTCCCAAGGTTTGTCCATAACATTAGACAATGCTATTGGTGATGGTAACACTGTCCACTTTAGAAATGGTTTTAGTTTTTTTAAAGGCCATTAACCTTTTTAATGATATTTAAGTTTTTTTTAATTTATACATCAGACCTTTTTAACATGATTAACTTTTAAGAATCACAGTTCATCCAGTTCAGTTTGAAATTAAAAAATGGATGTAACATCAAAATACTCAGAACCAGCACTTGAAAGGCCAACTTCAGGTGACTGATGGTGGTTTTTGTACCTACCTGTTAGTCTTCCTGGCAAGTTATGATAATTACAATTATGCTACAGAAAGTCCTTTACAACTTGTATAACTGTAGTTTTTCTCTTACCGTTGTAAACTAGATGTAAACAATGGTTTTATGCTGTTTATGTTTTGTTTTACTTTAATTACCTTTTATGAGTTTTACTAAATTTAATTTTACCTTTTTATCGGATGTTTGGGCCCCCCAGTGGCTCAGCGGTATGTTTGCAGACTTACACGCTAAAATCCGGGTTTCGATACCCGTGTTGGGCAGAGCAAAGATAGCCCATTGTGCAGCTTTGTGCTTAATTCTAGACAACGGATGTTTGGAGTAGATGACCTAGTTGCTTTGCGCCATAAAACACCAAACCAACCAACTAACCTTGTGACAGTAATATTTATATTACTAACCTTCTGGAGTAATATTTATATTGCAAACATTGTAACAGTATATTTATATCACTAACCTTGTGATAGTAGTATTTATATTACTAACATTGTGACACTAATATTTATCTTGCCAACCTTGTGACAGTAATCTATAAACTGACCTCGAAAGTCCCAAGTCACTACAACAACAACATATAGAATTATTCTCTTCTATGCAGACTTTGCAAGTGTACTAAGTTTCAGAAATATGACTTAAGGAGAAGAAAAGGTTAAAGGTTATTTCTCTTGGACGGAACTTTACATTGTCTTCAAAAGAAACAATTGTTATTGACAGTTTAGGAAACACCCCAAGGAAACTCCGTATCTCGAAAGACTAGATGGAAACCTGAAAAGTCATCCTATGCTATTCACTAAGCAAATAAACCAGTCCATTCTGTTTTGTTTAACCCTGCTTTAAAACATGGATGGTAATATGTTTGGGTGAATATTTTTGTTTATTATATCACCAAAACATTTTCTGTTCGTAAAAGTAGATCGTAATGACTAATGTTTTCTTCATTAAGCATAGAATTGTTAAGCCTATTTTGTTTCTCAGAGAAATCTGTTTTCTAAATTATTCATAGATTTGTTAAGCCTATTTTGTTTTCTTTTCAAAACAATGTTTTCTACATCACGTATAGCATAATTATTTGTATTCATTTTTATATAGAAAGTTTCACCTTTAATTTTAAGAATTTTAATCGTCCAATGAGGATTTTAAAAGTGAAAACTGCTGCCACTTACTAATTTCATATTTTTAAGATCATATTCAGCTAAGGTAAACTGTTTTATATTAAAAGAATTTTAAAATTATTATCTTTAAGATCATAGTTCGTTTGGACCCACACATCAAGAAACAACTATATTCTCGTCGACGAGCTCTAAACAGAGCCATTGAAGGATTAGGTAACCATGGTGTGGTGGAAACTTCGGACAATGCTCTGATGGGCCTCTTCGATGCCCTGAAAGTTGAGTTTCAGCGTACGATTCACCAGTATAAAATTATCGTTCATAAACTCAATGCCTTCAGTCTTGACCCCAAAGAATCAAAATCTTGTTCCCTGAGCTATGGTCCTGCTCCAACAAAATCTAGTCACCAAAGGCTGTTGAGTTTGCGACAAGACGAAATTCAGGAACGTTTGATTAAAAATAAAACATTTCTGGATATCGTGGAACCTGTCCTCTCAAACCAGCTACTGCTCAATCTGGTCTCCGTTTTACAGAAGCGAGTTGAATTCGATAAAGACGTCCTCTTTCAGTTCACTCAACTAAAGAAGGAAGTTAAAGACATCAACCCAAACGTCATTGTTGCTCCGGTTCTGATGAGGTTCTCTCAGAGCTATCAGAAAATAATCGAGCTAATAAACAAAGTAAATGAAGAAGACACGGACAGCAGTAGCGACATCTCTGGTTATCACAGCGACTCGGATTCAGCTTTAGCAACAATGAGCGGAAACTCTCCGTTCAGCAAGCGATCATCTAGAGAGATTTTATCTCGACCTGGTGAGTAAGTAGCGTACTAGATTATCGACCTGATGAGTAGGTCACGTACTAGATTATTGGTCTGGTGATTAAGTTAAATACTAGATTATTGGTCTGGTGAGTAAGTTACGTACTACGTCACTTACTATAAACACGTTACACCATTATAAGTTGACACTTTCTATGTTGGTCCGGCATGGCCAAGCGCGTTAGGCGTGCGACTCGTAATCCGAGGGTCGTGAGTTCACGCCCGCGTCGCGCTAAACATGCTCGCCCTCCCAGCCGTGGGGACGTATAATGTTACGATCAATCCCACTATTCGTTGGTAAAAGAGTAGCCCAAGAGTTGGCGGTGGGTGGTGATTACTAGCTGCCTTCCCTCTAGTCTTACACTGCTAAATTAGGGACGGCTAGCACAGAGAGCCCTCGAGTAGCTTTGTGCGAAATTTCAAAACAAAACAAACAAACACTTTCTATGTCACTTTAAACGCATTAGACCATCATGACTTGACACTTTCTGTATCATTTTAAATGCATTACACCATCATGACTTGACACTTTCTCTATCACTTTTCAGTAAAATATAAAATCTATGAACGTCATTGGTTGTGAATCGATCATACTATGTATTAAAAATTTAGGATAAAATAAAAATATCAGTGGTATGTTCTGTTATACGAAGAGATATAAACCCTCTTTAGGTGATTACGTTTTTAATGAAGCCCACATTAACCATATATATGTTTTGCATTTCTCATATATAAAAACAGTATTTCCTATTTCTTATTGACCAAGACTACTTTCGTATAATACCAGAATTGTCAATTTTAGTAGTTTAAAAAGGAACCAACAAGAACTCTAACCACGGAATAACAGTATAATATATTACATGACTCTGTTCTCAAAACACGGAATAATAGCAGTATATTTTACTACTTTTTAAACACGAAATAATATTATATTATATTATGTTGTATTATATTATATTATGTTATGCTATGTTATATTATATTACACGACTGTTTTTAAACATGGAATAACAGTATATTATATAACATGACTCTGTTTTAAAACAGTATATTAAAAACAGTGTATTAAATGACTCTGTTGTGTTAAAATACAATTATTCATCTTTAAGTGCTTGACGTAAAGTTGTCCAAAGTTGTTGTTGTTGTGGTAGATGTGTAAATTAGTATAGTAAGAGTTAGTAAATGCTATCTTCAATGGAAATTAGTAGATATTACATGCAGTGGGATTTAATAGACATTAATTGCAGTGAGAGATCGTGTTCACTGTGGATGTTACACGTAGTGTAGGATCGTGGATACTACACGATTGTGTAGTGTTGCAAGTGAATTTTACGAAAAATATTTTAATGTAATTATTATGTTACAACTGGCACGTGGATAGAAAGACACAATAACTACATTAAAAGTTTAGAAATACCACTGAATATCAACCTCTCCCCTTTCTCAATCAGCTTGTAGTTCTGAAAATAAATAAATTTCTAATATTTTCAATACTTATCGCACGACGTGTCCTCATTTAAATTTATCTTACTCATGTTTCGAGCACACACAGAAGGTTTGGAACATCTGATGTGTTTAAACCAAAAACAAAGTTTAAAACTACATGCTTAATCACTCGTGTCTTGCACCAAACCGTCAAGATAACTTCATTTAGCCACAGACCCCTGGTGTAGGAATGTGATAAACAGCAGTATGTACAACCACTACGAGGATATCAAATTACATTTCAAGTGGGTCAGAAGTTTCCCAAACATGCGGTGTTTAATTGCTAAATATATTGTAGTTACGTCAAGTTTTTGAATCCAACAAAGACGCTGCTAAGTTCTGACCATGTGAAAGCAAATATTTAATTTCGAATGTTGTTTAATAACTTTCGTATTTATTCACCGAGTACTTTAACGTTATTTCTTTTCAACGTACAAAGTTATAAGTGAGAAGCTGTTGATATTCATAGCGTTATTTAAATTATTGTTTCACAGACAACCAAAGTGAAGAGATGGATGACTGTTACCAAGGTAATACGTTCAGCAACATTAATTAATGATGAAACCTTCTAACATATTCGGATTTAATCTTAGTTTACAGTTATTGTGGTGTACATTTAGTCTTAACTAACTAGTATATTAACAACCAGACATTCAAATTTATCTTATCCTTCAGGCAGTATGTTATTCATTTAGCTTTAACTAACCAGTGTGTTAACAACCAAACATTCAAATTTATCTTATCTTTCAACCAGTTTTTTATCCATTTTGTCTCAACTAACCAACTAGCCAGTATGTTAACTACCAGACATTCAAATGTATCTTATCCTTCAGCCAGTTTGCTATTCATTTAGTCTTAACTAGCCAGTGTGTTAACAACCAGACATTCAAATGTATATTGTCCTTCAGGCAGTATGTTATCCATTTAGCCTTAACTAACCAGTGTGTTAACAACTGGACATTCAAATTTATATTTTCCTACAGCCAGTTTGTTATCCGTTTAGTCTTAACTAACTACTATGTTAATAATACAACGTTATTATACAGTGGCTAACCCACAACAGTGTTCCAATTTTAATATAACATAGTCAATTCTTACATCAATACCAATCAACTCGGCTATCATAGCAATTGCTTGCTAAGCCTAAAATTAATTCACCCGCGTGTAACTGTCAAAACTTTAGCTTTAAAACTTGGATTTAACACAAGTACATGAAAGTTCTTTATTTAATCTTTGAGAATGATCATTAAGCAGATGTTTTCATGGTGCACTGGGTTTTATCTTATTTTACTTTATTCCTCCCCCCTCTTGCACGTGCACTTAGTTCCTTAAGTCATTACTAGATGACAATGATAAGACGAACAGTTAATGTCGCGTTTCAATAATGAGGCCGTTGTGTTCTTTTTCACAAAGTAATTTCATTTTAGAAAACTTCTTTGATCACGTGACATTAACGTTACACGAATATTGGAAATTGATCCCAGCCTTATAATTAGTGAACAAGTTCTGAGTTTCATAACGGCCTAAGGGAGCTCTTGAGAACATACCTCACAATTTGTAGCAACTTCATTTTACATCTAACGAAGAGGAAAACAAGACAAGACTTGTTTCTGGTTGTCATCAACAAAATGTGTTCATGTAATTATACTCTAACTTGTTTATTAACTTTCATATGGAATAATTACCTAATGATTGAAGGGAGGAAAAAATTCTGAAATCTAATAATGTTCAGTTAAGATTAATTTTTGTTTCTTTGTTTGATAAGATATTCCCTATATAGTCATTGTTGAATATGTTATATTACTGAATGAATCATTGTTAAATGTGTTGTTATATTGCTGAATGAGTCATTGTTGAATATGTTGTTGTATTACTGAATAAATCATTGTTGAATGTGTTGTTATACTACTGAATGAGTTATTGTTGAATGTGTTGTTATACTATTGAATGAGTTATTGTTTAATATGTTGTTAATTACTGAATGAGTCATTATTGAATGTACTGTTATATTGTTGAATGTGTTGTTATATTACTGAATAAGTCATTGTTTAATATGTTGTTAATTACTGAATGAGTCATTATTGAATGTGTTGTTATATTACTGAATAAGTCATTGTTGAATGTATTGTTGTGTTACTGAATGAGTCATTATCTAATGGTTTGTTGCTTCATTAATAATTAGTATGTTACTGTTGAATGAGTTATTATATAGACAGTTTTTTTAAGCAGTTAATGCCTATTGTGTTACTGTTGAATGAAACATTATTGTATGGGTCACAGTTAGAAGAGGTCTTATCCTGTGAGCTATTGAACTATAACATTTATAGGTTAGTCAGTTGAATAACCTAATAGTATAGCCAAACCAAGTGTGTGAACTTTGCTAAAGTTAACACATACCTTTCTGTAAAGATTACACTGGTTTACAAAGAAATTGAGGCAAGCACAAAAAATAGCTGTTTTAACCTAATTTGGGGGTGCTGAATTCAGATTTTAAATCCGTTTTTACTCATCACCTCTAGTTTTTTAGATATGCATACTGTACACTTTGTACACATACTGTACATAAAAGCGTATATGCATTCAGGGTTAATTTCTAATATTGTGTGACTTATGTCTTCTTTTTTTAGTTATTATGCAATAAATCTAAGTGATAGCATTACATTATATATATATATAGCTATATATCAAGACGGATCACCAGTTTCAGGAATCGGAACAAAGACCTTGCTTCATTTTTCGACATGGAAAACAAGTTGTGCTACTGCACGAATGTACCTGGCTTGTTCACTTTCCTTGGTTTGCCACATAATCCTTCAGACTGGCGTCTTTTCATAGACTCTTCCAAGCGGAGTCTCAAGGCTGTGCTTCTGCACAACGGGAATAAATATCCCAGTATTCCCACTGCACACTCTGTCCATCTAAAGGAGTCCTATGACAATATGGAGCTTCTTTTAGAAGCTGTTAAGTACAACCAGTACCAGTGTAGTCTGTGTGGGGACCTCAAGGTCATTGGTCTTCTTATGGGAATGCAAGCGGGCTTCACAAAGTACTGTTGCTTTCTCTGTCTCTAGGATAGTCGAGCTGTATCCCAGCATTACAAGCAGAAAGACTGGGGGTCTAGAATCACTTTCGTTCCTGGTAAACACAGCGTTAAGGAGAATCCTCTGGTTGACATGAAGAAGGTGCTTCTTCCTCCTCTTCACATCAAGCTTGGTTTGATGAAGAATTTCGTGAAGGCCATGGACAAAAATGGTGCTGCCTTCTAACACTTGTCTACTGTGTTCCCAGGTCTCAGTGCTGCTAAGCTCAAAGAGGGCATCTTTGTCGGACCTCAAATCCAAGAAGTGCTGAAGGATACTGATTTTGAGGAGCTTCTTACCTTAAAGGAACTGAGAGCACGGGAAGCAATTAAGTCAGTCTGTAGTGGCTTCCTTGGTAACACACGCGTACCAAATTACCAAGCCTGTATTGAGAAGTTGCTAAAGACTTATGAGGATATGGGATGCCGAATATCACTGAAAATTCATTTTCTCCATTTCCACCTCAACTTCTTTCCTCCAAACCTTGGAGCAGTGAGTGATGAGCACGGAGAAAAATTCCACCAAGACATTACGAAGATGGAGAGCAACTACCAAGGCAAGTGGAACCCCAGCATGATGGGAGACTTCTGCTGGATGCTCTTGCGTGACATCCCGGAGGCAAAATACACCAGATCATCTAAGAAAACTCACTTCTAACTGTCTGCGGTACTATGAATTGTGTACATTGTGTCATCCAAGTATATTTATTTCGTCAATGTTCTTTATCTATCCTGTTTTATCTGTAATAAGCTGCTGCAACTGTTGAAATAAGCACGTATATACTCTGTATATACTAAAATGAGACTATTTAAAAGCCAAAAAACTAGAAGTGATAGAGCAAAACTGTTTATAAATTTGAATTCAGCACACCCAAATTAGTAAAAAACACCTATTCACATTCTTGCCTCAGACAAAAAATATTTTTTTGTAAACCAGTGTTATGTTCCACATCTAATTAGTTTCCTTCATTTTTGTGTGTTGGACATTATTACGTCAGAGTGTGGATCGGAGGAACAAGATTCGAACTTTCAACTTTAAGGACGCCATAAAAGTGAAGTAACTTCCTCTATTCTGTTCAAAGATCTGACCATTAGTTTAAAAGAAGGAACGCAGGGAGTTAAACTTACAAGGTTTCTCACGTAGTCGTACATGCGCATTTTTCAAAATCCAACAATTACTGGAATTCTTTTTTTGTGGCAATTATTTTTTCGGTTTTCTTTCATTTTGTTGGTTGAACCAAATAATAATATATTGCTGTTCGGACACTACTTTTTTTTGAGGTTCGGTTTTAACTAGTCCTCTTTCAGATGGAACGAAGTTAACAAACCGTTGAATCATATCACGTGAGCATCCTAGTGACGCATGCTTGACCCTCATTTATCCTTGAGGCCTTTCCTCAACCATCCCTACAACTTAGTTGTAGAGAGGAACACATCTTTTGGATATCGAGTTTCTCTAACGTCGTTCCATAAGCTAGTTCTAGTAGGTATATCATCTCCACGTTTCACATCAGTGATAAATGTTAGAAACTGCATGGTTTTTACCTGAGTTAATCATCTTTCACTTGCCTGTTCGAGAGGTTGCTTTTATCAGTTGTACCGTCTTAACCCCAGGATTTAATTAAAGTTGATTCTATTTTATAATTTCTTTTCTCGTTGATTTCTAACATCATGCTATCTTTTAACTAAGATAACACAAGTCACGCAAGAGAGCGGCGAAAAGAAATGCTGGTTGTAAGCGAGTTTAAAAGAAGTTTTGTTAAACAGTGCAAAAACAATGCGAACTACTTCCAATCGGTATGCAAAACATAACTAAAGTTTTAAAATTATGCTGACACAAAAACACAAGATATCTAAATATTAGTTTCACAGGACGGTTCAGTGTAGCATGAAGTGAGATTTTTGTTTGGTTTTCGCTTGAAGTTAACATTCGTAAACACAAAAATCACTCGAACTTGAAAGTTAAATCCTCACAGAAATCGTTAAAAACTCTTTCTACTGACTCAAAGAAACAAATGAGTGTTTTCTGTTAAAATCGCTTATTATCAGAGCAAAGCCACGTGAGGTTTCTTCTGTGCCTACGACGGGAATTGAATCCCGAATTCTAGCTTTGAAACTTCCTTAAATTACCGCTATCCCACGGTTGCATTCCTGTTAAAAACATATTTATTAACATCTAATGTCTGTTCATGAACTCCTTTAGATGGCCTTCGTTAACGAAGGAATGAATTACTTCAGTATTTTTTTACGTAAACTAAATATTACTCACTTAAGCCTTTTCATGTTCTACTGCCTCATTGGCATTTCAGACCGAAACTTTGCTCAAGACATGAACTCCTGACACGACATTCAATATTTTATACATGTGATACTGATAAGAAACGTAACCAATAACAGCACATATCAGTCTCCATATTAGATGCTCAGTAATGTCAAAAGCATTTGATATTAGGTTTCTGTACAGTTTCACACTATATTATATTATTCCCAACCTGTTGCTAGAAGCCTTGGGTAAAGAAAACTGCATTAGTATTTTTCTGCCATCTGTTGATAATAATTATGAGCTGTATGAGCAGAACGATTACATGAATTCATACATGTATAACACGCCTATTATTCGTTATAAAAGTCACTTAAACTGTAGTTATTGTTTGTTCAGTTGCTCTTCTAGCATCCTTTTTAATTTGTATATCTTTTTTTTTTCGGGATTTAAATCAGAAAAATGTAAAAGTAGCATTTCAGATCTATTGTTTGTTTCCCACAAGTCAGTGTCTAAGAGGTCTTTCGGTCAAAACCAGAACTCGTCAGATTTTCTGAAATGTTAGCCCCCAGTGGCTCAGCGGTATGTCTGCGGACTTCCACGCTAAAATCCGGGTTTCGATACCCGTAGTGGGCAGAGCGCAGATAGCCCATTGTGTAGCTTTGTGCGAAATTTAAAAAAACAAAAAACAAAAACTGAAATGTTATTTATAAGTACAGTACAAGCCATTAAAAGCTAGTTTCCTAAATGGTGTTCAAAGTGTAACTTTTAAAGTGTATAAATGTTTTCCTACCAATGCTAACATTAAAGTATTCGATTTTTTTCATTTCAAATTTATATTAAAATTGCATTTTATCATTAACATAAAGGAAACAATAAGTAGAAAAACACATCCAGAACTACTTTAATCGAACCTCGGGTGTTAATTGTTAAACATAAGTTTAAAAGAATGTTAAAAAGTTTTTATTAGTTCATTGTTTTGTAAAATGGTGAGTTAAAATTACCAACTGTATGGGGAAGATTGCATTTACCTCCCATGTGTTTAACATCATTCATCTCACATATTTGAGCAGAACTTATTTGATATGATCCATCGCTACTGTGGCATGTTCTTTCCAGTGTGACTGCGAGTGGCCTAGTGATTAACGTACCGAGCTGTGAATCAACAAGCCAATGATTTTCGTTCCATCGCCACAAAAGTATACTTCACATTTTGGAGTCACGGTTTCTTTTATAAGAGTGAATGTTATGTCCCACTGTTTCATTAGACTAACCTAACACTTGTCTGTAATGCTGTTGACTTCCATATCAGTTCAACATCTTGGTAGACATCTTGTATTCCTTATGTAATTCTGAGTGCATTTCCGAAATTAAACCAAAAAACAAAAATTGTGGTTGAAAGTAAATGTTGATTGAATTTATTGTTGGTTGAATTTAATACTTGGGTGATGTGATAAAAACATTATAACTTGAAGAAAATGGCTTACCTTCCAAAATGACTTAGGATACAGGATTCTTGGATTAAGACATATTGAACGTTCTTATTTGGGACAAAGTTATGTTGGTTGAATGTAATTTGAAGTAAAGTGAACGTTAGTGCTGTTTGAAATCAAATAATGAAGCCCTACTTTACACTGCAGAAACGGTCAGTTGTTAGTTGTTTTTTTAACTTGTTTTGTTCCTAAATAGTATAAGAACTTAAATTAAATTATTATGAGAGCAAGTTTAGCCTAAAACCAAGAGGACTATCTTATTTAAACGTATGTCACATATTTCATATATGCATTATTAGGTTTCATATATACACCATTAAGATTCACATACGTCATTAGGTTTCATATATACATCATTACGTATCATTTATGCTTCACTATAAAAAGTCTGTATAGGAAAGAAATTGTACTAAAGTGAAGAGTAAAGTCTCTCGTTTTCAAGAATATTGTAATCAAACACGTGTCTAGACGCAGCATTAAAGCAGTACAAATAAGTTTATTTTTATGTATACCAGGGTCTGCAGTTCTACAACAATGTACAAGTTATATATATATATAAATACCAGGGTCTGCAGTTCTAAAACAATGTACGAGTTATATATGAATACCAGGGTCTGCAGTTCTAAAACAATGTACAAGTTATATATATATATAAATACCAGGGTCTGCAGTTCTAAAACAATGTACGAGTTATATATAAATACCAGGGTCTGCAGTTCTAAAACAATGTACGAGTTATATATATATACCAGGGTCTGTAGTTCTACAACAATGTACAAGTTTTTCATATATATACCAAGGTCTGCAGTTCTACAACAATGTACAAGTTATATATATATAATAAATTTCAGGGTCTGCAGTTCTACAACAATGTACAAGTTTTTTTATATATACCAGGGTCTGTAGTTCTACAACAATGTACAAGTCATTTTATAATTTCTTTTCTCGTTGATTTTTAACATTATGCTATCTTTTAACTAAGATAACACAAGTCACGCAAGAGAGCGGCGAAAAGAAATGCTGGTTGTAAGCGAGTTTAAAAGAAGTTTTGTTAAACAGTGCAAAAACAATGCGAACTACTTCCAATCGGTATGCAAAACATAACTAAAGTTTTAAAATTATGCTGACACAAAAACACAAGATATCTAAATATTAGTTTCACAGGACGGTTCAGTGTAGCATGAAGTGAGATTTTTGTTTGGTTTTCGCTTGAAGTTAACATTCGTAAACACAAAAATCACTCGAACTTGAAAGTTAAATCCTCACAGAAATCGTTAAAAACTCTTTCTACTGACTCAAAGAAACAAATGAGTGTTTTCTGTTAAAATTGCTTATTATCAGAACAAAGCCACGTGAGGTTTCTTCTGTGCCTACGACGGGAATTGAATCCCGAATTCTAGCTTTGAAACTTCCTTAAATTACCGCTATCCCACGGTTGCATTCCTGTTAAAAACATATTTGTTAACATCTAATGTCTCTTCATGAACTCCTTTAGATGGCCTTATATATATATATATATATATGCCAGGGTCTGAAGTTCTACAACAATGTAAAAGTTTTGTTACATATATCAGAGTCTATAGTTTTACAACAATATACAAGTTTGATTTTACATATACCAAGGCTTGTAGTCCTACAACAATACACAAGCTTGATTTTATAGATACCAGGGTCTGTAGTTCTACAACAATGTAAAATGTTGTTTTTATATATACCAAGGCTTGTAGACCTACAACAATGTACAAGTTTGATTTTATATATACCAGGGTCTGTAGTCCTACAACAATGTATAACTTTGTTTTATGTATGTGAAGTCTGTAGCCCTACAACAAAGTATATGTTTATCGTAATTACGAGAAATCCAATTTAAGTAAAAATGAACCTTAGAACGGCTAGTATGGGTATTGACTTGAAGATGACCTAAGGAGTTCCAAACGTTGTTCTCTGCTTTATTAGTAAAAGTGTTAATACACACACCAGCCGTTCTTAAGTACAAGGTATTTTGTGTATCTAAACTCAGCAATGATTTTGTTTTTCAGGTAGCATTGAATGTCCAACGAAAAAAACAAACTACGTGTTTGCTTCTGAGGAGAAACTTAGTTCTTGCCATAAAACCCAGAAGTCCAATGAGAAATGTTCTAATGGTAAAATATCACCTTTTGATTACTTTATATCTTCTAAACATTGCGTTATTTTTACTTGTAATTTGCTTCACGTAGTCTCACAAACCCGGATCTGTTGTTTATGTCCCCATGATAGGACAGCGGTAAGTTCACAGACTTACAATTTTAAACTCCGAGGTTTGGTTTCCTTCTGTACACGACAGACAATCTAATGTGGCTTTGCATTAACACAACCAAAACAACCTATTCAATGTTTCATTATTCTTTATCACCAATATCAATTACACGTTTTAAAGCTTGCTAGAACGTGTGTAGATTGAATGTATTATCTAAATTTTTACCAAAGAATGTTTGTTTGTTTGTTTATTTTTGAATTTCGCACAAAGCTACACGAGCGCTATCTACGTTAGCCGTCCCTAATTTAGTAGTGTAAAACTAGAGGGAAGACAATTACCCAACACCACCCTCAAACGACTTATCAGAAAGCAGACAACCATCCTTTAAACTACTTACTAGAAGGAAAACAGCCGCCCAACAACGTACTCTAAATACTTACCAGAAGGGAGAAAACCACCCTCTAAACTACTTACCAGAGGGAAGACAACTATTCAACATCACCCTCTAAACCTCTTACTAGAGGGAAGACAGTCAGCCACCAGCGTACTCTAAATACTTACCAGAAGGGAGAAAAACCACACAACACCACCTTCTAAGCTACTTACCAGAGGGAAGACAACCATCCTCTAAACTACTTACTAGAGAGAATACAGCCACCCAACAACAACCTACTCTAAATACTTACCAGAAGGGTTTGTTTGTTTGTTTTTGGAATTTCGCACAAAGCTACTCGAGGGCTATCTGTGCTAGCCGTCCCTAATTTAGCAGTGTAAGACTAGAGGGAAGGCAGCTAGTAATCACCACCCACCGCCAACTCTTGGGCTACTCTTTTACCAACTAATAGTGGGATTGACCGTCACATTATACGCCCCCCACGGCTGGGAGGGCGAGCATGTTTAGCGCGACGCGGTCGCAAACACGCGACTCTCGGATTACGAGTCGCACGCCTTACGCGCTTGGCCATGCCAGAAGGGAGAAAACCACCCAACAACACTCTCTAAACTAGTTATCAGAGGGAAGACAACCGCCAAACACCACCCTCTGTCACATATACTCTGTTTGTCTCTTCTAACCGCCTAAATGGTTTGACTGATACCTTTACCATGTTTCGAACCTTCGATTCACAGTTTATACCACAGCTGAATGGAATCATCACATAAATCTGTAATTTTTTAAAGATTTCGTCAAAAGTGTATTAATTTTCATCATTATTTTCTGAAGTTAAACTAATAATATTGCATACTGGTAAGTTATTTATATGTGTTATTTATTTAAATGTGTTTTGTTTATTTAAATATGTTTTATTTATACATTTAGGAACTTATTCCTGTAGCAAGTCCGAAAATAGTTCCGGTAAAGTCAATAAAGGCGCCATATTAGATGATGAAACTGGTGGCGACCTCTTACAGATGAAAGCATTAAAACAAGAAATAGACTTCTTACAGACTGAACTCAAGAAAGCGAAGAAAACGATAGTAGTCATGCAAGAGAGAGAGACGTTGTTGACAGACAGGTAAAATGAGTAGCAGTCATGTAAGACAGAGAAACGTTAATAACTGACAGTTAACAGTAGTCATGTAAGACAGAGAAACGTTAATAACTGAGAATTAGCAATAGTCATGTAAGACAGAGGAACGTTAATAACTGACAGTTAAACAACAGTTGTCATGTAAGACAGAGAAACGTTAATAACTGACAATTAACAGTAGTCATGTAAGACAGAGGAACGTTAATAACTGACATTAACAGTTGTCACGTAAGAGAGAAACGTTAATAACTGACAGTTAAAAAGTCTTACTCTCTTATCTCTAGTAATAAGTGAATGTATTACCAGTGGTGTCATTTTTTTCTTTAATTAAAAACTAAATGAAAAACCTAACAGTTTGCTGTGGTTTGTTTGTTTTTAATCTTGCGCGAAGTTACACGAGAGCTATCTGTGCTAGCTGTCTTTAATTTAGCAGTGTAAGACAAGAGGGAAGTCAGCTAGTCATCACCATTCACCGTCAACTTTTGGGAACTCTTTTTCCAACGAATAGTGGGATTGACCAAAACATTATTATAAAGCCCACAAGGCTTAAAAGGCGAGCATGTTTGGTGTGATGGGAATTCGAATTCGTGACCCTCAGATTACGAAACGAGCGCTCCTCATCACCTGGCCAGGCCGAGCCTAACTGCTGTGATTTTACTTCAATATTTCCTCATTCATTGAATCATAAATTGTAATCATCGTTACTTCCATTGTAGCGAATTCATTGTTAATTTCTTAAACAGAATTATTAAATACATTTCGTAGCCTCTGAAAGGAATGTAACTAAAAGCATAGATATAAGTAGTTCTGTTTTCATACAAATTGCATTATTTATACTCTAGATCACGTATTAGTACACTGATATTATCGCTAAATATTATTTTCTCTTTTTCATTTTTCGTTGTATTTACAACTACGATCTACTATAGATTAGCACAACAAGCCCAGAAGATGCTAGAACGTGGAGTCAAGTTTGAGAACGTTTCTCTCGGAGATAAAAGACCAACAGCTTTGATTCGTCGCTATGGTAATCTGTACGCTCAAGCTCGTGTAGATGCGTTGGATTCCTTGGAGAACCTTCCAGAACTTCAGTATGCTGATGAGTTAAAATCGAAAATCCTCTTCTCTGTTGTTGTGGTTAGTGTTCAGTTATAAAAATAAATCAAACAGTTGAAGTTTATTTAGTTTAACTATAAAGATAAAACTTGGAAACTTCTATAGTGTCACAAGTGTAAAACTTTCAATGTTAAACATTATTATATTACAAGTTAGAACTGTTACTGAAAGACAGATTCCATATTTGTGCAAGACGTTTTGATCGCTGGTGTGATCATTTTTAAGTACAAAAGTTTTTAAATAGTTTGATGGCGTCTCTATTTATCGTACCTGTTCTGAAATCAAATATTTCATTCTGTAAATATTGTAAGTTGGAATATAATGCTGTTTAACATTTAAAGTTGTACAGACCTCCACTTCTAATCCATTCGCTTATACCCTTCATACAAGTGATTGGTTTGGTTTGTTTTGAAATTCGCGCAAAGCAACACGAGAGCCATCTACACTAGCCGTCCCTAATTTAGCAGTGTAAGACTAGAGGGAAGGCAACTAGTCATCACCACCCACCGCCAACTCTTTACCAACAAATAGTGGGATTGATCGTAACCTAATAACGCCCCCAAGGCTGAAAGGGTGAGCATGTTTGTTGCGGCGGGGATTCGAACCCTCGCCCCTCGAATTACGAGTCGAGTGCCTTATCCACCCGGCCATGCCGGGCCCCATACAAGTGAAAATTATAAATTTACGTACAAAGTGACTTCGTCTTGAAAGATTCATTACAAAAATTATGCAACCTTCTGAATATAAAAAAATCATATGATCGTAGTTTTAATTAAAGACTTGTAATTGAAATTCTATACAATTTACTTTAAACAAAGTTTTGGAATTGCTGCATTTTCATCTTATTCTAAATAAAAGTATTTATATTTTTAATTAATCAGTAACTATTTCCAATCCAGAGTTCCTCTAGTAAATATTTTGTTTGGTTTACCTGGGTGAAACAGCACTGTCTTAAACTTTTGTGGGTATCTAAGATCTCCAATGGTGTCATTGCACACACTGTGACATGTTATCACACACCTGGTTCCTGAAAGGCACGTGATATTAAATCATGAAATCCCTATTAGATGATATAAGAACATATTCAGTCTAGATAAAGCAGCAGGGAGGGCGGGTTGTCTTCAAACTAAAACACAAAGAGAACAAAAGTATTACCGTTATCGAAGTTAGTAGCTTATGTCATTAATTCGTTAACGGACTGAGCTCGTTTCAATGTGTAGCGAACTATACTTAAAGTTTCGTGATTCGAGTCCAGTTACCTGTACGTTATAAAAGTATCGACCAAGCACCAGAATTGCCTAAAGTTGGCGGATGGGTGTTCTTGACCACCTTCCCTCTAGTCTGCTGGTAGATGACTCTCGAGATCAAATTCCGGCGTTTACCTCAAATAAAAGCAGAACAGGTTCACGTGAAGACGGGTTAAATAATGTCTGGTTGAACTCATGTGACCGTCAAAGCATTAGGTATCCTGATATTATACACGACTAACACGTGGTGTACATGTTTTTTCATCACAGCTAGCCTTCAGTTCCGTACAAAATACCACAACAGCCATTAAAAACAAGGTCCGAAACACACTACATATTCCACAAGTTGTGATGCGTGACTTGAACTCTGAGATCGCGATAAAAGAAGTGGAAGCCAGCGTCGATCTCTATCTTAAGACTACAGTGAACGCGTTCAATATTGACCCTAATGTCGAGGTACGTAAATTTCTTCTTAAAGTAACCCGCTCACATCAACATAACTGCGTTCAGAAAATAATACACTCCAAACAACTCTGACGTAGCTGTCAAAACTATGTTCTCAACTCTGTACATCTCTTTTTATTAAGAATTGTTATAGGTTCTCATTTCTTAATATCTATTTTTATTAAGAATTGTTATAGGTTCTCATTTCTTAATATCCATTTTTATTAGGAATTGTTCTAGGTTCTCATTTTTCCATATATCTTTAAAAATTGTTCTTGGTTTTATTTCTCTATATATTTAAAGAAATTTCTAGATTCTTATTTTTCCATATCTATTTTTAAGAGTATTTCTAGGTTCTCATCTTTCCATATTTTTTTACTTCAAATACTGAAGTACTTTGGTTGTCCTTACTTCTAGAACCATTACTTATTATTGAATTGTGATAGTATATTAAATTTCACAACCATGTTTTCTGTCTAGGAGGTGTGTTCCCAGATCTGGGCCACCCTGTATGACTACCCGTGCCTTAAAACCTGTGAGGGACTCCTTCAGTACGTGAAGGACACAGCAAGACTAGCATGGGGACTGACCACCCAGACCCCACCCTTTGTCATAGATTATCAAACTCGCACCTTCAACAGTAATTTACACGTGAGATTCCATTCATCCAATCAGGATTCTGATCAGATTAAGACATACCTCTGGCCATCTCTCTTGGAAGGTACAAATGGTCCCTGTGTTCACAAAGGGGTCGTTATCACAGGATGAAACAGCTTGATTTCATTCATCGTTTTCTTAAATTCCAAAGGAGGAAAATCACAAGGACGCAACAAAACCTGGATGGATCCAAACGGGATTGGGTTATTAAAGTATCAATCATCACATATCGATTCAAACCAGACTGAAACAATAAAAGATGGATCGTCATGCTCTCTAACTATCATGTTAAAATTACTGTTGTTCAGAAGAGTGGCTTCATTAGAAAGAAATCTGGAAAGCGAAGTGGTAGACTAGAATGAAGCCAACAGAAAGATTAGCAAAGGTGTGGTGAAGAGGACTAGATGTAATCACCTCGTACAGATCGCAACTTCTTTTCAGTTTAGCAAATCGTAATGATTTAAATGTTTTATAAACCATTTTATAAACTTTCACGTTATTAATGTGTAACGTTTACAATTTTAAGCTAACATTTTCACCATCCTACAAATAACATATGTAACTTATGAATATATGCGTAAATGTGAACAAATAATCCACATAAATTACTTAAGATTGTAATATTTTCTGTAAGAATATTCATAAACAAAATTATCCCTATAAATAATGTTATATCTATAAACAATATTTATTCTCGTAACTGTAAACAAAGATATACTTAAAAATTGAAATTAATAAAGCTAATGTAGCATCCACTTCTAAGCACATTATTAATGTGTGTGTGTGTGTGTACCTGGATTCTAATACTTAATGTAAGCATGTTTTAACACAAGCATATAATGTCACGATTTGTCAGCTTAAGTCATTCTTCAATGAAATTACATATTCTATCGAGAAGAAAAATTTAGTTTTATACTTAAAACAGTGTTTGTCAAGAAACCACACTATATGTACATGGCAACCTCAATATTTAGAATTTACGAGTACAAATTTTTAAAACTATAACTAGGTTTAAAAGGTTTTACTCGCAAAGCGAGATAATAACAGCGTAAAAAGACACCATTTTGATAGGTCAGAGTAACATACAAAAAGGCCTAAGTTATAATAATATATGATAGTCAGTTATATTCAGTTAGGGTATTTCGTTAATAATAACATATAGTTGGAAGAAAAAAAAGCGTTTTCTTCCCACGAGGACACTGCTAATGTTTGAATAAATGCACTGAGGAACAAATCGATGCGTACTTGTACAGTTCTCGTTTATCGAATCTTTTCCTCACAAATAATGAGCATTTTATATTTTTTCAATACATGTAGTACAATTTGTCAAACGCACAATGTTTGCACTAAAGGTAGTGAATTTCATTGCGTACACTCGTATAATGTATAATTAATTAATTAAACAAAATATTTACTTTGCTGGATTTCATATTTTTAGCTGAAAAAATGACACTTATTTTTAAAGGGTTAAATTTTTTAATAGCTTAACATTTACCAAACACAGAGGGAAACTATTTATTATCTGTATGTTTAGAAACATACTAAGATATTTCTACGAAGGTCATGATGAAACTATAGAATAGGGCCGTCTGTAAACCTGATAATAGTTACCAAATTTTCAGTTTATATTGACTGCCTTTACTCTCATAATTCCATTACCATAATTATCATTCTCTGAAATAATTGTTTATAACTGAAACAAAAAGATAAAGAACTTGTTTCATAAAATTACCAAGTATTTAAAACATGACGTGTCACATGAACTGGAGTTAAAGTTTACTTTATTATACAGCAGTGATAATCTGGAGAATGCAACAGTCTAGAAGAGCCAATATGTCCCCAAACTTTATATTACGAAAAAGAAACAGGAAAAACAATTTCGTCTCAACGCTAAATATACCATACCAAGACCAGTTTGTTTACACATTGTTGTAGTGTGTTGTTTTTAGTAAAGTGAGGTATTACTGAACTGATTAGAATTTATTCTGATGGAGGATTCTCTTTCTTAGACTTTTACACGTTCAGTTTTTGCTTGAAGTTTATTATAATTACGTTTGTCACTAGATGGCAGCAATTACGTGTTGTATTTTCCTTGTTAGAAATGTAAAAACTTTGTAACAAATAATTTATTGAACACAGCTGAAATAATCTCGTATACTGTGCTGAAGATAAAATGCTGTTTTACGAAGTAGAAATCACAATGAAATTTTAAAAAAATCTTATACAGCATGTAATTGGAGTTGCAATGACTGCAGTTAGTTTACTTTCGAATAGTTTTAATCAGTATTATATCTAACAATTCAAAGCATTTAAACTAAAGCAAGTTTCTGCTTAGTGTAATTACTAGAGTAATCCAATTACAAGTTCACGGCTCCACAGTTTATTGTACAACAGCTGAAATATACATGACTGATTCATCTCCAACAAATTTTCCACCAGGGCCAAAATACTTTTATTCAACCAAGAGGTTGTTCACAGATGTTTCTGGTACAAGACTTTGTTGAAAATCAACCTAGAGGGCTTAAATTCATTATTACCTTATTACACAGTTGCAAAGAAATAAAAGAAATCCGTTCAAAAAATCTTTTGTTTTGAACATTTTCACAAAATCATAAGAATAAAAAAATCAAATACCAAAGGCTTGTACCAAAAACAGGATACTAATAATTACAGTTCTTTCCCGAGTTTCACAGCTCCACATTTAAACCTCATGAACTAGGTAAGTAAAATCATTTATCCAATTGTGGTTGAACTTTCTTGAAAAATGAATGTATTTCATGCTTTATGTTTATCTATAAAAATATGAGCCCACAACCACTGGTAAACTAGTCAATAACTGTTCGCTGGGTCTTCACATGCCCTGTAAAATAAGGCGCCACCTGTTGCATACAGTAATTATGGAGTACTTCCATTGGGCCAAATTTTTTTTTCTGGAATTTCAAAGTAAGTTAGCCCACACTGTCATGATCACATGATGATAACGAGATTACAAATCTTCCAGATCAAAATCATCAAAACCGTCAGTGAGATCGAGCACTTGAAAGTCTACCCTGTATCGCAGCAGTCCTAAAGAAAAACAGAAAACAATAAATATAGCAAGTATAATGTCATTGTTAATTAAATATAGTGTAAATTTTCAAGAATGTGACATTGTGATATTACTATGCCAGGAGTTAAGTTGCTATGGTGACTAAAAATTACTTCATAGCACCTAGTATTTTCTTCGTACACATGTCTGTACTAAATTAAACAAATCCAGAACTATTTTCACAAACAAATCGAACTTTGTTTCTAGTTCTAGTATTTTAATGGTGGATTCATCACTTGATGTTGTTTTTTTTAAATCCTGTTGTCACACAATATGTAACTAATTTTATTCTATTTTGTCTCTCAATTCAACCAATCAGCATGTTTAGATTCAAACAAGACTAAAAACAGTTAGTTCAGGAAATTCCATCAAGTGGTTGTGATACTGCACAAGTGTTAGCATGCACTTGTTATCATTGTCTAAGTAAATAAATATGGATACTCTTAGAAATAAATTTTGGACTTACAAATAATTAGGAAAATGAGTTATTATAAAAAAGGTTTTTGGACAAACTAAAAGATATGGACTCTCCTTTGGTAACACTAGGATTACATTGAATATTTCTTTCGAGTTGAAAATGTCTCCTCAGAGTGGGCATTAACTTGTGTGTATGCTGTAATCTAAAAACTAAATTACACAACTACTGACCAATACATCAATTATATTCAGCATTTACCTACTGGTCATATTATTGATCTAACACACAACAAAAACCCCAGTGTTAATAGTTATAGATATAACAGCCTAGAGTTTATAAAAAACCCAAAGTTTTCAAAGCTATATATCCAACCATTCTTGGAGTACTTTGTAACAATTATTTTAGCCTTCCTCATATTCAAAAGATACGTGATGGGCTGATGTCGTATCTCGATTCTCTGTTTAAGTATATGGACAATAACTGATGGAATAGCATAATTTTTCTACAAATGAAATAACAGTTTTTTCTGGTTGAATCATTATTCACGTTTTGCCAATAATTGTGACAACTGCTGATCAGTTGTTGTGGCCTGTGTCATGGAGAAAGTTCCTAAAATGCAGTTTAAAGCACAATCGTTTGCTGAAACCCTTACTGACAGTTTGAATTTATTACAATTTGCATCCAAATTTGTAATTTAAACTTTAAAACATTAGTTTCTCAGTTACAAAAATATAAGTTAAAACCATTACTGGGCATGTAGCATTGCTAGTTTAGATCAATGAAAATTAAGGTTAAAGTGTCAAAGCAACCAACAAGGTCAAACAGTTACCAGTCAGGTCATCTTTGTATACAAATAGGTGATTCACAGTCAATGACGTGACAAATAATAGTAGAATCTGAATTTGAAAATAGATATTTTTGGTTAAAATTAAGAGCTAGTAGTTGTTCCAAACAATAGGTGTCACAACAGGCTTGACAGAAGTTCCCAAAAACCTGCCTAAAATTTATTTTTCAGGTACTTTTGAGCATCAATGTAATGGCATCTAGACATGAAAACTGATATTTAATAACACTCGTTTCTTTGCTCATTTATTTCACCCTAACTCATCTGTATAAAAAAAAATAATGGTTTGAATATTTAGTAGTTGTTCCATCTGAACAGTTTGTTTACAATAACAGGTACATCAGTATTGAATCTATACCTAACAGTTATTACTAATTATTCTGATCATTTTTAAAACATTTTCTTGCTGAACCTCACCTCCAATGCCACCGAATCCTTTCACAAATTGTGACCCTTCCTGAGACCTATCAGTAATAATCTCCAAAGTCGCACCTACAAAAACAAATCATCAGGCTTATAAACCAATTAATGATATCTAAGTATTTGGACACATCAATCATTAGTAATGAACTGAGGTATATTTACGATACATCTTTCACAGAATGTATATTCATATTGTGCAGTTAGCTACATTTATCATGGTACAGTCAGCATGGATCTTGTGTAAGGGTAAAGTTACCCAACATTATCATAATATATCTTAGCACAAAACTTGTTTTAGTGGTAAAGTTATACAACATTTATCATGATACACCTAACACACAACTTGTGAACCTTGCTACTTGATTCTACTAACTTTTAGATTATTTTGAAACAAGTTTGTACTACAATCAATTTAAAGCCAAAACAATAAATATTAACAAATTTTTTTAGCCTTACCGAAGGTTTTGTAATTGTTTGCTAGCCACTCAAGTAAAGGTATGGAATCTACAAGCTCCAACTCAACTCCTGTCTGGAAAGAAAAACAGATGATAGAATTCATCATACACACACAGAAACTAACTTTTCTTTTCATGTATTGCACTTGAATAAATGGTACGAGATTCAGAGATATTCCATACTATTGTATTCCTGACCACGACTATCCACCACATTTAGTTTCTATTCAGACTTTATTATGACAGATAACATCTTTTATTCTATAGTTAGCTCACAGAGCACAAGTTCACAACCACAAGCAGAAAATAATCAGAACAACTAAAGCTTATCATGACAAAATAGTTTTATCAACAAAATGTTTTATGAATACAAAACTAACACTACAAACTAGCTTTTTCATAGCAATAGAACTTACTTCTTTATCAACAAAATGTGTTTTATCTTTCTCCTGTTCAGGTGTTAGGTGTAGTATTTTTTCCTCTGCAAAAAAAACAATATTCATCACTTGATTCATTTACAATCTAATTCTTGATAAATACCTATTGAATAATGAAGAAAAAAACTTTTTAAATACAAAATTTCCTTTAACAAGTTATACACAAAGTTCATCATGAAATTAGTAAAGAGTAATTATATATCAGACAAGACATTCAAAGATCACTTACCATCCAAAGCATGTTTGTTTTTATTCATTAAGTGATACCAGTTTCAAAGACCATCTACTATCTGAAGTAATGTCTTTCATTAAATTATGTCAGTGTTAAAGACCACTCACCATCTACAGTATGGTTTTTTAGAATAAAGCGGTTAATGTCCAGATTTTCCCAGCAGATCAATATTTCCACAGATCCCATCTCAAGAGCCTTAAGTGTATCTTCCACACCAAAACAAAACTTCCCTGTATCTTGTGAAATTTCATCAAAATAGCGTCCTGAAATAAACCTTTAAAGTTTACTTTGTGACGAGCTAAATCAATGCTTAGTATTTATTACATACAGTTTGATTTACTTAACTAAATCATGATCAAAAACTGGTAAATGTGCTTAAATAAGCATCATTTGGAAATTAAAACATTTTGACACCATAATCAAATGAGAACAAGTGAATTACACGTAACACATTACTTGTATAAACTCTCTCTCCAATTTGAGAGACTGAAGAGCTCTACGAATAAACATTCACAATGAATAGTGAAAAACAAATCAGGCAAAATTTAACTTTTCTTCCCCCCCTCTGTGAACCTAATTAAACATCAAAATCCAGCAGCGAATCTTCCATACCACATCCAACAAAATCTGAAGTTCACTGACAAACATAATTCGACATAGTTACAAATCCCATTACAACTGAATTCAGTATAACAGTAATGAAATAAAAAAAATTAAATAACTTTGACAGTATGCATCATGGGTATCAAAACCCAATGTTTAGTATGATAAACTAAAGACTTTCTGTTTAACTACCGAGGTATATAGTATGGTAAAAATCTCCCAGGTTTAATGAAGAAATTTATTTTTCTCATTTCCTGAGAACTTGAATTTTCTATTTCTGACTTGGTTGCTATAGTCTACACATAAGATTAATGGTACTTTAATACTCTCATTATCAGAAAATAAATAAATAAAAATCATTGCCAGAGTTAATATGAACATCAAAACTCAACTACAATGGTACACAACATATTCTACAAGCATGCTTTCATTTGGATTGATGATGTAAAACAATTATCAAAATAATTGTACAAAGAATGTTGGAAGAAGCCAAGTACACACAGAAACAAAAATAGTTACACAATTTTTTAAATATATTTCTATTACTCTGTTATTTTTACCTCTTAGGATGTCACGTGTATACTTAATGTGCATTCTGTGCACACCAAAGCTTAAAACAGTACTGGTAAAACCAGGTTTCTGATAACCATACCCAAGCATTATGTGACTGGAGCAGTTAGAAATTTAACTATTCTTTAAAGTGTGTTCTCGTGGGGGAAACCGTTTTCACATCAAACCAAACCGTCAATTATTCATAAGGCCACAAGGTATAATGACTATGAATAAAACAGTTGAAATTTTGGTTTTCTATCAGTAAACTGAAAGTTAGAGCATGTCATAGGTAGGCATGGAATGTGACTCCTAAGTTTTCATTAAGATTAAAGAATATTAAAATATTACCTCAGAATACTGATAGTAAAATTATAACGAATACTTTACATTATGTATTATAGTTTTCTAGAAGAGTGGACAAAAAAAATCCAGGAAAGGAAACGACTCAATAAAATACATCAAATTCAAATACTAGAAGAATTTCAGATTGGTCTTAAATACTTCCTTATACAATTAAGAACATAACACTTGATTTACTACCTGTGGTTTGATATCAAGGTTGTTTATATATGTCATAATCATCAAGTAGTTGAATTAAATTTTGAATAACTTACTAAAACATCGAGACATGCAGTTTGACCTGCCAAAGTATTAGGGGTTAATCATGCACACACCTACTTAAAGTGCAATCAGTCATGTAAGCACATTCACATTCTCTTCCAGTTTACCATACTTCATGCTACTGCCAATCTTCACATTCAAATTTGTTTATCAATTAAATTATACACCCAAAACTATCACCTCAAACATCTGTAATTCTGGAAAAAACAAAAGCTGAAATACCAAAGGAAAAGTTTGATCAAAACACCAAAGTTGGGACATGTGATAAGAGATGTTACTTATTTTCACATATGTACAATAAATCAGTTCCATTACTGACTGCAAACCTTGGTGTACATACATATTTACTGATACACTATATTAAGAAAAAATGAACCACAAGTGCTGAACAAGCTGTCACTAAACTTTTTCTAATAACACAGAACTGTTTACACACGTCTCTATCATTACTTTCACTTCATTACTTAATACACATTATTACTCAATGAGCTCATACAACTACACATGTAGTTTTCAGAACTGGACTAACACTTCCATAAACTGGACAATTCCATACCTATTAGTTTCTTCTCCTGGATAAATTTTACATTGGCAAGTATTTCTGTTGAAAGTTCAATGGCTTGATTAAATCCATTCTCTCCTCCATATGAGACATCCACAAGCTTTAAAATCTTAGCTTGTAGCCTCTGTGTAGAAATAATCAAAACTATCACTGAATACATAACATTACCTAACAACTTTACAATATTGTTAAACTTGTGTAAAAGATGTGCCACCTGTATGCAGTAACTGATATTCACCCTCAAAAACCACATTTTCATACACTACCTTATAAACTATGGAGAATTTTCTGCACGTGTAGTGGTTTTTTTACTTACCAAAGTAAGCATTTAAACTGGATCTATATTATTACTTCATGCCAACATTTTGATTTGATTAGTACACAAAAAGTGAGTACCACGTGTATGTTAGCTAACAGCACATTAACATTTTATCTACAGGGGTGATGGAAAAAACTTCTCAACATTGAACTTGTGATAAAAACAGGGTTAAACAAGCACTTTATGTTTATGGGCTTCCATACTGTATTCTTTATACTCAACAACAATGGTGGGTAAGAACTGTCAAGTACTTCCAAATTAGGTCACTCTGGTATTCACAGTTCTGAAGGACCTTACAAGGTTGTGCTATCCAATTCAAAATACAGCACTCATAATAACTTAACAACATGGTAATACTTTCACAAGCACAGCATTCAATTTTAGTCAGAAAACAAAAATAACATCAGAAATGCAAGGATATTAATCATTTTAAACATATACTGTGTTCACTCACACACATATTTTCTTAATATTATTAATATTAAAGTACTTAAGAGTTACTTTTTACAATAATCAAACAAATACTAGTTACAGATTACCGTTCTTACCTGTACATCTCATGTTATTAAAGTAAGGAACACCAACTCATCTATTATTCTATGCATTTTCTAGCTTCCATAATTTCAATGAATGATAATCCAATTAATGTTACTTACAAATAAAATTGTAAAAATAATTGCTCAGAACTAGCAATTTAACTGTTTTCATTTTCACATTTACGAAATTTCCTAAATTTTAAATGTAATGCTTTACTTGGAGTAATCTAGTATTTCATCTTTTCATATACTTTGATATAAGCCTAATCTTCCTTTTCATGCACTCTGAATTAAGCCTAATTTTCCTTTCCATGTGTCTTTCACTACAACTTGTCATGTTTTTCAGTGTATTCCTAAATGTTTAGTCTAAGGTAATAGATCATTTACTTTGCTTCCAAACTTAAATATACTACTACTCAGTGGTACTCTTTTATCTATACATGAAAAAACTTTAATATAAAGGCTTATCTTGCAAGTTTATTAATTTGATAGGAACAAATGGAAATTATTCAAACAACAAGTAATTACAGTAAATATCTTTTGCAATATTTTAACAAGCTTCTTTAAATGCTTATTATAATATAAAATACAATTCATAAATTAGGTTCCATGACAAGAAATAGTTTCTTTAAAAAAAACCTACAGGATCAAACATGTCAGACTGGCTAAGTTCCGTTTTAAAATCTGCCGATCCAGCTAAAATGAGGCCAGCAATGTTAGGCTTGTCATTAGAAATGAAAAGTTGGGTTGCTACTTCGGCCACTTTCCGAACATAATTATGTCTTTTTTCCATTCTTAACCTGGCAAATCGAAGTGCTGACTGCCCACCACGACCTAGTATAAGGAAAATCTCAGAATTTTGTAGACTTAATTTCATTTCCACTAGAATGTTAAAAATAAAAAATAAAACAAAACATGAAGTGTTTTAACTTAAACACTGTCAATGTTTATCATATTTATACACTCATTAAACAGAGAAAAAAATATTCAGACTATAATACAATTTTTAGTTTATGATAATGCCATCAAATCAAGAGACAAAAACATCTAGAATGTTACACATTGTTTTGCTTATCACAATATCGTAGTTTGTTTGATTTGAATTTTGTGCAAAGCTAGACAAGGGCTATCTGTGCTAGCCATACTTAATTTAGCAGTGTAAGACGAGAGGGAAGGCAACTAGTCAACACCGCCAACTCTTGGGCTACTCTTTCACCAACAAAAAGTGGGATTGACCATAACATTACAATGCCCCCATGAATGAAAAAGCAAGCATATTTGGTGAGGCAGTGATTTAAACCCACGACACTCAGATTATGAGTCGGGTGCTTAAACTACGTGGCCGTGCCAAGCCCACCTTGTTGTAGAACGAAGATAACAAATATCTGTGCTATAATACTAACCTTAAGTTTCATAGAATTTGGTAGTGAATAAATACAAGCTATCATTCAGGTTTGTGATCACATAAAAAAATCTAATAGCTTCTTTGATGATTGGTAAAAACTTTCATTTTCAGAATTGACTACATTAGACTGTTTCTAAAGTCATAAACCAACGTTTTAAAAGACTAGTCATGTATAATCCACACAGCCAATGCCTAACATAATGAGAACATTAAACTTTGAACAATGAAAGATAAGTTATTTTCACTTGTTTTGTATCAAAAAAATCAGTTAAAAATTGTTATTTTTATGTTTCAAATTTTATCTTAAACTTCTCTAACCTACCATGTTTTTTAGGTAAATCAACAGTAAATTTGTGTAGAACATCTCGAGTATTTCCCTGGAGAGTTCCAAAGAGAGCTCCGTTACCATCCATAACAATAAATCCAAATTTGTTGTCATCTGCTAGCAATGCTGAGAGAGCCTAAAAATAAATATTTTGTTTTAAAAGTATCTTGCCTGAAAGTGATAAATTAACTTCCAATTCTTCAATAAAATATATTACTAAACAAAGAATTTCACATTGCTTCAGTTCATCAGTAGAACATCCAAATTAAATTTTGTTAATTAGAAATGAATTATGAATTATCACTTGAGTTAATTTAGCTTAAGTTAGTTAAAAGTAATGTGTTTATAAAATAAAGTTACCAACAATTCAATGTTCACAAAGTTTACTGCCCCTCAGATAGGAAGTTACAAAGGTTATTATTGCTAACTACCCACAACAACTTGACAAATAATTAATAAATATTTGGTTTTACCTAACATACCTCTGTATGGAATTTGTTGTCACATAAGTACAGAGATGTGTTAATGGGCTTGAATGGTTCAAAATCAATGTTAACTTTTTTCTCTTTACCTTCTTCTGTTACAATTGTTCCACAGTATATGACAAGACCATTTGGAGGAACTACAGTTTAAAAAGAAAGAGTTCACTACAGATTACAAACACTGATAATTTTTAATAAAGGTAAACCAATGACTTTCTTCTTACTTCTATAATATTTGTTTATTTCTACACCTTATTTTCTTTTAATTGAGTAAATGTTGTGAACAATCCATTCAAGTAAACTGACAAAAACATGTTGCCTGCTAATTAACTCTTACTGAATAAACTTTCACAAAATTCAAACTTAACAAAATAGTCACTACTGTGATTCTCACAAGAGAAAATTTTGAGCCAAGTGTACAATTTGTGTGCAAGTTAAACAACAAGATTTAAATATTTATTTTACAACAAAAATAGATCCATTTTCCTTTTCTAATTATAAAGAATTCACAAAAACTATTGAAACCAAACCTACCAAACTTTGAATCTTAATGCCAAGATTAATTTTTACTTTTGAAGTTATATGTGTAACCTTAAAACAAAAACTTTGAAATGTTCTCAATATTTGATGGCTAACTTTCCAGAAAAAAAAAACTTTTCCTTTGTACATGATGCACTACCTTTATTGTAGAGCTTTAATCTTTGTTGCACAGAAGTGATGGCACCAAGCACTGACAATCGATTCACTCGGCTCTTAATGTTAGAGGCAGTTCCAAATTCATCAGCTAACATTTTAGAAACTCGTGATATTTGGTCCTTGGGAGGGATAATTAGGGATATCATGCTTGTCCCATTTCTGATTAATAGAAGAACAATGAAACTGTATAAAACATTTGTTTAATAAACATGAACACAAAATCCAATTTCAACATGTGTTTGGGAAACCTAGAAACGTAATTATAAACTAATTATGAAGAACCTAGACTTGATGATTTATAATAGTATGTAAAACTATTGTAATTTTCTTCAATACATTTTGTTTTATACAGTGGTAGATAAAGGCACATTGTTTCAATGATGAATATGCAGTCCACCCGTGATACAGAGTGGACTCTGACCTCTTCATTTAAAACTTTTGTCTTTATGCTCCATATTCATTTAAAATTCCATAGTATGTCCAAGACAGTAACTTTTAATTAATATCTAAATTAGAATAGACCAAATAACATGATTCAATATAATAAACTTTGTCTCGCCACTCTACACGAGACATTCATATGACCACAAATGTCCCTAATGTTTACCAACTGAAAACTTCAGCTCTTCATCAATTACAATCTTTTAGCTCACATCTCTTATCTGTTGGCCAATTTAAGATCTTACAGTTTTGGACCATAAAGGTCCAAACCCTTTTGACTGATACATTTAACCATGACCAAAGTCCTAGAGATCAATTTATTATAATTCTGCCTAAAAAAATTCCAGTTTGAGAATGGCCAGTAGAGATCCTGTCGAGTAATAAAAGCAAACCAAATAAATGCACACCCCATACTTGGTATTACTATCACACAAAAATATAGCAATGAAAAAGCAAAATAAAATCTTGCATTAATTTAGTCTAATCTTACTGAAAGAACTAGGTAGTGTAGCTTTTCTTAAAAGAAAAATGTTGATAAAGTTTTTCTTTAAAAACCACAACTTTTAAGAGTAACACCTATCTGTTGACTTTTCTAAATTTATGTAAAAACTGCTGAAAAGACAGTACATGTTGCATTAATTAAAACAAAATATAGTATACATTCAATTAATTAATACAAAAGATTGTACATGTTAACTTCCATAATACAAAACATAGTATATCTTTAATTAATACAAAAGTATTATTCTCAGACTGGTTAAATACCTTGGTTGATAAAAAATCTAACAATAAAAACTTTTTAATTATAATATGTTCAAACTATTTTCTGTTCTGCCAGAGGTTAAACAGTACAAACCACTATTGCCAGCACTTTTCTACTGATTGACATTGTTACGGAGGAGAAACTAATTTGCATTCCAGTTGATAAGTCTAAGGCCATCCAGGGTTAATATGATTTTAATGTTGTAGCTACAGAAATATTTAATAAAAATATTATATTAGTGCATAGGTCATTGGCTCAATCACATATGAAGTACTGAGTTTAATCTTGAGTTCCTTACCTTAGAAAGGATATTAAGTTGTAAGAAAGGGTTACTAGAATGGTGTCTGAAATGGAAAAGTTGTCATACAAGGAGAGGTTGATTTGAATGAGGCATTTAAGATTGTACGATCTATTTTTTTTAATTTAATGGTAAGAATGATAAGATTAGTAGACAAATAGAAATTTTATCAGGGTATAATTCATTTTCAGTTAAGATAGATTATTTTCAAACAGGGCAGTTGGACTTTCCAAAGGGATTCCATCAGATGCAGTAAATTTAAGGGAAAAGTTGATGAATATTTGAATGATGCAGTTTGACCAAAATATCCCTTGCTGTCCTTTAATGTTAATTATAAGAATATTGCTTTCTATCAAAAATATAGTTTTATATTGATCAGTGGACACATTACAGAGAAATCTGAGAGTAAATGACACAAGATGAAACATTACAACAAGAAGTTTAATCTGAATTAGTAGTTTAGAGATCAGACTTTAAGAGAAAGAGTCCTAGAGAAGGATTCCTATAATACAGGGTGGTCGCTAGAAAAGCGGAAAATTTGTCAAACAACTATTTATTTTTACAAAGTTTTTTAAAAGCATATGTTATATTACACTCATAGATGCTCAAAATGCATTTTATGATATTAAAATCATGCATTTTATTCATGATGTAAAGAAATCAAAATAGAAATGAGTAAGCACGCATTTTATTCATGATCTCATCTGACCCTCAAATTTTCTGCTTTTCTAGCAACCACCCTGTAGTTTAGGGTAGGATGCTACAAAACAAAAAAAGCACCCTAGATGGGCCAAGTGTCCCACATATCCTCTTGGAAATGAAATGGGAGGGTCAAGGTTTTAGAAAGTTTACTAAGAAACTCTTCTTACTGAAATGTGTAATGCCTAAAAAGTGTAGTATATTAAAGTGAACAGTGAAAATATTAATACTCTTTTTGTGAATGAATTCAGAAAGATTACTATATGTCCCAATCAAAGTTACTGTACATATTCAAAATGTTATGAACTGAAGTATTTTCACAGCATTATGGTTCACCCTGAAATCAATCAAAAATAGAAAAAAAAACACAAAAAACACTTTAACAGTTATGATAAAAAACATACACATTTTCACAAAAGTTTCCAAAATTGTTTGTTTTACGTTCTTTCAATTAGTTACTTTTCCCATAACTTGCATAAAAGTGAATATTTCAAGGCCTCATTTAACTATGATTATGTGTAGTAATTATAATCTTTTCTTAGTACAATTAATTTAGAATGCTCTTCCTAAATGGGTAACACTTTGTTCCTTCATTCCCAAACCAACAAGAGCATCATCAAATAAATCAAATCATAACTTATCAACTTACCCTCTTGCAGCTTCTAAGCTTTTAATTAACTTCTTAACTTTCCACACTTCAACATTTCTATCAGCACTCGACTCCTCCATCTTCAACTATAATACGTTTTTGTTTTTATAAATGAACTGGCAATAAAACTAATTATCAATGTTTCTCATCTTCTTCTCAACTCTTACTTCACAAAAAATATAAAAACACCTAAAATATTTTGCTTTACTCAATACATCTAGAAACCTTTATGGTAATAGGTTTAAAATATTACATCCACAACCTAATCTTCGACAAATAACAGAAAACAATACATATAAATAACAAATACTATATCTACAAACTGAAAAATATGAAATTATTTATTCAGTATTTGAACATTATTTTAAATAAAGCTAAATTATACGTAAGCCATTTCATAAAAAGTGTGCAACATATGTTTCAACTTCTAATACTTACCTAGGCTATGCTAACGTCCTTACTTCTAAACTCCACAAGCAGGCCTAACTTACTGGTTGTACTACTACTACACTTCCACAAGAATAACACAAGCAAGCCTAACTTACTGGTTGTACTACTATTAAACTTCCACAAGAATAACACAAGCAGGCTTAAATCACTGGCAGTACTACTACTAGTAGTACTTGCGTTTGAAAGTTGATGACCTCTCTTTACACCTGCTGAACACCAAGAAAAACTCGAATCAAATATGAAAATCCAAGAGTGAAGCCGCAGTATTGGTATTATTGTTTTATATCCAATAATAAATGCTGATTAGTAATAACTACTGTCAATGGTAACAGCGGTTGTGCTGAACTTGAAATTTAGAATAGAAATATATGATCTTCGTTAAGCCTAAGCTTATCACGACAATTTCTTCTCACGTAGAATATGAGAAAACAAAGAAATACAGCATCCAAAAATAATTATTGTATATAACAAACCAAAACGTTTTCGTTTCTTCTGTCCTTATGGCTGATACTTTCCAAAAAAAAAGAATGGAATTAATTGTGAATATTTCACATCAGAACAGTTTCACGCACAACCCCAAGTCACATTCGACAGCAACACGAAAGAGAGAGAATATAGACGGACTCCTTCCTACCATGTGGATAATCTTGACGTCAGCACCTATAGAACATATATGTTGGCAATATTGCTAAATATAATTTAACATTTTTATTTATGGGCGCTTCTTTGAATATATATGTTAATATATTTGTGATATGTCTAATTCTTGAAGTTTATGCAAGGCTACTCGAAAACTATTTGCGCTAACTCTTCTTACTTAGAAGTAACAAACTAGCAAGAATTTTACAATGAGGAACCCATTTTTAAAAGAATAAAAAATTGAAACATCTTAACGGGGCAATTGAATTTTTTATTATAAATGTACGACATATTGTCAAACCATTTACATTTATTTAAAGAAAAAGTTTTTTTTCATATTTTCAGTGAAGCCGTCTCAAAACTTTTATAAAAAGTAGGAAATCAACACCAATCATCGCCATCTTTTGGGCTATTCTTTATCAACGAAAAGTGGGATTGATTGTGTTGCGACACCCCATGTTTTATTGGGATTTAAACCTACGATTTGCAAATTGTGAGTCTAACGTCCTAACCCCTAGACCATGCCAGGTCATAACATTTTAAAATAGTTTGCAAAACTGCAACTATGATAAAACTTTTAAAGAGCACCTCCCTGGATAAAATATTCCAAACTAATGATACGTAAAATTTGTGCGTGTGTGTGTGTTTTCTTATAGCAGAGCCACATCGGACTATCTGCTAAGTTCAGGGAGGGGAAGCGAACCCCTGAATATTTTTGTCCTATAAATAATTTTAAATTGATATTTTTTAATATTGCAAATTACAGAAAACGCGTATATACAAATATATTTTGCTGCTCATTGTTGGGTATCAAAGTTATTTTCAGCTCACATGTACTGTCTGTAAACTTGATAGATAGATAAAGTTTCAGCGTTATAAGGTCATGAAAATGTTTAAGCAAACCTAGCTATAAAATATGGCAATGATGAAATCGCAAAAGTTTCCAGAATAAATAAAAAACAAAAATCATATAGGAATAAAACAATAATAATAGATGATAGCAGTTCGAAAATGCAGAAGTAATATTTTTTCTCACGAAATAATTGATGTTATAATTTTTTTTTATATTCAGGATGATTGAAGTATATTTCCTGTAAAGTAAGTCGGAGACAAATTTAATGAGAAAATATTTATTACTTTATTAATTATCTACTTACTTTTCTAGAACAGTATGACGCGATAAGTTCGAACAACTCTTAGAAACAGGTTACATGCTGTTGTATTCAATGCCATTGTTAGAATAGGAAAGTAATCGAAAATGGCGAAGGCAACAGTTCAAAAGATTTTAAGCTTAAATGACATATTGTGGTGCCTTTAAGGTTATTTACAATAACTAACGGTTTGGTTTTAATAAGTTTCTACCGTTCTACTCAAACACGTTTTGAAGACAATACTGTTTTAATAGTTTAATTAAAACAATGGTTGAGTAAAAGGATAAATGTATATTCAATCTGTTATCCAATTTACCAGTTATCACTGAGTTATACGGGTTTCGGGGAATTTCAAACATGACGACAGCTCTTCTTTTCCACCTCAGTTCGTGCTACACTTAGCAATACCGATATGACGATTCATGCATTAAAACGGTATGAGCCATGGCTAGTTAAATTGCACCCCACTAAATCGTAGACTATCAGCTTATTTCAAGAATACGTAACCCAAGCGTTTGGAAAGTGCGCGAATTAAAGGTATCGTATTTTTGTGTGAAATATATTTCTTGAATCCCATGTTTTTCTAATGTGTCTTGAATCTTCTACTAAAAGATTTTAAAATTACAGAAAAACGAACGAAAATAACACATATAAAATTAAACCGAAAAGACACTTCATATGTAAACAAGCCTAAGTTTCCTGGCCTAACGTTCGACAGCAAACTATCATAAAACTACCATATTAATAACCAAGAAATCGGGTTTCAATATCTGTAATGGGCAGAGCATAGATATCCCATTGTGTAATTTTTGTGTTTAAACCACTATATTAAGAACCCAAATTTCATCCCTTATAAAGCAGATATAGAAATTCAAACAAAAACTGAACTAGTAAAACAATTCTTCAACTGTGTAAAATATTCACCAGATCGGTTTTTGGATATGAATGTCGTATATTGAAAATAGAAATTGAAACAATTTCAAGATCAAATCATACAAACAGCCAAACAACTATCTAAATATAAATATAACCCCATAACTCAAATGCTTTCAACAATTAACCATGATTATTCAGTTTGCTTCTAAAAAACAAAGGTCATAACGACACAGTTAAATATTTCAAAAAAGTACTGTATTGAAATGTATTAACGTTCTCCTACTCAGTGGCGTAGCTAGGTGTACCATTTGGATGAGCGTGTAGCTATGATTGATGGGTGTCCGATACACAAGGCTGATCAAATTAAGAGTTCTCATTTAGCGTATTTAGTGATTTAATATTGATTGTTCATTTAGTTTTCATAATAATAGAGTTAAAATTTAATTACTTTAGAACAGATTGTTATGACAAATTTCGTTACGTAACTCTGTATGGATCTCTTGTTGCATATGACGTGTCATTGTTATACCAAGATTTTGTGATACTGTTGACGTTATTTTATTCCAAACTTTTAAGATTCTTTTGTTTGGTTTCTTTTCACGTTCACACAAAGCTACTCAAGGGCTATCTGCGCTAATCGTCCCTAATTTAGCAGTCTAAGACTAGAAGAAAGACAGTTAGTTATCACCACCCACTGCCAACTCTTAGACTACTCTTTTACCAACGAATAGTGGGATTGACCATCACATAGTAACGCCTCCATGGCTAAAAGGGCGAGCATGTTTGATGCGACGGGAATTCAAATCCGCATTTCCTCAGATTACGAGACAGATACCTTAACCCACCTAGCCATGCCGGATTAGATTCTTTTTTCACGTGTTATAAATACGTTCAGATACAAAGTGAAAATAAGAAGTTAAACTTTGTTAGTGAAAAGAAAAGTGAAGACTGATTGCAGAATTAATAGTTTGGTTATACTGAACAACCACTAAAATCACAGTAAAATTGTAATAATAGCGTCAAGAAACAATAATTTGTCACGTCGAAGGATGTTCTAAAGTAACTTACCTGCCTGAGTGGACTTTGACAGAAAGGAGACAATTATTTATAGCTTTGAATACGACTTTGATAACCAACACTATAATAATTTTTATATACACGGTTGACTTAGTTTAAATATATTTTGTTTTAAACATGTGAATCGTGTGCTGTCCATTTAATACTCAAGTTAATCGCCAACAAATCACAGACACCTACTGTATAGAATCTGGCCCCCATAAATAAAACCTGTAAATGGGCAGGAGGTTTACACTCCTTTGCAAATTACAGGAATCTAAAAAAATAAGTGTTACTTAGGATATACTCAGACATGGGAATCATCACACAATCTCTAGTTTGTGGGTTTAAATGGCCATCAGGTAGGTCGCAACCCTATTAGAAGCTTATACTGGTCACGCCTAGTCTAAATATCTATCATTATAAATACACTGTGATCTCTGGACCTAAAATCGATTGTTTTCTTATTTTTTTTAAACAAGCAGTTGCATCTGTTTTTGTTGGTCGACACGTACTCCAACATTTAAGTCTAACAACTTCCAAATAAAAATTTCCATATACTAAAAACATTCTTCCAGAATTTTTCCTCAAAAGAAAGAAACAACAACAACTACTGAATATCCAAGTTTTGTCCAAGTTCCTGCAATCTTCCTCATTTAGGAGAAATCAAATATTAACGACCAGTTAATTAGGAGTGTATTATACAATTCTTCCTTCATACTAATCCAAATATTCCTGCTAGCTACGCACAAGCGCAACTTTTTGATCATGCAAGCTTGCGAAAAATCACATAGAAAATGTTCCTTTAATTATGAATACAAATAAGAGACAGACACGCACAAAGGGAAGCATCAAGAAACCTTAACGTTTGTACCCATGCTAAATGGACTCTGAGGTTGTGTACCTGGGTATCGGTTATCTTATTCACGTGCATGCGCACATTTTAACGGAGCAAGATAGCAAAAAGAGATGTGATTCCTTATATAACAACTTCTCATATATTAGAAAGCCAGTGTTTCGAAACAATGCGTTTCGCAATTGTTTTCAACTTATGCTTTGGCAACAAAAGTACGTAAGTTAAACATTTATGTTTAATTTAGTTCAGAATACACACACTGACGTAGTCGACTAAAATGCACCAACCTAATAACCCGAGCGTCCCTTCGTTGGACGATGGTAAGTCTTTGGATTTACAATAATAAAATCAGATGTTCGATTCTCTTTAGTAGACACCACAAATAGCCCAATGTGGCTTTACTATAACAAAACACGCACGCACGGTTACCCAAGCGAAGTTGGGTACTTTCGCTGAGTAAGTAATAAAATACTCAACTTTGCTTTAAAGCTAGCTTCATTAAAATAGTTGTTTATAATGTTTAAAAGAATATTTAATACTACTATTATTAATTTTCACAGTTATGAATATTGTTTTGAATTATTAGTTTTAGTTTAAATGTACTTAGAATGAACTTAAATTTCATAAGCTGGTATAACCTCATGAGGTGCTATTGGATTCACTGCTGAAATTATTATCCATAAAACAACGAGGGTGCCCAAGTTACAAATATTCAGAATTGATATAAGACATTGTGCACTTCAAGTTAAATTGTTTTATAGAATTAGCTTCATTTATTTGTATATTATTTTATTCTGGTTGCCAACACAAATTATTGTTCCATTTGCAACATTCACTCATGTACGTAATTATTCACATTTTGTTAAATTGCTATTTTACATATTTCAATTTAAAATACTGAGTCAATAAAAAAGTGGAAGTTACCAAGGGTTGTAAAAACAAAGAAAGAGATAGATATCTACATTAAATGAATTGTTGTTGTTTGTTGTTTTGAATTAAGCACAAAGCTACACAATGGACAATCTATACTCTACCCATCACGGGTATCTAAACACGGATTTTAGTGTGTAAGTCTGCAGACATACCGCTGAGCCACTGAGGGCTCATTAAAAGAAATCCCCTGTTTTTTAATACAAATATTAAAATATTAAAGCCTATCAGGTCTACTTAATTTAATGTCTTTTTCGTCATTTTTTTTAAATTTCATCTGGCATTATTCAACTGGTTAAAATTCTTTATTACTTTATGTAAATTTTCTGTTTATTTTTTATCCTGTGTTTTCGAGCCAAGGGTTCTTTTCTTCATACACCATTTCAACTGGTTTTAGTACTCTACCTTTTCTAAATGTTGTTTGCTGTTTAAGGCAAACTTGATGAAGGACCACCGTTTCTTTCAGTCTTGGGGGCGTTATAATGTGATTAATAATTCCACCATTCGTTGGTAAAAGAGTAGCCCAAGAGTTAACAGTGGGTGGTAATGACTAGCTGTCTTCCTTCTAATCTTACATTGCTAAATTAGGGATGGCTAGCGTGAATACACCCTTGTGCAAATTAATTGAAACAAGAAGGAAAATTACGATTTTTTTCAATTTGCGTTTCATTTCTGACAATCCAAAAATTACTCACAAATTAATACATGATATGAGTGCCTTTATTTTTCAGAAGATCATTAATCTGCTTTGGCATCGAGTCCACGAGTTGACAGCAATATTCACTAACTTTTGGATCGCGGTACCACACCTCAATTATGGCCTCAATTAGCTTATCTTTGGTTGCACAGTCTTTTCCTCAAAGTCTTTCTTTACTAATTGCCCAAAGATTTTCAATAAAATTTAAGTCTAGATAGTTTCCAGGCCAGTTCAGCATCTTTATTCGCGTTGTAGTCATAAAATTTTTCACAAGTTTTGATGTGAGGCACATAGCCAAATGTTGCTGAAAAATGCCAGATCCATCTGGAAATCTCTTTTTCAATTCTGGAACGACTCTTCTCTGCAAAACTTCGATGTACTGTGGTCCTCGCATCATACCTTCTACGATATGTAAGCCTCTGACGCTACAGTAGCTGAAAAAGCTCCAAAATATCTTATTCAAGAAATGTTTTACAAAGTGATTGATGTGAGATTCTCGAAGTTTCTCACCAGAAGATCTGTGAACATGCAGACTTCTTTGACCCTGTACAAATAATTGAGTCTCGTCACTGAATAACACCTTCCTTCGTTGTTCTTGCGCCCAATTCTTGTATTTCAGACCCCATTGATACCGTATTTTCTTCATTGAGCTGGTAAGAAGTTGCTTTTTGACTGATCTCCTTGCCCTTCTAAAGCAATTTCGAATGACGTAATATTCCTCAAAATTTCGTCATATATCCCAAAAATAGATCGACCGTAGTGCAAAACATAGATAATGACGCCGTCTGGGTGAAAAAAATGACTATTAAAGGAAATCAGCGGGTCCAGTAAGCCTACACCGGCCGCCATTCTGAAAATATTGTAAAATGACCATTTGTTTCAATTAATTTGCACAAGGGTGTAGCTTTGCGCGAAATTCAAAACAAACCAAACTAATCACTTGTATGGAGGGTATACGAAAATGGATATGAAATAGAAATGGATTAGAAGTGAAGGTCTGTACAACTTTAAATATTAAACAGCATTATATTTCAACTTAGAATTTTTACAAACCTAGCGTTGTTTCCAAATCTTTAGTAAATTTATTGCTGTAATATTTTATTCATTGGTGAGGTATTTTTTATCCATTTGTTAAAAATTATTCAAATTTCAGTCCATTTGAGCTATGATGAATTCATTTATTTCTCCTTATGTTTCTTACAAGCTTTGGAATTAGTACACTGTAATGACTTGTTGTAGGCCTATGTTAAAAATATAATTTTCAAACATCTGCAACAATGCTTGGAATGACTTTAAAAATGTACCCATTACTGGAGTAATGCATACGTCACCTTGGGCCCCGCCGGTCACCCAAGTAAGCAAATTATGGTTTGTAAAATTAGCAGCCTAGACGCAAAAGTGAGTTATTATTATCAATATTACCTAGGCCTACAGCCCCATTAAACCTTAATATAGGCCTAAGTGTACTATTACATTTGTATGTGACAGTAGTTGAACGAATTCAATTATTTTAATTAACTGTTATTAATAACCACAAAATTACGAAAATTGTGTGATAAAAATCACTTAACTCGTCTTATCGGCCGGTGGAACACCGGTAAGCTTACGGACTTAAACGCTAAAATACGTGGTTCGATACAGCAAACATGTTAATATGCTTTACTTTTAAAACATGCAGGCCTGGCATGGCTGAGCGCGTTAAGGCGTGAACTCGTAATCCGAGGGTCGCGGGTTCGCGACCGCGTCGCGCTAAACATGTTCGCCCTCCCAGCCGTGGGGGTGTATAATGTGACGGTCAATCCCACTATTCGTTGGTAAAAGAGTAGCCCAAGAGTTGGTAGTGGGTGGTGATGACTAGCGGCCTTCCCTCTAGTCTTACACTGCTAAATTAGGGACGGCTAGCACAGATAGCCCTCGAGTAGCTTTGTGCGAAATTCCAAAACAATTTAAAACATGCAAACACATACTGACCATTTACGCGTTTCGTATCGTTTAAATCGGGTCTCATACTATCAAGAAAGTTGAATTCATTGAATCATGCTCTGTAACATGGGGTTAAGCAATAAAACATCCTTGCAACTCCATCTTTAATCGATAGTTATCGAATTGGCAATATCAAACCAAAAGTTTGTTGTAAATATTTAAACCTGCTATTATTTTTTTCTAGCATCGTACAGCGCATGTTCACAGAAAGGTTTACACATATGTTTTCTTACAACTTCAATCATCATCCGAAGCACTACCATTAACAATGCTATATAAAAGTACCCGTGGTAACGTGGAAAACTGCAAGTTTGAAGAAGCGTTGTTTTCAGGGTTTACAGAAGACGGGGGGCTTTTTGTACCTTCTGAGATCCCATTTATATCAGAACAGCAACTGGTTAGCTGGAAAGGTCAACCTTATCGTAAAATTGTGAATAATTTGCTCGAACTCTACATAGAAGAGAGTGAGATATCCCGAAATGACCTTGAACGTAAGTTTTAATTAGTTTGCATTGGTTGTTACATGATCCAATGAAACGTGTTGTCATGTTCTAAAAATCTCAATTATGTTTGCGGAAAAAACAAATTTCATTCTTTCTTTATAACTTTCATGGTAATAAATATAATCCAAGTTAGTGAAATCGAAAATTTAAATTACTTTTTTTGTCTGATATGTTATTTAAAACGAAGAGTATTTGATAATTTTACAAATTACAAAAATAATCAAAATACAAGGTTTACAAATGAAAATTTGTTTTAACTTTTTATGGAATTAGATATTGAAACAGTTTAATTTTTTGTTTTAATAATGAGAAAACCTATTGTGTGTGTTCTTTAACGAAACTTGTACAGTTAAGAAGAGCAATATATGAAATGCATTACCGTTCATATTATATAAAAATCAATCAACATGACAAAATAGAATATCAAACATGTCTGAACAAATGTTTTACTTGTTTCACCAGGTAGTGATAAAATTTATTTAAACATTAAACACCTCTTAACAAATGTTTTAACTGTTTGGCCAGGTATTGTTGAAAACGTATATAACTTAAACACGTCTGAACAAATGTTTTAACTCTTTGGCTACGTATTGTTGAAAACGTATTTAACCGTTAAACACGTCTGAACAAATGTTTTAATTGTTTGGCTAGGTATTGTTGAAAATTCATTTAAGAATTTTAGTGCACCTGATATGGTCCCAATCAAAGAGCTGTATTCTGGTGTGTATGTAGCAGAACTCTTCCATGGTCCTACCCTGGTGTTCAAGGACTTGTCACTTTCTATTATAGGCAATCTTCTAAGTTACTTCTTAACTCGACGAAGAAGACACATCATAATCCTTGTCGGTGAGATAATTGTGAATTATGGTGTATATTTTTTTTCATTCACAAGTACTTTCAAGTTGTTAATAAAAACATCTGTTTGATCTTTTGGTGAAGAACAACTAGAACTGAAGGAATTTTGAATAATTTTACAAATAATTGTAAACATGTGCCTGTAAAATCAATTGTAAGATTTCTTTAAACTCTGTCACCTCTGAGTCTCAAATAGAAGGTAAACTAAGATTAAACTAAATATCATGCCTATGTTTATCATACTAATAACACATGACTAAAAACAAAAAAAGGCCAAAACACTAAAAGCACTTCCTCATCACTTGTTGGACACATGAGACTTCAGTACTGCTAAGCAGATGTTCATACATAAGTGAAATAATCATATAAATGTTTGATAAAAGCACACAAAATTATTTTTCCTCAATTCATGTCTTCCAATATTAGTATAAATAAATGCTTAAGAGCTTATTTATTACCAGATAAACATGTTGTAATATCTTACAATGCCAGGACAACCTGGTCAATTCTGTAGCCTTAAATGTTATAGGTTTTACAAAACACTGTTCTTTCTTTCATTAATTAGTTATTGCTATGCACAGTTAAATGCACTCGACAAATTTTCTATTTTAAATGTATTCTAAATTTTTGTTATCAAATGATGTTTTCTCTCATACAAAAAACTCCTAGTAAAGTAAAAAGCTTTAAACTGTTTTATTCAAAAATGTTATTTTAGTGATAATGTTTTTCTAAGATAAAAGTGCTTAATAAGAGACAAGATGAACTGCACTTTCAGCAACTTCTGGTGACACTGGCAGTGCTGCAATTCAGAGTGTTGCTGGCTTAGACTCAATAGACATAATTGTCTTGTATCCCAAAAACAGATGTAACAAGATTCAAGAGTTACAGATGGTAACTGTCCAGGATAGAAATGTGCACTGTTTTACAGGTGAGCATCTGTAAGAGTTACAGTAACAATTACTTGATAATTAAAACTGTCAATACTTTGTGAAACTCCATGCTGTGAAAGTTTACATATCTGTAAAAAAAAGGTTAAAAAGCAAGAATTTTTTTATTAATAAACATCTCTAAAACAAATCCAGAAAGAGTTCTAAATGACCAAGGTAATTTAAGCTCCTCCTTTTTGTGTCTATGTGAATGTCATGGTCAATCCCAGTATCATGTTTAATCTTGTATATAAATATAAACCTTGCTACACATTTCAGTTTGTACCTGATGATGTATTTACTGGTGAAACAATGGTCATAATAAATGGCATTTCTGTGAATACTTATGTATTCTGTTTCTTCTAACTCACAGCTGATTTTGTGATGTCTAGTTTTAATGCCATAAACAGGTAACCTAACACAATTAGGTACTTAAACTGCTAACTTCTGAAAAGATTTTCAACACCATGCTTATAAAAATCAGGTGGTTTTGAGAAAAAAAAGGTACAAAGGCTATTTTTTTAACTCATCCATAGAAGTAAACTGATTCATTTAGATGATGTTGCAAGTTTCTAAAACGATGGTAATCTGAAGGAGCAAGGTAAGGAGAATAAGGGGAAATTTCTCCCTGCTCAGCTCCTCAGTTTTTCTGGAAGTGATCCTAGAGATGTGAGGACATGTATTGTCATGGGGGAAAACAACTCTTTTCCAATTCACCAAAGCAGGTCTTTTATAGTGTAATGTTCAGTCAATCCAGTTGCTGATAGTAGCTCTCAGTAGTGATTGTTTGATTTGGTTGTAACCATTCAAAGTGTATTACACCACCTCTATCCCACCAAACACTAAGTAAATCCTTTCTTGGGTGCAGGTTTGCTTTTGGCTGTGGTATAGCTGGTTTTCCTATACTAAGTGAATATCGTCAGCACTTAACATTTTGATTGAGTGTCCATTTCTCTTCTCCAGTCACTAGGTGGTTCAAAAACAAACCTTGAAGTTTGTGAGGTGAAGAGATGTGCAGATGTCTTCTCCTTCTCTTAGATTATCAGCTCACAACTGATGTGGTACCCATTTTCCCAACTTTGATACTCCACCAAGTTGTTGCAAATGTTGATGGATAGTGGAAGATGGTAAACTGAGTTTCTGGGCTAATTCTTCAATAGTTACAGAATAATCCTCCTCTAGTGTTGCTAGAAGCAGGTCATTATCAAACTCAACAGGACACCCAGTTCAAGCTACATCTGTCAAACTGCAGTTACCAGTTCTAAACGTACCATCTATGACACTTCCTCACATTCAGAATGTCATTGCCATACACCTCTTGAATGCTTCACATAGCTGCAGTAACACTTTTTCTGAAGTCATAAAATATTATATGCCTTGTGTGCTCCTCTGGCCCCTCCATGATAATTGGGGTTTTTAAAATAAATAAAACAAAAACTAGTAAAGAAATGAACTGGCTTACCTTTAATGGTATCAAATCATCCCCAATAACTTACATGACTTTGAGAATAACTTCATTTCGCCAATGACATTACATTTGGGATGATCTTATATTTGTCTTTATTCTCACAGTGGATGGAACTTCTGATGATTTTGACCATCTGATTCAACATATTTTTGCTGACTGGAACTTTGCCAAGGAACATAACTTATGCAGCATCAACTCCATCAACTGGGCCCGGGTTCTTGTACAGGTTGCTCATTACATCTATATTTACCTGAAACTGTGTGTGCATGTTGATGAGATGGTGGAATTTGTTGTTCCTACTGGTGGCTGCGGTCATATTTCAGGTTAGAAAAACTTACATACACTTTAGTTATTCACATGTAACCTGGTGTGACCTATAATCAACTGGACAATAAAAATTTTCTATTAAGTGAGTGTTTGTAAACAAAGGAATGGCTTGCAATTAATATAAATAACCATTAAAATGATAATACCAAATGGTTTGGTCAATAAACAAATTCTGCAGGCATTAGTCACATTAGTCCTAAAAACATTACACTGCTGAAATGGATTAGAAGATTAATCAATAACAATTAGTTTTTATTTTGTAACATTGTTAAGATCAATTGTATCAAACTCATAATTTAAATTGTAGCATCCTTCTTACATGTTTTACAATTAAAGGTCATCTGCTATTTATTCTCCAGCCTTATCAAATAAATCAAATCTTTGTCAAGCAATAGTGTTCTCCTCACAATCAAAACTTTATTGTTATTACCAAATTTGAATATTGACCATTCCATCATCTGTGTTGTTACTGTTGTAAATCGAAGGTTCTAACATTGAGCTTATGAGGTTTCCCTGCTCATATTAACCTAATCTTATTAATATCCATTTATAACAACCCTCTGGTTTCTTCTGCCTAGCCAGTTTCCTATCCAATGAACCAACCTTTTCTTCACACATACAGCGATAACAGTTTAATGATAAGATTTTTATATCAAATGTTTTCTGATACATCTGTATCCTCAACTACATAAGCAGTAACCAATTTTAAGAATGTCAAGAGATTAGGAAGGTAAGATTTTGCCTTATTGAAACCATGCTGACCATCCAATAAAATATTAAACTTTGTTAAATAACTATGTAAAATATCTTTTAACAGAGTTGTCAAGACTTTTCCCATAAATCATGCAAGATTAATTACTGGTACACTTTTTTTCACCTCCCTCTAAAGGGAAGTTACTTTAGCTAACTTCCAATCCTCTGATACCTACTTGCTGTACAAGGACTGATTTAAAAAAAAGAAAGAAAAAAGTAGCAAGTAGTTCCAATCATAAACCTACAAATTCTTGTGCAACCATTATCTGCTCTAGGAGCTCTCTTCTTCATTAAAATCCGCTATTTTTTCTTCACAAGCTCTGAATTAATATGATCATCTTGTTTCCAGCAGGATGAAGAATATTGCTTGAATTATCAGTAATAAAACCTGAAGAAGAAGCAATTCTATAATCACCAGATGTTAACCTTTCTGTTTCATTCCTCAGAGGTCTTACTCCTATCTTTACATTTGGTTCATCTTTAATGAATTTGAAGGAGAGAACAATGTTTCGACCTTCCTAGGTCATCTTCGGGTTAAGTAAAAAATTTGAGAAATTATCATTTGCACCCAAATATTTCATTGTGCCCACCCTATTGACCATAATTCATTTGTAATTAATAAATATATCCTTTAAATTGAAATCTCCCATAATTATAACCTCAATAACAGTGGAGTTATTTATTGTACTGTCAAGTTTTTCATTAATTTCATCAGACTCATCTGGTAGCCTGTACCTGATTCTCCTTCAATAACCAATAACAGAAACAGATTCAATCTTGTTGCTGTTTGGTTTGTTAGCATTAGCTTTAATAGGCTTTAAGCCACATACTTTTATACAAATGCATAAGCATTAAATGTGTTTTTACCTTCTACAGTGCTGTAGAAATCTTTAACAATCTTTATTATTTAATTACTATGGTAGCAACACATAATCTGGAATGTTATTACCTTGCTATTGTTACTTTGTTCTCTTGGTAACATCCTGTGTCTGCAAGGATATTTCAGTATGAAGTAGAACATTCATGTTGAATGCACTAGCACTGGAATACCTTTCGTTGGCTAATAATAATGTTCATGGAAAACAGCAGCTGACCAATGACTGTAGTAAGATTTGTTGCAAGTCTCTTGCTAGAGTATCCTGGTACCTCAAACTGATCCATATTCCATTGTTTTCCAATGTCCTTAAGTACAAGCTATATCTCTGTTAAGGAAATGTTATATTCCTAGTTATAATACATCTCTGTAACTCAAGTTTAAAAGTTTTACATTGGAAAGGGCTATTACTTGCTCCAGAGTGATCAGTTTTTAGTTACACCACACTAACTATAAAATTCCAAACCATTCCTAAAGTGGCTTCTGATTTATCTCACTTAACTACAAATTTATACCAGTTGTGGTTTCCAAGTGAGTGATTTGTTGCTCTATTTACAACAAACAACTCTGTAATCATATTTTTAGGATACTTAACACTGTGGTACTCTCAAATAATAATGATTTTGGAAGGCTAAATAATATGTCAGTATGAAATGGCCTTGTCATGGAATAAAGTGTCTTGAGTATAATGAATTACCATGGAAGATGTCTTGATATATATTTATCATCGATATAAACTGATTGAAGGTACATATTGCTAGTGAATGGAATCTTGGTGTGTTCTCTAATAGTAAGAAACATTGAAACAAGCACAGTACTTTAAACTTTATAGCTGGAATGTTAGTACAGAAAATGGGGCTACCAATAAGGATCACTGCAACTGTGAATATGAATGACTTTGTGCATCACGCAGTAACAGATGGAAACATGTCGTTACAACAGACCGTCCACAAAACTCTAGCTTCATCTATGGATATTCAAGTGAGTGTGAAATAATTGGTTCCTTTTCTTCAGATATTTTTGTAAGTTACTCACAAAAATTTCTAGGGTATATTTTGCTTCTAGAGTTAAATTACAACCAGTAAAACTGTTTATTTTCCATGAAACACTTTCCTTAGGAACACTATATTTCAAATTATTGGATGCTGTCATTTTAATAAAAAAAAAGATACATGACCAGAGGTGTCACTGGGTGCTCGCACACTGGGACTGTACCCTGACTCTGTTTCACAGTGTCCCCAGTTAATGTCTTGAAAAATTGGAATAAAAAAACCATGATTGATATCAGATTGAAATGCTGAAAACCTTTTAGTGCCCAAGAACCTGAGCCCTGAATCTCTTAACAACTGAGCAGCACCTCTGTATTTGATATTGCAAGTTAGCAAATGTATTTATTGAAAACACTTTTTGATAAATGTATGTTTTTCATTGCATGTTTCTCAATCACAGGAAATTCATGATTTATTTTCAGTAAAGAAATATTTTTATCCTGTGGTGTTATAAAAACACGAAAAAATATGTTTTAAAAGTTAAAAGAAATGTTGTTCATTCATAAAACAAATTTTATATTTCATTATGTCCTTCTATACACATAAAAAAGTGATATGTGTGTTTATCTAACATATTCTTTATATCTCGTATTTCTCATCTAGAAGTAAGAGAACACATAAATATCTAAAGCTTCACAGCCCTTTACTAGTGACCACAGGCTTCTAAAACACACATTTTCACATAATGTACTATTTCTTTGTGTGTGTTTAACCACAACCAAGATGGTTTTGTACTAGAGGTCTAACACAAACATAAATATCAAAAATTATATTGCTTAAGTGTTTATTTATTTTTTATCAGTGTTATCAGAGTATGGCAATGTACTAGGTACTTTACAGATTGCTACACTATCAATTTTTCTCTAAAATTATGATAAATTAATGTGTATATTGTACAGGTGCCTCTTAATTTTGAAAGAATCTTGTATATCATCTCTGATGGCGACTGTTCAAAAGTTAAAGCATGGATGGAAGAGCTTGGAGAGAATCATGTTTATCAACTCCCTAAGAACATCACCGAGAAGGTTCGTCTTTTGTGTTTAAGTTTAGTTAACTTATCAATCATTTGTGATCAGAGCAAACAGTCTACATAAAACAGGAACAACTGACTAACACAGTGAATAATCAGTTGATATACTGCTCTAAGTAAGAGTATAAGATAACGTAACTGACCAACCCAATAAATAATAGTAAGTTGGTATACTGCTCTAAGTAAGAGTATAAGATAACGTAACTGACCATCTCAATAAATAAAAGCTAAGTTGATATGCTGGTCTAAGTAAGAGTATAAGATAACGTAACTGACCAACCAAATAAATAATAGCTAAGTTAATATGCTGGTCTAAGTAAGAGTATAAGATAGCGTAACTGACCAACCAAATAAATAATAGCTAAGTTGGTATGCTGGTCTAAGTAAGAGTATAAGATAACTTAACTGACCAACCCAATAAATAATAGCTAAGTTGGTATGGTGCTCTAAGTAAGAGTATAAGATAATGTAACTGACCAACTCAATCAATAAAAGCTAAGTAAGAGTATAAGATAACGTAACTGACCAACCAAATAAATAATAACTAAGTTGATATACTGGTCTAAGTAAGAGTATAAGATAACGTAACTGACCATCCAAATAAATAATAGCTAAGTTGAAATACTGGACTAAGTAAGAGTATAAGATAATGTAACTGACCATCCGAATAAATAATAGGTAAGTTGATATGCTGGTCTAAGTAAGAGTATAAGATAACGTAACTGACCAACTCAATAAATAAAAGCTAAGTTGGTATTCTGCTCTACGTAAGAGTATAAGATAACGTAACTGACCAACCCAGTAAATAATAGTAAGTTGATATGCTGGTCTAAGTAAAGGTGGCAATATGGATGTAAAATAAGCTGTCATAAGAACATTATTATGATAAAATCAGGCAGTATTCAAGGTGGTTTCAACAAGAAAAAAACATTATTTCTTTGGTTGTTGAATTTTCTGCTCACATTTTGTTAATTTTGCCATCTTTGAATTAATGATGGATGCTGTTGGCTAGTGGCCTTCTTTTTTGTCATTATTTCATTGTGAGGGATGGTTAGCACAGATATTTCTTATAAATTGTCAGAAATATTTTAAACAAACTGTGAAAGAAGAAGAACAGTCAATGTAAGTGCCACAAATTTTGTAAATTATTAAAAACTTTAGAAAAATTAATTCTACACACACTCTAGTAACTTTACTCTGGTTGTCATATTTCATACATTGTATATGGATGCAAATAAAACATAGTTTTTATTTTTGTTCCAGCTTCACAAAGTCCTGAAGAGTTTTCGAGCAGATAATCTAACTATCGTAAGTACTATAAAAAGATGTTGGACTGAAAACAAATACTATATTTGTCCTCACACAGCAACTTCATTGGCATATATCTACCATAACTTCAAGGAGAATTTATCAAAACGGTAAGGAAATAACATCTTTTGAGCAGTGTTTTAATTAGTGCACTTTGTAAGCTTCATCATGAACAAAATACAATACTGTGGATGAAGTAACAGATCCTCTGAGAAGGAAGACTGGATCAGATTTCAAGTGACTGAGAATGTTTTCAGAGGAGGATCATAGCTGTAAAAATCTAATTTAACTGAAAAGTAATTCTTTAAAAATTCCCAAGTAATGTCTATTAAAAATCAGAAATATTAATATGTAAAAACTAAAACTTCAAAGGATTAAAAACTAGTACCTTAATGGATCAGATATAAAACCTTAAACAATTAAAACTAGAACTTTAAAAGACTACAGCAAAATCCTTAAAGGATATGATAATAAACCAACACATCACAAGTAATACCATAAAGTCAGGAATAAATGCTTAAAACAATATTTCAATTGCCTGTTTTCAAACATTAGTTTTTTTTTGTTCCATACAGAACAATTTGTATTGCTTTCTTTCTATACCTAGGAAAGTTTTACAAGATTTAAAGAAGGTGTTATCACATTATTATCCCTAATAAGATTACAACATACAGAGATGACAGAAGCTGTACATCATTACTTAACAGGTTAGTCTCCAGCTCTGTGACAAAATATGTCTGTCTGGCAACAGCATCACCTGCTAAATTTCCAGAAGCTGCCGATGCTGCTGGAATACCAAGACCAGACTCACGCTTAGAAGAAGAATTACAACAATTGCCCACCAGGTGTGATTACATGCGAAAAGAAGATGACTGGAATGACATCATAAGAAAAAAGATTTGTCAACTGACAAGTTTATATAATAAGAAAGAATAATGGTGGGAAAATTTGGCACAAATACAACTTTATGCATATAAATATGAAACCTTTGGAAACATAATATTTTCCATGTTGAGTTTTGTAAACAGTTGTAATAATACACCAAACTTTATCACAGCATTAGGAGAACAGATCATTTATAATAATATTGAAACTATTATAATATATGATTTAAATGTCACAATCAGCATGACACTAAACTAGCTGATCTGTGTTGTATCAAGATTTTTCCTTTTCTTCTAGATATGACTTAATCCCATTATAATCAGCATGACACTAAACTAGCTGACCTGTGTTGTATTAAGATTGTCCCTTTTCTTCTAGATCATGACTTAATCCCTTTATAATCAGCATGACACTAAACTACCTGACATGTGTTGTATTAAGATTGCCCCTTTTCTTCTAGATCATGACTTAATCCCTTTATAATCAGCATGACACTAAACTACCTGATCTGTGTTGTATTAAGATTGCCCCTTTTATATTATTATGATTGTGATGCCTGAATATCTTGGAGCTAAACTAATGCAAATTTACCTTGTGGTATTTGATATGTAACAGTGGAATAATTGAAACTCGTGAATTTAAAAAATTAAGTACCCCATTAAGTGAACGAAAATACTAAAACTATTTTCTCTGGTAAGGTATGTTATTTACAGAAATTATCTCATGATTTTTCTCACAAGCTTACATATGTTTATGTTTTAACAAAACAATATTCACAGTAAAAAAGTTACACTCATGCTGTTTACACCTTTTCTCAGTGATGAATTCTGAAGGTCTGGTTACTTCAGAAGTTTGTAATACCATTTCTGCTTTCCGTTCATCTATTCCTCAATGTCCTCCTTCTGCTTCTGTTCAAGCTTTATTTCAGAAGCTATTTCTGGGCATGCAGAGACTTTCTGTTACTGATTTTTAGTGTTTATTATTCAACTATACACCATTTAGCTTCTTTTTTTTTTTTGAAGGATGGTGTCTCTGGAAAATACTGGGATTCCTTGGATGCTAGTTCAATGAGCCAGTGTCTCTGGAAAATACTGGGACTCCTTGGATGCCAGTTCAATGAGCCAGTGTCTCTGGAAAATACTGAGACTTCTTGGATGCCAATTCAATGACTCAGTACCCTTATTCTCATTCTTTTCATGAACAAGTTTCCTTTTGCTGTAGCTTTTTCACCTTTGTTTGTGGAGAATGATTTACAAGCCAGCCTCAATTCTGATAAACCTCCATCTGAACCTGTTTTCCTTTTTACCCAGGTTTAAAAGTTGATTAGTGTGTTGTTACAAGATACTTAACTGGAAAACACTTTTTCTTCCTCATTCGCCTAACATTCAAGTTTAACTAATGTGACTTTGCAACAATGTCTTACTAAATATTTCTAGTTTTTCTTTTTCTATTCATTGATTAGCTCATATTTTAACTCCTCTTAGTGTGGACAGAGGTCACTCTGACTTTGTATCAGTATTCTCATTTTTGTGCCAAGATTTTGATAATGTTGTGTGTTTCTTCATTAGCTCATTTACTGGCAGTGAATCATCCTCATTCTCCCACATCTTTTTCTCAGGAACAGGTTTTGGATTTACTTGTTTCTTTGGATGACTTGGATACTTTGTTGCCATGTGATTTGCACATTCTTTTTATTTACTCTTGTACAATAATTTTTGTTGGGATTTGTCTTCCCTCAATAATTTTGATGACCTCCAACTGATCTTTTTATTGCAACCTTTTGTTTTTGCTTGAATTTCTCCTGGAATGTTTTTTTAGTCAAGGAGAGCTCATTATGCTTTGACTTTATGTATTACTTCCAATCACTGTCCAACTGTTCAAGACTTGGATAGTACTGGTCAATCTTCTCCATTACCATCTGTTGCTTGTACTTACCTTTCAACTTTTAAAGTGATGCAGAATGGCAATAGAAGCTGGGTGGACCATGTCCACCCAGACAGACTTTTTTTTTTGAAACATCCCATCCTCTTCATCTCTTGATAGACCATTTCAGGTTGAGTGTTCATCCATGAAATCCTTGGTCTCAAGACCATTGTGTTCAAGAGGTTCTTCATTCGGGTTCCTGTATCCACTTTCATTAACCTTCTCTCTTTCTCTTCTCCTTCCACAAGATCCACCTCAAGTTCAGTTGTTGGATTTGGAACTGTCAAACCTTCTGTTTATATTAACTATCAAAGAAAAATATCTATAGTTTCCCCAGTACCTTACTTTAATATTTTTATGATGCCAAACAAAACAAGAGAATGAAGACTAGATTTAGATATTTCCAATCTCCCTGTTGTCTAAACATTCAAGATGGAACATATGCGAGTCTTGCACAACTTTCTTCATCACGATTGTTGGACGACAAAAGTGGTATCACAGATCAGTATTTATACATTTCAGTTTACAAGTTTTCTTTCTGTATATTGGACCTTTTCTTTTGGTTAGCTTTGACTTTTGCCCTCACACTGTTAGTCAAAGCTTCCACTGATTTTCTGGACACAATACAAGTTGTTTTTTATCATTACACAGATGGTTAGATTCTGATTATAACAGTTCATTTGCATCACCAGTCACTGACTCACACTAGCTCAACCACCCAGTTTGCTTGTAAGACTGATTGTTCACAGGCCCAATTTTCAGCTTGTGACAAACTATATATCACATATTTGTAACCAACACTGTTCATTGGTCTTTGGCTTGGTAATCCTTTAGATATACTAAATTTTCACTTATCTCTCTGCCAAAGACATTTTGTCTTTTCCAGACAAGGGCTTTTCTCTATGAAGCAATTCCCATGGGCTCTGCTCCCATGAGACACCTGTGATAGCACCTTGTTTCTCAAAGATGTCTATTTTTGGACCTATTATCTTGTAGAATCTGGTATACTCGTGATTACCTTCAAGGTTTACTCAGTCATAAGTTTAGCATCACAGGTTCCTCTGTTCCTCATCCTTCTGTGCATATATTCCTCGATACTTCTTCCCAAGGTTTTGGTGGTGTGTCATATCCATATTATATCATTCATCTTTGAATGCTATCCATAATCTATTGAGTCCTAATGGCAATAGTTTCCCAACTCCTGTTCTTATATGGAATAGCATCAATACCTATTTCATTCTCCAGCTTCAGGTATATGACAGTTAAATAGATATCTTGTGGAAACAACTCTCACCTTTCAATACAGCAACACTTCTTGACTGTTTCATATTGTTTCCCGGGGATGTGGATGGCTTTTGGTACACATCTTAGTTACTTGTACATACTTACCTGTTACAAGATACCACATTTTGCTTACCACAGCTGGTGGTACTACTTGTTGTAGGTATCTTTCTTGATGGTATTAATGCCCTAAGCCCATACTTTTTTTTTTATATATATATTTTCCAATACTATTAAGTATAAATAATATCCACATCTTGGAAATTTTAAACCCCTAACCCTGACAATTCTTATGTTCAGCGTGTATGAATATTTTTCATGTTACATACCCTTACAAAATATGATGTTTGGTACATTAAACTACCTATGTAACACAATGTCTTTATATCTACCACATATTTTACTGGGTGAGTTTTATGTTTAAAATCACTTTTAATACACATACTAAACTCTCTGTGCTTACTGGGCAGTTCCTACAAACATATTATTTTTTATGTACTTAATGGTTAATTATTACTAAGACATCAATGTTTTGTTGAGCAGAAATACAGTTAAAAGTGTATTTCAACTAAGCTACATGTTACAAAAGAATTATCATATACTTAAATAAGCTTTACATGAGAAGAAATAAATATGTAACAATGTACTGATAAAGTATTCTTAAATATGCTTTTGAATGAATATATATATACAACAATAAAGAAAGCTGATGGGTATTCTGTTCAGTTATGTTATGAAAACTTTGTTGTTGTTTTTTTCAATAAAACAATGGAGATCAAATTTCTATGAGTTTATTATAATATAACACTGGTATATTTCAATCTTCATAAACAAAATTTCATAAAAATTCCAAGTCAATAATAACATCAAGTAACTACAAACACAAGGTTACAATCAACAAGAAAGGGTAGGAGTCATCTTCAGCTAAGACAGTTTTATTTTACCAACAGGGTGGTTGGCCTTTGGAATGTGGTTAAGGCAGTAAACTCTCTCATTGTTTGATTTGTTTATTATAACTTTTGTTCCAGTTCTGCAAGGCACATACAGTACTCACAAATGTGATAGTGTAAACCTTTAATTACAACATTTATTTATGAGTTGGTGCTTCAGATAACTTGTTTTAAACTATGAATTTAGAATTAGTGTATTATAATACACTTTCTATTTTAATGCTGCAGTGTGGTAGTTTTTCACCATTTCATATTCATTTCTTATTTTTCACACACACTAATCATTTTTATATATTCTGAATCCCTCTTCTGCACTATACTATATTTTATTGTTATTACTGGCATTGTTGCAGTAAAAAACATTTTAAAAACTCATTGTCAAGCTGCTTAAACTTATTATTTATACTCTTTACCACATAAACAATTTGACTTTAGTTTCCTCAGTGATTAAATTAATTGTGGGAGATAGTTTGCTACTTTGTGCTATTGTTGTATATAATTTACTAAACACTGTAATTTGTTAAGCCTACTGAGAAACATTGGAAGTTTCGCTTGGAAACATCAGCGAAATCAGTCTATAATACAGTCATCCTCATATCAAAAGCAGGGTTCCATTTCTTAGGAGCTTGGCATTCCAATAATATCGAGTTTTTATAAATGTTTCTCCTAGTTCGAGTCCACAACCACCGCTGTTATTTTCACTATATATTTTTTTAAATATACACTCAAACCAATTAATTTTGCTACATCATCTACATTTAAACACAATAAGTTATTTATTTTACAGAAGAGTATATATCCCTTTGTTTTTATTGGTAGTCCAGAATTATTTTAATATACTTTAAATATACCTTTCATTATGAGAACACCAACTGATTGAATGCTATTTATAACAATACATATCTGGTAGGATTTGGGGCAGTATATAATATATGCTAAATCTTGAGTAATATATTGTACAAGATATTAATATAACTATATAGGATCCTAGTCAAGAATTCAATCACAGAGTATACAGTATCTAGCACGTACAACAATACATAAAATACTAATTCATATACGAAATCATCATAATGTAAACTAAAACCTGATAAAACCTCCATAGGGAAGTAAAAAAGAAAATAATATGTTCAATCCAGTTGTAATGTTATATTACAAAACCAAAACAATACACATACATAACTAATATATATTATAAAATACGGTATTTTGTTTTTCTAGTAAACGCATTTTTAATATCAGTTATAAATTACACCATAGCATTAACGACATGATGTACAGTCGGTCATATGGTTTTTATTTCATCATTATCATTTTTTGAACCTACGTGTTTTCTTGTTTATTTTTAACATCACATTATAAAATATTGTACAGGCCGACATTTTACACACAACACCACATGGTACAGTACGAGTTCAATGTTATTAATGTTTTCGTATTACAGTTAAATCATTTTACAATTGGGGAAATATGAATACCATACCCATTGTAATGTGACAAGTCCATAGCATTAGTTTAGGCCTGACGGAAGTTGTGAAAATATATTTCGGACTGTACATCATACCGTTTTATATTTTCCGATATATTTTTATATAGGATTTGGATTATAAGTTTCAATAATACCTAGAAGATGGCACCACAGAATTCCTGTTTTTCCCTGAAGAAGAAAGGTTTAGCTATCGAAAACGCTCAGGTTGCAGGGTTTCTATTCTATTTCTATCAATAGTCTTTGTACCTTAGTGTTTCTCTAACATCATAGGAGATGGCGCCATAATAGCAGATATCAACCAGTAGGAATAGGACATCGTATGTCGTTGGTTTACGGCACGAATAATGTTTTTTAAGGAATTTAGCTTCTTTAATTTGCAAAATGTAATCTTATAAAACGGATTTGTTCTTATAATTAAAAATATTTGAAGTCGTTAGAGAAAACCGTTTACAAAAGGTACATGTAATATTGTATAAGAAAACACGTCATTTATTTACCTAATGTTTGAAAGTGCGACTGAGATTTTGGCAAAACTTTTCTCCTTCAACTGTTCGCATCCAGTGGCGGCGCCAGGATATTTTCGTTAGAGATGGAGTGGGGGGGAGGGAGCTGAGGTAAACTGTGGAGGGGCTTCCCCAAATGCCATCAATGTGAAGCAAAGATGGTAAATTATAATAATGTAAATACCAAGGTACATTTCAGAAAGGTGTGCTATTTTAAACTGCGTTTTCAATGCAGTTTTCATTGGAAACTCATACTTTGATTAATAATTCATTATTACAAATTTGGCCCCCCATTGGCTCAGTGGTATGTATTCGAATTTACACGCTAAAATCCGGGTTTCGATACCCATTGTAGAGCCCATTGTGTAACTTGGTGCTTAATTCAAAACAACAACAATAACAATTACAAATTAAAAATAATCTGTGGATGAAAATATGAGAATAGGTAAAAGTATATGTATATGTAAAATTTGTTTGTTTTTGAATTTCGCACAAAGCTACTCGAGGGTTATCTGTGGTAGCCGTCCGCAATTTAGCAGTGTAAGACTAGAGGGTAGGCAGCTAGTCATCACCACCCACCGCCAACTCTTGGGCTACTCTTCTACCAACGAATAGTGGGATTGATCGTCAAATTATAACGCACCCACGGCTGAAAGGGCGAGCATGTTTGGCGCGACCGGAATGCGAACTCGCGACCCTCATAGTTATACATAGTCATAAAAAAATCAAGATTAACTTAGATTGAACATTTAATATACTATTAAGAGTAAAGCTACAAATCAAAAGAAATAGAGGTTTTGCGTGTGACGTCACTCTTGACCTAGTTAATGCTAACCGCCATGATGGGTGGCACGCTCGGCGTGTTTATATTCCAACACAAGGGTGATTCATAGTCAAAAGTGCTCGATGGTACACTCGTGTTGTGCATTTAACTGTTCAAATCGACATGGACAGGTGGAAAATGTGTCATACTACAGATTTCTTAAACATCCCAACAGAAGAAGACGATGGATTGCAGCTGTCAATAGGAAAACTGGGCACCCACAGAGCACACCAGAGTTTGAAGTAAACATTTTGTGTCAAGTATGTTTAATTCATCTATAGCTAGACTGAATAAAGTGAAACTTACATGCATGATATATGTATAGCAGAACACACTGCAGCACCAGTCAAAGAAATTTTTCTTTCACTTTTAAATAACTGAATAGTAAATTTACTGAAGGAACGATATCATTCATGATGAATAGGTTATATATCCATTTGTACATTAAGACAAAATGTTAATGTCTTTTAAAGGACCAATTTAAGTGATTCATCAGAAAACCACAACTGGCACAAGGTTAAAAAGTGTGCAAATAATTACTTTGTTGGCTGTTAAACAATGTTCAGCATATTCAGTTATATATATATTCAGTTAAAAGTGTACAGTGTATCTGTAGATCTATATCTTAACTAAATTATTGTACTCTGTTTCAGGGACGAAGAGTGATGATCCCCTATCACGTGACTATGTATCTTCTATATTTCATTTTACACGTTCTCCCCTGAAGAGAAGGAAAGATGCTGAATTGTGTAAATATGAAAACAGGAAAGAAGTGACCGAAAGGAGAAAATAACAACAAAAGAGACATGAAGCTGCTGCTGGTCTGCTTGACCTTGCTTTCATAGAATCTGTCATCACACACCTGGTTTAGCTCTTCCACAGATATTGGATTATGTCTGCGCAGCAGTGTCAATGGTTGTGGCAATGACACTGATACTGCATCAGGTTCATAGTGTCTTGCATTATCCTTAGTCAATGAGAAGAAGCCAGAACTCCAGTGTTCTGAATTGCAAGGTAGCATGCCTTTACTTCTTCCTCAGTCATTGGGGATCATGCTGTTGTAGACTGCTTGGTCAGTTTTTTTTTGGTTGTGACACTTCTGAAGTCCATGTCTGTAACCTGCTTTAAGTGTCCCTTTCCTCTGGATGGCACAATCCACTCACAAGACATTGATGTGCAGGCTGTGATGTGATGTCTCTTTACGACAGCTTCCATGTAGAACAAAGTTGCTGCTACGTGGGAGCAGACTTCACCTAGTTCAGCAGCAGACTCCACCTAGTCCAGCAGCAGACTTCACCTAGTCCAGCAGCAGACTTCATCTAGTCCAGCAGCAGACTTCACCTAGTCCAGCCTTGCAGGTGCAGTGGGAAGATATTATCTCTCCATTCCTGCAGCTAGCAACCCTTGGCTTTAGTGGTGGTTCATTTTGCCGCTGAGAGTGGTACACCTGTAAAATAACAAAGAAATTATTAAGTTGTGCATATATAAGCTTTTAAAGAGAACTGGGTATTAGGTTGGGATACATGTGTCACTCAAATAATAAAATAATATAAAAGTTAAATATAAAATTATTTTTACAGAAACCTAACACGGCTATTGACCAGCTTTAACGGTCTATGTCTACTTGTACTGTTTATTATCTATATATTGATACCGTACCAAAAATTAATCATAAATCAAAAATTAAGTTTTGAAACAGCCCAGACAATTAGTTGTCTTAATATCATTACACAAACATGTGTAGAAGTGCTCCTAGACTAAAGCTTTGACAACAGTCAGAACACATGTAGTACAATAATATTGAACCATTTATTAAAATAGGGGCCCTACTTTACTTCAGTATCTAGTCTTCATCTGAAATGTAGTTAAATCTATCATACAGAGTACATGATACATGTATGTAATATAACATGATGTACAAACCTTTACTGTAATGATGACTTTATCCGACGTTGCTTTGGTTATCTGGACATTCTCTACAAATCCTGCCACGAAGTACTTGTACGCATCAAGGCTTTTGTAACCTTTTGGACTTTCATTTGTATAGGTGGAAGTCCTGTTTATCAAATATATATAAATGTCACCATATGTAATATTTGGCAGATCTACTCTGGCAACAGTCTGACTCTGAGCAACGTTGTCTTGGCTAGATATTACTGGCGTAAATACACGTGGTAGGAGCACGTACGGGTCTCCTACACCCAGTTCCTTCACTTTTTCCTCATACTTGGCCTTTTCAGCACATTCTGGTGTGCTACAAGTGATGAAAAGCCAGCGACAGCCATTTACATGTGAATAGTACTGAATACAGCAGTTGTTAACTCGTTCAGTCATGCGGGACACTTGCCACCTAATATGGCGGCATGCTTACAAACCTCGTTGTGGTCACGTGACACTAATAGGTTCACGCAAAACCTCTATATAGCATAAAGACATAGTTTGCATAGCAGAAACGAATTATCCCATGTGAATTTAATGCACTCTGAGGAAAAGTAAGGTCACTTTCAGGCTAACTATCTTTCATCATGTTGTGTTTATAGTCAATATTACTTCAAAACAATGCGCTTGTTTTGGTGATTGGCAGCAAATGTGTCTATAAGAGTATCAATATCGAGTTGTTTTGCTCTCCTGGAGTTTACTGATATGACAGCAAGGTTACTGGTGTGGTTGTTTCCACTGCTGCTGCGCAAGTATGTCTTGAGAAGCTTCAGACATGAGAAACTTCTCTCAAACGCAGTTGAAGTGACAGGCAGGGTCACAGCAATGCATACAAGTTTGTGGAGATCCGTGAAGGCATCCTTATATGGCTCCAGCGTTCGAAGCGGGAATCGCTTGTTCGAACAAAGCGAACTCGCGGCCTGCATATTAAATGGTCATAATAGCACCAAAACAAAATGTCTAAATTGCAGTTGATCTTCACAGAAAGGCTGGTTTCTTCATAAGTTCACATCATTGACACATCCCAAACTGTGATTGTGATATTGTTCTTATTATCATAAGTGTGACAAGCACCTGTTACAATAATGTAACTACTACATTACATTAAATTAGACACTTCTAAATAGCCCAAGGACAATTTTAAAATTCATTCTAGAATTATTTAGAAATATTATTTGGTCAGTTAAAATGTAAGGTTATTATCTAATCATAAGTATAACATTAATTGAATTGTAAGTCACAATTTTAAGTGTATGCCACAATCGTCAGTACAATATTGCATGGCTGATACACAATGCAAAATGTTCTCACAGAGGACACAACACCGGCTAAATGCTTCATGGTTTTGACCTATACACAATACACATGCATGGTGAGTTTTACTTTTCAATAAAATATAAATGAAATTAATGGGTAAATAACTGTGAAACCTTCGGTTTATTATGTAAAATCCCTGATGACCTGTTGTAACTCGAAATCAACGTGGTTGTCTAATCTTCGTCAAAGCTCAAGATAGAATGGCATTACACAGGGAGCGGCAATACAACGCATGAGTTTTAATGCATTCAGTACTTTGCTATGGGATGCATGACACATACTTCCGTCTTAATGAAGACGTTGAGTTCTACAGATCTATGTCGCTTTGATGTTAATTGTTAAGCAACAACGACGATTGTGTTTTCCGTATTTTATGAATATATGTTGGTAACAATATTGGTGGCGCAACTGTTCGCATCAGTATGAATACTTTCTTCATCATAATGTAATATTTAACATCTAATTTTATGAGGGTTGCGGGTTAGCACCCCTGTCGCGCCAAACATGCTCGCCCTATAAGCCGTGGGGGCATTATAATGTGTCAGCCAATCCCACTATTCGTTGGTAAAAGAGTAGCCCAAGAGTTGGCAGTGGGTGGTGTTGACTAGCTGCTCTCCCTCTAGTCTTACACTGCTAAATTAGGGACAGCTAGCACAGATAGCCCTCGAGTAGCTTTGTGCGAAATTGAAAAAAAACAAATTTATTTTATGAACATATTTTTCTAATTGATAAATTAAACTGGGATCAAACCCTGATATTAGTTTCTTTCCGTTACTCTTATATTATACTTTTAACAACGATACACATTTACGTGTAAAGCTAAAGCTATATTATAGTTTATTTAATAAAATGATTTGAACTTATAAAAATTACAAATCGAAAGAGCAGTCTTCATTGAAATATTGTCTACGTCTGATATCTCCTTGTGGTTCCACGACATTTTTATTCAATTATAAAAAATAGATTCCCTCTGAAAAAATATTGTCGTTTTTGCACACAACACACTGTAACTATTTTAAATGATTTGCTTATATGGAGTATACATCAATGAAGTTTCAAGTGCATTATCTTATTCTAAAAACTTCAGGCCGTTTTCATGACATTGTTTACGTATAGCGTTGTTTCTACCCTAATTTCGAACCATTGACAACAGGAAGACAAAGAGTTGGTGGAAGCTTATTTATTATTTTCATAAATGTTAATTAGTTATTTTACATTTTTATGCCGTATCTTCATTATTTCTTTTCGATTATTTAGTGTATATAATGCTGTGTTTAGTTCCACTAAAAGATTTTAAAATTACAAAAAAACGAACGAAAATAACACATATAAAATTAAACTCTAAAGACACTTCATATGTAAACAAGCCTAACGTTCGATAGCAAAGTATCATAAAACTACCATATTAACAACCAAGAAATCGGGTTTCAATATCTGTAATGGGCAGAGCATAGATATCCCATTGTGTAATTTTTGTGTTTAAACCACTATATTAAGAACCCAACTTTCATCCTTTATAAACCAGATATAGAAATTCAAACAAAAACTGTTCTAGTAAAACAATTCTTCAACTGTGTAAAATATTCACCAGATCGGTTTTTGGATATGAATGTCGTATATTGAAAAAAGAAATTAAAAAGTTTCAAGATCAAATCATACAAACAGCCAAACAACTATCTAAATATAAATATAACCCCATAACTCAAATGCTTTCAACAATTAACCATGATTATTCAGTTTGCTTCTGAAAAACAAAGGTCCTAACAACACAGTTAAATATTTCAAAAAAGTACTGTTTTGAAATGTATTAACGTTCTCTTACTCAGTGGCGTAACTAGGTGGACCATTTGGATGATCGTGTAGCTAAAATTTAATTACTTTAGAACAGATTGTTATGACAAATTTAGTTACGTAACTCTATATGGATCTCTTGTTGCATATGACGTGTCATTGTTATACCAAGATTTTGTGATACTGACGTCATCTTATTCCAAGCTTTTAAGATTCTTTTGTTTGGTTTCTTTTCACGTTCACACAAAGCTACTCAAGGGCTATCTGCGCTAATCGTCCCTAATTTAGCAGTCTAAGACAAGAAGAAAGACAGTTAGTTATCACCACTCACTGCCAACTCTTAGACTACTCTTTTACCAACGAACAGTGGAATTGACCATCATATAGTAACGCCTCCATGGCTAAAAGGGCGAGCATGTTTGACGGGAATTCAGATCCGCATTTCCTCAGATTACGAGTCAGATACCTTAACCCACCTAGCCATGCCGGATTAGATTCTTTTTTCACGTGTTATAAATACGTTCAGATACAAACTCAAAATGAGAAGTTAAACTTTGTTAGTGAAAAGAAAAGTGAAGACTGATTGCAGAATTAATAGTTTGGTTATACTGAACAACCACTAAAATCACAGTAAAATTGTAATAATAGCGTCAAGAAACAATAATTTGTCACGTTGAAGGATGTTCTAAAGTAACTAACCTGCCTGAGTGGACTTTGACGGAAAGGAGACAATTATTTATAGCTTTGAATACGACTTTGATAACCAACACTATAATAATTTTTATATACACGGTTGACTTAGTTTAAATATATTTTGTTTTAAACATGTGAATTGTGTGCTGTCCATTTATTACTCAAGTTAATCACCAACAAATCACAGACACCTACTGCATAGAATCTAGCCCCCATAAAAAAAACCTGTAAATGGGCAGGAGGTTTACACTCCTTTGCCAATTAGAGGAATCTAAAAAAATAAGTGTTACTTAGGATATACTCAGAAATGGGAATCATCACACAATATCTAGTTTGTGGGTTTAAATGGCCAGCAGGTAGGTCGCAACCCTATTAGAAGCTTATACTGGTCACGCCTAGTCTAAATATCTATCATTATAAATACACTGTGATCTCTGGACCTAAAATCGATTGTTTTCTTATTTTTTTTAAACAAGCAGTTGCATCTGTTTTTGTTGGTCGACACGTACTCCAACATTTAAGTCTAACAACTTCCAAATAAAAATTTCCATATACTAAAAACATTCTTCCAGAATTTTTCCTCAAAAGAAAGAAACAACAACAACTACTGAATATCCAAGTTTTGACCAAGTTCCTGCAATCTTCCTCATTTAGGAGAAATCAAATATTAACGACCAGTTAATTAGGAGTGTATTATACAATTCTTCTTTCATACTAATCCAAATATTCCTGCTAGCTACGCACAAGCGCAACTTTTTGATCATGCAAGCTTGCGAAAAATCACATAGAAAATGTTCCTTTTATTATGAATACAAATAAGAGACAGACACGCACAAAGGGAAGCATCAAGAAACCTTAACGTTTGTACCCATGCTAAATGGACTCTGAGGTTGTGTACCTGGGTATCGGTTATCTTATTCACGTGCATGCGCACATTTTAACGGAGCAAGATAGCAAAAAGAGATGTGATTCCTTATATAACAACTTCTCATATATTAGAAAGCCAGTGTTTCGAAACAATGCGTTTCGCAATTGTTTTCAAGTTATGCTTTGGCAACAAAAGTACGTAAGTTAAACATTTATGTTTAATTTAGTTCAGAATACACACACTGACGTAGTCGACTAAAATGCACCAACCTAATAATCCGAGCGTCCCTTCGTTGGACGATGGTAAGTCTTTGGATTTACAATAATAAAATCAGATGTTCGATTCTCTTTAGTAGACACCACAAATAGCCCAATGTGGCTTTACTATAACAAAACACGCACGCACGGTTACCCAAGCGAAGTTGGATACTTTCGCTGAGTAAGTAATAAAATACTCAACTTTGCTTTAAAGCTAGCTTCATTAAAATAGTTGTTTATAATGTTTAAAAGAATATTTAATACTACTATTATTAATTTTCACAGTTATGAATATTGTTTTGAATTATTAGTTTTAGTTTAAATGTACTAAGAATGAACTTAAATTTCATAAGCTGGTATAACCTCATGAGGTGCTATTGGATTCACTGCTGAAATTATTATCCATAAAACAACGAGGGTGCCCAAGTTACAAATATTCAGAATTGATATAAGACATTGTGCACTTCAAGTTAGATTGTTTTATCGAATTAGCTTCATTTATTTGTATATTATTTTATTCTGGTTGCCAACACAAATTATTGTTCCATTTGCTACATTCACTCATGTACGTAATTATTCACATTTTGTTAAATTGCTATTTTACATATTTCAATTTAAAATACTGAGTCAGTAAAAAAGTGGAAGTTACCAAGGGTTGTAAAAACAAAGAAAGAGATAGATATCTACATTAAATGAATTGTTGTTGTTTGTTGTTTTGAATTAAGCACAAAGCTACACAATGGACAATCTATACTCTACCCATCACGGGTATCTAAACACGGATTTTAGTGTGTAAGTCCGCAGACATACCGCTGAGCCACTGAGGGCTCATTAAAAGAAATCCCCTGTTTTTTATACAAATATTAAAATATTAAAGCCTATCAGGTCTACTTAATTTAATGTCTTTTTCGTCATTTTTTTAAATTTCATCTGGCATTATTCAACTGGTTAAAATTCTTTATTACTTTCTGTAAATTTCCTGTTTATTTTTTATCCTGTGTTCTCGAGCCAAGGGTTCTTTTCTTCATATACCATTTCAACTGGTTTTAGTACTCACCTTTTCTAAATGTTGTTTGCTGTTTAAGGCAAACTTGATGAAGGACCACTGTTTCTTTCAGTCTTTGGGGCGTTATAATGTGATGGATAATTCCACCATTCGTTGGTAAAAGAGTAGCCCAAGAGTTAACAGTGGGTGGTAATGACTAGCTGTCTTCCTTCTAATCTTACACTGCTAAATTAGTGATGGCTAGCGTGAATACACCCTTGTGCAAATTAATTGAAACAAGACGGAAAATTACGATTTTTTTCAATTATTTGCGTTTCATTTCTGACAATCCAAAAATTACTCACAAATTAATACAAGATATGACTGCCTTTATTTTTCAGAAGATCGTTCATCTGCTTTGGCATCGAGTCCACGAGTTGACAGCAATATTCACTAACTTTTGGATCGCGGTACCACACCTCAATTATGGCCTCAATTAGCTTATCTTTGGTTGCACAGTCTTTTCCTCAAAGTCTTTCTTTACTAATTGCCCAAAGATTTTCAATAAAATTTAAGTCCAGAGAGTTTCCAGGCCAGTCCAGCATCTTTATTCGCGTTGTAGTCATAAAATTTTTCACAAGTTTTGATGTGAGGCACATAGCCAAATGTTGCTGAAAAATGCCAGATCCATCTGGAAATCTCTTTTTCAATTCTGGAACGACTCTTCTCTGCAAAACTTCGATGTACTGTGGTCCTCACATCATACCTTCTACGATATGTAAGCCTCTGACGCTACAGTAGCTGAACAAGCTCCAAAATATCTTATTCAAGAAATGTTTTACAAAGTGATTGATGTGAGATTCTCGAAGTTTCTCACCAGAAGATCTGTGAACATGCAGACTTCTTTGACCCTGTACAAATAATTGAGTCTCGTCACTGAATAACACCTTCCTTCGTTGTTCTTGCGCCCAATTCTTGTATTTCAGACCCCATTGATACCGTATTTTCTTCATTGAGCTGGTAAGAAGTTGCTTTTTGACTGATCTCCTTGCCCTTCTAAAGCAATTTCGAATGACGTAATATTCCTCAAAATTTCGTCATATATCCCAAAAATAGATCGACCGTAGTGCAAAACATAGATAATGACGCCGTCTGGGTGAAAAAAATGACTATTAAAGGAAATCAGCGGGTCCAGTAAGCCTACACCGGCCGCCATTCTGAAAATATTGTAAAATGACCATTTGTTTCAATTAATTTGCACAAGGGTGTAGCTTTGCGCGAAATTCAAAACAAACCAAACTAATCACTTGTATGGAGGGTATACGAAAATGGATATGAAATAGAAATGGATTAGAAGTGAAGGTCTGTACAACTTTAAATATTAAACAGCATTATATTTCAACTTAGAATTTTTACAAATTTAGCGTTGTTTCCAAATCTTTAGTAAATTTATTGCTGTAATATTTTATTCATTGGTGAGGTATTTTTTATCCATCTGTTAAAAATTATTCAAATTTCAGTCCATTTGAGCTATGATGAATTCATTTATTTCTCCTTATATTTCTTACAAGCTTTGGAATTAGTACACCGTAATGACTTGTTGTAGGCCTATGTTAAAAATATAATTTTCAAACATCTGCAACAATGCTTGGAACGACTTTAAAAATGTACCCATTACTGGAGTAATGCATACGTCACCTTGGGCCCCGCCGGCCACCCAAGTAAGCAAATTATGGTTTGTAAAATTAGCAGCCTAGACGCAAAAGTGAGTTATTATTATCAATATTACCTAGGCCTACATCCCCATTAAACCTTAATATAGGCCTAAGTGTACTATTACATTTGTATGTGACAGTATTTGAACGAATTCAATTATTTTAATTAACTGTTATTAATAATCACAAAATTACGAAAATTGTGTGATAAAAATCACTTAACTCGTCTTATCGGCCGGTGGAACACCGGTAAGCTTACGGACTTAAAACGCTAAAATACGTGGTTCGATACAGTAAACATGTTAATATGCTTGACTTTTAAAACATGCAAACACAAACTGACCGTTTACGCGTTTCGTATCGTTTAAATCGGGTCTCATACTATCAAGAAAGTTGAATTCATTGAATCATGCTCTGTAACGTGGGGTTAAGCAATAAAACATCTACATTAAAAATAAAACATCCATGCAACTCCATCTTTAATCGATAGTTATCGAATTGGCAATATCAAACCAAAAGTTTGTTGTAAATATTTGAACCTGCTATTATTTTTTTCCAGCATCGTACAGCGCATGTTCACAGAAAGGTTTACACATATGTTTTCTTACAACTTCAATCATCATCCGAAGCACTACCATTAACAATGCTATATAAAAGTACCCGTGGCAACGTGGAAAACTGTAAGTTTGAAGAAGCGTTGTTTTCAGGGTTTACAGAAGACGGGGGGCTTTTTGTACCTTCTGAGATCCCATTTATATCAGAACAGCAACTGGTTAGCTGGAAAGGTCAACCTTATCGTAAAATTGTGAATAATTTGCTCGAACTCTACATAGAAGAAAGTGAATTATCCCGAAATGACCTTGAACGTAAGTTTTAATTAGTTTGCATTGGTTGTTACATGATCCAATGAAACGTGTTGTCATGTTCTAAAAATCTCAATTATGTTTGCGGAAAAAACAAATTTCATTCTTTCTTTATAACTTTCATGGTAATAAATATAATCCAAGTTAGTGAAATCGAAAATTTAAATTACTTTTTTGTCTGATATATTATTTAAAACGAAGAGTATTTAATAATTTTACAAATTACAAAAATAATCAAAATACAAGGTTTACAAATGAAAGTTTGTTTTAACTTTTTATGGAATTAGATATTGAAACAGTTTAATTTTTTGTTTTAATAATGAGAAAACCTATTGTGTGTGTTCTTTAACGAAACTTGTACAGTTAAGAAGAGCAATATATGAAATGCATTACCGTTCATATTATATAAAAATCAATCAACATGACAAAATGGAATATAAAACATGTCTGAACAAATGTTTTACTTGTTTCACCAGGTACTGATAAAATTTATTTAAACATTAAACACCTCTGAACAAATGTTTTAACTGTTGGGGCAGATATTGTTGAAAACGTATATAACTGTTAAACACGTCTGAACAAATGTTTTAACTCTTTGGCTACGTATTGTTGAAAACGTATTTAACCGTTAAACACGTCTGAACAAATGTTTTAATTGTTTGGCTAGGTATTGTTGAAAATTCATTTAAGAATTTTAGTGCACCTGATATGGTCCCAATCAAAGAGCTGTATTCTGGTGTGTATGTAGCAGAACTCTTCCATGGTCCTACCCTGGCGTTCAAGGACTTGTCACTTTCTATTATAGGCAATCTTCTAAGTTACTTCTTAACTCGACGAAGAAGACACATCATAATCCTTGTGGGTGAGATAATTGTGAATTATGGTGTATATTTTTTTCATTCACAAGTACTTTCAAGTTGTTAATAAAAACATCTGTTTGATCTTTTGGTGAAGAACAACTAGAACTGAAGGAATTTTGAATAATTTTACAAATAATTGTAAACATGTGCCTGTAAAATCAATTATAAGATTTCTTTAAACTCTGTCACCTCTGAGTCTCAAATAGAAGGTAAACTAAGATTAAACTAAATATCATGCCTATGTTTATCATACTAATAACACATGACTAAAAACAAAAAAAAGGCCAAAACACTAAAAGCACTTCCTCATCACTTGTTGGACACATGAGACTTCAGTACTGCCAAGCAGATGTACTATTGTTCATACATAAGTGAAATAATCATATAAATGTTTGATAAAAGCACACAAAATTATTTTTCCTCAATTCATGTCTTCCAATATTAGTATAAATAAATGCTTAAGAGCTTATTTATTACCAGATAAACATGTTGTAATATCTTACAATGCCAGGACAACCTGGTCAATTCTGTAGCCTTAAATGTTATAGGTTTTACAAAACACTGTTCTTTCTTTCATTTATTAGCTATTGCTATGCACAGTTAAATGTTCTCTATTTGCACTCAACAAATTTTCTATTTTAAATGTATTCTAAATTTTTGTTATCAAATGATGTTTTCTCTCATACAAAAAACTCCTAGTAAAGAAAAAAGCTTTAAACTGTTTTATTCAAAAATGTTATTTTAGTGATAATGTTTTTCTAAGATAAAAGTGCTTAATAAGAGACAAGATGAACTGCACTTTCAGCAACTTCTGGTGACACTGGCAGTGCTGCAATTCAGAGTGTTGCTGGCTTAGACTCAATAGACATAATTGTCTTGTATCCCAAAAACAGATGTAACAAGATTCAAGAGTTACAGATGGTAACTGTCCAGGATAGAAATGTGCACTGTTTTACAGGTGAGCATCTGTAAGAGTTACAGTAACAATTACTTGATAATTAAAACTGTCAATACTTTGTGAAACTCCATGCTGTGAAAGTTTACATATCTGTAAAAAAAAAAAAAAAGGTTAAAAAGACATAATTTTTTATTAATAAACATCTCTAAAACAAATCCAGAAAGAGTTCTAAATGACCAAGATAATTTAAGCTCCTCCTTTTTGTGTCTATGTGAATGTCATGGTCAATCCCAGTTTCTTGTTTAATCTTGTATATAAATATAAACCTTGCTACACAACATTTCAGTTTGTACCTGATGATGTATTTACTGGTGAAACAATGGTCATAATAAATGGCATTTCTGTGAATACTTATGTATTCTGTTTTTTCCAACTCACAGCTGATTTTGTGATGTCTAGTTTTAATGCCATAAACAGGTAACCTAACACAATTAGGTACTTAAACTGCTAACATCTGAAAAGATTTTCAACACCATACTTATAAAAATCAGGTGGTTTTGAGAAAAAAAAGGTACAAAGGCTATTTTTTTAACTCATCCATAGAAGTAAACTGATTCATTTAGATGATGTTGCAAGTTTCTAAAAAGATGGTAATCTGAAGGAGCAAGGTAAGGAGAATAAGGGGAAATTTCTCCCTGCTCAGCTCCTCAGTTTTTCTGGAAGTGATCCTAGAGATGTGAGGACATGTATTGTCATGGGGGAAAACAACTCTTTTCCAATTCACCAAAGCAGGTCTTTTATAGTGTAATGTTCAGTCAATCCAGTTGCTGATAGTAGCTCTCAGTAGTGATTGTTTGATTTGGTTGTAACCATTCAAAGTGTATTACACCACCTCTATCCCACCAAACACTAAGTAAAACCTTTCTTGGGTGCAGGTTTGCTTTTGGCTGTGGTATAGCTGGTTTTCCTATACTAAGTGAATATCGTCAGCACTTAAAATTTTGATTGTGTGTCCATTTCTCTTGTCCAGTCACTAGGTGGTTCAAAAACAAACCTTGAAGTTTGTGAGGTGAAGAGATGTGCAGATGTCTTCTCCTTCTCTTAGATTATCAGCTCACAACTCATGTGGTACCCATTTTCCCAACTTTGATACTCCACCAAGTTGTTGCAAATGTTGATGGACAGTGGAAGATGGTAAACTGAGTTTCTGGGCTAATACTTCAATAGTTATGGAATAATCCCTCTCTAGTGTTGCTAGAAGCAGGTCATTATCAAACTCAACAGGACACCCAGTTCAAGCTACATCTGTCAAACTGCAGTTACCAGTTCTAAACGTACCATCTATGACACTTCCTCACATTCAGAATGTCATTGCCATACACCTCTTGAATGCTTCACGTAGCTGCAGTAACACTTTTTCTGAACTCATAAAATATTATATGCCTTGTGTGCTCCTCTGGCCCCTCCATGATAATTGGGGTTTTTAAAATAAATAAAACAAAAACTAGTAAAGAAATGAACTGGCTTACATTTAATGGTATCAAATCATCCCCAATAACTTACATGACTTTGAGAATAACTTCATTTCGCCAATGACATTACTTTTGGGATGATCTTATATTTGTCTTTATTCTCACAGTGGATGGAACTGCTGATGATTTTGACCATCTGATTCAACATATTTTTGCTGACTGGAACTTTGCCAAAGAACATAACTTATGCAGCATCAACTCCATCAATTGGGCCCGGGTTCTTGTACAGGTTGCTCATTACATCTATATTTACCTGAAACTGTGTGTGCATGTTGATGAGATGGTGGAATTTGTTGTTCCTACTGGTGGCTGCGGTCATATTTCAGGTTAGAAAAACTTACATACATTGTATTTCTTCACATGTAACCTGGTGTGACCTATAATCAACTGGACAATAAAAATTTTCTATTAAGTGAGTGTTTGTAAACAAAGGAATGGCTTGGAATTAATATAAATAACCATTAAAATGATAATACCAAATGGTTTGGTCAATAAACAAATTCTGCAGGCATTACAAAATGAACTGTCTGGGATTACAAAATTTAGTGCAAGTTTTTACATTAATTTCATTGTAAATGAAATTGACTATCTTCACTTACTTTAAGTAGTTTACCTTTTCTTACTTACCTGAAAGATGTATTTATACATACAGACTTGTAAGGTAATGCATTTGGAAAGAAAATAACCATCTATTAAATTCTAAAAACTAAACCTTTCAGTAAACAATCTTATCTTTGTAGCTATGTTAAGATAAAAATCAAGCTCTGAAACTAAACAGTTCAAAGTAGGAAACAGATAGGCCTATTTCAATAAAAGTTTAATGGAAATTGTGTAATTCTCTTCGGGTAATATCATGATCTGCCCTACAGTGCAACATATGCATTGCCACAAATATCAGTTGTTGCTAATCACACATCGCGTGAGATGGTCTATAATTCTTGGGTGAAGTGGCACACTATAATTGTTTAAAAGATATCACTACTATGAAACTAATCACAATATAAGTTTAATGATCATATGATACACTAGTTAAACCACAAGAGATGAAGTATCACCAATATCAAGGTTTTTAACAACCTTAATAGAATCCTTTCTAACTCATTTTTCAAGAGAAGAAACAAGTTCAGAGACCTTCATTTGATCACTCTTTCATGACAGAAGTTATCCTAATAGCCCTACTCAGAACCATTTAAAACAGTTCAATGCCCCTTCTAAGGCAAGGAGCCCAAGACTTAAGAAACACAGTACTCCAAATGTGGCCTAATCAATGATCTATGTAGTGACATTATAACATTTTATTAAATATTTATGTAGTCACAACCTAGAGTCACATTAGTCCTAAAAACATTACACTGCTGAAATGGATTAGAAGATTAATCAATAACAATTAGTTTTTCTTTTGTAACATTGTTAAGGTTAATTGTATCAAACTCATAATTTAAATTGTAGCATCCTTCTTACATGTATTACAATTAAAGGTCATCTGCTATTTATTGTCCAGCCTTATCAAATAAATCAAATCTTTGTCAAGCAATAGTGTTCTCCTCACAATCAAAACTTTATTGTTATTACCAAATTTGAATATTGACCATTCCATCATCTGTGTTGTTACTGTTGTAAATCGAAGGTTCTAACATTGAGCTTATGAGGTTTCCCTGCTCATATTAACCTAATGTGAATAAACTCCATTTATAACAACCCTTTGGTTTCTTCTGCCTAGCCAGTTTCCTATCCAATGAACCAACCTTTTCTTCACACATACAGAGATAACAGTTTAATGATAAGATTTTTATGTCAAATGTTTTCTGATACATATGTATCCTCAACTACATAAGCAGTAACCTATTTTAAGAATGTAAAGAGATTAGGAAGGTGAGATTTTGCCTTATTGAAACCATGCTGACCATCCAATAAAATATTAAACTTTGTTAAATAACTATGTAAAATATCTTTTAACAGAGTTGTCAAGACTTTTCCCATAAATCATGCAAGATTAATTACTGGTACACTTTTTTTCACCTCCCTGTAAAGGGGAGTTACTTTAGCTAACTTCCAATCCTCTGATACCCACTTGCTGTACAAGGACTGATTTAAAAAAAAGAAAGAAAAAAGTAGCAAGTAGTTCCAATCATAAACCTACAAATTCTTGTGCAACCATTATCTGCTCTAGGAACTCTCTTCTTCATTAAAATCTGCTATTTTTTCTTCACAAGCTCTGAATTAATATGATCATCTTGTTTCCAGCAGGATGAAGAATATTGCTTGAATTATCAGTAATAAAACCTGAAGAAGAAGCCATTCTATAATCACCAGATGTTAACTTTTCTGTTTCATTCCTCAGAGGTCTTACTCCTATCTTTACATTTGGTTCATCTTTAATGAATTTGAAGAAACCAATAGTACTACTTTTCACATATTTAGCCAACCTTTTTCTCATAAACTGTATGATTTCCTAATTTCCCATTTGATTAACTCTCATAATCCGCTTTAATTATTCCAAATCTCCCATCTTTGTAATGAACTTAAACTTCTTACATTTATAAAAACAATTTTTAAAATGTTATCATCCATACATTCAGTAAGTCAACCTTGGTTTTAACTTGCAGCTATTATTCTTATATAAGAAATGTGCCCGTCCTGAACATTTAAGAACATATTTATAAAATTCTCCACAATTGTTCAGTGTCTTCAACCAATTCAGTTGGACAATTTATATGAAATAATTATTATCTCATCTTTTCAAAGTTTAGTTTTCTTGAAATTTGGATTCAAAATCTCACTGTTCCTTATCTCGGCAAAATATCAAATATAATTAAGAAATTGTATCTCAGAACGGCTGTTGTGGGTAATAACATTGTTACTGATAAGGAGATAACAATGTTTTGACCTTCCTAGGTCATCTTCAGGTTAAGAAAAAGATTTGGGAAATTATCATTTGCACCCAAATATTTCATTGTGCCCATCCTATTGACCATAATTCATTTGGAACTAATAAATATATCCTTTAAATTGAAATCTCCCATAATTATAACCTCAATAACAGTGGAGTTATTTATTGTACTGTCAAGTTTTTCATTAATTTCATCAGGCTCTTCTGGTAGCCTGTACCTGATTCTCCTTCAAAATAACCAATAACAGAAACAGATTCAATCTTGTTGCTGTTAGGTTTGTTAGCATTAGCCTAAATAGGCTTTAAGCCTCATACTTTTATACAAATGCATAAGCATTAAATGTGTTTTTACCTTCTACAGTGCTGTAGAAATCTTTAACAATCTTTATTATTTAATTACTATGGTAGCAACACATAATCTGGAATATCATTACCTTGCTATTGTTACTTTGTTCTCTTGGTAACATCCTATGTCTGCAAGGGTATTTCAGTATGAAGTAAAACATTCATGTTGAATGCACTAGCACTAGAATACCTTTCGTTGGCTAATAATAATGTTGCTGGAAAACAGCAGCTGACCAATGACTGTAGTAAGATTTGTTGCAAGTCTCTTGGTAGAGTATCCTGGTACCTCAAACTGATCCATATTCCATTGTTTTCCAATGTCCTTAAGTACAAGCTATATCTCTGTTAAGGAAATGTTATATTCCTAGTTTTAATACATCTCTGTGACTCAAGTTTAAAAGTTTTACATTGGAATGGGCTATTACTTGCTCCAGAGTGATCAGTTTTTAGTTACACCACACTAACTATAAAATTCCAAACCATTCCTAAAGTGGCTTCTGATTTATCTCACTTAACTACAAATTTATACCAGTTGTGGTTTCCAAGTGAGTGATTTGTTGCTCTATTTACCACATACAACTCTGTAATCATATTTTTAGGATACTTAACACTGTGGTACTCTCAAATAATAATGATTTTGGAAGGCTAAATAATATGTCACTATGAAATGGACTTGTCATGGAATAAAGTGTCTTGAGTATAATGAATTACCATGGAAGATGTCTTGATATATATTTATCATCGATATAAACTGATTGAAGGTACATATTGCTAGTGAATGGAATCTTGGTGTGTTCTCTAATAGTAAGAAACATTGAAACAAGCACAGTACTTTAAACTTTATAGCCGGAATGTTTGTACAGAAAATGGGGCTACCAATAAGGATCACTGCAACTGTGAATATGAATGACTTTGTGCATCACGCAGTAACAGATGGAAACATGTCGTTACAACAGACCGTCCACAAAACTCTAGCTTCATCTATGGATAATCAAGTGAGTGTGAAATAATTGGTACCTTTTCTTCAGATATTTTTGTAAGTTACTCACAAAAATTTTTAGTGTATATTTTGCTTCTAGAGTTAAATTACAACCAGTAAAACTGTTTATTTTCCATGAAACACTTTCCTTAGGAACACTATATTTCAAATTATTGCATGCTGTCATTTTAATAAAAAAAAAGATACATGACCAGAGGTGTCACTGGGTGCTCGCACACTGGGACTGTACCCTGACTCTGTTTCACAGTGTCCCCAGTTGATGTCTTGAAAAATTGGAATAAAAAACCATGATTGATATCAGAATGAAATGCTGAAAACCTTTTAGTGCCCAAGAACCTGAGCCCTGAATCTCTTAACAACTGAGCAGCACCTCTGTATTTGATATTGCAAGTTAGCAAATGTATTTATTGAAAACTATTTTTGATAAATGTATGTTTTTCATTGCATGTTTTTCAATCACAGGAAATTCATGATTTATTTTCAGTAAAGAAATATTTTTATCCTGTGGTGTTATAAAAACACGAAAAAAATATGTTTTAAAAGTTAAAAGAAATGTTGTTCATTCATAAAACAAATTTTATATTTCATTATGTCCTTCTATACACATAAAAAAGTGATATGTGTGTTTATCTAACATATTCTTTATATCTCGTATTTCTCATCTAGAAGTAAGAGAACACATAAATATCTAAAGCTTCACAGCCCTTTACTAGTGACCACAGGCTTCTAAAACACGCATTTTCACATAATGTACTGTTTCTTTGTGTGTGTTTAACCACAACCAAGATGGTTTTGTACTAGAGGTCTAACACAAACATAAATATCAAAACTTATATTGCTTAAGTGTTTATTTATTTTTTATCAGTGTTATCAGAGTATGGCAATGTACTAGGTACTTTACAGATTGCTACACTATCAATTTTTCTCTAAAATTATGATAAATTAATGTGTATATTGTACAGGTGCCTCTTAATTTTGAAAGAATCTTGTATATCATCTCTGATGGCGACTGTTCAAAAGTTAAAGCATGGATGGAAGAGTTTGGAGAGAATCATGTTTATCAACTCCCTAAGAACATCACCGAGAAGGTTCGTCTTTTGTGTTTAAGTTTAGTTAACTTATCAATCATTTGTGATCAGAGCAAACAGTCTACATAAAACAGGAACAACTGACTAACACAGTGAATAATCAGTTGATATACTGCTCTAAGTAAGAGTATAAGATAACGTAACTGACCAACCCAATAAATAATAGTAAGTTGGTATGCTGCTCTAAGTAAGAGTATAAGATAACGTTACTGACCATCTCAATAAATAAAAGCTAAGTTGATATGCTGGTCTAAGTAAGAGTATAAGATAACGTAACTGACCAATCAAATAAATAATAGCTAAGTTAATATGCTGGTCTAAGTAAGAGTATAAGATAGCGTAACTGACCAACCAAATAAATAATAGTTAAGTTGGTATGCTGGTCTAAGTAAGAGTATAAGATAACTTAACTGATCATCCAAATAAATAATAGGTAAGTTGATATGCTGGTCTAAGTAAGAGTATAAGATAATGTAACTGACCATCCGAATAAATAATAGGTAAGTTGATATGCTGGTCTAAGTAAGAGTATAAGATAACATAACTGACCATCCGAATAAATAATAGTTAAGTTGATATGCTGGTCTAAGTAAGAGTATAAGATAACGTAACTGACCAACCAAATAAATAATAGCTAAGTTGATATGCTGCTCTAAGTAAGAGTATAAGGTAATGTAACTGACCAACTCAATAAATAAAAGCTAAGTTGGTATTCTGCTCTAAGTAAGAGTATAAGATAATGTAACTGACCAACTCAATAAATAAAAGCTAAGTAAGAGTATAAGATAACGTAACTGACCAACCAAATAAATAATAGCTAAGTTGATATACTGGATTAAGTAAGAGTATAAGATAACGTAACTGACCATCCGAATAAATAATAGGTAAGTTGATATGCTGGTCTAAGTAAGAGTATAAGATAAAGTAACTGACCATCCGAATAAATAATAGTTAAGTTGATATGCTGGTCTAAGTAAGAGTATAAGATAACGTAACTGACCAACCAAATAAATAATAGCTAAGTTGATATGCTGCTCTAAGTAAGAGTATAAGGTAATGTAACTGACCAACTCAATAAATAAAAGCTAAGTTGGTATTCTGCTCTACGTAAGAGTATAAGATAACGTAACTGACCAACCAAGTAAATAATAGTAAGTTGGTATGCTGCTCTAAGTAAAGGTGGCAATATGGATGTAAAATAAGCTGTCATAAGAACATTATTATGATAAAATCAGGCAGTATTCAAGGTGGTTTCAACAAGAAAAAAACATTATTTCTTTGGTTGTTGAATCTTTTGCTCACATTTTGTTAATTTTGCCATCTTTGAATTAATGATGGATGCTGTTGGCTAGTGGCCTTCTTTTTTGTCATTATTTCATTGTGAGGGATGGTTAGCACAGATATTTCTTATAAATTGTTAGAAATATTTTAAACAAACTGTGAAAGAAGAACAGTCAATGTAAGTGCCACAAATTTTGTAAATTATTAAAAACTTTACAAAAATTAATTCTACACACATTCTAGTAACTTTACTCTGGTTGTCATATTTCATACATTGTATATGGATGGAAATAAAACATAGTTTTTATTTTTGTTCCAGCTTCACACAGTCCTGAAGAGTTTTCGAGCAGATAATCTAACTATCGTAAGTACTATAAAAAGATGTTGGACTGAAAACAAATACTATATTTGTCCTCACACAGCAACTTCATTGGCATATATCTACCATAACTTCAAGGAGAATTTATCAAAACGGTAAGGAAATAAAATCTTTCGAGCAGTGTTTTAATTAGTGCACTTTGTAAGCTTCATCATGAACAAAGTACAATACTGTGGATGAAGTAAGTAACAGATCCTCTGAGAAGGAAGACTGGATCAGATTTCAAGTGACTGAGAATGTTTTCAGAGGAGGATCATAGCTGTAAAAATCTAATTTAACTGAAAAGTAATTCTTTAAAAATTCCCAAGAAATGTCTATTAAAAATCAGAAATATTAATATGTAAAAACTAAAACTTCAAAGGATTAAAAACTAGTACCTTAATGGATCAGATATAAAACCTTAAACAATTAAAACTAGAACTTTAAAAGACTACAGCAAAATCCTTAAAGGATATGATAATAAACCAACACATCACAAGTAATACCATAAAGTCAGGAATAAATGCTTAAAACAATATTTCAATTGCCTGTTTTCAAACATTAGTTTTTTTTTGTTCCATACAGAACAATTTGTATTGCTTTCTTTCTATACCTAGGAAAGTTTTACAAGATTTAAAGAAGGTGTTATCACATTATTATCCCTAATAAGATTACAACATACAGAGATGACAGAAGCTGTACATCATTACTTAACAGGTTAGTCTCCAGCTCTGTGACAAAATATGTCTGTCTGGCAACAGCATCACCTGCTAAATTTCCAGAAGCTGCCGATGCTGCTGGAATACCAAGACCAGACTCACGCTTAGAAGAAGAATTACAACAATTGCCCACCAGGTGTGATTACATGCGAAAAGAAGATGACTGGAATGACATCATAAGAAAAAAGATTTGTCAACTGACAAGTTTATATAATAAGAAAGAATAATGGTGGGAAAATTTGGCACAAATACAACTTTATGCATATAAATATGAAACCTTTGGAAACATAATATTTTCCATGTTGAGTTTTGTAAACAGTTGTAATAATACACCAAACTTTATCACAGCATTAGGAGAACAGATCATTTATAATAATATTGAAACTATTATAATATATGATTTAAATGTCACAATCAGCATGACACTAAACTAGCTGACCTGTGTTGTATCAAGATTGTTCCTTTTCTTCTAGATATGACTTAATCCCATTATAATCAGCATGACACTAAACTAGCTGACCTGTGTTGTATTAAGATTGTTCCTTTTCTTCTAGATCATGACTTAATCCCTTTATAGTCAGCATGACACTAAACTACCTGACCTGTGTTGTATTAAGATTGTCCCATTTTTTTCCTGATCATGACTTAGTCCCTTTATAGTCAGCATGACACTAAACTAGCTGACCTGCGTTGTATCAAGTGTTCCTTTTCTTCTAGATATGACTTAATCCCTTCATAGTCAGCATGACACTAAACTACCTGACCTGTGTTGTATTAAGATTGTCCCTTTTCTTCTAGATCATGACTTAATCCCTTTATAATCAGCATGACACTAAACTACCTGATCTGTGTTGTATTAAGATTGCCCCTTTTATATTATTATGATTGTGATGCCTGAATATCTTGGAGCTAAACTAATGCAAATTTACCTTGTGGTATTTGATATGTAACAGTGGAATAATTGAAACTCGTGAATTTAAAAAAATTAAGTACCCCATTAAGTGAACGAAAATACTAAAACTATTTTCTCTGGTAAGGTATGTTATTCACAGAAATTATCTCATGATTTTTCTCACAAGCTTACATATGTTTATGTTTTAACAAAACAATATTCACAGTAAAAAAGTTACATCTACCTACATGCAGACCAGACAGACTTCCATGGCACAGACTGAACTCTTGCTATCAAGAAATTGTGCAACTTAATTTCCTTTATACATTGCAAAGCATCTATCACTTACCTACTATCATCTCCCATCATAGTACTTTACTGTACACGGATCAGGGAAGTACTGATTTCCAATTATAAGTTAAACGTCTCTGTTGACACTCATGCTGTTTACACCTTTTCTCAGTGATGAATTCTGAAGGTCTGGTTACTTCAGAAGTTTGTAATACCATTTCTTCTTTCCGTTCATCTATTCCTCAATGTCCTCCTTCTGCTTCTGTTCAAGCTTTATTTCAGAAGCTATTTCTGGGCATGCAGAGACTTTCTGTTACTGATTTTTAGTGTTTATTATTCAACTATACACCATTTAGCTTCTTTTTTCTTTTTTTTTTTGAAGGATGGTGTCTCTGGAAAATACTGGGATTCCTTGGATGCTAGTTCAATGAGCCAGTGTCTCTGGAAAATACTGGGACTCCTTGGATGCCAGTTCAATGAGCCAGTGTCTCTGGAAAATACTGAGACTTCTTGGATGCCAATTCAATGACTCAGTACCCTTATTCTCATTCTTTTCATGAACAAGTTTCCTTTTGCTGTAGCTTTTTCACCTTTGTTTGTGGAGAATGACTTACAAGCCAGCCTCAATTCTGATAAACCTCCATCTGAACCTGTTTTCCTTTTTACCCAGGTTTAAAAGTTGATTAGTGTGTTGTTACAAGATACTTAACTGGAAAACACTTTTTCTTCCTCATTCGCCTAACATTCAAGTTTAACTAATGTGACTTTGCAACAATGTCTTACTAAATATTTCTAGTTTTTCTTTTTCTATTCATTGATTAGCTCATATTTTAACTCCTCTTAGTGTGGACAGAGGTCACTCTGACTTTGTATCAGTATTCTCATTTTTGTGCCAAGATTTTGATAATGTTGTGTTTCTTCATTAGCTCATTTACTGGCAGTGAATCATCCTCATTCTCCCACATCTTTTTCTCAGGAACAGGTTTTGGATTTACTTGTTTCTTTGGATGACTTGGATACTTTGTTGCCATGTGATTTGCACATTCTTTTTATTTACTCTTGTACAATAATTTTTGTTGGGATTTGTCTTCCCTCAATAATTTTGATGACCTCCAACTGATCTTTTTATTGCAACCTTTTGTTTTTGCTTGAATTTCTCCTGGAATGTTTTTTTAGTCAAGGAGAGCTCATTATGCTTTGACTTTATGTATTACTTCCAATCACTGTCCAACTGTTCAAGACTTGGATAGTACTGGTCAATCTTCTCCATTACCATCTGTTGCTTGTACTTACCTTTCAACTTTTAATGTGATGCAGAATGGCAATAGAAGCTGGGTGGACCATGTCCACCCAGACAGACTTTTTTTTTGAAACATCCCATCCTCTTCATCTCTTGATAGACCATTTCAGGTTGAGTGTTCATCTATGAAATCCTTGGTCTCGAGACCATTGTGTTCAAGAGGTTCTTCATTCGGGTTCCTGTATCCACTTTCATTAACCTTCTCTCTTTCTCTTCTCCTTCCACAAGATCCACCTCAAGTTCAGTTGTTGGATTTGGAACTGTCAAACCTTCTGCTTATATTAACTATCAAAGAAAAATATCTATAGTTTCCCCAGTGCCTTACTTTAATATTTTTATGATGCCAAACAAAACAAGAGAATGAAGACTAGATTTAGATATTTCCAATCTCCCTGTTGTCTAAACATTCAAGATGGAACATATGCGAGTCTTGCACAACTTTCTTCATCACGATTGTTGGACGACAAAAGTGGTATCACAGATCAGTATTTATACATTTCAGTTTACAAGTTTTCTTTCTGTATATTGGACCTTTTCTTTTGGTTAGCTCTGACTTTTGCCCTCACACTGTTAGTCAAAGCTTCCACTGATTTTCTGGACACAATACAAGTTGGTTTTTATCATTACACAGATGGTTAGATTCTGATTATAACAGTTCATTTGCATCACCAGTCACTGACTCACACTAGCTCAACCACCCAGTTTGCTTGTAAGACTGATTGTTCACAGGCCCAATTTTCAGCTTGTGACAAACTATATATCACATATTTGTAACCAACACTGTTCATTGGTCTTTGGCTTGGTAATCCTTTAGATATACTAAATTTTCACTTATCTCTCTGCCAAAGACATTTTGTCTTTTCCAGACAAGGGCTTTTCTCTATGAAGCAATTCCCATGGGCTCTGCTCCCATGAGACACCTGTGATAGCACCTTGTTTCTCAAAGATGTCTATTTTTGGACCTATTATCTTGTAGAATCTGGTATACTCGTGATTACCTTCAAGGTTTACTCAGTCATAAGTTTAGCATCACAGGTTTCTCTGTTCCTCATCCTTCTGTGCATATATTCCTCGATACTTCTTCCCAAGGTTTTGGTGGTGTGTCATATCCATATTATATCATTCATCTTTGAATGCTATCCATAATCTATTGAGTCCTAATGGCAATAGTTTCCCAATTCCTGTTCTTATATGGAATAGCATCAATACCTATTTCATTCTCCAGCTTCAGGTATATGACAGTTAAATAGATATCTTGTGGAAACAACTCTCACCTTTCAATACAGCAACACTTCTTGACTGTTTCATATTGTTTCCCAGGGATGTGGATGGCTTTTGGTACACATCTTAGTTACTTGTACATACTTACCTGTTACAAGATACCACATTTTGCTTACCACAGCTGGTGGTACTACTTGTTGTAGGTATCTTTCTTGATGGTATTGATGCCCTAAGCCCGTACTTTTTTTATATATATATTTTCCAATACTATTAAGTATAAATAATATCCACATCTTGGAAATTTTAAACCCCTAACCCTGACAATTCTTATGTTCAGCGTGTATGAATATTTTTCATGTTACATACCCTTACAAAATATGATGTTTGGTACATTAAACTACCTATGTAACACAATGTCTTTATATCTACCACATATTTTACTGGACGAGTTTTATATTTAAAATCACTTTTAATACACATACTAAACTCTCTGTGCTTACTGGGCAGTTCCTACTAACATATTATTTTTTATGTACTTAATGGTTAATTATTACTAAGACATCAATGTTTTGTTAAGCAGAAATACAGTTAAAAGTGTATTTCAACTAAGCTACATGTTACAAAAGAATTATCATATACTTAAATAAGCTTTACATGAGAAGAAATAAATATGTAACAATGTACTGATAAAGTATTCTTAAATATGCTTTTGAATGAATATATATATACAACAATAAAGAAAGCTGATGGGTATTCTGTTCAGTTATGTTATGAAAACTTTGTTGTTGTTTTTTCAATAAAACAATGGAGATCAAATTTCTATGAGTTTATGATAATATAACACTGGTATATTTCAATCTTCATAAACAAAATTTCATAAAAATTCCAAGTCAATAATAACATCAAGTAACTACAAACACAAGGTTACAATCAACAAGACAGGGTAGGAGTCATTTTCAGCTAAGACAGTTTTATTTTACCAACAGGGTGGTTGGCCTTTGGAATGTGGTTAAGGCAGTAAACTCTCTCATTGTTTGATTTGTTTATTATAACTTTTGTTCCAGTTCTGCAAGGCACATACAGTACTCACAAATGTGATAGTGTAAACCTTTAATTACAACATTTATTTATGAGTTGGTGCTTCAGATAACTTGTTTTAAACTATGAATTTAGAATTAGTGTATTATAATACACTTTCTATTTTAATGCTGCAGTGTGGTAGTTTTTCACCATTTCATATTCATTTCTTATTTTTCACACACACTAATCATTTTTATATATTCTGAATCCCTCTTCTGCACTATACTATATTTTATTGTTATTACTGGCATTGTTGTAGTAAAAAACATTTTAAAAACTGATTGTCAAGCTGCTTAAACTTATTATTTATACTCTTTACAACATAAACAATTTGACTTTAGTTTCGTGAGTGATTAAATTAATTGTGGGAGATAGTTTGCTACTTTGTGCTATTGTATATAATTTACTAAACACTGTAATTTGTTAAGCCTACTGAGAAACATTGGAAGTTTCGCTTGGACACATCAGCGAAATCAGTCTATAATACAGTCATCCTCATATCAAAAGCAGGGTTCCATTTCTTAGGAGCTTGGCATTCCAATAATATCGAGTTTTTATAAATGTTTCTCCTAGTTTGAGTCCACAACCATCGTTGTTATTTTCACTATATATTTTTTTTAAATATACACTCAAACCAATTAATTTTGCTACATCAATTACATTTAAATACAATAAGTTATTTATTTTACAGAAGAGTATATATCCCTTTGTTTTAATTGGTAGTCCAGAATTATTTTAATATACTTTAAATATACCTTTCATTGTGAGAACACCGAACTGATTGAATGCTATTTATAACAATACATATTTGGTAGGATTTGGGGCAGTATATAATATATGCTAAATCTTGAGTAATATATTGTACAAGATATTAATATAACTATATAGGATCCTAGTCAAGAATTCAATCACAGAGTATACAGTATCTAGCACGTACAACAATACATAAAATACTAATTCATATACGAAATCATAATGTAAACCAAAACCTGATAAGACCTCTATTGGGAAGTAAAACAGAAAATAATATGTTCAATCCATTTGTAATGTTATGTTACAAAACCAAAACAATACACATACATAACTAATATATATTATAAAATACGGTATTTTGTTTTTCTAGTAAACGCATTTTTAATATCAGTTATAAATTACACCATAGCATTAACGACATGATGTACAGTCGGTCATATGGTTTTTATTTCATCATTATCATTTTTTGAACCTACGTGTTTTCTTGTTTATTTTTAACATCACGTTATAAAATATTGTACAGGCCGACATTTTACACACAACACCACATGGTACAGTACGAGTTCAATGTTATTAATGTTTTCGTATTACAGTTAAATCATTTTACAATTGGGGAAATATGCATACCATACCCATTGTAATGTGACAAGTCCATAGCATTAATTTAGGCCTGACGGAAGTTGTGAAAATTTATTTCGGACTGTACATCATACCGTTTTATATTTTCCGATATATTTTAATATAGGATTTGTGTTATAAGTATGAATAATACCTAGAAGATAGCACCACATAATTCCTGTTTATCCCTGAAGAAGAAAGGTTTAGCTATCGAAAACGCTCAGGTTGCAGGGTTTCTATTCTATTTCTGTCAATACTTTTTGTACCTTAGTGTTTCTCCAACATCATAGGAGATGGCGCCATAATAGCAGATATCAATCAGTAGGAATAGGACATCGTATGTCGTTGGTTTACGGCACGAATAATGTTTTTTAAGGAATTTAGCTTCTTTAATTTGCAAAATGTAATCTTCTAAAACGGATTTGTTCTTATAATTAAAAATATTTGAAGTCGTTAGAGAAAACCGTTTACAAAAAGTACATGTAATATTGTATAAGAAAACACGTCATTTATTTACCTAATGTTTGAAAGTGCTACTGAGATTTTGGCAAAACGTTTCTCATTCAACTGTTCGCATCCGTGAAGGCATCCTTATATGGCTCCAGCGTTCGAAGCGGGAATCGCTTGTTCGAACAAAGCGAACTCGCGGCCTGCATATTAAATGGTCATAATAGCACCAAAACAAAATGTCTAAATTGCAGTTGATCTTCACAGAAAGGCTGGTTTCTTCATAAGTTCACATCATTGACACATCCCAAACTGTGATTGTGATATTGTTCTTATTATCATAAGTGTGACAAGCACCTGTTACAATAATGTAACTACTACATTACATTAAATTAGACACTTCTAAATAGCCCAAGGACGATTTTAAAATTCATTCTAGAATTATTTAGAAATATTAGTTGGTCAGTTAAAAGGTAAGGTTATTATCTAATCATAAGTATAACATTAATTGAATTGTAAGTCACAATTGTAAGTGTATGCCACAATCATCAGTACAATATTGCATTGCTGATACACAATGCAAAATGTTCTCACAGAGGACACAACACCGGCTAAATGCTTCATGGTTTTGACCTATACACAATACACATGCATGGTGAGTTTTACTTTTCAATAAAATATAAATGAAATTAATGGGTAAATACCTGTGAAACTTTCGGTTTATTAAGTAAAATCCCTGATGACCTGTTGTAACTTGATATCAACGTGGTTGTCTAATCTTTGTCAAAGCTCAGGATAGAATGGCATTACACCGGGAGCGGCAATACAACGCATGAGTTTCAGTGCATTCAGTACGTTACTATGGGATGCATGACACATACTTCCGTCTTAATGAAGACGTTGAGCTCTACAGATCTATGTCGCTTTGATGTTAATTGTTAAGCTGTTGTTTTTGTTTTTGAATTAAGCACAAAGCTACACAATGGGCTATCTGTGCTCTGCCCACCACGGGTATCGAAACCCAGATTTTAGCGTGTAAGTCCGCAGACATACCGCTGAGCCACTGGGGGGCAATTGTTAAGCAACAACGACGATTGTGTTTTCCGTATTTTATGAATATATGTAGGTAACAATATTGGTGGCGCAACTGTTCGCATCAGTATGAATACTTTCTTCATCATAATGTAATATTTAACATCTAATTTTATGAGAATTGCGGGTTAGCATCCTTGTCGCGCCAAACATGCTCGCCCTATCAGCCGTGGGGGCATTATAATGTGACAGCCAATCCCACTATTCGTTGGTAAAAGAGTAGCCCAAGAGTTGGCAGTGGGTGGTGTTGATTAGCTGCCCTCCCTCTAGTCTTACACTGCTAAATTAGGGACAGCTAGCACAGATAGCCCTCGAGTAGCTTTGTGCGAAATTGAAAAAAAACAAATTTATTTTATGAACATATTTTTCTAATTGATAAAATAAACTGGGATCAAACCATGATATTAGTTTCTTTCCGTTACTCTTGTATTATACTTTTAACAACGATATATACTTACGTGTAAAGCTAAAGCTATATTATAGTTTATTTAATAAAATGATTTGAACTTATAAAAATTACAAATCGACAGAACAGTCTTCATTCAAATATTGTCTACGTCTGATATCTCCTTGTGGTTCCACGACATTTTTATTTAATTATAAAAAATAGATTCCCTCTGAAAAACTATTGTCGTTTTTGCACACAACACACTGAAACTATTTTAAATGATTTGCTTATATCGAGTATACATCAATGAAGTTTCAAGTGCATTATCTTATTCTAAAAACTGCAGGCCGTTTTCATGATATTGTTTACGTATAGCGTTGTTTCTACCCTAATTTCGAACCATTGACAACAGGAAGACAACAAGTTAGTGGAAGCTTATTTATTATTTTCATAAATGTTAATTAGTTATTTTACATTTTTATGTCGTATCTACATTAGTTCTTTTCGATTATTTAGTGGATATAATGCTGAGTCTAGTTAAAGTTACAAAAACGAATTAATTTTTTTAACGTTTACTATAGCCACTTTTAATTGTAAAGATATTTTAAAAATATCATTTCAACAAATATAAACAGACTAATGGTGGGTCTAACTCACAAATAAATTTACTTAGTGTTTTCGTTAATCGATCGAGTAACTTATTATGCGAGATTTGCACAACAATCCTTGAACTGAAACACCTTTATTTTACTAACTCACTGTTTCACTTTACACATATTTATATTGTATCCGCGTTTTACTCTCAACACTAATTTTCTACATTAGAAAATTAAGCATCCTCTAGCAAACGTATAAACTTATAACAATAAAAATTAAGCTGTTTATACAATAATATTTTTGCGAGAAAACAATGGAATACAAATGTTGCTGAACTTTGAAACTTTAACACAATCATTAATGTGTCCTACAGTTTGTACAAATTGTATTAATTTTTATTTCACAATAGAGTGCAACGAATGTTTTAAATAAAGATGAAATGTCAAATGATCTCAGTAGTAGAAAAGGGAGGAAAAAATCATTCGTAATACGAAAAACGTGTGATATGTTTATTGTTAAGCGCATAGCTATATAAATGTACTACTCATGCAGTACACACTGCAAATATTGTAACTCGACGTTTAGCACAAATCTTAATAATTACTGCTGAAATAAAATTCTGAGGGGCCACAAAACAAAATAAATTTTGAAAGAAATAACTTTTAATTCATGATTAAAGTTTGAATAACATACACCAGGTGCCGTCACAGACGCAGGATGTTTACAATAGTCAACCAGAAGTTTCTAACAGCAGCTGAATAGTGTTTGCGTGTCTCGGGGGTAGAACTTGGTTAGTAGTAACACTAACAGTTCCAATTTATTTAATTAATTATTCGAAACTTTAACAATATGGAACCAATTGAAATGGCCAAGAAGGCAGCTGCATGCAAAGCAGTAGATCTCCATGTGAAGGTGAGTGTAATAGGATTTGTAAATTATAACACTTTAACAGTCTTTAGTAATAAATTATAGACTAAAAATAAAAGAATGTGGGAGCTACTAGTTTTAGTTGTTACTGTTTGGTATTAAATTTTAAATTAAATGTCTAAGAATTAGAATGTTGACACACCAGTGCATAGTGGTAATAGTAATACTGCTACTACTACTAGTAGTATACTTGTTATTATTTTTGGGTCTCTGTACTTAATTTTTTCTTTTTATAAAACAAAAATAGAACTTACAACCTGGTGAAAATAAAAAGTACTGTTTATAAAAGAGAGAACTGTAATATATTAGTCTATAACATATATTATGCAGAATTATAACTTTTAATCCCATTAAATTTGAATTTAAAGAGTCACTCTTTAATCATACGTAATTCACAATAAAATTTCAAATACAAAGAAAAATTTATGTAGTGTTTCTTGTGAAGTTAACTATAACATAAGTTATGAGTAAAGTGACATTTTTCTAACAGCCCTACAATAGTTAATTTATAGCATTGTTTCATGTTTTAATAACTGATTAGTAACTTAGTTTTCTATCAATATTAAAATAAGTAAGTACTTTTATTTACCACATTATTACAACTGCTGTCATTTAACATATAAGATGTAGGCTTTTTGATGAGTTCAAACTTATTAACTAACCCTTTTAGAACAGTTTTTTTCACTGTGATATATTTGCTTCTGCTCCTCATTGTGAATGTTTATTTCCATTAATTTTGTTCACAACAAAAAAATTTTTTCAGTCAACAGTCTTTCTCTCCCTGCTCCACAAATTCAGTTGAAAGGATCTAACTTTCAAAATCACCTGTTAAATAGGACAGGTAAAAGTTAGTCAATGTCTCTTTAAAACATTTGGCCCAAATTTTAATTTTTACTATTGTGAATGAAATGTGAGCAGTGAAAGTTATGTTTCATGGAAAAATGTCATTTATATAAAATGCAAGTAGATTTTGGAAGTATGTTATTTTACTAGTTGAACAAATGATTTAGTACTTAAAAAAAATTAGATCTTACAATGTAACTAGGGATGCACTGATTTTTATTATTTGTCTATGCAAGTGAGTATACAATCTGGAGATATAGCATGTTCAGAAATATTTACCTGCATTATTTATTAAGTAATGTGACAAGTCTACCTGTTCAAACTTGTTTGTTGTGTTCCAGATAAGCAGACAGTTACTAATGTCATGCACTTATTTCTGACTGTAAATATGTTTTAGTATTTTAAGATATTTTTTGTCACTTAACTGGAATGATAGAGCTGTTCTTGTAACTTACATTTAAATTGTATTTCTAAACTATGTTCTGGTTGCTGTGGTACTGGACCTCATGAAGTTGGATATGATAGTTATAGAGTGACTGATATATTATTATACATTATTCTTTGCTCTCAATCAGAAGTTCTTAGAATTTGTAATGTAGTTTTCTCTCATTTGATGCTGTAATTGCTTGTTCAGGAACAATAAGGTAATCTAGCTGGTACATCAGATCTAGTAAGGTTGATTCAGGTAAGAATAACAATAACTAATTGGTGTTAAATAATTAAAATGTCTGATGTTATTAATTCTTTTCTCAATTCTGATTTAAAAATGACTTAAAAAAACTAATTGAAGTGAACTTTGTTGTTATGAAGAAACTTATTAGTTGAGTTTAAGTGTTTTGTCTGTGGAGGCATATGTTTTGTCCCATCATTTTTGGAAACATTTGTCATTTTGTACTTGGGAAATCTTTGTATCTTTTATTTCATCTATGAGTGAGTTTGATGCCATTAACTTAAATATCATCTAACCATCTTGGATATTTGTATCAGTTTTGTATTTATTGAGCTATATTGATTAAAATTAATTTAATTATTTTTATGAACTACTTAAACAGTTTGTATGGAACAAAATGGTGCTATTAGTGTAGTGAATAATGTGGCTATGTTATAATTCCTCATTTTAAACATTGTAACTATGAAGAGAGAGACCTTATGACTTGTTTTCTGGAGTTTAGCTGTACTGATTCAGATGTTTTAAATGGTTTAAGTTAATGAATAATCTGTGTTGGAAGGTTTGTAAGATTGGTTGAAAGATGAGGTTAGGGATATAACCATAAATACTAATTGAAAGAAGTGTATGCTGTAGAAGGCTGGACAATTGGTCCATCACAGCTATCTGTGGAAACCCATCTTTGAGAAAAATAAGCAATTTTAACCTGCTCTTTAATTTTAATAAATTCATCAATTCCTTCCCTTTAACCACATAACTTGTGAGGATCAACTGTTGAAGATGATAAATCATTCATTTAGCTAGTCATCTTGTTGGAAAAGATTATTCAAAGATTGACAAGATAAAAACCCTGGATTTTATTTTTCTGTGTCTTGAAGACAGGAAGACAAAAATAAAAACAAGCAAAAGTTGAAACAGAATAGATATAAAACTTTCTTAAATGCAAGGACCACATCTTCCTTTGTCCTTATTTATGTTTTGATCACATTCTTTGATTTTGTTTTTAAAATTTTAATGGCATCCTTTAAAAAAGTGTCTAAAATGATTTTTAAAGTGATAAAAAGTTTACAATTTTTCCTGAAACTGAATTTTAAAATTTATTTAAAACATTCTCTGACATTTGACTGTTTTAGATTTCATCTTCAATGTTATAAAAGTTTAATATTTCAAACAAAAAATATTCTTAAAAAACCAGTTAAACTAACTATAAGTATTTTTTTTCAAAAATACAGAGAGAGAGAGAGAGACATCCATTATAAGTTTTAGGTTTTTAAACTGTAAATATAATTGGCTTGTAGAAAGTTTTTTGTTTTTAAATTAACAAATCACCAATCTGTTAATCCTAGTTTCTGTAGTTTGTAAATATTAACAAAAAGCCTAATAGTTCCATAACTACCAGATATCAGTTAGATTCTGATCTACTTATAACATAAAGTTAACTATTTACACACATGTACTTACCATCAGTTCTCATCCTGTTCATGAAGGTCATTGTTACACTTCTTCCACTTTAAAACTTCTGTATGTAGAATAATAAGACTACACCAGACACATGTAAGAGATAGTGACTCTGGTACACAATATGTAATCATATAATCCAAGTACTTTTAAAAGTTGGACTTTTCTTTTTTAGGGAACGAACAGCTAGAAAACTTTATGGTATATAAAAATTGAACATGAATGTGTAGAAGACCAATACATTGAAGGAATTTGTACACACACACAGATTCTTAGTGCAGCAGACTGACACTGTGAAGTAATTTATACACACACACAGATTGTCAGTGTAGCAGACTGACACATTGAAGGAGTTTGTACACACAGATTGTCAGTGTAGCAGACTAATACAGTGAAGGAATTTGTATACACAGATTTTCAGTGTATAGAAGTTAATCATAATGTAGACTTGTGTACTGTACAGTAACATGTATAGAAGTTAATCACAGTGTAAATTTTTGTAAGGTACTGTTATATATGTTGAAGATGCTTTTGACAGCAAAATTTTAGTAGAGGTTATATGAACTTCTCTGAAAGGAGTTTGGTATATGACATCAAATATTTTGGTACATATTGAAATCATTGGATGTCATATTTCTTAGGTTATTTTTGTTTCTTGCAGGACAACTTTACTGTGGGTGTTGGAAGTGGATCAACTGCAGTATATGCGATGGAAAGATTGGGTGAAACATGTTTATTTATCTTACATTGACGTTGCATGCTTACATTGGCACTCACATGTGTGATAATCTGGTTATCTCTAGAAGTTTGAAGTTGAGTGCTGGGGTCTATATATAGAATCCTTAACATAAGAGTGAAGGGGTTGTGATTGGTTTCAATAAAACTTCGTCACTTGTAATGTGGGTGCAATTCTGTTTTTTATGAAAGTAACATACAGTGTGATCTGTTATAAGTTATACTTTGATTGAAAGTATAGAAATCCTCTGGACTGCATGATTTGTGCAGACATTTAGTTTTTCTGTGACAAGACGAGAGTCACCACTCCTGAAAGAGTAAAACTTCATAGTCCCAGTCAGTACCTTTTAAAATACATTTGATTTTCATGAATACAAAAATCTATAAAGTATTGGTGAATTTCTTGGTAGTGTCGGTTGTCATTAATTAAAGTACATTAATTAATTATATTTGATATGTGTCACGTATTGTTTAAATTACTACGTGTGCTATTATCACCTTGTGATACCTGTGAATATATGCTTTTAATTTGTTTAATATTTGATTACTTTGTTAATTATGTCATATTTTGTTTAGCAGCCAAAGGAATAGACTTGCAGTAGGAATTTGTTATGTTAGGAAAGTAATGAATGAAATATGGTGTTTAAATATATCTTCTTTCAGCAATAGATGTATTAAAAAATAAATGACCTTAGAGACTTGTGAGGATAATTTCACCACCATGAATATACTAACCAAGCATTTCAAACTGTTGTTCCAGGTTATTCACTAGATTTGACAAGTTTTTGACATCTAATGGTCTTTAGATGTAAATAACACGTTATGGTACAGAAACAATGCATTTTTTATATCTAGTGGATGTTTATAGATTCGATACGTGATAATGTTGGTATCATAAACCAGAACATAAATATAAATAGTTTGTGCCAATAAACCCAGAAAAGCATTGTTTTAACTTTAGTACACGTTCAGACACATTGAAGAAGTGTTTTAAGGACTTTCTAACTTACTCATTTTGAGTTTATAAATAGTTGATAATTTCCTGAAAACAAATTTTTCACTCTTTCTTAAGGAACAAATGAACCGCCATTGTCTATATTTGATTTTTATGTTCATTTTATTTATTCCCTCTACTTCCCCCCAGAAAAAGAATTACATTTTTTTTGGTACCGTTGTTTTTTTCTTATGACATTGTGTCTTATGGAAGAATAATGATCAAAGATAATCTGTTTAAGAACACATGTTCATAATTCAAGTCTCAGGTTTTGTAAGGACAACATTACTCAGTAAAACCAGTTAGAAAAGTAGGTTATGTTACTGACCTTTAAAAGTACGTGACTGTTATAACTATGTTTATGGGTAGTTGATCATAGGATAACTACAACAAGAGATTTTGCTTTTTAATACTTCACTTACAATTAATTTATCACAAAGTTTACCCCAACCTAGCAGCTGTATATGAGTACTATACTCTTGTAATTGTTATGAAGACTTTAGTCTTGTTCAATTACGTAAAAACTTGTAGATTTGAAAATGTAAAAGAAGCTCGTATTTACAAGTTTGTAGGACCTCCATATTACTTAATACTTACCTTGTGTTAACTTTAGGTAGTTGTTATTAATTCAGTTAAAGATATGTGTTTACTTGTTTGGTAGAACCTTTGTATTATTTAACACTTAACTTGTGTTAACTTTATTGAGTTGTTATTAATTCAGCTAAAGATACATGTATTGACAAGTTTGGTAGAACCTCTGTATTATTTTAACACTTACCTTGTTTTGGTTGGTTTCATTGTACTTACTCATATAAATTGGATTTACAAAAGTTTTGTGATCTTCATAGAAATAAAACTGTTACGTCAAACCAAACAGAATAATTGATCTCAATTAATGAATTATTATGTTTTTTATCACTATCTAACTTACATAAGAAACAACTATAATGATGGTGTTATGTTTATGTATGTATTAAACAACTATAATGATGGTGTTATGTTTATGTATGTATTAAACAACTATAATGATGGTGTTATGTTTATGTATGTATTAAACAACTATAATGATGGTGTTATGTTTATGTATGTATTAAACAACTATAATGATGGTGTTATGTTTATGTATGTATTAAACAACTATAATGATGGTGTTATGTTTATGTATGTATTCTGGAACTGTTCTTTAGTGTTTTTAAACTACACTCGCGATGGATGACATTCTTAGATTGTAATTTAAACTTTCACTACATCCAAAGAGTATTGAATTTCAGTAGAAAATTTGCTAAAAACATCTTAAAATAACAGGTATGGAACCATGTGGTCTTTTAAAGTTGTTTTCTGTTCCACACTGAACTGCACAGAAATGTAAAAGCTTAAACCCACTCTTCACATCTAACTTCATAAGGTGCTTTAATGTTTTGTAGTCTAAATAAATAAAAATTATTTATTTTATATAAATACAGCTTCAAGAGTTAAAGAAGAAGGACTGAAGATTCTGTGTGTCCCAACATCATTTCAGGTGAGCTATACAGTAGTTTAATGTATTCTGTGTGTTTTCACATTGTTTCAGGTGAGCTGTACAGTAGTTTAATGTATTCTGTGTGTCCTCACATTGTTTCAGGTTAGTTATATAGTTTAATATATTTTGTGTGTCCACACTTTGTTTCAGGTTAGGTGTACAGTAGTTTAATATACATTATTGAGTTCTACTTAAAAATACTTCAAACATTGTTGATTTATCTAAAAAATTATGAAAATCAGAGATTTAATTGAAGATTACTTTGATATTTGTGATGAAATGAATGTTTGCTTAGTTAGTAGTGAGGTGATGAATCTGAACTGCTTGTGTGTGTGATGTTAATGATATTCAGTACTTTTAGTGTGAATCTAAACTGCGTGATTGTGGTGTTAATAGTGTTTGGTGGTTGTTTTATAAACTTGATTATTTAAATTTTGTTTCTACAGTCTAGACAGATCATTAAACAGTTAAGCCTAACACTGACAGACTTAGAGGAGTACCCACAGGTAGGTGAAAACAATCTATTACAAGTTTTTGAAATGAATCTATTATAGATGTGATATAATCTTTGACCAGCTCTCTTGAAGTGAGTTAAACTGTCTAATGTAGACATTCCATACTTTTTGATTGTCAAATTTTGACACCATCTAATATAGTCTTGCCTTGTTTGAATAAGTAAAACTGATTAGTATTTAGCTTGCAAATATTTCTGTGTGCCCACTCTGCAGTAGTTGATTGGTCAGTTTATATTGACCTTATCTTCCCTCAGATTGATGTTGCTATTGATGGAGCTGATGAAGTGGACCACAATCTGACCCTCATCAAGGGAGGAGGTGGATGTCTCACTCAAGAGAAAATCGTTGCATCCTGTGCTGAAGATTTTGTCATCATAGCTGATCATAGGTATAGTTTTTTTCTTCCACTCTTCATCATAATTAATCATCAGTAAAGTTTTTTTTCTTTCTATTCATCATAGCTTATCATTGGTATAGAGTTTCTTCCACTTCCTTGTAGTGTTTCACAGTGAGTTTCTTTTATAACAATTCTATCAGAAGTGTTGGTTCTGTCATTAAATGTTTGTTACATCAATCAACAATTGTGATATCAGTTTCAGTATAGGAAAGCTAGACTTAATGTGTTTATGACTTTTAGTATCAGTTTCAGTATAGGAAAGCTAGACTTCTTAATGTGTTTATGACTTTTAGTATCAGTCTCAGTATAGGAAAGCTAGACTTCTTAATGTGTTTATGACTTTTAGTATCAGTCTCAGTATAGGAAAGCTAGACTTCTTAATGTGTTTATGACTTTTAGTATCAGTTTCAGTATAGGAAAGCTAGACTTCTTAATGTGTTTATGACTTTTAGTATCAGTTTCAGTATAGGAAAGCTAGACTTCTTAATGTGTTTATGACTTTTAGTATCAGTCTCAGTATAGGAAAGCTAGACTTCTTAATGTGTTTATGACTTTTAGTATCAGTCTCAGTATAGGAAAGCTAGACTTCTTAATGTGTTTATGACTTTTAGTATCAGTCTCAGTATAGAATAGCTAGCCATTTTAATGGTGTATGACTGTTTCAGTACAAGATATATAGTCTTCTTTATGATTTGTGACAGACTTTAAATACAAGAGTAGCAAATAATGTCACAAGAAGTAAAACGAAGGTTTCTTATACTTTTTGTGTAGGGAAATAAATATTTGAGTAAAAATATGTTTATGGGCTTACTGGAATTATCAGACTCAGCATGCTGTAGTGTGAAATTTTAAAGAATTTGGAATAACAATTGTAAACAACACAAGGAGGTGAACTGGTGGGCATTTAGTTTTTTCATTTGGTGTCTCTTTTTGTAAAATATTCTATAAAACTTGTTGTTGTTTATGATAAAACACCTTATTTTGATGCCCTCTGTCATTATTGGCACCAAATTTGCTGAGACAGGCTGCTCATAAAAAATCAAAGCTCTTAATTACAAACAATATTTTCAATCTTTTCACATTTGTAATGGCTTATATAGATAAGGGTGTGATATAATTCTTTAATTCAGTTTTGGTTTCTACTTGATTATAGAAAGGACTCTAAACAACTTGGACAAAACTGGACCAAAGGCATTCCTATTGAAGTGATACCCATGGCTTATGTACCAGTTCAAAGGAGACTTGAAAAACTTGGCGGCATTCCTGTTCTAAGAATGGCCAAAGCTAAAGCAGTAAGTGTGAAAACAAGATTTCAGGTTATGAAAGAAGAAAATATCTGTGGATGTAAGAATGTTTCATGTATTCTTTGTGTGTGGGAAGGGGGTGTTTGTGTGACTGTACACATAGTTCTGTGAGTGTACTATAAAGCTGAAGGTTTTGTGTGTGACTGTACACATAGTTCTGCGACTGTACTATATATATAAATGAGCTACAAATCTACAGCTTTTGGATAAATGTGTACAATTCATAGTTATCAGTTAACATTCTAAAGCTACTTTACAAATTTGTAAAAGTGATAGGTATTAACTGGGGTACTTCAGTATCAGTCATACAATATCTCAATGTAATTTAAAATTCCACATTTTCTGTATAAATATGTAATATTCCAAGGTATCAGTGATTTCCAGCTTTCTCTAGTATAGACAATTCTCATTTGCTGTGACATTCCAATAGTAACTTCAGTAAAATGTGTATAAGTATAGTTTTCTTTATGTAGGGACCAGTTGTAACTGACAACGGTAATTTTATTCTTGATTGGAAGTTTTCAGTCATTCAAGATTGGGAAAGTTTAAACCAGACCATTAAGATGATAACAGGTTAGTGTTGAAACAGTTGACAGATTTTTATAATGTAGCTTTTTGTTAACTAGAGAATTAAGATTACTCTTACTGGTCAGTATAGTGTGTGTTGAAAGAGCTTGTAGTCAATGTAGTATGTGTTGAAAGATCTAGTGGTCACTGTAATATGTACTTGTGTAGTATGTGTTTAAATTGCTAGTGGTTAGTGTAATATGTACTTGTGTCAAGATCTAGTGGTCAGTGTAATATGTACTTAATAAAAACATTTTCAACATTTAATTTTTTATTAGTTTTTAATAGTAATTTGAATAAAAATATTTTAATGAACCAGGATAAATATTATCTATTTTTAAGGTGTTGTGGAGACTGGACTCTTTGTGGGAATGGCTAAAAAGGTTTACTTTGGACAAGAGGATGGCAGTGTAGTTGAGAGAGAAATTCCAAAATGATTTCTTGATGTGTTGAAAATGGCTGTTCTTATGTAGTTTATATCAGTCTTTTCTCAATTGTTTTTTGTTTTGTAATTTAAGTTATTGTTTACAAAAGGTCAGAAGAAGTATTAATTGACAAAAGTAATTTTCTGGTCTGTAGAATTAAAAGCAAAACTATCCGTTAGTGTTTTAAGTAGCATCTCATTCAAGTAAGGAAGCTTACATTAATATCGGGGAACTTTAATGTGACACCAACATTTTTTTACAGTTGGAATTGAAGATAGTGACTTGAGAAACTAGTTCACCTTCTCTAACATTTACACTTTGTATATCAACTTAACTTGTTTGCAACTGATGATTCTAGTTATAAATGGTCTACAGCTAATAAAAATAATTAGTTGTTGCAATGTATGATAAAATATTGTTAACATGCCTTGATGTTATTTTTTGTTAAAATATGATGGGTTTTTTTTCTGTCATTACAGTTCAGAATACCAATATTTCTGAAACCTTTACTATGAAGTTTACCTATCTGTTAGTTGCACACATTGATCATTTGATTATTGGAATTAATCAATCCTTTAGTTTTTTTGTGATCATTGTGAGAATTCATTATTTTAGATTAATTAAATATTAATCTAACTATGATGGGTGATTGTTTCAGTTAGTTATGATTTAAACCTTAGATCACATGGTACATGAGAAAGGAAATTGTTTTTCTTTTGTTTCAAAACTTCGATAAAGAGAGTGTTTAGTTTGTTTTTGTTTACTCAGGTAGGTTATTCTGAAATCCTTGTAATATTTTGTTAATTGTTATTTTCTTGTAAAGAGGGCCAAAAGGAAGAAGAGAACATAGAATAAAAAAGTTTTTAATTAATCTATTCCACTGAGAGACTGTGAAAATATGTTAGAAGTAAGATAATATTTAGATTCTTGCCCTGAAAGTATTTCATTTTGATTTATCAAGTTTGAATCATCTGTCTTATATAAAAACCATAACTTATGTGATGTATACTTTGATAAATATTGTTTACATGAGAGGATTGTATGTTATGAACGTTTTTGTTTTAAATTGTTTAAGAGAGAGAACATCGACATTTTCTGGATGAAATATCTGAGGGATTTTCTGTTCTTGTTTCTGGAATGGGGCATTTTGTTTTCTTCCTGTAAACTGAAATATTGTTTAATTCAAGAAATGAGATAGGAGCAGTGTGTTAGGACTCTCTACCTTGTCATGGATATCCAGTAAGGATGTTTCACTCCTGTGGTTTATAACATTCTTTGTACAAATAACCTACTTGTGTATGATCTGTAATCTGATGAAAACACAATATGGCTGTTAATACAATCTACTAAATTCTACTTTCAATTTGATCTTTTTTTTACAACTGTTTTGGGGGACCAGCTTTGAAAATATTACAAATTAACCAAAACAGATCTTACAGGAAATTCTTCTAATTAAAAATCTGATGTGAAATTTTGGATCCTTATGCCCTATGTAAAATATGTTACTTCTCCTTTAAGCTAAATAGATAATATGACATACAGTCTTTAAATATGTAACAACTCTGTATACTATTAATAATTAAAGAATCAAATATTTCTTGGTGTAAAACATACAAGCATCACTAACAGTTTAAAGATTTCTTTTTCTCACTGTGATAATTTAATGTTAATAATAATTAATTTAAAAACGTTTGTATCTTGTCCCTACTGAACTAATAATAGGTAGGCTGGGAAGGCATTGTGGTCATTGTGAAAAATGTAAAAGAATGGTTGAGTAACGTTTATGAAAATAATTAGTTTAGGTCCTTTTTGACTTCTGGTATCTTATTGAGTTCATTTTGTTCCCAGTAGTTGGGGGCCCTTGGTTAATTTAGCCATGTAGAAATATATTGTTATTCCCACAATTGCAGTTGTGAAGTCTACATTACCACATTTTATTTCCATTGTTCTTGAGGAAATATTTTATAAAAATTATTTGGAAAAAAAAGGAATTTTAATGGTTGTTGGTCATGACAATGGCAGTACATTTGTACTGTTGTGCTTATCCTGGTCACTAGTGTGTATCCTTACAGTAGTAATGGTACTGTTGTGGTCATTCTGGTCACTAGTGTGTATCCTTACAGTAGTAATGGTACTGTTATGGTCATCCTGGTCACTAGTGTGTATTCTTACAGTAGTAATGGTACTGTTGTGGTCATCCTGGTTACTAGTATGTTAATTCTGGTGTTAATTTTATTATTTATTTAAAAAGTTTTAGACCTTTTCTGATTTCAACGTAGTGTGATGGCCCATTTTGTAGTGTTATGCTTAACAGTGAACAAACAAACAGGCAATTGAGAGTAGGTGGAAAAATTATTTTTATGTCTTTAAATCTGTCAATTATTTACTGACTTCATACACTAATTTTATGGCTTTTTAAGTTTCTTTTCAAGTTTTTTACATTCCATTTATTTTTAACATCCTAGGAAATGATCTGTTTAAGTTTAAATAGATTATTTTTTGTTATTATTGTCGTATGTTGTATAAAAACAAAATAAATTGTTTTAGAAGTAGTGAATGTGCTCCATATATCTTCGTGTTGTAGAGATTATTTTCACAGCAACTGAAAGGATTGAAATAAGTATTTCACCTCTTGTAAATGCTGTTTAAACTGTAAAGAATGGAGTAGTATTTCCAGTTAAAATTTCATGTAATGAACTTTAAATAATTCTGTCTGATTCTTTCTACTTAGTTTTTATTTTCTTTTGACAGTGTTTTATATTCTGTAACAGATAATGTTTAGTAAATAAAAACATTTTACATAGTTTATGTAGATTCAACAGAAAGTGTTGTAAAAGGAAAGATTTCCTATTGACCAATGATTTAAAAAGGTTTTTGGTGAAAACCCACTTTTATGATCTTTATTACATGTGATAAATGTACAAAACTAACCAAGGTCCATTGAAAACATGTATTATGAAAAGCAACTTGTAGTTTCTTTCTCTATATATGATTAATCAATTTCATCTTAAAAAAAAAAACGTTGAAACAGAAGATGGTTTGAACACTTTTATTATTTTAAGGTTTAGCACCATCTAGTGGCACACCTGATTTACAGTGATAAAACCCAGATTTCAATACTCGTGGTGGGCACACCACAGATAGCCAGTTGTGTAGCTTTGTGCTTATCTTCAAACAAAAAAATCTTTATAAATGTAAATAATAAATGGTAATGTCCAGTGAACTTAATTTACTTGTTTCAAGAATAAATGTGCTTGAGCCAATCATATCTTCAAACTAACTAGCTAATCTGAGGGTCCTGAGTTCAAATCCCATGAAACCAAATGTGCTCGCTTCTTTCAGCTATGAGGATGTTATAATGTAATGGTCAATCTCACTATATGGTAGAATAAAAGTAGCTCAAGAGTTGGCATAGGTGGTGATGACTAGCTGCTCTTCTTCTAGTCTTACACTGCTAACTTAGGGATGGCTAGCCCAGATTACCCTCATGTGGCTTTGTGTAAATTTCAACAAAACTAAAGATAATGTTAAATAGTAACAAACAAGTGATATTCTATGCCCTGAAACATCTTAAAAACAGTGAATAAAGAAACGTTTTTATCTTGTGTTGATGATTACCATCTGTACTATAAAATAGCTTAGTGGTAAAGTACTGGGCATGTTAGCTAAAGGTCATGGATTCAAGATCTGGTTATTGATTCTCCTTTCACTTTGTGGGATTTTCACTTAAAATTTAAACTTTAAGTATTGTGTTTTCATATTGAATAATTCACACTTAAAATTAATTTTTGTGAAGTTGTGTAAAGTATATTAGTAGGCTTAAAGTCACATGATTTTTGTTTTCTTTTAAATGGCAATACTATTATGGCTATCTTCTATCATCCCTAGTTTTGAATTGCCAACTAAAGGAAGGGTAACCAGCTAGCAGAACTCACTGCCAAAGTTTGGGCTATTCTTTTTTGCTAATGAATAGAAAGACTGATATAATATTATAACACACCAACAGGGGAAGTGTGTTTGGTTCAGAGATTCAAATTCACAAATTGTGAGTGAGGCATTTTTACTTGTGGTTTAGTGTCTGTGGATTACCTGCTATTCCTCATTTTTTAATTAGTGATAGAAATATTTTTGATAGTAGATGTCACTCGGAGATTACCCAAGTGGTAAGTGACATGACTTAATATTCGCTATTGTTAAAATATACTGTAATTAAACTTTTTTTTTTCCTGGATCATTTAGGTAAATATTTACCTAGTAAACAGGAAAAAATAATTACAACAAGTTTCTGAAATCTGTACTCACCTAAGAACTATTTTATTTTATGGGTCCTTTCACTGATTTTTATAATTTTCGAATGACAAATGTAAATGTATAAGACTTGTACTACAACTAAATACTAAAAACATTGGGTGGATTTTGTCCCAACGTCAAGTAAACGATCACAGAAAGTAGATAGTAGGATGTAAGTTTCTTTCGACACTTCTTCCTATCAAGTTTCAAACATCTCCCTGTACTAACCTACTTGAAATATGTATCTGTACAGCGTAATCGTAACGTTGATTACCGTGGGATTAATAGTTTATTGGAAAAAAAAAAAAAAAAGAGGTGACGCCACATAATATAGAATTCTCTGATTTTGTTAACGGATGAGGATATACTAGTTTCAGGGATCGTGTTTTCATATTAACACTGAACACCTACGGTTTAATACAACAGATTTATGTGTTAATGGAGGCAATTACGGTTTTAAGCGGCATTTTTGTTTTCCTTTATTAAGTGTATTTAAAATAATTTGACGCTTTTAAAATTTCACTTCAAATGATCGTACCTCGTTTTTTGGACATGTAGAGAAGGTACAGAGTAACAGAAGTCAAGTCATACATGAAAAAAATTGTTAAACGAAAAATTAAAGTATTGTTGTTTTTTATTTTAACTTTATATTCCAGGAAATAAATATTAAAAACTAGAAACTGGTGCGCAACTGTACTACTGTACGAAACCATAAGCACAACACTAAATTATATATTACTTTTATTTTTTATCATACCGAACAAAATAAGATAATATTTTCATGTTTTGTAAGAGTAAAAAATCTTACACTTTAATCAAAATTGTCAATAATAAAATGATATAGTTTGAACACAGAAAATGTTACAGAAGTTTGTCTTTTTACTTCACGTTTTTACCACGAAATTGATTTATAAGTTTTAACACTATTGCTTGTTCTTTATTGAGATTTAAAACTTCTATCTAAATAACATAAAAAGTATAATTTATTTTATCATTTTCATTTTGTAAAATAAGCTACGTTTTAAAGTACTATAGTAAACATAAAAATAATTTATGGAATCTAAATTATTTAACAAGGATATATAAAGTTAGGGTTTTCGTTTGGAGCCGTTGTTGTTTAAAAATATATAATCTCGATATTTATCATATGAAGTTTTAAGATAAATCACTAGAGGCCTCTGTGTTCGTTTTCTTTTTCCTATTTTTTCGTGGATTTATTTATACCTTTACACTATGCCTTGTCCAGAAGAAACCAGGATTACTGCACATGGTTAATCGAGGACGAAGGGTTCGTTCTGAACAGTAACTGTCAAACTGGAACTTCTAGAATTAGAGAATGTTGTTGCGAATACGGCGTATCTTAAGGCGCGGGAACGTGAGTTTGAGTTTTATTATTATTTTCAACTTAGTACGTACGTACTGTATTTAGAACGATTTAACCAGATATAAGAAATGTCTAGATAGGCGGAGTTTGTGTAATTCACCACTGGATGTCGCACTACTTTTATTGTCTGTGTAAAATATAACCATGAATAATATTTAGTTTTTAATTAAGTGTTGTTTCGAAACGAAACAAACTGGTCAGGGTTAAAAGTTGTTTATTTATTTATAAAATCAAACCTAGCTTAAGTTTATTGCTTTTTCGTTTCGTAATAACACTTTAAATATGTATATATTATTATAGGTGAATTAGGCTGAAGCAACATCAATATTATGCATGTGCGAATTAATTAATCACCAAGTTGTGTCATATCGTTAAATTAGCTTTTTAAACTTGGTAACACGAATAACGCGTGAATGCAGCGTAATCAAAGTCAAACCAACAATGTTAAAATGAACAGTGGCGGCGCCAGAGGGGTCTCAGGGGTCAAGCCCCCTTCAGCCCCCCAATATTGTTATCTACATATATTCATAAAATATGGAAAACACAATCGTCATTGTTGTTTAACAGTTAACATCAAAGAGACACAGATCTATAGAACTCAACGTCTTCATTAAGATGAAAGATAGTAAACCTGAGTGACCTTACTTTCCTCAGAGTGTGTTGTTTGTTTGTTTTGGAATTTCGCACAAAGCTTTTCGAGGGCTATCTGTGCTAGCCGTCCCTAAGTTAGCAGTGTAAGACGATAGGGAAGGTAACTAGTCATCACCACCCACCGCTAACTCTTGGGCTACTATTTTATCAACAAATAGTGGGACTAACCGCACCATTATAACGCCCCCACGGCTGGGAGGGCGAGCATGTTTGACGCGATTCGGGCGCGAACCCGCGAGCCTCAGATTACGAAGCGCACGCCTTAACGCGCTAGGCCATGCCAGGTCCTCTCTCAGAGTGTATTAACTTCACATGGAATAATTTGTTTCTGCTATGTAAACTATGTCTTTATGTTATATTTCTTTTGATTTGTAGCTTTACTCTTAATGATATATTAAATGTTCAATCTAAGCTAATCTTGACTATTATTATGTATTACCTTGGGTGGAATTTATATGAGCTTCCTCTTTTACATATACACATATTTTGATAAACTGATTGTTTCTAATTTGTAATAATGAATTATTAATCAGAGTACGAGTTTCCAATGAAAACGGCATTGAAAACCCAGTTCAAAATAGAACACCTTTCTGAAATGTACCTTGGTATTTACATTATTATAATTTACCATCTATGCTTCATATTGATGGCATTTGAGGAAGCCTCCCCCTAACGAAAATATCCTGGCGCCGTCACTGAAAATAAATGCACAGAGCAACAAGTTAACTTCAGAATTATCCCACCAAATATTAAATATTCACTTTGGTCATCAGTTTACAATGGGTAGTAGAATTTTAAAAAATAATTTAAATTTAAATACCCGATTTAACACACCTACTACGGCCTTTGTCAAGTACAAATCATAAGTTTGAAACATTGTAACAATGGAAAATAAAGTCAATAGGAACTTGTATGGTAAAGAATGTAGAATTTAAAAAATATAATAAACCTGCTGTTGGTGCATTGTGACAGGTGTAATTAGTTATAATCGTGCTTCGTCAGTTTGTGAAATTAAAAGACGATTACATCATAATGAAGATTGAAACTATTTTTATAAGAAGAAAGAAAAACAAAGATGTTAAAACACTTGAAGAGGTGTACTTGGATCTTTGTTAATGGTAGGTTTATGGAATTTGGTTAGTAAGGCCGCAACAATTTTTCTTTAATGTTACCGGTATTTACGTTAAAAAAGCACGTGCTTGTTCGTTTGCACTGCGTTGTGTACGTTTGATGGAATCTTTTATTTCACTGTTTATGTTTTCTTTATTTTAAATAAAAGTTATAGTACTGTTGCAGTGAAATTTCCGAATGCTTCCTGTTTGGGTGAATTGCAGCTATACCTTTACTGTTATTTGTTTAGTTCTTATCCTTGTGCCTAAAATAAATTTGGTAAGAAATTGTTTGGTTGATCCATGATTGAAGTTTTAACTAAAATGGTTTGTCATTTGATAAACTAAAGTGATGGGAAATTTACTTATCTAAGTAAAATATGTAGTTTGTTAGATCTGTAATTTATTCATCAGTGATATTTTTAGTGCTTAAGGGTAAGCTATCAGGCCTTGAAGCGTGACTAATTTATGGTGTTTTGAACGAATAGAAAAAGTTTTTTTTTTCGTTACTGTGGGCCTTTGTGCTAAATTAATGTGATATTAGCATATAAACTATGGACCTCGTGCTGAAATGGCATGGTGCTAACATTTGAAAAGTTAAATTGAATAATTGTTTATATCTTTTACACGAAATCTGTTTTTATATGTGGTGTTTTGAATTTCGCGCAAAGCTACTCGAGGGTTATCTGAGCGATCCGTCCCTAATTTAGCAGTGCAAGGCTAGAGGAAAGGCAGCTAGTCATCACCATCCACCGCCAAGTCTTGGGCTACTCTTTTACCAACGAATAGTGGGATTGACTGTCATATTATAACGCCCTCACGGCTGAAAGGGCGAGCATGTTTGGTGCGACCGGGATTCAAACCCGCGACCCTTGGATTACGAGTCGAACGCCTTAATATGCTTGGCCATGGCGGTCCCATGTGGTGTTTGTTGTTCGTCACTGTATTTAAAAACCACACACACATAGACGTCGTCAACTCATCTAAGCCAGAATATTGGTGTGAGTAAAAAAGTGTTTATGGTGTGTTGTTGTATGAGAAAAGAGTGAGTGATGAGACAGATAGAGGTTTACTGTGGTTAGCCCGTGTAGAGAATATGATTATCTGTATTTGGATCTAATATTTGTGGAAGGTGAAGAAACTGAATAGAAGTTTCTAGTTTTCTGTCAGTTCTTATGTTAGAGTCAGATGAGTAGACTGCCAGAATGTTAAATTAAGGATTCCCGGTTCGAGTCGTGTTGCAGCAAAATCGCGCTTTACACTTGTGAGTGTGATGTACAATTGAGTCACACAATTCGATTACAATGTTCCAGTAACTAGAGCTGGATAGTATTGACTAGCTAGCTACTTTCCCTCTAATCTGTCAGATCGTAGTTTGGTAAGACTAAGGCAGGAGCTTTTTGTAAAATTCTGAAATAAATTTGACTATATAAACTGTGTACAGAGGGCACACTACGTTATAAGAATGTATAGACTTTCGTTGATACCTTGGATTGTGATAAACGCTTTAAACATTTATCTTTGTCCAGCGAACTCCTTTCACAGTCTTGGAGGTAGATGGCCAATGCTGGATGACCTGGAATACGAACTTATTTACATGGCCGCTAAAACATGTCCGGAAAGTCATCTGAACGAAATGACGGTCTAAGACAGGGGTGGGCATCTCCATGGCCACTGGAAACATGTGACCAGTTTGAGTTTAGTAGTCAACTTTTTCCATCATTTATTTTTTATCGGAAATTTGGTAATCAACAACTGCACTGCCTCACATCATCGCGCGCTTCATTTTGCCACAGATTTCGCCCATTTTTGTAACGTCAGTCTAGTTTATATATTTGTTATCGAGTGTGCGTTGTTTTGCATGTGCTTGCAAACATATTTTTATTGTAAAAGTTTCAAGTGTTTAAATATATTTTGTTTTTAATCCCATGATATAAATAAGTGGATAATTCGAAAACGAAAGAATCCAGATGATGATGAACACTCAGAAAATAAAGACAAAGTAATTGATTCTGGCATTACTTCTGAAAAGGGAATGCCACGTGACTGTAAAAACTTGAAATGAGAATTTAATGATAGTTGGGAGTTGAAATATGTAGTGATTGAAGTGAATAATAAACCAATGTGTCTTTTGTGTAACAAAGTTTTTAGGATCAATAAAGTATACAACCTTTAGCAACACTTTAACAATTTTCAAAACGAATTTGATGGACAATTTCCAACTGAGAGCAAAAATCGTATGAATGAAATTAGCCATCTGAAAGCATAACTTCATGAACAAAAGGAAGGCCTAAAAAGATTTTTATCATCAATAGAATTAGTTACATTATTTAGCTATAAATTAACTTTGATTCTAGCTTTTTTTTTTTTTAATTTTCCAATGCTGAACTAGTAAAAGAAATATTGATTGTGGCCACTGAAACTGTTGGTGAATTATGATTCAAAAATAAAAGATGATATTCTTTCAAAGGTAAATAATTTACAATTAAGTCGAAGAACAATTGTCCGCAGAATACTAGAGGTTAGCGAAAGACAGAAAATCAGTTGCTTGAACAACTAAAAAACTGTTTATATTTTCTTTTGGGTTCGACATGTAACTTCAGATTTTCAAGTGAGGAAAGAAATGTTTGGTCTTTGTGGATTATGAGATCGAACATGTGGAAAAATCATCATTGAAAAATTTCGTGAAATGTCAAAAAGATTCAATCTGGATTTTATAAAAACTGGTTTCTGTTACAACAGACGGTGCTCCCTCTCTGACTGTGGCAAAATTAAGATTTCTTTTTCTTTTGAAGTAGCATTTAATTGAAAATAATGTGAAGTCTACGCTGCCATCTTTCCATTACATTTAGCATTAGGAAATTTATGTGCTCAGATGTTTAAAAGTGATGAACTGAAAAATTTGATGGACACTGTTGTAAAAATTGTGAATTATATTAGAAGTGGAAGCTCTCTCTCATCTATCGACAGTTTGTTGAGTCTTTGAAGAAAAGCAGTTACTGTACTTTGATGATTTTACTAATTTTGTAATGTGAGATGGTGGTTAAGTAGAGGAAAAGTCTTGGAACGATTTACTTCCTTATTTCCTGAAATAAAAGTCTTGTTGAAAAAGGTAAAATTGAAATTTTCCCTGAAATTGAAACTTTGTCATAACAGTGTGATTTACACTTTCTGTGCAATATAATGACTCACTTGAATAATTTGAATGCAAAGCTTCAAGGAAAAGATAATATAATAAGCGAACAATCACAGTCTATTCATGAATTTCAATTAAAGCTAAACCTGCTTGTGAAACAATTACAAAAGAATGATTTAACACATTTTGTAAAGTTGAATAGTTTTCTACAAAACAATAATAACTATGATTTCTCTGATGCTAAAGATGATCTCTGTATAAACTGGATCAAAAATTTGAATTACAATATTAATTAACCGTCCCCGTGTGATGAGGTTACCTATTTGTGTTAGTGAATGTTTATTAACGGTTCCCGTGTTATGAGCTAACCTATTTGTGTTGGTGAATGTCATTACAATATTAATTAACGATCCCCGTGTTATGAGCTAACCTATTTGTGTTGGTGAATGTCATTACACAATTAATTAACGGTCCCCGTGTTATGAGGTAACCTATTTGTGTTGGTGAATGTCATTACAAAATTAATTAACAGTCCCCGTGTTATGAGGTTACCTATTTATGTTGATGAATTATTTCCTTTTTTTTTTGTCGATTAAGTTTTTTATGTCAACTCTTTGTAATTAATACCTAACCAGTGAAACTACAAATAATTCTATGGAACTATAAAAGAAATGTTTTATTTGCACCAAGTGTATGTGTAGATAGTTCAGGGACATTCCCCTGAAAGAGAACTGAGTAAGTGCGAGTTACTCTGGCCCTCGTGTACCATATATAAATACACTTGACAGTTGTGAAACCAAAATTTAAAGGATGGAGGAAGAGGTTAGTGAAACCTGACCCACCTGGGTAGATAAATATCAATACCCAGATATCCATACAGAGAGAGAAAGAGAGATGACCCTCGTGTAGCTTTACGTGAAATTTAATCCAGTTTGTTGAGCTCTATTTACGTAAGTTGCTGACAGATACATCAATACTCAAATATCCACACAGAGAGAGAGAGAGAAAGAGAGAATGAATTGACAGGAAGGAGTGAGAGATAATGGAAGAAAGACCATCGTCTTTCCGGAAACCCATTCCGGAATGAGATTTGTTATCTGAGTAAACACTTGTTCTGTGACAATACCAAAGGTTGTGTTTTATCCTGTCTTTTGCAAGACCTTACTCTTTAATATAATACATTCAGAGCTTATTTTCACGCATCACCTACTTTGAAAGTCGTTTTCTTTTGTTTTAACCCTAATTCGATTCAGTCTCTTGTTAGACTAAAGATAACGACGTACGTGTTCCGGTACTTGAATAAAAGTTCTTTTATTCAGTGTGACCGTATGTGATACCGCAAACTTGAAGTTCAGTGTTGCTAAAATAACAAAATCTGGTTTAGCAGCGACGAATTACGGATTTTTTTTATGTTTAAATATTTGTTTCTTAGCACGTTAACGAGGTGTGATACTTTTGTTTGTTATGTTTAATTTCAATTTCGCACAAAGCTACTCGAGGGTTATCTGTGCTCGCCGTCCCTACTTTAGTAGGTGTAAGACTAAAGGGAAGGCAGCTAGTTATCACCACTCACCGCCAACTCTTGGGGTACTCTTTTACCAACCGGGATTGACCGTCACATTATAACACCCCCACAGCTGAAAGGGCGAGCATGTTTTGCGCGACGGGGATGCGAACCAGCGACCCTCAGATTTACGAGACGCACACCTTAACACGCTTGGCCATGCCGGGCCCGTACTTCTGTTATTCGAGTAGTTTACTCAAAGATTCTATTAATGAATTATAGTTGTGAGTATTGGGAAATATAGAAATATATAAAGAAAGCGTGAGCTGCTTTAAATATGCGTCTAAGAACTTAGGAATAAAAGCAAAGAAAAAATATGTAATATTACGACAACCTCGTTACATATGCCATATTCAATGTCGACGAGGCCTTTCGTATAATACCAGGACTCAACAGATCGTCTGGGGGTATAACGGGTACAAGTAGTGACATAGATTCTCTTTTATACTTTAAATTTCATGAGTAACAACTCATGTAGTGAAGTAAAATTATTACTAATTTATTTAGGTCATTTGATATTCAAATTACTTTCACACATATTAAATAGTGGTTTCCGCACAGCCTTTAAGACTTTCACGGTACTGACCTGTATTGTTTTCGAAGTATATGTTCGAATGAAACACAAATTGTCGGGTGATTAAATATTGTTTAAAGGAAGATCCAAACAGTAGATTTTAAAACTTGTGTTTTAAAAGTCAAAATAAAAAAAGCTTCATAAAGGGGAAAGTTTATTTATAGTAGTGTTGAGTAAGTCCAATGACTACGACAGTTGTATGAGGCTCTAACGAACCCAAATAATGTATATTTAGAATATTCACGTCAGTGAGATACAAAAGAAATGTTATTTGAAAGAAACTGCTCTCTTTAGTTTAGTACATTAACTAACGTTTATTTTTGCTTTGGTCTACTTTGAAGTTGTCCAACCAATACTTGGATTGTTGGAAAGCCCGAAAATAAACCTCGAGCGTCATATACAAGGAAAACCTTAGGTAAATAACCCGATTTAATGAAGTCACAACGGCTTCTCCGAGTCTATCACGTTGTTAACACAAGAGTACATTTCCAAGAATGACGTTATGTTCCATAGCTTACGAGCCAGTACTGGATGGAGTTAGCGTCACCTTACATAAGAGTTTAAGTTTTAAAAATGCTGGTGAGTTTTTGATAACTTGTTTGTTATAGTCCCTCCATCACAGTTGGTTATAAGGCGAAAAATCTCCTTTAAAGCTACTGTATAATTGCACACTTGACCTGTTACATGTCTGGAATAAAAAAAAGTGTAATTACAGAAAGACCACTTTCTGTGATCGATTTATGTGTCAAGAGGCAAAGAAGTTAAACGGTTCAGAGCTAATGGCTTATAGAAACATTAAACATTCACAGAGTATCGAACTTTCAAAAGACTTTTATTCAATTCTGTCACGCCCCTAGTGGCACAGCGGGATATTTGCAGATTTACAGCGATAGAAACTAAGTTTCGATGACTGTGGTGAGCAGAATACGGATAGTCCATTGTGTAGCTTTTATGCTTGTGTACAAACAGTTTTGTAACGAATACTTTCGAATTTAATAGTTTATTTAGATAATTTTTGATCGAATTTGTAATTATTGGAGTTTGTTGGAGATGCTTAAGGGACGTTCACTTCGTAACCTGCTGGTCGCGAGTTCGAATTCCTCTCCCACTAAATATGCTCACCCTTTTGGCTGTGGGGGCGTTATAATACAGTGGTATTTTTTCCACTGTGTGTCGGTGAAACAGTAGCCCAGTAGTTGACGATGGGTGGTGATGACTAACTGCCTTTCATTGCTAAGTTAGGGACGATACCGCAGATAGCTTTTGTGTTGGTTTGCGTGAGATTCAAACTCAATCAAACTTGAAGGGCGTTGTTAATTACCACCTGTTTAGGGTGACGTTGTGAGCTGCTGGTGCTAATGAAACATCTACTTATAGCGACTTTCAAGTAAAACTTCTCTCAAGTATTAATGGATTAAAGATTTAGTTGCTACCACGAGACATCGAGCGGTTTTTTTTATCTCTCAAGTCATAATTGTTTGTCGCATTCCAAACATCAAACAGGCTGACAAAAAACTGTTGGAAACTAGATTTCATTGTAGGGCTTGATATGTACGTTGTCAATATACCCTTACATACGTTAATACAAGGTCGTAATACCGCTATATATACATTAGAACCAGATGAGCAATGGGTGTCTGGAAACTTGTCACTTCTATAGAAAGAGAAAGGTCTTAGAGCTTGAGACGCGTGACTTCTGGAGAGACAAGTCATGGTGTGCGCATGTTTGGAGACAACTTCTGAAGAGACATGTCATGGTGTGAGTATGTCTTAAGGTATAACTTCTGGAGAGACAAGTCATAGTATGACAGATGATTTGCAGCTTGGTTTCACAAGACACAAGAGTCGAGTTCGACCTAGTTGTTAGCGTGCCAGACGATGTTGAATAATTCTATGTTTGTGTCCCATTACCGCCAAAACCTCGTTGTGCAGTTAAGTTCCAAAGATGCGCTAGAAGACTGATGGGCAAATTTCACTATTCAGTTTGGCAACAATAATACAAGAGTTGGGGCTGGTTTTGCAAACTCAACACTGTACAGTGTAAGCGGAATAATTTTTCTTTCCGCTACAAAATATGTTTGCTAGAAGTTTATAGTATTTTAAAATACTTGCACCTTTTTCGATTAATTAATATTTATAAGAAAAAGACCTCCTGAGAAAACTCGTGGGAAATAAGTTAAAGGTTTAGAAATTGATCATTTTAATTTAATAGAAATAAAAAAATATACCCATTACCAACGTTAACAGGAGGTCAGTGAACTTTGATCTATGAAAAATGTGTTTTCGTCTCGAAAATTGTCCATGCTTAACATAAACTGTTTAAAGAACTTTTTTAATTGAATTTATAATTTCGGAAATTTCGATAGGAAAATAAACTTAACTGTTACTGAGTTGTTGATGTTATCTTTGAAACATTTTAATAGAAGAGTGGATTTATTTGACTGATAACATTCTACAAGTCTCAAATTTAGTTTGTTTTGCGTAAACAAAAGTATCATTGTTACGTTTTTTTATGTTTATGTTTTTCGTAGACTAAAAGCAACAGAAAAAAACACATATAACAGCTTGTATAATTTATTACACTAAACTATTATATATATGTAACAGATATAACATAAATTATATAATAACAATGACAGATATTCAGTTTCAACATTCAATATTAATTACAATACAAAATAGTACTGGTTTCAACCTTCAAAGTTAATTATAATACAAAATGGTACTAGTTTTAACCCTCAATGTTAATTACGATACAAAATGTTACTGGCCTGTGTCCAATACAATGATCTAGAATGAAAGTCCAAAAATTCAGATCAGAAATCCAAAATTCCGGTCTAGGGTGTGAATTTGGTCCCACGAAGAAATACCGAAGTTTGAATGGAGAATGACGAAGTTCTATTTACGGTGCTTCTTGATGAACGTCTCAAACTTGCCGACTCTCAGCACAACCAGTAATTCGAATGAATCGCAAAGATTAACGAGACAAAATCACAGCCTCCGCAGATCCAGCTCCGGTCACAAATCCAAGTTGAATAAAATCACAGCAAACACTTAAACTTTCTCAAACGAATGATTGACTCTTCTTCGTTTCTTCGAATAAAAACTAATGACTCTCTCCTTTTTTTGCATCTTCGTCTGTTTATATATTTGTAGGCCTAGTCTCCTCGAACCATCGCGTAACTTCCCAACATTCCAGAGAAATCCGCGCATGTCTGTTCTTGCACGAGACTTGTCGTCTAGACACTAGGCCGCCAAATTCCATTTATAGTCAATTGATTGATCTACCTAATTCTAGAAATTTCTAAATGTTATTTTAAATGAATAACAACATATTTTTAATTGGTTTAAACTTTGAAACAATAATATAAATATGGAAATATAAATAATAGATATGGAAATCCAAACACAACACGACATGTTGTCGTCTACAAAATATTTACACATTTACATAACAATCATAAACTTCTGCTTAATTATTTTCCGTAAAAATGTAAAATCTGCAGTAATGTTATATCTGACTACATTGTTGTATATTTCTGATTAAAATAATTTATTATACACTCTTTTATTTCCGTTTTCTAGGTGGTGCTGACAATAATAAAGGAAAGAGCAAAAAGTGGAGAAAACTTTTACAGTTTCCTCACATTTCATTATGTTTAGATTTAAAGAATCAAATAGGTAAACGTTTGTTTCTAAAACATAATATTCTGTTATTAAAGTATAATTGAAACAAATATTATATTTTTTGTGTGCGTGTTTGTTTTTGTGACGGTGATAAAATGACCTATTAACCTAAACTGTTTATGCACAAACACAAAATAAATATTGAAAGTGTTTCACATCAGTATCGTTATATATGTAGGCTTAACTATTCCATTGAACCATAAAAAAAAACTGATTGAGGTCAGTGGGTTAATTGACGGTTTAGTCAGCTTTTATAACCCATCATTATAAGTGACATATATTTCTTTTCTGTACAAATTACAGTTAAGCTCTGTTTATATTTTAAATATGGTTACAATTTTTCTGTTACGGTTTTAACTTGTTTTTGGTTGATATGTTTCTATAACTGCACTATCAACCTACTGACCTTCACATTAGAATAAGTGTATTGTTGAAGCATTATTTTTATATTTTCCCGTAACGATTTAGTCTCCAGGTGTTGATTGCTATTCAAGACAGAAATCAATTTAAAATTCAAGTTGCAAGAGCAGAAAAGCTGTTTCCATGAAACATGTAATCAACATTTATAGTTATTAATTGTTAATAAATCCGTCACAAGATATAGATTTCTGAAATTTCACCATATTTCTATAAGAATTCTTTGTTATTGTACAAGTATATTAGTTTTGGAAAACTGTGTTATCACCTAAATACAGTTGCAATATATTGTTTTAGGAATCTATATATACAGATATATTGCTGCTGCTTTCAAACATAAGTCCTGACCATTTGGTCCTTATTATGAAGAAATTGTGAATTTCCTCTGTTAAACTCCGTTGCAGTGGTTGTTGCCACTGCTGTCTGCCATAAATCAATCACATTGTTAGAAAAACAAATCTGTCATGGCTGGAGCCTAGCCAAGTCTCGAACTTCTATCCTCTCATCTTATTTCTGTGGAATACAACACTAATAGACTGGACCTTTTTTATTCTGTCTTCTTATGGAGTTCTGGAGAAAATATATTATTTGTAGCACATGATTAATCACAATAATTATTTGATTTGAATTTTGTAGTGAAAATTAGATTACTTGGATTTGTTTAACAAATTTTTTAAAGTAAAAAAATGTGTTGAAGTTTTTTTTTTCCTTTTGTAGATAATTGTTACAGTTTCATTGTTGAAGAACAACCCGTTGGTAATCTTCTCTTCAGGCAGTTTTGCCTAACCAGAGATAATTACAATAAGTATAATGATTTTCTCGATGCTGTGGTAAGTCCTCTTAGTTCTCTGAGAAGTTGAACGTAAAAAACAAACTTTTTTGTTTGTATCTTAATCACACATGAAGTTATTTTGAGAGAAAGAGTCAAACAAACAATTCTGTGTAACATCAGAAACTTTCCTGGATATAATCAGACTGTTATTTAAATACCAAATGATTGTTAGAATCATACAATCTCTGTATCTCTTTCTTAAGTAGCAATTAAGTCACTTGATTTTTTGCACTGTAATAACACTCATTATTATAGAAATGTAGAAGAGAGATTTTAGATTTTATACAGTTTGTGTACAATATGATAGGAAAGCATAAATCTAAAAACTGAAAACAGAAATAAAAACTATATATCTTAAATATTTTCTGAGATTAATCAGGGTATAGGGTTTTATATTTGTAAAGACTTAACATATATATATATTTTAAAGTAACATAAGTTATCTTATTTACAACGAGACTGAAGGTGTTATACCCTAATAGTAACAGAAATTATTATATAGTGACAATGCTCATGCATTATTATATGATCGGAAGAAAAACTTGTAGTTTTATTTAAGTGATTATTGTATGTGCTTTAAGTCTTGCAAATAAATTTCAAAAATGTCTGGTTTTTCAGCTACTTGTCACAGCAATAACTTGTATAATTATCTATAATTGGAGATGTTTTTAAGATGGTCTGTTGATTATCTGATGAAAAACATTGAAATTTTACTTGTTTTTTTGCAGAAAAAGTATGAAGTTACATTAGATGATCAGCGAGGACTCGTTGCTGGAAAGCTGTTTGATAAATATATCGCAAAAGATGTATGTATGTATGTGTGTTTGTGAGTATAGTACTGTGCTGAGCTGATAACAGAAATTATTTAGACTTGTACATGGTTTATTGATCAGAGTAAAGTATGTTTTGGGAAAGATTAAAATTGTACAAAATTTATTGTTTTTCATGATTTATTTTGCATCTTTAGATTTTGGTTTCTGATTGTTTTATTATTTTATATAAATATTTATTAGTATATACAGTTGTTTTTTCTGTGAATGGTGAGTCATTTTGAAAATGTAAAACTTAAGTTAGATCAGTTTATTTAGATTATGTAGTTTAACACTAAATTGTAAATAATAAACTAGTCTTACATTTGTTTGTCCTGTTGCTATAGTGTAAATCAGGTGTTAATAGTAGTTCTGTTTATTACATCATTTTGAAAGATGTAATGGAGATGTTAGTCCAGGGTGTACTTAAGTAAAACACATTATTTCTTTGTCTTCAAAATAAATTATTATATTAAATTGTTAATTTCCTCTTTATATTTAAAGCCAATTCTCACTTAAGCTTGATGTGAAAAGAAAAAAAACAACTAATAACAAATAAAGCTGAAGTTAATGAATAGCTAAACAACAAATACAGAAGTAGGTTGTTGCTTACTAGCTGGTGTTTGAACTATATACTCACAAATGTGTCTGAAGCTCCTTTAGCTTGTAACCATAACAACAAGAGTGAATAACTTGTTATCCAGTTCTCTAAAATTCAAGTTTTTGAAATGTTTATTTCAAGAGCATACAAATCAGTGGACCAAATGTGACTTTAAAAGTGTAAGTTTTTCATAGGCTTAGTTCAGAAGTTGAGGTATTAACTGGAAAAAAACCAAAACTGAAGTAATTCTCTGGTACAGTGATAGCAATGCCTTTATTATTTCAGTCTAAAGATTACATTGAAGTATTGGGAGAAGAAGTAATAGAATCATGTAAACACAAGATTAATTTTGCCAGCAAAGATCTGTTTCTGGAATGTACAAGGTAGGGTTGAATTATATTTGTGATGAAGTTGCTCTCTGTTTACTTTTTGTAATTTTACTGTTTTTAAACTAAAGAGGTCTCTGCTCATTTTGTTCAGTATTTATCTATCAAATTATGTCAACCTTCCCTCATAACAATGATTTTTTTACTGTGTATAAAAGACAATTTTATTTTCTAGAACTGTTAAACAATTCCTAGCAGGGGAGCCCTTTAAAGAATTTCAGAATAGCATGTACTATCATCGTTACCTTCAGTGGAAATGGCTAGAAAGGTAAGAATATTATGAACATCTGTTTAGTTCTTAAAGTAGAATTGTTTTGATGACATTCTTCAAAAGTTGCAGTTAAACAGGAAGGGTCATAATGATTATTTCTAACCAACAAATTATTGCATGTGTCAGAGGTCAGTTGAAGAAATCATTAATTTTGTCAATTTTAATACACATCTGTTAAATTAAATAACTAGTATTAATTAGTTCTTGTTGTAAAGTTCCTTATTAAAACTTAAAGTTGAAAAATTTGTTTTCTATGGAAAACCGATAGTTTACATATTGTTATCAAAGTTAATGTGGAATATTTTATCTATAAGTGTATATCATCATTGATGACTCTAAACAACAAAGGGTTTTGTGACATTGAGAATGTACTGTTGAATCAATAAAGATTATATGTTCCATTTATTAGTCTCTTAAGTTGTTTTCACGATTTGTTTTTCAGCTGTCCAATTACAAGCAAAACATTTCGCATGTATCGTGTTTTGGGAAAGGGAGGTTTTGGAGAAGTCTGTGCCTGTCAAGTACGAGCAACAGGAAAAATGTACGCTTGTAAAATACTTGAGAAAAAAAGAATTAAGAAACGGAAAGGCGAGTCGATGGTTCTCACCGAGAAACAAATACTTCAAAAGATCAATTCAAATTTTGTGGTGAGTAACACCAAGTAAAGTTACAGAATCACCCATGGTGAGTAATACTAAATAATGTTATTGATTCACCAATGGTTAGTAACACTAAATAATGTTATTGACTCAATAATGGTTAGTAACACTAATGTTTCTGACTCAACAATTGTGGGTAACACTAAATAGTGTTATTGATTCAACAGTAGTGAGTAATACTAAATAATGTTATTGACTGAATGATGGTTAGTAACACTAAATAATGTTATTGAGTCAACTATGGTGAGTAACACTAATTAATGCTATTGATTCAAAGACGACCAGTAACTCTAAATAATGTTATTGACTCATGGTGAGCAACAGTAAATAATGTTACTAACTTACTCATGGTTAGTAAAACTCTAAATAATGTTATTGATTCACCCAAGTGTTTCGGTGTTGATATCTGTTCTAAGCACAGCATAGTTCATGGTTAACTTGGTGCTTAAGAACACAGAAGACAACTGTATTATCAGAATGACTGAAAATTAAATAAGATATTTGTAATAATATAAAAAATATTAATTAGGACTTGATAAAAAGACACCAGTTCAATTACTTTGCTTTCAATTCTCTTTACTTTCCAGTATGTCATAAGAAAAGACATAATACCAATAAAATAGTCGATAATAACACTTAAATATAATCAAATGTTTTTTTGTAGTTTTTAATGTAAGAGTTACAATTATATTTAGACCTATAAATCTTTAAACCTATAAGAGTTCATACATTGAGAATGGTGACTGACACAAAGCTATACAAAATAAAAACGGACTCATGGAGCAACGTACTAATACAAGAGATAAAAGTAAATTGGTGTTAATGGAACAAGTTGCAGCTACAGTGAGTTTGTGAACATTTGAAATGGAGGGCTACTTTTTATTATTATCTGTGGGATATCTGTACTGGGAATTTTTCTGTTGTTATTGCATGATTGAATCATCTTAAAATGTTGGCCACTTTCCCTTTATTTCTTTTCAGGTAAATTTGGCTTATACATTTGAGACAAAGGAAGCTTTGTGTCTTGTGTTGACACTGATGAATGGTGGAGACTTGAAGTTTCATATCTACAACATGGGTGGGAAGCGAGGTTTCAGTGTGGACAGAGCCCGTTTCTATGCTGCTGAAATAACTCTTGGATTAGAACATTTAAATAATCAAAACATTGTGTACAGGTAAATTTTCCACTTTATAAATGAGCAGTGACACACTTGGAATAACTGTTATAAGTGTATTGATTATTGTTTTCATTTAATAACCATTCTACAGTGGGAAGGAGATAAATATTGGAAGTATTCCCATAGAGTATTACTTGAAATCTCCTTGGGTGAGTGCTTCCCATAGGGATATTTAATAAATTACACAAGCTTGCAATGGTATTACTTGAAATCTTCTCGGGTGAGTTTCTTCCCTAGGGACATTTAGTAAATTACACAAGTCTGCAGTGGTTTTATTTTCTTGAAATGTTTACATTTTCTACTCTAGTTTCTATATGCCAGTCTGAAAATGATATACATTTTTGTCCATCAAATGAAAGAATATCTTGTGTACCTTTATATAACTTAATCAGTCACATTGAAATGTGGTTGCATTTTATTATGGTTAAAATGTTGACAATCACTGGTTACGGATTTCTCTAGACCAGTCATGGTATGGAGACATATCGGTCATTTTAGAATAACAAACGTAATAATAGAAAATGTTCATGGTGATAAATGAAATAATAATTTGATCTAAGTAATAGCTTTTTTCTTCCTGATTTGCAAAAAAGTCCTAATGTGATAGAAGAAAACTATTATTATTTTTGAAATCTGTGTAACTAGATTATGGAAAATCAGTTATTGAAACCAGAACAACGTTTAAGAAGTTTAAATTTGTAGGTCTGTGAAATCTTTTTAATAATGCGAACGTTATTTGTAACATTAATTATATGAATGGATTTTTTTCCATCAACTAATAAGGTAATTATTTTTTCAAAGTCTGTTAGCTATCCAGCACAGTTTCCAAGTGTTATGATGATGATTGTGTTAATTTTAAGTTAAAAGTTTAGAATATCAGATGTAACTTAATTACAGAGATTATAAGTATCTCTTCCTCATAATAATTAGCACCAGCTTAATATACTGTTCACTGTAGTTCCTTGGATCACTTAATATACTGTTCACTGTAGTTCCTTGGATCACTTAATATACTGTTCACTGTAGTTCCTTGGATCACTTGATATCACAAGTTGGACCAGAACTCTGTGAAGAAACACAAACATTTCTTCCAAGTTTACTTGGATTTCACCAGGTGTTAAGAAACAATATAAAATATGTAACATTTAATAAAACAAAATGTATAGTACTGGTGGTGTTGATAGTTAATATCTCTTGTAATTTTTATTTGTAGGGATTTAAAACCAGAAAATATCCTGTTGGATGACCATGGTGAGAGTTTTGTGAAAACTATTCTATCTTAACATTTTTGTTATGTTTTAACTAGAGGTATAAACAGTTTGATTCCTAATTTTGTTTATACTTTCTACATAATACAGAGAACTAGGAATTTGTGGTTGTTTATGTATGTATATCTACACTTACAAATAAACCTGTCCTCAGTGACCAGAAAATTTTTAATCTAATGCTACAAAAGTGCCCGTACCCAATGACATGACAAAATTAAGTTAATTTATCAACTTAAGTTATTTCGTGGACTTTAAAAAGGTTAGTTGTGATACAGTTGGTTTCACTGACAACCAAAGTTCTGAGCTACTTATACTGACCACTACGAAAAGTACTTGTTGAACATTTCAGTTGAGCTAAGAGCCACTCAACAGTACCATGTGGTGAATCTGCATATAAATTATTTAAGCTGCATCACTTTTTGTATAATAAGTGATTGGTTCTTAAGAATTTGTTGTAAAATATACTGATTTTTAAATAAAGTTTGACATCAACACAATTTATGTCTGTTCTATTATCATTTCAGAAGGGTACAAGCTTTTTAAACATAGCACAGAAAGGAATCACCATAAACAGAAACAGACAAACACTTGGACAGGCTTGACAGTTCCTAATATGTGTATAATATATGTATATATTTGTTGATTACTTTACAAGATAAAATCATCTGGTGTATCTCATACAAAGTTCTAAATATGAACTTATAATACAGTATATGCACAGTTAACACTTTTCTGTTGCATTTTAGGGCACATAAGGATATCTGACCTAGGTTTAGCAGTTGAAGTACCACTGGGTGAAACAGTGAAAGGACGGGTGGGAACAGTAGGATACATGGGTAAGTTGTGCACCCAGGATTGGAACAGTCGGATGCATAGGTAAGTTGTGCACCCAGGATAGGAACAGTAGGATACATGGGTAAGTTGTGCACCCAGGATTGGAACAGTAGGATGCATGGGTAAGTTGTGCACCCAGGATAGGAACAGTAGGATACATGGGTAAGTTGTGTACTAAGTACCAAACAGTTTATCTGGTTCAGAAACTTACTGTAATTATTTTAATGTTTTGTAGTGATGTGATCCTTAGTTTATAGATTAGAAAATAATTGTGTAATTTTTTAAATGAGAAACTTGGTTTATGTTTAAAACTGGTATGATTTGTAAAGTAAATGGCTATATTTGTATACTCCTCTGAAATAAATCTAAAATTTAATATTCTAATTTGAAACGTCCTTTTAAATGTTCATGTACTTTTTTATGAATGTTTATAAAGTAGAATATTGTCTGTCTGTGTATGTTGATATGTCCCTGGGTCTTGGAGACTTAATCCCACAAATTTGAAGTTTTTAAACTTTTATATTTAAAAAAGTAGACAGTATTTATTTTGTGATTTTAAACATGTGAACCAGTATGAATATATTCACAAATAAATGTGAATTATGTTAGCACTAAACTCTGTGACAATAGATGTAACAACAGTAATCAGTGTAACGTCTAGTTCACATTTCATTACTGGAGTTAAATGTTTGGATAATTTCTTGTGTGTGTATGTTACAACAGATGCAATGGATTTACTATGATGTGTTTATTTTAATATCAGTTATTGTTTCAGTTAAATATATATTTAGAATGCATGTAATTTACACTGTTAAATGTCTTGCAAAATTCCCACCTATTCACTAAATTTGTAGAAGATTCTTGAGTATAAGAATCAACACTGCATGTGTGTAAAGTACTAGTGATTGACAATATTGTTGCTGAAGCTGAAATTTCTAGAATCTCACCTGTAGATTATAAAATTACCTTTTGCAACACGTGGAGAGACAGTATGTATTATTGGTTTGCTATACTATAAACCTCGGAAACTGTAACTGTGGGTAACATCTTATTAATTGGGAAACTACAGATATTTGACCAGAAACATTTGTAGTTTTTGAAGATTACAACACATTTAGCTCCAGTGGATTCCATCAGATATTAGTATTTTTATGAAGACATTGTATAACCTCAGTTGTGAAGAACTAACTGTCTTGAGGTCATTGAAAGCTAGGTAGCTATACCCTTCAATTGTATTATATCAATACCAAGTCAAAATTAATTCACTCATTGTGAACCATTGATAAAATATTAATTTCCTGACCAAATAGAGGACTCAATATTGTTTGTAAATTTGTAAAACTTTTGTACATAAATTATTATTTGTAGTAATCATTATAATAAATTGTAGTATTGTTTGTAGATTTAATTATATTTGTATTAAGAAAGAAAACTATGTGTATAAATGTTGCTGTCAAATACCATTATTATACATTCCACTATTTGACTAATTGCTAAATTAAAGTTAAGATTTGACTCGGTTTCAGGGTGTTTGAAATCATAACACATAAAAGGGGTAACCTAAGTGATACTTGTCATGTCTAGTTCACAGTTCATTATTGAAGTGAAAGGTTTGCAAACTTTTATTTGTCTTTACAGCACCTGAAGTAATAGATAATGAAAGGTACTCATTTAGTCCAGACTGGTTCAGCTTGGGTTGTGTGATTTATGAAATGATTGAAGGAAAGGTATGTTGACCTACTGATATGACTGCTTTGTACAATTAAAAGAAACAGTTTCAGAGCTACAAGAAGCAAGGTAATTGTAATGGAAATACAGAAAAAAGAAGGCTTAACTAAGTAATATTCCAGACAACAAAAACCTTAAGGATCAAAGTGGTTGTTGAATTAAATGATGCTAAGATCCTTTTTTTGTTGCTGTTTTCTGATAATGTAATGTTAAAAAAACATAAACTTAATATTTTTAATGATGAAACTCTGTAGAATGGACGGTAATTGCCTGTTGTGGAGACACAAGTGTAAAGGATTTCGTTTTGAAAGTTTTCCTTCATTTTCTACACTTGTGTCTCCACAACAGGCAGTTGCCATCTATTCTACAGAGTTTCATCATAAATACTCTGCATGAATAATCTATCAAAGGAACTTAATATGTTTAGTCGATGAACTGTTTGCTGTTGTCAGTTTTAAGTATCTTTGAATAACGGATGCCCAAGATTTTAAAATATTATTTTTAGTTCACTGAGTCTAGCTAACAAGTCACTACCAACATGGGTGCTAATGGAAAAACCAATCTGATGTTATTAATTAAAACATTGATAAAGTTTATATCTGATGTGGATTAAAAGTTGGTCTTTGGGACTTATGTTGCTCATTGTTTGGTTAAATTATTGATATGTTCATTACTACTTAGAGACAGTGTTACCTGATGTTGAGCACGCATGTTTTAGTTTGTGACAACACTTGATGTCTAATCCCCAAGAGTTAAATATTGAATATCTTCTAGTTAGTGTTATACAGTAACATTTTATAGATGATGTCACTAGAAAAAAGGAAATTAAGGTGCTCATGTACATATAAGTATCATGATATGTTTTCCACTCAAAAATTAGATATGGTCAAATATTTCTTAAGTCTTAGTGAAGAAACATCATGGTGAATCTCGTGAAGTCATTTGACATAAAGTTTACTACAATTAAGAAATTTGTGTATTATGTGTAAGGATGCTAGTTGACGGGGAGTTAATATGTCATCGTCTCTGTAAGGATATTAGTTGACGGGGAGTTGATATGTCGTCGTCTCTGTAAGGATGTTAGTTGACAGAAGAAGTTGATAAGTCATTGTCTGTGTAAGGAGGTTAGTTGACAGGAGAAGTTGATAAGTCATTGTCTGTGTAAGGAGGTTAGTTGACAGGAGGAGTTGATAAGTCATTGTCTGTGTAAGGAGGTTAGTTGACAGGAGGAATTGATATTGCTGTTGTCTGTGTAAGGATATTAGATTGACAGGGGAGTTGATATATTGTTATTTGTGTAAGGGTGCTAATTGATGGAGTTGATACGTTGTTGTCTGTGTAAGGGTGTTAGTTGACAGGAGGAATTGATATGCTGTTGTTATCTGTGTAAGGATGTTAGTTGACACCAGGAGTTGATAAGAATGGTAATTCTGTATCAGAACAATAAACAACTGTTCATGTAATTAAGAACCAGTTCTATATTGTGTAATGTTTTATACAAACATTAATGGTGATTTGGTTTAAAAATAACAGTTCAGTTCTTTACATTATTTACTGTTTTATGGTAAGTAATAAGGAATGACCATATTAAATGTGTTTCTTTTATATTTTGTATTTGATCATAAATAGGTGTTGTTTCATTTTGTAGTTTGTACTTAATCAAGGGTTTTGCACCTACCCAACTGGCACACATTTACTCTAAGTTGGTAATTTATGGCAGCTGGTGAGATATAAAATAAATTTTGTATTGTTTCAATAAAAGATTAAATATCACTAAGAAACTCTTAAGTGTGGAGAGAAGTTTTATACCTTTTAATTATTTCATATTCAACATAAATATTTGGTCCTTTAACATTTCTATTTTATTCATAGGCTCTCTTTTCAGCAAGGAGAGAAAAAGTAAAACGTGAAGTAATTGAAAGAAAGGTGAAGGAAAAACAGGAGCAGTTCTCCTGTAAGTTTACCGAAGATGCTAAGGATATATGTCAGTCAGTAAGTCAGTAAATGGAAGTTTAAAATCAGTTCAGATAAACATTACATACTATGTACGATGGTTGAACATTTGACATTGGCAGGACGAAAGAAACTAAACTGTAGTTTTCATTGTTTGATCACTTGATTTGAACAAAGAGAAAATTTCTTAAAGTTCTGAAAAAAGAATATTCTCTAACTTTGAGCCAAAGGAGAACTATGATCATCAGGAGTTTTTGTAATGAGTGACTGGTTCTTATTGCAAGGCACATCTTCTACAAATGTGATCAAATATAGAGAACTTTCATATCTATAGAGAAAAATTATCTAAGCTTGAAGAATAAAGATATAGATTTATTTTAATAATGTACATTCAGCAACAAGTGAATATTTGATTATTGTTGGTACTAAGTTTTCAGAATAGAAATTGTCTGTGAACTTGTAGTTGCTGAAGAAAAACCCGAACGAAAGGTTAGGATGCAACAGTGATCGACGAGGAGCTGAAGAGGTGAAACGTGCTACTTTTTTTAGAACAGTTAACTGGAAGAGGCTTGAAGCAAAAATGATACAGCCACCATTTGTTCCTGATGTAAGTGTTATTTCTGTAATAGTGGGGCTTAGGCTGAAAAATATAACTTGCTAACACACTAACAATATGATATGATTACATTATATACAATGTTATCACTGATATGAACATATTAATTTACATTTAGTATTATTAATCATACAACTATGTTAATTTATATTCAGAATTATTAATGATATGAACATGTTAATTTATATTCAGAATTATTAATGATATGAACATGTTAATTTATATTTTGTGTTATTAACGATATGAACGTTAATTTATATTTTGTGTTATTAACGATATGAACGTTAATTTATACTTAGTGTTATTAATGATACAAACATGTTAATTTTAGCGTTATTACTGATACGAACATGTTAATTTAATTTTAGCATTATTACTGATACGAATATGTTAATTTATATTTGGTGTTATCAAGGTTGAATTAAGGGTAAGTGATACCAACAATGGTACTTCCCCCCCTCAGCCTCTCATTGCTTAACTGACAAGACAATAAAACTCAATAAGTGCTGAAAGTGGAATAAAAGTTTGAAAATTTATAACCCTTCTTTAGTTTTCTTCCAGGTCAGACCCCACAACTATATTAAATAAAAACTTTTATTTTATTTATTTAACACATTAGGCATGAATCAAAATCAAACAATGACTGAGGCCTTTTATTTATAAATGATGAGGGAGATCACTTTGATTAACAATAATTAAAAATAATTATTTTTATTGTATATTTGTTTTGACTCTGAGTTAACAATTCTCACTTTCATGTCAACAACAATGAAAAAATTTACTGAAAGCCCTTTTATCAAACAAGTTCTCACTTTGAACTTAAAACCCTGTAAGTAAATTATTTACTTATACCTTAATATTGATTTAAATTTTAAAAAGTTTTATTCTAAACTTTTTAACTGCAAAGTCTTTGATCAAGTTCTCAAAACTAATTTGACGTAACGAATCTGCTTCTGTTCTTAACAGAGACAAGGCATCCAGCCGTTTTGTCACATAGTTGTTGGGATTTTTAATATGCTTGAGTTGAGAAAATGATTGCTCATTTGTGACCATTAATGTTAAAATATATGCAATGCAATGTCTACATTTGGAAATGCACACTTAATTTTGTCTTTTGAAATTATTTTATAAAGTTCAGCATGACTGAATTTGGTTTTTACAGTTTTTGTTGCAATAAATTTATGGCTGAAGCTTGGAAGAGAGATTAGTGTCCAGGTCCTCTTGGTAAACATCAGTTAGCTCTCAGGAACATTGAGAGTACCTTTCAGCTGATGAAGTGACATCATTTGACACATCACTAAGGAAAGAAAATCTATTTGTTATTTCTTTATACACCTCTCCTCACTTGAGTTTCTAGTTTGTCAACAATTGTGTAGAAGGTGGTGATATGAAATTTATCTCTGTTTTCAGATCTTTGTCATTGAGTACCTTCTTTCTGACATGTTTGTGAGTCTGAGCTACACTGTAATCAACATCTGGTAGTATTTCCTTTGCAACTGCTTTAAATCTTTAAAATCATCCCTTAGTTGGTCAGCTAATGACCTGTACAGATCTGTACATGTTTTTAAGTTCACATTCTCATTTTGCAGAACTTGCTTTGCAAAACTTTTACAAAATCTCATCCAACATGATCAACATAAAAACAAATTCTAACTCTTGCATCTTATTTGCAATATTGTCTTCAACTAGACATTCTAAACCTTCCAATATCTTAAAGACTTCAAAATTGCTGTTGTTGCCATAGCATTTGCTTCCCATCTGGTGTCAGAGAGGGATTTTAACACACTTTCATTTCCAAGACAAGCTTTAAGAATTTTACACCAGCTGGTCGAGGCTGAAAAAAAAATGGAGCAAATGCATTGTAGATAAAAAAATTAACTGCTACTTGACAGCAATCAACAGCACTTTGGCCTACACCAGATTTAGTGAATGGGCTACACAAGGCACATATATGGCAAACTTATTTTCTTCTAAAACATTCTGCTGCATCCCATTAAAAAGCCCAGACATGTTAGCAGCATTGTCGTAAGACTGACCCCTACACTTTGAAAAATTAAGTTTGTAAATTTCATGTAAGTACTGCAATACCTGGTTTGCCATTTCCTCACCAGTATGGATTTTCAGTTCCAGAAAGGTTAAAAAGCGTTTAATAGGCTGCCCATCTTTTAAGTATCAAAGTACAACACTTATCTGATCTGTATGTGATAGATCTGGCATTGAGTCAACTGACAAGCTGAAATAACCAGAAGAATATACTTCATTAACAATGTGGACCTTCTAAGCAAATGATTCAGTGAGTTCTTCACAGATTGTTTTAGACAACTAAGAAGGATATTCTTTTCCAGAATTTCTATATTTTGGAATATGCCCTGTTAAAAATGGATCAAACTGACTCATAAGCTCCAGCAGCCCTTAACAATTTCCATTCTGCAGTGAACCAGATTTTTCATCTGTTTTTCAAAAGCCAGTCCGTATTCAGCTAATGTAAGAATAATGGCTATTACATGTTCCAAGACATGTTCCCAGCAATTACACTCTTCTTTAATTTGTTTTTCCAACTATTGTTACAAGCGTAAATCTTGTCTGTGAGTTAAGTATGTTTCAGAGTTTCAGTGAGTAGTGCTTCTTTCATGATGATCAATTACAATAGTATTTCGCCAGTCATTGAACCCTTTTCTTTCAAGAAAATGCAAATATTTAAGCACAAAGTGTTTACAAACAAAGAAGTAAACTGACCCTGTAGATGGTGAATACAATAACCACTCTTTCTTGTACTGTTCACCATTGGCTTTTACCCCAAAGAAAAGTTTTTGCAAACATTATCTCATTGGTTTGCCACTATTGAAAGTATGGCAAGATTTGCCAAAAGGCTCATTGTGGTGTTGACAGTCAGTGGATGCACAAGCAATTCAATAAGCCACACCATCAGGAGAGAAATCGAGCCACAACCCTGGATCTTTTGCTTTAGTTTCTCATCTTTTGCAGATGGAAGCATTTTGTCCAATAGATTTTTATTTTCAGCAATTATTTCAACTTCAGACTGTCTTGTAAAACAACTTCCATTAGCATTAACCCTAGACATATCAGGAGAATTTGCAGGCACAGTGAGATCAGTCATGAGACTTGTGCCAGTTGAGCCAGCCTGTGATACCTTAATGTCATCATGGTGTTCTGACCCTTGAAGTGGGCAAAATGATACTTGTAGGTGTGGAGCTTGGTTCAACTTCAATCTTATTGGAGTCAATGCAGTACAAGTAACTTCTGATGGCAGAGATGGATTTTGATTTGGAAGATCATGTCTTGAAAGTTGAGTGAAAAAATTAGCTTTCCAGTCTTGGTCACTAAATCCAAAGCCTTTTGTTGGTTCATATTTTGTCAGTTTTCTCTTTTGTGCACCATTTAATTGAACATGTTTCATCTTGCATTTTGAAGAATATAGAAACAAAAATAAAAAAAATCCCAGAAAAGAATATGGATCATATATTGTTATAATGATTAGAAAAACACTGGAATTCATAAAGAAAAATGTTGGTAAAACAGTGAAACGTACTAAACTCTAGGTCTACATTTAACAAATATTGTCAGAAAGTTATCATAGGACCGAGGTCCATCAGCACAAAAACATGAATTCATAAATACTTCTATTGATTTGCTGCATTCTGATTGGCTGAGAAACATTCAAAACTGACGTCAATCCATTTTGGGAAAATTAGTTTTCAGTCATTGCAAAAGTTTTCTTAAGGCTGTTGCTATGGTAACTGTAAGCAAGAAGCAATGTCAATGGTAATATGCAAATCCATTGTGAGTCAAAAAGTATTCCAAAACAATTTGTGATCAATTGTAGTAGCCTATATATACAGTGATAATTCTGTACTGGTACGCATACATCACATATAATCAATTGTAAACTGTACTGCACATTGAACTACTAAATACTGGGTTAAGTCTAGGCTTAGAGTACCTTAATCCTAATCAAATATCTGAAGAATGAGTTATAACCTCAACTTTGAACTCAGTTTTGACCTGGGGACTTTACATGAGCCAACAAACCATGCACCAACGAAAAAGGCATATGTCTGAAACTTTATCTGCTAGTGTGGATGTGAAGGCAAATTCGAAACAACAACCTTAAATTGGGAATAGTCCACTTCATTATTCCAGACTGCAGTAGCATTTCTAGTGTACTTACACTAAACTAGTTATGGTATTTAGGCCTAACGTTAGGCTTGATGCTAATACATTGCAACTAAGGGCATTAACGTTAAGCCTAGTACTCAGTAGTACTAAACATGCTCACATGAACTTGTTCAATTCAGGCAATCCTAAATTGATTTTGTTGATTTGTTGGTTCTTTCCAGTATTTTTGTAATACCATGGTGCCACAGTACTGTACTACTACTAGTAGTTTAGTATATACACAACAATGTTAAGAGTCATGTTGTCCTACATGTCGAAGTCTCACGCAGTTTGACCTAAAAGGTCAAATTATCGCTTTTAGACTGCTCCAATTAGTCAGTTGTTTTACAAGCTTTTTCAGATATGTAATAGAACACATACTGATCTGAATTTATAGTCACAAAGTAGTTGAATTTCCCCTAAAACTTTGCCATTGTTGTCTCGGTGTTTCTGTCTCAGACTGTTCATTCATCTCATAAAATGGAAGAAGTAAGGTCACTATAAGTGTGATCTCTATTTTTGGGTCTAAAAATGACATATTTGACAAACGTTTGTTGGCTGTTTATTACTGAAGTAAATCTCAGCTTCAGATCTGTTTATATTATTACATAATCACAAGGAAATACATATATGTTCATGTTCTCTTATAGGGTACATGTAATCTATGAATAGTGGCATTGCTACAGTGGCTTTCATTTCTAATTTTTTTCTTGGTATGATAAATTTTAAAACATGCACTCTCACATAAAGGAGGTTTTTGTTTTTTTTACAGCAGTTTGTTTGAAGCCAAAAGGATGACAGCTCAGAATAGCTTCAGTGAGAAACACACTTATAAAAAATATTATAAAACACACATGATTAATACAATATTAACACAAGTGAAACTAAAACAAACGAGTTAATAACACAAATATAACATAGGAAAACAAAACTTATCACGTCTCTGTACACATCATAAGTCACCATTTTGTTTGACTTGTGTTTCTGTGGTAAAAGGTAAAACAGTTCCACTGCCTATAATTTCTAATAAATAGTCTAATAATAAATCCTAAGATATTATCTATATAAATGTAATAGTACTGCCTGATGTCTGTTGTATGTCAACGAGCTTCTTTGTGGGATGTCAATGGATCTTCACCAAAACTGGTATTGGGTCCATTGGGTGTTTATAAATTTCCAATTTTGTATTTTGTGGTTTTTAGCCACAATAGAAGGAATGACTGAGCAAAATATTTCATCTTCAAGGTCAGATATCACAACATATGATCATCTCTTACCTGAAGTTTTATCAACATTTTATACTGCTCTTTACAAAAATTTTTGCAAGTCAATGACTTCTTACTTCAGATGCATAGTTTAGTAGTTTCTTGAAACTTTAGTCACTCACCGAGCCAAAGAAAACATTTTTTTTTTAAGAATTTAGGGTAAAGTCGAACAAGAGAGATAAGGGCAATTACAAAAAAATCAACTAAAGTTGAGTGTGGTAGTGAAAGAGTTAGGACATGATAGCTGGGGAAAAACTCTGTGGTGCCCTCTTCCATTGGTGCCCTGTGCACGTGCTTATTTTGCTTAATGGTTAATCCAGGGCTGGGTGTTATTAATGATATGAGCATGTTAATTTATATTTAGCATTATTAATAAGAAGAACACCTTAATTTATATTTAAGGTTATTAACAATAAGAACATCTTAATTTATCGTATTTTCCGCCTAATAAGCCGAATTTCTGGCCCTAAATTATGGACCTGATTTTTGGGAGTCGGCTTGTTGGCCGATCACCAGCTTTGGACCAAAAAATACCGAAGACCAAAATCGGCCCCAAAATCATACCTTTGATCTCACAGTTACGGCAGAGTTATTTCAGTTGAATAAACTTTATTTATTAATAGAAAAAGGTCTATACATTACGAATGACGTATTCATAGAAATAACAAAATTCATGAAAAATACACACTTTAATCTCAGAAATTTATTAAAATTCATCATTTTCATCGTCAGAAGCACCAAATAATAGATTCCAATCCTCAGCAGAGACCTGGTCATCATACGGGTCATTCTCTGGTATTATTAGCTGAGTGAGTGGAATGTTGTCTTCCTCGTCGTCGTCCAACCACAACATATCATCTTCCGTTCCATCCATTGCATTTGAGATGTTGCATTTTTTAAATGACTTCTCTACAGTTTCAACACTAATATCGTCCAACGATTTCACGACCCACTCACAGACGGTAGCAAGTGATGCAGCGCGCATATTTCCGGCAGCAAGTTAAACTTTGATTGCCGGAAACCATCCACTCATTCCAGCATTGACGGAGCCTGTCTTTAAAAGGTTTATTTAAACACACATCTAAGGGCCGTATCTCAGATGTCAGCCCGCCGGGAATAACTGCAATATCGGTATTGCATCTTTTGATCGCGGCTTTAACGTTTTCACACAGGTGGGACTTAAACATATCCCAAACGAACAGAGATCTAGATTTCATCAGTCCGCCAGGACGACGCGCCCACACTTCGTTAATCCACTTGATGCATCCTTCGTCATCCATCCATCCGTTTCCTTGCATATGGACGATCACTCCTTTAGGAAATGTTTTTCTTTTGAAAATTACCATAGGCGGTAATTTTGTCCCATCAGCAAAGCACGTTAAGACTACAGTGAAACATTATTTCTCGTGGCCCGTTATCTTAACCCAAACGGTTTTCTCGCCAGCTTTGTTAATGGTTTTGTTTCCGACCATATCAAAAAAAATCGGAGTCTCGTCCATATTCCCAGTCATTTGTAGTGGGTAGTTGTGTTTTTGGTGATGATGAATGATAAATTTCTGGAACGAGGTGATTTTATCATCCAAGTCACTTGGCAGTTTCTGCGCGATCTTCGTTTACTCTCAAAGTACAAGGCTGTGTCACTTCATGAAGCTGGTACACCAGCTGTTGGCTGCCTTAAAGTCTCTTGAATTTTCTTTATTTCGACCAGCCCACTTTAGTGCAAAAATACGGATCTGGGCACACGTGACAGTCAGGCCACTCTGCCGGTTTTCATTCACCCATGTCGCTATATCTTCTTCCAGTTTTGGCTACTTTGGTTGATTTTTCTGGTTACATTTACTTGTTTTCGACATTTCTTTTAGCACACATTATGCTTTCTTCCATTCACGGACCTGTTTTTCAGCCTCGGCTTATTAACCGGAAAATACGGTATATTTAGTATTATTAATGATATGAACATCTTAATTTATATTAAGCATTATTAATTATAAGAACACCTTAATTTGTTCCTTTTTAATTAAATTTAATGTTATTAACTCTATAAACATCTTAATTTAATTTTAGTGTTATTAACGATATGAACATCTTAATTTAATTTTAGCATCAATATTAATGATAAGAACATGTTAATTTATATTTTGTGTTACTAACAGAAGAAGTATTTCTATCTTAAGTTGTATTAAGTGAGGGTTTTAGTTTTCTTCATGTCTTATTATCTCCTCACAATTTTATAAAGCATTAATTTATAACTTTAGCTGAAGATAATTTTACTGGTTGATTCTAATTCCAAAGTTTTATTTTCCTATATCTCAATAATACAAGTTTTAATTTTGATGAAAATGTCCTTGTAATCCAACTGCTGAGTTTACTTAATTTTTATTTGTGTCTGTTCATCCTTCTTTTAGCCTCGTGCTGTTTATGCCAAGGACGTGTTAGACATAGAACAATTCTCTACTGTGAAAGGAATGAATCTCGACAACAATGATTTAAGTTTTTACAATCAATTTAACACTGGGCGTGTGTCAATACCCTGGCAAAATGAGGTATGGAAAATTTTATTATTCTTTGATATTTATTTATCTGAACTGTGGCTAATGGTAAAGAAAAATGTTTATAAATAACAGTGAAATTCAATTGTGGTTCACACATACTGTTCTGTATACCTCCAGCAACGTGAATTTTGTTTTTATAAATCTGTCTGATAGTACTTTATTACTTAGTTCTTTGAAGGTTTAAACCAGCTGTCTTAACTTCAGTTCCTATATCAGTAGCATAGTGCAAGGTCATGTTCAGTTTAGTTTTTAAACTAATGAATACCACACATTCTGTCTCTTAAACTAAGGAATACTCCATATTCTATCTCTAAAACTGAGGAATACTCCATATTCTGTCTCTAAAGCTGAGGAATACTTCATATTCTGTCTCTAAAACTGAGGAATACTCCATATTCTGTCTCTCAAACTGAGAAATACTCCATATTGAACACTGTTGTTTAAAGTTAACTTGTACTGGTGAATGAACACTGTTGTTTAAAGTTAACTTGTACTGGTGAATGAACACTGTTGTTTAAAGTTAACTTGTACTGGTGAATGAACACTGTTGTTTTAAAGTTAACTTGTACTGATGAATGAACACTGTTGTTTAAAGTTAACTTGTACTGGTGAATGAACACTGTTGTTTAAAGTTAACTTGTACTGGTGAATGAACACTGTTGTTTAAAGTTAACTTGTACTGGTGAATGAACACTGTTGTTTAAAGTTAACTTGTACTGGTGAATGAACACTGTTGTTTTAAAGTTAACTTGTACTGGTGAATGAACACTGTTGTTTTAAAGTTAACTTGTACTGGTGAATGAACACTGTTGTTTAAAGTTAACTTGTAGCGATGAATAATATTCTGTATTTTTATTTTACAGATTATTGAAACAGGATGTTTTAAGGAGTTGAATGTTTTTAGTGGTAATGACTCACCTTCAGATGATCTCAACTTAGATAAACCTCCTCAACCATCAGTTCAAGGGTGTTTTCCATTTAGAAAGAAAACAGAAAAACAGGTAATGAGAAATATCAAATGTCTTGAGTATAAATATGGATCTTTCAGTCAGTTTTAAAAAAATAGGTGATTATAAAAATATGAGTTGTTTCACTGTCACTATAATAGTTGGTATAAGATGTTGTCAGTGATGACTGTATGTCCATGTTCTAACAAACTTAGGACAACTCATTCCTCAGTATATTTGTAGTATTTTCTTACCTCAACACTACAAAATGTTTAGATTTAATGTTTTCTAGTGTATGATAACAACAAAATATTTAGTCTGATTCCTTGAATATTTTGAAAATAGTCTTTCTTTAGAAATAGTAAATTTGATAAAAGCGTGCGCTTTGCAAAAATGCTTGGGATCTGGGGTTTCATATGTTTGTGTTAAATTGAACCTAACATGATGAAGGTTTATTATAGGATTACTGAAATTGGTTAATTATATTTTCACTGATGCAGTCATATCTATTTAAACATACAGCTGGAAATATCATAAAAGTTCAAACACTTTACCTGATGTGTATATTTGTTATATCTGACGTGTATTAATGATGTCCTATTGTTGGGTTGTTACATTCCTAAGATGTTAATTGTTATTAAATGATCTAAAGGTATTATTTTGTCTATCAACAGAAAATTGTCACACCCAGATGCAGAAGGCTTAACACTTAACATTTTTCCTCTTGGTTAAAAGAGACAAGATTGTTCCTGGTTATCTCAGTGTACTCAACATTCCCGAATAAACCAGAATTGATGTCGTACATGAAACCAGTACCGTTAAGTCAACTTGTTATTCATTCAGTCGTCACAAACCCGGTGTATTCCTGTATGAATGTCAGTAGTATTTAATTATCTTATCAGTGAACTATGAAAAGAAAAACTTTACAGGTGTTTCTGAGAAGTTAAAATGTACTTCATGGTGCTCAATTTTTTCAACTACCTGTCTGTAAACTTGTATTACAACAAGTTGAAAGGCCTGTAAATATGTAATAGTACGTGTTTACCTATTTTTTTTTGTGTGGGTTTAGGTTTGAAACAAAGTAGAAAAGTACATCATAGTGTGTATTTATGGCTTTTTTTACACAAATATCAGTTCAGTCACTTATCTTAAAAGATTGATATGTTTTTTTAAAATTTTGTCATTAACCTTATTTCTCAATTTGTATAGGTTTTCCATTTTCTAATGAAACTAAACCTTGTAAGTCAGTTCCTTGCGAATGTTTTAATTGGTTTCAACCAAAGGAATGTTATTTTATTTATTTAGTTTGTCAGAGTGGCAGGAAACCTCTGAGTTGCTTTGTTTCCTAAGAGGAATTAGCATGTATTCTACACACCTTCTGATCTGATTAGTTACTAAGTAGAGATGTTTATGTAAGCCAGCTGCACTGTTTATTTCAAGGATCTGTTTCCAGTGTAATATTCTTCAAATGAAAAGATTGTTCGATAATTAGAAGCATTTCTTGTGTATAAGCAGATATTATAATATTATCATTCATGGAAAATGTGAAAAGAATTCTTATAACTAGCAGTGCTTTGATATCATGAAAAACAGGTTTCTAAACCACACAACTAAAGTATTGGCCATATCACAGAGATAACGTTACAATTTCACTATTCAGAATGAACCATAAAAGTCAACTAGACTTGTATTTATTTACTAACATGTCCTATTATAAACTTTGAAAATGAGCTATAAATAATTTTCTGTTTGATTCAAAATTCTCACTACAAACCCGGTTAATAAAATTTATATTTCGCCAACATTTCAGTGAATATTTAACTTTTTCAGTGATATAAGACATTGACTTTGAAAGTTATTAATAGTAGACCCAGGTACAGTATCTTGTATACGAGGTGCTGGTACATTTCTATAGTTTACAACTGCTGGTTATTGATACAGTAAGAAACCAATAGATCGATTGGAAATGTTATTTTTACACACCTCTGATTTGTAATCAGAAATTAGTATATTAATTTGGTAAAAGTTGCATTTTGTAATTGTTTGGTTGATTTTAAAGCAAAACCACATTGAGCTATCTTACGTCTACACTGGTAATCAGATCTCGGATATTAATGTTGTAAGTTCATAAACGTACTGCAGTCTCGCTGGACTACAGTTTGTGATGTTTAACTTAATTATAAATCCGTGCCATATTGTAGTCGCCAGGCAGTAACTATAACAATATGGAACACTTGCGTATTATTACATATTATTCCGGTTTATAAGACTATATTTTTCAAAACTAGAGGGCAGTTTCGCAACAAAATTATGGGAAAAAAATAAGTTATTTCTAGTACAAAATAAAGCTGCGATGAAGAAACGTTGGCCGAAATACGTTTCTGTTTTTTTCCCTAACGTGTAGAATGGTGTTTTGTGTGTGTACGGTACTGGCTCGTTACATTTTTTATCTCATTTAGACTGGATCTCTTCATCAACGTGTACTTTTAGAATATATGATTATAAAATCCTGTGATCCAAGCGCTTTCTTCCAGCGGATATTTCTTCATCATGGAAACCAAAAGCTTAAAGAAGGTTTTGTATCATTATCTTACTTTGATTTTTATAACCTGTATGTGTTATTGCAGTGTCTTCATGAATGTGACTGGTTATTATCCTAAGTAGATGTCCTTGCACTCAAGACATTAAAAAACAAACAACCAACCTTGATCTGTTGAAATTTGAAAATGTGAAATACCTTCTTATCCTAATAATTGGTTTAAACCTTAACTTTGATTTGTGGGAAGACATTTTTAGATAGTTTTATACTTATTACCTAGTTTTCAGTCTGTTTAACTGTGAATAGAAAACAACTGTTCCTTTTCTCCATTTTTCCATACCTGTTTCGTAAAACTTTTTGGATTTTTTATGACAGTGGTAGAAGATATATTTGTATGTATTTAAAACAGGCTGTGCATACTTTGAAACAGAAACTGACAATTTTCATAAAGTTTTATTTGTATTTTAGCTGGGTAAATCTATCAAAATGTGGGTATAATTATAGATTTCATTTCTCAAAGGTTTCCAATCAGGGACTTAAATCCTGGGGGGATGGGTGTGATAATCTCACCCTTTATTTATATTTGGTGGTGGTATTGTGCATACAATCATCCCCCCTATAGTTTGGTCTGTTGAATTGTTTTATTGCATCACAGGCCTACAAATTGTGTGTGTGTTCTTACCAATTGAATTACATAATTAGGCCTAGATGTAGGATTTTTCCGTAGCCGAAATGTACATCTTTAATATAGGCGTGCTTCTAAGCTTTTCGATCGAAGCGATAGTTCGTAAGTATCAGACAGTAGGCCGAAGTATACATGCAAGTATCGTGGCAATAAGATCACACTTACTGCATGTGTACAGCTTTCTGGTTTTCAGAAATGACAAAGGTTGTGTTTGTTCGGTTTCGTAATCGTTTCGTTTAATGGTAACACATTAAGGTGTTGACTGAAGTGGCGAATCGGCAGGGGTGCTACGGCGGGAGTTTTCCAAACGTTTAATTTAGGCTACAGACTATTGCTAAAATAGGAAGAATTATTAGAAAGGAAAAAATATTTTTTTTATAATCTTGTTTTACGTTACGAGTGTGTCCCCCAGTGGCTCAGCGTATGCGGACTCACACGCTAAAATCCGGGTTTCGATACCCGTGGTGGGCAGAGCACAGATAGCCCATTGTGTAGCTTTGTGCTTAATTCAAAACAACGTTACGAGTGCTAACTTTTATCATGATTTATTTTGTATCGAGCGAGATTTCTGTTTTCAAATTGGAATTTACAATTAAAAATTTACGTATAGAAAGAAGGGAAGCTACTATACAAACGTCAGTTGGTGTATATTTAACTGTAAGTTTAAAAAGATCTTTTGTGGAGTTATTTAGTCCTGTCGTTGTTACGTCTATTAGAGTTAACTACTTGTGTGTTATCTGTAAGTTTAAATGAACGACGACAAAAATTAACAAGTAACGAACGTACGCTAGTTTCTGATAAAAGTATTTCAGACAGTAGGTTTCACCAGAAAAAATCTGTGGAGACTGAGTGACCAATGTAAGATTCCGGGATTTGATTGACAGCATATGATTTGACGGGTTTTAACATGCAAACATCTCTTTCAAAGGAAATGCAAAGAGAAACTTGAATACGTTTTATCATATTACAATTAGAATTTATTTAATGCAACTTGGTATAAAAACTTTTTATTATTTGTTTATTGTTAGTGAATAAAGAACAGTTTACAAAATCGCCAAATGGATATTATGTGAATGTTTGAAATACACTAGATATACAGAATAAAACCGTTAAGACGTTGTATAAACGACGTTCAAAATTACGTGCAGTTTTAAAATCTTACAAATACGCTTTTGTTCTAAGCCTTTGATCTGACGAAAAGAGTTAGACCTGAACGTTATTTTCGAGAAATAAGTACACATATCAACGTATTATATGTTGTATAAACGTGTTATCTATTTATAAATATACGAACGTTATATATATATATACACACACGTGTTATTTAATTTCGCATGTGCAGCCATCTAAATTCATTGTCGTTAAACATTGTTGTATCTACGTTATCGCCTTGGTAACAGGATGATAGAAACGTTTCATGGTGCAACTTGAAATAAATATTCCTTTCCAAAACTTAGCTTCTATAGAATATAAATAATATCCATAATATATTAATATATACTTTTCGAATTGTGAATTTTTTTTTACATTTTGAGCGCATTCTAAGAAATATCAAACAAAACCATATTGGCATCGAATAATATTCCAGGTTAATATTTTAACATATTTGAATATTTTTATTTATACATTGAAGATAGAAATGACACTCAGATTGTATGTAACGGATTGGCCAAGTTTCACAGTTAAGACAATTTTTAATATCTTACGCAGATATTATTGGGTGCTAAAGTATTGTTTTCATTATTACTTATATATATATATATTTATCATTAATAAGACAGACTTAAACGAGAGGAAATGGTACCAGCAGTACAATATAAGGTCTACCCATGTCAGTTCAAGCGAGTGACACGTTCTCAAACAGCTTTCCATCGACTTCCAGTAGGTGGCTTACTAGTTTACTTTGTCAGTCGGAATTTAACACAGAAATTCATTACACTACGTAACAAATTTTGTTCCTGGATAGCGTGTGTTATTTTTTAACTGCATATATTGTAAAAGTAGAGAAAATGGCCATTATTCCCTTCAAACTTTTCTTTTGTGAGCTGGATAATGAAATTTAGAATGAACATATTTCCTATGTAAAACGGGTAAATTTGCACATTTTTTATTCACATAAATTATGAATAAAACAACACATGAATCAAGATTTACATGTTTCAGGGGGGATGGAAGGCATACATCCTCCCTTTATTTTAGGTGGGGGAAATGGTGCACACAATCATCCCCCTACAGTTTTTTGTCTGTTGAATTATTTTATTGCATCGCAGGCCTACAAATTGTGTGTTTGTTCTTGTGTTCTTACCAATCGAATTACATAATTACACTTAGAAGGTTTCCAGGAATATACATCTTAATATAGGCGTGTTCAGTTTTCGATCTAAGCGATAGTTCGTACGTAGGCTTTATCCAGTAGCCGAAGGAAATACATCCTTTAGCATATAGGGTTGTACATTCTAAGTTTTCGATCTAAGCGATAGTTCGTAAGTATCAGTCAGTAGGCCTAAGTATACGTGCAAGTATTGTGGCAACAAGATTACTCTGTGACTGCAGCATTCAGGTTCACGTAATCAGAAATTATCAATTTGCGAATTGAACAGTCCACATAAGTGGTTGCAAAAATCACCCCCCCATTGGTTGTAAAAATTTACGCCCCTGAATGTATTTATACTAAAATTATACAAAAATGAAAAAAAAAATGTTTAGAAATGAGTAGCTTTTCGAGAATTGCGACTGTAATGTAAATCAATTTCACGTATGAACCTCTAGATATAGTCTCCCGTCATGTTTTCGTTATACGCTCCCAGGTCACAAAAGCAAAGTTTGAGAAGAGAAATAGGTTTTTTTCCATTTAGTTTAGGCATAAGCAATTGCGAAATAACATTTTCTACCCAGGAACAAAAAGTAAAAATTTTTTTTATCACATATTTTATTATTTATTACATATAACATTCATGGTCTAATGTAATAAAATGGAACAAACCAGTGCGAAACAACAGGATTAGATAATGTTTGTAAAGATTCTTTTTATATGTGGTTGAAACGTATCTCTTTGAAACAAAACTTTTTTATTATAAAAGTAAATATTTTTTTAAAAATAAAATCAATCTTATTTCCATGTAAGTTATAAATAGTTTCTTGAAATGATTATGGATACTGTTTTTTATGATGATACAATTCGCCGAGCAGGGCGTGTACTTCCTAGAGTGTATGATTTACGTCTCTTTGCCACAAAATTGATTCTGGCCCTAAAAGCCGAATACGCATGAAATCCCACAATTAAACTGAAGTAACCCCAAACTAGGCGGTGGGTACTATTGAAAAGCTACCTTCTGTCTAGTTGGCCTGTGTAGTTGTACACAAAATAAAAACATTAACGTTCACGATAAACAGTGATCAGAGTGTTGAAAGCTAACCGAAATTAAATATAAATATAATATTTCGGGCACCATCGTGGAGAACTAATAATTACTTCTCAATCGTAACATTATCCCAAAGTACAGCAAACTACCAAATTTTAGATTGGTTACTTATGATGAATGAGACGGTCCTTTCACGTTTTTAAACTTTACAATTGTTACATGGATATAATTAACACCGAAACTCTCAACACAGTTTTTAAAATAACATTGGTTAATCTGTTTTTCTTCATCTACGCCATAAAAGCGTTAAAACTCGATTATTTATAATGTTTGAATAACGTCACAACATATAGTAACATAACGAGGTTCAATTGCAAGTCTTTTTGTTTTTGTTTTTTACAGACTATGTATTCCAATTTACTGTTACTCAAGTCATTTAAAAAACATCATCTTTATCTTCCCAAATCCATGGACGCCGTTTTTGGGACTTATGGATCTTTTCCTTCATTTATCCTCACCCGATCTATGACTCTTGGGCTTTGTGCATCCAGTAATAACACGAAAAACGTAGTTGTTACAAAACTTTGCGTATGCACGAAAAACGATGTCAAAAGGATTTAATTCACAAGTCGACTTCGCTGATCACGTCTCTTTGGAACCTCACCCCTCAAAAAATCACGTGTTTAGTCCAACACAAATACAAGTTAATGGCTTACACCTAATTCGTTTTTTCTTCAAATACACGATTATTAGGCCATAGTTTTTTTATCACAAATGTAATAACTTTTTCATGTATACAACAGAAATATATTCATAGAAGTCAAAAATGATCTTTATTAAAATAAACGTGTCAATAAAATATTATATAATTGAACATATCTTATTTTCACTGTTATTCCTGAACTCGTCTGTGGTTTATTTGGTTAATATTACTACTTGGATTAGTCCATCACATTCCAAATAAATAATCGCATTTGGTAATTAATTTATTTAAAGTTCGTCCAAATAAATAATTTATTAAACTTTCTACTGTACAGTATCATTCACAAAATCTGGTCATAACGTTATAATTGGACTGCATTATTAAATCAGATTTATACTTCAAGTTTACAACACTTTACAAAATTCGGTAACAGTCCACCTAAAATAAAATTGGTTGGTTCACTATCTGGTTGACCATTGATTATTTACATTTCTCTTCCAGGAAACAAATGTTTTGTAACAGTTGTTGTTGTTGTTTTGAATTAAGCACAAAGCTACACAATGGGCTATCTGTGCTCTGCCCACCATGGGTATCGAAACCCGGTTTTTAGCGTGTAAATCCGCAGACATACCGCTGAGCCACTGGGGGGCGTTTTGTAACAGATAAACCTTCATACTGAACACTAGTTTTTAATAGTTACATGTCTTGTTACTGTTCATAAGTTATAGCAGGGGTGGACAATTCCATGGCCACAAGCCACATGTGGTCAGTGGATAGCACAATTGTGGCCAGTTCGAATTTGGTAATCAACTTTTTCTATCATTCGTTTTTTATTGTAAATTTGGTAATCAGCACTTGCACTGCCTCACGTCATCACTAATGTCGCGCGCTTCATCACTCCGCTCATTTTGTAACGTCAGTCTAGTTTAGATGTTTGTTACCGAGTGAGAGTTGTTTTGCATGCGGTTTCAAACATTTTAATTGTGCAGCTTGTGATTAAATATATTTTGCATTTAATCCCATTATACGAGTAAGTGGATAATTCGAAGACAAAATATCCAGATGACGGTAAACACTTAGGAAACAATTTAATTGATTCTGTCATTACTGCCGAAAAGAGAATGTCACGTAACTGAAAACATGTGAAACGATAATTTAATGAAATTTGTAGCGATTGAAACCAATCATTAACCAATGTGTGTTTTGTGTAACGTTTTTAATAATAACAATAAAGTATACAACTTTAAGTAACACTAATAATTTTTACAACGAATCTGATGTAAAATATCCAGTTGATAGCAAAAATCGTATGAATGAAATAAGCCATCTGAAAGTACAACTTCATGAACAAAAGGGAGGCCTAAAATACTTTTATCATCGATGAAACTAGTTATGTTAGCTAGCTATAAAGTAACTTGGATTCTAGCTAAAGAAAATAAATTATTTTCCAATGCTGAACTAGTAAAAGAAATATTGATTTTGGTCATTGAAAATTCTGTTGGAGAATTATGATTCAAAAATAAAAGATATTCTTCAAAAGATAAATAATTTACAATTAAGTCAAAAAACAATTATCCACAGAATGTTAGAGTCAGTAAAAACATAAAAAATCAGTTGCTTTAACAACTAAAAAACTGTTTATATTTTTCTTTTGGGTTCAATATGTAACTTCAGATCTTCAAGTGAGGAAAGAAATATTTGGTCTTTGTGAATTACGAGATCGAACATGTGGAAAAATCATCATTGAAAAATTTCCTGAAATGTAAAAAAAAATTCAATCTGGATTTTATAAAAACTGGTTTCTATCACAACAATCGGTGCTCCCTCTCTGGCTGTGGCAAAATTAGAATGTTTCTCTTTTGAAGAAGCATTTAATTGAAAATAATGTGAAGTCCATCTTTCCATTGCATTTTGCATCAGGAAATTTATATGCTCAGATGTTTAAAAGTGATGAATTGAAATATTTGATGGACACTGTTGTAAAAATTGTGAATTATATTAGAAGTGGAAGCTCTCTCATCCATCGACAGTTTGTTGAGTCTTTGAAGAAAAGCAGTGACTGTACTTTTGATGATTTTACTGATTTGTAATGTAACATGGTTAAGTAGAGGAAAAGTCTTGGAACGATTTACTTCCTTATTTCCTGAAATAAAAGAGTATCTTAATGAAAAAAGTAAGAATGAAAATTTTCCTGAAATTGAAACTTTGTCATAACAGTGTGATTTACACTTTCTGTGCAATATGATGGCTCACTTTAATAAAAAGTTTCAAGGAAAAGATAATATAACAAGTGAACAATCACAGTCTATTCATGAATTTTAATTAAAGCTAAACCTCCTTGCAGAACAATTACAAAAGAATGATTTAACACATTTTGTAAAGTTGAATAGTTTTCTAGAAAACAATAAGGGCTATGATTTCTCTGATGCTAAAGATGATCTTTATGTAAACTGGATCAAAAGTCTCAAAAATTTGAATCATGTTTCTTCGAATTTAAAAATTTGAAATTGATATTTGAATTTTTGCATGATCCATTTCAATTTAACTTAAGAAATTTCCATAAGGAAATAACATCTTTTTTGTCTTTGGATAAAAGTGGATTTGAAGAAAAGGTGCTTACCCTGCAAATTGTAAAACACATAAAAAGGTAAATAAAAATGTTCTTCTAGAGAGATCCGGTTCATTATTGTGATAAATGACAGTATTTCAAATTTAAAGAAAGCAATTTCAAAATTATTTTCCATATTTGGTTTCACATGGATGTGTGAGTCAACATTTTCTATGATAGATTTTCTTATGTCTAGATACAGATCTTAGCTTACTGACATAAATTTAGAGGCAGAGTTGAAAACCCCCATCAATTTTCACATTGAAGATCAGTTGAAATGCAATTATTTTGATTAAACTAACATCTTTCTTTTTTTGAATAGTGTGGCCAGTGTTGTTTTCATTAGTTACAGTTGTGGCCACTATGAAAAAATTAGTTGCCTCTCCCCAATCCAACATGTAATTTTACCTGACAAATCTGTGCTGTAACTGGATAAGTTTTAAAACAAAACATAGATAGATGAACACACGAGAAATTAAAGTTCAAATCTGGCCAGCACCAGGATAAGTAAGAGTTTGTATTTCACTGACTCATACAAGAAAATACATTCAGTTTTATTTACAACTTCTCAGTAAATAAAATATTATGGTTTTAATAAGTAGAATTAAACATAACACAAGTAAATTTCAGTAAATATTCAATCATTTGGCAGTAAGAACATTTCATATGTAAACAGTCTAATATCATATCAAATATTCCTTCCTTAATTTAATAATCACGTACATGACAGAGATAAATAAACTGTTTATGAAGTTGTATCACTGAGATAAGTGAAGTAGTTTTGGTGTAACACATGGCAAGACTCCCTCCAAGCTCACGCTAAACACAAACTGATGTACTTGTTACAGTGTAAATAACCAAACTACGTCCTCTTAGCAACAGTATGAAAATATCTCACTTTGTTGCCAACAGACATTACATCTGAAATAAAAAAAAGTATACATAATGGAGTTTTTTTGTGTTAAGGTGAAATGAAAACTTTATAGAAATATATCTGAAAACTAAATTACTATCTTCTGTTATCTGGCATACCAATGTTAGATGTAGTTCTTTCAAGGTAGGCAAGCGGCCCCTGAAGGCCACCTTGATGCTGTTGTGGATCTCCAAATTGGCCACCCTGGGGCATTTGTGATGGATGAGTCACCATGCTCTGCTGCTGGACCATACCAGGATGCATGTTTGGAGGATGTTGTAATGGCAGTTGGTGACTGGTCATTTGATGAGGATGTGTTATGGGAGATGCTCCTTGGTGCTGTGGTGGTACAGGTTGGCAAATTCCTTGCTGTTGTTGTGCTGGTGAAGGAGTGGGATGATGCGACAGTCGGGGAGAGGCCGAGACCTCTGCGACTAGGCTCTGCCAATAAGAGATCTTCTCATTGTACTTTTGTAAGAGCTGTTCTTTACGAGCAAGTTCGTTTTTCAGTTCGTTGATATCCTGGAAAATTAATATCTCTAATTTTAATGTCATAATTGTAAAGTTCATATTTCTATACAGTTTAATAACTCAGAAAATGAAATTTCCAATATGCTCTCCCTTCATACGTTTTTATTATTAAATAAAAGGTATTCACTGACCTCAATAACAAACTGTTCTGGCTTCTGTGTTGAAAGAAGAAGTCTTTTTTGAAGAAAGAAGCACTCCATTTGTTTGGCTAGATCCAGAAATCTTTGAATAGTTTGTTCCACACCTTCAAATAATAAATAAATAACTTTTTGTAATGTCAAGGATTGATTTTTATATTTTAGAAACAGAAACTTTATAAAACTATCTTTTTTCTTTCTCTAAACTCGTCACAAGTTTCCATGGTTATATCAACAATATCTAGAGATGAAGTCATACTTATTGTGAACATGTGATTAAATTACTAAAAAGAAAAGAAAATTGTTCCTTTGCAGCTTAATCATTTTACTTGTCTAACCAAATCTGTTATTTAAAAATGTTTTGAAAAAGCATTCCATTTATTTAACAGTAAAATAATTTATGATATTTTACTGGTAACACCTTTATTAACTTGTAATAGCTTTCTGCAAGTTTCCTTTCCTTTGTTTTTTTTAAAGTTATGTAATTCAGTTTATTTAATACTTAATTTTAGGCTAGAAATAAGTCTACCTGTTTTCACTTCTTCAGAGTCTCGAACATTGAAATGATCCGGGTTAGTGAGAGCAGCTAGACAGGCCTGGAAAAAGAAACAAGTTCTCTCATGAAGGCAAACTTAAAGCAATGCCCCCTATATCTCATCAGTTTCACTCGATTAAAATTACACACAGTATATTTCAAAAGACACAATTTAAGTAACACTAACAAATTATTGATTTGTAAAATAATGTTTAAAGACTAAGATATTTTCAATTAGTCACTTTTATTTAAAATGGCAGCAGTGAGCTTTATTTATCCAAATATTTAAATCACACAAAAAAGAAAATCTGGTCTGATATACCCAATAATTACCTTATGTACAAATTGCAAAAATCATAGAAACATATTTAAAGGTTTTGACTCTTAACAAAAAAAAAAGTTAAACAATGCAAAAGAATAATGTCAGTCAATGTGGTCAGTTGTAATATTTAGAATGAAATATAAATATTCCTAAATGAAACAAATACACATATTACTCTTACTAAAGGTGAAAATTCATAATAGTACCTGCTTAAATTATATACAGAATAATGAGAGTGATCAGAGACACAGGTTTGGTCTATCACATCATGTTACGAACTTTGTATAAAAAGATATGTCTACCTCATCACGTTTATGAAATAACTTTATATAAAAAGATATGTACATCATGTTTATCAAATAACTTTATATAAAAAGACACAAACATTGCCTTGGTCACAAAACAACTATTGATCAGATGAAATAAACTTGTTACAATAAACTGTTTACAACAGTGAAATAACAGTATGATAAGCAATAATAAACCAAACATCCACTAGAGGATTTGAGAAACATCAAAATATTTAGTACATTATTATAAAGGTAATTTGTGATTCCTGTGAAAGTACAAGCATCTATATGTAGAGTCAACAAACAACAAATTTCAAGTGATTTATTAAAAAGTTTGAATGTTCTAATTACTAAACTAACACTAGCATTCAATTTTCTCTCTGCAATTAAAATAAAGGTTACAAAGGAAACCAAGCCTCATGACTTTCCTTCCAGAGTTTTAATCGTTACTTCATTTCTCTGCACTACATGAAAAACAGTTTCTATTTTTTGTAATATCCAACTTAGCATATTTAAAAATCTATCCTAGTTATTACAAAAAGTATCTGTAAACACATCACATTCTCTGACCAGTTTCAAAATAATTATATGTAAATACTTGTTAGTATCAACTCCACTATTTTTAATGCAACTTTTCAAAGATATATATCACAAACAAGATGGATTCTACTACACAACAACTCTAACATTCCACTGCTGTTTTAAGCACTAATATTTACTTAGACCCATTCTTGTGTTTTTGAAATAAACATTTTGTGTAAGGGATTTTCTCAGAACCTATGTTTGTAGCTTTTCATCTTACTTAACAGCATTCTGCATCAATTTACGTATATTACAAGGTTATCATCCTTATCTAGTATATTAGTCCATTCTTCGATTATAAGTTTACTATAGTAATTCTTCCACATATGAAACAGTTTCTTGCCACTAAGTACAATATTTACTTACAATTTAACATATCCTCTCCAACTTTACATGTAATACTTGTGTGACACTGCTCCATTCTATTTCTTTTTCCTTCTTAAAAAGCTTTTATTTTTCAAAATTTTAAGACAGATTATATTTGTAGGGGTTTGTTAAACATCAAAAGTTTTCACAAATTTTTTTGCAAGTAGCATTTTTTTAATCAATGTTATCTGGTGAACACGACTTACTGTTTTATTTCATTACGACTATAACTTTTGTAGCAATTGTTTCTCTTGTAATGTAAATGTAATATGTCACTTGATTTCTATTTTAAACATTAAAGGCCCTATGCTTTACATTAGGCTTCTGGCCATAAGGCTCATTTAACAAGAGACTGAAAAAATTCACTATTTTATGTTGTATAACACGCGTTATACAGAAAAACTAAACCAAGTTGCACAACAAATACACATTTCCAATAGGTACGCTAACACTAACGGTTTACTACTTAATACTAACTAGGATATACCATAAAGCTTTAAGTTTAAGCTCAATCTAACTTCTGTTATATTGACCAAAACACGAATAATCAATAATTTTAACAATAAATACACAGTTGGAAATTTTCCCACCTACATATTATTTTGAATTTTTTTATACCCTCATACGTCTACCTGAAAAGAATTTTCAAAGTCGTCTACTATTCCTTGACCCGAAGTTCCAGTAGGATCAGCCATTTTATTGATATTGTTTAACATTAGATGGCGCCGTAAAAAAAGCTTTTATTAGTTTTAATATTTATTATTATTTTTACTTACTTGTTCATTTTAAATGGCGTAGTTTATAACGACATTTTTTAATATTTTAGGGCATCCAATAAGTAATATCCGAATATTTAATACAGAAAGTGCATTATCATTTCTGTCTTTGTAGAAGACTTTAATAATTAAAATATGTAGTAGGACGTGTGTAAAAATGTTCACACAAATGAAAGAAACTACTCCAACTCCACTTTTCCAAATCATTAATCAAATAAACCCTTATAAAGATTGATATGTCTAAGAAGCACATTAGGCATATGATGCTTTATGAGTTTTAAAAAAGGCAATAGTGCAGAAAACTACACGATTCATTCAAGGTGTTTATGATGCTGAGTCTCTCAACGAAAGAAAATTTCTAAGGTGGTTTCAGAAGTTCAGATCAACTGACTACAGATTAAATGATGCGCTATGTTCCGGTCGTCCTGTTGAGTATATTAATGACTTTCTGCTGGCTGCAGTTGAAAATTTTGCTGTAATAGTTGAATAACTAGCATAGAAGCTTAATTCAACCCATTCAACAGTTCACCGTTATCTGTAACAGTTTGGAAAGGTGTCTAAACTTGGAAAATAAGTCCCCCATGATTAGACACAAGCCAACATTAGAACAAGAGTGAACATTTGTACTTATCTGAACTCTCGTGAACGTAACTCACCTTTTTTGGACAGGTTGGAGATGAAAATTGGATATTTTATAAAGATGTTAAGTGCTGTAGACAATGGCTCAGTGCAGATACATTGACTAAAGCAAGCCCAAAATGGACCTCCAACCTTGGAAAGTTTTGTTAAGCGTTTGGTGGGATATTGTTGGTGTGATCCACTTTGAGTTGCTGCTACTCAATATAACGATTACATCAGAGTTCTAGTGTCAACAGTTAGAGAACTGAAAGAAAAGAGGCCTGCTTTGATCAATCGTAAAGATGTTATGTTACACCAGGAAAATGCACGACCCCATACAGCAAGGATCGCGTCTGCAAAGGTTAAAGAGCTAGACTGGAAAAACTTCCATATCCTCCTTATTTTTCAGACCTTGCCCCATCTGATTATCGTCTGTTCCGAAGTCTGCAGAACTATCTTGATGAAAAAGAACTTGGAACACATGAAGATGTCAAAACTAACTTCTCTTTATTCTTTTCCTCCAAACCACAAGAATTTTAGAGCAGTGGTATTCAAAAACTTGTGAATCGTTGGCAATAAGCAATTAATAATAATGGAATCCACATTATTGATTAAATAAAATTAAAAGCGTTTGAAATCCTTTCTCTTTTTTCTGAACCTAAAATTGGACATTACTTAAGGGATGACCTGACTTTCTACATCATATGGAGTTTTGATTGTAACCCTTTTTTTAAAAAAAATAATTCTATAAAATAAGATGGATGCACAAGAAATAACATCGGTTTATCATTTTAAGCGCAGTAAAGATTTCCTGTTAGAAATACAAATACTTTATATTTATGTTTATTACCTTATTTTTATTCTTTGTTGGTAAACATTAAACTGCCACGGATATTGAAACCGGGTTTCTAACGGTATCAATTCGTAAACATGCCGCTGTACCACTGGGGATCCTTATTTTAAATTAAATTCTGCATTTTAAAAGTAGAAATCATTTTGAACGCTTTTTAAGGTATATCATTTTTTTTCCAACTGAATAAAAACATTGCAAATCTTATATGTGTTTTTAAAATATATGCTTAACAACAGTTTACACTTTTCTTCTTTAGATACATAGATAATGTTTTTCGAAGATCTCGCAAATACTTGTAAATATTTTATCCCTTAACCTTGAATCGGATGGTTTAATTATTTTTATTTTATAAAGACACTAATCAGGTTTATGATATACGATTAATCCTAAGATTTTGCTTTTTACTAAGATGATATCAAAACATTAGCATTAATAATTTATTATAAACCCTCATATATTAAGATTAAAATAAGAAATGTATTTTTATTTTCTGTGATGATTAAATACACATTTCTAATAAACTGGCATTGTTTTATCTTGTTTGCGGTTAAGCATAATATTAGATAGTAAGCTATCTGTGTTGTGTACACCACTGGAATCAAAATCTGGGTTTTAACGTTATAAGATTAAAGGCCATTTCTTCAATATTTTTTTCCTTTTTCAAAACATTGTCAAGCCCCCTAGTAAATCAGCGGTAAGGGTTTTAATTTTTTGCATAAATGTGTTTATTATTAAATAATAAAATATTGTGCAGTATTTATGACATTTGTCGTTCTGTCTTACATTGAATTCTTGTAATTACATTTTCTTTTATTTAATTATGGCTAAATTAATATTAGCTTCAGATCAGAGAAACATGGAGATCAAAAACAGCCACAGCCTGCTGAAGAGCACAGCTAACGAAACATAACTTTTCTCACATTCTAACTTGTACACGTTATATACATATGTGTGTGTGTGTGTGTGTGTGTATTTAACAAATTTATTTCCCTTTTCAATAAACAATGTAATTCCTTGATGGTAGGCCTAGTATGACCAGATGGTTGGGATGCTCGACTCACAATCTGAGAGTCGCGGTTCGAATTTCCATCCTGCCAAACATGCTCGCCTTTTTAGCCATGGAGGCGTTATAATGTGACAGTTAATAATCTTATTTTCTTTGGTGAGAGAGTTGGCGGTGGGTGGTGATGGCTAGCTGTCTTCCATTTATCTTCCACTGTTGAATTAGAAACAACTAGCACAAATAGCTCTGGTGTAGCTTTGAGTGAAATTCAAAACCAAACCTTAATTGTAAATATAATAAATGATACGTTTAAACTTACGCAGTAAAATACTAACTTTAACATAAACTTAAACAAATAAGTCTTTAAAACTTATTAGGGGACGGGAAAATAATGCCATTTTTACTTTAAATTCAAACGTTTCTATATTTTTTTTCAGGTGAGTTTGATTTAACAAAATATTTCAAAATATAAATTTTCTGTTAATAAATGTTTGTCCTTTAAATCGGATTAATTTCCATATTTCTAACAAAAATTACATTCGATACTGCATGTTCCATGAGTTTCATAAACGTGACAGAGGGAACTGAAAACGTGTGGGATTTATAAAGATGTTTTGAGCGTCCGCAAATGTCAGCGGTGGTTCAAAACGTTTAGGTAGGATGATTTTGATATATCGATTTGCATCATTCAGGGAGACCAGTAGAGTTGGGCAATGACCTCCTGAGGTTCGAGGTTAAGTCAGACCTCTAGCTGTCAAACCATCCAACAGTTGTCAGAAAAACTTAATTATTCTTGGTTCATGGTTCAAGAACAACTTAACCAGGTTAGTGAGGTGGTCAAAAGACAACAATTTTGGGTTCTACATAAACTGTCAGATGACAACAATAAATCTCAGTACATAACAGTTTACAAATCATTGATAACCTAGCATGAGAAATAAACACTCTTCATTAGATTGTCACAATAGATGAGAAATGAGTTCTTTATGTGAACACCAAACGCAAGAATCAGTGGTTTAACCATGACCTGAACCAAACCAGGACTACAAAAACAAAAAGTGTTGTTGCCCTTTTGATAAGACGGAGTCTGCATAACACATTTTTACCCATAGCAATCAAACCAGACTATAACTGCAGACCTTTACAATCAACAACTGGACCATTTGTACCAGACTTTCATTGAAAACTTCCACCACTTACCAACAGAAAATCTGCCATTTTGGAATAGGACAATGAGAAACCACATTCTGCTAAAATACATACATACACTCAAATCGTTTTGCATTGACTTATAGGGAGATTGAAAAGGACTTCATAATCCCCTAATTATTAAATACACACCACTATTATAAGACGCTTAACTATATATATATATATCTTTTTTGGTTTGTTAGCCCATGCTGTACTGATGAGGCTTGAATAGACAAAACCGTGGTCTATAGCAGAGGGTACAGACAATTAGAAAAAAAAAGTCCCAACGTCACAGATTGTCTTCTCGATTTTCGTTTTAGTGAAAAAGAACCAAACAGCTGTAACAAATATAATGATAACAACTTAGTAATCAAGTAGTTGGTGCCATATATAGTATGTAATAATGAACTGGACATTTAGTGTGTAATAATGAACTGGACATATAGTATGTAATAATGAACTGGACATGTAGTATGTAATAATGAACTGGATACATTGTATGTAATAATAAACTGGACATATTGTATGGAATAATGAACTGGACATATTGTATGTAATAATGAACTGGACATATTGTATGGAATAATGAACTGGACATATAGTATGGAATAATGAACTGAACATATAATATGTAATAATAAACTGGACATATAGTATGTAATAATGAACTGGACATATTGTATGCAATAATGAACTGGACATGTAATATGTAAAAATGAACTAGATATGAGTTGTGATATTATTCACACACTAAATTAGCTTACCTTATATTATTGGTGATCGAATGGGAATTTTTAAGACCCATAAAATAAAATGCAGTATTTATTGTGAAAATGCAGAACAAAGTTTTGGTCTTCTTAAGTCATTCTCTGAAAGTTTGTAAGTTTCAACACCCATGCCAACCATCTTGAGAATACAGTATTACTTCAAGTGGGTTTCTGATCATCATAAAATGCAATACTTCATCATTTGGCTATCCTTACTGTTAACGATATTTTCGGCAGTAATTCCAATAATATCTAACGAGATTCAGCCAGTTTAGGAGATTTATGGTAGTCCTAGATCCACAAAACAAACTAACAGTACGAAGTAATTTGTATAATAAAAAATAACGAACGTTGATGCGTTCAACATTCTAACCAATACTGAAAATGAAAGAATGAATAGAGTATATTTTAAACACACGAACACTGTTTAACAGCTTGAAATACTGTCGTACATTTCATGTGTTTTTGAACAACTTAACAACAGTACAACTTGCAGAAATAAAACTTTAATAAGAGCACTCGTATTGTGCAAGTTGAGTTATTGTTGATTTAACTGCTTTCTAGTAGAGAGTTAGGTAAATACAACTGATTACTGTGATATTAACATTTTCATTGACTTTTCCGAAAATATTGTTCCCATGAAACCAAAGCGTTCTCAAGAGACAGAAGAAAACCTATACTTATGAGTATCGTATTTGATTATTTACACATACGTGTTGAACAATATCCAACCACACATATTGTTTCATGCGTGTTTTTTTTTAAATTTCGCGCAAAGCTACTCGAGGGCTATCTGCGCTAGCAGTCTCTAATTTAACAGTGTAAGACTAGAGGGAAGGCAGCTAGTCATCAGCACCCACCGCCAACTCTTTGGCTGCTGTTTTACCAACGAATAGTGGGATTAACTGTCACATTATAAAGCCCCCACGGCTGAAAAGGCGAACATGTCTGGTGCGATGGGGATGCGAACCCGCGACCCTCAGATTACGAGTCGCACGCCATGACCCATGCCGGTCCTATTCCGTTATTAACATCAATAATTATGTTCTTCGAATTGCATCAGCTTCGAATTTTGATATTCCTTCATGTATACAAAATTAACCATCACATCCTTATACAAGGTACTAATTTACGTCATACTTGGTAGTATCTACGTCATAACTGGTACTAGCTTACGTCATACTTGGTATCAGTGGCGAATTTAAGGTTGTGTTGGCCAAGGAGCTAATCATTTTTGTGGGCTCTACGTACCATGTAATTTTATATAGAATAAAATTATTAATGGGTTTTCATTGTAGCCCCTCCAGCCTCTACCTGAATACACCACTGCTTCGTACTAGCTACGTCATACAAAATACTATCTTACGCCAGTAATTAATAGTACCTACGTCATAAAAAATACTAACTTATTTCGTAAAAGGTACTAGCTTACGTCATATTTAACAATAACTACTTCACAGAAGGTACTAACGTAGTCACCCTTGACAGTAGTTACGTCATAGAAAGTACTAACTTACGACATAAAAGATAATAGCTATGACATACTTGGTACTGGCTGTGATATAAAAGGTACTAAATTTCAAGCTGAAATGTAAAAACCAAGCCCTTCAAAACATGACCGAACTCAAGGTAACTGGATAAATTTTTAACTATATTTCAATATTAAATAATTTGTAAAAATTGTTACAGAATAAAAATGGTGAATCTCTTAGACGGAAAATAAGATTTACTTTTAAATGGGTAAAATATTTACATTTTCAAGAACCAACGGATGACAGAAAGTACAGAAATAACTCAATGAATTTCTCACAATTACTTCTTTAAGTTAACAGTTTTACATGTGTGTTTCTGGAAGGAGGTAAAACTTGTGATGTTTTAACCCGTTTAAGAGTGCTAATTCAGGCACTTCACAACCAATAAGTTCAACCAGACTTCTAATTAAATATCTCATGTCATTCATCCTTATTTAAAACAGTACGGAATAACTTTGATTAAAAAATGAATTACTAATTTCCATTTTGCCATCGTACGTTTCCAGCTTCTTTAAGAAGATAATCGAAGCCAGAAAGTATAGTAGAAAATAGATTGTTAAAATTTCTCTTGTAAGTCACGAATCTTACTTCTCACAGATAGCGCAGCTGCATGATAACAATACTTGGGGTGGCTATTTCAGCGCGAGAATTGCGTCCCCACAAGCTAAAGGTTTTATGGATTTTAACTGTTTACATTAGTGAAATCAAACACGTTCTAGCAGACAGGAAAACAACATAATAATGCCCCTGGTGGCTTACAGTATAATGGATATGTTAGGTAAGAAAGTGTCTCTTAGGAACAAGATATCAACTCATATTAAGTTATAGCATAATCACCATTTGGTTTTATCTGAAAAAAGTTGATAATAAAACGTTGTTTGATGTATACATTAAGCACTTGTAGGATGCAAGTTGAATACTTGAATGGTGGACAGTTCAGTAACGTATAAGACAATTCAGTAAACTGTATGACACAATCAACTAAAGGCCTGGAAAAACCAAGTGTGTTAAGGCGTTTGACTTATAATCCGAGGGTCGCGGGTTCGAATCCCGGTCGCAACAAATATGCTTGCCCTTTAGTCTTGCAGTGGCATTATAATGTTACGGTCAATCCTACTATTTGTTGATAAAATAGTAGCCCAAGAGTTAACTGTTGGTTAACGGGTGGTTGTTACGCATTTTTTATGTTTTTCGTAAACTAAACGCAACAGAAAAACACAGACAACAGATTGTATAATTTATTACGCTAAACCATTAACAGATATAACATAAATTATATAATAACAATGACAGATATTAAATTTAAACCTTCAAAATTAATTACAAAACAAAATGGTATTAGTTTCAACCTTCAAAATTAAACACAATACAAAATGGTACTGGCCTGTATCTAATATAATGATCTAAAATGAAAGTCTCAAATTCCAGTCTAGGGTGTGAATTTGGTCCCACGAAGAAATTCCGAAGCTTAAATGAAGAAGTTCAGAAACAGTTCACAGTTCAATAAATTCGACGAAGTTCCTTTCACGATGCCTCCGATGAACGTCACAAATTCGTCGACTCTCAGCACAAGCAGTAATTCAGATGAATCGTAGAGATTGACGAAATAAAATCACAGCTTCCGTAGATCTAACTTCAGTCACAAATCCAAGTTGAATAATCACAGCAAACACTTAATCTTTCTCAAACGAATGACTCTCTTCTTTTGAAATAAAACTAATGTCTGACTCTCTTTTTTTCTCTCTCGCATCTTCGTCTGTTTATATATGGTAGGCCTAGACTCCTCGAAACACCGCGAAATTTCTACAGATCTCCAGAGCAATCCGCGCATGTCCGTACTTGCACGAGACTAAACGTCTAGACACGAAGTCGCCAGCATTTCATTTACAAACATATGATTGGTCTACTCAATTCAAGAAAATTCTAAATGTTACCCTAAATGAATAACAACATATTTTATTAGTTTAAACTTTGAAACAACAATATAAATATGGAAATGAAAATTTAAACACAACACGACATGTTGTCGCTTACAAAATATTTACACGACATTTACATAACACTCTCCCCCTTAAAAGTAAAAAAAAAAGTTTCAACTTGTGAAAACTTTTTTGTTTTGTTTATTTGTTTTTTTAAACCAACTTAAAATGGTTAAATCCAGTGGATTCTTTTAAACCCTCACGAACTGCAAACAATAACAAGGGAACACCCTCATCCCAGTTCTTTGAGTGTTCGCGGCAGTAATTTGGTGGAAACGATCAAGAACACCATGTGATTCAGGATGGTAGGCACTGGATGAAATTTGATGAATGTTTAGTTCATGCATGGCTTGTTGAAATAGCTTGAACATAAAATTTAAGTCTTGATCTGATTGTACAACTTTTGGAATCCCGAACATGGTAAAGAATTTGACAAGAGCCTTGACAATGTTGGGAGCAGTGATTTTTCTCAAAAGGATTGCCTCAGGGAAACGTGTAGAAGCACACATGATCGTCAAGAGGTATTCATTTCCTGCTTTGCTTTTTGGCATTGGGTCAACACAGTCGATAATGACCCTTGAGAACGGTTCTTCAAAGGCAGGAATAGGGTGCAGTGGTGCTTTGGAAATCCCCTGATTTGGTTTTCCTGTCATTTGGCAAGAATGGCATGTCTTACAATAGTCAACAACATCTTGGCGCATCTTTGGCCAATAGAAATGTCGTCGGATACGATCTAAGGTCTTTCTTACACCTAAGTGTCCCGACAATACATGATCATGAGCAAGACTAAGAATATCATTCCGATAGCATTTTGAAATAACGATTTGATGAATAACATTCCACTCTTCATCAGCAGCAACGTTAGGAGGTCTGTATTTTCTCATTAACACACCTGACTTCTGGTAGTAACAAATAGGGACAATTCCTATTTCATTTTCCTCAACGGCCAGTTGTAGAAGAGAACGAGTTTCAGGATCATTGCCCTGTTCCTCAACAAGTTTGTTACGATGAAGAGAGTTGAAAAATGACTTAGAGTCATCAGTAGAACTCAAAGTTGAGTTAGAAATCTCATCGATGTGAGACATGAATGTATCAGATAAAGAGAAATCCTCTTTAAACTCCTGAGAACGAGTAACAGCACAGGCGGGAAAAACATCAGGAAACTCTTCAACGAGTTGCTCTGTACTGGGACTAATAACAGGTGCTTCAACAACACGAACCTCTGGTACCACCTTACTACCAGCCAAATCATTCCCCAAAAGCATAGACACACCTTCAACAGGCAATGAAGATTTAATACCCACAGTCACTGGGTCTGAAACTAAGTCCGAATGTAAATCTAATCTATGAAGAGGAATAGAAACGACGCCACCTTCTACACCAGAAATGAGCACATTGGCTCCAACGGATGACTTTTCAGAAAACGGAAGTACACTTTCCAAAATCAAACTCTGAAAAGCTCCAGTATCCCGCAGGATTTCAATTGGTTGTAGATGTGAATCGCCAAAAAAAGAAACAAAACCTTCAGTCATGAAATATTTAAATTTGTCCTCAACAAGATATTCAGGTACATCAATAATATTGGACTTGGAATCCACAGTGGACTGGACAGGGTCAAAATCATTGAGAACCAATGATGTATCCAACGAGGGTGAAATGAAACTATGGGGTGATGGCTTGTTTTTTATCTTATAGCACTCAGAAATCAGATGGCCAGGTTTCTTACAATAAGCACATGTTTTGGATGAGAATGACACGTTTTTTGTAGATGATGAGCTTTGAGAATAAGACGAAGTCCTTGTTTGAAAATTAGAAGTTTGCTCTTTTTTGTCTTTGTTGACATTTGCATAATATTTGAATGAGTCATTGGGTTTCTTTGCTGTGTGATTTGTTTTGCTCTTGTATGAGAAATCTTTGTGAGTCAAAGCATACTCGTCTGCCAAGACAGCAGCATCATGAATTTTGGAAGCTTTTTGTTCATCAATATAAGTTTTGAGCTCTACGGGAATACATCTCTTAAACTCTTCAACTAACATGAGTTCTCTGAGTTTTGTATAATCATCTTTGATTTCTTTGAAATCACACCACCTGTCGAACAGAGTTTCTTTTTCACGAGCAAATTCGACATAAGTTTGGCTGTCAAACTTTTTGTAACCACGAAATTTTTGTATGTATGCCTCTGGCATCAATTCATAAGCATTCAAAATGCATTTTTTGACGTGCTCGTAATCATAACTTTGTTCAGCCGTGAGTTTGGAAAATACTTCCTGGGCTTTATCCTTGAGAACACTCTGAAGTAAATACTGTCCAATATTCGGTTGGCCATTTTAGCCTAAGGGCCGATTTTTCAAATTGCTGAAAATATTTATCTACAGCCTTTTTATTGAATGGAGGCACTAAACGAATTTGTTTGGAAGCATCAAAATTATCCAACTGCATTTGAACAAACTTCTCATCTATCTGTGCCTTTCTCATACTGATTTCCTTATCAGCTTTAATGCGTTCTATTTGTATTTCATCAAGGCGTTTGTTTTCTTGTTCTGCTTTAAGAACAAGGCGTCTGTTTTTCTGTTCTGCCTCAAGTCGTTTGGTTTCTTTTTCTGCCTCAAGACGTTTGCTTTCAATTTCTAAACGAAATTTCATTTCCATTTCAATTTTTTTAAATTCGATATCTGGGTCAAAATGAGCGACAGGCAATTGTTGTGCAACTTTTTGAGGTAAAACGTTTTGGCTGACAAAATGTTCAACAATAATTTGTTTAATATCTGCTTTCTTCATTGCTTGCTTCACTTCTAAATTAAAATGTTTACCAACATCAAGCAATTCAGATTTTTTTAATTCATTGATCATTTCGAAAGATGGATTCTGATTAAATTTGTTCATAAAATCTTCAAGTTGGAATGCCATTTTGAATATACAAGCTGCCTATCTGTATAGAATATAAATCTTATTTTAGAATAAAATTAAATTGTTTGTTCGATATCTCGGACGGGCCCCCAATTTTCTGTTACGTATTTTTTATGTTTTTCGTAAACTAAACGCAACAGAAAAACACAGACAACAGCTTGTATAATTTATTACGCTAAACTATTAACAGATATAACATAAATTATATAATAACAATGACAGATATTAAATTTAAACCTTCAAAATTAATTACAAAACAAAATGGTATTAGTTTCAACCTTCAAAATTAAACACAATACAAAATGGTACTGGCCTGTATCTAATATAATGATCTAAAATGAAAGTCTCAAATTCCAGTCTAGGGTGTGAATTTGGTCCCACGAAGAAATTCCGAAGCTTAAATGAAGAAGTTCAGAAACAGTTCACAGTTCAATAAATTCGACGAAGTTCCTTTCACGATGCCTCCGATGAACGTCACAAATTCGTCGACTCTCAGCACAAGCAGTAATTCAGATGAATCGTAGAGATTGACGAAATAAAATCACAGCTTCCGTAGATCTAACTTCAGTCACAAATCCAAGTTGAATAATCACAGCAAACACTTAATCTTTCTCAAACGAATGACTCTCTTCTTTTGAAATAAAACTAATGTCTGACTCTCTTTTTTTCTCTCTCGCATCTTCGTCTGTTTATATATGGTAGGCCTAGACTCCTCGAAACACCGCGAAATTTCTACAGATCTCCAGAGCAATCCGCGCATGTCCGTTCTTGCACGAGACTAAACGTCTAGACACGAAGTCGCCAGCATTTCATTTACAAACATATGATTGGTCTACCCAATTCAAGAAAATTCTAAATATTACCCTAAATGAATAACAACATATTTTATTAGTTTAAACTTCGAAACAATAATGTAAATATGGAAATGAAAATTTAAACACAACACGACATGTTGTCGCTTACAAAATATTTACACGACATTTACATAACAGTGGTGATGACTAGTTACCTTCCCTATCGTCTTACACTGCTAAATTAGGGACGGCTAGCACAGATAGCCCTCGAGTAACTTTGTGCAAAATTTAAGGCCACTTATTGTAAGGATACTCTTTGATGTTCGTCCTTTTGTAATACTGCCGAGACATACAACTGTAACAGTGTTTTACAATTATGGATTATGTAAACAGTTATATATTGTATATAGTAAACAGTTCTAGAGTGTGAATACTAAACATTTGTATATTGTACACAGTAAAGAGTTGTATAGTGTACATAGTAAACAGTTGTATATTGTAAATAGTAAATAATTGTATAGATCACATAGTAAACAATTATATATTGTAGATAATAAATATATGCATAGTGTACATAGCAAACGGTTGTATAGTGTACGTAGTAAACAACTGTATATTGTAGGTAGTAAACAGTTGTTTAGTATACACAATAAACAGTTGAATATTGTTAATAATAAACACTTGTTTCGCATACATAGTAAACAGTTATATAGTGTACATAGTAAACAGCTGTAGTTATATTATTTCAATCAGGTTTAGTTGTCTTCTCTTAGTATTAGTTATGTTCTTTTATTTACTTTTAGTTGTCTTCTCTTAGTGTTAGTTATGTTCTTTTATTCTCTTTTAGTTGTCTTTTCTGTGTTAGTTATGTTAGTTTAATCAGATTTAGTTGTTTTCTCTTAGTTTTAGTTATGTTCTGTGCAGCTAAAAATTGGATTATGTTAAAAATATTACAAAAATTATTATTACACGTGGTTACACAATATTCGATTTAATAATAATATTTAGTATAATTAATATTCTTGTGCAGCATTATTAAACTGTTGTGAAATACAACAAAACTATTATTAAACTAGATACTGCTTAACAATGTGAAATAAAACAAAATTATTATTAAACTGGATATTGCTTAATAATGTGAAATACAACAAAACTATTATTGAAGTAGATAGTGCTTAACAATGTGAAATGCAAGAAAATTATTATTAATTTGGATACTACTTAACAATAAAATACAATAAAATTATGATTAAACTGGATACTGCTTAGCAATGTGAAATCGGACAAATTATTATTAAGCTATATACTATTTAAAGATGTGAAAAACAGCAAAATTATTATTAAACTGGATACTACTTAACGACATGAAATACAACAAAACTATCATTAAACTAGATACTAACTATGTTGTTGTTTTGAATTAAGCACAAAGCTACACAATGGGCTATCTGTGCTCTGCCCACCACGGGTATCGAAACCCGGATTTTAGTGTGTAAGTCCGCAGACATACCGCTGAGCCACTGGGGAGCGATACTAACTAACAATGTGAAATACAGCAAAATTATTATTAAACTAAATGCTGTTTAACAATGTGACGGAAATTATTATTAAATATAATAAAATATTATTACAATAGTTACTACGCAGTTGTTCAACTGATGTGATTTTTAAACAAAAAATAATATTTCATGAATATCACTATGGAAACTATTTTAGAAGTAGTTTCGATTAATTAACTTCCATTTTGTGGACTTCACTTCCATCATTAAAGTCTAATACTTGTTAACCTATGTACCTCACAGATGAAAATACTTAAATCACGTCTTATAATAACCTTTGTTCGGGGGAACCTTTTTCCCACAACTCCGTATTACACTTCTTAATGTAATATATTACATTAAGTTGTCTTACGTTATTTAAACCAGTTATTGGTTTAATTTACCTAAATCGTCTAAGTACTCATCCTAACAATAATGCCCCCCCGCTAGTATAGCGGTATGTCCTCGGATTTACAACGCTAAAATCAGGGGTTTGATTCCCCTCGGTGGGTTGAGCAGATAGTCCGATGTGGCTTTGCTATAAGAAAAACACAAAACACAAACACCTAACAATAATACACGAAACTTGTTTCACAGTACTCACTCAAACAATAACAGTACTTACTGTGACAATAACACACGAAACTTATTGTGTTCAAAATATCAGAAAGAAGTCATTTTTCACTGATGAAAGTTGCAGAGTTTTCTCAAATTAAGTGGATCATATCTTATTAATGAAATAATAAATGATTTGTGACGACGAGGAACCTAACTGAAGTAAAAATATTAACCTTAAAATGACCCAAGAAAGTCGAAACTTTGTTCTGTACTTTATTTTAATTAATTTGCTAATATCCATAACAGCCGTGTTGAGAATACAATAAATGATTTATATCACACGGACGTCCGAAGTAAACCGTTCGTGAAATTTTACAGAAAGCAAAATATTCCAACTAAAAGTTTCCTGAAGCAGGATAAATGTAGATAAGTCATACATTTCTCTGTGCTGAGTTATTGGCTGAGGTGTTATTGTTTTCTCACATTTAGAGTAAATGTTAAGACAGTTTGCGTACAAAACCTCCTCTGCACAGCTGTGTTGTGTGTATTTCTTTGTGTAATTGTCTAATATATAACATCCTCTTTTAACAATCATTTCTTTTTAATGTTGATACTGCTCAGAATGTCGTTAAATCTCTGACGATCTTACGATCAGTGTGACGAAACAGTGTGACATTTAAATTTAATATAATTAAATTTAGGCTTGGTGTTATTAAATTTAAAGCTCAAAATATATTTCATCACCATATTTCTGATCTATTCTGACCTACACTATATATCGACAGCCTTTCGTTAAAAATAGACCTACCACCCCCTTCTTATCCAGAAATAGAGTTACAAGTATTTCTACATTCCCTTCAATTTTTGGAACATCTTATTTCCATAAGTCATTTAGGTTAACCAAATGAAGGCTATAAGAGTGAAATACACCGAAACTGAAGTTAAATTAAAGTCCCGATACTTAGTTTCAGATGACTAGTTTTACACGTACACGTAACTCAGTAAATAAGAACCAGTAACAGACTTATTAAATTCTGATAGTGTCTTCAAACCTCTAGAAGTTTTATTTTTCGGGTCAGTTGCACACCGATAAGACTATTACGCCATGTGACCTACAAGGGTTAACGTGTGGCTTCAGTCATCACCATAACGTTTAATCAACGATCGAGTTTTAATAAGCACATTTTTTTTCGCTCTCTGTTTCTGCTTTAATAATCTGCCGTTTGGAGAGCTGCCAGTTTCCCAAGTCACATGATCGTGGCGAGTACAAGTACTTAAACGGCAGTAAGTGGTTCGTGAATGAAACAATCTACACGATTAGGGTTCACAACCTGTTTTTATCGCGTGGCTTGACGGGATAGTGCCAGAGGTGCTGAACTGACCATCGGGAGAAACATGCCCGTGACTGTAATTCACGCCCAACTAGCTCCAGACTACAAACTTCCTCGTGTCGAAGTCCATCAAGAGAAGTACCTGGAAGCGATGTTTAGCAGGAATAGAAACCAGAACTATAGTGATCTGGAGATACTGTCAGCTGAGGTTGGACTTTCAGTAGAGGACTTGAAGGTAGTGTTTTCAATAGTTGGTCGGATTTAGTTTTTAAAAAGTGTTTTTAACACGAATAAAAAAAATACAACGAAATAAACGTGTGAAGCGCGAAGCGGTCACGGATGTTTTTCTAGGGGTTGGTAGGTGGGTGTACAATCGTAATAGTAAAATCAATATTTCAGTTAAGTATGCGGTGTGAGATTCAGCAGATATTTCAGCCGGCTGTAGCCAACATGAATGTATGGGACCTACTAGTAGATGGATTTAATAGTACTCTACATGCTATTAAGTAAATTGTTTTGTTCAACATGATAATACCATGTAAATCATGTCTAAAGATATCGAAAACAAACCAGGAAAGATGGACTGGTGAAAATTCTAAGTCGCAGTCCTGGGTCTGTAAGGTATCGAACCGCCAGTAAAGATGTATTGCCGAACATTCCAAGTAACAGTCTACTTTGTTGATTTGCAGAGATCAAACATAACCACAGCATAAAGTAACGTAATTTAACATTTTATGAGGAAAAAGAAGATGCTAATTTGATTTAAAAGATTGTGAAAGTGAGTAACATTTATTGGCCTTAAAGGTAAATATAGCGATTGAAAGACTGCTACGTTACACGTGTTATTTAACATTTCTTGGGAAACAGCTCAAAGTTTTCTTTACATGTTATGTTAGTAAATAATTGTTTAGGTTTTCTACACTTACACATGAGTTAAGGCCTCAAATGTAAGTACATGTATAGCTATTTGTGACCAGTGTTTTAAATCTAGGACAGACCGATGTTCTTCATTTAAAACTTCTTTAAACTTGTGAACTCCAACGGACGACATGAGTTTATTTGAATAGCCTAATTCTCCCGTTTTAGTGGCGAATGGGAACTTAACGTTCTGGTGTAAGAGATACTGGCTACTTGTCATCTCCTAATTAGGATGTAAACCTCGTTTATGTCGGTTGTTTGTGATTTCGTCAATTATCACAGACAAACAGACTTTTTGTGTTTTTTTATCTAATTATTTCAATTTTTTAGATTCCTTTCAGAACAACATTTGTTTCATAATCAGTTATTGTCATTTTATTTCGGAAAAAATACACATAAACAACTTTATTATAACTTTCTAAATACATTTTAACTACAAAATATTCCCAGGAGTCTAGTCATGGTTGCACTATAAATGTGACAATCAATCTTCTAGCGTCATCATCGAAAGTGGGTAAGTTCGAAATTATGGCACATAATCTTTGCCAAGATATTCTGAATTCGTACTGGTAAAGTTATTACGAGTTAGTGTAACGTTTAATCCTGATGGAAACGTTCTCGGAACTAAGTTTCTAAATCTAGTAATGTCACACAAATGACGGTTTACACGTGGTATAAGATTAACGTGTCGGGCTGCGTATCGAAAAGTGCAAAGTTTGGTTCTACAATGTGCCGTTGAATGTGCTCTGCACTTTGAAATTCAATAGGGCAAGAAGTCTTATGGCGGCGGGTGCTAGTGACTGGCTTCTTATTCCCTCTGATTGGTAGATTTAAGGACAACCGCATGCGATATATAGGAGATTTCTCACTCGGATGTTTAATCGATGTGTAGATAAATCTGTAAAGATCAACGTCCATAACCTAAGCCTTTGTATTAATTGTGCAATGCGCTAACTCTATTCTAATAATATGTGTCTTTACTTGAAAACACATTATATTCGAATTGAAAGAAAATGTTGTGAGGCATGGCGGAATTTTTAGGAGTGTGAGGTTTAGACCAAGTTACAATATAGTATATGAGCCGCAATATTTAAGATATACTGTGATTACAATTTAGACCTGTTTGTGTGTGTGCTATATTTTGAACACGTTTTTATTTAAAGTTATTTTTTGTTTAAGATGTTTAAGTTTTTCCCGTATGCTATAGTTTGAAGGCTACATTTTAAACTATTAACATGAGACTCGAATGTAATACAAGATAATGTTTTTGGACAATATAGAACCTATTCATCCAGCTCGGCTGTCCCATTCTCAAAACTAAACTAAAACTGTTAAAATAAGTATATTAAAAAAACCCCTTAAGGTCAACCCTTATAATTTATATTGCTGTCAAACTTTCTTTTAAAAAACAACACCAACTGTATTCACAGATGTTTGTGGTTAATTGAATACTAAAACAATCGACTAACTTCCGTTTCCACAAGTTACTAAGGCGACCTATATATTTTAGAATCATATATTTATTTTCAAGTATAAGCCAGTTATTCTACTTAATTTCCAGGTTTTCGCTGTAAACTTAACGATTAACTAACTCTGCTCGGTCACTGCCGGAAAAGTGTAGCTGCCAGAAACCAGGTTATGTACATCTGGAGGTTAGTTATGATGACACGCATAGAAGGAAAGTTAGGGTTCGAACAGCTGACGTAATATCTTAGTTGAGCTCTCGTGAATGTCAATAACAAATTTTTCTACCCAGTCACTTTGATAATGGCCCCCACACACTTTCACTAGAAGGAAGAAATGTGACGTTAAATAAGAGACCTCAGTTTTTAGGTTTGGGGCGAGATGTGGCCACTATCTTTACCACAAAATATTTATACCATATTTGGTGGCGTAAAAAATATCAACTGATTAGGAACTGAAACGACATAAAAAGAGAAACAAAATGTTGTTAACTGTTTTTATAAGAACGTAAACATCGTTGGTTTTTAAACGTGTAAGTTGTTATAAACTATGTAAAAAAAACAAACAAATACAACAGTAAGAAACGTTTTCTAAGTTTTATATCTTAACGAAGGTTACCGTAATACGACAACTCTTTTCTTCGTATTTTAGGTATTGCTACCTGAAGCCATATCAGAAAGAAATGTCTGTGCCGATACAATATAGCAGTATACTCTATTAACTCTCCACGTACAAATATAAGTAAAGTTTTATATGCATATATTTGGATATTTTTATATAGAAACTATAACCTTTTCAGCTTCCCTTTGTTTCTGACAGATATGGTTCGAGAATAGACTGGCCCGTTGGAGGCAGACACAAGGACTTCCAGCTAATGGAAAACTCGTGAATGAATGACATTTTGCAGCCTTCAAAGGGCGCATCAAATCAAATAGAAAACCCCTAGATGAACTTTCAGTCGACAGAGACTTGTTTTCATATAGATAGCGAGCTGGTTACTATCACCCAATGGGACTATCACCAAGTGAATTGAAACAGACTAGAAGTGTATTGTACATAACAGAACGCCAGGTGTATTGTGACGTGACGGCTTTTCATAATTATTATTCGTAAACTGTGTTTATCTTCGTTTTTATGAGTTTTAAACTAGCACCCGGTACAAAGTTCATAAACAACCTTTATTGTTCTGTAATTATTATAAATATTAAACGTTTCTTACACATGAATGACTTCTGTTTTTCTTTTTCCTACCTGCTATATCTAAGCTGATTTTGTCTCAACTCTTACGAGTTAAAAAATAACTGTCTTATTTCGTTGTTTTAACACAAACCTACACGATAGGTAATAGTGCATCGCAGTGAAGTGAATCACAAATTTCAGGGTTTCAGTTTTCAAAAATAATAAAAAAAAATTGTTGTACGTTGTGGGTGTTTGTCGTATTGTGACTATCTTAACTGAAAGTATCTTCCATTCACTCGTGTGCCTTTCTAACTGAAACAATTCGATGTTAGCTGTAACTTATTACATTCACTCGCGAAGTTCGATGATATATATTATTAGATCACGTCTACATTAGACTTCGTGTTTAAACTAACTTAAAGCTATTACTGGACTTTCCGGATGATGTTTGTACTTATTTGTAAATTAGTTTTGCCGCATACATTTAACTTTCTAAACGTATACTTGTATAATAAATGTCATTTACAGGTGAAAGTTTCGAGAGAAGTTTAGAATGTATCTTTTAAAACACAAAAGCCGAAGTTCTTGGCTTTGTTTGGTAGCGCCCTCTCTCTGGAAGTATCCATACTGAGTAATCTAAGAGAAAACGTTTATTTTTTTTTAAAAACGAAAACAAAAACTTCTCAATTATCCAAGTAACCAGGAATTCTGTGTTTCTTTAACGGCTTAAACTGCTGATTTATGAAAATAACTTTTCCAAGGGTTTCTTAAACGATTAACCTACCAGGTGGATCTGTATAGTCGACCAAGAAGACGTCAGGTAGAAAGAGTGACGTAACTCTTTTTATCATGAAAAAAGTGACGTAACATTACTTATCCTTATTAGGACATGCAACAACCTCCCTAGCTCTACGCATGACACAAAGATTTTATGTTAAATGTTTTACTGCCCTTTATACGAACAAAATATTACTAATGTTGTATTACCGTCATTGAAACACAGCACCTTTTTTTCACTTGTTATCATTATGTCATCATACCAGATAATTACAATAATGACCGGCCTGGTGTTATAATAATAATAACCAGTGTTGAAGAAAACATGCGTAAATGTGTTATAATGATTTAGGAACATATATTTCCCTTTGCGATATTTCAGTGCTGTTGATAAATCTATTTTTAACAACTTAAATCCGGAACTGAAAATACACGTATGTCCAGTAGTAATTCAAACATTTAACGCTTCAATAAATCCCGTTATTCCGTACAGTGAGAGTGTCTTACTTCGACATTGTTTAACTGTGCTACATCCTGTATTACGATTTGTTATACTCACTTGTTTTTAATGAGTGGTTAAATAGTGACCTTGAGTTGGGTCACGTTAGATCAGTTACTAGGAAAGTAAAGCAGCGTGTGAGGACCGTTCTGATTGTTAGAACAAAACATACACAAGAACTTGTTTTAGTGTTCTGACTATATGAACTTGAAACGAAGTAACCTTCTTAATTATAATTTATATTCTCTATACCAGCGGTTATCAATCTGCGGACTTCCTTCAGATGACTCGTTAAAAGTGTGCATAATTACTGAAAGGGGATAGTGGTTTGGTTTGTTTTGAATCTCGCGCAAAGCTACTCGAGGGCTATCTACGTTAGTCGTCCCTAATTTAGCAGTGTAAGACTAGAGGGAAGGCAGCTAGTCATCACCACCCACCGCCAACGCTTGGACTACTCTTTTCACCAACGAATAGTGGGACTGACCGTTACATGATAACATTCTCACGGATGAAAGGGCGAGCATGTTTAGTGTGACGGGGATTCGAACCCGCAACCCTCGGATTATGAGTCAAGTGCCTTAACCACCTGGTCATAACGGGCCGGGTATAGTTTAGAGATTTTGTTGTAGTTCGTAGACGTAAAAAGAAATTAAGTGTTCCGGCAACAAAAGAAAATTGAAGAACCGTTGCTTTACGACCTACTTGCTTAAGCCAATTCCTGTAACAACTAGACCACAAACATTGAGTTGCATTTTTTTTTGAGTTCGATAAATATCGTTCAGAGATTATTCGGGATCCAACCCACTTGACAATAAAAAATAATCACATTTATTTTTAACGTCTGCTAAAACCACTTCAACTTTAAAACCTAACTTTTGCATGCCTTCAAAATGCGCCATCTCTAATAAATAAATATAGGTTTACAAGGTTAAGCTGCCCTCTAGTGGTAAAGCGGCATATCTGCGAACTCACACCGCTAAAAACCGAATCTTAATATTTGTAGTGGACACAGCACAGAGAGCTCATTGTGTAACTTTGTGTTTAATTCGAAACGAACAAACAAAGGTTATGCTTTCTAAATTCAGCACGTGGAATAAGTTTAGCTCGTCAACTTTAAATCATAATCCTTCATTATTCATCCCGGATTTTCTGTTATAGTCTAACCTTTTTTTGTTTTTGTTTTTAAATTCAATCATCTAGTACCAGTTATAACTATACGGAATGATTGTTTCCATGGGCAACTTTCACAACACGGTACCAGCACTTGGAGACTCTACGATGTGGGGTGGCGTAGAATGTCCGGTTGACTCAATAAACATCAAGAATAATAAAAAATAATAAAAGCTTCATCTCTTGTGTAATTATTACAAATTTTTACGTTAGATAGAACATTGGAACTCAAATATACTACATATTAAACTATAAGTTGACAAAAGGTGAGCCATGATGTAATTAGAAACAAACAATTGTAATTTATAGCGTGACTTTTGTTTTGTTTTCTACAATTTTTTACTCGGAGATATCTATTTAGTAAAATAATCGACACCATCTTTCTTTTTAAGAATCTAGTGAAACGAATTTGCTTTTAGTGTTATAATTTCTCTTCCGTTTCTTTTTGAGGACTTGACTTCTTTCTCAGAGTATATTAGTTATAACATAAAACTACGAAAACGTTTAGACAATTTATTTTAAATTCTGTTTCTTTGAAATAAATTATAACGTGGACAGGAAAATATACATCAAGATGAGTCTTATTTTTGATAAACTTTAATACAGCGTCCTCTATCGCATTATAATCGAGTTAATGCAGCGTTACGTAACTGGTATAATACAGGGTGGTCGCTAGAAAAGCTGAAAATTTGTCAAACAGCTATTTCAGTGATGTCGAGAAACCCACTTGTTGAGAATTTTTCATGCAAAAACGGCTCGTTTTGGGTTCAGAAAATATTTTAAATAGAAGAGCGAACAACGTTCGCTTCCGGTCAGTTACCTCTTTCTTTGTGAACCTGACGATGACCGAAGAAGGTCGAAACGTTGTTCGCTCTTCTATTTAAAATATCGTCTGAACCCAAAACGAGCCGTTTTTGCATGAAAAATTCAAACAGCTATTTATTTTTACAAAGTTTTTTAAAGGCATATGTTATATTACACTCATAGATGCTCAAAATGCATTTTATGATATTAAAATCATGCATTTTATTCATGATGTAAAGAAATCAAAATAGAAATGAGTAAGCACGCATTTTATTCATGATCTCATCTGACCCTCAAATTTTCCGCTTTTCTAGCGACCACCCTGTATAAAGACAAAATAATTCTACTTTGTTATGTCGCTTAAAGGGAAGGTAACTCACCTATAAATATTTGACTTTTATGATAAAGGTTTCCACCGACAATACAGTTCCTTAATAAAACGTAAAAAATATAATAATTCTGAAATTATTTGTAGTTTAGCGCTATAAGCAATATTGTACCAGAATCATGTCAACCTACTACCATTTTTATTGTTATTTTGTAAATTACTACTCCTGGCTTTTATTTAAGAAACTCAGTAATGTTTATTTAGTGATTTTGTTTTAATACTTGCTTTAATTATCAAAATGTTATTACTTATAATCGCTAGATGACGTTCTTTGATTTCGATATTTGAATCGTGAGTGGTCTAAACATGGGTTCTAATTTTTACAATGGAAAAACAGATAAACGTAACGAGAACAGTAATAAACATTGGCATCACATGTGATTGAGAAAGGAGGCCAGATGAGAAGCAAACAAAGTCGTTAGGCCTGGTATGTAGGTTAGGTTATATTAATCAGTTTCGTTGATTGCTGATAGCTAAACACAAAGCTGCATGATGGGCTATATGTGCTGTGTCCACGGCTGGTATCGAAATGCGATTTTTAGCGTTAAAAGTCCACCACCTTACGGCAGTTCCCTAGGGATGCATTAATCAGTGACTAATCTATAAAAGTATTTTTCATATAGTAAATATAACTTTAAAACAGCAGTGGTGTGTAGAAGACGTCAGAGAGCAGGTCCAACTAATAAAAATAATTTGAATCATCGTAAGTCAAGCCTTTTTTGGCCGGGGAATGTTAGAGGTAATAATGGAGGCTGGGTACACACAGGATAAAAACTCGTAAGAAGGAAACAGAACCAGTTTTATTTCAATTCAAAAGGTCTTTTGAATATTTGTGATCTAAAGCTAAGCAGTAACCTTTTTCGTGCTAACAGTTCACAGCACATTACAGTTATAATTTATTTACTGTAAAGTCCTACACTTTCCTACGTGTCATTCAGTTTAAAGCTTATATTTTTTTACTAATAACTTAGATCAAGCAAGACATAAAATTAGATGTAACTAAGGTGTGAAATCAGGTGTAACTAAGAAGTGAAATCAGACATAACTAAAATGTTAAATCAGGTGTAACTTTTCTTAATTGTAGATCATATTTTATGACAGGGGGGAGGACAAAAGGAGGTGGAGTCCACCTGACTACCTAATCTAAAGTACTTTAAACAGATTATAAGTCTATAACAGTTTCACGTTTAGGTTATAACTTTTAACAACAACAACAATAACGTTATGTTAAAAAAATATCGTGCATGCTCTAAACCTCAAAATGTTGTTAGCGAAAATAAGTATAATTTTTCTTTACACTTCAAATGATGTCAAACAAACAGTGACCTCTACAATATTCCATGTAAAACAGCAATTGTAAATGAAGTATTGAAGTATGCACGAGAATATTGGTTCATCACGTTATTAAAATTATTGATAATTTATGTAAGAAAATAAACCAAATTATTTGACGTCAAGAAGAGCGAGTTTTAAACGTAAAACCGGTATCAAACTTCTGATTTTTTGTTTGTTTGTGTACTGTAAAACAAAGTCAACTACGTTGTTTATTGTTTCCACCGCGGGAAATTGAACCCTGAATTTTAGCGTTACCGTCCTCCCAACTGGGAAAATGCATTTTTCGGATATGCCCTCACAGTATTAAACATTTTCACATTGTCATTTGTTTATCTTTCAATTATAAAGACATATTCATTATTTATGAATACTTTGATGGTATATTAAAATCTGCTTCTTCCTAAAGTCCTCTGACCACCAGTGGAACAGTAATATTTCTGCTCGAATGTCCTTCACCACTACAAACAGTGTTTCGATGCCTGAGGTAGCAGTGTGTAACTTTGTGCTCAATTCTAAATAAACAAACCTTTCTAACGTCTATCATGTAAAAAAACCAGTTCTTACTTAATATTATTTCGTTAGAAATGCTTATGACTGTTTTATAAATTAACAAAAACAATTCACTTAAGGTTAACACCCAAAGAAAAGTGTAATGTAGTCAGTGATGTCGAGAAACCCACTTGTTGAGAATTTTATATGCAAAAACGGCTCGTTTGAAATATTTTCTCAACCCAAACGAGCCGTTTTTTCATATAAAAAAAAAAGTGTAATGTAGTGTCATCTGTTGGCATGTAAAAGTACTTAAGTTGCATTTCAGACATAACTCGTAAGTCAACTAAATACGCAGAACTTACACCATCGTAGTAAATATCGCATATTAATAAGCCAAATTAGTAAATAAACTCGTATAAAAACATTTTTATTGGTTAGTTCGATACACAGACTTTAAATATTCAAGCCCACTGATATTTTTACATGTCAGCCTATTTGAACATAGTTTCATAGATCTGGTTACATTATTCATCTGTTAAGGAAATAAGAAAACAAACAAGTTACTTTAGACACTTAAAAAACGAGATCTTATTAGACTCATCCCTCTAATATCCTTTCGAACGTGTTTTTACACAGATTATGTCATGGTAAGACGTCACTTATAGTTTGAACTAATCTAAAACTACGAGTCTGGCATTGTTATCTTTCTTATAACAATTTCTACTAAACACTTAAATGTCAGACGTTTTTCTTACAAAATGACAAAACACGAGACCTTCGTTTTCAAGTTTAATTTTATTAAAATATTTTCTTGGCTACGAATATCCTACATATTTAGGTACGGATGTTTTTAAACATCTTAAGACTTTTAGCAATGGCTGAGCGGTAGGTTTGGAGGCTTAAACGTAAAAAAAAAAATGTGTTTTGATACTCATGGTGGATAGAGAAAAGATAGCCCATTGTGTAACAACAAACACATTTTTCGCTTAATGATCCTTACGTAAACAAATCTTGCTAATTAAAGACAAACTATAAATTTTTTTGTTTTATTGATATAGAATGACTAACCCTGTTCAAAACGATATTTTTTTTCTAGTTACTTAGGTTAGACAAAAACACTGAAGAAAAAAAACAATGAAAACTGAGGAGTAGTTTATTACCAATGACTTTTAAGATTAAATAAAGATTCAGTCGCACTGGTGGGTCAGCTGTAAGTTTAGAGACGTTAAAATTCAGGGTTTGACTTCCCCGCGATGCAAAGAGAAGGGTAGCTCACGTTGTGCTGAAACAAATAAACAACGTTACATTCAAAATGAAAATTATATAAAGATTTAAAACTGAACAGAAATCAAAACTTAAGTTGATAGAAATTATAGTTGGCAGAGAACAATAATCAATAAAAAAAATAATTACGGTTGGCCCATATTTTGGTTTGGGCATGCGGAAATTACGTTGTCTGAGGTTTGTTTTATGAGTTTCTCAATATTTATTCATTCATGACTGGTTTACAAAACCATTACACGTAAAGTTCCAATTAGTCAGTAGGCCAGCGATCCAATTGTGCCTGGGCTTGATTTATCTAATCTGGTACATACGCCCGTAGTTACTGATCAGCAGACATTACAGTGATCCGTCTTTCTGTCCCGGATTAAGGAAATATACAGTTACTGATCCATTTAGTAGAGATCTAGCGAAGATCCATCTTCATATTCAGGATGAGAGTTAATTAACAGTTGTTTCTGTTAGATCGTGAAAACATACTTATCACAGTGTATTCCGTTATTAGTAACCACGTTAATGTCGGCATTAACATGATTACTAATAATGAAATACACTGTGATAAGTATGTCCTAACAATCTAACAACTATTAATGTTGATATTAACATGATTACTAATAATAGAATACACTGTGATAAGTACGTTTTCACGATATAGGTAGTAAGGGAGCTCGACTTGTAATCTGAGGGTCGCGGGTTCGAATCCTCGTCGCACCAAAACATGCTCGTTCTTTCAGCCGTGGGAGCATTATAATGAGATGATCATTCCTACAAGTTACTGGCAAAAAGAGTAGCCCAAGTGTTGGCGGGGTTTAGTAAAGACTAGCTGCCTTCCTTGTAGTCTTACACAGTTAAATTAGGGACGGCTAGGGTACATAGCCCTTGTACATCTTTGCATGAAATTAAAAACAGACAAACAACCCTACATATTGTGTGAATTAAACATTACCTTCAGCATTACATGTTGTGTCAATTAAACACTTATATATATATATTGCGTGTAAATAAAAGTGTATGTTTGTTACTTTTGTGGCCAGTGAACGTTTCCTACAACTCATTACAGGATAATTTATTTGTTGAACAACATGGCTAGAAGATATTGTTTTAAAAGAACTATCTGAGGTTTTGTGGTAGACTAGAATAACACGTCAAATCACTGTGTTCAATCAAATGTTGACTGTAACGCAGGATTGAAAATAGACTAGCAATAAGCTGGTATTATTATAGCTTGAGAACCTTGATTACATGTTTGTATTTGAACTTATAGACTAGAAGAAAAGCAGGCAATGTAAATCACTCACCGCTATATTTTTGATTACTCGAATAGTGGGATTGAGCGTAACATTACAATGCTTGCGCAGGTGAAAGAGCAAGTATCGATGGCGACGGGATTCGATTCCCCCACCCCAAGTTTACGCGTCAAGTGCACTAACCAACCACCAGGCCGATTTGGTACTTAAAATTCGTACAGGTCTTGTATAACCTCAGATTGAAAAGAAATGTTAAAATGAAACTAGATGCAAATAAATTGGTATATTTGTGACTCAACAGTTCTGAAACTATATGTGATCCTGTTTTAGCTGTTTTGGTTTCTTAAATATTATTGTTTATTGTTAATGGAATGCCATTGCAGTCTACACATCAGTTATTTTAATAACAACACTATGTAACAAAATTTTTACTTTTTCTTGTTCCCGGGCAGAAAGTGTTATTTCCCAATTGCTTATGCCTGAAGTAAATGGAAAAGTTTTCTTCAAACTTTGTTTTTTTGACCTGGGTAATGAAATTTTCAAATCCACCCATTTTTCAGAACATTCCAGACATATTCAGTGCTGAGTAACTGATAGATAATTTTCTCGAACTTACAAGAATTTTCAAGAACGTTCCAGAATGTTGTAGAATATACGAGAATTTTCAAGAACCTTTTAGAATGTTCTAGAACTTTCTATAGTAATATATGTATACAGGGGCTCACCACTCGCCACTTCAATTTAGTTCTAGCTGTCTAAGTAAACACATAGACCTATCTGATTTTATCAGAAATGGCATCAAGAAGCTGCAAGCATTCTCCAGACGCATTCTGGTATGTATGTAGCCAATTTATCAAAACAAGAGCGAAAAAGTACTCTGTGACAGCATCTGCTAAAATGTGTGAAGCCTACAAGGCATATTTCGGCATGTCTGCCAGGGACCAAGACAAACCCTGGACACCTCATTTTACCTGCAAACACTGGAAAAAAACTCTAGAAGGTAAGACGGAGAATTTTTGCTTGCTTGCATAGTAAGATTTTATATTATACAAATTTTAGACTTTTTAAAATTTAAATATCTTTTGGTGCACTTCAAAGAGGAATATAACAACAAAAAGTTTGCTAGAAGCCTTGAAGTATGATAAGTATGGCTGGGAGGTTATCGGAGACTTCAAAATGGTGGCATTCCTGATGGGTCTCCGAGGAGGCTTTACCAAGTTTCTCTGTTATCTTTGCCTTTGGGACAGCAAGAACACCGCAGCACACTTCAATAGGAAGCACTGGCCACAACGGACCGAGTTCTCTGTGGAGAGGCACAATGTCAAGTGTGAGCCACTAGTGGACCTCCAGAATGTGTTCTTCCCACCATTGCACATAAAATTGGGTTTTATGAAAAAAAATTGTCACAGCTCTTGATAAGGAGTTTGTAGCCTTCAAGTATCTTCGAGACTTCTTTCCTAAGCTGTCTGAGGTAAAGGTCAAAGCTGGTGTCTTCGTTGTACCACAAATAAAGAAGACCCTGAAGTGCACTGAATTCCCCAAGAAGCTCAGTAGAAAGAGAACAAAAGCTTGGGGCAGCTTTGTCTCAGTAGTTCGGGGGCTTCTTGGGCAACCACAAGACCGAAAATTATGTGGATCTGGTTGAGGTTCTGGTGAAGAACCACAGCAAAATGGGCTGAAAGTCCATGTCCTTGACAGTCATCTTGATAAAGTCAAGGAGAGCATGGAAACATACTCAGAGGAGCTAGGCTAGTGTTTCCACCAAGATATACTAGACTTTGAATGCCGCTACCAAGGTGCGTATAACGAAAACATGATGGGAAACTATATTTGGAGGCTGATACGTGAAAGTGGTTTACATTACAGAAACAAATCTCAAAAAGCTACTCAATTCTAAACATTTTTGTATATCTTTATTATAAATACATGTAAATCTTTATTCATATGTTGTTTTATTCGAACCTTATGTAAATGAAAATGTGCAAATTTTCCCGTTTTTACACAGAAAATAGGTTAATTTCTAAATTTCATTATCCAGGACACAAAAGCAAAGTTTGAAGGGAATAATGGACATTTTCTGTACTTTTACAATATAAGCAACTAAGAAATAACACATATTATCCAGGAACAAAATTTGTGTTACATAGTGTAATTCTTACAAGACTTACATAAGAACAGTTCAAACCTATCATATAATCACTACACACTTATGATTGTGAAGATAAACATGTTATTATAAAACCAGTTTTATATTTAGAACAGAATGTTTTATAGGTTTTACTAAATTAGTTGTATGGCTTTAATATCAATTCACGTTAGAAAATTATTCAAATAATTAACCACTTACGACATTCGGTAAATCAAATTACAATGCACATCACGTACCTTGAATTCAGTGGTTTTGTTTTCCTACTGCATAAGTACAATAATAAAGTTATCCCCGCTGATGTAAAAGTTTAATTTATAAGAAGGAAGAACATTTCAGTACACATTCTGACCCCGTTTGAGATAATTATCACATTTTTTAGCTAGAACACAGAAAGACGTAACGCCTATAACTGGGAGAACTGGAAATAATTCGACTGTGAAAATGACATTAACAAAGATGAACGAATCGGATTAAGGACTATGAAGGTGGACTATCTGTCCTAGATATTGGATCATATACTATTGTCATGCGCAGGTGTTTCACCTTTTATATATTACATTTTTAGTTCGATCGTGAGTTTTAAGATGATATAATTAAAGAACAGATTGGCGTAAGTAAGTCTCTCTTTAACTTAAACAAGAGAATTGTGTTAGATTTATTGGGAAGACAGATTCCAACTCTGTTACCTTCTTCCGGTTCAGTTGTGAATGAATTACGTGGGCGAAGAGTTTACAGATCTCAGAGAAAACGAAAAAGATGAAACATTTGTAAAATTATATAAAATAAGTTTAGTGACGATTTCAAAAATAATTGCATATTTATTAATTGTGTATGTGTTGTTTTTTTATAGCAAAGCCACATCGGGCTATCTGCCGAATCTATTGAAGGGCGAATTATTAAGCGAACACTTCTCTAATTTTGTCTTTTCTCGTCTAAAAGCCACTTCTTCCTCATTGGCAATCAGAAGCAGGGCCATTGCCCGAAACGTTCGTGTTCGACAATAAATGTAGCTTAATTTGGAGGAGTAAGTCACCTCGTTTGTGTTATTCTTTATTCGTCAATTCGGCCTTGTAAGCCCACGCAATACATGAATTAAGATTGTGCTATACCAATTCTTAGTAAATATACACTAACATAATATAACATGTCATAACTAAAATAACAGGTGCAGTTCGTGACACCAGTTGCATCTTTTTATATCACATCTAACTCAATTCGATTCTATATCATTCGCCGACTCAAACTTTAAACTTAAGATTACGCATCATTCTTACTTAAGATTAAGCAAGTTGGATGAAAGAAACACGCATTCGGCTTTGATAACTAGGATAATAAAACATTTTATTTGGTTCTTTAAGCTACCTGACAGATAACAACAGTTTGGTTACGCTAGGATCATATAAATTACACAATTCTTAGAGCACTTATAATAGGCCTACGTTGTTACAAACCATATCTCTAACGGCTGTCACCACTAGATATAGCTTGCGTGCGACCTCTTTGTTTTCATTATGAGAACACCTTTACTAAAAATAATATTACACAAGACGTTCCAACTTGTCTTGAGAACTTGAGAGACAGTTTTAAAGTTTTATTTCAGCTGTGAGATATTCATTGTTTTAATTTTGAGACTATTATTTTACTAATCTGTTGAAGCTAATATAAGAGGCTGATGAGTAATTTTTTAAACTTTTTACTACATCTATTTTCATTTCATTTTAAAAGATTATTTGCATTTGCTTGTATTATTTTTTGTGCAAATATAAATTTATAATTAGCACCAAATACTATATATTACAGGTAAAAACTGTAAGTAAAATACGGAACGCCCCATAAAACTTTAAAATAAACCTTGTGAAAATGCTTTCCAAAATGAGAGGTTAAATATATAATGCCTGGAAAAAAATAAAATATTATATATATAAGTAATAAGTGTAAGGTAAAAAATAAATACAGCATTAATTTGTGGAAAATTCTGAAATACGTTTTCTAATTGTCTTTTACTGTTTGCCTTTAAAGTCCTTATATTAGGATAAAATGTCGTTGCTAGAATTAGACAAAAAATCACTTGTGCTGAGATAAATACTCCATGCCATGTTCTTCTGACTCAAATGCATCTTACCCATAAATAGATTTATGCAGAACAGTTGACTTTTTTAAAGAAAATAATAAAATAAAAGGGTTGGCATTATGTATGTGTTTTAAAATTACAGAAAACTGTTGTTAATGTGAATTACGCATAATTGACACTGACTGAAATTAATTCCATTAAGCTAAATGTTTGTGACGCATTTACCATCATTGTTATGAGCATGTCTAACGTATTTATTATAAATTTTACTCCAAATGTTTCTAATATATCTCTTATTATATATCTCATTGCCACTACCAGTATTTTATTATCAATGTTCCTACACCAGTAATTATTTTTTATGCGTAATTTAAGTTTTAAATTGGGGAGGAGGAGAGGAATACTCCATAACACAATTGCGAGTTGTACAGTTAAGTTAGAAGTTAACAAGTGTCATGCCCATGACAAGAAGGACAACGAATAAAAAAGAATAACTGAAAACTTATGATTATTTTGTATCTTTATCTTAATTGCTTTTGATCAGTCATGTGAGACTTTGCTACCTTCGACTATCAGACGTCTCAATGATGTTATATTTTTCATTGTTACTTGTTTCTAGTTAATCACAAATCTCATCAATGGACTTTTTATGCTCTGTCCAGCATGACTGTCGAAACTCGGTTTTTTTGGCGTTATAAGTCCTCAAACATACTGTTAAGCCACTTTTAGTAGTGTCTTCACTCCTTCAATAAGGCTTGTAAAAAGTGTGATAAGTGTGTATTTGGCGGAAAACTCTTGACTAAGTTTTATGATAGGACTTAACAGCTGATGTATCAACAATTTAGAATGAATACTCGTTAATTTAACTTATTAAATAAGGTGTTATCTATAAAAAAAAAAAACACCCACTCGTTAGTTTAACATTAAAATATAGAATATTAATCACTTACAGAAGGAAATGTCAGTAAAATGTTTGAAAACATATCATTAACGGGCTTGGTTACCAAGTTTTAGGTTAGTAACGAAAATATAAAGATTTTTAAATATTAAATAACATTCAAAAGCTACCAATAATCATAACTAGTTACTGATCACAGAACTGTTGCTTTAGCACAGCGCCATCTGTAAATGTTTAGTGATATACATCACGCTTTACAATCAATTTTTGGTTCACACCGGTTTTCATAGTTTGATATTTCTTAGTTTAAACATGAAGAAAGTTTGTTGAAGCACATGATGTATCCAGTATGACGTAATAACGATTGTTTTCTTCTCTTCAACGAATTTTTAAGGATTTTTTTTTCATTTACTTTGGTTGTTATTTTTTACACAATAACTTTAGTTCCTGGTCTCTGGTAGCTCAGTGGAAAACGTGAGTGTTTATAACACAAATAATCAAAGTTTGTACGATACTCGCGATGGGCACATCACAGATAGCTCATTATATTGGTTCATGTTTAAATACAAAACACTATTTCTCACAACTAACCTATTCTCTGTTATATAATTGTTAGTCGCGTTAATAACGCATGCAAATCAGAAATAATTAGGTGCGTTTTTTTTTTCCTGGACCAAAAAAACGAAGAACAATATTTATTTATCACAGTGTAGATAAACCCAACTTTATCCAGGTCAACCATCCGGCTTTATGCACTCCAACAGCTAAACGAAAACTAGTGCAGCACGGTAATCATGCCAACTGAGAAAGCTTCAGAGTCAAAGAGGTCATCACGGTCTCTTGTTGACTAACAGAATTCGGTTTGACATACTGAATCAAAAACGCCTTCTTGTGTTGGCGCAAAACTTTTTCTACAGAGGACTGTCAGTTCCCCCTCCGAGGACTGGAAGGAAACGGAGTGATTTTTTTTTTTTTAAGGTTTTTGAGACATTTAACCTTTGTGAAAGGAAATTGAAATTGACATTAGTGATAATTTGTTATTCAGTTATTTTGTTCCGGTTATTACCCAAGTTAATGGCGGCGGTCAGGAAATAATAAAACTAATTAAAGGTGAAACTATAAATCATATCAATGCACGTTTCATCAGGTTGTTTACATACAATTTACTTGAAATGTCTTTCTTTTGTTTTTAATTTTCTACAAGCACTGACTCGAATTGTTGGTTATTGCGACACATAACGCTTCACGGTAGGTTAACCGTGCAGTTTTCAGGCTTACCGCAGAGCAACCGAGATGCATTATTGTCAGGTGCATGAATACGAGTAGAAGAAACACAAATACAAACTGTGGTATCTTCAGCGTAATTTATTTGTGACTTTCGTTTATCTGTTGTTAGATTGTTGTAGCTGTTATATGGCGATGTTGGTTTAAATATTACTATTATTGAGCGTTCAAACCCGGGAAATTGTACCACAACAATACATTGAATTCAAAACAATGAACGTTGAGTGTTTACATCCGGGAAGTTGAACTGTAGTACCACTTTTAGTTCCTGAACACTGTGTTTATATCCTTGTAAACTTAGCCGTAAAAACGTCAATAGAAATATGTCTGAATACACTACAACATGCTTATAGCACTACTTATTAGTATTCTAAAAAAAATGACGAACTACTATAATTAATAAACTGTGGGAGATCGAACCCCCCTGCTCGAGGAAAGATTAGAAACCCTCCAACTTTGTTGTGGAATTAGGTTCGTGTACTACAGAAGTATAGACATTTTTAACAGGTTAATCCGATCTTTTTTTACCCATTGTACTCGTAACCATGAATTGTTCATAGGAACAAGAGTGTTTTTGTCATTTAAAAGTACCAGAGAAATAACAGTTAGGTGTAAAATATATCACTAAATTATCGCCCACTCTTGAGGGAACATGTTCACCCACATCCACCACTAAATTATTAGAGAACTCCGCTAATAACGTTATTGTTTGTTTTGTTATATCTCTGGTCGTTCACAACTTGTCTTCACTTCCGGCAGTCTTACAAAAGAGAGACTATCATACACTTGTCAGGGTTCAGAGCACGAGAGGCGTGACGTGATTAGTCCCCCAGAATTATGTTTGAACGGAATTTATAAATGTTATTCACTTCTGGACTTACCTACTGAAATAAGTACAACAGAAGAAAAGACTTCTACCAGAGTTTGTGACGTGTCATGAAACTTAAACTACCAAACTAAAGCTACACCTGTGAGTACTACAATTCGCTAGGTCTTCTCTAAATTATCTTTTCCGCAATGTACTCTATCCCCCACTCAGTTGATTAGCGATATGTCAGAAAACTTGTAACGCAACAAAGTTTCACCATCATTAGTATGCACAGATCGGACAGCCTTCATTGTATCTTTGTGTGAAGCTATGCATTATGTATGTAAGCCTTTGAAATTTTTACCTGAAGTTTCTGGCTACAAAACATAATTCAACAGAAACATTTTTCTAGGGTAGCTATAACGATTTTTATTTATAAAAACAACAGCAACAAATGAAAACTAAAGTAGATAACACGTCACGAAGTAGTGACGTCATTTATTATAAATATAATGATTTTAAAGTGTTTAAGTAAGATAAACAGAAATCATCAATGACAAACACTCCTTAAAACGTAGAATGACTTGAAGTAAAATAATTGAGATGATGGAGAAACAGCCTAACTGACTTGACGAAATTAGCTCCTCACTCTGTTGTTGCGTATTAATTCTTTTCTTTAAGTAGTTAGTGAGAAATATTAATTACTATTCATGAAAAATTCGTTAGAAAGTCTTTCTTAATATGTGAGATACTTGAGGAGTTTTGTGATTAGTGTACTCGGGTAGAAATAGTTGGAACAAAGAGAACAACTGTTTCAGTTTCCACACAATACATCGACTACGAATTTTGACTTCAAACGTTGAGTGTTCGATATGGAAAACTAATCTTGAACAATATCAAACAATGAACTTTGAGTCTTTATTTTATTATAACAGAAACAACTCTAGAAACGTTCAATTGTGGGCATCGTCTAAACCAAGTGAAATAAAACAATTTTTTGTGTTCTCTAGTCAAATTACTGATTTGAATATTTTTCTTTCTAACAAAATTTTGATATCAAGGTATTTGAATATCTATTTGGATATTTATTTAGCTTTATTTAAAGCTCAGACTCAAATATTGATAACTTCCACGGCTGACAGAGTTTATAAACATTCGTTATTTAAAATCTAAAATAATTGTAAATGATGCTGTGTAATATTGTAACCAATATGACATGACAAGTAAATCTTATGACGTGGTTAATACATCATTTGAAACTTTATCAAAACCTAAAATAATCAACAACAATCTTCAAAAAAGAAACTCAGTTTAAACCCCAACATAAATCAGGTAGAAGTCCTCACAGGAGCAACTCAGTTTAAAATCCAACATAAATAAGGTAGAAGTCCTTAGAGGAGCAGTTCAGTTGAAATCCAACATAAATCAGGTGAAAGCACCTGAGTAAGGTTTAATCCTTTGTTAATTCACGATGTGTGTTTGTTTGTGGATGAGCTTCTCCAACTGTTTTGGAGCTACTAAGACGAAACTTGACAGGCGAATTAAAATGTAGCTTCCTGTTAACTTGTTAGAGCCTTAAAACATTTTTGCTCAAGTGCAGTAACTTCCATCAACTTTTTGTTCGTTCTTTGTTAACGTGCAGTAACTTGTATCAACGTTTCTTAGCTCTTTGTTAATGTGCAGTAACTTGTATCAACGTTTCTTAACTCTTTGTTAACGTGCAGTAACTAACGTAGTTCTAAAAACGTGCAGTAACTTGTATCAACGTTTCTTAGTTCTTTGTTAACGTGCAGTAACTTGTATCAACGTTTCTTAGCTCTTTGTTAACGTGCAGTAATTGGTATCAACGTTTCTTAGCTCTTTGCTAACGTGCAGTAACTTGTATCAACGTTTCTTAGCTCTATGTTAACGTGCAGTAACTGGTATCAACGTTTCTTAGTTCTTTGTTAACGTGCAGTAACTTGTATCAACGTTTCTTAGCTCTTTGTTAACGTGCAGTAACTTGTATCAACGTTTCTTAGCTCTTTGTTAACGTGCAGTAACTTGTATCAACGTTTCTTAGCTCTTTGTTAACGTGCAGTAACTGGTATCAACGTTTCTTAGTTCTTTGTTAACGTGCAGTAACTTGTATCAACGTTTCTTAGTTCTTTGTTAACGTGCAGTAACTTGTATCAACGTTTCTTAGCTCTTTGTTAACGTGCAGTAACTTGTATCAACGTTTCTTAGCTCTTTGTTAACGTGCAGTAACTTGTATCAACGTTTCTTAGCTCTTTGTTAACGTGCAGTAACTTGTATCAACGTTTCTTAGTTCTTTGTTAACGTGCAGTAACTTGTATCAACGTTTCTTAGTTCTTTGTTAACGTGCAATAACTTGTATCAACGTTTTTTAGCTCTTTGTTAACGTGCAGTAACTTGTATCAACGTTTCTTAGCTCTTTGTTAACGTGCAGTAACTTGTATCAACGTTTCTTAGCTCTTTGTTAACGTGCAGTAACTTGTATCAACGTTTCTTAGCTTTGTTAACGTGCAGTAACTTGTATCAACGTTTCTTAGCTCTTTGTTAACGTGCAGTAACTTGTATCAACGTTTCTTAGCTCTTTGTTAACGTGCAGTAACTTGTATCAACGTTTCTTAGCTCTTTGTTAACGTGCAGTAACTGGTATCAACGTTTATTAGTTCTTTGTTAACGTGCAGTAACTTGTATCAACGTTTCTTAGTTCTTTGTTAACGTGCAGTAACTTGTATCAACGTTTCTTAGCTCTTTGTTAACGTGCAGTAACTTGTATCAACGTTTCTTAGCTCTTTGTTAACGTGCAGTAACTTGTATCAACGTTTCTTAGCTCTTTGTTAACGTGCAGTAACTTGTATCAACGTTTAGTTCTTTGTTAACGTGCAGTAACTTGTATCAACGTTTCTTAGTTCTTTGTTAACGTGCAATAACTTGTATCAACGTTTTTAGCTCTTGTTAACGTGCAGTAACTTGTATCAACGTTTCTTAGCTCTTTGTTAACGTGCAGTAACTTGTATCAACGTTTTTAGCTCTTTGTTAACGTGCAGTAACTTGTATCAACGTTTCTTAGCTCTTTGTTAACGTGCAGTAACTTGTATCAACGTTTCTTAGCTCTTTGTTAACGTGCAGTAACTTGTATCAACGTTTCTTAGCTCTTTGTTAACGTGCAGTAACTTGTATCAACGTTTATTAGCTCTTTGTTAACGTGCAGTAACTGGTATCAACGTTTATTAGTTCTTTGTTAACGTGCAGTAACTTGTATCAACGTTTCTTAGTTCTTTGTTAACGTGCAGTAACTTGTATCAACGTTTCTTAGCTCTTTGTTAACGTGCAGTAACTTGTATCAACGTTCTTAGCTCTTTGTTAACGTGCAGTAACTTGTATCAACGTTTCTTAGCTCTTTGTTAACGTGCAGTAACTTGTATCAACGTTTCTTAGTTCTTTGTTAACGTGCAGTAACTTGTATCAACGTTTCTTAGTTCTTTGTTAACGTGCAATAACTTGTATCAACGTTTCTTAGCTCTTTGTTAACGTGCAGTAACTTGTATCAACGTTTCTTAGCTCTTTGTTAACGTGCAGTAACTTGTATCAACGTTTCTTAGCTCTTTGTTAACGTGCAGTAACTTGTATCAACGTTTCTTAGCTCTTTGTTAACGTGCAGTAACTTGTATCAACGTTTCTTAGTTCTTTGTTAACGTGCAGTAACTTGTATCAACGTTTTTAGCTCTTTGTTAACGTGCAGTAACTTGTATCAACGTTTCTTAGTTCTTTGTTAACGTGCAGTAACTTGTATCAACGTTTCTTAGTTCTTTGTTAACGTGCAGTAACTTGTATCAACGTTTCTTAGTTCTTTGTTAACGTGCAGTAACTTGTATCAACGTTTTTTAGCTCTTTGTTAACGTGCAGTAACTTGTATCAACGTTTCTTAGTTCTTTGTTAACGTGCAGTAACTTGTATCAACGTTTCTTAGCTCTTTGTTAACGTGCAGTAACTTGTATCAACGTTTCTTAGCTCTTTGTTAACGTGCAGTAACTTGTATCAACGTTTCTTAGCTCTTTGTTAACGTGCAGTAACTTGTATCAACGTTTCTTAGTTCTTTGTTAACGTGCAGTAACTTGTATCAACGTTTCTTAGCTCTTTGTTAACGTGCAGTAACTTGTATCAACGTTTTTTAGCTCTTTGTTAACGTGCAGTAACTTGTATCAACGTTTCTTAGCTCTTTGTTAACGTGCAGTAACTGGTATCAACGTTTATTAGTTCTTTGTTAACGTGCAGTAACTTGTATCAACGTTTCTTAGTTCTTTGTTAACGTGCAGTAACTTCTATCAAAGTTTTTGTTATCTCTTTATTAACGTGCAGTAGCTTTCATTAGCTTGTTAGCTGTTTATCCAATGCACTGTTTACAGTTTTTACTTATGTTTCATGGACAACTGTAAGACTCATTATCTTGCACTTTATTGATCAGACCAAAAATTAGAAAGAAACTACGAAACAGTTAATCTGTTTTGAAGCGTCGTGTGTTTATATCAACCAAGATTTAATAACCCAAATATGACCGCGCAACCATTATATTAAAAAGCACGAGATTTCTTATCTTAAGAGCAATGATATGGTTAAACTTAAGTAAAGTAGGGAAGTAGAAAACCTTAGGGTTTCATAAAACAACAACAACGAGTCTAACAATGAAGAACCGATGTTTGAATATTCGTGCTACACAATGGTCCTACCTGACGCCGCTAGGAATGTATATGAAATTTAGGTTAACCACCAGGGGCTGTTATGGCCTGTGATGGAGGCTACGTTACGGGTATGGAAAATTTGTCAGTGGGTCATCTCTACCTGTAGAGAGAGTAGTATACCATAACATCGCCTTTAGCTTGAGATGATTTATCAGGTGAGCTATCGAATCGTGGAATCGTGAGCAAAATAGATAGTGCGTTATTTTATCCCATCTATCATCGATTCTCTGGATAAATCTTTGACTTATCGTTAATTAATGTTCAAACTTTATCTATGTATTGAGTGTTGAGGTTAAAGAGAAGAACTGTATTATGCAGTCTGCGCGTGCAGAGAAACATTTGGTGCTGAATTATCAATTTCTTGGTGAGCCATTCAACATTTCCAGCCAGAGTCAGTAAAGAACTGAACACTTGTCAATCCAGAGAAAAAGCAAAACACCGTTTTCATAGCACAGTAGTTTATCCATAGCGTTTCGGTCATGTATTCATATATGACAGCCATAGTGTTTCGTTTATGTAACATGTTGTTGTCCTATTTGTTTGTCTTTGTATAGTGTATGTATGATACAGAATTTTCAGCTGATAAATTATTCAGCTTTGCCAACAACCTGAGAATATTTAAAAAACAATGAACTGTTGAAACTCATAACTCATTAGTCTAACGTGATGACAAAAAGTTATGAAACGGATTATGATAGGAACATCTTTGTGAAGGACAGACGTGATAAATCAAACATCGAGGGTGAAGTACATAGGATAACAAAGAAATTCTTTACTGTTCACATACCATATGATGTTTTGTAGTTGAGGGACTACAAGTTACATACACAACGTTATCCTAAGCTACAGGATATTTAAATGTTGAAAGTGTTACTCATAACAGTTTTTATATTTATTCAAAATTTGTGGATAAAGCTCTACAAAGACTAATTCCATGTAATTGTCTCTAAGTATTAACTGATAGACGGAAGAGAAGACAGTTGACAAACAGTCAACAGACAGGAGAGAAGACAGCTGACAAACTGTCAACAGGCGGAAGAGAAGACAGCTGACATACTGTCAACAGACGAGAGAGAAGACAGTTGACAAACAGTTAACTATTCGACCACTCTTGTTAGACAAAATGATAAGATTTGACTGCCACTTTCATAACACATGCACAGCCCCAAAGTTCAGAGCACATTTTTATGGCAATGAGACACGAATCATGAGCTCTTGGATTTACAGTGTGAGCACACAAACCCTAAATTATGTAGAAGTACCCACTTGTGATAAAAATACCTTATGAAACTGGAGGAAGAAGAAACACATTAATGTATCACTAAAACTACAAAATTATTGTACTAACTTGAATTATGTTTAAAATGACTAGATATAATTCATGGTAGTTGGTGGTAATTAAATACTAAAATATAACAGAGTTTAACATTTGTGTTCTATTATGCTTTTGCTGCTGACTCGAGATTTGTTTAGTGGGTGATTAAACATAAAATTAATTGAGTTGAAAATACCCCTCGTTTAGATTGTTGGTGTGTTTGGTGCTGATAACAAGGCTACACGATGAGCTATCTGAGCTCTGCCTACCACAGGTATCGAACGCTGAATTTGTGTTTGGTCAGCCTGAAAGCTCACTACTGACCCAGTTGGGAGGAGGGTAGAGAGGCTGTGTGGCTGGACAATACCGTCGACTACATTCCATTTCACGTTTTTATTTTTCCCTACAGTCTGCAAGCCTGTTACTTCCATGTACGCGAAAGACTACTTAACAAAAATTACACTTGTGTTTTGATGGTAAAATACAGAAAGTTAACAGTGAATAAATTTGGAAGTCGTTTGAAGAAATGATTACAATCAAATGAAAGTGAGATTTGTTATCAATGATCCAGGTCGTCGGACTAGCGAAAAAAATCCAATTTATGTCGTGATCTCGTTTACTTTTTGCTCTACATCAGGGCGCATCTTTCTTACGTATATAGGTCAACAGAGAAGCGAAACCTGCAGTAGGTCGGTCAGCTCCGTGCAGTGTTGGCCTGGAGAGGAAGTTCTTACGCTTCCTGTACCCTCAGGCCAAGTAGAATTGATTCGTGTTTTTATAGGAGCACTCATAAGTGAGACACATAGTATCTCTGGACGAGACACCATGAAGAAACAGGTAGCTCTTTTCCACTGAGTCTCTTACCATAAATACCTAATATAAAGCAGTTGCTTTCTGTTTGAAGATGTTGCCCTACCTCCCTGTCAGCTGTTGGTGAGCATCAGTTTGGAGCTGTTGGTATAGCTACCTGTTAACTGTTGTGTTGTACCAGTTTGAGCTTGCTATACATTGTTATTTCACGCCACTTTGGAACTGATACTACAGCCACCTGTATTGGTTCACAGCAGTTTGGAGCTGTTACAATAGGCTATTTTAACCAATTTTTATCAATTTGGAACACTCTCACAAGAGCTGACACTTAACTGTTTGGTGTCATTGCCAAAGGTTCTTACAGTAATCTGTTGATTAGTCGTGAGATTAGATTTAATTTGAATTTCGTTTGGATATCCGTGAACTTGTTACTTCCAATTACAAAATGAACCTAAAAAGGTAAGTTTCCCATTAGCAGTTTTAGATTCGACCTTAATTCGTTTTTTAAGTAAAATTCCTTGTCTTATTGGTTGCGGTTGCGCGTTTTGAGTGGATTAAAATTAGGAAGTAGCAAAGAATTTGTTTGTTTGTTTTGCATTAAGCACAAAGCTACACAATGGGCTATCTGTGCTCTGCCCACCACGGGTATCGAAACCCGGATTTTAGCGTGCAAGTCCGCAGACATACCGCTGAGCCACTGGGGGGCAGTAGCAAAGAAAAAGTTACGTTTTTAAAATGATCAGACAGGAACACGTGTCCTTGGAAACTGAACACAAAAGTTTTAAAATCATAATTACACGGAACTGAATAAAAATATTCTAAAGAGATTTAGGGAAGGAAGTGAAAACAAAATATCAGCACAGAAGTTATAGAGATTGAAAACAAATTTAGGAAAAAGTTAATATGAAACAATTACACTGAACAATATGGCGAGAGCAACAAATATGAACAATGTTTAACATTTCGGATTACACAAATGATGTCTTCAGTAAGCTATATTGAACGTGATAAAATATCAGATAAAAATTTATAATGAGGAATCAAAACATAGAATAACAGAACAAAGTAAATTAAAAGATAAACAAATAAAGAACAGGATAATGGAACAACATTATTAATTATAGCGAAGCTCTTTATTAATTAAAGGTGGGAATTAATTTATAATACATCGATTAGTACTGATATTGGATGATCCAGATGAGACGGCTTTTAAACTCGTAATCAAGGTGGTATGGTTGTTGTTTTCATTAGTGTATGAATTGTGACGAAATTATAGTTTTTTTTGGTGTGTTTTTTTCTGCTTGATACACATATGTTTGCAGGTGTAAGTAACGTATAGTTTAGCCAATTTAAAGTAATTACAGTCACCACAAATGTATTTATATACGACTCTGGAACACACAGAGGTACGAAATAGGTTTTTATAACTGAATAGATTTTGTCTTTTGAATGGTGATTTAAGTATCATTTGAAGTTGAACCAAAAATTTTAATTGTCTTTAAAATTTATGACTTCACTCTAAAAACTTCGTTTATTTAAAAAAAAACGAACAGTCAGTTACAAAGTTATAACTTTTAGTCTTACAGCTGAGCCAATGGAAAGACAAATAAAGCTGTATGATTTCTATGAAAACGAGCTTATATGATTTATATGAAATGAAGACAATGTGATTTCTATGAATGTATTATCGCAGGAATTCGTGAGATATAATATTATATAAATTCTGTACGAATAGTTATTTTGTTTAAAGTTAAGATTTTATAATTTACATCAAGATGGCATAGTATGAGGCTTAAAATATGTGATGAGTAGCTACAGATATACCAAACCCCCCATTAAAGAACAGAGAAATTAAGGACATCGTTTATTCCGATGTCCTTTTATAATGGAATATAATTACAAAACTGGATAATGTACTGAATAGTTGGAACCTCTACTAATATAGGATAAAAAATTCATAATTACTTCGTTTATTTTATCTTTTTTCTGAACCATTCGTTATTTCGACGTCCGAAGCTAGTCTTCTAACTGATGTTTATATATTTTTGGTATATTTACATTAAAGTCCAGTCACTACATTTGAAAAAAATGGACCTGCTTCAGTATATCTGGTAGACAATCTAGTCATTGTGACAAATACCGCGTATCGTGTTGCCTGAAAGTGAAAATAAGAGGCGATTAGGTTGAACATATACTCTTAGATAAACACCGAAAAAAACGACATCGTAACTGAATCGATTATTTGTATTTCAACTATTCAGGTAATAACCGTAATATTTTTTCAAAGTTTCAGAAATATAAAAACAATTGTTTAAACTTTAATAAATGAAAACTTTCCGTAACAATTTAAAAAAAAAACTGTTTATTATAAACAAAAATTACATTTTCATTTATATCTGTTCAGAGTGAATGACAGAGTGCTCACCCATATGTCGTTTACAGAATTAAGCATGTTTCATAGTTAGTTCGATTTAGGTCTAAACGTATTTTATCACTGCTAATTTATTTGTTTGATCACATTTAATTCATTTTAGTCCTAAGCGTATTTTATCACAGTTAATATATTTGTTTATAGGTGTAAGCATATTTTATCAGTTAATTTATTTGTTTATATGCTTAAGCATGTTCGACCACAGTTCTTGTTATGTCTAAACATATTTTATTACGATTACTTTTTGTTTATATGTAGGCTTAAGTATGTTTGTCCACACTGTCGTGTGTAGCCTTGAGTTTGTTTGAACACAGGTAATAAGTGTGCATTGTATAACAATGAAATTGCAAAAGATAGAGTGAACATGTTTGTTTGTTTTTACAATAATGCAAAATTCTAAATTTACATCGTACCCAATAAATACTTTACCATTTAGTTCGTTCTTTTAATATTTCTTAAGGTGTTTTAAAAAAGTTAATTATCCTTCACAGACCAAGCCCTGATGTTCATTCTGTTCTGATTTCATGCTTACAGCGTTGCGTAACCTGCTTTGTTTCTGTAGCATAATAATTACATACTCATGACAGGAAACTACTCTCAAACCCATCGCTAAACCTAGATAGAACTCACTGAACAACTTTGAAGAGATTAAAAAAAAACACACTTTACATCGACAGGTTTAAAATCTTACACCTTTCTTCACTTGTTTAAATGTGGCCCCAAAATTTCACTGATGTCTCTACATCTAACTTGTGTGTGTTGTGCTTACTTATAATGACAATAATAATAAAAATATACCATTACATACTTCGTTTTTGGTTTTTATCCCTGGGCACTAAAGTTATAGATGAAACGAGTTTCATTTTGTACCAAAAAAAGAAACTCCAACTTCAAGATTTAGCTACCATTTTGCTCATAGCTGAGATACTCAAACTAAATTAACACACTAACAAGCAGTATTTACTAACAGTACAATTTACAATACCTGTAGTTGAGGTAAACATAATTACTAACAGTATTACACACAATATTTGTAGTTGAGGTAATTATACTTATTAACAGAATTACACACAATACCTGTAGTTGAGGTAATAATACTTAATAACAGTACAACACAAATACCTGTAGTTGAAGTAGTCCAGAAGCAGTTTTAAAGTATTCGAATAAAGGCAGAGTATATTTATTTTATTTTTGTAAATTATTTTATGAAACACTGCAGGCTTGGAAGATGTTTACACATAACAACAATAGCTATTTTCGTGGAGTTTGCTGGTTTGATGTTGATAAGAGACGTTGTAGGCTTACACCATAAAGTGGAAAGGAGACATACCTCGGAGCTGCTTAATGACAGATTCTCACAAAAATCAAGACCGTTCTCGAGATCTCGTGCATTTGGAGTTCATATGCCTCTGATAACACTGGAAGAAATGAATCGTTTTATTCAACAAGCAAGTGAAACTGTGAAAGATCGAGTTGAAAGTGTAGAAGCAAGGATTTTCCAGAACGGTCAGTTGTTTGTTGTACGCAATTTGTTGTATTTTTTATTATGGAATATTCAGCTATTCTCTAATTTATTATTGTTTTAAAATAGCGTCTTTCCTTACTCGAGTAAAGACTGTAGAATATTGGACGAATGTCCGTAAAGTATTGTTTGGCTGTATGTTTTGAGTATGTGTTTAAAATATAAAAACCTTATGGTGTCTTACCCTCTACCTTGACGGTACAACACCCTGATACGAGGTAAAGATTCTGTTACATAAAGAAGTAAGTGAACGCGAGCCGTGCTAAGGTGTACGTCAGGCATTTATTTCGTGAAAAAAAATAGTTCTTTGTAGAATGTCCTTAATCGAGTGTACACTGACGCCATACTGTTTTGGAACTTATTTTTAGATAGTATATCAACTGAAACTGAACTCCAAAGTATTGAATAAGAAATTTTAAAATGTCCATCAGTAAAAGAATTTTCGTTTCTTGATGTATCATGCGATTCTGGAGATGAAAGAGATAAGAACATTTACTGCCTATTGAAGCTACTGAGGCCAGATAACCTCCAGTCACGTGTGATCCCGTTTTGAGACGTGACGCTCACTTCACGTGAATCTTATTCGTGCGACCGTGGGTGTTGTGTTACTATGTCCTTTTGCACGAAATATTTCAATCGAGAGTGTTTGTGACCAACCCTCAACAAACGACAGGTTAAACGAATTGTATATCATTAAAAATAACATGAGTTTAAATGAATAGTACAACATTAAAAATAACACGGGGTCAAAATGAATAGTACAACATCAAAAATAACACGGGGTCAAAATGAATAGTACAACATCAAAAATAACACGGGGTCAAAATGAATAGTAGAACATCAAAAATAACACGGGGTCAAATGAATAGTACAACATTAAAAATGACATGAGTTGAAATAAATAGTACAACATTAAAAATAACACGGGGTCAAAATGAATAGTATTTTGAAAATGTCACGAGGTCAAATGAGTTGTTCAATATTGAACACGACATAAGGAAATGAGCTAAAGAAATTTTAAAATTTTCATTTGATTTAATAGTTTCTTTGTTGTAGTCTTGGCTTGTTTACTCTTCATGAAAGTTATTTAAGACAAAACTAGAAGAAAGAAACCTCGAAACTAAAGCCCGTTTTTAAGTGTCGTACAAGTCACAACTACAGGTGAATCATAGAAACATAAATCATTTTTTTAAAAATTGGATTAAGTTTAATTTGTTTGCCTATTCGTGACTTACATGATTTAATTAAGCTGACTTATGTTTCTTTGTTTGTTTGCTACAGTCATGGTTTATATAACTTGTGAAATAAGGCTTAAGTGTCATTTTGTTTTCTGTAGTCGTGACTTACAAGACTTAGGAAAGCTGGTTTAAGTTTTATGGTTTGTTTGCTGTACCCGTGGCTTGCATAAATTATGAAATATGGTTTAAATTTAGTCATTTGTTTCCGATAGTCATGACTTACATGACTTACGAAAACTGACTTAAGTTTTGTTATCTGTTTACTCTGGTCGAAGCTAACATGACTCTTCAGATATCTGATTCAAGTTTCAAAGTTTGTTTTTTATAGTTTTAGATTATATTGCTCTTAGACCTAAACCTGTAGTTAGGTCTAGTGTGATATTCTATCTGCAAATCAAGTATAAATGTTTCCATCTTCTCAGACTGGAGTTACTAACAAATCGTCCTTATTTTCTGAAATTTCAAATTAACCGAAAATACCTTTTTTCTTCTTCAAAATGAAGTGTGATTAAACACTCAAATTGTTAACCGTTTTATATTAGAGTTTTACTGAGTTTTTATATTACACAAGTTGATCATTTTCCCTTGAGATGTTTTTTCTCATCATTACGATCGTTTGTGTAATGTTCAGGTGTTATACTGAATATTGTGAATTTCGTGTTTATTTATTTTAACTTGTTTTGTTAACACTAATTCGAAGGTGCCATATTGAAGCCAGGAACACCTGCTTGGTTTGCTGCTGTTACTGCAAAAACTAAAATTGTTGCAAAAAATATCTCCCATCATGCTTTGCTTGCCGAGGAAACTACGAGAATCGTTGCTCAAAAGTAAGCTTAACTTTGAACGAATGTAACGTTTTTTTTATTAATATATTCATGTTCTCGCTGTTAGTAAATTATATTATGTTAGGTTCTAATATTTGATGTCGTTTTCTGAGATAATTATACCTCCAATCAACGCGCATGTTTGTGGGTTTCTCTTTGTGACATCAGAGATTAAGATAAGATCATTAGTATGTTTGTATTCTCTTTGTGACATCAGAGATTAAGATAAGGTCATAAGTATGTTTGTGTGTTTCTCTTTGTGACATCAGAGGTTAAGATAAGCTCATTAGTATGTTTGTGTGTTTCTCTTTGTGACATCAGAGGTTAAGATAAGATCATTAGTATGTTTGTGTGTTTCTCTTTATGACATCAGAGGTTATGATAAGATCATTAGTATGTTTGTATGTTTCTCTTTGTGACATGAGAGGTTATGATAAGGTCATAAGTATGTTTGTGTGTTTCTCTTTGTGACATCAGAGGTTAAGATAAGCTCATTAGTATGTTTGTATTCTCTTTGTGACATCAGAGATTAAGATAAGGTCATAAGTATGTTTGTGTGTTTCTCTTTGTGACATCAGAGGTTAAGATAAGCTCATTAGTATGTTTGTGTGTTTCTCTTTATGACATCAGAGGTTATGATAAGATCATTAGTATGTTTGTATGTTTCTCTTTGTGACATCAGAGGTTATGATAAGGTCATAAGTATGTTTGTGTGTTTCTCTTTGTGACATCAGAGATTAAGATAAGATCATTAGTATGTTTGTATTCTCTTTGTGACATCAGAGATTAAGATAAGGTCATAAGTATGTTTGTGTGTTTCTCTTTGTGACATCAGAGGTTAAGATAAGCTCATTAGTATGTTTGTGTGTTTCTCTTTGTGACATCAGAGGTTAAGATAAGATCATTAGTATGTTTGTGTGTTTCTCTTTATGACATCAGAGGTTATGATAAGATCATTAGTATGTTTGTATGTTTCTCTTTGTGACATCAGAGGTTATGATAAGGTCATAAGTATGTTTGTGTGTTTCTCTTTGTGACATCAGAGGTTAAGATAAGCTCATTAGTATGTTTGTATTCTCTTTGTGACATCAGAGATTAAGATAAGGTCATAAGTATGTTTGTGTGTTTCTCTTTGTGACATCAGAGGTTAAGATAAGCTCATTAGTATGTTTGTGTGTTTCTCTTTGTGACATCAGAGGTTAAGATAAGATCATTAGTATGTTTGTGTGTTTCTCTTTATGACATCAGAGGTTATGATAAGATCATTAGTATGTTTGTATTCTCTTTGTGACATCAGAGATTAAGATAAGGTCATAAGTATGTTTGTGTGTTTCTCTTTGTGACATCAGAGGTTAAGATAAGCTCATTAGTATGTTTGTGTGTTTCTCTTTGTGACATCAGAGGTTAAGATAAGATCATTAGTATGTTTGTGTGTTTCTTTTTATGACATCAGAGGTTAAGATAAGATCATTAGTATGTTTGTATTCTCTTTGTGACATCAGAGATTAAGATAAGGTCATAAGTATGTTTGTGTGTTTCTCTTTGTGACATCAGAGGTTAAGATAAGCTCATTAGTATGTTTGTGTGTTTCTCTTTGTGACATCAGAGGTTAAGATAAGATCATTAGTATGTTTGTGTGTTTCTCTTTATGACATCAGAGGTTATGATAAGATCATTAGTATGTTTGTATGTTTCTCTTTGTGACATCAGAGGTTAAGATAAGATCATTAGTATGTTTGTGGGTTTCTCTTTGTGACATCAGAGATTAAGATAAGATCATTAGTATGTTTGTGTGTTTCTCTTTGTGACATCAGAGGTTAAGATAAGATCATTAGTATGTTTGTATTCTCTTTGTGACATCAGAGATTAAGATAAGCTCATTAGTATGTTTGTGTGTTTCTCTTTGTGACATCAGAGGTTAAGATAAGATCATTAGTATGTTTGTGTGTTTCTCTTTATGACATCAGAGGTTATGATAAGATCATTAGTATGTTTGTATGTTTCTCTTTGTGACATCAGAGGTTAAGATAAGATCATTAGTATGTTTGTGGGTTTCTCTTTGTGACATCAGAGATTAAGATAAGATCATTAGTATGTTTGTGTGTTTCTCTTTGTGACATCAGAGGTTAAGATAAGATCATTAGTATGTTTGTATTCTCTTTGTGACATCAGAGATTAAGATAAGGTCATAAGTATGTTTGTGTGTTTCTCTTTGTGACATCAGAGGTTAAGATAAGCTCATAAGTATGTTTGTGTGTTTCTCTTTGTGACATCAGAGGTTAAGATAAGATCATTAGTATGTTTGTGTGTTTCTCTTTATGACATCAGAGGTTATGATAAGATCATTAGTATGTTTGTATGTTTCTCTTTGTGACATCAGAGGTTAAGATAAGCTCATTAGTATGTTTGTGTGTTTCTCTTTATGACATTAGAGGTTAAGATAAGATCATTAGTATGTTTGTATGTTTCTCTTTGTGACATCAGAGGTTAAGATAAGATCATTAGTATGTTTGTGTGTTTCTCTTTATGACATCAGAGGTTATGATAAGATCATTAGTATGTTTGTATGTTTCTCTTTGTGACATCAGAGGTTAAGATAAGCTCATTAGTATGTTTGTGTGTTTCTCTTTATGGCATTAGAGGTTAAGATAAGATCATTAGTATGTTTGTATGTTTCTCTTTGTGACATCAGAGATTCAGATAAGATCATTAGTATGTTTGTGTGTTTCTCTTTGTGACATCAGAGGTTAAGATAAGATCATTAGTATGTTTGTATGTTTCTCTTTGTGACATCAGAGATTCAGATAAGATCATTAGTATGTTTGTGTGTTTCTCTTTGTGACATCAGAGGTTAAGATAAGATCATTAGTATGTTTGTATGTTTCTCTTTGTGACATCAGAGATTCAGATAAGATCATTAGTATGTTTGTGTGTTTCTCTTTGTGACATCAGAGGTTAAGATAAGATCATTTGTATGTTTGCGTGTTTCCATTTTTGACATTAGAGATTAAGATAAGATCATTGGTACGCTTGTGTTCCAAGCTGTGACTTCAAAGGATAAAATATAAAGTGTTCTCAGTGTTTGTTTGGTTTTGTTCCCACGTAATAAGAGGTTAAATTTTTTGTGGTACCATAGTCTTCTGGATGAAATTCCTACACAAAGTTCCGTATAAATAAACGTCTTATTTATTATTAATATGTATTGTATAAATAATTATAGTCATAAGACTTTTACTAAATATTGACAACTTCTAGCGATAATGAAAGTTTTTCGGGGGAACATAATTCAGGTGTGAATGTTTTTCATTTCTATTTTTACAACAAAGACATTAATTAAATCTCTAAAATATCTAATCTTGATGACAGTGAAAATTATGATCAAACTTAGTTATAAGTCACGTGGGTTGTTTTAACGGTTTTGTTGATCAGATTTGGAACTTCCTTCATAATATAGTAAGATCATACTTGTAGAATCACTAGCATCAGTTAGCCTTTGCATATTTAACAGGTATCGGTTGAATATGGAACAAATTCTTTACACCTTACCGATGGCTGACATCCGAGACACCGAGCTGGGTCAAACCTGTCCTTTACAATCAGACTTTCCCTGTCGACCGAGTAAATATCGTGCGTTAGACGGCTATTGTAACAACGTGAAGAACCCTTCGTGGGGAAATGCTAATAATCATTACATACGTTTCCTTCCCCCTGCATATTCTGATGGTAAGTGAAAAGATAAGCATGTGCGCTTTCAGTTGATAAATTATAAAAATATGTATATATCTTTTAAAAATCAGCAGTTTGATGTTATTATTGCTGTGGTTAGACTATATCTAACAATGCCATCTGTTGAGAAACATCTAAATCTCGCTTCACGAAATGAGGCAAATCTTTGGTGCGAGATCACGAGCTAGTTTTCTTTTACTGCAATTTTCTGTCTAAATTTTAAGTGTTTATCTTGACGAATCTAAAACTTTGAAAGCATAAGACGCAGAATGCACGTCAAAAACTGAGTTAATAGATAAAAAAAGATTAGTGGTAAGTTGAAGTTTTATTGTATTTTACAGTAAAAGATTCGAATTGAATTAAAGTTTTAATGAATTTCACAGTAAAAGAAGAGTTGTAGTGAATTAAAGTTTATGTTTTCGTGACAAGGCATCAGCAGTCCTCGTCAGTCGGTCACTGGTGAGTTTCTTCCGAGTCCACGTGAGGTTAGTTTGGTTGTTCACAAGGATGTTGACCGCCCTCATGTCCACCTAACAACAGCGATGGCGATCTTTGGAGAACTAGTTTTCCACGATATTTCTCACACTGCACAAGCTGCAGGTAGGTTTTAAATAAGACCAAAAACAACGTTCTTCTCTTTATAAAGAAAAAAAGAATTTTAGACATGAAGACAGACATATTATAAAATAAATATATTTCGATCAGAGGTTGTTGAACAATGTATATTATAGCGAATTTATTGTTATACATTTATTTTAATACCTACGTTTGTTTAGGTATTATGCATGTGGCGTATATTGTTGGATGTATATCGCACAAGTCCCGCCTCTTCTCTAAATTTGTAGAAGATTTGTGAGAGTAAGAATTAACAATATATATTTTACGAAAATGTTGGCGCATCTTCAAATATTGTTGAACGCTAGAGAATTTCAGTTCATTATTATGAAAGCTATCTGAGAGACAGTTATAGAATATGCATTATTGAACGGCTACAGTCAGTAAATTATAAAAGTTGAAAGCTATAATTGTGATAAAAGCTTATTAATCGGAAAACTAGAGAAGTTGATTGGCCAGAAACGTTTATATATTTCGAACATGACAAGCCGTTTAACTTCTGAGTAATTATTTCTACGAGGACATTAAATATCTTCGTCAATAAAAGGTAAGCTTTTAAGCGGCGTGAAGCCAGCCAAGCTCGCTAGCTTAAGCGAAGTGTAACAGTATCAATTCAAAAACAATTCGCTCGTTGTGGACCTGGACCATGAATAAAATATCCAGTTCTAGGCTAGATAGAAGATTCAGTATGATTGGTAAATTTGCAAAACTCCTCTATATAAATCAATATTTCTTCTAACTATTTGTAAAAACCTTTATCATTAGTTGTATTGTTGTTTGTATATTAAAATATATTTGTGGTAAGAAAGAAAATTGTGTGTAGCTCTCTTATTGGCAAATATAAATTTGATACATACTGACATTTACGTAACTTCTAAATTTAAATTTAAATTTAAATTTTCGGTTATTTGAAATTGTAATACGTAACGTACGTAACATAATAAATCGATGACTTCTTGATGACAAGAAACCCACTTGAAATAAAAACGTATCTCAGAACGACTGTTATGGGTATTAACACTTTTATTGATAAGAAGAGAGCAGCGTTTCCACCTTCCTAGATCATCTTTAGGTTAACCTTAACCTGAAGATGACCTTGGACGTTGGAACGTTGCTCTCTCTTTATCAGAAGCTCAGAGACTTGTCCGAGATTAATTATAATACGTTATAATATATAATGAATAAAGCCGATAAAAAGAATCTAGTAAGTCCATAATTTACGACTCTTGAAGTAAAATCTCCACTAGTAATCCCCGAATCCCTGACTCTGGAAAAGTGTCTCTGATGAAAGTTTCTTGTCAGGTTTTCATGGTCACAGAATCAAGTGTTGTGGAGTCAACAGAAACAACTTCCATCCTGAATGTCTTCCAGTTTATATTCCACACGACGATCCTGCGTTCGGTCCGAGCGGACAACAATGCATGGAATACACGCGGTCGTGTACCTCGCCACGACCTGGCTGCACTCTCGGACCCAGAGAGCAGACAAACCAAGTGACATCTTTCCTAGACGGTTCGTCAATCTACGGATCTTCGGTGGAAGAGTCCAACCTCCTTCGAATGCCCTCTGGTGGACTCCTGAGAACCCAGAGGAACAGGTCTGGAAAGGAACTCCTTCCTCCCGAGAACCAGATCGAAGACTGCCGAACTGGTGCTGGTGTCCCATGTTTTATGGCAGGTGATAAACAGAACTAGTTTTGGTTTTCTTTGTAGAAATAGAGTGAATTTAGATGGCGGGGCTAAGGATATACGTTGTATATTGTTATCTGAGATTATTGTATCAGATGAAGTGATCTCAGTGCACATCTAGCTTACTAGAAGTTTACCTCATTAAAACAAAATGTTTTAATATCGATATACAGACACACGTGTAAGTTAAGGTAGCCTCAACTAGTTATAAAATTGTTATAATTTTGGCAATTGAAACAATGCTATTCGTTTGTCTATCTTTTTAACGACTACCGCGAGTTTCCTATCGTCTTTAGGTTTTGTTGCTGTGTTTAAACTCTACTTTATGTTAGTCACTGAGTGTTAATATTCTCACCACTAGGGGATGTACGAGTGAACGAAAATGCAGGATTGATGGTGATGCACACGATATGGATGAGGGAGCACAATAGAATCGCACGTTCTCTTTCTGATCTCAACCCTCACTGGGGAAGCGACGAGATTTTTGAAGAAGCAAGAAAAATTGTTGGAGCGGAGGTAACGAGGCCTAGTCTAACCTATCACATGACCTTTAGAACGCTTGTTTACTAAATTTCGACGGCACTGGAACAAAGTGGATTGTTTTTTAACTTCTTTAATGATACTTATAATAAGTGAGATAATGTTTTTAAAAAATGAAATCGTGAAGTACGAAACATTCAAAACATTTCGTGCAATTTTATCAAATTCTAAAATCAGCGTAATTAAGAACCTGTCATCTTAGGTAGAAGAAAACACTTTATCAACAACTAACAATTACATTAGCCATATTTGTTGTTGTCGGTCTGACGTAATTGTTCAAATGACGCTGTTTTTATCACTGTTAAAACTACTCAGATTCAAATGATTTTAATAGAATTCAGAATTTCAAATGATTAGTTTCTGAAGTGAGTAGCAAGTTTAAGATAACCTTAACCTAAACTAACCTTCAGTACAAGTTCTGTGAGCCTTAATCTTTCAAGTAATAATGAGATATTTAACCTCAACCTAAATTAACCTACAGCACATCATGTTTTGTAAACCTTAACCTAAACTAACCTTCAGTACAGCAAGTTCTGTGAGCCTTATCCTGTCAAGTAATAATGAGATATTTAACCTTAACCTAAATCAACCTACAGCACATCATGTTTTCTAAACTTTAACCTTTAACACGAGTAGTAATGGGATAGATAACCTTAGTCTAAGTTAACCTTCAGAAGAGTAAATTTTAAGATGGGCGAGTTTTCAAACTCTCTTTTAACTTAGATTGCCAATCAAATTCAATCTCCAATGTAGTCAATGACATGTTTATACGTTCCATATTATACATACTACTTTTTACTAATACATGTTTTAACTTTAATATTGTAATACTGTGTGGAATATGTAAGACAAAGTTTTCCATGTTTCTTCTCTTTCTAATCAGCTTCAGCACGTGACATACAACGAATTCCTACCAAGGTTAATAGGTCCAGAGATAATGAATGTTTACGGCCTCAAGCCCCAGACCAGTGGCTACTCGAGCCAGTACGATGTTAATACAGATCCTGGAATGTCCAATGGAGTGGCCACGGGTGTACTCGGGTTTCTCTACTCCATGATGCCTCCTGTGTTTGACTTGTACAGCAGAGAATCTCGCAAGGTGGGCTCGAAGCCCATGAGTGAAACTTTCTTCAATCCAGATGGCGTATACGACTCCAGTGGGATGACCGAAATTTTGATGGGCATGGTCACTCAGACATCACAAACTGTTGATGAATTTATTACAAGAGAAATGACAAACAGCTTATTTTTTGATCCTAGCTCAGGTAACTTACTGTTATCACAAATCTTGTTCTTATATAAGAATGACACTCATACTGTTGGCGATGACACTGGGTGGTAGAATGTTGTTGAATGGCTGTCTTCCGTTTGGGTGGCAGAATGTTGTTAATTGGCTCTCTTTCATCTGAATGGAAGAATGTTGTTGATTAACAGTTTTTCATCTGGGTGTTAGAATGTTGTTGATCTGGCCAGCATTTTAAGAATAGGAACAGTGGCACATAGTCTTCTTAGTAGCTTTACAATTAACAAAATATAGAAACATACATTAACAAAATATTACGTTATCCAAAAGGTGGAATTTTACTCTTAATTTAAATTTTTCGTAAGACAATTGTTGGTGTTAACTGATAATAAACATTTCTAGGTGTTGGTGTTAAATACTAATAAACTTTTCTTGTTGTTGTCGTTAACTGATAATTTTTTTGTTGTTGGTGTTAACCGATAATAAACATTTTTAGTTGTTGGTGCTGACTGATAATAAACATTTCAAGTTGTTGGTGTTAACCAGTATGAGTTAACACTGCTTTACATGCTGCTAATATCAGCTGTTTAACCATGTTTACGTGGCCAGTTGTTTCAGATGTTCAGTCACATACAAACAAAAAATTGTTTATCTCACTTATTTAGTTACATCTGTTCGATCTGTTATTGATTCAGCTATTTAGTCGCATGTTTATTGTTTTTTCTTATTCAGTTATCTGTTTATATGTTTATATTTATATGCATAATTTGCAAGATTAATTTTATAGTAAATAATTTACAAACTATTAATGTTTTTGAGTTGGTAATTTCTTAACAAACTATATTCCAGGGGAAGGCATGGACATGGCTGCTATCATTATCCAACAAGGTCGTGATCACGGAATTCCAGGGTTCACCCAGTGGAGAAAGTTTTGTAATCTGCTGCCCCCTATCCACAGTTTCAACGATTTAATTACGATAATGTTGCCAGAGACTGTTGAGAGACTGACTCGTCTGTATAAGTAGGTTTATTTGTTTTAGATCATAAATTATTTCCTACTGAAGACATGTCCTCCTTTTATTTTCTCTCTGTCTTTTTAATGAAACATTTGAGGTCTCGAGTTCGTCATGATATTGCAAGTTATCAAGGAAAATGGTTTGAAATATAATTTCTTTAGAAACTTATGAGGCGATCAGAGTGTTCGGAAAAATTGGTGGTGATGGAGACTTGTTCCTCTTAACAGGGTTTTATCCCAAAATTATTTAACGAGGGAAACCAATTATATTTCGGTATAAATACTTATTTGTTTCAGAAATGTTCAAGATATCGATCTCTTTACTGGCGGGTTGGCAGAAACTCCACTAGAGGGCGCCATTATTGGTCCTACGTTCGGATGCCTACTGGGCAAACAATTTCAAGAGTTGAAAAAAGGTGACAGATTTTGGTATGAAAATGACGTACCCCCTTCATCGTTCAACAAAGGTAAATTAAAAACTCTGGTTCAGGGTTAAGATTAACACAATTAGTAATTAGGAATGAGTCGAGATTTGAGTAGTTTGTTGCATTTGGAAAAGATGCTAAGTTAAGTCGAATACAGTTGGTTGTTTCTGAATAATTTGAAATGTAAGGTTCAACACCATTTGCTGAATTTGAATGAAGTAGCTTACATGACTGAATGATAAGATTTGGAAGTGTTTACTATTTCTGAAACACGAAACTATTTTTTTTACTACTAGAACAACTGAAGGAAATCCGAAAAACTTCACTGGCCAGAATTTTCTGTGACAACGCTGATATCGATGTTTTCATGCAGCCGGCCACCATGTTGGTTAGGGATTCCTTCTTGTACGTAAACCATTATAACTATGTTGGTGCGAAATTCTTTGTTGTAAGTAAACCATTGTAACTATGTTAGTGAGGAATTCTTTGCTGTAAGTAAACCATTGTAACTATGTTGGTTTTGGATTTCTTGTTGTAAGTGAACCCCCCCCCCCAGTGGCTCAGCGGTATGTCTGCGGACTTACACGCTAAAATCCGGGTTTTGATACCCGTGGTGGGCAGAGCACAGATAGCCCATTGTGTAGCTTTGTGCTTAATTCAAAATAACAAATGACAGTAAGTGAACCGTGGTAACAGAAGTAAAACGAAACTTTCTGTTCCAATTTTTAACACACCACATTCATGGAAAAAGTATTCCCTGTCAGTTAAATCATAACGCAGGAAAACCGATTTCTTTGCTTTATACATTTAAATTTAATCATTTTAGTTTTGGATGCTCACTCACTATTCGACAAAATTTATCTTTGCTAGCTATCCCTGATTTTGAGCTGTAGATGAAATGAGATATAACCCGACACTAATTCTTTGAACAGGTGGTTTTAACCATCAATCTTATGGCGCCAAGTTAAGAAGTGCAATTTTAAATTAACGGTATACGAACCGTGGACTTTAAGATGTGTAAGTCAGCAAGCTATCTCTCGGTCAAGCAAAGCTTTAAACAGTGAAACTGACATATCAACAAAATCGGAATTGATCTAAGTATTCTGCGGTTGGTTGAGAGGGATGGGGTCCCCGTGTACTTTATCTCGTGGAAAATGATTTGCTTTATCCATACAATTTGATCAGTTTTAAATACTGAACGAAGTATAAAGTAACAAACGGCGTGCTTAGACTGAGAATCTGAGGCTCGTGACTTACTGCCACAGAAACATGATTGGGAGTTATAAGAGTGAAAATCAGATTCCATAAATCAACGCCATCAGCAGTTAGCGATGTGTGCTGCAAAGAAGCTGTTCTTTTTAAGTTTTCTGTCTAAGTAGAACAAACAATATAGTTCTACACTGACCATTGTAAGACAAACAAACAATATAGTTTTACACTGACCATTGTAAGATTATCTAAGAATATAACGTTACACTGACCTTTGTAAGACAAGCAAACATGATATTGTTAAATACATGCGGCAGTGAATAATATTAAAACAATATTATTAAAAAAATATTAAACAGCTCGACGATTTGGGGGATATAGACTGGTTTTTTTTCATCGCAGAGCCTTTCGTACGTTTCTTCAATAAGCAAATTTATTTATTTTCTTTGTAGAACCGTTAGGCTTAACATTAAAAACGTTGAAAAACAAGTAAATTATTCAAACTTAGTGACTTTTATTTTACGGAAGTAAGTACATAATTTTCACGTTTAGAACCCTGGCTATTGGTATAGCTTCAAATCTCCGTTAGAAGTCGCTGTCTATTTATAGTTAAGCATAAAGATAAATAATGGATGGAAACCCAGTTTTTATCGTTATGAGCATTGATACCACTGACTCCCTGGGTGGTGACTGCACAATGGAAGTGTCATAAACTCAAATATTCTCAAGCGGTTTGATTTAACTCCAAATCTCCCCTAGCAGTGTGTGTTTTTAAATATGGTAATACCTCTATTTAAAAGTCTGGCCGACTGTATAATTACTCGCCTTTCGTAGCCTAGAAGCACTTTTAGAGTGAAAATATGACATAACGATGTGTTAAATGTTCCTGAATAATGTAACAAGCTGTTCAAATAGTTAAAAATCTTCAAACACAAAACGTTGTCAGAATATCGATACGAAAACTTTTGGTGAGTTGTTTTCTTCAATTTCCCCGATTCACCTTCAGCAAAATCTAGAACTTTAAGGTTTATGTTATATATATTAAACGGATTTCATTCTGTTTTCTTAAGCTGGCAGATATGTAGTTTACTACAAGAGCTATCTGTCATTAGGTGTTTGTTTCTGTATTTACAGGAATGCTCAACAGACATGTTCTTCTCAAAGCATTCCTCGAATGAATCTCTCCAAATGGAAAACAGGTATTCCCGTAACGTAGTTTGTACTTCACATTCTTAGCTTTAACTAAGAAAACTCATTATTATTTAGTATCCCTTCCCGACAATCAACTGTAGTTAGTTGGTATACATTGTGCAAACAACTGCAATTAGTATACGTTCTACAAACAACTGTAGTTAGCATAATTTATACAAACAACTGTAGTTAGTATACATTATACAAACAATTGCAGTTAGTATACATTGTACAAACAACTGTAGTTATTTGGTATACATTGTACAAACAACTGTAGTTAGTTGGTATACATTGTAGACAATCGCAGGTCGGATAATACTCCTTACAGACAGATGCTAGCCAATTAGTGTTTCTTACAAATAAACAGCTGTTGGTTGGATAATATTTCTTAGAGGAAAACGATTTTGAGGAGTTATGTTTGGAATGTTTAGTTCGTTGTTTAGATAAACCATGTAATACAGTTTGCTTTCTTACAGAGTTACCAAACTTTTCTATACCAGAAGAAGTTTTGAAAGAATCTATCAACCGCGCCTTTCTTGAAGCAGCTCAGCTACAAGAAACAGAAATGAGAACCGTGCTGCCTAACGGTACGTAGAACAACAGAAACAGAGAACCGTGCTGCCTAACGGTACGTAGAACAACAGAAACAGGGAACCGTGCTGCCTAACGGTACGTAGAACAACAGAAACAGGGAACCGTGCTGCCTAACGGTACGTAGAACAACAGAAACAGAGAACCGTGTTGTCTAACGGTACGTAGAACAACAGAAACAGGGAACCAATAAAGACGTTAAGAACCATCATAGTAGGATATTCTAGTAGGAATTAACCTAAATGGGAGGTAGTGTAGAATCTTCTGTGATGTGGTGTGCTAGTGAAAATAAACTTTAATTTTTGTTTTATATAAACAAAACTGCCTAACGGTACGTAGGACAACAGAAACAGAGAACCGTGCTGTCTAACGGTACGTAGAACAACAGAAACAGAGAACCGTGCTGCCTAACGGTACGTAGAACAACAGAAACAGGGAATCGTGCTGTCTAACGGTACGTAGAACAACAGAAACAGAGAACTGTGCTGCCTAAAGGTACGTAGAACAACAGAAACAGAGAACCGTGCTGCCTAACGGTACGTAGAACAACAGAAACAGGGAACCGTGCTGTCTAACGGTACGTAGAACAACAGAAACAGGGAACCGTGCTGCCTAACGGTACGTAGAACTACAGAAACAGAGAACCGTGCTGCCTAACGGTACGTAGAACTACAACAAATACAGATAACCAATTTGGTCTACTAGTATGTCGAACTGCAATAGACACAGAGAACAAGGTTTACTACTGGTATGAAGAACTAAAACAGACACAGAGAACCACGTTTATTTATGGTATGTAGAACTACAACATATACAGAGAACCATGTTGACTAATGGCATGTAGGACTAAACATTTGAACCATATAAAGATCTGTCTTTTTGTTTCAAGTTGTGTGATCACTAGATATGGATGTTACAAAAACTTGAATTTTAAATCGTTGTTGAGTCGCTTGAAAAGTGTTCCTTGCAGATTGAGGAGTTAATTATTGACAGTCACGTTGCAGGTGTTGCTAGGAAAGGAAGTCCAGAGGCTGTCCACTTAGGATTTCTCCGTCCAAAGAGACAAGCCCGCATGATTTCTAATCATTCTCTTGTACTGGAGCTGGCGTCTCAGGGTTTCGTCTCTTCCATGATTAACAGGTCTGTTTGGCTTAAAAATGGTTTAAAATATTTACTTTGTTTAATATAGGAGCTCATTTATCTTTGGTTGTTTGCAGGTGTTACTGTAAACACTAATTTTCTTATGAAGGAAACATATGTGGATAAACCATAAAATTTTTCCTTACCCTTCTCAGTGAATAATCGTTTATCGTGATTAGTTATAAGACATGAATAATTTATTCTTATTTATTTTTAAGGTGTTAATAACTTATCATTACTAGTTATCAGATGTTGGTCGTTTATCGTTATTACTTATAAGATATTAATAATTTATCTTTATTAGTTTTAAGATATTAATCACTTATTATTAGTTGTTATAAAATATTAATCGTTCATCGTTATTAGTTATAAAATATTAAACATTTATCTTTATTAGTTATAAAATATTAATATTTTATCTTGATTAATTCTAAGATATTAATCATTTATCGTTAGTAGTTATATTAAACATTTATCTTTATTAGTTAAGATATTAATTGTTTATCTTTTTAAGTTTTAAGATATTAAACATTTATCTTTAGTAATTATAGGATATTAATCGTTTATCGTTATTACCAGTTATAAGATATTAATCATTTATTGTCAGTAGTTATAAGATATTAAACATTTATCTTTATTAGTTGTAAGATATTAACAGTTTATCGTTACTAGTTATGAAATATTAAACAGTTATAGTTACTAATTATAAAATATTAAACAATTATTATTATTAATTATAAGTATTAAAACATTAATCGTTACTATTTATAAGATATTAACCGTTTATCTTTTCCACTTGTAAGATATTAATAATTTATTGTTATTAATTGTAAGATATTAATAATTTATCTTTTTTAGTTATAATATATTAAACATTTATCTTTATTAGCTATAAGATATTTATCATGTATTTTTGTTAGTTATAGGATTTTGATTGTTTAGCATTGTTATTATAGGACATTAATCAACTTTACTTATTAGCTATAAGGTATTAATCGCTTATCTTTATTGGCTATAGGATATTAATAGTGTATATTTCTTAGTTATAGGATATTAATTGTGTATTTTTCTTAGTTATAATACATTAATTATTTATCTTTATTAGTTATAAGACATTAATTATATATCTTTATTAGTTATAAGATATAAATTATTTATATTTATTAATTATATTAATTATTTATTGTAATTGGTTATAAGATGTTGATATATGATGGTTATTTGTTATAATACATTGATCAATTAACGTTATTACTCGCAATGTATTAATAATTTATCTTTATTAATTATAATATATTGATCATTTATCATTATTAATTATAAGATGTTAATTATTTATAGCCATTAGTTACAAGATGTTAACCGTTTATCGTTATAACATATCAGTTCTGTATGTTTATTGGTTATTAGTTATAACATATTAGTTCTGTGTGTTTATTGGCTATTGGATATTAATTCACAACTTAGGTTGTCTGAAAATGCAGTTGAATTTCTGTTTACATAAAATAGTGAGAACTGAATATTTTTATTTGAAGATATAGTTATTGTCAGGTTACATAAAGATAACATAAATATATTTATTATAATACCTGGAGATACCATAGACGTTGTTATGTTACATATCATATTGTTACGTTACAATAAGAAATGAATAGAATGTGTTCCAACAGAGGTTCCAATCCGAGCGATATGCAGGATATTATGACTGTCCTGCCAAAAATCGACCTGAAGAAATTCGTTGATCTTCCGGAAGACGTCGCATGTAACGAGGATGATCTTGTTCAATGTGACCTCGCCACAAAGTTCCGGACATTTTCCGGTCGTTGTAATAATATCAAAAATCCAGATTTGGGAATAAGTATGACAACTTTCCACAGGATCCTTCCTCCGGTGTACCAGGACGGTAAGAAACGTTTTGTAGTTTTCCTCCAGTCGCAGGACGGTAAGAAACTTTTGTAGTTTCTCCTCTAGTTACAGAATGGTAAGAAACGTTTTGTAGTTTCTCCTCCAGTCGCAGGACGGTAAGAAACGTTTTGTAGTTTCTCCTCTAGTTACAGAATGGTAAGAAACGTTTTGTAGATCCTTCCTCCGGTGTACCAGGACGGTAATAAACGTTTTGTAGTTTCTCCTCTAGTCGCAGGACGGTAAGAAACGTTTTGTAGTTTTTCCTCCAGTCACAGGACGGTAAGAAACGTTTTGTAGTTTCTCCTCTAGTCACAAAATGGTAAGAAACGTTTTGTAGATCCTTCCTCCAGTGTACCAGGATGGTAATAAACGTTTTGTCGTTTCTCCTCTAGTCGCAGGACGGTAAGAAACGTTTTGTAGTTTTTCCTCTAGTCGCAGGACGTTAATAAAAGTTTGGAAATTTTTCTTTAGTTGCATGTCAGTGGTAAAAGTTTGAAAGTTTCTTAGTCCCAGGATGGTAATAAACGTTTTTAAAGTAAGTTAGAAGAGTGTAACTGGGATACATGAATTAGAACTTACCTTCAAATAAAACATAATTAAGTTAGAACAGTGTAACTGGGAGAGATGACCTACAACTTACGTTCAAATAAAAGATAATTTTAATTTTCTTAATCTGGTAATGTTTTGACAACCTACTTTGGGGTTTATTTTTCTTTTTGACACCAGATAGAGCTTCAAATCCGTTTTTTTTATGTCAGGTATGAGCACAGCAAGAAGCCATGGTATTCGTGGGAGAACTCTTCTTTCTCCAAGAGTTATCTCAACAACACTTCACTATGACATAAGCACTCCACACATTCGGAACTCTCTAATTCTAATGCAGTTCGCACAGTTTTTGGACCATGATCTGACATTCACCCCAATGAATCAAGGTTGGTAAACATTGTGTTATTTTGTAACAGTCTTCAGTTTTCACCTTATAATAATATTCATTATAAGTTTTCTGACTGTGTTTTGATTGACGTTTCTGTTGTATTTTATTTTATATTCTCTGTTTTGTTGTTGCGTTTTAATGTATAATCCCAGTGTTGTTGTGCTTTATATGTCATATGTGTTATGTTTTTATGCCCTTTGTGTTGTTTTTGTTTTTTAATATGTGTCCCCTGTGTTGTTGTAATGTTTTATAGTATACCCCTCTATCGTTGTGTTTTGATGTATATCCCCTATGTTGTTATGTTTTGGATCAGTTCTGGACATATCCGTGGTTATCAGCCTGAAGAAACATTATTGTATTTTCACGACTTCTCCACTTGAATCAGTTATGAAAATACGCGTGGTTTTTCAGCCTGATGAAACATTGTGCTTTCTTAACTTGTCCACCTGGATCAGTTTTGGAGATTCTCGTTGTTTTAAGCCAGGTATAACATTGTTGTGTTCTATCAAAGGTCCCCTTGGATCAGTTTTAAGCTGTAAAGACTGCGAATCCGGACGTACTGTCCATCCAGAATGTCTGCCTATTCCTTTACCCAAGAACGACCCATTTTATCCAGCTGTTGATACAACCACAGGACGACCGACGTGCATTTCATTCGTTCGTTCGATGCCTGGCCAACTGAACTTAGGTAAGTCACCGTGCTTATCTTACTTCTAAACACGTTCAGAGATTGTTGGGTAGGAAGTAAAAGTTGGCCAACTTTAGCCTGGTCGAGGATCCATGGTTCGCATCTTGTTGCAACAAAATCACACTCCACACTTTAGGGCCAAGGTTGCACTATAAGGATGATGGTGAAATCCCGTTAGGTGACTGAAGTAGATTAAGAATTGACGGGGGGTACTGTTGATCATCTAATCGATCAGTTCAATAATTAGAACTGCCAACGTAGATGGCGCTTGTGTAGCTTTGCACGAATATCTGAAACAATGACCAAAGAAATACTGTAAAAACAGTCAAACAGTTACTAATACAGGTAATAACTCAAGTAAAAACACGTATTAAGTGAATTGGTTGTAGAGTCAAAAAATTGGCTTCGTTTCAGGACAGCGAGAACAGATAAATCAGGTGACGTCATATCTTGACGCATCTCAGGTTTACGGATCCGATAAGTGTGACGCTCAGAAATTGAGGACTTTTACTGGAGGAAGGTTGAAAACGACTCCTCACCCTTCTGGAGAAAAGGATTTGCTACCGCAGACTTCAGCTCATAGTGAATGTAGAGCGCCCGCTGGTGTTTGTTTCGAAGCCGGTAAGCCTTCAACAACTTACTGCAATTAAACTCAAATAAAGTTATAATTTTGATAAACTAAAAGAACGTTTGTTTAATGCACATGTTCAACCATGTGTGTGACTTCTATATGTCTTTATTGTTTAACCCTAGGATTACTGAAAAATTCATTTTAGGTTTATCTGTTGTTAAAGTGTGTTTTAAAAATACTATCTATGCACCAAATTGCTTGTGTGCCCTAGACATTGTTGGTTACAATGTCCCTAAGATAACCAAATAATGGAGTCTGCTGTGTATATTATATAGAAAATTAATGAATTTCTTTTAGTTTTTGGCAGCTCTTGTGAACTTCACTGGTAGTGAATCGTATATTAGAAAAATAACCCAGAATAAGAACGTGCTTGAAAGATCTTACTTTACAAGAAGAATTATGTCCTGCTATGGTCTGATGGTTGGAGTTCTTGTGGTGGTTACAATGTCATGTTTTGTTTAAAGGATATCTAATTATTGCTGCAGCTAAGACACCATGCTTGATCGAAAGGGCATCTAAATATTTTGGTGTCTGTAATGCCACGTTTGATTCGGGGGGTATTTAATAGTTGAGAGTTCAGATACAAAAAGATGTGCGAATCAGAAATTTCCTGAAGGATCGTGGGAATGTTTTCTTTTTATGACCATTACTTTGCTATATTTGTTCCATAATCAGCATTTTCTTTGAAGACTTCAAATTAGTTTATATTGTTCAAATAACTTTCATTGATAAGAAAGAAATATCCAAAGATTTCATCTTCGAGAATACGTTTTCTTTTTAAAATGTATTTATGCGTAGGCGATATCTTTGAAATGTAATATTTGTTTACAGGTTACACTTCTTTACTTTTCAAAGTTTTACTTTTATTTCTAGTGTTACTCGTCTTTCTTTCAAACCTGATCGTTCTATTCAAATAATAATCGCATACGTTCAAACTCGGATCTTTTTATTTAGGTGACTCGCGCGCCAGTGAACAGCCAGGTTTAGCCACATTACACACAATCTTCTTACGAGAACACAACAGAATTGTGGAAAATCTTCAGAAGGTGAACCGTCACTGGAGAGATGAGGAACTCTACCAGAATGGTAAGTGGCTATAGAGGACTTGTTCCTTGTGACAGAATGTGAGGAACTCTACCAGAATGGTAAGTGGTTATAGAGGACTTGTTTCTGGTGTCAGAATGTGAGGAACTCTACCAGAATGGTAATTGGCCCTAGCAGGACTTGTTCCCTGGTGTCAGAATGTGAGGAACTCTACCAGAATGGTAAGTGGTTATAGAGGACTTGTTCCTTGTGTCAGAATGTGAGGAACTCTACCAGAATGGTAAGTGGTTATAGAGGACTTGTTCCTGATGTCAGAGTGTGAGGAACTCTACCAGAATGGTAAGTGGCTGTAGTAGGACTTGTTCCCTGGTGTCATATCTAGATAGGTAGATGATCCTTAATGTCTGTTGAATTATTAACCTTGTTGATTTTGAAACTTCTGATAATTTTTGTTCCTTGTAGGACGCCGAATTCTTTCAGCTGTCATGCAGCACGTGACTTACAACGAGTTTCTACCACGCGTCTTGGGCTGGGAGACAGCTGCAAAGTTTAGGTTGAAGTTAGAACTCGAGGGATATTACAAGAGCTACGATCCAAACTGCAAACCTCGAACTTTTAACGAGTTCGCCACTGCAGCTTTTCGTTTTGGTCACAGCCTTATCAAACCAATGTTCCAACGGATGGACAAAGATTACAGTAAACTACAGAACTCTTTCCGACTAAGAAGTGGGTTTTTTAACCCTAACGTGTTGCTTCAGCGTACGTATACCTATACACAGACATAAAGTATATATCTGTAAAGTATTCATGTTTTGTAACGTCTGGTCTTAGGTGTGCATAACAGGAATAGTCAATAAATTAGATGCTTCTCGTACACTTACATCTAGTTGGTGATAAGTCATCGCATGTGGTCAGGCTGCTCCTATAATGTTAAACCTTATTACAAAGAATAAAAGATATATTATTTGATGCTTTAGACTAACTGTTTAATGCTGGTTTGTTTGTTTTTTCAATGTTTATCATTAAGGTGAAGCTGATAACGCAAGTTAGTTGTTTTTTTTTACGTACTGGCTTTAGTGTCTATCTCCAATATGTCCAGTCATCTTTTCTTGCCAAATCTCAGGTAACGTCGTAGACCAGATATTGAGAGGCCTAGTGGCTACTAGCATGGAGACTTTGGACAACACCATCACTGAAGAAGTGACTAATCATCTGTTCGAAGATAGTCGGGTTCCGTTTTCGGGAATGGACTTGGCTGCTCTGAACTTGCAACGTGGTCGGGACCACGGGCTACAACCTTATAACAACTACCGAAAGATTTGTAACTTGACGAGGGCGCGAAGGTTCGAAGACCTGACCAATGAAATCCCTGTTGACATTGTGACGAAGCTTCAGCAAGTGTACGAGTACGTATTTGTTTTATTACCAGGTGAAAATCTATCGCCCACCCATCCAGCTAACACATCACAAATAATGATCGCATACGTTTAAACTCGGATCTTTTCATTTAGGTGGCTCGCGCGCCAGTGAACAGCCAGGTTTAGCCACATTGCACACAATCTTCTTACGAGAACACAACAGAATTGTGGAAAATCTTCAGAAGGTGAACGTTGAAATGTCAACGTATTTTACACACGCGTTTTTTTAAAATAAAAAACAATTAACGATAACAAAATTGTAACCTTGACATGTGTTTTCCATATTCTTCCAACTATTAACCTGGACTTTTTATCACTTTAAATTTTTGTGTTGTTTTAGCTCTGTGAACTAAAGTGGTCTGTTTACTTTGACTTTCTTAAATCTTTTTTTCTCTGTATAATTTCAGGTTTGCTAATGAAATGAATCTGTTTATCTGGATTTTTTTATCACTTGCTTTTTCTATATTGTTTCAATTTTATTGGTAAAATCGAATTGTCCGCCTTTTTATCACTTGTCTTTCCCGTGTTAGTTCTGTTGATGACATCGACTTATTTACTGGAGGACTTGTGGAGACTCCTCTGAATGGTGGGCTGGTGGGTCCAACTTTTGGTTGTATTATTGGACTTCAATTTAATATTCTACGACACTGTGACCGATTCTGGTATGAAACTGACGATCCTCTTGTACGATTTACTGAAGGTAAAGTCCACGTGTTAGAGAAGTAATAGAACTGTCAGTAAAAAAACAGGAAATGTCAACGTATTTTACACGCGTGTTTTTAGAATAAACAAACAATTAACGATAACAAAAACTTGTAAGCAAGTTTTAGATGAACTAAAAAGAGCAGACTGTGTTTGACACTAGAATGTAGGCTTATTTTTAATAATTTTTCTGTCATGTTTCTTACTGAAGTAAGTTTAGTTTTAATAACTTTTTCAATTATAAACATAATTATTGAAGTAGGCTTAGTTTTAATAACTTTTTCAATTATAAACATAATTATTAAAGTAGGCTTAGTTTTAATACCTTTTCTGTTGCTTTATACTGAAGTAGGTTTAGTTTTAATAATTTTTTCAATTATAAACATAATTATTGAAGTAGGCTTAGTTTTAATACCTTCTTCTGTTGCTTTATACTGAAGTAGGCTTAGTTTTAATACCTATTTTATTATGTTTATCATTGAACGGAGATTTTAATTGTTTCTGTTAAACAAATAATTAAATCCTTGTTTGTACTCATTTGTTTCAGACCAACTGGAAGATATCAGAAGAGTCTCATTGGCCAAGATTATCTGTGATAATTCTAATTCTATTAATGTTATCCAACGCTGGGCATTTGATCTCCCTGATCGGTTTTTGTGAGTTCAGTCTTTTTAATAACCATAAATGTTCTTGTATGTTTAGGTTTTGTTTTTGATCAAGATATATTTTGTAAGGTTGAGTTTTGTTAGTGATGTGAAGCGATTTTGTTTGTTTAAATTCAGAGGTGGTTTTGTAAGGCTACTTTTTTTTTTAAATGACCAGAAATATCTGTTTACCACCAAACAATGTGACTTTAGAAAGAAAAATGCTGTTTAATTTAAAATGCTCGCTACTGAATGGATCACAGTTAGATATATCTAAATATACGAAGTGCATTCAACAGTATTTACATTAAAGAAAACAACCGTGTTGATTAAACTGACGAGTTAATTTGTGAAATGTTTTTACTAAGCACCAAGGTTGTTTCTCTTTGAGTCTCAACGATCCAAATGTGTTATAAATAACATCACACTGAACATCACAGTTTCCTCTAAGAACATTAACTGTTACTAACACTTGTCACACGAATATGTATGTACTTTCATTGAAAGTAAGCAATGAGGATATCTTGAAAGGATCTTCTTGTCATGTTGTACCCCTTAGAAACCCCCGGGTTCTCTGCAACACTCTTCCGGGCTTGAATCTGAACAACTGGAAAGAACTATCTTCTTGCAGTGTGGGAAACACCCGACTTCGCCTTAGAACCCGTGACCGAGTTTCTCCGTGTAAGATGTGTTCTTGTACGACAGAGGGCGTGAGTACCTGAATTGTTTGTTTGTTTCTTTTCAATTTCGCGCAAAGCTACACGAGGGCTATCTGCGTTAGCCATCCCTAATTTAGCAATGTAAGACGAGAGGGAAGGCAGCTAGTCATCACCACCCATCGCCAACTCTTGGGCTACTCTTTTACCAGTGAATAGTGGGATTGACCGTTACATTATAACGCTCCCATGGTTGAAAGGGCGAGCATGCTTGGTATAACGAGGATTTGAACCCGCGACCCTCGGATTACGAGTCGAGTGCCTTAACCACCTGGCCATGCCGGGCAGCTGAATAGTGTTAAACTGATTTTAAATTGCATTTAGTTTTTAACAGCACTGTTGTTACATGGTAACCTTCTTTAACTGTCAGTTGTTACTATGTAACATGCTTACTGTCTATTAGTGCACTGTAACCTTCTTCAGTTGTAACGGCAAAGCTGCCTCCCGCTAGTTCAACGGTAAGTCTGCGGATTTACAACGCGAAAATCAAGGGTTCGATTCCACTCGCTGGGATCAGCAGATAGCCTGATATGGCTTTGCTATAAGAAAAACATACACACACACACACACACACATGGTAAAGATATGTAATAGAATACGGTAACTGTTGTTAGTGGAGTAACAGTAACATGTCTTTCTTATTGTTTCTGTGATATATTCGGTTTCACTTGTATATATGGATATTTCAAGATAATAACGTTGTGTCTAGAGTCACAGCTACTAGTAAATATTCACTTACGTCCGTGAAGTTTGGGTTTACAAGTTGAAAACAAACCGCAAGACACAGGTACTAAAGTTTATTAAATGTCGTTCAACGAATGACCAAACTACACCGTTTAACAAATATGGAATAATCCGGCTGAAATAAACTGCTAATTGTGAGAAATAACGTAACACTAGTTTCAATATTGGCTCTTGTATATTTAATAAAGTCACCCACACTAAAAACAAGATTGTAACCTGAATTCGAAAAGTGTTCAAAGATTTGTGAGACATGGATACGTACGAGTATATTAAAGTTTGTAAATGTACAAGTTTGTGATTTTTTATTTGATTTTTATGTAAAACTTTCATTTCATTTGATAATTTATGTTTACATACTGTGAAAGTTGTGGTTCCTATCGTGTAATTCGTTATGATTTTACTGACAATAATATATAAAATATAATAACCAGTTTAACTGTTTGAAAAAGCCAGTTGTTAGGCTTGGTTCAAAGTGAGGTTATTTATGTTGTCACCTTCGATGTTAACGGTGTTTTCGGTCATAATTCTAATGACACTTCTATGGTTTTATCTTCAGGGGTTTATACTCCCAATAAGATTAGTTATAGTTTGGGTAATTTTATTTTTAATATTTTTTTCAGGTAATATGTAGCTCCTTGAAAGTCCATAACTGCTTCTTGTTAGCGGCGTCCTTTCCACCGGACTCTATTCTGCAGGACGAAGTGTGCACTGTCCAGTGTGCGTACGCCATGCGCGGCTTATCTTCTGTCAACCACCCGAGTTCTAACTTAATAATCTAACTTTGGCTGAAAGTTTCACATCAATAAATGTACACGGTACAAACTATTTATTAATCTCTTTATAAGTTTGTTTTTCTGGAAATTCTGTAACGGTAATGAGGGAATGGTGTATAATTTCAGGGTTTAACAGTAAACTGTTGGTTGAATTAAAGTTGATACACTATTCGGTTTTTAAAACAAAGGTTGTTGCTTGAGTTAACTACATCTTTACACTGATCATTAACCTTACACGAGGAGGGCTCAGCTTTTTAATGTGTTGTTGTAATTCTCAAGCTAGTATTAACCAACACTGTCAAAGAACATCTTTAACAACGACTTTCGTGGTTATTTAAGGTTAAAGATGTTTGGAACATAAAGGTTAACATTTCTTTATGTATTATACATCGAATTCTTTGAAAACCGATATATGTTCCGAAGCAGTTATACAGTAAACCCTTTAAGTTGTTTAGAAACTTAACATTAATATTTCTAGGCTTACGTAGACATGTATCGACATTAAAGTGTAACGTTTCAGAACGGTTATCAAGTAAAGTAATGGTGTTAAAATCAACTCGTGGTATAATTGATTTACCAAATGATGTGTGACTCAAAAAGTCCAACAGTCTAGTTCATGAGCACGTGCTACTTACAATATTACTGACCTAAAAATCAATACAAAACCCTATCGGACGAAAGACGAGTGGAGAACAACAAAGACAATTGATAAGTAACTGAAATCACTACGCTGACAGTGTCCAGTTTGTGGTATTGTTGATCTTGGAATAACGATGAAAATAAATAAATATAATAAGTAGAAGTTATGTATTCATACAAATATTTATTTGACAAAAGATAAAATAATTTAACATAAGTAATACATCGTAAATGGATCACAGGACAATGGTCAAAAATAATTAAAAGAAACGTTGGGTTATTGAATTGCTTGAATAATAAAATAACAATAGAACAACCAGTTTTAACTTCCGGTGACAACGTCCACAAGTGGAGCGAAGTGGAAATGGTCGCAGAGATCGAAACGGTTGAACATAGTGATGACCTTGGATTTTAGGACAGGCGGTGTTTCACACGAGGGGGCGCCAAAACGAGTGGGAGGTGTTCGTTCCGCGAGCCAAGCCACCTTGCAATCACAATGAAGAGGAATGTCTAATAAGAAAATAATTTCAATATACAATATATTTATAGTAGTGAAACTAGTACTGAACATGGACATAGTTAACAACACTTATATAAGAACAATTAGAAGTGAAGGATTACTTAATCATGAACATAATGTCAATCTTGGTGTCATAAATATACACGTTTATTGTACATAAATATGTCATTTATTGTGGAAAGAATTACTGAAAACGGTTTTCACTTGACTGTAACGAAGTACAAACAGATATCTTCACAGTGTTAAGACATACAGTGATGGAGAAATATAGATACAATTACACTAGTGATATAAGACATACAGTGATGGAGAAATATAAACAGATGAGTGGAGATATTTGTCGGTTAATACAAACTATAAAGTGTCTGTTTTAATGTAATATAAACCACAAAGTGAGCGTTGCTCTACTCACTGTTCAGATATAGAGTTTTAAGCTGATACCACACGGGGGCAAAGGTCTTCCAGTTGACTGTCGTCAGGAACGTGTAATATAACCGAATGTTTTCTAACACAGGCATTTCTTCGAACAGGTCATCCGGCAGGAATACCAGTGGATTTGAGCTACAACAACAACAACAAGTAATTTGTAGGCGTCCCGTGAAAACGCAATCGGTATTGACCAAAAAAATAATATTTGGGTAAACAAACAACAAAGAGCATTCATTATCTAAGGGGTGTGATGTTGCCGGGGCACACTAGGGCACATTTAACTGAGGAATAAACTTTATGTACTTTGTACCTGAAATTAAGTGTATTTTATAAGCAAACACTTTACCAAACATCACTTTTCTTTTAGCTTTACGTTGTAGCAGGAGAGAAGGTATGCTCGTCATTATAGAAAGAGATGTTATTAATACAGTAGTGGAGTCAAAAAGATGAAGGGTTGGAAACAGTGATTGGATCACCCAGGTTTTACACTTCAGGATTGTCGACCGCATTTAATGTATTCAGGTGAAAATTTGTTTCATGGATGATGTAATATTGTCTAATTATTACATTGGGTATTGTATCAGCCGTTTATTGGTTATAAATAAAGGTTCCTATCTGCTACAACGTACGTGTAATGTTTAGAATTAGCTAAACACACACAAAATAAAAGATTGTTTGTTTGAGTAAACACAAGTTTACTGGAAGAATTCAATGGGACCAATCTACTGTGAGCAGAGATATAAAGACTGACTTTGTGGAGTGGCAGAAGGTAGACATCCACTACTGATAACCAAAACACAGGAGCCTGCAGATTCGTCCACAAATTTAAGTTTATAATGGCAGGAAACTTTGATGGTCAGTGTAATCGTGCCCATTGTCCAGTCTCGCCCGTGTTTAGCCGGTCTCCCAGCCAAGAAAGAAAACATTCCTGACCGACAAGATGAGGTGCAACTGGGCCAAATAGCATGTTGACTGGACCGAATCCACGTGGAGCAAAAGTGGTATTTTCAGACACATTAAAGTCCAATCTGCACGGAAAAGAATTTTATATAATGTTATTATGAAGAAGAATATCATCTAGCCAATTTGGATGTAACTGTGAAGCAATTGTCACGTAATAGAGGGGTGGATCTCCGGTTAGGGTGAAAGCCCATCTTCAAACAGAGGGGATTAAGACATTCCACTGGCCAGACAACAAGGATCTCAAACCTGTTGAAAACGTTCTAGAAGGTAATTGTTAATGAAATACAAACTAAGAAACCAAGAAGCATCTTAGGATTTCAGTATGACATAATGACACCCTTTACACTCTCCGCGACAATCTTAGCCATTTAAAGGTCAGAGGGGGTAAAATCAAATGTTATTATTAAAATGAGGAACAGACTCTGTGGCCAAGTTTTACCAATTAAGTTAATGGTGTTATATTTAAAACTAGGTTTTCTTAGTTACGAAACATTTTCGTATTTACCAACTATCTATTGATCATCTACTGTGATACGTTAATCACAGTTAGTTGGTTTGTTAATGAGGATGTATATATGTGTTTGGATAATAGAAATATGGGTCAACTCACATGACACGATGTCTACAACCGTTTTATACAAGTTTTAACTCTTACACAATACACAATATCCGAAAAAATAAAGCAACCAAGAAAGGTTGATGCGTTAAACAATCAGATTTGACGAATCAAATTTGTTTTGACAGTAATGGTTTTTATTTAATACACATTTGCCGATTTTTAACTCACTGTTCAATTTATAGGAAGTTGCATGTTTTTCTCGCTACTATATTTGTATTCAGTTTTGGCTCTAATATAAGTAGTCTCAAATAATTAGCGTATATTATATATTCTTTATTTGAAATGGGCACAGAAAATGATATTAGCCATTGAGGTTTTTATCCTTATTGTAACTCACTCATCTGACAAATTTGTACAGAGTTGAGCCACTAAAACAATGTGTCACGTGTTTAAAATTGATTGAAATAGTTAACATTTAAGCCCCCCAGTGGCTCAGCGGTATGTCTGCGGACTTACACGCTAAAATCCGGGTTTCGATACCCGTGGTGGGCAGAGCACAGATAGCCCATTGTGTAGCTTTGTGCTTAATTCAAAAACAAAACAACAACAACAGTTAACATTTCGAATTAATGAGACAGCAGCTTCTCTGCCCACTATGGATATCGAAACTCGGTTTCTAGTGAGATAAATCCTCAGTCTTACAGCTATACCACTGAAGGGCAGTGATGTTTGAACGTCCATGTATTTACAGTTAAGACACGAAGAGCAGTTTTTTTGTTGCGTTTTTACTCTGGCGGTAAATATATGGAACTACGGAACCACTGGGATGACGGAAATCAGCCACGGAGAACTGAACCCAGAATTATAGTATTGTACGTCCTTAAACATACCTCTGATTCACCAGGAAATTGATTTGTTTATTTTAGTCACAATGATTTATCTTCCAACATGAATAGAACCTCGAATTTTATTATTGTAAGCTCGTAAACTTACTGTAGTCCTAATGGTGGACACGGAAACTTATGGGACAGAAACAGGCGATAAATTTTGACAAATCGCATTCTCCAGTTAAACGAAGAGCATATCTTTAGATAAAAACGTATATCTGATAACCTTGTAATGATATCGGCCATTTCATTTTTCACTCACCTGAGGTCCAGTTTCTTCAGGCGTAAAGCCGGTTTCGGAAAGTGGTTTCTCTTGATGTTTGTGAGGCCAATCCGGTTGAGGTTAACCGTTTCTAACTCAGAAAAGTTTCCTAAGAATTCATCCGGTAGGGTCAAAACCGTTCCAAGTTCCCCGTAGCGACAGTCGTACTGTCGAAGAGACAGCCAAACGTGAATGTCCCCAAAGGAAGAAATCAAACAGCTTCCGGTGTTGAATATTAGCTGTTCGAATAAAGGAAAGTCCGCGGATGTGCAGTTATCACAATCAGTGGAGAAACTCTCCACGTTCGTGTCAAAAAACGATAAACTGACCAAGGATGGCGATAGGTGGAGAAAATCATTCATGAGCGCCACGCTCTCTAGCGAAGAATGTGTCACCTCCAGGTGGCTAACTGTTATATTTTCAAAGAGCGAGGGAGGGAGGGAGTTAAGCCTACTCTTGTGAAGTATTATCTTACTTAAATTCACTCCTTCGGCTCCTCTCAACGCTTCTATTAACACGCTCGCGTCGTATATCGTCGAGCAGTTTACAGTAGGACCGTCGAAGCAGTAGCAAGGCCAGATTTCGTCCCGGCTCGGGCACGTTTGTGCAGATCCTCGTGCGAGAAAGAAGAAAACGAGCGCTAATTTAAAGGTGGTCATATTTCTGTGGAGAACAACAAATGCATCATCAGTACTGTAGGAAGACGGTGACTTAAGCTTAATGTAACTTTAACGTGATCACGAAACTCATCTAGAACTGATTGCAACGTGGTTTCAACTGCAAGTTGAACAGGCAGGGAGATGTTACATGTTACACTTTAGATATAATATGGGATAGAACAGAGATGTTACATGTTACACTTTAGATATATTACGGGATAGAACAGAGATGTTATATGTTACACTTGTAACTATAAGACGGGGTACAAGAAAGATGTTACGTGTTACACTTATTTATACTAAATAAAAATCTAATTCGAAGGATTTGAACTGTTACTTGGAGGCAGTAATCTGTAAGAAGTTTGTACTAAATAAACTCGAATTCAAAGGATTTAAACTGTCACGTGGGTGGAGTAATCTATGATAATTTTGAAATCGATAAAAATCTCCTAATGTCTGAACTGATAATTAGACCTACCTATAAACCTTCTTTATGAAACCACAGGTTAAGTAAATACGAACAAACAGAAACCGCATTTCTGTGCATCCAATAAGATCTCTGATGCTCTCATCGAAAAATGTGGACAAAAAGTTTTCCCACAATACATTTGGCTTGACGTATAATTTCCATTTTGGCCTTGACTTCTATACGACCGTTGACGTCCACAAAACTTGTCCAACGAGTAATTTGTCCAACGTGATGCCCTGTTCAACGACCGTACCTGCTTTTGTTTTCTGATTCTCTAAGAAATCTGTCTAATATATCCAAGACTGCTTCAAACCAGTGATAGGTCAAAAACAGGCTATGTTTCTGTTTACATTTTGTAATAAAGTAACATGTCTGTATTAAAAAAAAACAAAAAAACTTGAAAGTTGCTGTTTCCATAGATACGAATTGTCTGTTAAAAATTATCTCCAGAGACGTGGACTGTTGTTGAAAGGTTGTCTTTAGACACATGGATTATTGTTGAAAAGCTGTCTCCTGAGATACGAACTATTATTAAAAGGTTGTTTCTAGAAACACGGACTACAGTTGAAAGTTTGTCTTCAGATAGTAGGACTATTGTTGAAAAGTTTTCTCCAGATATAAGGAATACTGTTAAAAGGTTGCCTTCAGAGTCAAGGACTATTTTTGAAAAGTTGTTTCTAGATCGCGTTCCCTAAGTATTTACGACTCGTCATGGTCAAGCGTGCGACTCTTTATTTGAGGTTCGCGGGTTCGCATCCCCGTCGCGCCAAACATGCTCGCCTTTCCAACCGTGGGGTGTTATAATGTACGGTCAATCCCACTATTCGTTGATAAAATGTAGCCCAAGAGTTGGCGGTGGGTGGTGACGATTAGCTGCCTTCCCTCTAGTCTTACACTACTAAATTCGGGACGGCTAGCACAGACAGCCCTCGAGTAGCTTTGTGCGAAATTCAAAAACAAACAAACCTAAGTATTTACTGATTAACGCCATCTATAGAGTAACAGATTATATTACCTAGTTATTATTTAACCTCTGTACCACTGTAGTGGTTTATACAACCTGTTGACGAGAGTTAGAGAGATTCCTAAACGCTGGAAGTGTGTACTGGCCTTGTGAAAGAGCTTTGACATAACATCAAGCGTCTTCTCCATTACTTTAAATTATGGGTGGGTTATCAGAGTGACAGCTAGTGAATGACAGGTGGCAGTGTAGTTGTTAGTTGTTCAAAGTTAACCATAAATAAAAATGGAAATTTATCTCAAGATTTGTAGTTGATGCCCTTTCAGTTACTTAAAAACTGTTTCTTGAAGTTCGTAATAAACTTCGGACTGCCACATAATAAATTAACAACAAATCAACCTAAGCATGTGAAAGGCGCCAAGGAGTATTCACTGTGTTCCCAGGGTCATGTGTCGAAAGAGAAATTTGGCTTAAAAAACAACTGTTTGTGACCCACCGGTGTGGCACGAGAACCATGATTAAAAATCGATTGTAACACACCAGTATGGCAGAAGAAACTGATATAAAGCAGAATTTTTTGTCTTTTCTAGGTACGCGAGTTTAGTCATCAGAGACCACAGTATGGCTGATTACTTACTAGATCGTAACACTGAGATAAAAAAAAGCTTTACAATACACGAGATAGTTTTATTGCACTTCTTAACAGGGAATTTCTTCACGCTTTTTACCACGCCTCATATACTGGTGCGTAACGGGATTTGTCCTTCCCATGAAGTTCAAGGTCTTTGTAATTATATAAGTCTTTTGATCTTATTACATATTTTTGCCATCTAGCGCTTACTCGTGATCAACACAATATTTTTATTTTCATATTTTCCTAAAGTTTTAACATATTATCCAACTTCTGATAATCATTCCAACATTACAACTAAGAAGAAATTTGTAATATAAAAATAATGTTATTACACCGAAGCAGTCGATTTATATTCAAAATTCATCATAATTTTACTTGTCTACTAACTTTGATACTAGATGTCAGTAATTGTCACTGGTGTTGCCTAGATACCTATTTTAAAGCAGTTTTCTACAGTTTAACTACTTTTTATCAGTCAAATCATTGTTGCACGATGAACACTACAATAAAAGAGCCAAAAGCTTCCAAAGAAACTGTTTTAACGTAGAGAAAAGTCTGTTTATAATTCAACATGTTGCATTTGTTTTTAATTTATAAGTTCAACATTCCTAGAACGAGATGGAAGGATAGACAAAATATTTATCCTTTGCTAATTTGTGTTTTATAAATATCAACAAACAATATTTAAAGAAGCATATCTGAATCGTGAAATCTACCAGCGTTAGGTTACCATTTGATCACCACATATTTGTTTCACATGCCACGCGTGCGCATTAAAACTTTTAACTTGGATCCTAACAATAAGAATTTTAACCCAGCACGACTGGAATGGGTATTAAAACTTTTACAGTGTATTTATAAGAAGAATATCAAACATTAATGCCCAGTAGATGGCAGCGTAATCAACTCGTCATGCTCTTTATTCAAATATTAGTTAACTAGCTATCGCAAAGATGGCAATCAAATATTCATTGCTTGCATGTTTCTTTTGTTGTTCGGCAAAATAACAAATGCGTTATCTGGACATTGCTACGACAAGCTATGAATCACCGAATTTTATAATTGTACGTCTTTAAATTTACTTTGGATCAATCGAAGGAAATCCAACAAGCGCTTCTCTAAAATAGATCCTCAAATAAAAAATAAAACAGTCTCTAACTTGGGATAACCTAACAAAGAAAGAAAAATAACAGATAATTGATTAGACTGTATTAGCGAAATGTATTGTTTCAATAACAAATAACAAATTACACTGGACAGAATTACAAAACTTTGTATCAGACATGAAGAACTAGAATAATATTTGTTTATATAAAGCATATTTGTTCCATAAGCCGTGATTTATCGGAATATTGAATGTATTTAATTTATAAGAAAATATTGAATTGCTTACATGATCATTCAGAAAGAAAGCTACTGAAATAATATGTGTATAAAGAATCTGATTCACCTATTTATTTGTAAGCTAGTAATTTCTAACGAACCGTTTCACACGTTGAAGTATCTAAATAGTAATTAGTATCAATACTAGCCCTGTCTAATTAGATAAGTTATCGTTTTTATATTTCATATTTTACACCAACATGTGCACGAGGAGGGAAAGGAATTCTGAAAACGTTCAGAATGACGTTAGAGATGCTTGACGCCAATCGATAGATTTCCAGTTCAGGTACTAAGCGAGAGGTCCCAGGAGAAACGTCATGGAGTACTCTGGGAACTTCCTTTTTTACCGCGAGCCGCTAGGACGAGAGTGCATATGAAGAATTCTAATCTTTGTGTTTAATTGTACCTGTAAAAAATATATATATATTTTTTCTTTTAGAAACTTTCTTTGCTGAAATAATAGGAAAGGCCATCGCTTGGAGAGATTAATACATTCGACTTAAACCATCATTGAAATTACAGACTTATATTATCATGACAAATTTTGTTCCAGATATGGGAGTAAGATTTATTGTTGTATAATTGGTTCACGTAGAAGTAAGGTTTATTATTGTATTATTGATCTATATTGGGAATAACATGTATTGTTGTATTTTTGTTCTAGATGGGGTAAGGTTTATTGTTGTGTTTTTGATATTTTTTGGGGAGTGAGGTTTATTTTTGTATTATCGGGTTAGATGGGAGTAGTATCTTTCCGTATCATTAAATGTATGTTCTTATACTTAAAGGTTTGTTCTTTGTTGTTCATAAAATAACTTTCTGTCCCCAGTGTTAATAAATACATGTGTTTAGGTGAACTGATGAGTGCCACTCTAATATTCTTGATCCTGGAATATCTATATTGATGACAGTGATTACTATTTCTGATCCACTGATTAAGTGTATAAATATCATGTTATTGAAAATCAATGGATCGAAAAGCAGGTTTGCAACTCTACATTCATGACCAGGAGGAATGGTTTAAACACATGAAACTACAATTATCTTAATTCACTTTTAGGCGTATTATTTTATCATTAGAAGCGAAAGACAAACATTGTACAATTTACTCCTAACAGATGGCGCGATGTGTAACGCACACCTGGGAACGTAGTTCAGAACTACACGATAATAAATCCCTTGGTAACATGTGAATATCGCCACTTGCCTTCAACATATTAAAGGGTAACAGTTACGTTCTATCAGTTGAATAATTTGCACTGATGTAATGCTTATTTTTTAACATTTTCTTTGGAAGAATGGCCTAATAATAGTACCTCAAGTGCACGTGTGTTTTTTTTAAAACATTCAAAATGGAACCTCTTCGAACCGGGTATCTCTGGGCTCCACCGCAAGGTATAAGTCTATTAAAGGTGTGTGCAATAATACTTATGCCTAATTGTGAAGTGTGTGTGAAAATATTTTTCTAAATTTTGAAACCCTTAAAATATGGAATATTTAAAAAACAATATAAGTAACTTAACAGTTAACTTTATTAATAAGAAAATAAAAATAACCAAGAGAAAAAAATTAACTAATTAATAACAAAGACCATTTTGTTTATTATATTCTTGAAACCAGCCTAATTAACAGCAGGTACATTTCAGTTTATAATATGCCGGTAATAACTAATTAAGACACTCGAGAACATAAATTTGTTGACCTGTTTTTACACATCTGTTAATCGCACTTCAGCTTGTTACATTGTACGTCCATAAACTTATTGTGTTATTTGTTGTATGCTCTCTGTGCTCTGCAGATCGGTGGTATCAAAACGTGATTTCTAGCACCATAAGCCTACAGGCTTACCACTTAGCCTCTGCGAGGGATAGCGAAAAATTAATTAATTTATAAATTTGGAACAACATGATATGTTAATTATGATGACAGTTTACGTAAATACACCAGCGGGGAAAATAAATGAATGAACTTGAACATATCGTTAGTAGATAGAAATTATTTGTTTTTTTGAATTTCGTGCACAGTTACTCAAGGGCTATCTGCGCCAGCCGTACCTAATTTAGCAATGTAAGACTAAAGATAAGGCAGCTATTCATCACCACCCACCTTCAACTCTTGGGCTACTTTTTTTTAACGAATAGTGGGAATGACCATTACATTATAACGCCCCAACGGCTGAAAGAGACCTCATGATATCGATGCATTTCTAGTAAAACATTAGAAATAGTTTTATTCGAGTGGTGAACATTCAGATAGGAAGTAGAACAAAATCAGTTTCGTTGCCGTTTGTTTATGAAAACAAAATGTGCATTGAAAATATTAAAAATGTTTTATTTTATCTTCCACCAAGCAGAAGACGTGGAAGAAAGGATTTTATGCTCTGTACAATTCAAGCAAATATGGCGTCGAAAGACTTGAAAGTTTTGAAACAATGGATCAGTTTTTACGACAAGCTCCGAGTAAAATTATCATCCTTAATGAATGCGTGAAAATTACCTTTTCTCCACAGAAGCAACAACAAAATGTTTTTGAGGTAATTCTACATACACAACTGTTTTAAATCGATATGATTAAAACTAAGGTTTTTTGTTTTATTTTTTCAAATTTATGTCCTTCATACACACATATATATATATCAATATAAAACTTCTACTTCACGACACATGTATGGAATACTCATGAATCATTATTTTTGAATAATTAATACTATTAATTTTAGTTATACTGAATGCCTTTTTCGTTTAACAGATCAGGACAAAATGTCAGACCATTATATTTTCAGCAGAATCTTTCGAAGACATGTCCCAATGGATGAATTGCTTGCAGAGTGTAGCTTTTGGTTTTCCAATAACTAGATGTCAGCAAGTTTCTTCTAGCTTCTCAGAAGCTAATACTTCTGTTCTCCAAGAAGAAAATCTTCTGTATATTTCTATGAATGCTCGTGAGTAAAACCCATGTTCTTCTAGCTTTGACTTTATGTTGTGGATTCAGAAGATACCGTGTTCTCTTAGTATTACCATCTCATTCTGGAGTAGATTTCATATTCTTTCAACTTTTCCTTCTCGTTGTAGAGTAAACTCCATGTGTTTCTAGCTATTTCTTCTCATTGTAGAGTAGATCCAACGTTCTTCAAACGTTTCCCTCTTCTTGTACAGTAGATCTTACGTTCTCCAAACGTTTTCTTCTTGTTGTTTAGTAGATCCCACGTTCTCCAAACGTTTCCCTCTTCTTGCGCAGTAGATCTTACGTTCTCCAAACGTTTCTCTCTTCTTGTGCAGTAGATCTTACGTTCTCCAAACGTTTCCCTCTTCTTGTGCAGTAGGTCTTACGTTCTCCAAACGTTTCCCTCTTCTTGTGCAGTAGATTCCACGTTCTCCAAACGTTTCCTTCTTCTTGTGCAGTAGATCCCACGTTCTCCAAACGTTTCCCTCTTCTTGTGCAGTAGATCTCACGTTCTCCAAACGTTTCCCTCTTCTTGTGCAGTAGATCCCACGTTCTCCAAACGTTTCCCTCTTCTTGTGCAGTAGATCTCACGTTCTCCAAACGTTTCCCTCTTCTTGTGCAGTAGATCCCACGTTCTCCAAACGTTTTCCTCTTCTTGTGCAGTAGATACCACGTTCTCCAAACGTTTCCCTCTTCTTGTGCAGTAGATACCACGTTCTCCAAACGTTTTCCTCTTCTTGTGCAGTAGTAGAAATTATATTCTCCATCTTTGCTTTCTTGTTGTGCGTTAGATTCCACGTTTTCCAAACTTTGCGCTTTTGTTTTGGAGTAGATCTCATGTTCTTCATACTTTGCCCTCGTGATGTGGAGTAGTTCCCATGTTTTCTAACTTTGCCTTCTTGTTGCTCGTGTAACGATATTTTCCCTATACAATGGTTTATCAGGCTACCGAGAACAGTATACCTCTCTTTAAAACGTATGTTAAAGCAAACAGTATGGACACAGTCTTGTAGAAAAACTGACGAATTATTTCAGCCATAATACATTTATATTAAAAGTTCATCCAAGTAACCTCTTACTCAGTTGTCAGCAACAATCTTGCAGTTTCTCATTTGCTGGAAGTAAAAAAGTTGCTAGCTCTAAGCGCGTTTTGTAGTAAACAAAGTTTGTTATTAATTAAACTAAACACTCAAGTTCTCGCAGGATATCAGATGTTAGTATCTACTAAAGCACTTCTCCGAGAGATTATCTACCCTAATTAACCCGTGAAACAATTTTTTTTTTCTTATTTGTTTTGCAGCTGAGCTGTATGAAGTTAAAGTGGTGGAAACAGATGCTTCAAACCGATGTGGACTGTCAAACAGCTACAACTTAGTTGTTACTTCTGTAAACATTTCCTTAGCAGAAGAAAGTGCACCAGGACAGGTGGGCCACATTCTTTTCACTTGGCCATACAGGCACATTCGTCGCTATGGAAGTAGTTCTTCCAAGTTTTCCTTCGAAGCTGGACGGAAGTGTGTTTCTGGAGAAGGATTGTTTACTTTTGAAACAAAAGATGGCGTTATCATATTCCAAAGTGTTGCAGCTTATGTTAACCTACTGAAAGTATCTCAGAGGGAGCTAAACCTCTTGGGGAACGTTAATGGGGAATTCGATAAGGTAGAAAGTAAAATGTCCATAAGCACTGAAAACCTTCAAGATCTTTCTTCGAGACAGAAATCAAGTGTTATTAACGTCAATAGAAGTAGCCCACATAAAATTAATTCAAAACCAGTCAGCCCTGGATGTGAAAACGAGGATCCAATGATTAAAGGACCGAGACCTCATCCACCTCCAAACAAACCTCCTAGGAAATCCAAACAACCGAATTTCACGGCGGTGCTAAGTGAAGAAGCAGATGAAGAAAAACATGTGTACGATGAACCTAACAATCTGGATGAGGATCCTTTATACGAAGAACCAGAAGACAGAGAACTGTGGTCCATTACAGAGCATTTACGGGAGGACCTGTCACGTGACGAACATATTTATGCTGTTTTGGATGACACCTCAATAGTGCAGAGTGAGAAAGCTCTGAAAACGTGTTTAATAACAGACACTCGTGACCTGTCCAACGGCCCAACACAAAATACAAAGAACAATTTGCCTGTAAACAAAATGGATCCGAGGTTTCAGCTGAAAAGAGATTCATTAGGTGAAAGATTGATTAGTTTATATCCTAAAAACAGACATGTCCACAGCAATATAAGTAACAAGTCCACAAGTACATACTCAGAACTGGCATTTGAGAACATCACAGAAAAGGGTATCAAGAACAAAAACTTGCATGGAACCAAGAGAGTCGAGTACTCCCGAGTCATCACGTGTATACATAAAGAACATACTGGAAGATTGAACCTAGTCGTCGATACACGCCCAGTTCAGGAGTTTCCGGGAGACAGTATACTGTTACACTTGATGGAGAATCAACCCGAGTATGCCCACGTAATCAAAAGGACCGATCAAGTTAAATAACAGAATGTCTTATTACTTCTCGTTGGACTCTGGAGACTAGCTTAAAATGATAGAAACTTTTTCACTCATTCTTGCTTCTGTCACTCTTCTAATTTGTGAAATGCGGTATAAAACACTGCTGAAGTAGAAAAAAATCATTTTCTAGTGACGCGTGACTTAAAACTGAAAATTTGTAAGCACATTTGTATGAAATGTTTAGTAATAGCTACATTGTCAAAACCAACTGATGACGTTGAATTTCAGGCCATGAAAAGATTTTATTATGAACATTTGTACTTTTATACAATTTTGTATTCTTTGTAACAAAAAGTGAAATTCTCACTGTGTAGTTTGAGTTCAGAATTATATTTTTTACTCTGTAATGAAAGAACACTTTAACCACGTTTTATGAGACATTACAACCTCAGTAGTTAATAAGTATCTTGTTTAACAACATAATTATGTGTGAATAATACAGAGGTAATAAAAGATAGTTAAATGTATAGTAAAGAATTAATAAAGATAGTTAACTGTATAGTGTTAGCTCTGTATCTTACAATAAACACTGTTGTTTATGTTTGTGTTTAGCTCTGTAGCTTACAACAAACACTGTTGCTTATGTTTGTGTTTATCTCTGTCTTACAACAAACGCTGTTGCTTATGTTTGTGTTTAGCTTTGTGTCTTACAACAAACGCTGTTGCTTATGTTTGTGTTTAGCTCTGTGTCTTACAACAAACGCTGTTGCTTATATTTGTGTTTATCTCTGTGTCTTACAACAAACACTGTTGTTTATGTTTAGCTCTGTAGCTTACAACAAACGCTGTTGCTTATGTTTGTGTTTATCTCTGTGTCTTACAACAAACATTGTTGCTTATGTTTGTGTTTAGCTCTGTGTTTTACAACAAACGCTTTTGCTTATGTTTGTGTGTAGCTCTGTGTCTTATAACAAATACTGTTGTTTACGTTTGTGTTTAGCTCTGTGTCTTACAACAAACGCTGTTGCTTATAATTGTGTTTATCTCTGTGTCTTACAACAAATACTGTTGTTTATGTTTAGCTCTGTAGCTTACAACAAACGCTGTTGCTTATGTTTGTGTTTATCTCTCTGTCTTACAACAAACACTGTTGCTTATGTTTGTGATTAGCTCTGTGTTTTACAACAAACGCTTTTGCTTATGTTTGTGTGTAGCTCTGTGTCTTATAACAAACACTGTTGTTTACGTTTGTGTTTAGCTCTGTGTCTTACAACAAACGCTGTTGCTTATATTTGTGTTTATCTCTGTGTCTTACAACAAACACTGTTGTTTATGTTTGTGTTTAGCTCTGTAGCTTACAACAAACACTGTTGCTTATGTTTGTGTTTATCTCTGTGTCTTACAACAAATACTGTTGCTTATGTTTGTGTTTAGCTCTGTGTTTTACAACAAACGCTTTTGCTTATGTTTGTGTGTAGCTCTGTGTCTTATAACAAACACTGTTGTTTACGTTTGTGTTTAGCTCTGTGTCTTACAACAAATGCCTTTGCTTATGTTTGTGTTTAGCTCTGTGTCTTACAACAAACGCTGTTGCTTATGTTTGTGTTTATCTCTGTGTCTTACAACAAACACTGTTGTTTATGTTTGTGTTTAGCTCTGTAGCTTACAACAAACACTGTTGCTTATGTTTGTGTTTATCTCTGTGTCTTACAACAAACATTGTTGCTTATGTTTGTGTTTAGCTCTGTGTCTTACAATAAACACTTTCTTATTATTGTGTTTAGCTTTGTATCTTACAATGAACACTTTCTTATTATTGTGTTCAGCTCTGTGTCTTACAATAAACATTTTCTTATTATTGTGTTTAGCTCTGTGTCTTACAATGAACGCTGTTGTTTATCTTCAGAAGTGATTTCTTCCTTTGTAAGAAATCAATTGAAAATTTGATACTTTTTACTATTCATGTAATTGTGTTGTATAAATTCTGTTTTTGAAAGTTTATGATTCTGTTGGAGCTTTATTTTACTGGCAACAAATTTTAAGTTTAAAGTGTGACTAATATTTAATTAAGCATTATAAAATGCGCGTGCATGATGTCTCACACATGTAGTTAATCTAGCATTTATTTCTATAAGATATGCTTATGAACCTACGTAACTCACACAGATGGCTAAGTCTAAGTTTTGTTTGTACATGTTAGGTATTTAAACCAACATATCTCACACAGATGGCTAAGTCTGAGTTTTGTTTGTACATGTTAGGTATTTAAACCAATATATCTCACACAGATGGCTAAGTCTAAGTTTTGTTTGTACATGTTAGGTATTTAAACAAACATATCTCACACAGGTAGCTAAGTCTAGCTTTGTTTGTATATGCTAAGCTTATAAACCAACATAGCTCACACAGGTAGCTAAGTCTAGCTTTATTTGTATATGCTAAGCTAATAAATCAACATAGCTCACTGAAATTAAAAACAGAAAAGGAAATGAAAGCTTTGAAGTGACATTAATTAGTAAAGCAGTCAAACATCGAAATGATAATACTTTTCGATTTCGGCTGTATCAAAACGAAAATACATCGTTTTAAAGGGAACTGACTCATCAGATGGCCACAGAAAAGTAATAAAAAACTCAAGACATTAAAACCACATCATGTTCTGGAAATTGGTCACATGACTACAACAAACAGTTATGGTGAAATACATATGTCATAATATCTTAATTCAGTAGCAAATTTTCAGTTCGTTGTCGTTTTCGAGAGGCTAAATTAACGAGTCAAAATGAAATGACCTTCTGACACTGACAGATTTACAAGAACGCAACGACGTTGAAACGAAGCGCCCGAAACTCTGTTTCGTTCTCGACGTGTTTTAATATGTGACTTCACTCAGTGTTTTTTATAGTTGTCTAATCACTTTGAGGAAGACATAAATCAAACAGCATTTCAAATGTAATTCTTGATCGTCTTGAGGAACAGAAAACTGTCCAGAAGAGTCATTAACCTCTAGCTACTTTCTTCCGTTCTTGACCTTGTTATGTTCCTCTAACCTCTATCTACCCTCCTCCGTCCTTGACCTTGTTAGGTTTCTCTAACCTCTGTCTACTTTTTCTATCCTTAAAGTTTGTAGGCTTTTCCACATCCATAACAGACTCTGAATTTCCTTTTCCATCCATATGATTCGTTCGTTTGTCGTAGAGCATCAAACTGCACAATATGGTAACTGTGTTTTACTCAGCACAGGGATCGAATCCATAATGTTATTATTACAAACGTTTGTTAGTCTACCGAGGAACGTCTATACATATTTAATTACTGATATTGCATTTTATTTCACAAATGCCCGAACAGCAAAGGTTATCATGTGGGGAAAGAGGGGATACTGATGTCATAAACATATCTGGTAGATAAACTGTCTCTGTGAAATAAAGAGATATGATTATCTGAAATTGTTATAAATAAAAACATTAATGTGATCATCACTTTAACTCTTACTGTACAGGAAAATGTTGGTTCGTATTCGTAGCGAGTCTCGAGGATGTTACCATAGTAACAAAAGCTAACTGCAGAATACCAGCTGTCAGTGAGCTTGTGATTCATTCTGTTTGCTTTCACTCGCTACTACTCTTGGCCCCAGACGGAACACACCGTTTCAGAAAGCTGTGCAAACATTTAGCGTGCCTATAAGGGAAGTTCACATTGTATTGTTCCAATCACAGCGTGCTCACCCGGACCTATTCTGAGGGTCCTTTTGTTTCGCATACAGAGGTTCCGTGTCATAAAAACGAACCGGGATACAGTTTTATATGAACCTGCAGGGAAAGACATGAAAACTAAGAAAAGCGGACAAAAGAAATCGGTTTCATCTATGACAAACAAATGTCGTTGCCATATGAGGCAAGAAACCGACTACCAACATGAAACTATTTTTGCCATATCATACTAACATAACCATTATGATGGAAGAAACGGGTTTAAAACGTCATACGATGTTTTGCTACTTCTAGTAACAATTTCCAAACATAGGAAACCAGTTACGACAGACGCAAATGACAGAGTAAACAAACTATACCAGCAGGGAGAGATACGAAAATAACAACGAGAAAACAACGCATTTTTCATATTTCATTTAATAACTTTTAGTTAAAGAAAGGTCTGCCTGGACGCTGTGTACAGGGAAACCTTCTTGTATGCTGTAATAACATAACCAGCGTTTCTTTCTGTGTAACCCCCCGCTAGTACAGCGGTATGTCTCGGGATTTACAACGCTAAAATCAGGGGTTCGATTCCCCTCGGTGGGCTTAGCAAATAGCCCGATGTTGCTTTGCTATAGGAAAACACACACACTTTCTGTGTAGTGTTTCTTTTCTTCAAGATGTGTTCATCCGAATAAAAATCGTCACCAGTTATTAAACAATAAAATCTTCACTAAACATCTTCATTAGTCACGTATTTCAGTTCAGGATAACAGAATTACAGAGATTAGTTACATCAAGTTTACTGTGTTACACTTCATTAGTCACGTGTTTCACTTCAAGTTAACTGGTTTGCAAGGATTAGATAGACAAAGTTTACTGTGTCACATTTCATTAGTCACCTGTTTCACTTCAAGGTAATTGGATTAGATCAGTTATACCAAGCGTACTGTGTCACACTTCATTAGTTACGTGTTTCACTGCAAGTTAACTGAAATACAGAGATTAGTTCGACTGAGTGTACTGTGTTACACTTCATTAGTTACGTTTTTCACTTTAAGTCAAGTGGATTACAGAGATTAGTTACAAAACGCGTACTGTGTCACACTTCATTAGTTACGTGTTTCACTGCAAGTGAACTGGATTACAGAGATTAGTTACACCAAGTGTACTGTGTCACATTTCATTAGTTACGTTTTTCACTTTAAGTTAAGTGGATTACAGAGATTAGTTACACCGAGTGTACGGTGTTACACTTTATTAGTCACGTGTTTCATTTCAAATTAACTGGATTACAGAGATTAGTTACAAAACGCGCACTGTGTCACACTTCATTAATCACGTGTTTCATTTCAAGGTAACTGGATTACAGAGATTAGTTACACCAAGTGTTCTGTGTCACACTTCATTAGTTACGTGTTTCACTTCAAGTTAACTGGTTTATATACATATATTTACTGTACTTTTATTTGAGAATGAGTTCACTTCTGCTTTTGATTACAGTTAACGTATATTAACCCTTACCCTACATTTAATCATATACTGATACAGCACTTAATGGTATAACGTACACAGTGTAGTTACTATTTACAAAGATAAATATTTTGTTTCAATTGTGCGTTTTATGTCTTCGTTTATCATCCGGCAGTCTCTTCCCTACCATATCTATCATCCGGTGGTCTCTTCCTTGCCACATCTATCATCCAGCGGTCTCTTCCCTGCCATACATCTATCACCTGGCAGTCTCTACCCTGCCATATCTATCACCTGGCGGTCTCTACCCTGCCATATCTATCATCCGGCAGTCTCTTCCCTGCCATATCTATCATCCGGTGGTCTCTTCCTTGCCACATCTATCATCCAGCGGTCTCTTCCCTGCCATACATCTATCACCTGGCGGTCTCTACCCTGCCATATCTATCATCTGGCGGTCTCTTCCCTGCCATATCTGTTTCGATATCTGCATGTACACACTTTATTAAATTAATAAAGTTAATTGAACTTCAAGTTTCTGTGTGCTGAGAATGGTGGGTTACACGACTTCTGATTGAATATTGCTGAATGAAATTATTCTTCCACTGGACAGTGAAAACTTGTCCTCATTTCTATTAGATCTGAAGGAATCAATGAGCCACAGAGAAAGCAAAAAACTAGAAACCGTTACTTGTGTTTACAGCATTTCTGAATGTGGGATCATCTCTTACAAGAAACCAAAACAGACTTTTTCTTTTTGAGCAAAACCTGGTAACCCAGCGTCCTCCTCCGAGAAGAGATGAAATCAATTACTATAATCCTACCTAATAGTCACTAAAAACTGAATGAAAACTTTGAGTAATATGAAATTGTAGAAACACTGTATGTTCTAGCCATTAAAATGGATTTGTAAATTATAGACAAAAAATCAAAACGTTAGGTTGTTTGGATAGATAGAAATGTGAGTGTATATTTTAGTTTTAAAAAAATGTACGAACCTGGTTTTCCAATACACCCAAAATAGTTGACTAAAACCAGAGACATATAAACCTCTTAGGTTTTTGTGACGTCTTGTATTATGAACCCGACCTTTCAATCTCTTATTGATTTACAGGTTACATGATGTCACAGACGGGGCAACTTCAGGCGTTAATTTTCTACCATCCTTACCTTTACATATCAGGTCATCCCATAAGTAATGTCCGAAAATTTAATGCAGAAAGTGCATCACGATTCAACCCATTCAACAGTTCACCGACATCTGTAACAGTTTGAAAAGGTGTCAAAACTTGGAAAATGAGTCTTCCATGATAAGACACAAGCCAACCTTAGAACAAGAGTGGACATTCGCACGTTCTCTGCACTCTTGTGAATGTAACTCACCTGTTTTGAACATGTTAGTGACTGGAGATGAAAAATGGTAAGCGCCGCAGACAATGGCTCAGTGCAGGTAAACCAGTTAACATACAGCCCACAATGGACTTCCACCCTAGGAAAGTATTGTTAAGGGTTGTTGGGATATTGTTGGTGTGATCCACTTTGAGTTGCTGCCACTCAATGTAACGATTACATCAGACTTCTATTGTTAACAGTTAGAGCGCTTGAATGTTGCACTGAATGAAATGAGATCTGCTTTGATTAATCGTAAAGGTGTTATGTTACCCCAGGATAACACACAGGCCCATACAACAAGGATCACATCTACAAAGATTGAAGATCTAGACTGTGGAAACTTCCACATCCTCCTTATTCTCCAGACCTTGACCCATCTGAATATCATCTGTTCCGAAGTTTGCAAAATTATCTTGATGGAAAAGAGCCTGGAACACATAAAGGTGTCAAAACTACCCTCTCTAAATTCTTTTCCTCCAAACCACAAGAACTTAAAACAAGTGATATTCAGAACCTTGCGAATCGTTGGCAGGAAGTACTTAATAATAATGGAACATCATTGATTAAATAGCATTAGAAGTGTTTGAAACCCAATCTCTTTTTTCGAACCTAAAATCGAACATACACTGCTGGCCAAAATCTTAAGGCCAATGAACATAAAGAAAAAATACGAACTTTGCGTTGTTAGACTCAACCGCTTATTTGAGAAGCGCTTCGAAAGATGAGAATAAAAATAGGGAAAATAAAAATAAAAAACTTTTTAGCATTTAATAGGGAAAATGTGAACATTATGAAATTAGTCTAAATACTAGCTGGTCAAAAAATTAAGACCATACTGAAACGAAGTGTTTATCGCTAAACACATAACGAAATTTAGTCATTTCTGTTCAAGTATTAGCGTTGTCAACATCTCCCACTAACATCTCCTGTGTTACATTGGATAAAAGCATGGCAAAGACTAAGAAATTGACAGAGTTTGAAAGTGGCAGACTTGCCGAACTGCAAAAGCAAGGTCTCTCTCAACGTGCCATCACTGGTGAGATTGGGCGTTGTAAAACTGCTGTTTCAAATACAGTGTTCCCTCGTGTATCGCGGTAGATGCATTCCAAAAACCCCGCGAAAGGAGATTTTCCACAAAGTGGGATATAAGAACAATTATTAAGATATTAAGCCTTAAAATTAAAAATTACATATCTTCAGCAGGTGGTGTCTTTTCGGGGGACACCACTTCCTCTTCTGTGGAAGGTGAATCGGCAATTTATTCGTCGGTCGTTACAACTTCAGGAACAGTACTTGCCACCGGTACCCTTTCTTTCTTGCTCGGCTGGAAAAACATTGTTATTGGCAGTTGTTTTCTTTGCCTCTTTAGCCTGTCGAAAATCATTTGATAAGGAGTCATCAGTTCTTCTATTTTATTGCAAAATTGTACTGATCGAACCATATCGTTGTCCCATTCCTGTGAGCACTCCTTCACTTCGTTAATTAGTTTCATTAGTTTACCTAACCGCTCTAACGACCATCCACTTTGCTCGATTGTTTCCTCGGCTTCTTTCGGTGTCTCCTCTTCGTCGTCTTCCTCGGCAGCAGACTTCGTCAGTGCTTCTGAGTCTTGGTCGGCGAGTGGTTCGGATTCTAAGTTAATCAGTTCATCTACGTCTTCCTTCGTCATATCGGCAAAACCTTCACCTTTGATTAACGAAGCTAATTGCACAGCTTTTTGAACAGCCGAGTGTTGGATTTCTTCAGGCGTGAATCCCTTGTCGTCGTGCACAACCTCAGGCCACAACTTCTTCCAGCTTGCATTAACGGTGCAGGGCTTCATCTCTTGCAATGCCTTATGAACATTTTGAAGACATGTAGCAATGGTGAAAGACAATCAAAATGGGTAGCTGTCATTGGCCGTCTTTCATTTCTGCATCAATCATAGCCCGTCTTGCACATCGCTACGCCATGAAGCTGATCTCGCGTAGCCTTCGCAGGCGCACAATGCGTACATCTATAGCCTTTCCAGTTGGTTCTGTTTCCATTTTTACGCTGTTATAAACTCAAATATATGTTTATATCTCAAAATATACCTTTTTTTCTTTACACTATTAATTATATTTACTTTTAATATTTTAATGGTATTTAATGCTATATTTTAGATTTAATGTTTATTATTTTATATATATGTATATATATATATGTGTGTGGGGGTCGGCCGAGCCCGCAAAGTGGTAAAGCCGCGAAAGAGGATCCGCGAAGTGGCGAGGGAACACTGTATCTTGAAAGACCCTGAGGGATACGGAACGAGAATTTTAAGTAGTCGGTACAAGAAATTTCGTCGGCGTTGAACAGGAGGATTTAAGGCCATTACGGACGCAGAATATAGATAAGAACAATAAAACGGCATCTACGAGAGAAAAGCTTTAAAAACCGTAAACGTCTTCAAAGGCCACACCCCCTTCCACATCACGAAACAGCTCGGTTAAACTTTGCTAAGAAGCACAAAACATGAGACGTAGACGTAGAAAAGTTTTGTTCTCTGATGAGAAAATTTTAACCTGGATGGTCCAGATGGCTTCCAACGTTACTGGCACGATAAAGATATCCCACTGGAGACATTTTCTACACGATATTGTGGAGGACGTTCCATCATGATCTAAAGTGCTTTCTCCTTCTATGGAACAATGCAGCTTCAGGTTATACACTGGCGTCAAACAGCAGCTGGCTACCTTAGCATGTTGGAGAGAGCATCCTTCTTGACTGAAAACCCTCGCTTGTGTAGAAATGACTGGATCTTTCAGCAGGACAACGCTGCAATCCACAATGTTCGCAGGACAAAGGACTTTTTCATGGCGAATAACGTGATTCTTTTGGACCATCCAGCGTGTTCGCCCAAAATATACCCCACTGAAAATGTTTGGGGGTGAATGGCAAGTGAAGTCTATAAAAATGGACGTCAATTCCAAACAGTGCATGACCTTCGCGAAGCCATCTTCACCACTTGGAATAACATTCCAGGCAGCCTTCTAAAAACGCTTATATCGACCATACCAAACCATATGTTTGCAGTTATTCGCAATGACGGCCATGCAAGTCACTACTGAGACCTCTTGTTGGGCATTTCCCACCCTGTTTAGGACTTCTTTTTGGTGTGGTCTTGAACTTTTGACCAGCTAGTATTTAGACTAATTTCATAATGTTCACATTTTCCCTATTAAATGCTAAGTTTTTTTTTATCTTCCATCTTCTTATTTTCATTTTAAAAGCTCTACTCAAATAAGTGGTTGAGTCTAACAACGCAAAAGGCATATATTTTTTTCATGTTCATTGGCCTTAAGATTTTGACCAGCAGTGTATTTAAGTTGAGGATGTTTAACATTATTTATTAACCGGTATCAGTTTGTGATTCCGACTGTATTCGATACAGCAAGATAAAACTGAATATTTTCATGTAGGTTAATAATTTCATACGGACACACCAATCAGGAATCCAATAGTCGTATATTACTCTGTGTTACAAAGTAAAACTAGGAGAGTTAAACCTACCCTGTGGGATTAGTTTACTTTGACAAGTAGGACTCAAAACTATTTCACAAAGTAAAACTAGAAGAGTTAATTACAATTATTTTACACAGTAAAACTAGAAGAGTTAACCATAACTATTTTACACAGTCAAACTGTGAGGGTTACACTTAAAACTATTTTAGACAGTAAAATCAGGAAAGTTAAACATAACTATTTCACACAGTAAAATTATGAGGATTACACTCAAAATTATTTTACAAAGTAAATCTAGGAGAGCTAACCACAACAATTTTGCACATTTAAACTAGGATAGTTAAACATAACTAATTTTACAAAGTAAAATTAACCATAACTATTTTACACAGTAAAACTATGAAGGTTACATTCAAAACTATTTTACACAGTAAAATTATGAGGGTTACACTCAAAACTATTTTACAAAGTAAAACTAGGAGAGTTAAACATAATTATTTCCCACAGTAACACCAGGAAGGTTAAACATAACTATTTTACACAGCAACACTATGAAGGTTACACTCAACACAATTTTAATAAATAAAACTAGGAGAGTTAACCATAACTATTTTACACAGTAAAACCATAATGGTTACACTAAAAACTATTTTACAAAGTAAAACAATGAGGATTACACTCAAAACTATTTTATAAAGTAAAACTAGGAGAGTTAACCATAACTATTTTACACAGTAAAACCATAATGGTTACACTAAAAACTATTTTACAAAGTAAAACAATGAGGATTACACTCAAAACTATTTTATAAAGTAAAACTAGGAGAGTTAACCATAACTATTTTACACAGTAAATCTATGAAGGTTGCACTAAAAACTATTTTACAAAGTAAAACTAGGAGAGGTAAACTTATTAGTTTACTCTTAGAATTAGTGTGGGATTAGTTTACACTTAGAAATAGCAGGCCTCAAACCTTTTTTTACCTTGAATATAACAAGATAAATTGGAAAGTAAACAACTTGCTTCAAAGTTCATCGACTCGAAGAGACTATTTGGATGGAACGTAGTGCCATCTAGTAGACATATTTAATTGTAATTCCTACTATAACCCAAATAGCTCTATCATTTGTTTTTAACTTTAACATAAAGCTATAAAAATGCATCCCTTACACGTAGATTTTTCCAATTAAAGGTTCGATATCAAACTGAAACTGAAGACAGTTATATTTGTACGTTTCCTTTAATGCTTTGTTTCAACATAACTGTAGGTGTACGAAACTACACAGACCTAAGTGTCTCTTATATCACAGAAATATTTGTATTCACACATGCACACAATAGTTGTCACCCTTAAAATGAAATCGTTATTTGATTACAGTTTCACAAATTTTAAAAACGTGACTAATTTCACGTGATACACACCCACTAGGAACAACAGTCTTTCAAATAACTTTTGTTCATAACATTTATTGAACTTTTTTAAAACTTTGTGAATCTGTGCAGAATAATTTGATTTTTTTTGTATTAATTTTAGACATTAAGAGAACAAAGTAAAAATTATGAGAAAAAGACAAACGAAAGTTAGAGTGAACCAAGTGGGAACCTAAAGCACCTAGTTGGGAAGGATAAGAGTGAACATGGAGAACAGAAATAAACCAGTAATTGAAAATTTAATGAAGAAAGTAGAGTAAAAATGTTTGTAAGTTTTCTTCAAGAAAAAATTATCAGTTTAGATACAAATGTATAAGGCACTTCTACTTATTAATAGCTTTATGTATAATAACTTCATGACAACATAATTTGGAACAAATCAGTTTCTGACAATCACTTTCTTCAGAACATTACATTAGTGAAACCAGTGTTAAACAACTGTGTTCTAAGACACTTTCTTTAGAACATTACATTAGTGAAACCAGTGTTAAACAACTGTGTTCTAAGACACTTTCTTTAGAACATTACATTAGTGAAACCAGTGTTAAACAACTGTGTTCTAAGACACTTTCTTTAGAATATTACATTAGTGAAACCAGTGTTAAACAACTGTGTTCTAAGACACTTTCTTTACAACATTACATTAGTGAAACCAGTGTTAAACAAATGTGTTCTAAGACACTTGTCTCGTCAAAACAAACGTGTAAAAATATTCACAAAATTTCTATGGAAGGAGAGAATCTGAAACTTTAATGATATAAAATAAAACTAAAGATTTTTGAATAACTTAAGTTTTGAAGCTGAGATCATATATCGGCCAGTAGGTTTTCCACATCATCGTCCGTGTCTCCCACAGATGGTGGTTTCCTCTTAAGCTTCTTTCTTTCTTCTTGTCTCTGTTCTTCTGAGTTGCTCATCTTACGTACGAACTCTTTACTGTTCAAGTCTAGCTGATTGTCAAAACAGACAACGTTGACGTATTGCAGAAACTGTTCCACTTTCTGTGGGAATGAATCCAAACTGTTTTCTTTTTTTTTATCTTCTTCGAGAGTAAAAGGTTCTGGGCCAACCTTGGTCGGCCCCACCCCTACAAACATCCGCATGCGGTTCATGATGAAAGTCAGTAGCTCGTACTCGTTAGACTGCAAGGTGACATCATGCTTCACTTTCTCAAACGTCTGGATGATGAGTGTTAGCAGAATGTTGATGAGGAAGATGGAAGTAGCCAGAGAGAAAGTGAAGAAGATAATTGGGGTGAGGATAGGTTGAGCAGTAGCCATTTCCTCGTATTGGAACTTTCTCAGCATCATGCTGATGGACGATTCGAAGGAAGTGACAAACGAAGCAAAGTGCCACATGTACCGTCCGAGCGTCAGCCAGAAGAGAACAACGAAGGCCAAGAAGACAACCAACAAACAGACACCATAACTCTTCAGCTCTTCTCCGCACTGACGTAAGGTTGCAGCAAGAATTCCCATCCTTTTATTGAAACGCAAGAGTTTGAGAAACTTCAGGGTAGCTATGAACATGAGGAAAGCTATGATGTACCCGAATAGCTGGTCTACCAGGACTGACTCCTGAAACTTTACGTACCCAGTTCCTTCAGTCTCAGTAAAAATCTTCAAAATCTTATCTATCAAAACCTTGCTGTATATATAAAGAACAATTCCCGTATAAGACAAAAGCAGAGAAACCACTTCCAGTACGTTCCAATAGTCACGGAAGTAACGCATCTTCTGACGAGAGATGGCCCGAATTTCTCGAACTGTGAAGTAAATGACAAAAAGAAGGAAGATTGCTTCACATATAATGATAAAGAGCCCAAAACCCTCGTGGTAATATAAGAGACGCATGGGATCAATGTGGTAATAAGGAAATATACCTCCACCAGGGACAAATTCTGCAACAATTGTGACTGCAGCAAATAAATTGACTTGGGCATTATAGACAGCAAACTCTATAAAAATAGCCCTGGTGTGCCGACCTATCCAGCCAGTTCTCTGCAACCTATCCATTAGCCTCAACACACCATCTTTCTTACCAAAAAGAGGCACTACATAACCTCCTCCACCATAGTTATTGATAAGTCCCCAGAAAGGATAGCCTTTCAACTGTGAAGCAGTGAGGTACTTGTACTCAGGTGGAATCGGTGTAGTGGCTGTGAAGTTACTTCTCCAACCTTTAGCGTAATAAGCACCGTCTTCATCAATAATGTTAGCGAATCCAGCACAGTCAGTTGTAAGGTTCTGTACTGGTCTTGGAACCTTGCAGGAGTCTAGGAGAAAATTAAATTCGTTTTAAAACAGGAATAGCCTGATAATGTTGATTAAACGTATACACACACACACACACACACACACACCTACATCTGTCATTTTGAATTAAACTTTGAGGTTCTCCATCTACACCAAAAACTTTATAATGTTCAGCGCCATCTAGTGGTTTAAGTATTAACATTATAGCTCTTTACCTCACACTGAAACTGATAAAAATACAAATACATGTGTGTGTTCCTTGGTCCCCTTTAAAAACTAGATTTTTGTCACACCAATTATCAAAGATTATTTCCTTTTTTGTTTATTCACTATCAGTGGTGAGTTAAAGGAATGTAATGTAGAGTTGAGTGAAATTATGATACTGCTTAAAGTAATATAATTTATTGTTTTAATTTTTAAAGTTCTCCTAATACATCTCATAAATTTTATTTTAATTTTTCATGTTCTTATAACACATTTTATAACTGTTAACTGTCTTAATACCTCGTATTCTCATAATACATTTTCTAGGTGTCATTTGACTTCATTTCTCTAGTCCCCTGGTGGGATGGCATTAAATTTTTGGTCTTACAGTGCTAAAATCAGGGGATTCCATTCCCTTGGGTGGACACAGCATATAACCTGATGAGGCTTTGTTACAAAACACACCCAATAAATTAATTTCTCATACCTTGATAAAACATTTTGAAGCTATTATCACCCTTTCTTATATAAAGTAATAAAAATATCTCTCAAATAATTCATAAAAATTGATTGCAATTTGTTTATAATTTGAAGTATATAACAAGTTGTAGTGGACTTAATACCACAACAACTCTGTTTGTCAAGTTAATTATATCGTTGAATAATTTAAATCTAGCTGAACAGAAGGAAACTTACTAGGTTTGACTCTAACTTGTCGCATGACTGCATATCCAATTTTTAAGTTGACCCTATCATCCAAGAAGAACTTTAGTCCTATCGGGGGTCTGTTGTTGTACCAGTCACCAATAAAGAGCTCTGGAATGAGAGCCTCTTTAGTCCATCTCCAAAATTTCCATTCTAGATCTACCTGTACGAAAGGTGAACCATTAGTTTTGTTGAATCCCTGACTTTAGAGATTAAAAGGAAATGTTACTTATTTTTGTGAGCGTTTATTTTGTCCAGTTCCTTGATAAGGCAAGTTTCCATTCTGTTTTAAAATACAGATTAAATTATCAACTTAAAGGCTAAAATACATACCATTTTTTAGGACTAATGATTTATACCTAACACAGTTGATTCATATGTTATACACAGAACTTAAACCTTTTTTTCAAAACAAGTTTTATGATGAAGGTGAGCTTACGTTGTGGTAATCATACAATATATCCCCAGGTTTTATGAATGCATTCCTCAGGTTTTCTCTCAGATAAAATGAATTGGGATCTCTGTTACCATAGCTAAGAACCATAAGTATCCACAGAAAGAAGATATAAGCTGCTATCTCTTTTAATACATTGTACATTTTAAGTTCTTTCTCACGTTCTTGTCTTGCAGATGACAAAGCTTTCAAGTCCATGGGTTTGTACTCTGGTCTTTTTTCTCTTGATGTTCCAGCTAAAAAGGCAACAAAAGAGTCCTTTAGCCAGGGGAAGCATGGTTATCAAATTCTAACCTGTAATTACCTCTGAATGTATTTCATTTAACTACCAATAAACTTTTAAACTCTAAATATCACTGTAAATAATAGACTTTCAGAACTACAGGACTTCACATAATATTTAACACATGAATACATAGTAGAACACACAACAGAACAGAATGAGTAAAGAAGAGAGTTGATAAAAAACCTGAATGAGCATTACTTTCCACTTTTGTGAATTTATGAAACAGGAGATAACATAAATTGTACACATGTCATTAACATAAACATGTCTTATAATATCATATGATGGTTTGTCACACATAATAAGTATGGTGTGTACATATCATTAACATATACGTATCATCAGCATAAACATATTATTATCATATACACATCATTGACATAAACATATCACACAATGTTTTACAAGGACATATTTTAAGAAGGTTTTATCTCAACAAGTTCTTTCTTCAAGGTAACTAATGTTGAGCCCAAGTGTAAGAAGTAACAGAACACGTAAAAAGTATTAATATATATTTCTCACCATGAAGTAGCTCTTCATCAGAGGCAATAACAGGATCTTCCTCATCTTCATCAGCATCATCTTCATCGTAATCAATCTTTTTACAGATGCTCGAAACTATCATTGCAGTGAGGAAAATCTAAAGCAAAAGTTTGTTTTACTTGTTACTGTATGAAAAGTAACAACCTACTGATAGTTAAAGCTACTGGTAGAATAACAGCTTTATTTCTGAACTTTGTTCTATCTCTAACAGTGAGCCACAATCACATACATTTAAGGTTCAACTCAAATCATGTTTCATGTGATTGTGTCTCACTGTTAGAGCAGAAACACTGTACAGAAATAAAGCTATTATTCTACCAGTAGCCAATTTGAAACTTTATATTATTCGTGTGTTAAAAGCTCGCACTTCAAAAAGCAAGCTAGACGTAGTAGTAAAGTGATGATTAAAGAATTTATAAAAAAAAATCACTTGAAACAGTTTTACTTGCTGGAAGTAAAAGACACACATACAGTCTTGTTGTATTGAGTGAAGAAAATAGTTAAGAAATATTACTTGTTATTTTCAGCTGAGATATTTTACTTAATCAGAATAAGATTGACAATCTATTTTAGCTGTCAACTATAAATTTAGTACCTTTATTGGCTGAGTAACGAGGATGGATGTGAAGAAAGATATGACAAGTGATGTCACCCATTTTGTTGTTTTCTCATTACCAAACTGGATTCCATAAGCCCAGAGGAAAAAAACAGAAACTCCAATACAAATAAAAACTAAAATCCAGGCAATGATCTGAAACCACCAGGGTAGGGTGAATTTTCGTTTCCTTTTCATAGCAGGTTTATTTCCAGTCGGATTAAGACTTCCGCTTCCTTCCACATCAAAGTCCGAATTATTTTTCTTCAACTCTTCACCTGCAAAAGGTTAGAGGTCATCATTAAAATTAATACAGTAGGCTAGTCCATGTTGTTCTACATAAAGGAAGGATTCAACAGGTTAACATAAAGATTAAGTGAAAGAATTATTCAACTGTATCAAACAGACTAGGGTAATTGGATAAATTGTATCATACAGACAAGTTTGGGTGTATAAACTTTATCATAAGAGACAAGTTTGAGTGAATAATCTGTATCATAGTGACAAGTTTGAGTGAATAATCTGTATCATAGTGACAAGTTTGAGTGAATAAACTGTAACATAGTGACAAGTTTGAATGAATAAACTGTATCATAGAGACAAGTTTCAGTGGATAATCTGTATCATAGGGACAAGTGTGGGTGAACAAAAAAACTCCTTACAATTATAAAAGATAGAAGTAGGTGTTTACATTGGTAATGTAAATATCCATCAATATAAACACATTAGAGAATGTAAGAGTGACTGGTTAACAGTGAGTTAGAGAAAAGGTAATATCTCTTACGTTGTCTCTTCAGTGCTTCTTCAATGCGAGAAGGTCTTAGTTTCCTAGGACGAGATTTTCTGAAGAGCAAAATGATGAGAAAACTTGGAGGAAATACAATCAGATTTGCCATAACTCCAACACCAATCTGTTGAGAATACAGAATACTGACTTCATCATCTGACAAACTACATCTATACACATACCAACAGAACATCAACACCAATCTGCCAAGAAGTTCATTTTGTTGGGCTTTCAATTACACTTTCAGTTTTAAAAATAACATTAATGCATAAATTGTTCCCAATATACAAGTTAAAGTTGGCAGACTGTATGCCAAATTTTGACTTATTACATCATTATTGTTCACAAGGGGACATGTCCCTCTTGATTCTTCATTTCAACAGCAATTCATTTTTTGTGAGCCACAGAAGTCAATCTATATCTCTCTTGCTTTTGAGAACCAAGTTAGGGTTAGGCCTCTAATTCTTCCTACACACTATGTTTCCTAGTTGTTGTTGTTTTTTTTGAGGGGGGGGTTGTGATGTGGTTTTGCAAGTATTTACTATAACTTAACTAAGTAAGATGTGGAATTTGAAGAATCAGTGTAGGAGAGAGGTGTATTGTGTACATCTTTAAAAATCATGATGTCCAAGTGTTTAGTTTTATGAGTATGATAAATAAATAAAAACACCCAAACTTACTTATAGAAGTTACATCTACATTAGTTGTTAAAATATAGCATCAAAGTCTATTCAGTATAATGTACCATAAACTGATTTAATGTCTAAACCCAAAACATCAAATCTATACCATTCTATTATGCTTCTGAGTCATAATCTGACAAATGAAAATTTAAATTGGGTTTTAAGAACAATCAAGAGAATGTAAGTGTACTATTTTTAAACATTTATTAGTTAAGTAAAATTATTTGGTATTTTCTCAGTATTTACTTTAAGATATTTATTCAGAATCATTATATTCATCAAAAATGATAAAAGTACATCACCTGTTCTGGACTGAGTGAAAAAGGCCCAAACTTCACTGCATTTGGACTTGGTTGATCCGAAGTTCTTTCATACCACATGGCATTCACTAACATTGACAAATACAACAATGCCATACAACTCGAAACTCGCTGGACTCTGGTGAACCGACTGCGTGGAGGACGAGTAAAAACTGAGAACCACAAATGACCATCGGCCAAGTTCTTCTGGGAGGTTGTCGAGAAAAGGTGAGAGAACTCTGACAACTGAGCCTTCCCAGCCACGGGAATTAGACGATCAATCTGAAATAAAAACAATTTAATAACTAGTTTTTGTCTTTACTAAGTTTCATGAAAAATATGAAAAGTTCTCACATCAATCATGATTCATTAAATACTGTATAACATTAAAATATAACCTTAAACTGTTTTATAAGTTGCCTTTGCTACAATATATACTTACAATGAAAATCCTTATTTGACACTATCACTTACTGATAAAGAAAAATCCACTATAAACTGAGCAATGAAAGAAAATTTAATATATAACTAGTCTAATTCAGATAAAGTTTGGAAATGGCTTGAATGGTCAGAGAAAGAAACTTTAGTGTCAATATACATACAACATTTAGAGAACCCAACAATAACAAAATGTTGTAAATTCATAATAAAGTTCACTTTCACTTCCCTTTAAAGTTTTTAAAATGTGGTTTCCTCACTATCAAACTCGTCCAATTTATTTTTTCCTCTGAACTTTAACATTTATAGTTTCCTTCAGTTACTAATTAAACAGATTTAATTTCTAAACTGTTATTTTGCCGAGTATCTAATATCTTTAACTTTTTACCATTCCATCATCTTCTTCAACAGCAAACCAGCGGTTACACACAAATTCAAACTTGTGACCAGTTTGAACATCTCGAAACACAATATACTTCAGAAACCATGACTTCCATTTCCCCTTTCCGGAGTTGTCATGCCACATTCGTATGAAGTTCAGCTGACCAAGACTCCTGGAACAAATATAATAAGTAAATCCATACAGGCAAAGATATACATGTACATATGTAATTATTTACAAGTTCAATACAAAAAAAACATTTTATTTCAGAACATACTACCTTGGAACAGCCATGACAAACACATCCACACCATTACGACGTAATATTTGCCTCTTGGGATCATCCAAAGTTCTCACTTCAGTCTCATCATCATCCCCAGAAGCAATAAACTGTACCTATATAAAGGAAGGATAGAATAGAACTCATCATAAACAACAGTAATATTCTACAGACTATCAACACAAACAAAATAAAACTTGTTACTCAACATTCTGTTACTATCATCACACAAGATACTGAACGTTTGGTAATACAGCTTTAACAAAGTTTTGTTTTGAATGACCAACAGGTTATTGTTCTGACTAACATTTAGTAATACAGCTTTAACTTGGTTTTGTTTTGTATGGCCAACAGGTTATTGTTCTGACTAAACATTTAGTAATACAGCTTTAACTTGGTTTTGTTTTGTATGGCCAACAGGTTATTGTTCTGACTAAACATTTAGTAATACAGCTTTAACTTGGTTTTGTTTTGTATGGCCAACAGGTTATTGTTCTGACTAAATGTTTGGTAATACAGCTTTAACTTGGTTTTGTTTTGTATGGCCAACAGGTTATTGTTCTGACTAAATGATTGGTAATACAGCTTTAACTTGGTTTTGTTTTGAATGGCCAACAGGTTATTGTTCTGACTAAACGTATGGTAATACAGCTTTAACTTGGTTTTGTTTTGTATGGCCAACAGGTTATTGTTCTGACTAAATGTTTGGTAATACAGCTTTAACTTGGTTTTGTTTTGTATGGCCAACAGGTTATTGTTCTGACTAAACGTTTGGTAATACAGCTTTAACTTGGTTTTGTTTTGTATGGCCAAGAGGTTATTGTTCTGACTAAATGTTTGGTAATACAGCTTTAACTTGGTTTTGTTTTGTATGGCCAACAGGTTATTGTTCTGACTAAACATTTAGTAATACAGCTTTAACTTGGTTTTGTTTTGTATGGCCAACAGGTTATTGTTCTGACTAAATGTTTGGTAATACAGCTTTAACTTGGTTTTGTTTTGTATGGCCAACAGGTTATTGTTCTGACTAAACGTTTGGTAATACAGCTTTAACTTGGTTTTGTTTTGTATGGCCAACAGGTTATTGTTCTGACTAAATGTTTGGTAATACAGCTTTAACTTGGTTTTGTTTTGTATGGCCAACAGGTTATTGTTCTGACTAAACATTTAGTAATACAGCTTTAACTTGGTTTTGTTTTGTATGGCCAACAGGTTATTGTTCTGACTAAATGTTTGGTAATACAGCTTTAACTTGGTTTTGTTTTGTATGGCCAACATGTTATTGTTCTGACTAAACATTTAGTAATACAGTTTTAACTTGGTTTTGTTTTGTATGATCAATAGGTTATTGTTCTGACTAAATGTTTGGTAACACAGCTTTAACTTGGTTTTGTTTTGTATGGCCAACAGGTTATTGTTCTGACTAAATGTTTGGTGATGAGTATATATAACTTTGTGTAAATAAAACAGTTTCTCAGTAAAAACATACCTTTGATTTTGTTCCTGCATTGTTTTGATGGCCCGTGAAAACCATTATCTCATACAGATACTTGTCACGAACATCATTATCTGGTAGGGGAGCTGCACCAAGCTAAACAAAAATTAAAGAATAATTTAAGGAAAATTCAATTAAATTCTTATTTTTTTTATTATTTAAAACCTAAGGTAATCGGAAAAAGTCATTACTGTACCAAAACTTTATTGTTCGTAAACATTGGAAACTAAGATTAATATCTATTTTATTTGTAGTTTTAGTACACTATATGGTAATATTAGCTAATTTACATATGTAAATGATATTTGTTATATTTTATTAGATTCTTTATTTGATATTATACCATGAACCAACTCTTTAGTTTTGCATGTTTACCGCAATTAAATAAAGGTTGTTAACAATTAATTAACAATACTGTTTACTACCCTTAAATACTGGTTTTTGACAGTCGGTTAACAATACTGTTCACCACAATTAAATACTAGTTTTTGATAGTGTGTTAACAATACTGTTTACTACACATAAATATTGTTTTTTAACAGTTGGTTAACAATATGTTAGTTAAACATTAAACATGTCTTTTTAATTGCTTGTTAACTAAACATAGATACTGGTTTTTAACTGATAAATTACTTTTAAATAATTATTTTGTTTTAGTATAGAACATTTTAAGAAGGAATTAGAAACATAAACTTTGCCCTTCTGAAAATTCATTATGACCTAATTATTATTTCTGAATTAAGAAATAATAAATTAAGCCTTGTAGATTTATTACATATTGTAAGATATCAAATGAAATATAAGTAATCCCACAAATTATACATTATTGCACGTTAACTAAAAATCTAGTCCAATGTGACATCATAATATATTTAAAAAAGTTTGTTTCATATGTCAATTATTCAGGATTGTCACAAACAACAAGAGGAGGTACCACAATAACACCCACCTTCTCTACATCTTTCTTATCCTTCCAACGAGCCCAAATCATCAGGATGATGTAAATGGAAAAGGTGACAATAAGTGTGATATAGATGGCAAGGTTATCAGAGAAGCTGGCATTAGCAAACACATAGTCAAAGTCAACAGAGTTCGGAGCAACAAAAAAACCACTTCCAAAGCTAGTTAAGTGGGTGCACTGACAGCAGGTACGATTCACATCTATTGAAGTTACCTAAAAATAACTAAACATTTAGAAGGAATGACCCTACTTACAACAAGCAACTTATTGTCTTAAATATCATGTGTAGCAGTAATAAAAAAAATCATGAATACATTACTAATATGAATTTTAGTTTAGTGGTTAATGAAGTAAAGACATTATTAAAATGTTTGTTGTCCTTTTTATATTATCAATAATTTCATAACTTATATAATTAATGTGCTCTAAAGAAAATAACAATGGAACTAAAAAACCTATTCAGTGTTATACCTTTTTATTGAAATTTGTTCATGTCTTTAAAAGCTGGAAGAAATGGCTGAAAAATTAAATTACTTTTTTTTATAAAATAAGCAAATACTATTGGAGTCTAAGAAACTTCTGGAAACTGTATCCAATCAATGAGTTCGAAAACATTACTCACATGACAACCATCGCCTTTCCATGTTTCAGTACTCTCTTCAAAAAAGAGGCAAGCCGATGTGTAGACGGCAATCGAGTAGTTTGAGGTGAAATTAGTGGTGATGTCGTCCATTGTCAGATTCTGATGAAACTGATCATTGAAGAACTCTAGTGGATCGATATGATCAGCTAATTGAGCTATACCCAGAAAGAACCTTTGTCCTCCCTCAGATTGGTTGTACTGAGACAAAAATAGGTTGTATACTCCGTCAACTGTGAAGAAATAAACCTAAATCAATGAACATTGGAAGACACAAAACAACAATTTATTATTTTGATACAAAATTTTGTCTTAACGATCATGGTAAAAACATGTCTAAGTTAGAAATAACTCTTTCCAACAAAGTAATCTTTAAAATGTTATAATAAAAAAAATTTTTTAGAAAAGATACAACAGATTTTCGAATTTCAACAGAAAAGTTCAATGATTTTTACCAAAGCATCAACTTCTATTGATTGTGTAGATAAGATAACAGTTACAAACTAGCAATAAGGAAAACACTTACACTCGAGCATATCCTGGATACGAGTGATGAAGTCATAGTCATAAAGTCTCGGCCTCTTTCCATACTTAACTAGCACAATTAGATCTGTGTCTGGATTACTTGGTACTATATCGATGCTGACTGAGGTTTCAGAGGTTAAAAGAGTCACATTGTGATAAAAAATAGGACTTTCAGGAGATGCATTCTGGGTATTCACTTCTTCTCGGAGAGAAGAACTTGGTCGGTTTCTCATACCTCTTTGAGGAATGCACATCTCAATTGGCTGTAATGTGTCAGTAACATTCAGCTCTGTAGCATTCTCACTATCTGTTGACGAGGTTTCAAGCTGAATAGTATTCGAGCCCCGGCTAACTTTGTTAGCATTTTTACCGTAAGACTCCAGAACTCCAGACCATTTCACTGCCTGTATTTTGTTATAGAAGACACATTTAACAAAAACTGACGAGAAGAGAGTGTTTTAATAAAAACACAAAATTTTAATAAATGAGATGTAGTTTTAAATCTTAATACCTTAGTCACATTACATTGAGATAATTCAATCAGAAGAAAAATTCTTTACTTTACATTAACACTAGGAAAACTTTAACATTCAATTTTACACTATCTGTGTGTATGAACTAGTAAAATGTAGTTTCACATTCAGTTTCCTACTGTTTGTGTATATAAACAAGTCAACGGTAGTTCCACATTCAGTTTCCCACTATTTCTGTGTATAAACTAGTCAAAACCAGTTTCACATTCCTCATTCAGCTTTCTACTGTTTGTTTGTATAAACTAACAAAAAACAGTAACACATTCAACTTCCCAATGTTTGTGTGTATAAACTAGTCAAAGGTAGTTCTACATTCAGTTTTCTACTGTTTGTGTGAATAAAGTAGTTAAAGGTAGTTCTGGCATTATTCTTGTCACAGATGTATGTACAAGGTGGTAGAGTTAGACATTCAATATTTACTACAATTGTCGATTATACTCATTGTAATATAAAGACAAATATAAGGAATGCAATTTTGAAAGTCTCCTATCTTCAGGTCAATACATGTAAGACCTACAACAACTTACAAACACTGACCAGAAGACAAAAGATAGAAGACTTTTGACATGTCATCTTCTAGATTTCTACTATAAACAACCAGGTGCTGTTCTTTATTCTGTTATACTCATCATGAATTCTCTGCCCAAATAAATGTCAAAGAATACAAATCATACACTTCTGAAAAAGGTCATTAGGCACAGTAAAACATTTGTAAATCCATGTCATTGAGCTGATGCCCAAAATAATTTATTTGGAGAATCTTCATTAAACATTTGTTTTTACATTTCTTTTATTTGTAAGAACTTTAAATGAACTGTCATGTATCACTTGTCATGTTTGCTGAGGCCTCAATTGTGGTAGGTATGAAGGTTTGGCAAAACCAGAGGTACTGACAAATAAAAGTCATCTCTTTTTGTAATTTTCTGGTTATGTTTGAAATTTTACAGTAAAGTTAATGATTTTTTAGAAATGCTGGTTGTGCGTAGATGACTTGAATTGTAAGAACAAGGGAAGACTGTGAAGAAGAAAATATATTTTTATTGTGTTGTGAGGCACCTGGTGGCTGATATGGTAAACATAATATTAAATTCTTAAGCATCCATACAATTGACCTTATATGGATAATAAATTAATCCTTCAATAAATATTTTAAACAGGTATGAAATGAATTTGTAAAAAATATAGTACCAACCAGTAACTTTTTTTCCACTTTATCAATATTAATGTAACATCTACAATAATCTTCCATTTTGAAGATCAACTGTATTACCATAAACATTTATTGATTCCTACTTTTATTCTACATCTTCCTTCCAGATCTGTTAATAACAAGAAAAAGTTAATTATGATATTAATTCATTATTCTTATTTCTTTATGCAGCAGAGCCACCATGTCCAACACTGTCACCTTTTGTCACATGGACAAGCTATTAACCTGGGGCAAATTTTTGTTTCCTTCTACAATCTATTTTTTAAATATAATTAATTCCATTGATGAATAATTAAAGACATTATTATGTATTTTTCTACTCTATATAAAAACAAAGTTATTTTTTTTATTTTATCAAGTAGAAAAAATATTAACACATTCTGCACGATTATGAAAAAATTTTTGAACACTGCTGATCTTGAGTCTGAAAACATTTAAAATGTTTTTAAACAAAAAGTGGATGACAACATCCAAAACGGTTCATTAGTAAAAACCTACACAGTTAAACTGAAACACTTTTGTATAATGTCTCCATATACTGAGAAGCACGTGTTAATGGGGAAAAAAAACGTGCTGTGTAAGTTACTCAGAGCACATCCACATATTTTGAATTGTCTTGAAACCTGAAAATAAGTTTAAGGTTTTTTTTATTTTAAAGGTAAAAAACATTTTTGATGTTTCATATGAAGGTCAATATCCTAGATGCAATTTGAAGTATACTGACTCACCCACAAGGGGCTAGAAACACAAGCATACTGAATCAACCACCAAGTGGCTAGAAACCCAAATTTACTGAATCAAACACTAGGTGGCTAGAAACCCACATAAATTGGATGGCTAATGAAAACCGAGCATTATTGCTGAATCAAACACTCAGTGAATGTGTTATAGTGATATATCACATTTCTTTTAAAAACTTTTACAAAAGATAGAAATGAAAACCTTGCATCAGAAAGAGATTCTCCAAGTTAAAAGACTGAGAAAGCAGGTCAACTAAAGGAGTAGTCAATTTATTTAACTGAAAATACAGTTATAGAATGAAAAGTGCCTTTGCAATTTGGCAGTTTAGGCATCCTTTTAAGTAGAAACTTCTCTATCAGTTATAAACAAAGACTGCCAAATTAACTATTCTTCATTTTTTGAACTAAGTTATCCTAACAAGTAAAATATACACAAAATGGTTTCTTAGCTGATACCATTTATGTTAAAAATTTCATAAACAACACAAAAATCCTTACTGAAAATCCAATAACAGTTTCATTCAATTTACTGCATTCCAAAGCATTATGGAATACATCACACGCATCTGGTAAGAAATATGTAGCATCTGCCTGGGTTATGGTATAGTCAGTCATCTCTGTCCCAAGTTTTCTGAAATGTATAATAATGGTTAAAAAGACACAATTTAAGTCCTTACTTTCTACATTAATAGTTCATGAAAATGCCTTCTTTTTATAATCATTTTTATATATTACAAATATGTTTTTTTGATGTGAAACAAAAAGTTATTGTTTATTTTCCTTAACACTCCTACAAAAAAAATATTTACATCCACTAAAGTGATACCCTTAGTGGATGTTTAAAAAAAAATTTTTTAATATTATTTCGCAAATGTCTGAAAAGTCAAAATATTATTGCTCCTTAAAATATAAAGGGATAGGGTCAGTTAATGGCAATTTCATTTAAATACAAAATTATTAGCCTAATATTAATAACCTTTCAAGTTGCTCTGGGGCCTATTAGGCCCCAATTTTCGTAGGAGTGTTAACCAACAACGAGTTCTTAAACGATGTTAACTGTTTTGTTAACATCTCTAAGAGCTCCAAATTATGTACAAAATCTATCAAAATATTTAACAGCTGCAAGACAAGTCTTCTGTTAATGTAAACCTGTAACTTCTTGATATTTTGTTTGGTTTTAATGTCTGCATCTTAGTATTTAGTTTGTTAAAAGAACGTGATAAAATATATATGTCAATAACACTCACACCAACATACAAAACAAAGAGATGTGGGAAATCTTCACACCAAGATACAAAACAAAGAGACGCAGGAAACCTTCACACTAAGATACAAAACAAAGAGATGTGGGAAACATTCACACCAAAATACAAAACAATAAGATGTGTGAAATCTTCCCATCAAGATACAAAACAAAGAGATGGGTGAAAAATGAGCTATAGGTATTTTTCTTTCCTATTCAAGTCATGTAGCTGTGATTTGTGGAAAATAATTAGTTTGTTATGAATATCTAAATACTTACCATAAGTTGTTGGATCAAAATATAAAAAAAATATGGCCTAATGATATATAATTTATCCATGCTGGTAATCTAAATGTTAATCTATTGATACACAAAGTGTCATATCTTAGTTTTAAAAGCTTTTGATATTTCTATAGTAGGAGCTCAGAAATGTGCGTTTTGTCTACACATCAAGAGATAGGATCTGAAAACTTTGTGAAAGTTTAACAGCCATTCAGACACAGACCACAGAAGCTCAAGTCATCTAAACTTCTTGAGTGACAATAAGCCCTTCTGAACCAAGACTTGTACCAAATTTTCTCCTTTCTTCTTATTTCCATAGCTGATATCCTGGTTATGGAAAAATTAAACAAATAAAAACATCCATTTGTTAGAGATTATATAAAAACTGTCTTACTTCTGAACAGACATATAAAATCCTTTTGGACTTTGGACTTCATAAAGCGGTTCTCCCTTCAAAATCTTCTTCATAATGTTACTTTTAATCTCTGCAGAAATAGTTTTCATTTCTTCAACAATCCTCTGTGCCTAAGAAACAAAAACACAGATTTGTCAATTCCACAATATTACATGCTATATTACTGACAGTATTATGTTATATAACAGTGGATCTTCTCTTACGATAAAATGCTTTCATTAATTAAAAATATTTCACATGATGATCAATAGGTTCTGTTCTTACACTGTGAATGAACAGTTTAAAACAAAAAAGACCAATACTTGCTGTTTTTATATTATGAATGAAGTAAATGTTAAACCCAGCAACAACCAATAGACTGTTCTTACATTAACTTCAAAAACCAAGAGTAGCTATTCTTACATTAACCTCAATAACTGGTAATAGTTGTTCTTACACTAACCTCAACAATCAATAGTAATTATTAAATTAACCTTAATAACCAATAGTAGTTATTCTTACATTAAACTCAATAACCAATAGTTATTATTCCTACATTAATCTCAACAAATGACAATAGTTATTCTTGCATTGACTTCAACAACCAATAGTAGTTATTATTACATTAACCTCAACAATTAATATTGATTATTCTTATTCATGATGATGAGAAACCTACTTGAAGAAAAAATGTATTCTCAAGATGGTTGGTATGGTGTTAAAACTTCAATTAAAATAAAGTTCAGAACAACATTTCAACCTTCTCAGGTCATCTCCAGGTTAACAAAAAGAGTTTGCAACTGACTGTTGCTGAGCACATGTGTGAGATCAGCCATCTTCAGAATACCTGATTACTCTTATATTAATTACATACCTTTTCAACAGACTGAGCTTGGGCTTTGCCGAGAGTATATTTCTTCTTGGCTGCTTCAGCTTCTTTAGCACTTCCTCCATTGACTAAGAACAGTAAAACAAAGGTGCTTTAGAAGAACCTTAATTATGACAGAGAATGTTTTAAAACCCTTGTCAAATCTTTTGCTGCAGATGGGATTTACATTTTCCGTGTGCACCTGTCCTCTCTCACTCAGGCTAAGACAAATGTTTACCATTGTCAATGCTGTTTGCAGTTTCCTCTTTTGGGTCTAGATTCATCATTTTAAGCATCGTCACCAGATGAAGATCAAACATCCATTTGTATCATTGCCTTTTTATCATCATCATTACTACTTGCTGTTGCATCAATACAGGTACTCATACATCCCACTGATGCATTTTGATGGTCACTGAAGAGCTAACTGGAAGATATTTAGGGAAATCACATATCAACATTTGGTTTGATGTTATTTAATATTTTCCAACTCATATTAATCCCATATGTCAGGAACAGTAATTTTAAATGACAATGGGAAACATTTGTCCGATTCACAGTGTAAGGGGCTGGGAGCACTCAATGATATACATCCCAGCCACAGTAAAAGAGTTAATGTTACCATTTTTATTCTAGTTATTTTACAGATGTCCAAGTATAAATGTGCAAAGTTTTCCAACAGTTGACCAGCAAATGAAGAGAACTTGATAGCTGAAATACTTCTTCATGTTCAGACTTTCAAGTAACAAAAAAGATGGATTTATCACCAGTTATAGCTCTGTACAGGTTGTAAGTTGTACATGGTTTAAAACTATATAACAACATAATTTCTACACACCACTGTTTACTAACAGGGAAGGTTAGTATTGTATACTAACAAAAGAAGTCACACTTCTTAAAACTAGAGAACAAAAAATCTAATTCTTCTTTAATAGGTATTACAAGCTGATGTGGAGATACTCCTGAGACATCATTCAGGTAAAGATGCAGACATGGCCAATGAGATCACTTGTTTTCCTGAACTTTTCTACTGATTACATGGATTTTCTTGCATCCTTTTAATGATTGTAATTCTGATCAACCAGTACCATGTCTGTGATATTCCAACTGGCATGAAGGGCTCTGATATTGAGCAAAAAGTCTTTGTGGTCCTGAATACAGTAGTTTTAGTGTAACTGATGGTGACTTCCACTTGATGAATTTGTATTAATGATTACATCACAAAGACTACATTTAAATAAGTCGTGTACTACATTAATAAATATGACTTTAACAAAACTCATTGAAGAAATAAATATTCATGATCCAGGGAATAAATCAATACCTAATGATCAAACAATTAAAACATTAAAGATATATACATATATATATATTGGAAATACATTCATTAATGATCAAAATATGATATAAGTATTAAAGTGATATGTACCAAATAAAGATCAAATTACAATCCAAGCAAGAAAGTATTTTGTGAACTAAATGTTTTTAAACATTTTTTCCAGATCAGTTACGTTCTCAGAGGGAATAACATTTCATCACAAAAAATCAGAATCTTAGAGTTTATACAGAAAAGCTTATGATTGGTAAAAGGCATTTAAAAACTATATTAATTCCTTTATGACTTTTCTCACTGACTTTCCTCTTATTTCCTGTCCATCTCCTTCTTGAATGACAGAATTCATATTGTGAGTAAAGAATGCATGTCATTGTGCAAAACTGTTCAGCTATGCCTTCAAACTAACAGCAGTGTCACTTTGGTCAAAAGATATTTCTCAGAGATGATCAATCGATCATAAACTGTGGTGGTCAGGAATTCGCCCTTCTCTCCATTCTTGGATTATCTCGAGAGATTTTGGACACTCAATTCCTTGTAACTTCCCTACAGATGTTTGAAAAGTGAGTTGCTAGTTCAATGTAACTGCATCAGTAAACAATGTTCCTTGGCACCCATCTACATCTGTGAAAACAGTAATGGATTCTTTGAGACTGAGGTGAGAAGCATTCTTAGGGGAAGATGTGATAATCAAAATCACTAAGCTCAAAATTCATTAGTTACTGTTAGAGAAATCTACTTTTTATAACTGGCTTTGGACATTGATAGTGAATGAAGTGTTCTTATACAACATTCTTTGGAAAGGTGAAATCAACAAATTCTATCCACGGATAGTCCACCTGTTCATGATCCTTACACTGCTATGTGATGTGGCTTCAATTTAACCTTGCACTTCCATCATACATCCTCATCTCTCTATTGATGAAACTGGAATGATAAAACAGATTTTGTAAATTGGATTCTCAGTAAGACCAGATTATTTTTCATCTATATCAGCAAACCATTTAGAAGAACAAGCAAGACAGTCTACTGTATTGGTAAAAGACTGCTGACAGATATTTTCACTGAAGATGGTACCATAAGCCATTCATTCAGGTAGAAACAGCTGGTGAGATTTCTGGGGTTTCAAGAGAGTACCTTGGGTTGTGGAATTTGATCCAGAGGTGTATGGACCACAAAGGGATCTTAAAATGACCATTATAAACGTGAATGAAAAGACCAACAAACACTGTCCATAGAGATGATGTTTGTGGTTGGTTTGGTTAAGGATAACTTTATTATTTTGGTTTCAAATGACAGAAAAATATTAAGAACTTTTTGTGACAGTTCATGTTTCATAATAGATATCTAAAGTTCCTAGAACAAAATTTATGAATGTAATTATGTTGACTACTTAGAATTTATTATAAAACTTTTCCACATTTGATGAGTATCTCAACCAATTCATTTGCACAATTCATAACAGATAATTCTTGTTTTATCTCTTCAAAGTTTTTTTCCAAATTTGGAACAAAAATCTCATCTTTCTTATCTTCCCACATAACCAAACATCAAATCAAATTAAGTAGTGATTTTTTGTGTCCAGATGTTCTCTGATCTCTATCTTACCAATCATTCCTTTACTAGAAGTTAACAATAAATAAAAAATGTTGAAGAAAAATCATCTTGAATAATTTATAAAATTCTGTCACCTTCATAATATCACTCTAACATTTACCAATCTATATGTCTAATATTAAAATAATTATATCTTTATGAAAGCTGAATCATCTCATTACATTTCACCAGGTTCACCTGATGGTCTGTAACAAATTTAAACTAAAAACTTTTGTAATCACTAAGAGAAACCTAAACATATTCAACCTTGTTGAACAGGCTGTAAACCACATACTTTACCAGGCCCTGATGCAAGCATTACTGAGACTGTTCTTAAATATGTAAAACAAGCTGAGAAAATGAATATTGGAGAGAGAGACAAAGATAAGACATATAAGAATATTTTACAGTCATATAATAATAATAAACTGTATCACTGCATTAAACATAGCTCTATGGTCCATGGAAGGAAAGTGTTCATAATATTTCCCATTTCTTGTCTGTACTTGTCGTCTTATTATCATTATTTTTATTTTATGTAACTTCTATGTGTTCATCACTTAACAAGTCTCCATAAATAATTCCATTAATATATTTTTTATTATAACTTTTCACATTTCTTTGCCCCCTACAATGGCATAGTGGTATATCTGCAGACTTACGGTGCTAAAAACCAGGTTTTGATACCTATGGTGGGCAGAGCACAGAGAGTCAACTGTGTAAATTTGTGCTTAACTTCAAACAATACAGTGCATTTCATTTATAAAACATCAACTTAAACATAACAAAAGGTCTAGAACTGCAGAAGAAATTTAATATTCGTCTTTAGAACATTATGATAAAGTTCTATAAACTTATTAGTTGTTGTTAACAACCTCACACAAAACTAAATAACTTTTAGGTAAGAATGTATAAAAACCTACCATAAAAAATAAAAGGATTTGGTTCTGTTGCATCAAAACTTATTTCATTCTCAGCTTCAATTAAATCTGACTTCACAAAACTTTCACCTTGAATTCTATTCGTGAGATCCTGTAAGAAACATAATAATAGATCCATTTGTATTCAGGTTCTATCTAAAGAATCTAGACTGTTATTACTGTATCATTCATAACAAATCCGAAATTTCTCAAAGTTTAATCTACTTTTTACACAGTTTTATTTTATCAGCTCAACATTTCGTAAAACATTAAATAAACAAAGCTAAAAATTTCATTTGTCAACTAACACTGAAATATGGTTGAAAGAATGGAAACCTTATTTCTGTTAGAAACCGATAAAACAGTAAATATTTGAAAATATTCTCTTTTACTCCTCAAAGTAAAGAGAGATGAATAAGTAGGAACTTATCATTAGAGCGATCATGAATTAAGTAAAGTATTATTAAACTAAACCATAAAGTTTTAAAGTTATGGTTGATAATGTTTTCAACATGCTGGTAACACACTTCAGAATTAGGTAAAACACAACTTACTGTTATTTCCAATGTGCTAGTAACACACTTTAGAATTAGATAAACCCACTTACTATTACCACTCTCACCTGCTGATAACACACTTTAGAATTAGGTAAAACTACTTACTGTTACCACACTGTCCATGATGTTTCCCACATGCTGGTAACACACTTTGAGGTCAGATGGGTGAGGTACATCTGTGACCTTTAGAACTTCTCGCATTTTTTCCACACCATCTAATGATTGTTTCTGAAAAATTCGAACACAAGAAAACTTAAATAAATTCTAAGATTTTGTTAAGTCAAGGTGTTTTTTTTTTTCATTTTATGTTGCAGTAGTTGTAAACAAAAACCAAAATACAACTCCCTATAAAGTCAGCATAACTTAACTTTGAATGTCAAGCAACACTTTGTGAGATAAGGTAAAACTTACTTATTTTCTCATGTCTGTAAAAAAGGAGGAAGAAAAGGAAAATATTTTCTGGCTCATTTTCTCCAAAGTCTGCATTACCAGTGGACTGTTTCCTGGTTGAGAGCTATCTTCTTCCACACCATTATCTTGTTGTCCACTGCATTCTGAACACAGGACAGTAGACAACAAGAGAAAGGTGTAGAAGAAAATTATCACAGCACATGGCAAAAACAACATAATGATGAATACAAGGAGAATAATTCTGAAACAACATGTTACACTCCAGAAGAAAAAGAAAGTTACCACAGTACAGCATTTAACAGATAAATAATTAAATAAAGTAAAGGAGAGAAAACTTAAACTAAATGATGAGAACTGATAACTTGAGTTATAAGACAACAGTAATTACATTACTTCCTATTACCAATGTTCTGCTTTGTGGGTGAGATAATAAGAAAGTGAAGCACAAACATATGTTCTAAAAACAACTTTGGGTTTGTGATAATGCCAATTAGTGCACAAAAAAGGTATGTTTCAAACAAACAAACAACTAGAAATAACTTAGTTTAGATGTAGTTACTTAGCAAGTAAATGAGAAGGAAGTTGCAAACCCATGTACATGTTTACAAAATAATCACAAAAATTGAGTAGTGATGGTAATATACTATTTTACGTTTTTATTTTAACAATATCAGTGAAGATAATTAAACCCATAAAATTAAATAAAATTTAATACTGATGAAAAGATAAAGAATGAAGATGTAAATAATGAGAATCAAACAAGATGTTGTGGCTGTGAAGATAAAGCATGAAGATGTAAATAATAAAAATCAAACAAGACGTTGTGGCTGTGAAGATAAAGCATGAAGATGTAAATAATAAAAATCAAACAAGACGTTGTGGCTGTGAAGATGGTACAAGAAGATTAGGTCTATGTATACATACCAAACTTCTTTTATTAAAATGTTTGTGTTAGATTTGTCTGGAGCTAGAATTTTCAGTTTCTTTACACAGATATGGTTGAAAATGTTCCTTTTTTATTATGTTTGTTTTTGAAACACGCTTGGCCATTTTTATTATGAATGATTGACATGCATGGATTTGACTCAGTTTATGCGACTAAGTGTTCATGGATACACACACACAGCACGATAATGTTCGGTCTTACTGATGTCGGTAAATGTACAGTAAAAATACGTTTAATTGAGTATAGTAAGTGCTGTTGTAAGCTATATTACAATTTACTTGGAGCAGATAACTCTGATAATGTAATGATGGAGAAGCTTTGTTGAATGTTTGGAGATGTGGGTACATTATCAATCACAGTTACAACAGAAATTGTTCGTACCCCTCCATACTGAGTAGTTTTTTGCTCATAACTTAAAAAAGTATCACGATTAGGCTAATAGATGTATAATACATTATAAATATTATACTAATACACATCTACATAAATTTTGTGTAAATTAAACGAAAAAAAAACTGTTTATAAACAAATAACCAAAAATAGAAGGAGTAGAAAGTGTTCGTACATTTCAAAACATGTGAAAAAACTGATATTCCCGTAAAAATTTTGTTTAGTTTGGTGAATAAACTACATTATACCATTCCAGAACTAGACACTGGATTCATAATTATTGGAATTTATCCAGCAAAGAATGTACTTCCAGCAATTTAGCGCCGTCTCTGTCATTATCTGCTTGGTCATCATGGCAAACAGGAAACAACTGTCCAGTGATTTAAAAATCCAAATTATTGTAAAATACAAGTCTTGTATGTCTCTTTTCAATATTGCTACACAACTTAATGTTCCAACATCTACTGTTCAAAGCATAATTGCCAAGTTTAAGCTTACAGGATCAACTGCTAACTTCCCTCCTTCTGGACGCCCCAACAAAATTCCAGATAGAACGAAGAGGAAGGTTCTCAGAGAAGTTAGATGGAACCCTCGTTAAACACGTACTGACATACACAAAATGGTAAGGGAAACTGGGGTTGAAGTTAGCACCTCTACAGTTACGAACATTTTACGCTCTCCTGGGTTCAAAGCATGCCATCCTCGTAGAACCCCATATTTAAAGCCTGTTCATTTAGAAGCACGATTGAGGTATGCAAGAAAGCATGTAAATAAACCCTTTACCTGTTGGAAGAGTATTCTTTGGTCAGACGAGACTAAAATCGAGCTTTTCGGCCACAATGATGTTCGCTATATTTTCTGTAAGAAGGTGAAACGAAATCTTCCAAAGAACACCGTCCCTATAGTTAAACACGAACACTTTCTGCCCCTCCTATGTTTTGTTATTTGTTTATAAACAGTTTATTTGTCTTTCAATTTACATGAAAATTTATGCAAATGTGTGTTAGTATAATATTTATAATATACTATACTTTCATTATCCTAATCGTGATACTTTTTAAGTTATAAGGGAAAAACAACTCACGATGCAGGGGTACGAACACTTTCTGTCGTAACTGTAGATATTCGGTGAGTTTATAAGTTCAGAGTAAGAAAAGTGGTTCAGTAAGATATTTTGGATTTACTCACTACTTGAATGGTTTTTAAAGAAGTTCTGTGAATAAATTTATTTGTGAGTTAGGCATATTTACCATTAATCAGAAGTTACACTACTACATGTTAAAAGGTTATGTATTGAAAATTAGGCCAAGAGATGAAAGTTGTTGTAGCAAATGTTAGAGAATAAATAAATAAATAAATCTTTTACTGTTATGTGCATTGGATGCCCTATATTTATATTAAATAACCAAAAACAATGACAGAGTACACTGTAATGATACAACACTGTCACTGGTCTGCAAACCTGACAAACTTAAATCTCAGTCATGAAATTCATTTCTTCAAAATTTCAGGTATAAGAACTGTCTGCTTATAAACACTGTAAACTGAGTTCAAAGGTCGCATCAAGAAGAGATAATTGTTTGCTTTACTTCTTGATTTATTGTTCTGTATTTTAATAAAAAGAAGTTTAATAATTTATTTATAAATAGTAATAATCTATATACATACATAATGTATAATAATTTAAATGTGACTGTGTATTACAAAAACTAGTCCGCTAAAATACAGCCAAGACAGGAAAGACTGAAGATAAGTTTTTTTTTATTATTGGACAAATAACATGAGTGCACATCCACTTCATCAGTGCAGGTTATGTAATGTTAGCTTGGCATGACTGGAAGGTCAATATAATAATAATGAAAAAAATATATAAATATATAGCCTTATGAGTCCTAAGCTACTTAGACTAACTATTTGTATTTTCTTGTTATAATATGTAGTTGTTCTAGCATGAGAAAAGTACAATTTATACATTTATTTTCTAACTTTTTATGATAATTATAAGGTTGGTCAAGTGAGAGACCCTACAAAGTTAGAGTACAGAAAATAACATAAGATATAAAGTGTTACTGAAAACAAGTGTTTGAAATGTATTTAGGAGGTTTCAGGAATTACACAAATAATACTTGAGATTTTGGGGATGAAAAAACTATTTTTAATCATAATATGAAATCATTTTGCACTCAGAATAGTCACAAAACATTAAATATTTTTAGAAACAAATCATTAGTAACAATATTTCATTAAAAAAACCTAATTTTTTTGTGTACAATAAACTTGTAATATTTATTTAAAATTTTGTGAAACTACTCATGTTGCATCAAAAGGTTGTGCAAGTACTTAATGTGTGTAAATGTGTAAATGAACTCAAGTATATTATACCGAGCTTGCAATGAAAGGGTTAATAAGTTCAGAATATAATTAATAAAGTGAACTTCAGAAGATCAATGTTTAATGAAAACAAAAATTACATAGAACACGTTTCATCAGTTATTGCATATTACTAAAAATCAGTTTCTTCTTATGTAACAATTATGAAAGTTCTACTTACTAGTCCATCATTATTCAGTGGTCCTAATGAAACGATGTCACTGTAAACTCCACCTAAAGCTTCAACATCCTGCTTAGTTTCCATTGGTAACACTGAAAGTTTATTCATAGTGTCTGAAGCTTGCTGTAACAAAGTGTCCAAAAACAGTTAGGGTTTTCTAATTATAAACTTCTCTCCCTCACAAGATATGCAACAAAAATAAACTTTATTTAGTTATTACTACAAAAGACCTTGAAAGTTATCTGTGTAATCATTGATAAATCTAATGATTTATACTCAAATAAAACCCATGAATTTACCTATTTGTTCTTACCTTTGCAATGTCATCAATAAGGTTTTCTATATTCTCTAGTGCTATGGTTTCCAGTTCTTCCTGTGCTTGGTCAGTGAGATAACTAGAGTCAATTCCTGGTTTATCATATTCTGTTTTAAACAGATGGTCAACCACTGCAGGGTCAATATTTCCATCAACCTCAGCAACATCTGAAAAACAGATCAGAAGACATCTACAAATATCTATCATTTACAGTTCATAAAATTAAATCCCAAAGTGAAGACAAACAAGTCTGTGAGACAAAACTAAAATATTTCACATAAATATTTAGATCACTCAATAGTAACATTAACATGAATTTATTTTATAAATATAAACAAACTGTTTTAAAAAGCATCTCATACCTTGTTCCTTTTTGTATTTCATCAAAATTAATTATTCAAATAATATTTATTATAAAGTTCTTAATTAATTTCATAAGAAAACACTTGACTGGAACAGAACATATTCCATATATTTTCATGTGTTACCTCTTCATTTAGAAGATATATTCAAAATATTTTCTTAACTATGATTCATTATTTAAGATATATTAATTGTTTTAAAAAGTAATAACTGTGTGTAACGAGGCAGTAAAATAATGTATAATAAAACAGTGTAATCAGTTTGACAATGTAATGTACAATAAAACAGTATAACTGGTTTGACAGGTGTAATGTATAATAAAACAGTGTAATCAGTTTGACAATATAATGTACAATAAAACAGTATAACTGGTTTGACAGATGTAATGTATAATAAAATGGTTTAATCATATATGTAAAAATGGCTGGTTTGGGTTGAGAAATTTATTTATGCAAGTGGGTTTTCTCATCATCAATGATTGGTTTAATCAGCTTCATGAAATTATCTATAATAATACAGTGTAACTGGTGTGATGGAACAAGACAGGTATTATCTATAATAATATAGTGTAACTGGTGTGATAGAACAAGACAGGTATTATCTATAATAATACAGTGTAACTGGTGTGATAGAACAAGACAGGTATTATCTATAATAATACAGTGTAACTGGTGTGATGGAACAAGACAGGTATTATCTATAATAATACAGTGTAACTTGTGTGATGGAACAAGACAGGTATTATCTATAATAATACAGTGTAACTGGTGTGATGGAACAAGACAGGTATTATCTATAATAATACAGTGTAACTGGTGTGATGGAACAAGACAGGTATTATCTATAATAATACAGTGTAACTTGTGTGATGGAACAAGACAGGTATTATCTATAATAATACAATGTAACTGGTTTGATGGAACAAGACAGATATTATCTATAATAATACAGTGTAACTGGTTTGATGGAACAAGACAGATATTATCTATAATAATACAGTGTAACTAGCGTGATGGAACAAGACAGGTATTATCTATAATAATACAGTGTAACTGGTGTGATGGAACAAGACAGGTATTATCTATAATAATACAGTGTAACTGGTGTGATGGAACAAGACAGGTATTATCTATAATAATACAGTGTAACTGGTGTGATGGAACAAGACAGGTATTATCTATAATAATACAGTGTAACTGGTGTGATGGAACAAGACAGGTATTATCTATAATAATACAGTGAAACTGGTTTGATGAAACAAGACAGGTATTATCTATAATAATACAATGTAACTGGTTTGATGGAACAAGACAGATATTATCTATAATAATACAGTGTAACTGGTTTGATGGAACAAGACAGATATTATCTATAATAATACAGTGTAACTAGCGTGATGGAACAAGACAGGTATTATCTATAATAATACAGTGTAACTGGTGTGATGGAACAAGACAGGTATTATCTATAATAATACAGTGTAACTGGTTTGATGGAAGACAGATATTATCTATAATAATACAGTGTAACTAGCGTGATGGAACAAGACAGGTATTATCTATAATAATACAGTATAACTGGTGTGATGGAACAAGACAGGTATTATCTATAATAATACAGTGTAACTGGTTTGATGGAACAAGACAGATATTATTTATAATAATACAGTGTAACTGGTTTGATGGAACAAGACAGATATTATCTATAATAATACAGTGTAACTAGCGTGATGGAACAAGACAGGTATTATCTATAATAATACAGTGTAACTGGTTTGATGGAACAAGACAGATATTATCTATAATAATACAGTGTAACTGGTTTGATGGAACAAGACAGATATTATCTATAATAATACAGTGTAACTAGCGTGATGGAACAAGACAGGTATTATCTATAATAATACAGTGTAACTGGTGTGATGGAACAAGACAGGTATTATCTATAATAATACAGTGTAACTGGTTTGATGGAACAAGACAGATATTATTTATAATAATACAGTGTAACTGGTTTGATGGAACAAGACAGATATTATCTATAATAATACAGTGTAACTAGTGTGATGGAACAAGACAGGTATTATCTATAATAATACAAAGTAACTGGTGTGATGGAACAAGACAGATATTATCTATAATAATACAGTGTAACTTGTTTGATGGAAAAAGACAGGTATTATCTATAATAATACAGTGTAACTGGTGTGATGGAACAAGACAGGTATTATCTATAATAATACAATGTAACTTGTTTGATGGAACAAGACAGATATTATCTATAATAATACAGTGTAACTGGTTTGATGGAACAAGACAGGTATTATCTATAATAATACAGTGTAACTGGTGTGATGGAACAAGACAGGTATTATCTATAATAATACAGTGTAACTGGTTTGATGGAACAAGACAGATATCATTTATAATAATACAGTGTAACTGGTTTGATGGAAAAAGACAGATATTATCTATAATAATACAGTGTAACTAGTGTGATGGAACAAGACAGGTATTATCTATAATAATACAGTGTAACTGGTGTGATGGAACAAGACAGGTATTATCTATAATAATACAATGTAACTTGTTTGATGGAAAAAGACAGGTATTATCTATAATAATACAGTGTAACTGGTTTGATGGAACAAGACAGATATTATTTATAATAATACAGTGTAACTGGTTTTATGAAACAAGACAGATATTATCTATAATAATATAGTGTAACTGGTTTGATGGAACAAGACAGGTATTATCTATAATAATACAGTGTAACTGGTGTGATGGAACAAGACAGGTATTATCTATAATAATACAGTGTAACTTGTTTGATGGAACAAGACAGGTATTAACTGAAATATGTATCAAAAGCTTATTACTTTTTTCTGATGAAACCAATTCTTAATAAAAAAGAGCTGATAACCTTTATCAAGTTCAGGTACACCACAAATCTAGGACTGGTAATCTTTATCAGGTTCAGATATACCACAAACATGATTAATAACCTTTATCGGGTTCAGATACACCACAAACATTATTAGTAACCTTTATCAGGTTCAGATACACCCCCAATCTAGGACTGGTAATCTTTATCAGGTTCAGGTATACCACAAATCTAGAACTCGTAACCTTAATCAGGTTATGATACACCATAAATCTTTCTTTTGTTCTTCAAACATGTTTGCTCTTTGAATATCATGCAGATTTACCTGGAGGTTATCTGCATTACTCATCTATAAGTTAGCAATGATAGAAAGAAGACAGCTCGTCAACATTAACCATTTACAACAATGAGATTACACTTTTACCAAAGGATAGGGAGATTTACTTTCATATAATAAAGCTCCTATAGCTGAAATGGTGAGCATATCCTGTGACAAAATTGAAACTTGCAACCTGTAGATTGCAAGTTGAGCACACTAACCACCAGAGCACGGCAGTTATAGGCCAGAACCTTCAGTAAAAACCATTAGGAAAGTTTAGTGTAAGCCAAATATAGTGGAATAAATACAGTTTACAAAATAAAATGTTCTTCAGGATAATCTAGAAAACAAGTTTACAAACGAAGTAATAAAACAAGATTATTTGATATTCTTTCAAGTCAACTAAAACTGAAATGTTTCAACCCATATGAGTCGTCCATCTTTAGGCCACATATGATCAACAATATCTTATAATGTTTCAACCCATATGAGTCGTCCATCTTTAGGCCACATATGATCAACAATATCTTCTAATGTTTCAACTGCTTAGTTAAAACAATTCCACCATTTAATCATCCACTCAAATGTTTCATGTCTCAATATTATTTGATTATTAAATGGTTTAACTTTTATACTTTGAAATTAATGTAACCCATAAAAAACACGATAAGAATTCTTTGTAATTGAGCAGTCAAAGATTTCTGTAGCTCAATAATTATTCTTAATTTTCAAATCTAAAGAATTCTAGTAGTCAATATGCAAATCTAGATTAGAAATATAAACAGTAGAAATATATTTTCAAACACTAAACAGTACATTATTAAACAAATAAACCCAAGGAAGTCTTGAAGACTTATCAAAGAATCCAAGAAAACTTCAGGTAATTTACTCCTGATGTTTGTGTGAACTTCATTTTTTATGCTGTATTTATTGAAATTAAAATGCTCCTGCTATTTTAGGCAAAAACCCTAAGCCTCTATCTCTTGCCACTCCATTGCAAACTTGAAAAAAGTATGAAACATGGCAACCTTACCAAGTTTTGTTAAAAATGTGTTCATATGGCCCAGAATAATTTCTATAGTCAAAAAAGTGGCCTAGCCATGGACAAGTGAATGAAAATTATGGCCTAGCACTAATCAACATCATACAAAATTCATGCTATAAATAGTTCTGATAGTAATATTGTAGAAATAACTTTTACTTTGTATCCTCTCGTGAATAACTTTCTATCAAACCAATGATGTAACAAACTATTGAGATATGAGATAAGCATTGCCATAATGTTAATTTTATTTTTGAGGATAAAGGAGTTGAAGTCACATGTTAGGTATGACGTCTGTCCATACCAAGTGTTCAGAGGATTATCCTCTAACATCTTGTTCTGTTTCTATAAACTTATCACTTTGTACACCAACAATGACAATGAGATAACAGCCTTCTTAGCCAAGAATGAAAAGAAATTTTTTTTGTGTATTTACCAGCTAATGAAGGATATCCAAGTGTGTCATTAATTTTCTTTTTAGTGAATGCTGATAATACTGATGCCTCTGAAGATTTAATTTGTCCAGACAATAATGTCATCCCTGCATTCAGGGACAGGTCAAAGGGGAAAGTTTCATTCCAAGCTTCATATTCTTCTTGAGTAGGTAACTCAGTCTAAAGATAAAACAAATACAGAACCAACAAGCAAATGTATTTAATAATTAACATAAAGAACCAACAAATATATGTATTTAATAGTTAACATAAAAAAAAAATATATATGTATTTAATAGTTAACAGGCACAACAAACAAATACATATATTTAATAGTTAACAAAAAAGAACCAACAAATACATGCATTTACTAGTTAACAAAAAAGAAACAAATACGTGTATTTAATAGTTAACAAAAAGAACCAACAAATACATGTATTTAATAGTTAACAGGCAGAACCAACAAATAAATGTTCTTTGTAGTTGACAAGCAGAACATAAAAAATGTATTTCACAGTTTCTCAGCACAACATAAATAACAAATGCACATATTTCACAGTTACCATGTGCAACAAAACCAACAAATACACACACACACACAGATATATTTCATAATTAATATTTGAATATATCAAACATTTTTCTATATTTATGCATAATATACATCCAGTAATTATTTTAAAAGTTCAGTTTAATCATGTTCATATGTAATTCCTGATGGACTTAATGCCACTGCTACAGTGATTAGATCTTTGTTTTTATTGCTGGATCATTGCATGAAACCTTCTTGAAAATGTACACATGGATTAGTTGTGTTTAATGGATTCAACTGACTAACAGAGCTTTTTTTCTGGTTCAAGTACTGGTTTCAATTGATTAACAGAGTTTTCTCTGGCTAAGTTCAAGTACTGGTTTTAAGTGATTAACAGAGTTTATTGTGATTATCTGTTGGAACTTCAAGTGAACTAAGAAAGCATACTGCTATTAATTTATTAATAATCTTCATCCCTGGTTTCCACTCAGAAAGTATAGACAATATTAATTCTTCACAAATACTTATGGTAATGTTAGTTCCTTGGAGTTCAGTGGTACTTTTGAGAAGTTATTGTGCTAAAATTTAAAGTTAAATCTCTGCTACAGATATCTGAGTGTGAAGTTTTTAAATAACAACTTATCCTAAACAGATTTCTCGAAAGGCTTACAGTAATGTTGATAACACTAAGCCGGGTTACAGCACCAAGCACATCACTAACTTCAACTCGTATTTCAATCGAACCAAAGGGCAGTACAAGAGGTACCAGTGTGTTTTTACCAAAGGAGACTAAAGATCCATATTTTCCATCCCTGTACACTTGAAAAAGAAATAAAAACAAAAATAGAGCTTAAATATTAATGGATGAACTATTTTAACATGAGCTCCACCATATTTTATTAATGGTAAACTTTAGTAAGGGTTCAACTCAATCTTTATCTTTACTAGAACTTTACCCTGAAAATTATAACGAAGCTTTTTCTTTGTGTCTAATAACTTTCAGTTTTAAACAAAGTAGAATTATTTGTGGCTTGATCATTATTTAACATTTCAACAAAACAATAACTACAACCCACTATTTAACCCTAGACAAAGCCAATATGTAATGCTTTTATTTCTCTGACTTAGTAACCCTAGTTAAAGATAAAACCTAATGAATTTAGTAATTAACCTTTCATGAAGACAAAGATTTATTATTTCACTGTTTGTTAAATTCACATTTTCTTACAGTATACTGCATAGTCACTTATTTCTTCTCCTTCTGGGTCGATCCAGTTGGTACAATTCAGAGTGAAGTCATCCACTAGTGCTCTACCCTCTTCTGGTACCAACACACAGTCACCAGTGATTGGCGGTTTGTTTCTTATTAATGTGATAGAAGTACTTCCAGCTGGTTTTCCAGGAACATAAATTTTTACACTGAACCTAAACACTTGTACTGTGGGAAAAGCCTCATATAGTGTTTGATTGATGGCAAAACGTTTATGATCATCTGAAAACCAGAAAAGAGAAATTATTACAAAACTTACAAAAGCACTCAGTAATTTTTACCAAAACTTTAATTAACATCAACTTGGGATATTTGTGTTCTTATAAAAGTTAACATTTCCTTAGATCAACAAATCTATTTCCAAAACATACTTACTTGGAGTCAGCTGTGCCCATTCAGAAATACATGTCAGAAAAAAACATCCAAAAAGACAATATATTGTGTTAGAGTGAGAACAGATGTCTTTGTTCTGATAGGAAATCCTGAATTTATTGCTCTGGAAAGTAGCATCTGTGTGTGATGTTGCACCAGTGGAAGAGGTGGTGCCACCAGTAACCAGGCATCCAGGGAATTAAAGTGATGAGTAAAGGTTGCACAATTTGACATAACATATGCAGCCAATGATAGTCGAAAAGTTAGGACTATGACCTGTAGAACTAGACTCTTGTGCACAAATTGCAGATAGTGAGGGACGACTGTAATGGGAACATGCAGATAAACATTGGCAACATCAAACATAGTTATCCACAGTTTCAATAACAAACACCAACACACAGTGAGAAATTACTTTACTAAGAACTTCAGAGGACTTAACAATTGATTTAGACAAGAAATATTGATAACTAGATGTCAATACTCCATCTTGTTAGGCATAACAAACAGATAGGAATAAAATACAAAAGAATTGAAACAACTCTCTCCACTGATCCCCTTCAACAACACATCTCTGATAGCCAAAACTGGAGAAACTGTTGGAGGCAGGAAACACTACAGATTGTGTGTACAGTAGTGGTGGAGATATGAATTGAATGACTAATACTGATGCAAGGACATGAAGTACAAATGAAATTTGCAGAGCCAACCCCCCCCAGACCCCAGAGGTATACAGTAGTCACCACACTGATTGAAATGAGGAGTCACATGGATATGGATCTATTCTGGTTACCACTGGACTGAGGAGTTGAAGTTTCAAATATGCAGACCTAATACCAAGGAAAGTACAAAACACCCAGTAACAACAGGGATGAATACAGATGAGTGACATCAAATCTTGAATCCAAAGACTCTGGAATGCCTCCAAATATCAAGGACTGGAGAAAAATACCTTCACATAACTCACAATTGGTAGTAGCAGGTAGACAAATGCCCTCCAACAACACATCTCTATCCAACAATTTCCATTAATATACCAGCCAAGGTACAAAAGCTGGCAATCAAACCAAGGTAGATGTTAACAATGGTTCCAACTTCTGGCAACTAAACCAAGGTGGATCTTAACAATGGTTCCAATTTCTGGTAATCAAACCAAGGTGGATGTTAATAATGGTTCCAACTTCTGGTAATAAAACCAAGGTGGATGTTAATAATGGGCACAATTTGTCATCAGAGTAAAGTAAGACACTTGAAAATAACAAATCTAAATTTTCTCCAAATACAAGTGCAGCCTCAGAGTCCACTAGGGAATCACCACCAGACCAAATTTATATCTATGTCTCACTGTAGATAAGGCCACAGTCAGTTTCAACCTAGAGCAATTCTTTCCACAATTCCTGAGTGATGCTAGATATCAGAGATAGAATAGGAAAGACTTGATTTGCATTTGTACTGGATATTTTAATTCAGGAATGTATGCCACAAATTAGTTTGCCAAAGAAAAATTTTTATATGAAAATGAAATTGGTAACATAAAGAACGGTCAAAGTACCTCCAATAGTTCTGCAGAGAAATCCATTAGTGAGTGTTTTGTTGATAAAAAGTGAAAATATTATCTTCACAAGATGCTTATATGCAGATAAAGGGTGCACTGATGTAGGAAGAAATTGCCACAAAACAGGTATTGCAAATGACAGTTATATGTGCAATAAAAGCTGGAGCAAGCAATAAAAAAATCAAACCAATGCTTAGTTGGGCAAATGACAAGAAACACTACCAGTCAAATAATAAGTGTAGTGTAAAGGAAGGTAAGTATGTTTTGGAAGTCTGATATATAAACGAAAGAAACAAATATTTACACTGAAACCAGAAGAAACTAAATTTGATTGGGTCCTAACTGCTTTGCAGGTCCACAACTTTGTTGTTTCTAGAGTTTAATAGTATATTTAATGCTATTTTAATAGCAAAATGTTTAATAGCATATAGGACACACACAAAACTTAAATAAAAATACTGCTATTAAGGGGGTTGGACACATCACATTTTTCTTCTTACACAAACGTTCAACAAAATAAACCATTACAACAGATATCACAATAGGTTCTCCTGGTTACAAAACCTGCCATCAATCCCAATAAAATCCATCCATCGTGATTTCTTCTGCACAAGCAAAGAAAAATGAGTGATTTCAAACACTAATTTTTCAGTTCTTTACCATCAGTGTTTTAAGAAACAAAACAGGCTATAGTATGTTCATCATTATAAATGTGTGGTAGAAAGACTGGTGCCATCACATCCAATACTGTAAAATTAACAGGTTACTCTGTGCATGACTTTAACAGAGAAGAATAAACTTACTGATAGTGTGGTTCTTCGTTTCTGAGGTGATGTCAGTTAGTGTGTTGTTAACCAAATTCTCTGTAAATGCCAACCATTCATATCTTATATCATTGAGGTTATCACCACAATCTTCATAGCAATCGGCCTGCAGAACAATCCATGTACTTGGGTTAAACAGCATACCTTGTGAGTATGGAAAACACATGTCCTTTTGTTCGCACCTAAAGAGCAAACCGACACAAAAGTATTTCACTGATTCAAAAACGAAAGTTTTATAAAAATTTACCTAAATCAAAGTAATGATAAAAAGTGTTACCACGAAACAGTACGAACAATATCAATCGATGATACATTTGTATAAACTAAGAGTCAACTTAACATGATTGAAATACAATTTTTACACTGTCATATATAAGATTTGGTTGAAATAAAGGCTTTTTGGGTAGTTTTATACAAAATTCAGGATATTTTGTACTATTAGAAAGCACACATATGTAAACATAATGAACATGGTGTGTGTCATTTACTTGTTCATTATTCAATACCAGTTGTACTGAATATTTCTTTATCATCACAAAGGACAATAATGCCACTTCTTAGGTGGAGGCAAAACTTTACTGGAATCTTATTTTCTTTTATATGTAAAATAGGTGCACATCTTTCTAAAAAAGGACCACTAATCTCTCTAATTGACACAAAAAAAACAGGTCAGGAAATGTTAACTTCACTAGCAAGGATAAACCCTGTGTGCGTGTTTAAATTAAGTATTATGTGTCTTTAGAAAATGAGTCACTCACTGTGCATCAGATCATAAAGTAACCCTGCTTATGTCACTTATCAGACTTCATGTAGATTATCAAGTAACCCGGCTCTATGTCACTTGTTAAACTTCATGTAGATTATCAAGTAACACTGCTGTATGTTACTTATCAGACTTCACGTAGATTATAAAGAAAACCTGCTCAATGTCTCTCTATTACTTGTTACAACACAAATATGAGACTCACATGTTTCTTCTCCAGTAACTCTATACTACTGGTTACCAAACAAAGACAATGTGACCTATTCTAAACTATCTATTTTAAATATAAATTAAAGATTATCAAGAATTTAAGGTTAAAACTCAAATTGAGTATTTACACAAGTTTTTGATACCTTAACAAAGCCATCGGGGGTAGGCCTTCAATCACTTCAACCTGAATTGAAATATTAGAGTATTTAGATGAAGTTTCGATGATGGCAAGGAACTCGTATGTGATATTAGGTCCCCACAGCATGGAAGTGTTGAGAGCAATATCTCCTCCACCCAAATTAACTTTCCCTGTCAAATTATAACACATTTTACTTACTTCCAAATAATTGGTTTATAGATTAGGTGTTATCATGAAGCAGCCTAAGAATATAATGTATATTTTAATGAGACTGTTTTTATCCTTCTCACAATTAATATCAACTGAATTAATATATCTGTTTCCTTTTTCCCCTTTTATAAGCAATACAAATCACTTTAATGAAGGTTTAGAGTTACATGTTTCATTATAAGTATTACAAATCACTCTAATGAGGGTTTACAGTAACATGTTTCATTATAAGCATTACAAATCACTCTAATGAGGGTTTACAGTAACATGTTTCATTATAAGCATTACAAATCATTCTCATGAGGATTCACAGCAACATGTTTCAATATAAACATTACAAATCACTCTAATGATGGTTTAAAGTAACATGTTTCATTATAAGCATTATAAATCACTCTCATGTTGGTTTACAGTAACATGTTTCATGACCCAAATCTGGTATAAAATCAGAAACCACAACTACAAAGTTTATAGTAACAGATTTAATGTTCACAATGTACAGAAATCTTGTATCAAATTAAGTGAAATCAATCTATGTTGAAAAATTTGCTTTAATTGTTAATTTATTAATTGGTTTATTGTCTCTTACTTTCAGTTAATCGTAGTTAAATTTGTAAAACAATTCTACTTTAGTAGATTAACAACAGTTTGTGTAATTTGAATGTCTTAACTACAAATCTACTTTAGTAGATTAACAACAGTTTGTGTAATTTGAATGTCTTAACTACAAATATAATTTAGTAAATTTACAACAGTTTGTGAAATTTGAACAACTTAACTACAAATCTACAAAAGCATATTACAACAGTTTGCAAAATTTGAATATCTTAACAAGAAATTTAGAAAATTATATTAACAACAGTTTGTTTGGTTTGTAAGTTTTAATTATCAATCTAATTATTGGTTGAAATATCTTCCAATTAACTTTATACTAAGCTGATATATTTATATATTAATAATCTTTTACTAAGACCCCTGGTTGTAAAAAAATACCCAAACATCAGAACCAAAAAGTGGATTGTAGACACCAAACTAAAAAATCATAATCAATTAATACAATTAAAAACAGTTCTCCTCATGATTGATCAAATCTACTCATGAGTAGTATATCTAACCTGTCTTGAAAGCAGCACAAACAGGAGTTTGTGGTGTTTGTAGCTGCTGTTTACCTTCAGATTCGTGCTTGAATAAGGAAAACCATATAAATAAGAAGAGAAAAAATATACTATTCAAAAAAAGAAACGCAAAAGGGATATTTATTTTATTTTAAAGAGAAATATATGTAATAACGTTACAAGCTCAGAGTATGTGATGGTACACGTGTTAAGGCACTGATTGTCAGACCAAAATGACAATAAAAGTTGTGCACTTTAAACTTAAAAACGGAGGAAAACATCGAATTTTTCGCCAAAACGCATTCGTGTCTAATAAATTTGTTTGAGAGATCTGCATGTTCTGCAAATGCAACATGTACAAAATCACTATAAAAGTGACGAGTTCTCGGTTTCCATGGCTCAGTGTTAAGCCACCGACACGCAATACAGTTACGCCAAGACTGACTGAAGCACAACGCAACAACACCATTGGTAGATGGGAAGCAGGCAAATCTCAATCAGATGTTGCCAGAGCACCATTACAAGGCTATGGAATCATCACCAACAACATGGATCAACTTGTGACCGTCCACGATCTGGCAGACCTCGTGTGACCACGCCCGCACAAGATCGCTACATTTGGTTACGTCACCTTCGAGATAGGATCACCACTGCGACGTCTACTGCCTCAACCATACCAGGGCTGCATAGGATTTTCGATCAGACCGTACGCAACCGTCTACGAGATGCAGAAATCGGACCTCGACGCCCAATCAGAGAATTTTATATGCAAAAACGGCTCGTTTGGGTTGAGAAAATATTTTAAATAAAAGGCGTCATCCTCATCCAGCAACATCGTCAAGTACGGCTGCAGTGGACTCAGGCACATTGGGTATGGCCTCATCGACGATGGAGGCATGTTTGGTTCAGGGATGAATCACGTTTCATGCTTCGTAGGCAGGATGGAAGGACCCGTGTTTACCGTCGCCGAGGTGAATGTTTTGCAGCAAATTGTGTGCAGGAAGTTGACAGATTTGGTGATGGCAGCATCATAATGTGGGCTGCCATCGCCTATAATGCCAGAACAGACCTTTTGCACATTCGAGGGAATCTTACAGCTCAACAATACGTCGACAAGATTCTTAAGCCCCATGTGCAACCCATCATGGTGAATGTCAACGACGTTTTTCAACATGACAACGCCCGTCCTCACACAGCCTGACTCACCACTGTCTTCTTAAGACACCACAACATCAACGTTCTTCCCTGGCCCTCCAAATCACCAGATTTAAACTCCATCAAACATCGTTGGGACGAGTTGGACCGACGTCTGCGACGGCGACAACCTCAACCTCAGATTTTACCTCAGCTTGCAGCAGCTTTGCAGGCTGAGTGGACAGCCATTCCACAGGATGTGATTCATCAACTTATCGCTTCCATGGGCAGGAGACGTCAGGCAGTTATTGATGCTCATGAGGGGCATACTCGTTATTAACGTTAAACTTCAACTAGTGAGCATGGACTTCGCCTTTGCAGACTTTGGATGTTCAGCACAAAATGTGCAAAGTTTCACACACATCATACAGAACTACCAGGAATAAACTTGTTAACAATTTGTCTCAAATTTTGCCTTTTGCGTTTCTTTTTTTGAATAGCATATGTTGAAAGTGGAGAAAGACGAGTAATGAAAAGGACATGTGACCTGAGAGGTCAAAACTGAATTAGATTAGAAAAAATCAAGTGTGTGATACTGATTCTAGAGACGATAGAACACAAACCTCTAAAACCATTACTACTATATTCAGCTGTAATGTTTTTATACTTCGTGAATTTTAAATATGAAAAAAAAGATTCTGAAATCAAGTAGTTTATTTCTATCAACTAATGTCTTCTGGGATATAATATTTCAATATTTGGTGCAATGCCTAAGGTGATTCATTTTTCATGACTGGGGGTCTTAAATTTTTACCTAAGTTCCTTAACAAAATAGTCATTAAAATAATTGGAACAAGAATACTTGTATCTTAAGTTTTCATGATGTTATTAAATCAGAATATACATTTAAATTCAAAAGTATACAAAATAAAAAAAGAAAAACTCTACAAATTACATGACATTCAAACAACATGAACATGACACATATAATACTAAGTGACTATACCTGAACATAACACATATAATACTAAGTGACAGAACCTGAACATAACACATATCATACTAAGTGACAGAACCTGAACATAACACACATAGTACTAAGTGACAGAACCTGAACATAACATACATAATACTAAGTGACAGAACCTGAACATAACATAATACTAGGTGACAGAACCTGAACATAACACATATTATACTAATGACTGAACCTGAACATAACACACATAATACTAAGTGACAGAACCTGAACATAACACACATAATACTAAGAGACAGAACCTGAACATAACATATATAATACTAAGTGACTGAACCTGAACATAGCATATATAATACTAAGTGACAGAACCTGAACATAACACACATAATACTAAGTGACAGAACCTGAACATAACACACATAATACTAAGTGACAGAACCTGAACATAACACACATAATACTAAGTGACAGAACCTGAACATAACATATATAATACTAAGTGACAGAACCTGAACATAACATATATAATACTAAGTGACAGAACCTGAACATAACTCATATAATTCTAAGTGTCAACTGCACCTGCTCCTTTTCCAAAACATCCTCCTATGTCATCAGCAGCAGTTAGAGTAGAATGGTCTACAATTGGGTCTGATGACATGGATTCATCTAGGTTTCCACTTACATCCTTAGGATAAGTCTCTCCTAATCTTCGACAGAACCAGGTGATACTGAAGTTCTACAATGTATGAACGTTTATTGCTGTGTATTAATATTGAGAAAAATAGCCTGTATCATATTTATATGTGACTGCAGGGTTAACCTTGAAATATAAATGATAGCAGAATTAACCTTCATATATAAATGATGGAAGAATTAACTTTCAAATATAAATGATAACAGAATTAGCCTTCAAATATACATTATGGTAAAATTAATCTTGAAACATACAAGATGGCAGAATTACCCTTGAAACATAAATGATGGCAAAATTAACCTTGGAATACAGAAGATAGTAGAATTAATCTTGATATATAAATGATGTCAAAATTTAACCTTGAAGTATACAAGATGGCATAATTAACCTTAAAATATAAATGATGACAGAATTAACCTTGAAGTGAACTAAAAACACTAGTAGAAATTATCTTATCATAGTCACTTATATCCCAAGGAAACATAATCAATATCTAACAATATCTGAATAAACACAAAGTTTACCTTTATCACATTTTCGTTGACATCAGGGTCAATGGTGAGCACACCTGGTTGAAGTCTTATAATTTGTCCAAGTCCACGAACCATCTCTGAGGCTGAACCTTGAACCATTATTGGTATTAATGGAGTTGCAACGATTTTTACGTAGGTATACGCTGTGCTTTCAACTGGATAAGGTGTATAGCCCAACTCTTCTCCTGGAACCCAAGTACACAATAGTTTGAAGTGAAAGAATTTTGTTAAACATTAAAAAATGCTACTTACTAATACACCAATATCTTGCATACAGCCCCTTTTCTCTGGACCTTTGATATAACTACCAAAGTTAAACTTCCAACAAATAACTAAAACTGGGAACATAAAACAAGAGAACTATATTTCAAAGACAAAAAAAGTATATTTATTTCATTCATTACAGCCATGCAGTTAAGACTTGAGCAATACAAGAGTATATTTAATCAGACTCCCTGTGTCATGTAACTCTTGGCTTGATACCAAGGTTCAAAAGGTTTGCACAAATGAAAAATTTTCACCCCACTCCTTGGAAAACTTGGAGATTTCTCAGAAACCCCTTCTCCTTAAGTGTTGGACTCACCAACTTCTAACTGGTGCCAAATAAATCATCTTAATCCTCAGATTTGCAAATCATTTACATTTCCACCCAACCCCGTTATTTTGTGAAAATTCTGTTATTGGGGTTACTTGAAACTAAACCACAGATTTGTCACTGGTTTACATGAGAGCACATAAATAAGTAGGCTTACTGTTACTCTTCACAATTTTCATTATAACAGTAATGACTCCTACACTGAAACAGCACAAAATAGTATTCAAATATTAAGATTTGTATTATAGTTGCCCTAAAAATGTGGGCCTTAGGTCCATAGACTTGTTAGTATCTACAATGAACAAAGCATCTGTTTTTTGTTTGTTACAATCCTGCAGTTAAAACGTGTAAAGAAACAAACTTCTAAACTAAGTGATGGATATACTTTAATTATATTAACCAAAAGAGTATTGTATTTATGGTATGATAGAGATGTTATTTGTGAAAAACTGATTGTGTATTTGTGTACCAGTAGCTTCTTCAAGTAGTTTCTATGAAATATGTACATAAATAACAAGACACATTACTTGATAATAAAACAGTCAGTTTCTCAATTCCTGGAAGCAAACCAAGTGAACTAGAATTCTTACCAATCATTCTTACACGGAGCACGAATTTATATAAGCCCAATTTGAAGCGCCGAGGTGGGACAAGCAGAGATGAGATGTTCCACGTTAACAAGTCAGAAAGGTCAATCACATTACCAATAGAATTTCCTGAACTATCAATTTCTTGAGCTTTCCACTCTCTTTCAGCTTGCACAGTTAGGTTACAGACAAGTTTAACGTTGCCCACTAGTCGAAACATTTTTCCACGCATTTTCTGAAAGAGGGATGAATGTTTAACATTGTTTCAACTGGAGCAAAAAGACACATAACAATATGTAAAAAGTTTTTTACTTTTTCTTCTACCTAGGTAGAAAGTGTTATTTCCCAATTGCTTATGCCTAAAGTAAATGAAAAAGATCTATTTTTCTTTTTAAACTTTGCTTTTGTGATCTGAGTAATGAAATTTTAAAACTTACCCATTTCCAGAACATTCTAGGTAGATTCAGTGCTGAATAGCTGATAGAGAATTTTCTTGAATTTACAAGAATGTTGTAGAACTTGCAAGAATTTTCAAGAACCTTTTAGAATGTTCTAGAACTTTCCATAGTAATATATACAGGGGCTCACCACTCACCACTTCAGTTTAGTTCTAGCTGCCTAAGTAAACACATAGACCTAGCTGATTTTATCAGAAATGGCATCAAGAAGCTGCAAGCATTCTCCAGATGCATTCTGCTATGTATGTGGCGAATTTATTAATACAAGAGCGAAAAAGTACTCTGTGGCAGCATCTGCTAAAATGTGTAAAGCCTATAAGACATATTTGAGCATGCCTGTTGGGGATCAAGACAAACCCTGGGCACCTTATTTTACCTGCGAGCACTATAAAAAAACTTTAGAAGGTAAGATGGGCAATTTTTGCTTCCTTGAAAAGCAAGATTTTATATTATACAAGTTCTAGACCTTTTAAAATGAAAATTTTTTTTTTTTCATTTCCAACAGTATAGAAAAAATATCACATATAAAATATTTTGCATGAACATCTTACACATCATTTGTGGATAAAATAAATTTATTCTTCATAACAACAAATTTATTTTGCTCTTTTGCAGGATAGTACAGAGGGGAAAGGAGAGCCACAAAGTTCACTTTTCCAAAGATTTGGTGTGAACCCACTGACCACTCAAGCAATTACTACTTCTGCTTGATGGACCCTTCAAAACATTGGGATGGTAAGAATGTATCTGCTATCATGTATCTGGATCTTCCATCATCCATTGCCCCAGTGCCACAATGCTCTGAGCACCCTATACGTACACCACCAGATAGAAAGCAGCCATCCTCAAGAGAGAGTAGCAAATCAGAAGAGGAGGTAGACACTGAAGATCCAGATTACAATTTCAGATGTGCAGGTGGTGAGAGAAACTTACACTACACCAAGCAAAGAGACTTCAATGACTTGATCAGAGATGTTAGTCTAACAAAGTCAAATGCCAAGACTATATTTGGAGACTGATACATGGAAGTGATTTACATTACAGTTGCAAATCTCAAAAAACTACTCACTTCTAAACATTTTTGTTCATTTTTGTATAACTTTAGTATAAATACATGTAAATCTTGATTCATATGTTGTTTTATTCAGACCTTATGTAAATGAAAATGTGCAAATTTGCCCATTTTTGCATAGAAAATAGGTTAATTTCTAAATTTCATTATTCAGGTCACAAAAGCAAAGTTTGAATGGAATAATGACCATTTTCTGTACTTTTACAACATAAGCAATTAAGAAATAACACATACTATCCAGAAACAAGATTTGTGTTACATTGCATAATTAACAATTAAACACTTTCTCTGAATTTCTCTTCAAAAGGACTAACCAACTTTTAAACATAGGGAATATACAACTGTAAAATAAAATGTACATTTAAAAGAATAATTCTGTCCCATAAATGCCTAAATAATTAAGTCAGTTATTACTCACATTCACACTTTTGTTTTTTAGTGTGAAATGAGAAGAAATAGAAGTTGTAAGTGATGAAAAACATTTTACATTCTGAATCAATTAGAAAGAGGAAAAGTTTTTTTTCCAAAATAATTCCAAAACAGTGAGATATTAAATACACACCAACAGATGTACTTTATAGTAGCACCATTTCTTGTTCTTTCTATGATGTACTAAAAACACATAGGTCCAAAAATCTTGACAAAACTGAAATAGAAACCTTTATAACCTGAGCACTTTCGAAAGGTCAACCTGTGGGCTATAAGGATTTCTAATTCAGTTTTATCAAGTCTTGTTCTTTCCAAGTATTAAATAAACACCTACACTTGTACTTAATTTGACTTTTAGGTTAAGGCCATCTTAAAGAAGCTTTTAAGAGGTATTATTGTTTTTATTTCATTAGATAACAGTTGAATAAGGTGACAATATTCTGTCAACATCACTTTTAGGTCAGGTAAACAACAAGTGGTAAATAACAAACAGAGGGTTCATAAACTAAAATCAATAGCAGTCTACAAACAAGATATGCAATTCAACAAACCATGTTTTCAAAACATCAAATACAAACAAAACTGAAAAACAGATGCAACTCACCATTAGGGAAGTTAAAGCTAATGTTTGTTTAATACTGAAAACAATAATTCACCACTCATGAATTCTTTTTAATATCCATTTTACTTGTTCTGTTTTTTTTTAACATATAAGAGATAGTGTTCTTTGAACAGTAAATTTGTTAATAAAATTAAACAATGAATACGAGGGCTATTCAAAAAATACGCGGACTGATGTCATAAAATAAAATTTACTTTATTTAGAAGTTACAGATCTGGAACCCTTTCAAAGTACTCTCCTCCCCAATGCACACACTTATCTCAACGGTGTTTCCACTTGTTGAAACAGTCCTGGTACGCTTCTTTTGTAATGTCCTCCAGCTCCTTCGTCGCATTTGCCTTAATCTCGGGAATCGTCTCAAATCTTCTTCCTTTCAAGGGTCTTTTGAGTTTGGGGAACAAGAAAAAATCGCAAGGAGCAAGGTCAGGTGAGTAGGGGGTGGGGAAGAACAGTGATCGAGTGTTTGGCCAAAAACTCACGAGTACTGAGACACAAATTTTGCAGCAACGCGGTGCATCTTCAATTTTTCAGTCAAAATCTCGTAACAAGATCCAACTAATATCCCACACTCTTCAGCAAGCTCCCTGACAGTCAGACGTCGATTTGCCTGTGCCAGGGTGTTGATTTTGTCGACGTGTAGGTCGTCAGTTGACGTGGAAGGATGTCCAGGACGCTCATCATCTTCAATGGACTGTTGACCATCCTTAAAATGTTCATGCCACTTGAAACATGCCATACGCTTCATAACAACATCACCGTAACCCATGTGAAGCATAGCAAAAGTTTCAGTCGAAGATTTTCCAAGTTTAACACAAAATTTCACAGCAAGTCATTGCTCCTTCAGGTCATTCATTGTGAAATCCGCCAAACGAAAAAATCGCACTTCACTTAAAACTGCGTAGCTAATACATAAATGAAGATATCTGCAATCGGGAAATGGCGTCGTAATCAGCTCATCTGTGCAAACCTAGCAACATCAAGCGGATTCCCCTGAAACCAACTGGAGCCGCGCAATTCAAACAGTCCTCGTATTTCTTGAACAGACCTCGTAAATGTATATCACATAGAAATCTTTACAATTTTCTTCAAATGGATTTACTTTGCAATGTTTTGGTCTTAGGCTTACTTCAGTCAAAACAGTTTCATTTAGTAAAAGTGCAGAAAGTATTCTTATCTACTTTTTATTGTTTAATTACATAACATATACATCATGCTTATTTTTTACTGTATGAAATAAAAAATGTTTTAAGGTTACCTCAACCGGTTCTGTAAATATTGTACTATTATCTTCAATCCACATCACTGGTGGATCACATGGCATCTGTGCAACTTGAATAGTGATACTTTGTTTCTCATAAGATACTGAGTTGAAAACTTCTACATCGACTGTGAATAAACCACCATTTTCAAAGGAATGTTCAATTCTGGAAGACAACATGAAAATAAGATTAGTGTAATACTATTAAAACAACTTGGTAGTACCTACACATAAAAAACAAGGTTATTTTAATACTACTAAACAACATGATAGCACCTGCATATCTAAAAAGAGGTTAGTTTAATACTATTAAAATAACATGGTGGTACCTACACATAAAAAACAAGGTTAGTTTAATACTATTAAAACAACATGGTGGTACCTTTTAATTAAATGTCAGACATTTAGAGTTCTCTTTTTGCACGTGAAACGTTTTTTTAAAACAAGGATAGAAACAAACCTTAAAGGATTTTCCAAATCACTCTGCCAAATAATTTCAGCTTCAGAATATTTTGATAAACACATATCCAAGTTTCCAAATGCAAGTGGCAATTCTCCATCATTGGATGAAAACACGATGCAAGTAAATTCATCAGTTTGATCTAATAAAACGTCTATAGACATTGGTTCAGATGGTGAAGGAATAATTCCGCTATCTACTATTTGAAGACCGGAAATGGGAATCATAGAACGTATTACTTGAGTAAAAATTTCACTGGCCCCTTGAAGTTGGTTCCATGCATATATACTAACATTATAGACACCGGGCTAAAAAGATTAAAAAATGGTTTCTTTAATTCAATTTTTCAAATTACTTGAATCTTATAAACACATTATTTACCAAATATATATACATAGCTACTTGCAATGATAAATATTGTTTAAATTGGAGTATTTAAAGCATTCTATGGTATAGATTCAAACTAATAAAAAAGTTTAAATAGGACTTTGTGAGGTTGGTAAAGTCCTGGTCCAATGTATATTTGTTAACTTTACTATGTTCTATCTTAAGTATTTCTAGCAGTGTTAGAAACAATTTAAGATTACATCTTAAATATATCAATTTTCCTTCATCAACCAGTTTGACCACAGAACTGAGCAATCTAATCTTCACGGGGTTGATTTTAAACAGATTTTACTTATTCTTGATTTATGAAACAATTTTAGAAATAAAAGATAATTTTTTATCCATTGAAAAATAATGGGAGCTATATGATAGGTAAAAATGGACTTTGTTCTTTCACCTAACTGAAACTAGTTGTTACTTCATTGGTTGAACCTAATCACATTTCAAAAGCTTGAACACAAAACACATCAAGACATTCTTTTAATGCAAGACGGGCTACTTCCTGAAACTAGCCATTGTTCTTATCTCTTGATAAACAACTTAAAAATTATTTGAAATTAAAACTATCCTTTTGTATAAAGAAATAACAGCCATAAAACAAATATGTTTGAACACTGATAACTATAACAAACAGTATTGAGATTTCAAGCGAAATAAAACATGGTATGGAGGACGGCTGGCCAACATTATCTACAACCAACTCTTGTCATGATAAATACTGTGATTTGACTGTCACATTTATAATCCACCTATAAACCAGCCAGCAACCCTAGACTTTACTGAATATATACTGGGATAGCTAGCTTCTTTCTCCTTCAAATAATCAGAAAATCTACCTTTATACTTAGATGGGTCAAGCAATAATCCATCTCTTTTTTTTTTAAGCAAAGAAGAAAACAATCAGAGACATGTCAGGTGCTTACCTCAGTAAAATTGTAAACAAGTGGACTTGTAGAACTATTGAGAAGAAGAGTGCCATTGTCCAGCTCCATTGTATAATAGGACACAGTACCTTAGTTTCATAGAAAGATTATACATCATTTCTCTGATCCAAACTATTACAAGGTTACAAAATAAGCAATTTTATGAAGAAAGCATTAGCTATGTTTCATTACTGATTTAGTGCAATAAACTGTTGAATGTGTTCACTTATTCCAATAAGTACGTCCACTTTTCAAGTGGAAAACATTATTTTAGTTATAATCTAACATGTTACCTGTACATGAGATGTCAAAATACAAAGCTGACCCATAGACAGCATCTGTCATATTTGCTCCCTTTAATAGCTGGCGGTTAAAAGGATCTGTAGCGATATCCAAGTACGTAACATTAACCGAGACATTGGAGATGAGTTCATTGATTGTCAACTAGGGAAAAAATAAACAGTGTAGAAATAAATAGAAGTAATCACATAGATTGACAGCATTCAAATACACTGACTGGCAATATTTTAATAAATTTTATTTATGTAAACTTTCAGAAACTTCCAAGCATTTTCAGTGTACAGAGGTGAAGTGAGACAAACACATCAACGTATCATACTTTGAGACCATAATTTAACTAATTCCAAAAAAAAAGTTTCAATATATCTCTTCTGAAGAGCCAAATCTTCCCAAACACTATTTTAATTCATTTATACACAGTGTTTTATTTCATGTTGTTTCAGTAAATACATGTTTCGTCGACTTTTTGTTATTACATTTGAAAAAGAAGCAAAAATAAAAGATTTACATTGAAAATTTTACAAAAAATACTTTAAATAACAGTTTAACTGTCTAAAACAAGTTCATAATTTCAAATTAACATCATTTCTTATGCTCAGATTAAAATACACCAATTTCTTATTAAGTTACTGACTAGTGCTGAAACACTTATTCCTATTCTAACTTGTACTTCCTTCTTATTAATTAGACACTTCATCACTAAATGTTGTTTGTAAAGTATTTAATATACAATTCAAATTATTTCTTATCTGTAATTTATCTTTGCATACTTATATCATCTAGGCAACACCTTCATATTTGTATCTGGATAACACCTTTGTGTTTATATCTGGACAGCAACTTCCTCTTTGTATCTTGACAACACCTTCCTGTTTGTTTCTGGACAACACTTCCTGTTTGTATCTGAAACAGCACCCTCAAGTTTCATCCGTACAATAATCTCATGTTTATATCTGGAACCACCCCCTTATGTTTCATCTGGAACAACACCCTCATGTTTATATCTGGAATGACATCCACATGTTTGTTTCTGGAACAACACCCTCATGTTTATATCTGGAATGACATCCACATGTTTGTTTCTGGAACAACGCCCTCATGTTTATATCTAAAACAGCACCCTCATGTTTCATTTGGAACAACACCCTCATGTTTGTATCTGGAACAACACCCTCATGTTTATATCTGAAACAGCACCCTCATGTTTTATATGGACAAAACTTTCATGCTCATGTCTAAAAAAAACCCTCTCATTTATGTCTGAACAACACCCTCATGTTTCCACTATTACAACGACAATATTATTCTAGCTTTCAAACTGTAGTACATACAACTAAAATATCTTAACCTTCAACAGTACTAATAAGTTCTTACCTCAACAAAGAACACTTCTTGACTGACCAGGTTGCTTAAGTTAACCGTTAGATTATAAATACCTCCAGCACTGTAGGTATGAGGAAGAAATACTGACCATGGACCTATGCCTGTGTTTAACAAAGACAGTTGCTGCTTGGTACCATCACCAAAATCTATAATGCCTTCTGGGTCTGTAGGCAAATTGTCACTGGTGATATATGCAAGTGATGCATTAATCAATCCTACAAATAAAATTAAACATCTATCACACAAATGAAATATAGCAAGGTGTAAATCTTTGATTAATTAAAAGCAAGTTTATTTAATAACTACTGCAGTGTTGAGTTGAAAGATACAATAACATTAACATGTTAGGATAATAACTACTGTCTTCTTATGTTGTGAAATACAACAATCTATTGCTGTGTTAGGATAATAACTACTGTCTTGTTGTGAAATACAATAACATGTTAACGTGTAAGTGAACTTTACAAAATGATGAAATCAAAGCGATCAATCTTCAAGATGATGCTAGTGATCTGACGACAAGTAAAGATCTTGTTTGACAAGTGACAGTTGTTTGTGGTGTGTTGGCTTCTTCTGTTATCTTTATACATAATCAAAGCTGTCCACAACTATAAATGATACTAAACTGTAATAATATCATAGTGGAAGTGATACATTACAAACCTGGAGGATACATTTGTGGAGAATCACTCCATAATTCCCAGTTCAGTGAAACTGGATACTGACATGGCAGTTCTAATGTTGCATTTAATGTTCCATGAAGATTTGATGCATTTACTGTTACCAGATAAATCTGTTCTAGAGGAAACGTGTAGGTTTGGTTATGTCCTGATGCATTAACAATACCTGAAAAACAAAAATATTTTAATATAATACTTTCTGAACAAAGAAAGATGTTTCAAGTTTCACAAACGAGTTGTCTAAAACTTTTAAAAGAATGTTGGAAACTATCCATAAACAGCTTTAACTTCTTGTTTTCTTCAGAGAACTGCACATCAGTTCTTTACTTTATATTGTAATCCACACATATGGTAGCATTAATAACTTTCATTAGTTCATACATTTCTCTACCTATACATTAAAGAGCTTTGGTTAGGTAGTTTCTACCTACTCAACACAAGTGTGTATTTAATAATAAAGGACTGGGAGTGAAACCAACAACACAAGTGTGTGTATTTAATAAGACAGGACTGTGAGTGAAACCAACAACACAAGTGTGTGTATTTAATAAGACAGGACTGTGAGTGAAACCAACAACACAAGTGTGTGCATTTAATAACAAAGGACTGGGAGTGAAACCAACACAAATATATGTATTTAATAAGAGAGGACTTGGAGTGAAGCCAACAACAAAAATGTATTTAATATGACAGGACTGGAAGTGAATCTTACTAAACACAAGCATGTATTTAATGAGACAGGACTGCGAGTGAATCCTAGGAAACAGAAGTATGTTTTAATGAGACAGGACTAGGAGTAAAACTTATTGCTCTCAAGAATAAGGATTTAAGGACTAGTGACAAGGAAGAGCATACTGTGTTGCCGTAACTAAACACTGAACTGAAAACTTTTATAAGAGTAAAAGAAGATTCACAAATGATTGTTACTTTCAAAGAGCATTTCTTCAATCTACAGGACATTAATAACATCAGTGAATCATTCTAGCTTTAATCTTTCCAACTCTCAATATTACCATGGAGAAAACGTTTACAACTTTAATTAATAATTTAGGTAACTTTAGAGCAGAATGACATATATAAAAACAGAATAAATTATGATTTGGTTGTTGTTGCTGAAAAATCTTACGAAAGAAACATTTACAGGAATTACTCACCATCGATGAATTCTTCAAGAACAGTGCCATCACCAAAATTCCAAATGAGGGTGACGCTGCTTCCATTTGCCATCAATACGTGAAGCAAAGCGCTGGTTCCAATAGGAATAAACAGTGGATCACTGGTTAGGGTTAGGTTTGTTATGGGAATTTGTATGGGAACATACTCGACAACAACAACACTCTGTTCTACTGAGCTGTTTGAAACAGTCATTGAAACAGATTTGTTTCCAACCTGAATAAAACAGAAATACTTCATGATGAAAACCCTGAATTCTGTTTCAGAATATATACCATACTATGAACTGAAGTTCTCACTACAATAACACTTGTATTGTTTTATACATTGTACGAGAAATCATGTCTGTAGTGAATAGAATTAGAGACTTTGTGAAAAAAGATAACAAATGGGACCTGAGACCAAACTAAAAATCTTTTACTATTCTTTTAGTGTAAAAATAAATAAGTGAAAATGTTGCAATAAATTTTAAGGTAACAAGAAAAACATGTAAAAATATTACAATAATGTTAAGGTAACAAAAGAAGCAAGTTGAAATACTATAATAAACTTTAAGGTATAAAAAGAAACAAATGAAAATCTTAAACTGAACATTTACAATAAACATTTTACATCTGATATATTAGAGCAGTGTGTAAGGTTTTCATAAATGTATCAAACAATATTTCCAAAATCAAACTATTGACCTCAAATACAATGACAGTTGTTTTCCAACATTTCATTCTAATTTAGTTCTGATCAAGTAATTCAAGTAACAAGTTAGGAGATAAACTATTACCTCTGAAAACACATGTGCTATAGTGATGTTCACAGGTTCTGAAACAATACCATGTAAAAAATGTCGCACATTTAGAGGTGCACTTGAGCTGGAATCCACTAAGCCCTGGGTTATTTCTGATGCAGAAGCACTCCTATAAGCAATGCTAGAAGTTCCACTGGCAAAACCTAAGATGTCCCCCGGTTTTACCTCATAGGTATCATCAGCCAACAGATGATAATGGTAGCCCTCAGAATCAGGAGAGACAGAGATAGTGTACAGTCGATCGTACAACAGTCCCGAAGATGACAGAGAACACGAAGGTGGAGTGGTCGTGCTAACACAGCCTCTACTAAATGGACACAAAGCTTCAGTAGTCTGACAGACTGCAATTCCTGGCTCTGTACAAGTAGTAGCACAACTTTTAGTCTGTGAACAATAAATGTCACCACCACAGTTTGGACGAAAAACCTACAAAGAAAAAGATCAAATAGTTGTATCATAATGTGAACACAGCAACAAAACTATTTCTTCCATCTGAAGAAGGAGCTAGAAAACAAGAGTTAAATAGCAACACAAATTATACCAATTAGAAAACTCAACAAAGTACTGTAAAGTTTGAAGATATGTTAGACAGCATATTAGTTATAATTAGCAATTACAACACAATTAAAAAAGATGACACATTAACTATAATTAACAATTAACACTTGTTTGAATTAACACAGATGACACATTAGTTACAATTAAATTAACAATTAACACTTGTTACAATTAACACAGATGACACGTTACAATTAGCAATTAACACTTGTTAGAATTAACACAGATGACACATTAGTTATAATTAACAATTAACACTTGTTAGAATTAACACAGATGACACATTAGTTATACTTAACAATTAAAACTTGTTAGAATTAACACAGATGACACATTAACTATAATTAACAATTAACACTTGTTGGAATTAACACAGATGACACATTAGTTATAATTAACAATTAACACTTGTTACAATTAACACAGATGACATATTAGTTATAATTAACAATTAACACAGATAACATATTAGTTATAATTAACAATTAACACTTGTTAGAATTAACGCAGATGACACATTAGTTATAATTAACAAATTAACACTTGCTAGAATTAACACGGATGACACTTTAGTTATAATTAACAAATTAACACTTGCTAGAATTAACACGGATGACACATTAGTTATAATTAACAATTAACACTTGTTAGAATTAACACGGATGACACATTAGTTAGAATTAACAAATTAACACTTTCTAGAATTAACACGGATGACACATTAACTATAATTAGCAATTAACACTTGTTAGAATTAACACAGATAACACATTAGTTATAATTAACAATAACAACACAGAATTAACACAGATGACACATTAACTATAATTAACAATTAACACAGATGATAGATTAGCTATAATTAACAATTAACACAAATGACACATTAGTTATAACTAACAATTAACACTTGTTAGAATTAACACAGATGACACATTAACTATAATTAACAATTAACACAGATAACACATTAGTTATAATTAACAATTAACACTTGTTAGAATTAACACAGATGACACATTAGTTATAACTAACAATTAACACTTGTTAGAATTAAGACAGATAACACATTAGTTATAATTAACAATTACAACACAGATGACACATTAACTATAATTAACAATTAACACTTGTTAGAATTAACACGGATGACACATTAGTTATAATTAACAATTAACACTTGTTAGAATTAACACGGATGACACATTAGTTATAATTAACAATTAACACTTGTTACAATTAACACAGATGACATATTAGTTATAATTAACAATTAACACTCATTAATTAATAATTTCACAACTGTCATTTCCCTCAGATAAACATTGCTACTGTAGATTGTCCCAACCAATTAAAATATTTAAATTAATCTTTAAGAGTATTAATACACTGGAAATGAATTCAAGGTGTGGATAATGCTATACATGTCATTAGCATGTACTAAGAAGGCTTTGTTAAACTAAAAACTACTGACATATCTTTATTAAAAACCAACAAATACAGCTAAAGAGATGTAGAAGGTGAGTAATGTGAATTTTACTCCACACCACAACTATAGATTCTTCAGATCAAGCTATAGTTTCTTTACTGTAACTTTCAAATACACAACTAACAACTTATGCTTTGAATGTATGCACAGTGATGCTCGCTCAAGTCCATCTTTAAACAGATAAACATTCCAGTCTGCTTGACAAAACAACCTTAAAGATGGTCATTACCAAGAGGTCAAGAGATCCAGCTCCAGTGGAGTAGTATTCAAATGCTAAAAGTTTCCCAGATGGCATCTCTATGTATGTCATTAAAACTTCAGGTTCAGAAAGAGGAGTTGTAACCATTCCAGGCATAATAATGTCTGGTACTGTATTGCCCTGGCCTGATATCACAGGATCTGAGGAAGAGAACATACATGTTTGATTCACTGAAATATACAGTAAAACATTCATCCTTCATTCACTAATATATACAGTAAAACATTCATCATTCATTCACTAATATATACAGTAAAACATTCATCCTTCATTCACTAATATATACAGTAAAACATTCATGTTTGATTCATTGAGATATACAGTAAAATATCCACCATTCATTCACTAATATATATGGTAAAACATTCATGTTTAATTCCCTGGCATGTGCAGTAAAACATTCATTTTTGATTAACTGAGATATACAGTAAAACATTCATCATTCATTCACTAATATATACAGCAAAACATTCATGTTTGATTCACTGATATATGGAGTGAAACATTCATGTTTGATTCACTGATATATGGAGTGAAACATTCATGTTTGATTCATTGAAATATACAGTAAAACATTCATCTTCTATTCACTTATATATACAGTAAAACATTCATCATTCATTCACTAATATATACAGTAAAATATTCATGTTTAATTCACTGAGATATACAGTAAAACATTCATGTTTAATTCACTGAGATATACAGTAAAACATTCATGTTTAATTCACTGAGATATACAGTAAAATATTCATGTTTAATTCACTGAGATATACAGTAAAACATTCATGTTTAATTCACTGAGATATACAGTAAAATATTCATGTTTAATTTACTGAGATATACAGTAAAACATTCATGTTTAATTCACTGAAATATACAGTAAAATATTCATGTTTGATTCACTGACATAGTAAAACATTAATGTTTGATTAACTGGCATGTACAGTGAAACATTTATGTTTTATTCACTGACTTATACAGTAAAACATTCATGTTTGATTCACTGACATTTACAGTAAAATATTCATTATTTATTCACTGACATATATAGTAAAACATTTATGTTTGATTCACTGACATATACAGTAAAACATTCATCATTCATTCACTAATGTATAGAGTAAAACATTCATGTGTAATTTATTGAGATATACAGTAAAATATTCATGTTTGATTCACTGACATATATAGTAAAACATTCATGTTTGATTCACTGACAGTAAGATATTCACATTTGATTGTGAAGTAAAATGTTCCTAAATGTTTCAAATTACTGTTAAATGATTTTCTACTGCAGCTAATAATGACAGAAATTAATAAAATCACAACATTTTGAGGTAACATTGCACAGTAATGCTAAAACTATAAACTCTTTTACATTACATAATACCATTAACTGTTTTGAGTACACTAACACCTGTCTCAAGATAAAGTTCTATTATGAAAAAGTATAATAAAGTTCTTTTGTAGAAAATCTTAGACTGGACAGACTTTAAAATGTTTTCATTCACTTTCCTACCTTTATCATTAACTTACTCATAAGAACAAAATATGAATGTATTAGAAAAGACTGAAGTTACCAGCTACTGTATACAGCTGTGGAAATTGTAAATCATCTTCAAAATCCAGCTCCAGAAGTAGATCACTTCCCTTGTTTATAAGAGCATTACAGAGAAACTCTTCCCCAGGCTGGACAACTTCAGGGCATTCAAGGACTGCAGCAATACCACTGCCCACTACATTTACTGTCTTTTCATCAGAAACAGGCTGGACAAAAAGAAATTTGCATAATATTTTGTTGTTGTTTTTTACTTCTTATGTATTACTGAATGATAAAATTCAGTCACAAAAACCCCATATTGTTATCTCCTGTATATTAGTTTCAAACAGAGAATAATAAAATTCAGTCACAAGAACCATATTCTTATCTCCTGCCATTTATTTTCAAAATGCAAATACTAGAATTCAGTCACAAGAACCATATTGTTATCTCCTGTGTTAAATTCCAAACAATAAGTGATAGAATTCAGTCACAAGAACCATATTGTTATCTCCTGTGTTAAATTACAAACAATAAGTGATAGAATTCAGTCACAAGAACCATATTGTTGTCTCCTGTGTTTAGTTTCAAACTGTGAGTGATAGAATTCAGCAGGAAGAGACAAAGTTAAATATTAAGAACAAATATTAAATAACTGCCAGTTATTTTCATAAAATATGTATAAATTAAAAATTCTTAACAAACAAGGCACAAGATAAGGAGAATAAACATAAGAAGTTAACAGTACTATTTATAGGTACAATTAAAAGTCACAATATCAAAGGTTCAACACCATGTGGCTGACTACAGATAGGTTAAAGTGTCAATAATGATTAATTACCATAAGTTCACTATCAGAATTTTTTTTAATAAACATTTGTTACATTTTTACAACCAGAAACTGTGAGCACATTATTGTTTATATCCATATTGCAGTTTGTACAGTAACACTAACTTACAAACAACAGGCCCGAGGGAGTACTGACAGAGACTCTAATAATATATGTCCCTGGTAAGGCATAATGCTTGGTAAATGTTAAAGATGTTGCATTTCCTGTTGTGAAAGTGCCATCTCCAAAGTCCAAATAAACATCAATAAGCAATCCTGATGAGGCATTCACAGAAACTGATCCACTTACGGACTCTACAAGAATTTAAAAATACCAAAATAATTTTTGATTTATTAAATAAATTAATAATCACACTTATATAATGTTTCTTTTATTCGTGGACTTTTATACCATAATGACAAATACTGGTACTCTCTCTTACAATGGGTGTTTTATGTTATTACTCTCCTTAAAAATAATGTCCTCCAGTATTGGACTTTACAGATTACTCACTTTGAATCTTGTTAATCCCCCTTAAATGTGACATCACAAAGAACTTTCTCTAGAATCTGCTATTCAATCTTCTGTATTTCACTAACATGTGACCGAGTAACCTCAGTGGAAGACTTCTTCAGAAATTAGAGCAAATATGCCCTGTAGTTTTTAGTTGAATGTTGTATTTGGGAAACATTAAATATTCAGAAAAGAAATACAGATGAAAAGATGGCCAGGTTTAATATAATTTAGTTCAAATTTATGATATATTTGCTTAATATATGGAAAGTGTTAATTTTTCTGTACTGAAAATGTAATGTATTTCCAAGAGCTACTAAGCTCACTCATAAAGTTAGCTATTCTCATTCATTGCTGCCCTAGATATATGAAAGTTTTCTCTCTTTATACCACAAGACTTATGCTTTCCTGCTAATGCAACTGAAAGATTCTTCCAACATATTCATCCAAATCACCATACATCACTTATCCATCAGGAGAAGCATGGCATGCTAACAGAACTCCATCTTTACTGAACTATCAATTTGAAGTTTGATAAAAGATGTAAGAACCAGATCAAAAGGGGTTAAAAATGTGAACAGAAGTAAATATCTATCAGAAATTAATATTTTGTATCGAAAAATTATGTGGTATTTACCTCCCCTCAAAATGAGCTAGAATCCCACACTGGATAGGAGGAGGGGCCAGTGGAAGGATATGATAAAAGAACTCCTTGAAAATGTCCAAAGAATACCCTTGGAAATGAGAGATCTGATGAGAGTAGCTGCACCACTTTTGAACCAGATACACTCTTCAAAGAGTATTGTATCCAAGTTCCAATCCATGTAAAATAAGTAAAATTTAATTCCAACAATATAAAATTGTGTAAAACAATTGATGTGCCCCCAGGTGTAGAGTAGTTATGGTTCAACAGATTTTACTCAGTAAGTCAAATCCTAAACCCAGGCACAGAAGCTGAAATCTACATGGATATAGTACAAGGGATCCCAATTTGAGGAGTGAAGTGCATTTTTATTAACACATAACTACTTCATAATTAAATATTTGAAAGAGGAAGCCATTATGTCATTCACAACTACAAAACACCATCATTCTACTTTGCACTGAATAGTTATAACCATCTTTGTGTACAACCCATTCTGGAGAGTGTCTCCATGGGCAACCACCCAAGCAACTATGAACTGGAAAGTGGTAAGGACTCCCATATTCTGGAGAGTCCACCAGAACAACTTAACCCCTGACACAGTGCAATGGTCATCCACAATAATTGCTAGATTTAACATCACTCAAAGTTTGGAATCTATAAACTTAACAGCAGATGGCTATATTTAACATGACTTGGATAACGTTTAGCACGTATACACTTAATGTAAGATGGCTATATTTAATAAGACTCAATTAAAGTTCATGAGGTACATACCTAATAGGTGATTATTAAATAAACACAATATGGGTGAAATTTAAGTTTATTTACACTGTAGATTATACTAATTTTCCAGAGTCCACATAATACTTCTTATTTGTACTGTATAATTTCATGTGTATATTCTCTACAGTAAAAAGATTGATGATACAGATTATTACAAGAGATGTCTATATCAAATAACTTAAATAAAACAGCTGTTGCTAAAACAATGTACTATCATGTTCACATGTACATATATATTTATAAAAATACAATTCTGTAAACTGCACACAAATGTCCTAATACATGATATATAACAGTCAATGTCAAAGGACATAAGTAATATCCATTAAACATATTTTATCTTTAATCCTGTGTTGGCCTTGATAGTGTTATATTTTAGTACTATGTGCTGGGGATGGATTTTGTCATCTATTTTCTGATTTTTGAGTCTGTGGACATCCTTGATGAATCCAAAAGTGATTTTATGTTCCTTAGTTTATATTTGATGCAGCACTTACAAACTTATCATAGTGTTTGTTGTATGTTACCTCCAGCTGAAATATTAAGAGGAGTAATTGTAAGAAGTGCTTCATAGAGGTCTTCAGTATTTCCAGCTACCACAGCTAGTATGTGATTTAGATCTGGACCACCACAGAAAAGGCTGGGGTCTCCACTACATGGTGTTGAACAGTCAGTAAGTGTTACTGGTGTGGACACTATGGAAAAAGCAGACATAAATTACACCAATTATAACTTAAAAGAAAGATGATAAACACATTAGCTTTTAAATGTTAAGGAATAGGGAAACTTTGGTGTTTTTACAGATTTTCTTACTGCAGTTTCACACAAAAATATTTCACAATTTTAACATTTATAAAACAAAACATACAAACAACTAAAGCTGTTAATTTACTGAATTAAAAAAGAAGTAATAATGTTGTTGTTTCAAACTTTTATAATCACAAACTGAAAACAATCGTACCATGTCAGTAAATTATTTGTTTAGTATACTATATAGTTTGATAAAAAATGTAAGAACCAGATCAAAAGGGGTTAAAAGTGTGAACAGAAGTAAATATCTATACCATTAGTATAGTTTGTTTGGTATACTATATTGTAATTTATTTGTTTGGTATACAATATAGTAATTTATTTGTTTAGTATACTATTCAGTAATTTATTTCTTTAGTGTACTACATATTAATTTATTTGTTTAGTATACTGTATAGTAATTTATTTCTTTATGACTTACACGATATATCATTACTACAAAGACAGTACACTCCTTCCTGCAATCCTGCATAAGGAAAGCCTGAATCTGCACAAAGTCCTGCACAGGTCTGTTGAGTTACCGAATCTGTATCATATCCACCTGGCGATACCCTAAATTCGTTTGAAGAGATGTCTAACAGCAAGCATTCCGGTGTACCTGAAGCAAGTTGTTAAATATAAAGTTAAAATACAGTAGTGCTAGCATGTTAAAAAGAGAACTGACCTTAAGGCTTATTTTTTAATTTATATAAGAAATGGTACACACCACTCACAAATGTTATCAAAAACTGTATGTAAGAAAAATTTCAAATTGTTATTGTAGTTTAAATTTTAACATGATTTTTGTTGATTTATTATAATTACAAAAACACATAAGGTTACACATGTACCTTCATCACTATCATATTGTATTCATGCACGTTACAGACAAGTTATTATTTTAAAGGTTTTGTGTTACGAAGTTAAATTAGAAACTTTGCAATACTTGAACTTCAAGTCATTCGCAGGTTTAGCTGTAATGTGATAATCATATATTTTATGTTTATACTTGCAGTTTGAGAAGTTTCATTTTTACAACGTAATACTGCAAGAGGTTTCACAACCAAAGAAAGTAATAATATATCACAAAGGTTTAATTTACTGTTTCGTCGAAAACGAAACTCCCTTTCAATTTTGGTAGCAAAACACTTGTACCGCCACCTAGAAGCATAACAAAATATATCACGAAAAACAAATTGAACAGTCCAATGTTCAAGCAAATGAATAGTAAAAAAGAAAGACAGATTTTCATTTGGTGATTCTATTCTTACACCGATAGTTCGCCTAGTAGCTGTGGTATTAATCCCTAAAAAAAAACCCAAAAGGTTGTTGTTGTTTTGAATTAAGCACAAAGCTACACAATGGGCTATCTGTGCTCTGCCCACCACGGGTATCGAAACCCGGATTTTAGCGTGTAAGTCCGCAGACATACCGCTGAGCCACTGGGGGGCGACCCAAAAGGTAATATGTCGATGAGAAAACCGTGCTTGGTTAAATCATTTTCAGTAAATTAAACACGAATTTCAAAGGCTTTGTAACAGAAATAATTGTTAAAATCGTCATCCTATGAACGTGACTGACCTCATTTTATTTATTTTTTGGTGGTACATTTTCTTATTTTAATTGTAATAAATGTATCGTAAATATACTGCTGATTTTGTAATACCTGCAAAACTAGACTGCATATATTTTATATACAAAATGACTACCTATTGCTTTCTTTCAAATATAGATAATTTACAACTCAATCTTTCAAATCATCAGCAATTGTTCATACATTTTAGAATAATTTTCAGTTTTTTAAAGGGTTAGCTAAATTCCGTTTGAATATTTAAGACAATTTTCTTTAATTTAAGAATAAAAAAGATATGTTACACATCAGTTAATATAATTTTATTTTTGTAAAATGACATTTGGCTATTCGCTTCAACAGCAGCAGAGGCTGACAGTTTACAAGAGTTTAGAGGAAACTCAATAATTTGTTAGAAATAAAGGGTGAATTGAAATTTTTAGTTTTATGAAGGAGAGTTTTGAATAATCAAATGATCACTTACTGTGAATAAAAGAAAAGAATTAGAATAAATATTTCACTTTAAAAAGGAAATTATTACTGTTGGGTAAAAGCCATGTCTAGCTTACTTGTTATTACATTGAATACACATTTAAAAAATTATATCTAAATTTTCAGCTTACCTACGATAGGTAGTGGCTTCACCTATAAAACATGTAAGAAAATATTATTTCAGATCAACCAAAATGTATATAAAACAAAGTGAGCACAGTCCTTCACACCATCCGTCAAACATTATAAACAAAGTAAATAGTCCTTCACACCATCCATGAAGTATTATAAACCAAGTAAACAGTCCTTCACATCATCCATGAAGTATTATTAACAAACTAAACAATCCTTCACATCATCCATGAAGTATTATTAACAAACTAAACAATCCTTCACACCATCCATGAAGTATTATTAACAAACTAAACAATCCTTCACACCATCCATGAAGTATTATTAACAAACTAAACAATCCTTCACACCATCCATGAAGTATTATTAACAAACTAAACAATCCTTCACACCATCTATGAAGTATTATAAATGTAATTTCCATCATCTATACTAGATGCGCTTCGCTCAGTTTACGTAACCTTTGACATCTACATTTTTATTTCTCCTGTATTTTAGAATTCCTGTAACGTCAGCCTTTTGTTTTTTTAATACTAATCAATGAATAACACGTGTTTACAAACATAGATTGTAATACAGATTGTAATATAGATCGTAATATAGTTTACAATACAGATTGTATTATAGAACGTAAACATAGACTGTAATACAGTTTACAATACAGATTAATATCAAATATTCATTAAATTTAAAAAATTGAATAGATTAACTTTATATTTAGTATAATGTATATGTAACCAGTAATTTCTTTGTATTCAGTATAATATGTACGTAACAAGTACTTACTTTATATTCAGTATAATATACATGTAACTAGTACTTGTCTTGTATTCAGAAAAATACACATGTAACCAGTACTTTCTCTGCATTCAGTATAATACATACGTCACCAGTGCTTTCCCTGTATTTAAAAAAAATACACATTCAACCAGTACTTTCTCTGTATTCGGTATAACACATATGTCATCAGTACTTTCTCTGTATTCATTAAACTACTAAAGTAAACAGTATTTTCTTTGTATTCAGTATAATAGATAAGTAACCAATCCTTGCTCTGTATTCAAAAAATACACATTTAACCAGTACTTTCTCTGCATTCAGTATAATACATGTGTCACCAGTACTTTCCCTGTATTTAAAAAATACACATTCAACCAGTACTTTCTCTATATTCATTATACTACTAAAGTAACCAGTACTTTCTTTGTATTCAGTATAATAGATAAGTAACTAATCCTGGCTCTGTATTTAGAAAAATACACATATAACCAGTACTTTCTTTGTATAAAAAAAATACAATGTAACCAGTACTTTCTTTGTATTCAGAAATGTATATATGTAACCAGTAGAAAAGGGCGATGCTAAACTTTTATAACTTTTAAGTTACTACACCTCTAAATTAAATATGCTTACTTACCAGGAAAAAGCCAGAGGAACCCGATAAGATATGCAATAATCTTAACCAAATGGCAAGATTGACTCTTTCTTTTATAATATTCCCACAACTGAATGTGCAGGGAATTTTAGAAGCATAGTGCGGTCTGAACTCAGACCCACAGGTCTTCAGCCCAACACTTGAACCACAAGTCAGAGTAACAGTGTTTTTACGTTAACTCACTTTGTTCATAATGTAAAGCAGGTTTACTCACTAAATGACGCAACAGTCCTATATTATATTTCATTCTACTGAACTTATATGAAGTTTTAAATTCCCTTACAATCAATGTCATAGACATGAAAACTTTACCAGCTTTCAAGTATATACCCTACTTCCTTTATAAATCAATACTATATAACAAGAACAAATTCATGTCGAATTGTAATGCAAAATGAGTAGACAAAGAAGGTCATTCCAGAATACTGTACTACCAGAGATAAGGACGACCACAATAAAATTATTTAGTACTCAGAACTTAATTAATATGTAATTAATTTCAGTGTTATATGATACTGGAGAATCAGCTTTTTCCGTTTAAGTTACGTGCCATTAATCTGTGTAGTAACATTTTGACCTTTAAACAAAGCACTAATTAATATAAATACATGATTCCTTCTTGTTAACCTGAAGATGGCCTAAGAAGGTTCGAAACCTTGTTCTGTACTTTATTTGAATTAAAGTTTTAACATCCATACCAGCCGTCTGTACAATACATAATTAACAATAAACTTTAGGTTTTAACGAATAAATGCACGGTAAAAGAAACTTTATAATAATAATTATTTATCAGTTACAGTTTCCTTTGCTGATTCATAGTTTATTGAAACTGTTGTAAAAATGTGAATGTTTATAATCTTGGATTCTGTTTCTACATATTAAAATTACCAAACATAAAGAACCGACTACTGGCGAACAACAGTTTGTATTGAACACTTTCGTTACCTGGTAATTACGTTACATCCCTCTTGCGTCACACGGCCTGGTGATTAGGGTGCTCGACTCGTAATCTGAGGGTCAAGGTTACAAATACCCCTCACACCAAACATGTTCACCTTTTCAGCAATGAGGCGCGATGATGTTACGGTTAATCCCACTATTCGTTGGTAATAGACCAGCTCAAGAGCTGGCGGTAGAAGGTGGTGACTAGCTGCCTTCCCTCTGGTCTTACACTTCTAAACTAGGGACGGCTAGCGCAGATAGCAATTGTGTAACTTTGCGCGAAATTAATAAAATAAATTAAACCCACTAAGAACAATGTGATTTTTACGTACTATTACATTTTCACTCAGGAACACCAACTAGTACACGATTAGTTGCATTTTTGGGGGGATGAAACGTAGTTCATATTAAAGTATGACTTTATGTAACTTTCTTGAATGAATATTACTCTGTCTAGAAATGCTTATTATTGTGTAATCAATCATTAAATTAGCTCAATAGACCTGCGAAAATCATAGTGTTAAATTTATCAACATTTGGATTAAAATTTAGGTCTATTTTTGGTAACTCAACTTGAAGTATTAATCTCAGTAAGGAAGAAACATTAAAAACCGTAAGTTTGAAATTTATTACAAGTTTCTTAAACAATCGAAACGTTGGTATACGTGAGGTTCTGTGTTTTGTGTTGTTACCTATGAACATTCTTACACTGAATTATTTGCGCTATATTGTGTAATGTCAGGGAATTTATGTAAAATATAACTCCAATAGTATTTGTTCGTACTAAAGTGTCCTGCTCATTTTTATTTAGATATTTTATAAGTAACGTCAAAGGTAAACTGGCTTATAGTAACTTTATTACGTATGTACTAAATATATTTTAAAACAATGATTTAAAAAGATAATATAAACTTCGCTGAATTAACATCTTTGTACTTTAATAAACACTGATTGTTTTTATTTTTCTCTTGAGTTTCACCTTATGGAAACTAGGTGACAGCACTATTTCGGTAATTATTATAATATCTCGTGAATTTTCAAGATATACTTAAATAAAACGAAATTTAGCAAATTTCTTGAGAAACTGGTGGCATTCTGGTTTTATTATTTATGTGTGAACTGGTTTATTAGATTTTAAATCACGATATATGGGTCTGGTGTAATTACTTTTAAAGGGTTGTAACCCATTTTTCTAGAGATATAAACGTTTGATTAGTTCTCTTAATTAACAACAGGTTGTGCTGGCTTGTTAGCTTCCTTTCTGGGACTGGAACGAAATAACAAGATAAAAACTAATGTTTGCCTGGTCCATTTCTTTTTTTTTTAATTTATGTCACACTTTAGTCCTCTTTGTTACACGACGCACTTTTACTTACGGCTTTTTTTCTGTTGTTAATTTTTCTTGATTGAAAAGAGAATGTAACCCTTGTGAGGCCTGCTTTCATTTGTATTTGCATCATTAATGGTTATATCTGTCCCCACTTCATTTTATATAACGCTTATGGCTTTCGTAACTCGTACTGTAATTGCAACTCTCATAAAAAAAAGGGCTTGACATGACCAGATGGTTAAGTTACTCGAATCATAATCCGAGGGTCCCAGGTTCGAGTCCCAGTAACATCAAGCATGTTCCCCTTTCAGCCGTGGGGACGTTATAATGTGACGGTCAATCACCTTCTCGTTGGTAAAAGAGTAGCCCAAGGGTTGGCAGAGGTTGGTGATGACTAGCTGTCTTCCTTTTGGTCTTACACTGCTAAATTACGGACGGCTAGCTCAATTGTCCCCGTATAGCTTTGCGCGAAATTTAAACCAAACTCATAAAAAATATATTTATTTTTTACATAATTGCAAAGTATTTATTATCCACGTACCCTTAACTATCGCTGCTAAAAGAGGAAATGTAATTCAACATTTTCTCGGAAAATTCAAGAACTGTATATTTAAGAACTTTTCACAGATCACATACATGAAACACATACAAAACAAAACGAAACAAATTAGTACTCAAATCTAATGTCTTGTCTGTTAAGTGACTGGTATTTCCACATTTTTCAGCTTCAACTGTCCTACACCCTGGAACACATAATCGGACTTCAACATCATGTATAATATTACAGTCAAGTAAATCATTTCACTTTATTTACAGTAACCAGTAATATACGGAGTTTATCTAACAGTTAAGATCCCAGACTTGCACGTGCACTGTTGTTTTAATATAAAGATCAACAATGAGCTAACTGTGGTAGGTTGAGAAATTAAACTCTGAATTTTAGCGTTACAGGTCAGCAAACTTACCACTTATATACCAAAGAACACAATATAAATATCCCATGCTCCTCAAGGGATAACATGTAAATATCGCATGTTTCCCGGGATAAGACAAGTAAGTATGTATTCAAGTTGAGATTTCCAAGAGAATAAGGGATACTTTCATTGTACTTTGTGCCTAATCTTCTTATGAATTTTTCTGAGATAAAAATTACCTCATCTTCAAAAACTTCAAAAAATAGTTTCAAACTCTATACCTCACGTATTTAAATGTAATAATTTTAAATTATAAAAATGTCTAGCCAAATAAAACTGTCTGTTTGTAGTTAGGCACAAAGTTACTCAATAGGTTATCTGTAATCTCCGAAATACAGGTATCGAAACCTGATTGTAAGTGTTAGAAGTCCACAGACATACCGCTGTGCCACTGGGAGAGTGATAAATAAAGAAATAGTATATTTACAACTTCATTATTTTTTAAAAAACAAAATCTATTCGTATGTATGTTGTGAATAAATATTTTCCGATCACGCGTCACGAGATAAGCTAGAATTATACGTGTAGTTACTTAGGTTATTTATGCCATAGGGGGGATCACATTTCGATTAACGTGGACTTAAGCTACCTATCCATATAATCTGAGGCCCGTCAAGGCCTGATTGTTAAGGCACTCGACCCGTAATTCAAGGGTGGCGAGTTTGAGTTCCAGTTGCACCAAACATGATCACCCTTTCAGTTGTGGCATCGTTAAAATGTGACAGTCAATCCCATTATTCGTTGACGGTAGGTGGTGATGACTAACTGTTTTTCCGCTGATGTTACATGGCTAAATTAGGGGCGGCTAGCGCAGATAGCCTTCATGTAGCTTTGCATGAAATTCAAATCAAACCAAACCATAGAATCTGGAAAGGTGTTTCTTACTGTTCCTGCTCACTTATATCTCCTTCGACATCAACCATTTTGTGAGCTGTATGTCATATCTGTATGATATGTTTCATTTCATAGTTTTAAGTTTCATACTTGCAATAATATAAAAGACCAGCACAGTTTAATAACATAATATTTCTATATTTTTTCTTGCCCTATGATCAGTGCACGATCGTACAATGAATGGCGTTTATTTGTTCTTGTTGTTTTTTACAAATCTACGTTTATCTATCGGTTCTGTCCATTTGCGGAGAATCGAACACAAGAATCTTGCGTTGCATTGTTTTTGAGTTTCATGCAAAGCTAAATGAGGGCTATCTGTGCTAGCCGTTCCTAATTTAGCAGTGTAAGACTAAAGGAAAGGCAGCTAGTCATCACCCCACCCCCAATTCTTGGGCAACTCTTTTACCAATGAATGGTGGGATTGGCCGTACATTATATCGCCCCCACTGCTGAAATGATGAGCACGTTTGGTACGACAGGGTTTCCAGCCCGCGACCCGCAGATTACGAGTCAAGCGCACCAATTACCTGGACATGCCGGGCCACTTTGCGTTGCAGGTCTGTTAACTTATCACTGGCATACCAGAGTATGACATTCAGAAAAGATATGTGTCACGAAACTTTCATTCTAAAATGTCTTTTAATACCACATATAACATTCGTTATCATTCAAAATGGTTATAAGATAGCGAATGTTACATCTGATATTTGAAAATAGCATACATAAAATAATAATCTTAAGGTAACCTATAATATAATGTATCATTATGTAACTTAAAGGTCTTCTTTCAATGGGTTAGCGATAAGTTTAAGGTATTACAATTTGGTGCGCAATTTCAAGTGGTATTCAGATCTCAAATAGCCTCAAACTTTGCTTTAAAAGAAACAAAAAAATTCTACAATTTGACCATTTATATTATCTTCTTTCACTTGAGTGTTTCTAGTGTTGTTTTATCAAACTGATTAGTGTTATAATTCTACGTAGAAGTAATAATTGATAGGTCATCATAACGCGGTCATGTTAGAGATATTCTGTAAGGGAAATTTCACGGTACATTTTCATCCAAGCCAAGTTGAAAGCTTCCATTTGCAAAATATCAAAATGTTCATTTATTGCACAAACTTAGTAATAACTGGCTTAATTAATGATAATATAGTTTTGTTTTAAAGCAGACATCATCCACTCATCACGTTTTATTATTAATCAGTACCATACATTTAATTACTTTCGCTCTCCCAAATGATATTTCGTCATGATCAGTCTTTGCGCTTTCTTGCACACGCCCTTTTGGACATCACACGCAAGTCCCTTAACTTGTATGTTGAATTAATGAATATTTGTTGTTGTTTTTGTTATACATAACTTTGTACAATAACTCGTCGACTGTTTCTTTGTTTGGCAAATGTCGCCCCTAATTTAGAAGTGATAGAGTAAAGGGAAGTATTGACTGTCGAATTATAGCACCTCCCGCGGCTGAAAGGGCGAGCATGTTTGATGCAACGGAGATTCGAACCGCGACTCTCAAATTATGAGTCGAACGCTTTAACCAACCCGGCCAAGCCAGGAACCGCTAATATGTTTGTAATTAAAGAGAAAAGACAAACATATTCACAAATGTCTCTACTATATTTGTAATTAAAGAGAAACAACAGTCAGATTCACAGAGGTAGTTACTATGTTTTGAGACAAAGAATGCAGTTATATATTAAATGTTCACTGATGTATACAATAGTACAGGTATTAACCTGCCCCTCTCTATCCATTAGCAGATTGTAAGTTAGTCCTAAGTTCTATACTAGTGCGTGAGTAAATAAACCTAATAATACAAACCACGTTACTGTCACGCTCTTGTTTCTTGTTGCACGTTCGGGTCACGTAACTGATACAACTGATCGCTGGATTCAACTAATTATGAAATGTAGAAACAACCAACGTGTTTAGCTGTAATAACTTTATGAACATTTGTTTTGTTTCAATGATTCTTACATCTGTAGCGGACATTAAAATATAAAGTCATGTTCGAATAAAAAAGAACATTGGATGTAAACTGCTTCCTGCTTATATTAATTAAATTAGGTGGGAATGGTTTTGAGTTAGCATTTTTAGACTGTGGTTCCGACGGTTCAATGTTCGACTCCCTTTACCTCCAAAACGCACTCAGGAATCATGGGAGTGACAGTTAAAATTCAACTATTCGGTTGGACAAGAGGATATAAGGAGTAGGCGGGTGGGTATTGTTGACTAGCTGCCTTTCTCTTAATAAGTTTGTTCCAAATAAAAGGGGCCCGGTATATTCAGGTGATTAGGGCGCTCAATTCGCAATCTGATGGTAGGGAGATCGAATCCCTTTCGCACCAAACATGTTCTCTCGCACAGCTAAAAGGGTAACAGACAATCCCACTATTCGTTGGTAAAGATAAGCTCAAGAGTAGGCGGTGGGTGATGATCACTAGCTTCCTTCCCTCTAGTCTTACAATGTTAAATTAGAAATGACTAGCGCAGATAGCCGTCGTGTAGTTTTGCACGGGATTTAAAAACGAACAAACAAAGTGAAAGACATCTTTATATATTGTGTATTCCTGCGCAGAGTTTGTGAGACATAGAAACAGCAGTTTAACCTAGAGAAGTTTCGTTGGATATTTTATTGGTGATTTTGTATCTAATCTATGTAAGAGAACCTGATTAATCAACATTAATGAAAAAGGTAATTACCGAAACAACAGTTGAAAATAGTTAATTATTATCACAAACTTAAGATATTTTGTTTACGTGTCCTGATGGTTAAGGAGTATGACTCCCAATCTCCTGGTCACAGGTTTAGATCCCGTCACTGAACATGCTTACCCTTTATGGTTGTTATAAGAGTTTAGTCACCTGGATATTAAAGTAATTAATGACTAATACGAAATACGTAAGTGAACAAACCTAAAACCAGATGAAGTTAAGATCGAATCAAAAAGTTATTTGGCATTTTACGTTACAAACACTGACTTGAAGAAACTTTGAAGCAAACCTTTAATAGAATCGTCGCCGTCTAGTGAGGTAACTTTGATTGTTTAGAACTCTTGTACTGGTGTACACAAGAGTTGGCTGTTTCTGACTTTTAACTTACAGATCAGAGAGACGACTGCTAGTCATGATCCCCGGTCGCCACTCTTTAACAACCCTTGTCTTACCTAATAGGGAAATTTGAGGGTCGCTGTTACAGTGCACTCTCCGTCTCACAGTGCAAATCACCCGATCTTCCGTCACTACTGGGTTGAAGAGACTGATGTAGCTCAAACGATAATGTTAGGCTAATCACAATTTGTTCATAGGAATTTATATTGTATAAACTATATAGTTTAGGCTTTATAACAGGAACACGTTTGCCATCTCTAGATTAGATGCAGTGATAAGTTCATTGTTTAAATAACGAATCCCTCAGTGTGAAGTTGTAAAAATACGCTGTCTATACTTTTATACGATGGTACATTTGTATGAAGAAGTGAAATTTGAAAAATAAACGTTAATTAGCAATTAACAAAACATTAAAACTCCATAGTAAAACTATTAATATTGATTATTATAAAACATTGAAACTATGGGAAAATCAATATGTGTTGTTTACTATAAACCATTAACACTCTGTGGTAAAACTATTAATATTTATTATTATAAAACATTGAAACTATGGGAAAATCATTATGTGTTGTTTACTATAAACCATTAACACTCTGTGGTAAAAATATAAATGTTGTTTACTGTAAGACAATGAAATCTTCGAGGTAAATGTAAGCCTGTTATTTTCTTTTATTCCATGAAAACAGACACAAGTGAAACATATATACGTTTATGTAACACAGGTACACTACACCTATATAAATGTAACACAGGTATACTATATGTATATAAATATAACACAGGTACACTATATGTAGATAAATATAATGCAGGTATACTATATGTATATAAATGTAATATAGGTACACTATATGTATATAAATATAACACAGGTGTACTATATGTAAATAAATATAGCAAAGGTATATGCTCTATATGTAATAGATATATATTATATATGTGTTGTATATTTAACAGGTATACTAGATATATATGTTGCACATTAAGAAGGTAAACAATAGATATGTAATATATGTAACAGGTATACTATATACATGTTGAACGTGTAACACGTATACCATATATATGTTGTATATGTAACAGGAATACTATCTACATGTTGAACGTGTAACATGTATACCATATATATGTTGTATATGTAACAGTAATATTGAATATATGTTGTATTTGAAACATGTTTACCATATATAAGTTGTAAATGTAACAGATATACCATATATATGTTGTATATGTAACAGGAATACTATAGATATTTTGTATATGTAAGAAAAATACTATATACGTGTTGTGTGTGTAACAGATATAATATAGGTATGTTGTATACGTAACAGGAATACCATATACATACTGTATGTGTAACTGTTATACCATGGATATGTTGTATACGTGACAGGTATACTATAGATATTTTGTAGATGTAACAATTATACTATATACATGTTGTATGTATAACACGTATATTACAGATATGTTGCATATGTAACAGGTATAATATACTTTTTACTTGTATGTGTAGCAGGCATATTATATATATATACGTTGTACACGTAACAGGTATACTATATAAACATATAGCATGTGTAACAGGTATACAATAGATATGTTATATATGTGAAAGGTATACTATATACATGTTGTGTGTAACAGGTATACTACAGATATATTACATATGTAACACGTATATTAAATACATGCTGTATATGTAACAGGTATTATATATGCAGGTTGTGTATGTAACAGGTATAATATATATATCTTGTGTGTGTAACAGGTATACAATACACGTTCTTTATATAACAGGTATATTATATACAGGTTGTATATGTAACAGTTACACTATATATGTTGAATATGTAACAGGTATACCATATACATGTATATGAAAACGAATACTATGATTATGTTGTATACGTAACAGGTATACTTTATTCATGTTGTATAAGTAATAGGTATACCATTTACATGTTGTACGTGTAACAGGTGTACTATATATATATATATATATATAAAGGTACACTTTGCATATGTAGTGTATATAACCAGTGTAGTATATATCTGTTGTATGTGTAACGTGTATATATATGTTGTATACGTAACAGATGTACTATATATATGTTGTATATGCAACAGGTACACTGTTTTTATGTTGTATCAGTATCAGATATGCTATATATGTTGCATATGTAAGTGGTATACCTATACGTATTATGTGTGTAACAGGTATTTTATATATATGTTGTATATATTACAGGTATACTATATATATTTTATATATGTAACAAGTATACTGTAAATGTTGCATAGATAACAGGTATACTATATATATGTTGCATATGTAAGAAGTATACTATATACATCTTGTATATAACAGGCATACTAAAGATATGTTGTATATGTAAGAGGTATACTCTGTGTATGTTGCAAATGTAAAAGGTATACTATTTATATGTTGTATGTGTAACAGGTGTAATATATATATGTTGTATGTATAACAGGTATATTATTGTATGTTGTAAAAGTAAGAAGTATACTATACATATGTTGCATATGTGACAGGTATACTGTATATATATATTGAGTATGTAATATGTCTGTTATATATATGTTGTACATGTAAAATGTATATTATATATATATATATATATTGCATGTGTTACAGGTATATTATATATATGTATGTATGTTATTTGTGTAACAGGTATATTATATATGTATTGTGTATGTTTTTGGGTCGTTACTTTTTCTGTAGTTTTTGTTACACCAGATGTTTCGATAATAATTTTTAAGGATAAATTGGTGAAAATTGAGATTCAATTTCTACAATAAGTATGTTACAGGTAGTTTTGTTTTTAACAAAGGGAAAGAGTGAAAGAAAGTGTTGATGTTTTCTTGGTTTAATACATTGTACAAACATGTTTGTCCAAGAAACAAAGAAAGAAACGATGTTATTTCTTTAATAAGTATATTATTTAATAACTATTCTGGTTTAAGAACAAAGTACAAAACGTATTTAACTTTATAGAGTGAAAATACTGCTTGAGTAAGTAAGACATTTAGAAAACAAACCCTGATTCGCTATTTGATCATTTTGGTGCTGATGTCTTTAAAGTAAAATACGATATTTAATTTTGTAGTTAATAAATAACTTTTCACAAACTTATTTGACGTTTTTTTATTTCATATTGGAACAAAAAGTGATAAATATTAACATCAATCATCGTTTAGTACGTTTTTAATTACATTTTAGAAATCATCTGTTTTTAAGACATTTCCTTGTGACTGTAAACATGTTTTTTGTTATTTTTTCAAGTTGTAAACTGTTTTCTTAAACAGAAGTACTTTTGCCAAACGCCTAAGAAATGTTTCAAATATTTAAAAATTTTACTAGATTTGATATTTATCTCCGTAGTTATTAGGATTAAAAATTCGATTCAAAGTTGTTGCTCCGGGCAACACGCAAACTGAAAGTGGTACATTGACGTTAGTTACCATACAAACGGGTAGATGTCGCTACGTGATCACATACACGACGTCTCGCACCGACTTGTAGACGCTAATCAATGCCTACTTTTAAAAAACTGTTTGGGTCTACGAGATATGACCCCTTTGGCACAGCGGTATGTCTGCAAATTTGCAACGCTAAAAACTGGGTTTCGATCCTGTGGTGGGCAGGGCACAGATAGCCCATTGAGTAACTTAGTAATTACTTTCAAACAAAGTATAAGACATAATTCAAAGTTCGTGTTAGGGAATTTTGAAAGAGCGAAAGTAATAATGGATCTTTGACTACAGTAAAACTCACATGACAACTTTTACTTTTAGAAGTTTTGTAACAAACTTATGCTGGATGTGTAAACAAACGAAACAAAAACTTGACCTAAGTATAAAAGAATGTCTTTAGGACTAAACACGAGATGGTAACCAATTCAAGCTTTAGGAATACACGTTTAATGAACCAGTAAAGGAAAAAAGTTTGATTATTAAATACAAACCTATTTATTTAACTGTGGGAAAAATGTTACTTTGACAAATTCATTTGAATCTCGATGTTAAAGATTCCAAATATTGAAGGTTATCTGAACTTATCTAATGGTGTTTAACAGCATTACAGTGTGGCTTTACAGAGGAAACATTTCTATAGGAGTAGTCAAAAGTGTAGCACAATTTTATTTTGGTTTTCGCTATTTCATTAAATATTCAGAGCAGAGAAAGATAGCAAAAACAAGTTTTAAACTTCCTGTAAAACAACACTGATTAGAGAGGATTTGGTTTACTATGAACTTACATATCTGACATATCCTTGTTTATATTGTAGCTATTGTGCGGTCACCAACAGGCCAATAAAAACCTGTCTGGGTTCTTGTGAATAATCCCTGTTGGTGAGAATTCTAAAAAGTGAGTTCCATTCTGATTATAGAAGATAGTCTCAGACACTGAACACTTTCCACAAGAACATCAATATCGTTTTTTAGTAACGCAATCCATCATTGTTTAATATATCATTGTCTAACAATATCCATCATTGCTTAAGATATCATTGTCTAACAATATCCATCATTGTTTAAGATATCATTCTCCAACACTATCCATCATTATTTAAGATATCATTCTCCAACAATAGCCATCATTGTTTAAGATATCATTCTCCAACAATAGCCATCATTGTTTAAGATATCATTCTCCAACAGTATCCATCATTGCTTAAGATATAACTGTTAAATATATTCAATCGTTTTACTAAGATCAAACTGCTTCAAGAACGACATGTTCACCAACTCCATCAAGGTTCTACTTCTTGAGTCTGAGGAACAACATTTAAGTCGCCTGATGAAAGAATTATTTAGAAAAAGAAGTAATATCTTCTACGGAAATAGAATTTGTTAACAAGATAACTTGTTAGTTGATCCAAGCTGCTGTTTAATTCATGAAATAAAGGAAATATAAATGAAGATATAGTTCCAAGGAATATTGGCAATGTTTCATACAACTAAATCATATGATTTTTAATGTTGTAAGATTACTACCTGTATTATTTTCAAAATAAAATATGAAAGAAACGTTGTACAAACTGATCTTCAGTATACAGACCTGAACTTTTGATGAAAGAAACGTTGTACAAACAAACTGTTCTTCAGTATACAGACCTGAACTTTTGATGAAAGAAACGTTGTACAAACAAACTGTTCTTCAGTATACAGACCTGAACTTTTGATGAAAGAAACGTTGTACAAATAAACTGTTCTTCAGTATACAGACCTGAACTTTTGATGAAAGAAACGTTGTACAAACAAACTGTTCTTCAGTATACAGACCTGAACTTTTGATGAAAGAAACGTTGTACAAATAAACTGTTCTTCAGTATACAGACCTGAACTTTTGATGAAAGAAACGTTGTACAAACAAACTGTTCTTCAGTTTTATATACCTGAACTTTACATAAAAGAAACATTACACAAACAAACTGTTCTTTAATTTATAGAACTCAACTGTAGATAAGAGAAACCGTGAGGTCACTATTAATCAGTGATGACGAGAAAACCCACTTGTAGAGAAAAATATATATATCTAAAAACGGTTGGTTTGGGCTTCTCTACATAAAACAAATTTTCTCAACCCAAACAAGCCGTTTTAAATATAAATTGAGGTCATTATTGTTTAAGATAACTTTTCCAACAATAACCATAATTGTTTAAGACAACTTTTCCAACAATATCCATTATCGTTTAAGATAACTTCTTCCAACAATATCCATTATTGTTTAAGATAACTTTTCAAACAATATCAATTATTGTTTAAGACATTTTCCAGCATGATGCGACAGAAATGTTTGCTGTGTAGAGCATGAAACTGAGCCTACGCACGAATCGAGCCCTGAACTTTCCCATTACAAACTTTCAATAATAGACTACAAAAGGAAGACAACTTCTTTAACGTCCCTACATGGTGATTTTGTTAGAGAATAATAAGTGAACAGAAACAACTATTGTGGAAAACGAAACAAACAAAATAGTTACTTACCGAAGTGGCCAACAATACTAGTAAAAGTGGTAGCATTGAAACAGGTTTTCTAAGTAAATTACAATGTTCAAGATAAACTTTTTTTAAATCACTAATAAACTATTTTATATCATTGATTGTTTTGTCCGTGAGGCCATTATTCGGAATGAGAGGTTGGAGAAGTCAGTCGCATCTGGTCCGAGTATCGCTACTAATGAAGTGTTACGAGGTTTCGCAAACCTGGTCTCTAGGCGTGTTGCTATGGGGTCAGAGAGGTGGCCTACAAACAAACGGGGCAGTTAACGAATCCGTCACATGTTGCGTTCCCTTGGAACAAACTAGAAACATAAGCATCGGAATGTTTACGTTAACAACGCATCACAACCTGAGATTTGATTGGAAGAAAACTGACGTCACGTGCAGTGATGTATGATTGTTTGGCAGTGGATAGCAAGAGCAGTTGATGTAACTACGTTTACTATGGAAAACAAAATTATGACATTGTAGTCTAAAGAACTAAAGTTTTGACAAAAGAGACGTTGTACAAACAAACTGTTCTTCATTTAATAGACCGGAACTGTAGACTAAAGAAACGTTGTAAAACAAACTGTTCTTCAGTATACAGACCTGAACATTTGATGAAAGAAACGTTGTACAAACAAACTGTTCCTCTAGTTATAGAACTGAAGATTAGATAAAAGAAACGTTGTACAAACCTTCTGTTCTTTGTCTATAACTTCAACTTAAGATAAAAAAAAACGTTGTAAAGGCAAACTGTTTTTGAACTTACAGACCTGAAATTTATATAAAATAAATATTTTATAAACAAAGTGTTCGTCAGTTTATAGAACTGACCAGTTGATAAAAAACGTTGTACAAACAAACTGTTATTCAATTTATAGACCTGAACTTTAAATAAAAGACACGTTGTTGAGACAAACTGTAGTTTAGTTTATAGATCTGAACTTTATAAAAAAGAAACCTTGTACAAATCAACTATTCTTCCGTTTATATACCTGGACTTTGGAAAAAAAGAATCGTTGTACAAACAAACTGTTCTTCCGTTTATATACCTAGACTTTGGATAAAAGAATCGTTGTACAAACAAACTGTTCTTCAATTTATAGACGTAAACTTTAGATACAAGAATAGTTGGGCAAACAAACTGTTCTTCCGTTTATATACCTGGACTTTGGATAAAAGAATCGTTGTACAAACTAATTGTTCTTCAGTTTATAGACGTGAACTTTAAATACAAGAAACGTTGTACATAGAAACTGTTATTAAAATAATAGAAGTGAACATTTGATATTCTTTATTGTTCTACAACTGTAATATCAATGTTGGATATTCTTTATTGTTCTACAACTGTAATATCAATGTTAGATATTCTTTATTGTTCTACAACTGTAACATCAACGTTAGATGTTTTTTATTGTTGTAGAACAATAAAATTTCTGTTAGATATTATTTATTCTTGTATAACACTAACTTCAATGTTAGATATTTTTTTATTGTTGTATAACCGTAATACTACTGCTACATAGTTTTTTTGTTCTATTACAGCAGCATTAGTGTCCGATATTCTTTATTGTTCTATACAGTAGTGTCAGTGTTAGACATCCCATATTGTTCTATTACAGTAACATTTCTGTTACGTAATATCAATTGTTCTATAACAGCTACATTACTGTTAGATATTCTTTATTGTTCTATAACAGCAACATTTCCGTTTGATATTCTTTATTGTTCTATAACAGCAACATTTCCGTTTGATATTCTTTATAGTTCCATGAGAGTAACATGACTGTTAGGAATTCTTCATTGTTTTTTAACAGTACCATCACTGTTAGATATTCTTTATTGTTCTCTAATAGTAACATCTCTGTTAGATAATCTTTATTGCTGTACAACATTAACTTCTTTGTTAGATGTTCCTTATGCTTCTTTAACATTACTGTCAGATATGTTTACTGTTCTATAACAGTAGCATCTCTGATAGGTGTTATTTATTATTCTATAACAGTAACATTACTGTTAAATATTATTTATTTTTTATAACAGTATCATCATTGTTAGCTATTCTTTATTGTTCAATAATAGTAACATTATTGTTGGATATTCTATATTATTCTACAACAGTAACAATACAGTTATATATTCTTTATGGTTCTACAACAGCAATATCACTGTCACATAATCTTTATTGTTCTATAACAGTAACATCTCTGTTAGATATTCTTTATTGTTCTATAACACTAACATATCTGTTAGATACTTTTTATTGCTCTATAACAGTAACATCATTGTTAGATATTCTTTATTGTTCTATTTTAGTAGCATCTCTGTTAAATATTATTTATTATTCTATTACAGTAACATCACTATTATATATTCTTTTTGTCCTAGAACAGAACTTCATTGTTAGATATTCTTTATTCAGAATATCTACAACAATAACATCACTGTTAGATGTTCTTTATTGTTCTATAATAGTAACATTACTGTTGGATATTTTAACGGTTCTATAACAGTAATATTTGTGTCAGATATTCTTTATTGTTCTATAATAATAGCATTGCTGTTATATATTCTTTACTGTTCTATAACATTAACAGTACTGTTAGATATTTGTTAATTTTCTATTACAGTTAGATCAGTGTTAGATATTCTTTACTGTTCTCTAACTATGATATTACTGTTAAATATTCGTTTTTGTTCTACAAAAGTAAGATCATTGTTAAATATACTTTATTTTTCTATAACAGTGACATCATTGTTAGATATTCTTTATTGTTGAATAACAGAAACTTGATTGGCAGATATTATTTCTTCTTCTATAACAGTAACTCTTTGTAAAATATTTTTTATTGTTCTATTAGAGGAACATCTTTATTAGATATTATTTATTTTTCTATAACTGTAAAATTTTGGTTCGTCCTTTTGTATTGCTCTATAATAATACCATTAGTGTTTGATATTATTTATTGTTCTGTACAAGTGTCTTTGCTGTTAGATATTTTTTGTTGTTCTATAACAGTAAAATCACCTCAGATATCTATCAGTGATGTCGAGAAACCCACTTGTTGAGAATTTTATATGCAAAAAACGGCTCTTTTGGGCTCAGAAAACACTTCAAATAGAAGAGCGAACAACGTTTCGACCTTCTTCGGTCATCGTCAGGTTCACAAAGAAAGAGGTAACTGGCCGGAAGCTGACCACATGTTTGGAAGGGGTTGTATAACTGAGTGTCGCAATGTAGAGGGCGCAGTTTGATGTTTGAAAACACCTGACGATGACCGAAGAAGGTCGAAACGTTGTTCGCTCTTCTATTTGAAGTGTTTTCTGAGCCCAAAAGAGCCGTTTTTTGCATATAAAAAACTTCAGATATCTGTTATTGTTCTATATCAGTAACATCATTGTTAAATATTCTTTATTCTACTATAACAGTAACATCACTATTAGATATTGCTTATATTCTATAACAGTCACATTATTTTTAAATATTATTTATTGTTTTCTAACAGTAATATTACTGTTACATAATCTTTATTGTTGTACAAAAGTTACTTAATTGTTAAATATTCCTTATGATTCTATAACAGTAACATTACTCTGAGATATTTTATTGTTCTAAAACAGTAACTTCATTGAGAGATATTTATTATTGTTCGATAACAGAAAGATCTTTGTTAGATATAATTTATTGTTTCATAAAAGTAACTTCATTGTTCGATGTTCGATATTATTCTATAACAGTAATATCACTGTTAGATATTTGTTATCGTTTTATAACCTTAACATTTCTTTCAGATATTATTTATTGTTCTATAACAGTAATATCATTTTGAAATGTTCTTTATTGTTGTACAACTGTAACATCTCTGTAAGATATTCTTTTTTGTTGCACAGCAGTAATATCATTGTTAGATATTCTTTGTCGTTGTAGAACAGTAATATCTCAGTTAGATAATCTTTCTTGTTATATAATAGTGACATTAGTGGAAGATATTATTTATATTTCTATAACAGTAACATCACAATTAGATATTGTTTATTTTTTGTACAAAACTAACATCATTGTCAGATATTCTTTATTGTTCTATAACAGTAGCATCACTGTTAGATATTTATTTTCTTATAACAGTAACATCATTGTTAGGCATTCTTTATTGTTTTCTAACAGTAACATCGCTGTTAGATATTTGTTATTTTTCTATAACAGTATCATTACTGTTAGATATTTTTATTGTTCTATAACAGTAACATTAGTGTTAGATATTCATTATTGTTCTGTAACAGTAACATCATTGTTTCCCATCTGTTCCTTCCTTGAATTCTCACTCTTCATTCCACTCGTATTGTTTGTTTCTTACGTTTGTCGTTAGAGGGTGTAAACTTTGAATGGCTGAAGGGAAATGTCTTTTAATTATGTATTTCGATTCGCCTATGTCCATGGTATAATTAATTGAAATCGGTCATCTTAGTGATATGACATAAATCGAATGACAGCTTATTTTTTCTGTTTTCCGGAACAGTAATTTAGAAGAAGAAATAAGTTCAGGTATCATATAAATATAGGTTCACAACGGATGTGGAAATACAAATATTATATAATAATTTAGCTCCAACAAAACGAAGTAGCTCCAGTTTTGTATAATTTAATGATTTCAGAACTGAAACTGGCAATAGTCATTGTATAATATATAAACCAGGAAATTATTATTCTGAGATGAACAACTCGGTAATGAAAGTAGAATAAAACGTTTGGATAACTCAACAAAAGTATTAAACAGCGCTGGTAATAAAAACCAGAACCTTCTAGTACGTGACTAAGTAACTCTGTCGCCAAGACGACACACTTCTCACAAGTCACAAGGTGGGGGCGGGAATCATTGCCCTAATTTATTTTGTAAATCGATATTAGGGTCACGAAACACGAATAGTTGTTAATGAGTTGTAACGCTTTAAGCTCACTACTTTCTTGTAAAGGAAAAGAGTAATTTTCTAGTGCACTTACAGATGTCGCCTAAGTAGCTTTATATACAAACCTGGCTACAGTTAATGAAGTCTGTTTTGGTTTAGTGCGTGAGCAACAGTTGACGACACAGACTCGTAATAATGGAAAACTGTATTTATGATGTTCTCTTGCAAAGATAGAACCCTGAATTTTAGCGTTATAAGCTTACCGATTAAAGTTGTGTTTTTGTATGAACGTGTTAAAAAGAAATCTCAAAATAACGTTTGTTTTCTTCTGGACAGAGATATAAACAATCCTTACTCCAGTACTGGCAAACTGGTTCTGTTATTCATATGAAACATTCGCTGGTTTTTATATCGAATTTTAATGCATATGGATACTTTTTATGTATATGGTTACATTTCTTATATATGGTTACTTTTCATGTATATGGTTACTTTTTATGTTCTGTTTATATTTCTCCCTTTATTTAAACGAAAGTGATTTTTTTTATAATTCTTGCAATTGTTCTGTTGATTAGAAGATATAACATAAAATAACATTATACAGAGAGAAACTTGAATAACTGAAAGGACTAACTTGTCTTTTAATGTTGGTCTAATAATTAACTGAAACGTTTAAAGAATGGCGGGCTTCTTCAAGTCAATACACATGTACTAAGTGCATAAGGCTTTTTAACCCTAACAAATACACAGTTAAGTAGTTTAGCTGGAGACAACCTCTTAAATATTAATGAAAAACCAACTTTGAATCTTGCATTTGTAATGTAAGAACATTTAAAGTTTTTAACGCTCTCTAAACCATTTGAGAATTAATACTTTGATCGTTATTTAAAAGCTTTGTTGATTGTTTGTTTTTCTGAATTTCGCGTAAAGCTACTCAAGGGCTATCTGCGCTAGCCCTCAATAATTTAGCAGTGTAAGACTAGAGGGAAGGCAGCTAGTCATAACCACCCACCGCCAACTCTTGGGCTACTCTTTTTACCAACGAATGGTAGAAATGACCGTAAAATTATAACGCCACAACGGCTGAAAGGGCGAACATGTTTTGTGCGATCGAGATTCGAACCCGCGACCCTCAGATTACGAGTCGAACGCCTTAACCCACCTGGCCGTGCTGGGCCTTGCTTTGTTGATCACGATTCCAGCTGAAAATGGAAACATTTCCATTTGAATACTTCATTAACTGGAAAATACATTATAAAATCAAACTAACGTAAGGATTTAGTTTGGGAAATATAATGTGGCATAGTTTTTGGGCCATAAGTCTATGTTAAACACAAAACTAATCAATGTGTGTAGTTTATGGACCACAAGTTCGCATGGAAACACAGTCTTTAGTGTTCCAAATTTGTGAACAGCAAGAGAAATGATCGGAAAGAATAATTCGATTATTTCTTCTTTTCTCGACTGACCAAGCCTTTAAATGTTTCTAATATTAATTATTTTTTCTTTCACTCTGTCATAAATACACAAAACCTTTCCAAGTCATGGATACATCCTTGAAATTAGAAAGTTCAGCAGAAAACTATTAAAAGCTTAACAGTATATAAACTTGATTTTAATACATTATTTATTTTGTTTAATTAGTAGCCATAGCAACGACAATAAACTCACACCAGTCACTAAAGGTACAGGAGTGACTACACAGATCCATGTCATAATCTCACTCCAGTCACAGGAGTGACTGGCAGCTAATGTACAGTAGCTAATGACATAACCTAGTTTAGGTTTATTGAAGGGTCTAATCTCACTCCTTGAATAACATCCATAAAAATATATATACAAAATCATGTCATTAAAATGTATTATTTTTTTCCAGGGAGGCATGAATTCCTGGTATAACTTGTTAGGGAATCATGGAATTCTCTGGTATAATCTATTAGGGAAACGTGAATCTCTTGCGTAACTTAATATGGAACCATGGATCTCTGTTATAACCAATTAGAGAAGCATGGATCTGTGATATACCCGATTAGGAAAGCATGTATCTGTGGTAAAACCTATTAGGGAAGCATGTATATCTGGTATAATCTATTAGAGAGGTATGGATCTCAGGTAAAACCTACTAGGGAATAATGGATATCTGGTATAACCCATTAAAAATATGAATCTCTGGTATAACCTATTAGGGAAACGTGGATCTATGGTATAACCTATTACAGAAATATGTATCTGTGGAATAACCTATTGGGGAAGCATGGATCTCTGGTATACCCTATTAGGGAATCATGAATCTCTGTTATAATCCATTAGAGAGGCATGGATCTCTCGTATATCCTATTAAGGAAGCATGAATCTTTGGTATAATCTATTAGGGAAGCATGGATCTCTGGTATAACCTATTAGAAAAAATGGATCTCTGGTATAATTCATTAGGGAGGCATAGATCTCTGGTATAACCTATTAGGGAATCATGAATCTCTGTTATAATCCATTAGAGAGGCATGGATCTCTCGTATATCCTATTAAGGAAGCATGAATCTTTGGTATAATCTATTAGGGAAGCACGGATCTCTGGTATAACCTATTAGAAAAAAATGGGTCTCTGGTATAATTCATTAGGGAGGCATAGATCTCTGTTATAATCTATTAGAGAGGCATGGATCTTTCTTATAACCTATTAAAGAAGCATGGATCTTTGGTATAACCTATAAGGAAAGAATGGATCTCTGGTATAACCTCTTAAGGAAGCGTGGATCCCTGGTATAACCAATCAGGGAAGCATGGATCTTTGGTATAACATATTAGAAAAGCATGTATTTGTGAAATAACCGATAAGGGAACCATGGATCACTGGTATAACCTATAAGAGAAGCGTAAATCCCTGGTATAACAAAATAGGGAAACGTGGATCTCTGGTATAACCTATTAGGGAAGCATGAATCTCTGGTATAATCCATTAGGGAAGCATAGATCTCTGGTTTAACCTATTAGGAAAGCATGTATCTTTGGTATAACCTATAAGGAAAACATTTATCTCTTGTATAACCCATCAGGGAAGCATGGATTTCTGATATAACGTATTAGGGAAGCATGGATCTCTGTTATAATCTATTAAAGAGGCATGGATCTCTCGTATATCCTATTAAGTAAGCATAGGTCTTTGGTATAATCTATTAAGAAAGCATGAATCTCTGGTATAATTTTTTATAGAAGCGTGGATCTCTGGTATAACCTATTAGGGAAGCATTAATTTTGGATACAACCTATAAGGGAAGCAAGGATCTCTGTTATAACCTATTAGGGAAGCATGGATATCTGGTATAACCTTTTAGGGAAGCATGGATCTCTGGTATAACCTATTAGGGGAGCATGGATCTCTGGTATAACTTATTAGGGAAGCATGGATCTCTGGTATAACCTATTAGGGAAACATGGATCTCTGGTATAACCTATTAGGGAAGCGTGGATCTTTGACTAAGTAAACCTTCGCCAAATATTTAATTTTTTCACACCGTCATCTCTTCTTTTTTTTTTTGTCTATGCACATCTTAGACAACTCTAAGGGTCTAATCTCACTCCTTGAATAACATCCATAAAAATATATATATGACAAAGTACATATTTTTTCATTTTAATAAAATAAAACGATAGGATATCAAGGATATAAATTTTAAGATAATTAAGTAAGTAGCTATTTGATTATTATTGTGTTGGTAAAATTGGAATCTTGACGTAAAATGGACGTTGAACGTACTTGCTACATTTTTTGCCCGAAGGCATCGCTTTAAGTCATTAGGTATTTGTTTCCGCTCCTATGTCACATTTTTTCTGGTTTTTTTGGAAGAAACTGAGTTCGGCACGCTCTGAGACGCCGCACTGCAGGTTTATTGAGTCACTCAAACACGCCCAGGGCACGCTATGAAACACGCTATTTCTTTGTAACGTCCGTCGTTAAGGGTCACGAAATCGGTGCAGGTTAAAACAACATTGGACGAAGAGAATTCGCGCAGAACTTGCGTTCAGAGCTTGCTATACATATATCTTTTTGTTTGGGCTTATTGATTATAGGAAAACGGTTTAATGAGCTAATAAATCACATACGTTCCATTTAGTTTTAGTTTTTTTTTTCTAACAAAGTAGCAGTCATAGTGAGTACATCAAAACATTGGTCAACTTTTGTTTCACAATGTCTGTTTCAGTAATGGTTAATAATACGTGTTTAACGGCCCCTCTTTCTTTAACTAGTTATCACACATGTACTGTATTCATAATAATTTCTATAACTAATTGGTTTGGATTTATTTCATATGTATTATTATATTCTATGCATTAGTATATTTTATGTATTATTCTACTAATAAACTATTCATGCTTGCAGATTATATCTTGCTTGTAAATTCTCTGTTCCTATGTGTCATATCTTCCTGGTAAATTTTCTGTTCCTATGTGTCATATCTTGCTAATAAATTATCTGTTCCTGTGTGTCATATCTTCCTGGTAAATTATCTGTTCCTGTGTGTCATATCTTCCTGGTAAATTATCTGTTCCTGTGTGTCATATCTTGTTCGTAAATTCTCTGTTCCTATGTGTCATATCTTCCAGGTAAATTATCTGTTCCTGTGTGTCATATCTTCCTGGTAAATTCTCTGTTCCTGTGTGTCATATCTTCCTGGTAAATTCTCTGTTCCTGTGTGTCATATCTTCCTGGTAAATTCTCTGTTCCTGTGTGTCATATCTTGCAAATAAATTATCTGTTCTTCTGTGTCATATCTTCATGGCAAGTTATCTGTTCCTGTGTGTCATATCTTCCTGGTAAATTCTCTGTTCCTGTGTATCATATCTTCCTGGTAAATTCTCTGTTCCTGTGTGTCATAGTTGCTAATAAATTCTCTGTTCCTGTGTGTCATATCTTCCTGGTAAATTATCTGTTCCTGTGTGTCATATCTTGCTAATAAATTCTCTGTTCCTGTGTGTCATATCTTTCTGGTAAATTATCTGTTCCTGTGTATCATATCTTCCTGGTAAATTCTCTGTTCCTATGTGTCATATCTTCCTGGTAAATTATCTGTTCCTCTGTGTCATATCTTCCTGGTAAATTATCTGTTCCTCTGTGTCATATCTTGCTAATAAATTATCTGTTCCTCTGTGTCATATCTTCCTGGTAAACTCTTTTCCTGGCAAAATATTCCTGTAGATTATATTTGCAGTGAATGATTGTGCAGTAATGGAACGCGTACATACGGACTCACATTTCATCACGTTGGCCATTAAGACACTCTGAGCCTTCGATCATAAAGACATATTAGTAGATGCTGTCTTCTACAAACGGTATCGTTTTAAAATTAGGGACGTATACCTGCATGTTCACCGCTTTTGATACACACAAACAAAACATCGTTAGCCGTTTTCAGAAATTTACGAGAAAATGTAAAAAAAAAAAAGATTAAATTTACTTTTATAACCATCCCGTACAAAATGACAAACAAGTTTCAACCACCCCGTACAAAATGACAAACAGGTTGTTTTTCTCCGGTTTATGGTATTATAGACAAACAATACCAAAAACTGAAGCCATAACTCAGACACGTCAGACTACATGTATATAGTGTATTCACACCGTGGACTTTACAAACTAAACTCTCACAAACATGAGAGATATGGTAACCGTTTGTTTGTTATGTTACTAAACTAAAACCCTTGCATACACTGACAAATAACAAATCCAAGTTATAGTAACATATCGTGGTTTTCTTGTGTGTGTGTTTTTTGGAAATTCAAGCAAAGATACTCAATGGCTATCTGCGCTAGTCATCCCTTATTTAGCAGAGTAAGACTAGAAGAAAGGCAGCTAGTCATCATCACCCACCGCCAACTCTTAGGCTACTTTTTTACCAACAAATAGTGGGACTAACCATAAATTTATAACGCCTCCCCGGCTGAAAGGGCAAGCATGTTTTTTGCGACGGGGATTCGAACCCGCGACCCTCAGAGTACGAGTCGAATGCCATAACCTACCTGGCCGTGCCGGGCCTACGTGGTTTCTTCCAAATAAACATCAACGCGAGCTGATAATCCTTCGGCTCCTTTGTAAGCTAATTAAATACACTGCTACAGCAATGAGCCTCGTTACGATGGAAACATGGGTTTGTTTTACGTTACCTAGACAACAAATTTACGAAATAATATTTCTTTCGGGGACAGTTATTTCTGTGCTGCACTGATTTAAATTATGTATGACACCAATCTCTCATTGTTCGCCTTAGGCCAATCAACGTTTTGATTTGAGTATCACGCCCATAGTATTTCGTCATATGTCAATCAAATATTGACGTCATTACTATAGATCCTACAGTGGCAGAATCAACAAATATCGTTCGCGAGTTCAGGAACGTAAAAAGCTGATACGTTTAATAACAATCACGTGCAAGATTATTCTTTATATTAGTTTAAGAAATATGCCAACTCTTTTATTCTAAGGGTTGGGAAAAACTATTTTATTCTAACCACTATTATACGAAACATTCATTCCACATATCACGTAAAATTTAACAACCCACTTTTAATATATAAAGTCTGAGATGATAGAACTGTATTTTACTGGGATTTTTTTTACCGTATTAACATCAATGTTTATTAAAGACAATCACGGAGTGTACAACATTTCGTTCACAATTTCGCATGTGTAAATAAATATATAAATTTGACCATCGTGAACGATGCTAGAACTGATACAAGAGCTTTATCCCGATCGAACTCGTGACCCCCTCGTGGACACAGCACAGAGTCAGATGTGACTCTGCTATAAGAAAACACACATACACCAATAGAACTCGTACCAAATAAGGAAGTATTTATTATTCTGATATAATATAACTCTAAATTATTCAGGGTCAGGGGCTCCTTACATATATATCTGTTTGTAGGTATAATACTCTTTAGAGGTATAACAGTTTATAACTATTATATCTGTAACCTGACAAAAATATACTAATATTGGTAGTATTTCCTCCTTCATATAACAAAAAAATTTTCGTTAAAGCTTCGGTTTACATTTTACTGTGCTTTGGTAAGCTGCAGGGCCGAATTCATACATACTGTATGGTTACCATATATAAAACAATAACGGCTGTACCAGAACCTTAGAATCTCTGACTTGGCCGATTGACTTGTCTCGTACCAGATCATGTTTAGATTTAATATAACTTGTACCAGATGATGTCTATGTTTAATATAACTTGTACCAAGTGATGTTTAGGTTAAATATACCTAACACCAGACGACGTTAGGTTCAAGATACCTAGTACCAGATGATGTCTAGGTTCAAGATACCTAGTACCAGGTGATGTTCAGATTCAAGATACCTAGTACCAGGTGATATTCAGGTTCAAGTTACCTAGTACTAGGTGATGTCCAGGTTCAAGATACCTAGTGCCAACTGATGTTCAGGTTCAAGATACCTAGTACCAGGTGATGTCCAGGTTCAAGATACCTAGTAACAGGTGATATTCAGGTTCAAGATATCTAGTGCCAACTAATGTTTAGGTTCAATATACCTAGTACCAGGTGATTCTCAGGTTCAAGATACCTAGTACCAGGTGATGTCCAGGTTCAAGATACCTAGTACCAGATGATGTTCAGATTCAAGATACCTAGTGCCAACTGATGTTCAGGTTCAAGATACCTAGTACCAGGTGATGTTCAGGTTCAAGATACCTAGTAAAACGTGATATTCAAGTTCAAGATATCTAGTGCCAACTGATGTTTAGGTTCAAGATACATAGCACCAGGTGATATTCACGTTCAAGATACCTAGTACCAGGTGATGTCCAGGTTCAAGATACCTAGTACCAGGTGATGTTCAGGTTCAAGATACCTAGTGCCAACTGATGTTCAGGTTCAAGATACCTAGTACCAGGTGATGTTCAGGTTCAAGATACCTAGTGCCAACTGATGTCCAGGTTCAAGATACCTAGTACCAGGTGATGTCCAGGTTCAAGATACCTAGTACCAGGTGATGTCCAGGTTCAAGATACTTAGTGCCAACTGATGTTCAGGTTCAAGATACCTAGTGCCAACTAATGTTCAGGTTCAAGATACCTAGTACCAGGTGATGTTCAGGTTCAAGATACCTAGTGCCAACTGATGTCAAGGTTCAAGATACCTAGTACCAGGTGATGTTCAGGTTCAAAATTCCTAGTGCCAACTGATGTTCAGGTTCAAGATACCTAGTACCGGGTTATGTTCAGGTTCAAGATACTTAGTGCCAACTGATGTCCAGGTTCAAGATACCTACTACCAGTTGATGTCCAGGTTCAAGATACCTAGTACCAGGTGATGTCCAGGTTCAAGATACTTAGTGCCAACTGATGTTCAGGTTCAAGATACCTAGTGCCAACTGATGTTCAGATTCAAGATACCTAGTGCCAACTGATGTCAAGGTTCAAGATACCTAGTACCAGGTGATGTCAAAGTTCAAGATACCTACTACGAGGTGATATCCAGGTTCAAGATACCTAGTGCCAACTGATATTCAGGTTCAAGATACCTAATACCAGGTGATGTCCAGGTTCAAGATACCTAGTACCAGGTGATGTCCAGGTTCAAGATACCTAGTACCAATGATATTCAGGTTCAAGATACTTAGTACAAGGTGATGTCCAGGTTCAAGATACCTAGTAACAGGTGATGTCCAGGTTCAAGATACCTAGTACCAGGTGATGTTCAGGTTCAAGATACCTAGTACCAGGTGATATTCAGGTTCAAGTTACCTAGTACTAGGTGATGTCCAGGTTCAAGATACCTAGTGCCAACTGATGTTCAGGTTCAAGATACCTAGTACCAGGTGATGTCACGGTTCAAGATACCTAGTACCAGGTGATGTCCAGGTTCAAAATACCTAGTACCAGGTGATGTCCAGGTTCAAGATACCTAGTGCCAACTGATGTTCAGGTTCAAGATACCTAGTACCAGGTGATGTTCATGTTCAAGATACCTAATACCAGGTGATGTTCGGGTTCAAGATACCTAATACCAAGTGATATCCTGGTTCAAGATACCTAGTACCAGGTGATGTTCAGATTCAAGATACCTAGTACCAGGTGATATTCAGGTTCAAGAAACCTAGTACCAAGTGATGTTCAGGTTCAAAATACCTAGTACCAGGTGATGTTCAGGTTCAAGATACCTGGTACCAGATGATGTTCAGGTTCAAGATACCTAGTGCCAACTGATGTTTAGGTTCAAGATACCTAGTAAGAGGTGATATTCAGGTTCAAGATATCTAATACCAGGTGATGTTCAGGTTCAAGATACCTAGTACCAAATGATGTCCTGGTTCAAGATACCTACTACCAGGTGATGTTCGGGTTCAAGATACCTAGTACCAGATGATGTTCAGGTTCAAGATACCTAATACCAGGTGATGTTCTGGTTCACGATACCTAGTGCCAACTGATGTTTAGGTTCAATATACCTAGTACCAGGTGATATTCAGGTTCAAGATACCTAGCACCAGGTGATATTCAGGATCAAAATACCTAGTACCAGGTGATGTTCAGGTTCAAGATACCTGGTACCAGATGATGTTCAGGTTCAAGATACCTAGTGCCAACTGATGTTTAGGTTCAAGATACCTAGTACCAGGTGATATTCAGGTTCAAGATACCTAGTACCAGGTGATGTCCAGGTTCAAGATACCTAATACAAGGTGATGTCCAGGTTCAAGATATCTAATACCAGGTGATGTTCAGGTTCAAGATACCTAGTACCAGGTGATGTCCTGGTTCAAGATACCTAGTACCAGGTGATGTCCTGGTTCAAGATACCTACTACCAGGTGATGTTCGGGTTCAAGATACCTAGTACCAGATGATGTTCAGGTTCAAAATACCTAGTGCCTACTGATGTTCAGGTTCAAGATACCTAGTACCAGATGATGTTCAGATTCAAGATATTTAATACAAGTTGATGTTCTGGTTCACGATACCTAGTGCCAACTGATGTTTAGGTTCAAGATACCTAGTACCAGGTGATATTCAGGTTCAAGAAACCTAGTACCAGGTGATGTTCAGGTTCAAAATACCTAGTACCAGGTGATGTTCAGGTTCAAGATACCTGGTACCAGATGATGTTCAGGTTCAAAATACCTAGTGCCAACTGATGTTTAGGTTCAAGATACCTAGTACCAGGTGATATTCAGGTTCAAGATATCAAATACCAGGTGATGTTCAGGTTCAAGATACCTAGTACCAAATGATGTCCTGGTTCAAGATACCTACTACCAGGTGATGTTCGGGTTCAAGATACCTAGTGCCAGGTGATGTCCTGGTTCAAGATACCTAATACCCGAAATTGTTCAGGTTCAAGATACCTAGTACCAGGTGATATTCAGGTTCAAGATACTTAGTACCAGATGATGTTCAGGTTCAAAATACCTAGTGCCAACTCATGTTCAGGTTCAAGATACCTAGTACCAGGTTATGTCCAGGTTCAAGATACCTAGTACCAAATGATATTCACGTTCAAGATACCTAGTACCAGGTGATGTCCAGGTTCAAGATACCTAGTACCAGGTGATGTCCAGGTTCAACATACCTACTGCCAACTGATGTTCAGGTTCAAGATACCTAGTACCAGGGGATATTCAGGTTCAAGATACCAAGTACCAGGTGATGTCCAGGTTCAAGATAGCAAGTACCAAGTGATGTCCAGGTTCAAGATACCTAGTGCCAACTGATGTTCGGGTTCAAGATACCTAGTACAAGGTGATGTTCAGGTTAAAGATAACTAGTACCAGGTGATGTTCAGGTTCAAGATACCTAGTACCAGGTGATGTCAAGGTTCAAGATACCTAGTGCCAAATGATGTCCAGTTTCAAGATACCTAGTACCAGGTGATATTCAAATTCAAGATACATAGTACCAGGTGATGTCCAGGTTCAAGATACCTAATACCAGGTGATGTTCAGGTTCAAGATACCTAGTACCAGGTGATGTCCAGGTTCAAGATACCTAGTACCAGGTGATGTTCAGGTTCAATATACCTACTACCAGGTGATGCCCAGGTTCAAGACACCTAGTACTAGGTGATGTTCGGGTTCAAGATACCTAGTACCAGGTGATGTCCAGGTTCAAGATACCTAATACCAGGTGATGTTCGAATTCAAGATACCTAATACCAAGTGATGTCCTGGTTCAAGATACCTAGTACCAGGTGATATTCAGGTTCAAGATACCTAGTACCAGATGATCTTCAGGTTCAAGATACCTAGTGCCAACAGATGTTCAGGTTTAAAATACCTAGTACCAGGTGATGTCCAGATTCAAAAAACCTAGTACCAGGTGATATTCACGTTCAAGATAACTAGTTCAAGGTGATGTCCAGGTTCAAGATACCTAGTGCCAACTGATGTTCAGGTTCAACATACCTAGTACCAGGTGATATTCAGGTTGAAGATACCTAGCACCAGGTGATGTCCAGGTTCAAGATACCTAGTACCAGAAGATGTCCAGGTTCAAGATAACTAGTGCAAACTGATGTTCAGGTTCAAGATACCTTGTACCACGTGATGTCCAGTTTCAAGATACCTAGTACCAGATGATGTTAAGGTTCAAGATACCTAGTACCAGGTGATGTTTAGGTTCAAGATACATAGTACCAGGTGATGTCCTGGTTCAAGATACCTAATACCAGGTGATGTTCGGGTTCAAGGTACCTAGTACCAGGTGATGTCGAGGTTCAAGATTCCTAATACCAGGTGATGTTGAGGTTCAAGATACCTAGTGCCAGGTGATGTCCTGGTTCAAGCTACCTAATACCAGGTGATGTCCAGGTTCAAGATGCCTAGTACCAGGTGATGTTCAAATTCAAAATACCTAGTACCCGGTGATATTCAGGTTCGAGATACCAAGTACCAGATGATGTTCAGGTTCAAGATACCTAATGCCAACTGATGTTCAGGTTCAAGATACCTAGTGCCAACTGATGTTCAGGTTCAAGATACCTAATACCAGGTGATGTTCAGGTTCAAGATACCTAGTACCAGGTGATGTTAAGGTTCAAGATACCTAGTACCAGGTGATGTCCAGGTTCAAGATACCTAGTAACAGGTGATATTCACGTTCAAGATACCTAGTACCAGGTGATGTCCAGGTTCAAGATACCTAATACCAGATGATGTTCAGGTTCAAGATACCTAGTACCAGGTGATATTCAGATTCAAGATACCTAGTACCAGGTGATACCCAGGTTCAAGATACCTAGTACCAGGTGATGTTCAGGTTTAAGATACCTACTACCAGGTGATTCCCAGGTTTAAGATACCTAGTACCAGGTGATGTCCAGGTTTAAGATACCTACTACCAGGTGATGTCCAGGTTCAACATACCTAGTACCAGGGGATTTTGAGATTCAAAATACCTAGTACCAGGTGATGTCCAGGTTCAAGATACCTAGTACCAGGTGATGTTAAGGTTCAAGATACCTAGTACCAGGTGATGTCCAGGTTCAAGATACCTAGTAACAGGTGATATTCACGTTCAAGATACCTAGTACCAGGTGATGTCCAGGTTGAAGATACCTAGTACCAGGTGATGTCCAGGTTCAAGATACCAAGTACCAGGTGATATTCAGGTTCAAAATACCTAGTACCAAATGATGTTCAGGTTCAAGATACCTAGTACCAGGTGATGTCCAGGTTCAAGATACCTAGTACCAGGTGATATTCAGGTTCAAGATACGTAGTACCAGGTGATGTCCAGGTTCAAGATACCTAGTACCAGGTGATGTTCAGGTTCAAGATACCTAGTACCAGGTGATATTCAGGTTCAAGATTCCTAGTACCAGGTCATGTCCAGGTTCAAGATACCTAGTACCAGGTGATGTGCAGGTTCAAGTTACCTAGTACCAGGTGATGTTCAGGTTCAAAATTCCTAGTGCCAACTGATGTTCAGGTTCAAGATACCTAGTACCGGGTTATGTCCATGTTCAAGATACCTAGTACCAGATGATGTTTAGGTTCAAGATATCTAGTGCCAACTGATGTTCAGGTTCAAGATACCTAGTACCAGGTGATGTCCAGGTTCAAGATACCTAGTACCAGGTGATGTCCAGGTTTAAGAAACCTAGTACCAGGTGATTTCCAGGTTCAAGATACCTAGTACCAGATGATGTTCAGGTTTAAAATACCTAGTACCAGGTGATGTCCAGGTTCAAGATACCTAGTACCAAATGATGTTACGGTTCAAGGTACCTAGTACCTGGTGATGTCCAGGTTCAAGATACCTAGTACCAGGTGATGTCCAGGTTCAAGATACCTAGTACCAGGTGATGTCCAGGTTCAAGATACCTAGTACCAGGTGATATTCAGGTTCAAGTTTCCTAGTACCAGGTGATGTGCAGGTTCAAGATACCTAGTACCAGGTGATGTCCAGGTTCATGATACCTAGTACCAGGTGATGTCCAGGTTCAAGATACCTAGTGCCAACTGATTTTCAGGTTCATGATACCTAGTATCAGGTGATATTCACGTTTAAGATACCTAGTACCAGGTGATGTCCAGGTTGAAGATACCTAGTACCAGGTGATGTCCAGGTTCAAGATACCAAGTACCAGGTGATATTCAGGTTCAAAATACCTAGTACCAAATGATGTTCAGGTTCAAGATACCTAGTACCAGGTGATGTCCAGGTTGAAGATACCTAGTACCAGGTGATATTCAGGTTCAAGATACGTAGTACCAGGTGATGTCCAGGTTCAAGATACCTAGTACCAGGTGATGTTCAGGTTCAAGATACCTAGTACCAGGTGAGTTCAAGGTTCAAGATACCTAGTACCAGGTGATATTCAGGTTCAAGATTCCTAGTACCAGGTCATGTCCAGGTTCAAGATACCTAGTACCAGGTGATGTGCAGGTTCAAGTTACCTAGTACCAGGTGATGTTCAGGTTCAAAATTCCTAGTGCCAACTGATGTTCAGGTTCAAGATACCTAGTACCGGGTTATGTCCATGTTCAAGATACCTAGTACCAGATGATGTTTAGGTTCAAGATATCTAGTGCCAACTGATGTTCAGGTTCAAGATATCTAGTGCCAACTGATGTTCAGGTTCAAGATACCTAGTACCAGGTGATGTCCAGGTTCAAGATACCTAGTACCAGGTGATGTCCAGGTTTAAGAAACCTAGTACCAGGTGATTTCCAGGTTCAAGATACCTAGTACCAGATGATGTTCAGGTTTAAAATACCTAGTACCAGGTGATGTCCAGGTTCAAGATACCTAGTACCAAATGATGTTACGGTTCAAGATACCTAGTACCTGGTGATGTCCAGGTTCAAGATACCTAGTACCAGGTGATGTCCAGGTTCAAGATACCTAGTACCAGGTGATATTCAGGTTCAAGATACCTAGTACCAGGTGATGTCCAGGTTCAAGATACCTAGTACCAGGTGATGTCCAGGTTCAAGATACTTAGTACCAGGTGAGTTCCAGGTTCAAGATACCTAGTACCAGGTGATATTCAGGTTCAAGATACCTAGTACCAGGTCATGTCCAGGTTCAAGATACCTAGTACCAGGTGATATTCAGGTTCAAGATACCTAGTACCAGGTGATGTCCAGGTTCAAGATACCTAGTACCAGGTGATTTCCAGGTTCAAGATATCTAGTGCCAACTGATGTTCAGGTTCAAGATATCTAGTACCAGGTGATGTCCAGGTTCAAAATACCTAGTACCAGATGATGTTCAGGTTCAAGATACCTAGTACCAGTTGATTTTTAGGTTCAAGATACCTAGTACCAGGTGATGTCGAGGTTCAAGATACCTAGTACCAGGTGATGTTCAGGTTCAAGATACCTAGTACCATATGGTGTTCAGGTTCAAGATACCTAGTGCCAACTGATGTTCAAGTTCAAGATACCTAGTACCAGGTGATGTCCAGGTTCAAGATACCTAGTACCAGGTGATATTCATGTTCAAGATACAAAGTACCAGGTGATGTTCAGGTTCACGATACCTAGTGCCAACTGATGTTTAGGTTCAAAATACCTAGTACCAGGTGATATTCAGTTTCAAGATACCTAATTCCAGGTGATGTTCGGGTTCAAGATACCTAGTACCAGATGATGTTCAGGTTCAAGATAACTAATAACAGGTGATGTTCTGGTTCACGATACCTAGTGCCAACTGATGTTTAGGTTCAAGATACCTAGTACCAGGTGATATTCAAGTTCAAGATACCTAGTACCAGGTGATATTCAGGATCAAAATACCTAATACCAGGTGATGTTCAGGTTCAAGATACCTGGTACCAGATGATGTTCAGGTTCAAGATACCTAGTGCCAACTGATGTCCAGGTTCAAAATACCTAGTACCAGGTGATATTCAGGTTGAAGTTACCTAGTACCAGGTGATGTGCAGGTTCAAGATACCTAGTACCAGGTGATATCCAGGTTCAAGATACCTAGTACCAGATGATGTTCAGGTTCAAGATACCTAGTACCAGGTTATGTCCAGGTTCATGATACCTAGTACCAGGTGATGTCCAGGTTCAAGATACCTAGTGCCAACTGATTTTCAGGTTCATGATACCTAGTACCAGGTGATATTCACGTTTAAGATACCTAGTACCAGGTGATGTCCAGGTTGAAGATACCTAGTACCAGGTGATGTCCAGGTTCAGGATACCAAGTACCAGGTGATATTCAGGTTCAAAATACCTAGTACCAAATGATGTTCAGGTTCAAGATACCTAGTACCAGGTGATGTCCAGGTTGAAGATACCTAGTACCAGGTGATATTCAGGTTCAAGATACGTAGTACCAGGTGATGTCCAGGTTCAAGATACCTAGTACCAGGTGATGTTCAGGTTCAAAATACCTAGTACCAGGTGAGTTCAAGGTTCAAGATACCTAGTACCAGGTGATATTCAGGTTCAAGATTCCTAGTACCAGGTCATGTCCAGGTTCAAGATACCTAGTACCAGGTGATGTGCAGGTTCAAGTTACCTAGTACCAGGTGATGTTCAGGTTCAAAATTCCTAGTGCCAACTGATGTTCAGGTTCAAGATACCTAGTACCGGGTTATGTCCATGTTCAAGATACCTAGTACCAGGTGATATTCAGGATCAAAATACCTAATACCAGGTGATGTTCAGGTTCAAGATACCTGGTACCAGATGATGTTCAGGTTCAAGATACCTAGTGCCAACTGATGTCCAGGTTCAAAATACCTAGTACCAGGTGATATTCAGGTTGAAGTTACCTAGTACCAGGTGATGTGCAGGTTCAAGATACCTAGTACCAGGTGATATCCAGGTTCAAGATACCTAGTACCAGATGATGTTCAGGTTCAAGATACCTAGTACCAGGTTATGTCCAGGTTCATGATACCTAGTACCAGGTGATGTCCAGGTTCAAGATACCTAGTGCCAACTGATTTTCAGGTTCATGATACCTAGTACCAGGTGATATTCACGTTTAAGATACCTAGTACCAGGTGATGTCCAGGTTGAAGATACCTAGTACCAGGTGATGTCCAGGTTCAGGATACCAAGTACCAGGTGTATTCAGGTTCAAAATACCTAGTACCAAATGATGTTCAGGTTCAAGACACCTAGTACCAGGTGATGTCCAGGTTGAAGATACCTAGTACCAGGTGATATTCAGGTTCAAGATACGTAGTACCAGGTGATGTCCAGGTTCAAGATACCTAGTACCAGGTGATGTTCAGGTTCAAAATACCTAGTACCAGGTGAGTTCAAGGTTCAAGATACCTAGTACCAGGTGATATTCAGGTTCAAGATTCCTAGTACCAGGTCATGTCCAGGTTCAAGATACCTAGTACCAGGTGATGTGCAGGTTCAAGTTACCTAGTACCAGGTGATGTTCAGGTTCAAAATTCCTAGTGCCAACTGATGTTCAGGTTCAAGATACCTAGTACCGGGTTATGTCCATGTTCAAGATACCTAGTACCAGATGATGTTCAGGTTCAAGATATCTAGTGCCAACTGATGTTCAGGTTCAAGATACCTAGTACCAGGTGCTGTCCAGGTTCAAGATACCTAGTACCAGGTGATGTCCAGGTTTAAGAAACCTAGTACCAGGTGATTTCCAGGTTCAAGATACCTAGTACCAGGTGATATTCAGGTTCAAGATACCTAGTACCAGGTGATGTCCAGGTTCAAGATACCTAGTACCAGGTGATTTCCAGGTTCAAGATATCTAGTGCCAACTGATGTTCAGGTTCAAGATATCTAGTACCAGGTGATGTCCAGGTTCAAAATACCTAGTACCAGATGATGTTCAGGTTCAAGATACCTAGTACCAGTTGATGTCCAGGTTTAAGATACCTAGTAGCAGGCGATGTCCAGGTTCAAGATACCTAGTACCAGGTGATGTTCAGGTTCAAGATACCTAGTACCAGATGGTGTTCAGGTTCAAGATACCTAGTGCCAACTGATGTTCAAGTTCAAGATACCTAGTACCAGGTGATGTCCAGGTTCAAGATACCTAGTACCAGGTGATATTCATGTTCAAGATACAAAGTACCAGGTGATGTCCAGGTTCAAGGTACCTAGAAGCAGGTGATATTCAGGTTCAAGATACCTAGTACCAGGTGATGTCCAGGTTCAAGATACCTAGTATCAGGTGATGTTCAGGTTCAAGATTCCTAGTATTAGGTGACTATCAGGTTCAAGATACCTAGTACCAGGTGATGTCCAGGTTCAAGATACCTAGTACCAGGTGATGTTCAGGTTCAAGATACCTAGTACCAGGTGATGTCCAGGTTCAAGATACCTAGTACCAGGTGATGTCCAGGTTTAAGATACCTAGTAGCAGGTGATGTTCAGGTTCAAGATACCTAGTACCAGGTGATGTCCAGGTTCAAGATACCTAGTGCCAACTGATGTTCAGGTTCAAGGTACTTAGTACTAGGTGATGTCCAGGTTCAAGATACCTAGTGCCAACTGATGTTCAGGTTCAAGATACCTAGTACCAGATGATGTCCAGGTTCAAGATACCTAGTACCAGGTGATGTACAGGTTGAAGATACCTTGTACCAGGTGATGTTCAGGTTCAAGATAACTTGTACCAGGTGATGTTTAGGTTCAAGATACCTAGTACCAGGTTATGTTCAGGTTCAAGATACCTAGTACCAGGTGATATTCAGTTTCAAGATACTTTGTATTAGCCTGTTTGTGAGTTATTCATGCTATATATACAGTACACATCGTTAATTATATTGCTATTTTAGGATCTATACGTCTTTTGGAAACTAATGTTAAAAATATATTTCTAAGAAACATTGTTGTCTGATTTATTTTAGTAAAAAGTATTAATATACATACCTGCCGTCCTCCGATACATTTTCATTTCAAGTGGGTTTCTCGTCATCACGAGAAACTAATGTTAACTGATAAATGTGTTCTGAAAATATTTTGAAGTCAACATGTGCTAAATATGTTATAACGGCTGTTGGATTTCATATCAACTTTTAAATCATCAATGCTTGTCTGTTTCTCTCATTTTCTAGTTGTTTGGGTATATATATTTGTATACCCGGGAGGGCCAGGTACACTAGACCTCTTCTTCCTTCCCTTACCTAGTTGGAATGAACTGATTAATACATTTAGAGTAAATACAAAATGGCTAAAGTAATATCATAACTTTAAATCTGGTCCTTTTCAGGACAATGTCCATTTATATTGTTCTTTCATTCTTTTAAATAAGTCTAGAACGTAGGTGGTTTGTTTTATTTTAGCACTAGTTTTATTATTATATATTTTTAATTTATTTTATTATATTTTTAATTTTTTAACTTGATTTTAGCTTAAAGATCTAATGTACAAGTTTAACGGGGAGAGGTGTTTTGGTCTCTCTTTATCATATATGCCATATTGTCTAGTTCGCATAACAGCTCATTTTATCACCAATTTTTATCAAAATATTTTATTGTACTGTCCAGAAGACTATCTGGTGTTGTTTGTGTATTTGCGCATGAACACTGAGGAAGTTGTTTAAGGTACTCTATATACTGATGTAATCAGTGTATTCTGTAATCTTTGGAGTTTGGTTTGTATTTGTTTTTCACTTACGTTAATCCATGCAGGAGCTAAATAGTCTACTGCAGGTCTAATGTATGTCTTGTGTATTTTAATGATGTTTTCAGGTGTTGTTCCACAATTTTTACTAGTTAGACTCCTAGCATAGTTTATTCTTCGCCAAATTTCAGTTTTTATGTTATTTACATGTTTTATCCAGGTAAGTTTAGAATCATTTGTTAGCCCTAAAATTTTGCAGATGTAGCAGTCTGGAGAAGCTCTCTGTTCATGTAAATGTTTCGTTGATTTTCAAAATATCTCTAATTGTGTCTTCGCTGTATTTATTTCAATTCTATATTTTTGGCAGTATTCACTTATTCTGTTTAGTTGTGGTTCTAAGTTAGTAGCTGCTTTTCCTGGTGTTGGGGAACTTTTCCACATTGCTACATCATCAGCGAACTGTGACGAGTATCCATGATTTGGGTCTTTAAGTGGCATATTATTAACATACATGATAAAGAGACTAACCACCCCTCCTTGAGGGACCCAGTTTCTGGAGTGAAGAACTCCGAGAAAGTTCCCTTTACCATTATTCTACATTTTCTTTTTTCCAAAAAGTTAGATAACCAGGGAATAATTCTTCGCGGTAGGCCCATTTCATAGATACGGAACAAAAGACCATTGTGCCATACAGTGTCGAATGTTTTCTCAATATCGAGGAACCAAGAGACAGTGCATTCTTTTTTATTAAAACTATTTATTATCGTTCCAGTTAATCTAATTAAATGATCTATCGTTTGTTTATATTTTCTATATTCTGGTAATTTTGAATTAATCTCCAAAAATGTGGAGAGTCTATTATTGATCATTCTTTAAAGAATTTTACCTACACAGCTGGTCAGGCCGGTAGCTTATTAGCTGGTTTTCCTTCTTAGTGGAACATTAATATAGAAACTGGAATGTATCCAGAGTATAGAGATAAAATAAATGTAGTTAATAGGTGGTCAAATAATTTTGGAGTGCGTTTTTTGAGAAGAATTTTTTGTATTCCATTATTTCCCGGTGCTTTGTTTTTTGAATTTTTGATTGCTTGTTTGAGTTCAGTCAATGTGATTTTTTTTTGGTAAGTAATGCGATATTGTAGTCATATGTGTTATTCGTGTTGCTATTAATTACGTTGACTGGAAAATGTGGTTTGTATAGTTTTATGTTATTTGTTAGATGATTTTTTACTTTGTTGTAATAATAGTTGTTCACGTCCGAGTCATTATGTGTTTCAAATGTATTTTGTAATTGATGTCTAAAAGCTTCTGCTTTTTCTTTGATGGTTTGGCGTGCGACTCGTAATCTGAGGGTCCCTGGTTCGCATCCCCGTCGCGCCAAACATGCTCGCCCTTTCAGCCGTGGCTGTGTTATAATGTGTCGGTCAATCCCACCATTTCCCTAGAGGGAAGACGGTCATTGTCTCCCACCGACAAGTCTTGGATAATATTTTTTGCCCCCAGTGGCTCAGCGGTATGTCTGCGGACTTACACGCTAAAATCCGGGTTTCGATACCCGTGGTGGGCAGAGCACAGATAGCCCATTGTGTACCTTTGTGCTTAATTCAAAAACAACAACAACAACTTGATGGTTTGTACTAAGGTGTTATTATATTTCAGTGTTGGGTATTTTCTTTTCGTGGGTTCATTTGTGAATCTTTTTAAGTGTAGACAGAACTTTCTAGGGTCGGTTTGTTCGCTAAGTTGAGAGAAGAAGTTGTCCCATTTTTCTTGTTTTCGTTATTTAATTTCTGCTCTAATTTTATTTCTGATATTGTTAATTTGTGTTTTTATTTCTTATTCTCTTGTTGCCACGAATAGTCTTCTTAATTGTCTTCGTTGTTTTATCATTGTTAATAGTTGTTTGGCTGGTTTCCATACATTGTCTGCGTGCTTGTCTAACTGTTCAGCGCACAGCTTAAAACGAGCTATTTACATCGTGCTTACGGTTTGAAACTATATCTGCTTTCTAGCTTACAGCTGAGCCACTAGATGGCATCTTTTGGAGTCATCAGGAAAACTTTATGTAAACTGAATATACGGTCAATATTACATTTATGTATATCATTCTGTGGTTGATGATAACATGTGAAAACACTGAAAAATGAACCTTGAAAATTAGTTACATTTATCATATTTTGATCATTTTGTGTGTGTGCTTTTTTAAAAATTTGAAAAATATAAACTGTTTTTGTATAGGTGTTTGCACACGGATTTCTTTTCTTTATGTCGTCACAACTGGCGCGCAAGTGGCTCGTCGACAATTAAACTTATATTGCTAGAAGTTGTTGTTTTGAATTAAACACAAAGCTGCACAATGAGCTATCTGTCCTCTGCCCACCACGGGTATCAAAACCCGGTTTTTAACGTTGTAAGTCCGCAGACACAGCGCTGAGCCACTGGGGGAACATATCGCTAGAAAATCAGATTTCATTATTTCTGATGAGTTAAGCACAGAAAGTCCATTGTGTAGCTTTGAGCTTAACAATAAATGCGCCCTCTTATAATATTACAAAATAATAAATTAAACCTGTATGTCACTTATTAATTTTTGCGTTAGAGAGAATAAAACAAAACTGTAATAAATGCTATTAACTTTACAGATGAGAAATACTGGTTCCACAGAATTAAATTCTTCGTTAAGAAATGTTTATAATGAAAATAAATCAGGCTATTTAGGTCTAGCAAAAAGTGTTAGAATAAAACATGCCTGGGTCTAATATACAGTTTTCTAGTTTCAAATACCTTGCAAATACATTTTTAAACATATATATTTGTAAAATGTCTCAATTTAAACACGTTTTGTAAATTTTCAAGGTTAAAATTGAATAAATGGTAAAAGTTTTATAAAATTTGTTTTCTAAAGAATTTCGCGCAACGCCACACGAAGGCTATCTCCTATAGTCGTCCCTAATTTAACAATACAAATCTAGAGGAAAGGCAGCTAGTAATTAAAACCCACCAATAACTCTTGGGCTACTCTTTTACCAACGAAAAGTGAGATTAATTTTCCTATAATAACGCTCAGATTGTCGAAAGGACGAGCATGATGTAAATTCGAACCTGCAATCCTCAGACTACGATGCGGCAGTTGTTTATGTTTTATTATTTCCTCTAATTTTTAAAATATATAGCTTGACTTATTTTACAATGTTATCAGTTTGCTAGATTAGGAAGTGGTACTTGCTAATGATTTGGGCCTATTTATATAGTGTTTTCATATTTAAATCGGATTCATTGTTAAGCCGTATAGCGTTGTCAATGTGGAAACACCACTTCTGGAAGAAATATTCTTACGTAGCCAAATTTTTCACCATGCGAGTTAGTATTTATAATATAAAAGGCAAAGAAATGTTTTATCATAGGATAGCTCATAAGATTATAACATTACATGGAGAAAAATCATGAAATTGTTAATACATTTTTAAATTCACCGAGGATGAAAACATTAAATAATTGTATTGTGGCGCCATCTGTTAGCTTATAAAATATATTGGGTTCAAACAGACAGTTTTCTCTTAACTTTGTTTAGCGTAAACTAGAGTTCATAACAAGGAATAAAAAATAACGAGGTGATATTTCAGAAGATAATCATTATTGTTATTACAGTTTCCCAGGATATCGATAGCTCCTGATGAAATTGTAATAGCGAGATACCAAGCTGATCGACTTTTAGTCGATATGACATTATTCAATTCGCCTTGATAGCGAACATATCAGAAGTATTTATTTTCCAAATACCAATAATAAATCATGTTTCATTTGTTTGCTTTTCAGTAAGTTATATCCCCCAGTAGATCAGAGGTAAGTTTATGAATTTATAAGGCACGATGGTTTCGATTACTGGTTGTGTATAAAATACAGGTTGTCATGTTTGCGTTAAAAAAATGTAGTTTAAATTCCACTCATGAAAAGTTTTGATTGTCGGTTAAAATTGATAAAATATAAAAATTCCGTTACAACCGCAAGTATTTAGAAATACTTTATTCTGTTGTAGAAAAGTAAAACATAAAAATGGAATGCTACTAATAATATTATGATAAGACTAAAATTCTGTAAGGTAGTATCTGATTAAAATATTTCAAATAATTTTATTGTTTTACATATTTTCCTCCATATTTTAACCAGATATTTACGAAAACAAATATATATCGCTAAAAATATCTCTTTTTACCCGTTTTATTTTGGTAGTTTCTTAGATGTTAATGTTATTTAAAGTTTGTACGAGTGTTCCTATGTAACTGTTCTAAACAAGTTCAAACAGTCTCTCAAACGTACTCGGTAATTATTGCAAGGTTCGAAGGAGGGAAGAGAACTAATATTTATTTTCTTCCCGCTGGACCTTGCTAGATGATAAATAACTATATCTACAAATTCACACCGATGAAGGCGCGAACCCTCAAAAGCGAGCGTTAACCGCGTGCTTACCCACTGCACTACTCTGACTTCGTAGGTAATTTTACTTAGTTTTAGTGATAAGTTTAAATACTCGATTCCACAGTTAAATAATGTAGAAATATATAATTGGACAGAATTTTTCACATACACCGGCCAACTTGATAATGATGAAGGTAACATAATGACGTTGGACTTGAGAAAGATTTTGAGTTCGTTTTTGATCCAAATGATCATAGAAAATCAAATACCAGTCGGGTGTGACGACAACGTGCCAGACACCCGCCATGAATATCGGAAGGAATCTACATGCTTCCACAAGCAAGAAATACTTCATCAAAATGTCCTTATAATTCCAGTCATACCCGTTAACCCAAGTAAATATAATCATGTCATGAATAGTACGAGGAGATAAAAAAAAGGCCTAACTGTTTAGATATTTTATGTCAAATTTGTTTATCGTACCGAATTTAACGAGTAGAAATGTTTGTCGAGTAAAACATCATGTAATAATCATGAAGATAGAGGGCGCTATGAAATTTACATGTGTGATTTCTTGAGTGATGTTGTTTGTTTTTAACTTCACGTAAAGCTACTCAAGGGCTATCTGCACTAGCCGTCCCTAATTTAGCAGTGTAAGACTAGAAGGAAGGCAGCTAGTCATCACCACCCACCGCCAAAAGATCTAAAACCATAGGTGATTTGCAGTTTTTTATAATTTCAGAAACACGATTATGCTGCTGTTAACGCATATTTCGAATTACAAAGGCAACACAAGGAACACACTGTGTAAACTTCATTGAAGTTTATTTCTCCGAGTTTTCCTGATACCCTCTTCTGTATTATTAATTGTGAAGTGTAACATTAAACATTTATTGTCTAGAAACTGTACTATGTATTTTTCTCTACGACTGCATTTCCTTTGGACAGATATTCGCAAATCAGAGCCAACAGTTACTAATTTGTACGATCTTCCTAGTCATTTTTGAGGAACAATACCATCTGTCCCCACACGTTAAGATCTAAAACTAACAATAAAAATAAATGACAATAGTTTCAAATATTTAGTTATTACAGTTATAGAACCATTTACCAGTTCTTCAAACATTATTTGATACGTGTTTAGTTATTATGGTTAGAGAATCATTTATTTAATATCAAACATATTAACCAAAATATACTTAACAGCCTTCCTGCATACTGTAAACTATTCGACATTTTCTATAGTGTTTTTTGGAGGTTTTGAAACTTACCTTCTAAAATATTTACGCTATTTTATTCTGTTTCAGAGGAATAATTTTTAAGATTACTTTAACAGAATGAATATTCCTGTCTTACAATTACAAGTTTGCAGTGCAGAAAATGTCACTATGTAAAATAATTCACACTATAACTAGTCAAGAACCACATTCTAAATCATTTGTTTTTGTTTTTTAATTCTATAAATTTTGGTCAAGTTTATGGTGTTTACACACCAAAACAAGACCTATTCAATACATTTAAAATGTCTAGCAGAACCATATTTGCATGTACTGGTTTTGGACCAACAACTTGAATGAAAAGTGAAAGTAAATAACACAAACGAAAAGTATAGTTTGAAGCTGTTCCAATTCTAAGAACTTACAAATGGATTATAACAATATGTAATTGTGTGTACACAATTTGTGTTTACACATTCAGGGTAAAAGAGGATTTTCAAGAGCAGGGCTCACCGGACAGGCTCCATTACAACGAGCACTTTTTAACTCTCTGTACTGGTTGTAGTTATAAAGGTGAGGTTTTATTCATTAATACAAATCTGTATATTACTATCACTTAAGTCCTAACTCACACACTAAAACTTGTATTTCTATACAGTTTAACACTGTTTAAATCATACTTTTATTTAAAAACAAGCATGTTTTGATAGATAATGTTAAGTACCATAAACAAACTTGATACAAATATCAAAGTAGTACTTCTGGAGTGGTGATTTACTTTGTATAAAAACAGAATTTAAAATATTTTATAAATGTAGTGACCAATCAGTATTCCAAACATTTACATTTTATTAACAGCACATATGAACAATTTCTACAAGTGAGAAGTTAAGAGTCAAATTAAAACACTGCTAATGTAGTTAAAAGACAGAAGGAAGAATGTCTCTTGTATACGCTGAAGTCATCATCAAACAAGTTGTGTTTCTATTCAGTCAAGGTGATTGTCTTGATTGGAGCGTTCACTAGGAGACTGTTCTTTATTTGACCTGCTTTGTTCTTGTTCTTGTCTGGGCGATCGTGACTGGGATTTCGAGTATGACCGAGACCTAAGAACAACCCACCATTATTTATTAGTAAAAATTACTTAACCCATGATAGAACGGATTAGTTACTCTTTTATTTCAGAACAAGAAAAGTTTCTTGTAAAATACATGCCAGTTTTTAACAGCACTGAATACTGTTAGCAGTAAGAATTTCAGTATGTTTCACACAGTATGTCACTGAATTTGTAGATTTACATTTAGAATTTTATTGAACTATTATTGTATCAAACTAAAGAGTACAAATCAAGTTTTAATATTATAATAGAAGTATAAATCTTTGGTTAATTTCTTATTTTAAAAGTAAATATTAAACAAATTCCTAAGAATCAGTTTGTGTAATATGGTAAGTTTGATAGAAATTAGATATTTGTGGTGTTCAAATACACAGTCTATGGTTTCTTACAAATTAGATACTCAAATTACTGGTATTGACAAGTTATAATCTAAAATATGAATTTCCTATCTTTTTTTATTTATCGAGATATTTGTTTTAATCGACCAAGATGGCGTTGCCAATCCCTTCAATGACACATATATAACCAGTTCACAGCTTAGAATGTCCCCTTAGTGGTGTTATCCATTCAGTGGTGTTATCAATCAGCCTGTGCAAAAAAAACTTTATTTTCATGCTGGATTTTAAGCAGTAAATTAAGACTACAGCAAGCTCAGTATTTCATATTATTCATACTCAAATACAGCTTAGCTACAAAGCTTGAGAAATCAAGTAGAATTCTACAGATCTCATATAATAATTTATGATTTTTTGTTTACTTCAATTGAATATATAAAAACTGAAGAAAATTATATCCTTTCACATCCTATTTGTGAAATTTGATAAAGCTTATAAACCTACAGTAAATGAGTATACAGTTTGTATCTAGAAGATATCATTTTGTTGTTTATTTATTTACATATTATTCTATGTTTTAAGAAAAATAACTTGAACAGTTTATCTGTAAGTTGTAATGATGTATATTCACAAAACGTGTTACAACATAAATGTGACTATTTTACACGATACCAGTCCACTAAAATACAGACAAAACAGATCACTTTTGAAAGGTCAGTTTAATATGCTTGGATATGTGATGTGTGCACCTATTACAACTTGTGTAGTATTAGCCAAACGCAACTGAAAAATAAAAATAATTATATACAGATGTATATTGTTATGACATGTAAGATGTTTAGACTAAACATGTTTTCTCGTATTATAAACTATAGTTATTCTAGAATGAAAAAAGCATTATTTATATTGTTTATAAGATTTGCAAAATATACCAAACACGTACAAAGATTCATCAGTTAAAATAACAGATAAAACTAAGTTTCTTCTTTAAAAAACAAAAGTCTGACAATTATCTGGGACTTATAAAGATTTGGCACATACGAAAACTTCCAAATTCATAAAAATAATTTTTAGTTGTAAAACTGCAATTAGTTTGTATGTTGGTTAATTAACATTTGAAAAGAAAAAAAACAATATGAGAAAAACATTAAATAAAAAACCTTAACTCCCAATAGGAAAACCTGACATTCTGCATCTGAAAGCCTTGAAATATTTACAAATAATAAGCACAAAATGGTAACAATGTTACCCTTATGTTGAGAGACTTGACACTGCTAGCAGCAAGAATTACCCTTATTAAACATTTGGCAGCATTAATGGAAAGTATTAGTCATTAAACACTTGTCACTGCAAGCAGTAAGTTATTTTTTGTTAAAGACATGATACTTTTAACAGTAAGACTTATCCCCTGTTAATAGTTAAAATTAATCTCACTTGAACACCTGACAGTGTTAACAAAAAAAATTATTCTTGTTAAACACCTGAATTTCTGAAAACCTTTTTAAAACTCAGAGAAAAAACTAAATACATCAGACTAAACGAAAGGAAATATTGGTTTAGGTCAGGGTTAGCTAGTAAAGTGGTGCTAATTTTACAAGGATGTAAAAAACATGGAGCATTCTAGAAGGTAAGAGAACAATCAATGTCTATTTAAGAAACTTCAACGTTAATGAGTAATAACTGACTTCCATGTGTTACCTATTTATTATTTTTACTGCTGCTAACCTCCAACATTTCACAGTTATCTTCATGCGAGAACTCTGAACTTTTTATGGTCAGCTTTACTGATATGAACAATTAATATTAAGCACATAATTTCAAATGAGAACTGATCATGCTGCAGTCAAGTTTACTGTCATAGATCTCACCAACATTCTACACTTACCTTCGAGATGGTGAGCTTTTCCTTCGACGATCCCTTGATCTTGAACGAGATCTAGAATGGCTGTACGAATGACGGCTTCGTTTTCTGTAAAAACAAGTGTTTTACAGACTGGTCCAGATATTAAATAACAATAATTATATAAGGAACAGTGAAACTTTCACAAACCTTTGAAAAAAAAAATACGTTGGATATTAATGTAAAAATTATCCTATGTTATCTGGAAATAATACTGACAATGTGTCACTTATGTTTAATGTTTGCAACTAAAAAAAAAAAAACATTTCCTTACAAACTTCCACAGACTCTATCAGCAAAGTTAAATGATGGCAACCATGAAAAAACCTAGTGTTTGTCAGTTTAATTTTCATAGAAATAATCAACTAACTAAAGTTAGGGCTTCTGATTATTACTATTTCAAATCATTCCAACTATCCAAGAAATCAAAATATCATGTTTGCTGTTAAACACAAAGCTACATAACATGTAACACTCCATCTATGCTATGTTTGCTGTTAAACACAGCTACATAACATATAACACTCCATCTGTGCTATGTTTGCTGTTAAACACAAAGCTACATAACATATAACACTCCATCTGTGCTATGTTTGCTGTTAAACACAAAGCTACATAACATGTAACACTCCATCTATGCTATGTTTGCTGTTAAACACAGCTACATAACATATAACACTCCATCTGTGCTCTTCTCAATTATAATCCCCATAATTGTTTTTACTTTTTTGTTTCACATAACATTTGTTCAGCTTTGGTTATTTGGTGTGGGTTGAGATTTGAGGGTCTGGGTTTAATCCTCATAGCCACTAAGGCTATCTGCTATTGATTTTGAAATGCTTCTAACTCTCTTACTATTTTTTTCCCACCTTCCAAAACTTGCCTTTAGGGTGAAACCAACTGAGTGACAACACCAACCACCACTCATTTACTACTGCTTCTATATCTACTGGACTTCTTTTGTTGATTTCAGGAAAACGATAGCAGCTAAATATATTTATATTGATTAATCAATAAGCTAATACCATTAATCTGGTCATACGAATATGTAGACACATTCACACAGATGTTTTCAAAGCATAACAAACTTGGGAGGTTGCTAATGATGTACTGAAGTTCTTTCTTCACACGTCATAGTCACATACTTCATTTTTTTGTCCAAATAAGTAAGATGGTTTGTTCTAATGGGTTAAACTACATATTAAATTTTTAATATTCTCTCTACAGATGTTTTCTACATACCTGTAATCCCTGCGGTGAGATGATCGACTACGAGAACGTCGTCGTCTTCCTCTGTAATCGTCACGTCTACTGTTGCTGTAATAAGGAGAACTTGACCGACGAGAGTGCTCTTTGGACCTCATTTCATTGGGGGCTAAAATTTTAAAAATAAAGAAAAATACTTGTTTAAGAAAATAAGTGTTAATAAATCTCAATGTTAGGGCTATAAGATGGTAAAAATAACCTGTTTCTCAGATTAATTTGATTCAGTAATATCTATGAAAAGTGCCTTATTCTAAAACCCTGTATACATTTTAATAGACAAAGTAGAACTTTGCCTTGAGGGATATAAATAATAACATGTCCAGATGTTGTATTTGTAATAGTACAAAACATATTACACTGACGGTAATTTTTGAAGTTATCAAGAGACATCAGTTTACGTCCAACAGTGATGTTGAGTAACCATTTATTATATTAATTGAATCTAAATATATTTCTTGGTGATTCTTATTTCCAAACATTATTTTTCCTCTGTACTTCCTGGATTAAAGGATAGATATGAACCACAACACTTAAAACTGTGTGAACACACTAATGATTGGAGTGTACTATTAAACACTAAAGTACACCTGTTAACTTTTCATATCTTGTGTGCATCAATTAGTTTAGATTTAATAAAAAATGTTTGTGAATAGACTACAACTGGAGGTTTGACTATAACATATAAAAAATATAGTTTACAACATCAGCCTCCCAAACTCAGTATAAAATTGAATGAGATAAAATCACTTCCTTTGAAGGTAAAAAATCTATAATTAACTGTCACATAAGTATATCATCAAAAAAGAACACTTTAACCAGCCCTAAATGATCAAATAATCTAAACATAACCACAGATTACATAGTAAAAATGTGAACACTTGTTACAAAAGGAAATCAGATTAACTTACTTTTACGATCTCCTTGAGCAAACTCAATCTCAAGTTCTCTTCCAAAGAACCTAGTTCTATCCAAAGAATAAATAGCATCCTCTGCATCCCTCATATCTTCAAATGTTCATCTGAGTTAAGGTGTTCAGAAGCCAGTAGTTTTAAAGTAACTCTTCCAATAATAAACAAACTGTCACGAAATATATTTACAAGGTTTCCCGCTTTTCATTTGAAAAGCCAGCAGTGCAAGTCCAAGGTTTTTCAAGTATTACATTTCCATAGTTTTCTTTACCCCACCACTAACTCTGGATAATAGATTCAAGTACATTTCAATAAATTACTTCTGTGACAAAAAAGCATACATGAATCCTATTTACTGTTTTCATAGCTGCATACAGTTGACACAAGAGTACCACCAGAATTTAGCACCTTGTGAATAAAGAAAATCTGACATTACAGCACCTTGAAAGTTAAACCAAACTGCCCCCACACTAGTGAACCACAGTACCTGATACAACTTGACCTTGTTCTGTATGTGACCACCTTGAAAGTTACCACTCACACTAGTAGTGATGCTATATGACATTCATCATATCAGTGATGCTTGACTGTAGCAACTTTCTTGACTTATTTGACAAGTGTACATCAATCCTAAGATGTGTGTTTGCACTTTTCTGGAATCACTTTGACCCTTTTGCTTGACTTGCTTACTTGACCATACTTGTTTTCACTGAAATAGTCAATATTTGCTCATTTAATGACTTTCTCTCATACACACAAGACTGGTGTGTGTGTGTGTGTGCGTCCTACTTTCCTGGGAGTAGCCATTAGAGATTAGTAAAAAGTTAAAATATTATGTAACACAATTAACCTAAAGAGAAGTTAAGAAACTGTTTTACGTGGTTCTATTTTTTTTAATGTGACACAAATTTATTTTCCACCACACACTATAATAGGAGAAAACCTAACTGATGATACTACTACACACCATGTTCTGTTGTTTAAACCTGTACTTTGTATAGTTTCTGTATGAAGCTGCATGTTTGGACTTGTCATTTAAGAACAAAAAATCACAGTTAAGAGAACAAAGTGTGACACATCTTGATACTGGAGAAACTAATTTTGACAGATTCATATGTTTTCTTCAGTGGTACATTGTCTTCTGTTGTCAAAAGATACAAGACTGAAGAGGATATGCAAGTTTCTCCCACATCAGGCAGTTTGTTCTGTTAACCATGGTTTCCATTTTTCTCTACCAGGTATACAATGCCATTTACTTAGTACTGATCTACATGAAAAATTGTTACACATACTGTATAATTGTTTCATGTCATGTCTCGTGAAACATTTAGTTCTCCATTTAAACTTAATGTCATTAAATAATTGACTTAACCTACCCTTAATTTTTTTACTTAGCTTAGAAATATAGCTGGATGAATATGGAGGTTGGCCTTAAATGTGTTAAATGTTTAACAGACACCTTCATACAGTATGCTACACACCAACAAATGTTAACATTCACACACGCAAAGACAAACATTCACACACTGACAAATGTTTACATTTACACATGAAAGACCTCAGTAGATCATGATATTTAAGTATGTAAAACCTTAATTGAGAGATTAACTCACTGGGACATTCTTTCCTTTCATAGACGTCACTTATGATAGATGACAACCTCACCTTACTTGTCTGTCAAAGATTTTGTTTCATTTCTGAAGAACAGATGACAAACAACCCTATGGTGTTTAGAAGTAGTTTAATGTAATTAATGGTAACAGTTCTGTAGGAGGTAAAGAATGAAGTATGGACAATAACACGACTTATAAGGATTCTATGTTTACATACAGTTCTAACTGTGGGACAAAAGAAATCATAATTATACTGAGGAAAGATCATAAAATCTTACTGCTTCTGTATAGTTCTGAAACACATAATGAATGGCTGTTGAAAACAAGATTAAATTTATTGTAACAATTCTAACTGCAGGATCTCACAAAACAAGTACGTGTGAAACTACACTTACAATCCCAACTCTACTTTTCAAGTTGAATGGACAGTAGTGTGATGGAAGATGACACAGGTATAGTGGCTTGTGGTCTACACCTCCTTGTTATCGACCACCCTGACTGACCACAGTGCTTGAAGGACTTGCACTTTTTTTTTTCCCAGATGTTAAATTCATTTGTCTTGTTAAACTTGGATTTCATATTAGTAACTTGATCTACACCAAAACAATAACAAATACTCATGTCAGCAATCTGTTACTGTACATTTTATGTTACATAACAAAAATACTGCACTGCCTTTCTGAGTAGCTTGTGTCGAATGGGTGTTCAAGCTACTTTTAATCACGTGTAACTTGATGAGCATATAAAATCACACTATTAAGCCTTATTAAAACAAAGCCAACATCAAAACTTCCAAGTCCGTGAACTAATTACCTGTATTAAAACATTAGCCAATTCTCCACCATCAAATAAATCATGGAGCTAGCAAGCAAACAATTGTAACTTTTTCATGTATTAACACTAAAATACATTTCAAGCACCTGTTTTATGGTTTCTTGTACTGCAAAGAAAGACTACTGGATGAAACTTGTACCAATTGAGTAAGTTGTACAAGTCTGGGATACTTGTATGGAGTCACAGTTCAGGATTTTAAGAATGGTTATCTCAACTGTAGAATTTAATTACCAAATTTATCAAAACTTTCCCACAAATTTTAAAGTTTCTTGATTTGACTTGAAAAACATCACAAATACAGTTTATTGTATTTATGATAACTGTTGAACAATAATAACTCATTAAAATTACAATGAAACCAACAGATTTTACCAATCTGTAAATGTGATATATTTTAAAAAACAATTTTATGTACATCTCTTTCCAGGATTTCCTTTACCCATCCACATAGTTCTCAGCAAGACCTAGTACAGAAGCCTTGTCAAAAAAATTTTATTTGACAGTATCGTCAACATAGGTTTTTGAATCTACCTTATCTTGTCCTTTGGAGAACTTTATTTGCCTATCACACTGCAATAATGTAAGCCAAATGAGATATAATGTGATAAAAGAAGCCTATTTGTCCATCCCTCTTGATATGGGTTTTCCTATGGTTAGGAGCCAAAAAGCATGTCATCATGTTTGTATATTTTCATTCAATATTTTACTGAATTACTATTTTATGAATGTATGTCAATATGTTTCATATCAAACTACAGATTACAAATCAAGTTTTAGTATTATACATCAGATAATTTCTTAATTTAAAAGTAAATATTAAACAAATTCCTAAATATCAATGTTCATTAAAATTAGATATTTGTGGTGTCAAAATACACAGTCTACAGTTTCTTAGAAATTACAGGTATTGACTAGAACACAATAAGACAATCTTTTCTATTTGTTCAGATATCACTCTAGTTAGCAAATAAACCAGTACACCACCCACTTATATTTTTGTAAATACCTTTTCACATTCATCTGTTTCACTCCTCCATAGCTTTTTAACCAATCAAAAGCTCAGAATTTCCACAAGATTATTTTTTTCTGTCTCAATTGTAAGTGTATTTTAAGACCCAAATACAGCTTAACTGTGTAGTATGATAAATTATAGTGCCATTCTATAGAACTGGCATAGTAAATATGATTACTTTGTTATTTTAAGATGATTATACAAAAAGTTATTTGTTTCACATTCTGTTTGTGCCAAATGTTACAAAGCTTAGCAACTTGTGGCAAGCAGCAAACAAACACAAAGTTAATAAACATAAGGGATAATTGTTTTCTATACTTATTTAATCACTGTTCTACATTTTGCAAAACATAACCGATATTTAAGAATTTATTTGTAAATAGTAATAATATATATATATATATACATATACATATATAAATACATGTAATGTATTGTAAATATTAAAATCTAATATCTTGCGTTTGAAAGCCTTGTACTATTTAATGATACCTGCAATATTTTGTGAACACACACTTATTGTATTAAAAGTTAGGGCATGAAAACTATGAATGAAATGGTTATGAGATTGGTTCCTGAGACTCGGTCTGTAGTGAGAGCATTATATGGGTGGAAATAACAAAGCTTTATGCATATATCGCTAGCCCATGGTAAGTGTGGTTGAAAAACGGTGACTGGCTAGAAATGACAAAAACCACATTTCCATCCTACTGGAGTTATAATGTAAAATGGACACTATTTTGTTCAAAACTATTAATTTTGAATATGTTAAAAAACAGATACAAGCTTATCTTCTATAACCCTTTTTCTTCAATGATACAATTCAGCCCTCAAGGAGGGATGCATCGAGGCACAAAAGTCACTGTGTGCATATGCCTTTAAAGTAGCATAAAACCAGTTTCAGTTAAAAATGTTGAAAACCTGAATATAACAAGATCCATTTCAAATTACATCCAGATCTTTTCTATGTGAATAGTTATTTGTGTCAGATATAAAATATATATTTTTTTCAAAACATTATTTTAATAAAAAATTCAATGAATTTACACTTACTATATTTAAGTAGGGGACCTTATTCCATGTTACCAATAAATACACATATATATAAATTTAAAATGTTTAATATAATAAAGTACATTAATCAATAATTTGTAATATTTGTTCTCCATGTATACTGTATAAGAAATACTCTAAGGTAATATAATGAATATAAAACACACAAGAAAACTGTTCAGCCAGTTTGGTGAAATGTTTGTGACTTGTGATAAAAATGAAATATGTTCTTCTACCCCACAAGTTCAAATTAGAACTTGTCTTCACTAAAGAAGTTTCTGATAACAACCTTTTAAAAAACCAATTAATAAATACAAAAACATAATTAAGTCAATGTAACCAGATAAATATAAAGGATATTGAATGTAAGCAAACCCACGTGGTCTTCGTGTGTAGTAGTCCAAAGGAATGTATACATCTGAAATAGGTCCATATTTTCCAAAAAGGCTTCTAAGATCTTCTGGTCTATGAATTTTAGAAGGTAAAACTTTGAAGATTTAGCATTAACTGTGACACTAGCATGAAGAAGTCACATATAATCATCTTACAGTCATAAATAATGACCTCATCCACTGTATTAGCTTGAACACTAAAACAAACTATTTTGAAATACAAGAGAATGCATAAACTGCAACATACTGATACATGACTTCATTGTCTGTTGACTTCAATTCAAATTTCATAGAGTATCACTCTTTTTACTGGATATATTAGTTAAATAACTAAATAGAGTTAGTTATATTTTAGCTGAACCTTACTGATATCAGTTGTAGAACTAAATCAGTTACAACTACTTTCTCCCTAAACTGTATTGATATTAGGTACAGATTGAAATCAGGTACAGTTACAGTTACATTCTTGCTAAACTGTACGGATTTTAGTGTTTGAACTAAATCAGTTATGGTTACATTCCAGCTAAACTGTATTAATATTAGTAATAGAACTAAAACAGGTACAGTTATGGTTACATTCCACCAAAATTGTTTAAATTAGTTACAGAACTATTTCAAGTACAGTTACATTTTTGGTAAACTCTACTGATATTAGTTACAGCTACATTATTCGACCTAAAGTATATTTGCCTGAATGTAAAAGTAAGCTAACTAAATGTGCTACTATAAAGGTGTATGTACTGTCTTTATTCTAATCACTATTTGTTGTTGTTTTTATCCAAACACTTTTTAACAAGTATTATCATGCTTATTTTCTGGAATCACAAATAATGAAATGTGCAAACAATAATGGTGTTCAACATGTCCAACGTAGATATTTAGACTACAAAAACAATCTTGAAGAGGTAACAAGAGCACACATTGTGGCAGAGTGTAGAAAATAACCTAACAATGAAGTTCAAGAGATTTCTTCATAAAGAAGAATATATATATATATGTTCAAACTAACAGTTTACCTGGCATCTATTATGAATGTAAAAAGAACATTTGATCTTTCACTTTAACCCCTTCTTCACAAATCAGAGACAAAGATTTGAGACTGTTCTTTATGAAAACATTCTCTCTTGTAAAGTGGAATAACACCACCTCTCACTTTGTCAAGTTAAACTGATCTTAAATAATAATTTATATCATTCAGGCAACATCATCTGAAACCCTTTCTAATAAGACAATATTATTTCTTAGTTAAGTTAATTAAAACCTATAAACAGTATTCCAGGTATAGCCTAACTAGTATTTGTATCAAACCTCACTAATCACCATATCAATAACATTCATATAAATAAGAAAAAGGAACAGGCTACTCACCTATGCTTAAATCATTCACTGATAGTAACAGTCCAATGTAACAACACTCCATTAATAACTTTCTTATCATGCTGTATGGGACAATAAAGGCTAGAGCCAAACACATTTGCTGCTTGGGGGTGCAAAATTTTGACACCAAAACTTTAAAAAATCATGTGATGAAAAAATCAAGACAAGAACCAAAAAACAATAAAAAAGTTGATTTTTTTTTCTATATCCCATAATTTCTCCTTCCCCCAAACTCATCTCAGCAGATATGCATAAATATAAAAATATTTACAAGCAGCTATTAGTTTATGTATGAGAAAATATCTTCTTTGCATTCAGTTATCACTATCCACATTATGTTTCTCTACTAACCCTCTCCACAGCCATCTTACATACAGTTTCTCCAATCTCCAGTGATAGAATTCACTAGCCAGATCTTCTGTGTCATTATCATCAAAATAGTTTCACAAAATATAAGCATGTCTGTATTAGTCCAGTAAAAATAGGAATACCATTAGCAACTCTACTCTACAGTACTCACTATCTATTATACTATCTGTTATTTAACCACCCTTAAAATACTAGAGAAAACTGCTCCATCCTAACAGTTTATAATTTTTGAATATTTTTAATCTACCGAGGGTTTAATATTTCACAACTCAATTCAATACCAACACTTCCCACAGAATTCTCAAGATTTAAATATTGCTAACACCATTTCATCCAGAACCTTGCCAATGTCATTACTTAAATGTCCAATTCTGTACTTCATACTATGCAAACCTTTAACATACTTAGGGTTTTTAAATATATCAGTTTTTTTATTTCAAAATTCTCAAACTTGATTATATGGGTTAAAAGTATGATATTGTATACCATAACGATATTAAGAGACAAAAACAGACTAGGAACCATATGGCCCTTAAAAACCATTCTTAAGTAAATAACTTAATCTTGTTTATTTTTAGCAAATTATTAAACTGTTTTTACTTCTGTGAAGATCAGACTTATACTACCCTCAACAGCAACTCATTCTATAAACAAATCTTAAGTGAATGGACCAACTTCACACCATAAAAGAAATGCCAAGACTTTAGATGCATGTCAGATGAGAACTTAGATACGTCTGTGATGTCAGTTTGACTCCTACAAATCACAGTGTAAAGTGATTTTCGTAGGAAGAATAAAAATGCTTTTGTCCATTGTACAATTTGCTACAACTCTATAAACCTCAAAATGCACATGGTAGAGTTTTCAGGAACATTCATCTGGTATTTACATGAAATATTACTGAAGTACTTATTTCGAGTAAAATGAACAGTTTGTAATTCACATAAAACAGAATTATCCATTGACTGTAAAACACCATGTCAGCAGCGTGTTTATTTTGTGGTGTTAATTGGAACCTATTTAAAATTGTTTGTTCATTCTTTTCTCTGTAGACTCGACTACGGTTCAATCACCAAATGTTCCATTCCCTTTCTCTCCACCACATGACCAAAGAACGCTGCTTGTCATGTTGATACTTTTATTCCTTTTGTTTGTCGTAGAACTTAATATGTTTTAGCATCAACATTAAGCCTAACCGTTACTTTTAAGCTTATCGTTAATTATTACACTTCGCATATTTTAATATTATACAACAAATACTATTAGTATATGTTTTATACAAAAATATATTAATATCTAATATTTACCTAGCTCCATCAGGTACATTTCTAACAAATAAGGAAGTATTTGGCGGCCGGGAATAGCGCGACATCCTTGATGACACCCTTTGTTCTTTAAAAAAAAAAAAAACTTTCATTACACCTAGTGGCTTAATTCTAACCAAAGAATTCGGTTAAAAAGTAATAATATGCCAAAAATTAAAACAATAAAAGAACAAAGGAAAATGAAAGAAAAATGAGAAAAAGGTCTTCTAAATCTGTTTTTGCCTAACAATATAAAATTTGACATCATAAAATGATATTTTTCAAATATTTTCTATTTTATCGGACAACTTACAAAATTATGCTTGTTTTTAAATGAAAATTTTTCTTACGTTTCTTGTCAAATGATGTAGCGTGTGTTCATTTATAATTTTGATGTTTTATACTTTTCTCTGATAGTTAATGTATTTAGACGGTTATAGTTGTCAGCTTAATTATTATAAACTGGTATTTGTTTTACTGAGTTTCTTCATCCGTTTGCATATATGTGTAAGTATCGTTATTGTATATACACAATAAATTATTGCCAACACTGAAATTCAGGAATATATATTTTCTTTATTCAGTAACCTGCTCTCATGTATTTATTTTATTATTCTTTAATTTTTAATTTCGCGGAAAGCTACTCAACGGCTATCAATGTTAGTAGTTCCTAATTGTGATGCGATACACCAGAAGAAAAGTAGCTGGTTAATTCCACCCGTCGTAAACCGTAATTGAATGGAATAGACCAACAAGTCTAAAGTGCGATGCACAACTTTTTTACGACTATAAGAGAACATGTACTACCGATCTGTTGGTCCATGCAAGAACCTTTTCTTTTACTTTACTGAATATGGTATTTTTTTCCAACATCAGGAATACCACAAAATTAATGGACACATATGAAAAGTTTGGTGCAAAAACAGCTTAGAAAAAGTTTTAAATTTTCGATCAATACTCCTAGAGTTAAAGAATTAATTAGAAATTAAGAAAGTTTTTATCCTAGATTAAAAAGAAAAGATCCACTTTTAAAATTAATAAAAATAGTGGTAATATATAAGACGTCAGGAAAATATATATGTTTCTTTACGTGTAAGATGTAATGGAGAACCGCAAAATATTTTCACAACTCAAGTTATTGTTTTGTCAGGTTTGCAATTCTCAGTTTTTGGTTCGTTTCGGATATCGATAAAATACATCTCTAAGTTTGAACTTTTTAAACCCCATGTGAAATAAAAATTGCAATTAGAAAAAGAGAGAGAAAGATGAGAAGGAGCTACTAGTTCCTATGTACTTGTGTACCGAACATTTTAGGTATAAGACAACACACTGGTTAGTGTGTACCGAACATTATAGGTATATGGCAGCACACTAGTTAGTGTGTACTGAATATTTTAGGTATAAGACAACACACTGGTTAGTGTGTACCGAACATTTTAGGTACATGGCAGCACACTAGTTAGTGTGTACCAAACATTTTAGGTATAGGGCAGCACACTGGTTAGTCTGTACCAATCATTTTAGGTATAGGGCAGCACACTGGTTTGTGTGTACCGAACATTTTAGGTATAGGGCAGCACACTGGTTAGTGTGTAGCGAACATTTTAGATATAAGACAACACACTGGTTTGTGTGCTGCACTATGGGCGTGAGGATCCGTGATTCCTATTACCGCTTCAAAAAATTCGCGATCTACAGATATATTCCATTGTTCGATCTTCAAATGTTAGCGGCGGGTGATCTTGATTAGCTAATTTCCCTCTAGTTGTTTATCTCAAAATTAAAGCGGATAACATCGAGTAAGTTTGCACGAAATTAAAAAAAACAAACAAAGTAAGCCTAAAGACAGTTTTAACGTGATGAATATTTGAATAACTGAGGAAAGAATATAAACATAAAATAAACAGAGGCTCAGAAGAAAAAAATACTTTAATGAAAGTTGCAAATATATGACTCAAAACAGGGATAATGGACTTGTCTCCAAATAATCCTTCTGATTGATACTAAAAACTAAATATTTAATAAGTTATTTCGTGAAGTCTAACAGGAGTTTGATAAGCAAAATAACCATTGATAAAGTTAATTATGCCATAAGTTCAAAGGGTATTTCTTTGAATAAAATCACCAGAAATTTTAAAAAAATCTACCAGTTAAGGTAATTACGAGTTTTCCCTGAGGTTTTTGAAAATTTTATCTTAAAATACATTAGTGGCCATATTGTATTTGATATCAAGGAAACCATTGCTGAAGTATACGTTTTATTTTGGCACCGAAACGTTTTGGAATTGTATCATCTTCTATAGTTGCCTTTTGATAAATAGTTTTAGTGCAAAACTTTACATGAAATACAAGTGCTTCGTCATTTAAATTTGTGGATAAAGATCCGGATATGAGCCATATACTGCGGTGTTGCCTGGTGTACACAACCTTCTCTGGTCTGTAGATGGTCTTCTGGTACCAAGTCCAGTTACTGGGAATAGGTGTCCTCATTGCATTTTGTAGAATTGAAAAACTTTCAAATTCCTTAAAGGGTCTGACAGCTGGGATACGGTTTTTGCACACGAAAACATGTGGAAACCGAAAATAATCGCTTTTTGAATTCAGTTTAGATATATTTTTCATCATTTCAAGCAAATTTTCATACTTTAGTGGAACAATGAATTCGTCTGTGTCAACGTTTACAATGTACTCGTATTGGTATTGATTTTTATAGGTGCAGTCCTGCAACTGAGTGAGTTGAGCGTACCTATCTCCCAAAAAACCGTATTGAGGGATGGGCCAAGTAATATCCCATGGGTTTATCTCGACGGATATTCCCGAACTAATTATTTTCTCTAAAATATTTTTCACTTTTGAAGTAGTTTGATGCTCATAAAAGACAAAGTGAGAAACCCCCAATACCGAATAAAAACCAATAGATTCAGCAAGTTGCTGAAAGTTATCGTAAGGACCTCTCAATGGTTGGACACACATAACTATTTTTCCTCTTCTGTGTCTATAATCATGCTGTGGATTATTGTGGACAGGAATCCACGTGGTTGGACTCATAGGGACTCCATGTTCTACAACTGTTACCCACTTGGGCACAACGTGGGAAAATTCACGATGTTGACAGTTTATAATAACTGTAGACTCCATCTTTTTCCATAGATCGCCAGTAACGTCCGTTCTAGAAAAGTTCTTTCTGTTGACACTAAGTAGGCACTGAACGTTTGGGGGGCGAGGAGCACCTCGATCTTGTCTTCCAAAAATCCGAACGAGAGGAAGCTGTGGTAATTTGGTTCCCCTGATGGAACGATTGTCAAAATATGCAGAGTAAACGTGTATGTTTGGAGAAATATGAATCCATCTGTTGATCCAGCCAGTGACGTGTGGATTTTCTGTTACTGACGCTCGATTTTCTGATTTCTTCGTAGAATTCATCGTATTAAGTTCTAATAGTGATCCCCCCTCGTCACCACTAACTTCCGAGCCATATGACGTCGGTAAAACATAACTTAGATTTTCTTTGGCCTCTTGTGTTGAAACATCGTATCCATACAAAGTAATTTTATTCCAGTAAGGAATTTTCCACATTTGTAGTGGATTATAAAATATGAGTAAAACGTAAAGCAAGAATGTTAGTAGAAATGGGAATAGAAATAGACACTGGATTCTATATTTCATTAACATTATCCTTATCCTGGAATTCTGGAAAAAATATAAGTATATAAGTGAATGAACAGTCAGTGTACATAAATATACATTGATACAAAAATTATTTTGTTCAATTGTTTTCAAACACAAAGCTACACAATACAGACTACTTGTGTAGTGCCTACTGAGAGTTTCAAAACTCTATCTTAGCATTATAAGCCTTCATTTTTACCACTAATAGTATTCATATAATTTTCAAAAACTATTTTCATAGTCACTTCCGACACTAATTAAAGTTTTTTTAGTACTCCAATGGCACAGCGTTATGTCTGCGGATTTACAATGCTAGCGTACTCGTGGTGGGCAGAGAACAGATATCTCACTGTGTAGTTTCCAACAAACACAAAAATTATTCGATGGAGAAGCAATAAGTTGTTTACGGAATTACAACGCTAAAACTGTGGGTTCGATTCCCTCCGCTAAACACAGTAAGTAGTCTAATGTGAATTTGCTTTTAAAAAAACAACAAGGAAAATAACAATTAAGTAGTAACAAGTTTGTTTTTAGTTTCATATTAAAATCCGGACATCTGTTCTTAGTGGGTGTGAGTGTTTTCCTTTGATGTTCGAATAATAAAATAATTAACCAGATTTACCGGTTGATGACGAATTTCGCTCGACAAAAAAATATTTAAGAGATCTATTATGTTGAGTTACATTCTCCATACTAAGCAAAATTTCTGTTTACATGAAGGATGTGACAAATAGCCCTGAATAACCTGTATAAAATATATTATCTCGGATTTGTTTTAAAGTTTCCTTTAAGAGCCACATAACGGTTACCTGCGCTAAGCTCTCCCATGTTGACTTGAAATATGTTGACGACTTAACAACGGCCTGTCTAGATATATCAGTGGACAGCCAAACTAACTGTATAGTCAGTGGAAAGATACGTTAGTTGGAGGACGGATAGTTGAGAATTTGGTAATGAATGGGGGATCGTGGAGTAACAGCATATTGGTACGTTTTGGTGAATGACTTGGAGACAAAAGTAGTTATGTAAGTTCTTATTCTATGTACAATATAACGTTAAAAAACCAAAGTAACAATGGAACTAATAACTGATATAAAAATAAACTTGTAATTTGATTCAAATGAAAAGTAAACCTGAACTCACAGCTCGGTTAGAAGATTCTATGCTTTACTATTTTTCTAACAAGACTACAATACAAACGAAAATAACACATAGAGTCAATCAACAAACTGTAGGTTTGTTCTAGGACCAATCAGAGCCTAGGGGTGGATCCTGAATGAATTATTGTTTTTGGTTGCATGTGACAAGCACACGATGAGTGAATATTAAAGACAAGAACTTTATTCCCCAATCCTTCAGGTGGATTAGAGACAGCCTCGAAATAAAGCTCTAGAACGTTGAATATGTATATATTTCCAGATCCTTTATAAGAAGGTAGGATCAGGAAATCTGTTGGGTTTTTTTTTGGAATTTCGCACAAAGCTACTCGAGGGCTATCTGTGCTAGCCGTCCCTAATTTAGCAGTGTAAGACTAGATGGAAGGCAGCTAGTCATCACCACCCACCGCCAACTCTTGGGCTACTCTTTTACCAACGAATAGTGGGATTGACCGTCACATTATACACCTCCACGGCTGGGAGGGCGAGCATGTTTAGCGCGACGCGGGCGCGAACCCGCGACCCTCGGATTACGAGCGCACGCCTTAACGTGCTCGGCCATGCCAGGCCTTGGATCAGGAAATAAATATTCAAAATCGGGAGAGGCTCAGGTAGGACCTGTGATATACTTTTGTTTGTGTATAATTAAGCACAAAACTACACAATGGGTTATCTGTGCTCTGCTCACTACTGGTATTGAAACCCTAGCAGTGTGAGTTCGCAGACATACCGCTGTGCCACTGGGGGCCTCTGTGAAGAAGCTTTGAATTTCGGAGATGGTGAGGAACCAGACTCGAATTCATGCAATAATCCCAAATATTATCGGGTAGGTGGGTTATAAGAGCGGTAATAAACAAACCTTTAACGTGGATGGCGGGTGGTAGGGGCTGTTGACTAGTAAACTTCCCTCTGGTGGTCGGTAATTAAAAATAGGGATTACTGTATTTAACCTTTAAAATAAATGTAAAATTGTCCCATGAAGGAAGACAAAACTAAAATACTAAAAAACAAAATTATTGACTCCATAAAGATGTACACCCAAGTTTTATATACACACACACATATATATATACACGAGATATCAAGTATGTAAGACAAATCTAGATTTAACTGTCTCTGATGCTGTAGGCTAAATGTCTCTAGTTTAGAGTTTTATTGCAGATAACATACGATGTTCTAGACATCTGTACATTTTAATGTTGTTCATGTGTTCAGGCAGTCTTTATTTTGACACAACTAAAACTTTGAACGTGCAAAGCAAGACAGAATAAAACCACGTCCTCGTTTTTAGGCTCTTTAAAAGTCAACTGAATTGTAGAGGGCATTTTAAAAATACTAAACGATCAACAGCTCTACAATCACTCTTGGTAAAATATTGACCGCTTTAACAAAACAGTGTCGACCAATTAGTCATTTATCAGTATAGATTTATGAGAGAGAGAAAATTTAGACAATGAATTATTATGTGAATTAGAAAATATGACCTGACTATAAGCATTCTAAAAATTTGGCTGGAATTTAAATAAGATTTGTTTGTTTGTTTATTTTGGAATTTCACACAAAGCTACTTGAGGGCTATCTGCGCTAGCCGTCCCTAATTTAGCAGTGTAAGACTAGATGGAAGGCAGCTAGTCATCACCACCCACCGCCAACTCTTGGGCTACTCTTTTATCAACGAAAATTGGGATTGATCGTATCCTTATAACGCCCCTCACGGCTTGGAAAGCGAGCATGTTGTTTGGTGCGACTTTTTTTTGAAATTCGTTTACTTATGTTCAGTGTGAAACATAAGTAGTGAATCATTTAAATCATGGACAGGTTCTGTTCTCTGTGTCATTACGTTATACTCTAGTAATTGGTTTTAATAATAATAACTTGTGGCTCCTTCTAAAATACAGGAAAAACAGTCAAAACCCTGTAATTCAGATAAATGTGTACTAGTCAAAACCCTACAGTTCAGGTTAATATGTCAAGTTAATCTTTACTAGTCAAAACTCTAGAGCTCAGGTTAATTTGTACTGGTCAAACTCTATAGTTCAAATTAATGTGTACTAGTAAAAACTCTATAGTTCAGATTAATGTGTACAACACAAAATCGATAGGTAAGGTTAATGTGTACTAGTCAAATCTTTTAGTTCAGATTAATTTGTACTCATCAGACCTTATAACCTCGTCAGGTTAATGTGTACTAATTAATCAAAATTTTATAATTAAGATTCATGTATAGTCAAGCCTTATAGTTCAGGTTACTTTGTGCTAGTCAAAACTTCATGCTCCAGGTTAATGCGTATTAGTCAAAAGCAAATATTTTAGATTAATGTATACTAGTCAAACATTGTAATTCAAATTAATGAGAACTAGTCAAAACCCTACAGTTGAGAATAATGTGATCTAGTCAAACATCTTAACTTAGATCAAAGTGTAGTAGTTAAACCTTACAGTTCAATTAATTATTTCTTGTCAATCCTTATAGTCCAGATTAGTATATACTAGTCTGAACTATAGGGTTTTGAACTATGACCAGTACACATTAATCTGAACTGTATGGTTTTGACTAGTACACATTAATGTAAACCTTACTGTTCAGATTAATGTGTACTAGTAAAAGCTATTTTTAAATTATCGTGTTCTATTCAAACAAATGATGTTAAAAGGAGAACAATAGAAATAAATGAACGATAATTTAACCAGGTCTCTTTTTTGTTATTGGAACATTTAGATATTTATAATTTGGGTTGTGTCAGTTTTGGTTTACTGTATTTTTAAAATCCAAACACTTGAATCGTATATTTTTGGTGCAATATTCCAAAAGCAGATGGCGAAGAGCTGAAAAAGTTATTTTTATATGTGATGTATCTTTATCCCAGCAGCAACAGATGTTAACTTGCGAAACAAATGTTGAAAACCTCAGAGAACGTACCTGAGTTATAATTTTTAAAAAATGGCCAATTTTCTTCTGTCAGTTACAGAAGAAAGCAATGATGTTAAAACTGTTTCAAGGAAATTGTTTTCAGTAATGTTATAAAAAATATTACTTAACAAAAGGTTTAGCTAATCATCAACAGATGTCAGCACAATACTCTTATTTTATATAATAGAATTAATAAAATGTTTTGTTAACTTTCTATAACAGTGCGAAACTTTGATTCAAATTTCAATATATTTTTATACATTTACTATACGTAAGCTAACTTGTCTGTTGTTGTTTTTTTAATTAACCAATAAAACTACACACTGGATTATCTCTTTTGTACACTACGAATATGAAAATTCGGTTTTTTCGTGTAAGTTGAAACACTGGAGACATAATCTGTTATAAATTTTTGACGATTGAATTATACTACTTGAGAAAGTTTAAGTAGTGGAAAGGAAAATTAAATTTGTTATTAACATGGGAGACACTGTCCACTATTACACAACGTAATCCTGTCTTTGTCAGTTATCTACGCGGTCACTAATTAGCCACTAATTTATTATACTTTTATGTGTAGTAGTTTGTTCTCATAAAACACACACATAAAACCAAAGTTTCAATACGAAAACAGGTTCAACTAATGGAAGTAAATAAACTTTGTTCGATGTAATGTTATTTCTAATATACACTTAAACAAACAAAGAGGCCCGGCATGGCCGAGCGCGTTAACGCATGCGCTCGTAATCTGAGGATCGCGGGTTCGCTTCCGAGTCGCGCTAAACATGCTCGCCCTCCCAGCCGTGGGGGCGTTATAATGTTACGGTCAATCCCACTATTCGCTGGTAAAAGAGTAGCCCAAGAGTTGGCGGTGAGTGGTGATGACTAGCTGCCTTCCCTCTAGTCTTACACTGCTAAATTAGGGACGGCTAGCGCAGATAGCTCTCGAGTAGCTTTGTGCGAAATTCCAAGAAACAAACAATTGTTGTTTGGGATTGACCGTCACATTATACACCCCCACGGCTGGGAGGGCGAGCATGTTTAGCGCGACGCGGACAAACAAACAACGAACGATAATATTGGTCGTTGTCTGGTTTGTATCCACACAGTCACGTGAAAGACATCAAGGCAGCGTGTCCTCAGCTGTAATTTCCGTTAAATGACGTGAAATATTAGTGTTTACGTACCCGCAATAACCGTTGTCAAACAATGTATAATAGATGATTAGTTCGCCTACAGATATGTTGTTTAAAAATTGTGACTTTCGAAAATTTCAGAATAATCCAATAATTCTTTCTCGACGGATTGGCGTCGGTTGGTAATTTTGCATAATATTCAAATATAGATCGTTAAATTGTATATGCACATTAGGCTCGGTTGGATACTTGCCAAATCGTGTAAGGTATAAATAATGCTCTAAGATAATTTTGTGTTTCCTTCGGTGATATATCTTTCTGACAGTCACTTGTTCTTGAACACAAAATTGTAAAGAACAAAGACGTAAAGAAATGTTTCCTTCTCTATCTGTATTATAATAAATACTGCCTGTCTCCTCTCTAGGTAAACATAGGCTAAAGTTTTCAGTTAGAACTAACGTGAATTATCAACTTGGTATAGAGCACTGCATAGTTTTATATATTTATTTATCTATTTCATAATGGTTAAAATAAACAAACATATTAAAAACAGAACTTATAAAGGCAATTTTATAGATCAAAATGTTTTAGTCATTTCAAAAGTTTGTTTGAAGTTAAGCACACAGCTACACCATGGACAATTTGTGCACTGCCAACCAACATCGAAACCCAACTTCCTGCGTTGTGAGTCCGAAGACTTATCAAATAATTCATTTTAAATCTACTAAAATTATTGTATTTAATAATTAAAACTATTAAAATAAATTATTTTAAAACATAGATATTTTTTTCAGTGGAGTTACTTAATCACATCTTAGTACTTATATAGTTCATAACTTAATCACATCTTAGTACGTACATTGTTCATAACTTAATCACATCTTAGTACTTATATTGTTCATAACTTAATCACATCTTAGTACGTACATTGTTCATAACTTAATCACATCTTAGTACTTATATTGTTCATAACTTAATCACATCTTAGTACACACATTGTTCATAACTTAATCACATCTTAGTACTTATATTGTTCATAACTTAATCACATCTTAGTGCTTATATTGTTCATAACTTTATCACACATTAGTACTGACGTTGTTCATAACTTAATCACATCTTAGTACGTACATTGTTCATAACTTAATCACATCTTAGTACTTATATTGTTCATAACTTAATCACATCTTAGTACGTACATTGTTCATAACTTAATCACATCTTAGTACTTATATTGTTCATAACTTAATCACATCTTAGTACGTACATTGTTCATAACTTAATCACATCTTAGTACGTACGTTGTTCATAACTTAAACACATCTTAGTACTCACATTGTTCATAACTTAATCACATCTTAGTACTTATATTGTTCATAACTTAATCACATCTTAGTACGTACATTGTTCATAACTTAATCACATCTTAGTACTTATATTGTTCATAACTTAATCACATCTTAGTACACACATTGTTCATAACTTAATCACATCTTAGTACTTATATTGTTCATAACTTAATCACATCTTAGTGCTTATATTGTTCATAACTTTATCACACATTAGTACTGACGTTGTTCATAACTTAATCACATCTTAGTACGTACATTGTACATAACTTAATCACATCTTAGTACTTAAATTGTTCATAACTTAATCACATCTTAGTACGTACATTGTTCATAACTTAATCACATCTTAGTACTTATATTGTTCATAACTTAATCACATCTTAGTACGTACATTGTTCATAACTTAATCACATCTTAGTACTTATATTGTTCATAACTTAATCACATCTTAGTACGTACATTGTTCATAACTTAATCACATCTTAGTACGTACGTTGTTCATAACTTAAACACATCTTAGTACTCACATTGTTCATAACTTAATCACATCTTAGTACGTACGTTGTTCATAACTTAAACACATCTTAGTACTCACATTGTTCATAACTTAATCACATCTTAGTACGTACATTGTACATAACTTAATCACATCTTAGTACTTAAATTGTTCATAACTTAATCACATCTTAGTACGTACATTGTTCATAACTTAATCACATCTTAGTACTTATATTGTTCATAACTTAATCACATCTTAGTACGTACATTGTTCATAACTTAATCACATCTTAGTACTTATATTGTTCATAACTTAATCACATCTTAGTACGTACATTGTTCATAACTTAATCACATCTTAGTACGTACGTTGTTCATAACTTAAACACATCTTAGTACTCACATTGTTCATAACTTAATCACATCTTAGTACTTATATTGTTCATAACTTAATCACATCTTAGTACGTACATTGTTCATAACTTAATCACATCTTAGTACTTATATTGTTCATAACTTAATCACATCTTAGTACACACATTGTTCATAACTTAATCACATCTTAGTACTTATATTGTTCATAACTTAATCACATCTTAGTACGTACATTGTTCATAACTTAATCACATCTTAGTGCTTATATTGTTCATAACTTTATCACACATTAGTACTGACGTTGTTCATAACTTAATCACATCTTAGTACTCACATTGTTCATAACTTAATCACATCTTAGTACTGACGTTGTTCCCAACTTAATCACATCTTAGTACTTACGTTGTTCCCAACTTAATCACATCTTAGTACTTATATTGTTCATAACTTAATCACATCTTAGTACTTATATTGTTCATAACTTAATCACACCTTAGTACTGACGTTGTTCATAACTTAATCACACCTTAGTACTGACGTTGTTCATAACTTAATCACATCTTAGTACGTACATTGTTCATAACTTAATCACATCTTAGTACTTATATTGTTCATAACTTAATCAAATCTTAGTACTTATATTGTTCATAACTTAATCACACCTTAGTACTTACGTTGTTCATAACTTAATCACACCTTAGTACTTACGTTGTTCATAACTTAATCACACCTTAGTACTTATATTGTTCATAACTTAATCACATCTTAGTACGTACATTGTTCATAACTTAATCACATCTTAGTTCTTATATTGTTCATAACTTAATCACATCTTAGTACGTACATTGTTCATAACTTAATCACATCTTAGTACTTATATTGTTCATAACTTAATCACATCTTAGTACGTACATTGTTCATAACTTAATCACACCTTAGTACTTACATTGTTCATAACTTAATCACATTTTAGTACTGACGTTGTTCCCAACTTAATCACATCTTAGTACTTACGTTGTTCATAACTTTATCGCATTTTAGTACGTACATTGTTCATAACTTAATCACACCTTAGTACTTACGTTGTTCCCAACTTAATCACACCTTAGTACTTACATTGTTCATAGGTTAATCACATTTTAGTACTTACGTTGTTCCCAACTTAATCACATCTTAGTACTTACGTTGTTCATAACTTTATCGCATTTTAGTACGTACATTGTTCATAACTTAATCACACCTTAGTACTTACGTTGTTCCCAACTTAATCACACCTTAGTACTTACATTGTTCATAGGTTAATCACACCTTAGTACTTACGTTGTTCCCAACTTAATCACACCTTAGTACTTACATTGTTCATAGCTTAATCACATTTTAGTACTGACGTTGTTCCCAACTTAATCACATCTTAGTACTTACGTTGTTCATAACTTTATCGCATTTTAGTACGTACGTTGTTCATAACTTAATCACATCTTAGTACTTATATTGTTCCAAACTTTCAAACCCTTCTATTCATATCGCTGTGTTATCTACACCGTTAGAACTCAGCTTTGTGCTCAGCTTCAAACAAACAACTGATTAAAAGAAACAGAAAATACTAATTTCATCAATTTGTTTGTTTTTTAGAGTAAAGCCACATCGGACTATCTGCTGAGCGCACCGAGGGGAATCAAACCCTGATTTTAGCGTTGTAAATCCGGAGACGCACCGTTGTACTAGCGGGGGGCGTTATGAGAAATAGTACTTGATAAATACTTCAGTTTTCTCAAAACGAGAGTGAAATAGTCTTGTATCGTTGTTTGGATATTTTTTTATTATACCGTACACTGAAACCTGTGTGAGGCTATTACCTGAAATGTTCAAAATGATTATTTTTAAAATATTACTCAGAAATTAATCATTGATCAGGATGTTCGTAAACCGCTTCGTTATCTGCATTACTATAAGCATTGTCTCTCTTCCGATGGCAGAAACCAGAAGGGTGAAAATCAGACTGTCGACAGCTGTGGTTTATCTTCGCTTAGCTACAAATGAACAAAAAATATTTTTCCTTGAAATTGAGAAAACTTTTAAATCACACCTAAAGAATTTGTTTGTTTGATTTTGAATTTTGCACAAAGCTGCACGAGGGCTATCTGCGCTAGCCGTCCCTAATTTAGTAGTGTAAGGCTAAAGGAAAGGCAGCTAGTTATCAATACACACCGCCAACGCTTGAGCTACTCTTTTACCAACGAATAGTGGAATTGACTGTAACATTATAACGCCCCCACGGCTGAAAGGGTAAAAACACACATGCAAACTTGTTGTTTTATTTCAGTGGCTTCCAACCTTTTTTATGCCTCGCACCCCTAAAAAAATTTAATATGTTCTCGCATCCCTCATAGTAATTATTTATTTGAGAATAAAGGTGAAGATGGCCAAAGCAAATGTTGTCTCTCACCCCTGGAATGCTGTCTGGCACCCCTGGTTGGGAACCACTGTTTTATTTGGTTTAGAGATATCTATAATGTATTTACCACTGTTATTGTTCTATTTAGTTTGAAGGTTTCTATAATGTATTTACCACTGTTGTTGTCTTATTTAGTTTGGAGACTTTCTTGTAGTTTTATATCTTTCTGTGACTGTTGTATATTAAAGAATTGGCAAGTTTCAGAATCCTGAGAGTTCAAGTATTTCCGTTTGTTGATATGTTTTATGATATAAAGTGTCGGTAGTGGACGTTACGTCTCACGTGACTTCACTTTCTGTGCCAGACCACTCAACTACAACACGGTGTGGATGCTCGATTTGATTCTGTTGTATGATTTGCGACGTCATAAACAACACCTAAATACGCTAGATGGCAGCGTTGTCAAAAATACCATTATCACCGAACAATATCAGCTGAATCTAAGATTTATAGTTTTTAGACTGTATAAAAATAAGCGAAATCGCCATAATACACGTAAATTGTAAGGCAGACTCTGTCATTTTACAATAAATTACTTTTTTTTTTCAGATGGCTTCGTCATCACTAGCATATTTACAATAATTTATCAATTTTATCATACATAAATCCCACATTTATCTAAATACATCAAGACCCACAATCGGGCATAAGCTAACGATCCACTCTAACTGAAGCGACAGGTTATACGTAGGCTGACGATTTCCATGAAGGTCACCAACACTTACGGACATGTCAGCTTACATTATTCAAATACAGTGCCAATTTGCTTCTATCATAATTACTTTAATATCCTGGATCATACATATTTAATAAATCACTTCAATAAGATGTTAAGGAGACATTTTTTATTACTTATTACTAAAACTTGTAATCCCAGACACTTGAAACAAAATTTTCTCAGGTCACGGCCCTTGTAAAATGTAAGAAACTTATTGTAAAACGTGCTCAATCTTTTAATTATTTTTATCATTATTCAGATTTTTCAAATTCATGTTAAAAACCTAAAGTTATTTTTTATTGTTATTTTCATCGTGATTGTTTGAATAATAAATCAATGTTTTTTTAGTTATTTTTTTTAGTTGATGGTTTTAACATTTTTCGGCCAGTCGTAACTCGCATTTAAGAAACTTATTTACATATGGACATAAAAACACGTTTGTACATAATAAATAATTATACTGAACTCAGAAATGCACTGAATTTTAACGTTAATTTAAAGTTAGTGTAGAATTAATTTCATTTTTGTTGTTTTACTTTGAAGTAAACGGTGGGCATCATGATTACCAGGCCCCGGCATGGCTAGGTGGTTAAGGCACTCGACTCGTAATCCGAAGGTTGCGAGTTCGAATCCTGGTCGCACCAAACATTCTCATCCTTTCAGTCGTGGGGACTTTATTATATGACGGTCAATTTCACTATTCTTTGATAAAAGAGTAGCCCATGAGTTGGCGGTGGGTGGTGATGAGTAGCTGGAATACAGCTTCCTTGAATATCCTTCTGGTAACACAGTGGTACTTTTTAATGGACCACAACGTTAAAACTCTGGTTTGGATAACCGGCGTGTTCTTAGCTCTTTGTGTGGTTTAGTGTTAAATAACAAATCCATGAAAATGTTACGGAATAAACAGATATTTCATACCGTCCGTAATTATTAAATAACCAGTTTCATTATTTTCAGTATATTTACAATAACAGTGGTTCAAATTATTATTTTCCTAACTCTTTATTAAAATACCTATATTAAAACAATTACTGTTTGAATAATTCTGGTATTTTTCTTTTTGACATTAAACATATGAAGTTGTTGGTTTTTTTCTAGTAAGAAAAATATATTTAATAAATAGGCTACCCTAGTTTCCATGGTTACTGTGGCCAAGATGGAAAAGCCGGAAATAAAACGTGAATTTCGGAAGTAATTCATTCATATTCATCTCCTCGAGAGCGGCAACTTCTAAAATTTACTTTGATGTATGTAAAATAAATCTGTCAGAAGCAAACAATATTCTCTCTATCAGCACCTCGGTCAATCGATTTTAAGTTTCTCGGTAAGAAGGAGGCCGAAAACTTGCCAGAAAATCCGACGTTACATTGTAGCATTTGGTTTTCCCGTCGAAACATGTTATATTTGTCGTTTGACCAAGACGAAACGAGAAAAACTTCGTTTTCTCTCGTGATGAGTAGAAAAAAACATTTAAAAAGCGTCATAAGTATTGATATTGGCGCCAAGTCAATCGCATTCAAATAAGAAAGATAAAATAAAATTTAGGTTTTAGTTTTGTTTTCATTTATCTAACTGATGAAACAAATTATTCCCTCGGCTTTTAAATATACTTGAAACATTTCTGTTAGAAACCACTATCATGCGATATTGGATCTAAAATTTTAAAAGGATATTTGATTCTGTTATGTTACTTGGTACATAAAGTGAAATATTTGTCATACAAAGAATAACATTATAGCTTAGTTGGAACTGATACGGTCCATCTTGTTGACACAATACACAATTACATTAATCTAAGTTCCCCATAAAATAACTATTCAACCATTGCTGACAGTTTACTTTTTTGTTTTTTTATTATTAATAGACACGTTAACATATCCGTGACAGATGGTTTATTAATGATAAAAGTGGTGAGTTATTTATTAATAATGAAAGTGGAGAGTTATTTACGGCTTGTGTACGTTTTTATTAGTTTTTGTTTAATTAATGTCGAAATTTCTAGTTTGTTTTTGTAATAATTAAAAACTCTGGAATTTTGTAAACCGTTAACTGAACAGTTTGAGTAGAAGAACGAAATTCAATTATTACAAAGTTTGATTTAATCTCCCAGTAAACTCACTTAGATCTCAGAAATTTGTTGCAGTCTGAAATTTGTGCCCCCAAATGGCTCAGCGGTATGTCTGCGGACTTACACGCTAAAATCCGGGTTTCGATACCCGTGGTGGGCAGAGTACAGATAGCCCATTGTGTAGCTTTGTGCTTAATTCAAAACAACAACTGAAATTTGTTTTTAATTTTGCGCAAAGCTATTCAAGAGCTATCTGCGCTAGCCATCCATAATTTAGCAGCGTAAGACTAATTGGAAGACAGCTAGTCATCACTACCCACCGCCAACTCTTGGGCTACTCCTTTACCAACGAATAGTGGGATTGACCGTAACATTATAAGGCCCCCACCCCTGAAAGCGCGAACATGTTTTATGCGATTGGGATTCTAACCCGCGACTCTCAGATTTAAAGTCGAACATCCTAACCTGGTGGCTTGTTTGTTTTGTTTGTTTTGGAATTCCGCACAAAGCTACTCGAGGGCTATCTGTGCTAGCCGTCCATAATTTAGCAGTGTAAGACTAGAGGGAAAGCAGCTAGTCATAACCACCCACCGCCAATTCTTGGGCTACTCTTTTATCAACGAAAAGTGGGATTGACCGTCACATTATAACGCCCCCACGGCTGGGAGGGCGAGCATGTGTTGGCGAGACTCGGGCGCGAACCTGCAACCCTTAGATTACGAAGTGTACGCCTAAACGCTCTAGGCCATGCCGGACCCTAACCTGGTGGCAATACAGAAATTAAATAACGAAATAATTACCAGACGTCAGAGTCATGTGTTGCCAATTGGGAAATTTTAGAAAATTAAATACTAAAGATTACTTTACAAATTGTCAATATAATTTATATTCTCACAAACACTGTGGTTCAACTATGGGAACGAGGACACACAAAATGTGGCACTTAAGAACATCAATACAAACTGTCGAGTTTTGATAAATCTTAGAAACATTAAACATAGATTATTTATACAAATAAAGAAAAACTTTCAAACGAAAGAAGTAGCAGTAGAGATTTGTTATATCAATCCTTCAAAAACAAGTAAACAAAACACTAGCGATTATAAATGTATAATTCATACATAATGGGACCAAAACACAGTGTAGTACAAGGCTAACAGATTATTACATAACATTATTAATTGTGTATAATGAAAATGTATTATCTTTATTACACAACAAGATTAAATCTATATGTTAAAATTGTTTTATCTTTATTACACAACATGATTAACTGTGTATGTTAAAGATTGATATTACAACAATTCTTACTTTCATGTCATTAAATCTGCCTTACCGATAAAAATCAACGCATTAACAATCTATATTAATTGATCACTTTTGTGGATCAGAAGAGTTTTGTCAGAAGACAGAGCGATTTTGAATTCTAAAGTTTATTTTCTGTTATAAGTGAAATAAGTGGAAGTCTTATTCAGATGAACAGAATATTTTCTGAAAAGTTAACAAATAATCCGTGCATTCCTGATGCATTTTCAATCCTCCTTGAATAACGGGGACGATGCACGCGCTCAGCACGTGTGCACCAGCAAATGGACCATAACACGTCAACAGACTTAATGGGAAGTCTTGCGTTTCTTAGTTTATTCTGTGGAGCAGATGTAGATCGTCTATATTTTATCAAAGTTTGAATAAATCCCGAGAGATGACAGCACTTGAGCAATAAAAGAAAACAAAAACAATATTCGTGGAAGATTCAACGATGACGTCACACAACAAATAACGGGCAAAGACGGACAATATCACGTGACATACGAATTATACCATAAAATCGCATATTACATCGAAACTTCCTACAGCTCTGAAAGTGAAGACTGTAAAAAATTGGAATGTTAAAGCCCGCCTTCTGATTGCAAATACACCACAGTTCCCATAGTAACAGTTCATTACGTCAGTAGTTTTAATCCAAAGTATTATGGGTAATTTCAACATTTAAAATAAAAAAATAGTTTTCAGACTTCAGAAGATTCTCAGTTAGTTTGAATAGAACGAAACCCGACATCCAGCATTCTTGCATTTGAATAACTGAGGTGAGACTTGTGTCAAGACAAAATCACTAGCCCAACAATGACCTGAAACAACAACTTCCGATGTAAAAAAATAGTTCTGTGTGTTTTCTAAAGTATCGTGAAACGGTTTACATGTTGTCCCTGAATAAAATAACTTTTCCTCATCCTTTTTACAAAGAACTTTCTTGAAAACTAAAATGAACCGCCTTTATGTCTTCAAACTAATCAAAACTATATTTATTAAACGATAAACTAAGTGAACTCAATTTAAAACGTGTATCGTGTTACACTTATCCATGCAGGAAAGTTTCTCTCTCTTATTTCTGGAAACATGAGCACGCAACTATCCAAATATCACATCGCCTTGGAACGTCGGATGAGATTCTTTATTGAATATTGTCCACGAAGCATCACGTGGCGTGTGGCGAGCCACTTTTGTTAGTTCCAAGAGTTATTCAATAGGTGGCGTGACAGCTCTAGTTTCTTCGTGAAGCTTGGCTGTGATGTTGTTCCCGGAACCTCTTTAATTTCATTACGTTTGTAGAAATACGTACTCACATGCACTCGCATTTTAAAATAAGTAAAATGGAGCGGTTTCCAGTGACGTCATATGATCCTACACGATTACAAAAGCTACTGTTGTGTAGACGTGAGGTCGTAACTCGGATTAAACGCTATATTCTGACAAACAAATCAACACATACCATTTATCAGAAGGTAGAAATTAGTCCAGTTTTATTATCATTCACTACACTCAGTTCTTGATTAAACTAGCTGATGGTTGAACAAACAGTAGCATATTATTACTTATCTACTCAGAATATAATTAGCCACCTTTTCCCATGTGTTGATTCGAACATAAAAGATTGGGGTTTATTACAAAGTTTTATCTCCTGAAGTACGGACTACTTTACTTAGCCCCGCCCATGTGTGTATGTACATTCACTGCTTATATTTGTGACAGCTTACATTATTCAACATACCCACTAGGAGTTAACTTGTTTGTTGTTTAATGGAATACATTTTTCCGCAGTCTCAAAATGTTATGAGAAATTATAAGAAATTATTTTGGTGTGAATTATCAAGATTCAAAGAGTACACTTAAACATTTCACTTGGAAGGTTATTACGTGTCTGAGAAGAAATTAATGTGGCGTCATGTTTTGTTGTTTTTTAATAAAATGTGATGATTTTGTCTTTATTTTTGTAAGACATATTTCAAATTACTTTGCTCGATCTACGATGCGAAACATAATATAATACATATCTCAACGAGAAACTGACTTTATTAATCAATGGAACATAAAATAGTAGTATTTCTTTCTATGAAGAAATATATCCTGGTCCATAAAGAGAACTAGGCTTATTATTGAATGTAACACAATGTGAAGCATAAAAAGAAATGAGTTATGTTTGAATGTAACACAATGTGAACAATAAGAACTGGAATATTGTTGAATGTAATACAATGTGAAGCATAAGAAGAACTGGGATATTGTTGAATGTAATACAACGTGAACAATAAGAAGAACTGGGATATTGTTGAATGTAATACAACGTGAACAATAAGAAGAACTGGGATATTGTTGAATGTAATACAACGTGAACAATAAAAGAACTGAGATATTGTTGAATGTAATACAACGTGAACAATAAGAAGAACTGGGATATTGTTGAATCCAATATAACGTGAACAATAAGGAGAACTGAGATATTGTTGAATGTAATACAACGTGAACAATAAGAAGAACTGGGATATTGTTGAATCTAATACAATGTGAAGCATAAGAAGAACTGGGATATTGTTGAATCTAATACATTGTGAAGCATAAGAAGCAATGGATTATGTTTGAATGTGATACAACGTAACCATAAGAATAACTGTATTATTGTCCAATGTAAAATAACGTGAAGGATAAGAACTGTTCATTGTAACATGTTTTATGTTCTTCTTTTAATATACATTTTATGTTTCATACTCTTTTTATATATTTTTTACGTTTCATGTTCTTCTGATATATGTTCTATGTTTCACGTTCTTTTAGCATATGTTCCATGTTTCATATTCTCCTTTTATATTTCGTATTCTTCTAATATATGTTTTACGTTTCATGTTTTTCTTTTGATATGCATTTTATATTTCACGTTCTATGATATATATGTTCTATGTTCCATATTTATATAATATATATACTATGTTTCATGTCATTTTAATATATGTTCTATGTTTCATGTTCCTTTAACATATATTCAATATTTCATGATCTTCTACTATATGATCCAGGTTTCATGTTCTTTTAATATATGTTATATATTTCACGTTCTTTTAACATATATTTCATGTCTCATTTCTTTTAATACATCTTCTACGTATCATGTTCTTCTCATAAATATTCTATGTTTTATGTTCTTTCAATATATGTCCTATAGTTCTCGTTCTTCTTTTAATATATTTCTTATTTTTTATCTTCTTCCTATGTTGTTTTAATGTTTATATATTCTATGTTTCATGATCTTCTAATATATGTTCTAGGTTTCATGTTCACAAAATATATGCTCTTGTAATATATGTTGTATGATTCACGTTCTCCTTTTAATATATATGTTTTTTGTTCATGTAATATATGTTCTATGTTTCACGTTCTTTTAACATACATTACATGTCTCACTTCTTTTAATATATGTTCTGGGTTTCATGCTCTATAAATATATGATTTATGTTTATGTTCTTTTAATATATGTTCTATGTATCACGTTCTTCTTTTAATATATATTCCATGTTTCATATTATTTTAATATATATTCTATGTTTCATGATCTTCTAATATACGTTCTATGTTTCATGCTGTTTAATATATGTTCTATGTTTAACGTTCTTCTTTTAATATTTTTTTATATCTCATGTTCTTCTAACGTATGTTTAAGGTTTCATGTTATTTTAATATATGTTTGATGCTTCATGTTTTTCATTTCGTATATGGTATGTATTTAACATTTTTCTTTAAATATATATTCTGTTTCACGTTCTTCATTTGATATACTTTCTATGCTTCACCTTCAATTAAAATCTCTTCTGTGTTTCATGTTATTTTAATAAATGTTCTTTGTTTCACGCTCTTCTTTTGTAATGTATTTCACGTTTTATATTATTTCAATATATTTTCTATATTTGATGTCTTTCTTTTAATATATATTCCATGTCTAATGTTCTCCTAATATGTTTTATATTTCATGTTCTTTTTAATATATATTCTTTGTTTCATGATCTCCTAATATATATTCTGTGTTTTATGTTTTTCTTATAATACATGTTCAATGTTTCATGTTCCTATATGTTCTGTAGTTCATGTAATTGTTTTAATATAGATATTTTCTATGTTTCATATTCTTTTCATAAATGTTTTGTGTTTCATGTTCTTTTAATAAATGTTCAATGTTTCATTGCTTATTTTATATATTTTCATATTTCTCGTTCTTTTAATATATCTTCTTTGGTTTATATTATTTTGATATATGTAACATGTTTTATGTTTCTTTTAATATATGTTTTATGTTTTACGTTCTTTTAAAATCTCTTCTACGTTTCATGTTATTTTAATATATGTTTATGTTTCATGTTTTTCTTTTAATATATATTTTAGTTTGATGTTCTTCTACTATATGTTTTATGTTTCATGCTCTTTTAATATATGTTCTATGTTTGACGTCCTTCGTTTAATTTATTTTCGATGTTCCATTGTTTTTCAATATACGTTCTGTGTTTCATGTTCTTTTAATATATATTATATACTTTATGAACTTCAGATATATGTTCTATGTTTGATGTTCTTCTTTTGATATATGGTCTATGTTTTACGTTCCTCTTTTCATATATATTCTGTGTTTTATGCTATTTTAATATATATTCTATGTTTCATGTTCTTTTAATATATATTCCATGTGTCATGTTCTTTTAATATATATTCTATGTTTCATGTTCTTCTTTCAATATATTTTCGTATTTGTCGTTCTTTTAATATATCTTCTTTGTTGTATGTTATTTTAATATATGTTGTATGTTTCATGTTTTCTTTTAATGCATATTCCATGTTTTATGTTCTTTTGATATATGTTATATGTTTCACGTTTTTTAAATACATTTTCTACGTTTCATGATCTTTTAATATATGTTCAATGTTTTATGTTTTTGTTTTAATATATTTTATATATTTTACAAAAATATCTTTTGTTTTTGATGCTATTTTAATATATGTTCTATGTTTCATGTTCTTTTAATATATATTCCATGTCTCATATTCTTTTAGCATATGTTTTATGGTTCATGGTTTCCTTATGTGTGTTCCATGGTTCATGTTCTTTTTTTAATATATATTCCATATTTCATGTTCTTGTATTATATATTCTGTGTCTCATGTTTCTATTTTATGCTTTGTGTTTCATATTTCTATTTTATGTTCTATGTTTCATGTTTTTATTTTAAATATGTTCAGTGTTTTATGCTCCTCTTTGACTGATTGGCTGATAGGGTACAAACAGTACTTGAAAGTAGTTTGTTCAGATAAAATCCCACAAGCTAACTGTCAGATTACTGACTTCTTTGTATGCCATTTAGTAACGCTGGAGTCCATATACTGGGTAATGCTACGTTTTTGCCTTTTCTGCGTCACTCAGTGTAAAAAAAAACGAAATTATCAGAATATTGCGTAAAATTATTATTTTAATACTTAAAATACAAATGTAAGCCCAGGAGCAGATACCATATTAATTATAATGTTGATATTAATTTAATTTGACTTAAACTGTTTCTTTAGTAAGCACAAAGCTACTCATTTGGTTTACTGTAGTCTACGAGTACTTAAACTCAATTTTTATCAGACTGACTACAGAGTCACTGGAGAACAATTTACTGGTTATGATAAACAAGAACCCCACAAAGAATTTCATGCACATGTTTTATGGTTGGGGTATTTTGTTTACCTAGGGGAATCGATCTCGTGATTTTGTATTGTAACTCGCCTGATCCACGTGTACAAATAGTTTACATAAATGCGTTTAGAGAAAACTGATAGATATGTGATAATATCTGTAATTTTAGGGTTGAAAAGGGTAATGGCCACATAAATACAACAGAATATAACTTCTCATTCATAAAAGAGTCCTGAATTATTAATTTAATATTATATTATATCTTCCCAAAGTTTGTGCAATTTTACCAAAATATTATCCTTCATTCCTTGTTTAATGCAGCTATAAAATTAAACTATTGTAGCGTGAAAAATACCACTAAAATTAAAGTATGCTAGAACGAAAAATACCACTAAAATTCATTTATTTTGCGTGAAAAAATAACACTGTATTAAGCATTGTAGTGTGAAAAATACCACTAATATCGAAGTATCCTAATGTGAAAAGAGCCTCACAAACGATTTATTTTTCCAGACACAGGTCCAGGAGTACTTATGTTCACAAACACATTTTGACAGATATTACTCGTCTCGGTATTGTCTAAATCAAGCCTTCTTGACACAGCTCTCTCTAGTGGTCCAGTGGTAAACAAATAAAAATAAAATTCTGTAGTTAGATACTCACGGCAAAAACAGGGCAGTTTTGTATAGCTTCATACTAAAGTAAATAAACTTTGTTGAGTTGTGTGTTTTGTAGAAAAACAGTTTTGATGAGTTATAACAACGAAACGTTTGTGTCGTGTGTCTTATAAAATACAGTTTTGTTGAAATATAACAACAAAACGTTGTATCGTATGTCTTAAAAGATACAGTTTTATTGAATTATAATAAAAATGTTTTGTTCCTATGTTTTATTAAATACAATTTTATTGAAATAAAACAAAAAATTTAGTAACGGGACTTATAAAATACAGTTTTGTTGAAATATAACAACAAAAGTTTGTGTCCTGTGTCTTATAAAATACAGTTTTGTTGAAATATAACAACAAAAGTTTGTGTCCGATATCTTATAAAATACAATTTTGTTCCGATCTACTAATAAAATGTTTGTGTCCTGTGTCTTGTAAAATACATTTTTTTCAGATATAACAAGGAAAGGTTTGTATCGTGTACCTTATAAAATACAGTTTTGTTGAAATATAACAACAAAATGTCTGGCACCTGTCTCATAAAATACAGTATTGTCAAGATATAACAATAAAAAGTTTGTGTCCTCTGTCTTATAAAATATAGTTTTCTTAAAATATATGAACAAAATTTTATTGTCCTATGTCTTCTAAAGTACAGTTTTATTGAAATATAACAACTAAAAGTTTGTGTCGTGTGTCTTATAAAATACAGTTTTCTTAAAACATAGCAACAAAATATTTGTGTCTTATCTGTTAGAAAATACAGTTTTGTGACATATAAGAACAGAATCATTGTGTACTATGTCTTAAAATATACAGTTTTTGAGACACAACAACAAACGTTTGTGTCGTGTGACTTATAAACTACAGTTTTATTGAGATATTATAACAACATGTTTGTGTCCACTGTCTTATAAACTACAGTTTTATTGAGATATTATAACAACATGTTTGTGTCCACTGTCTTATAAAATACAGTTTTATTGAGATATTATAACAACATGTTTGTGTCCACTGTCTTATAAAATACAGTTTTATTGAGATATTATAACATGTTTGTGTCCACTGTCTTATAAAATACAGTTTATTGAAAAGTAAGAAGAAAAAGTTTTTGTCATGTCTCTTATAAAATACAGTTTTCTTAAAACATGACAAGAAAACGTTTGTGTCCTATTTCTTATAAAATAGAGTTTTCTCCAAATATAACAACAAACTGTCCAATGTCTCATAAACTACAGTTTTCATGAGATATGACAACAAAAGTTTGTGTTCAATTCTTATAAAACACAATTTTGTTGAGATATAACATAAAAATTATGTACTTCAAAACGGTTCATATGGATGGAGAAAACACTAATAGAGGTGCGAACAACGTTTCGACTTTCTTCGGTCATCGTCAGATTCACAAAGAAAGAAAGATTTACTGACCGGTAGCTGACCATATGTTTGAAGGTGGTTGTGTAATTGAGTGTAGGAATATAGAGGGCGTGCTTAGGTGTTTGATTATATTTATTAATATAGGTATGGAGGTGTTCTTTTGTATTATTTTATTTTGGCCTGAGTTGTTGCATTAGTAAGGCTTCTTTAATTCTGCGTTTATGTTTCTTTCTTTATTTAGTATTTGGATGTTTTTTTATGGTGATGTTGTGTTTATTTGATTTGCAGTGTTTGAAAACGTGTGAAGGTGACTATTTGTGTTCTGTGAATCTGGTTTCCATTTTTATACTTGTTTCAACAAAAAGTTTACATCGTTTGTCTTACAAAATGTAGTTTTCTTGAGATATAACAAAATAACTTTTGGTCCAATATCTTATAAAATACAATTTTATTGAAATATAAGAACAAAATATTTGTGTCGCGTGTCTTATAGAATTCGGTTTTGTTAAAATATAACAAAAACATTTTGTGCCCTATGTCTTATAGAATACAGTTTTGTTGAGATATTTAAAAAAAAAATGTTTGTGTCGTGTGTCTTATGAAATACAGTTTTGTTTTGACACAATAAAAATATTTCTGTCGTGTGTCTCGTATAATACAGTTTTGATGAAATATAACAACCAAACTTTTGTGTCGTGCACTTTATGAAAGAAAATCATTTGGTTTTTACAATTAATGATTTTTTGAGTCATGTTTTGTGTTAATTGATTTTAAGTAATCATTTTTCAGCTTTATTTATAGAAGGTGAATTAGAAACACGAGTTTTATCTTGAAGTTTCTTTTCTAGTTCTAAATTTGAAGATAAAATTATTTTTAGAAGTGTTGAGCAATGAATACGAACCCAGGGGCGCGACCACTATAATGTGCGAACAGTCAGTTTGCCTCCATCACCAGTGTTCATCTATTTCACGATAAGAGCTGACATCAAAAACCATTAAGCGGTTCAAGGCAAGGCGCGAGATGTCGTCCACTAGATTCCGATGGCAGATATGTCAGATTATAATGAAAACTGCAGACGTCACTTTAGCCGTTGGACGTGTCGCAGGAGCACGACCTCGCGTGCTCGTTTACAAATACAATCTCACAGACCACAACTACTCCTGCTTTGCTATATCCGGCTTTCATTTCATGTTGGAAAAAATGTACACACGGCCACGGTCCGGCCTAATATTATATTTGTATTCTGTATTTATAGAAATTCTGTTAAGACTATCTACTGTCGTCCGAAACTTTTGACTTATCATCCACAATCGACACTGAGGGCGTCACTCTTATAACGCACCCTCAGCTTAAAGTGCGGAAAAGATTTTGAATTTTAAAACGGGTTCGAATCCGGTTTGCCAGCTCTTAAATTCAGAGCTCTCTTTACCACAAGGTCAACCCATGAGCGTTTGGAGTTTAATTCACAGACTCTGTGCGAAACGCCCCTCAGAGACTCAGATGATTTCCATTTGATTTAAACTTGGTTCGTTTCAGCTTCATGAAACAATTTGTCCTATGTAGATAATCATAAAGGTCGTGAGTAGAACTGTTTGTTTTTGAATTTTGCACAAAGCAACTCGAGGGCTATCTGTGCTAGAGGTCCCTAATTTAGCAGTGTAACACTAGAGGGAAGGCAGCTAGTCATCACCACCCACCGCCAACTCTTGGGCTACTCTTTTACCAACGAATAGTGGGATTGACTGTAACATTATACGCCCCCACGGCTGGGAGGGCGAGCATGTTTGGCACGACTCGGGCGCGAGCCCGCCACCCTCGAATTACGAAGCGCACGCCTTGGCCATGCCGGGCCCGTGAGTAGAAATAGAAGTATTGTGCGACTCTGTGAACTGGTGTGGCGAACATAACTGTTAGCGTTTCTTTAATTAAAACGTATTCGGTCGGTAATAAATGGTGCAATAAACACGTTTCAACGTTTCCAGTTTCCAACGTTGCGCCTATGTACTTTAGACTCTCACGTAGATACAAACGTAGGACTTAACCATTTTATTAGCACTAGTGGCGTTTCCTGTTGACAAATGTGAAACCTATGCTTTTCAGCGCAAGTTGGTTTAGTTTTCACTCAGTCGTGCCAAACGAACTTGTCTTCGTTTTCTAAAAAATAAAAAAAATCATGTTATAAATGGTTTCTCAAAAATGAGCTCTATTATTATAATGGAAGATTACAATAATCATATACATACAAAGATTTAAGTTACTTAAATAGACTTGTCACCCAAGGTAACGCAGTTTAAAACATAAGTCACATTTATAAATGAGACCATTCTGTGGATGTAGCCAACCTTACAGATTTATGTGTATTCCTCATTAACCCTAACGTAATCAACTTGTTACATTTTTAAAGCACAAAATGAAAAATTACGCTATTTAACGTTGAAAAATAGGCTTAACCTCTTTATGTGTTTCGTGTTATTAGTTTTTCTTTAACCTTTTTTATATGTTTGTATCCATTTTCGTGTAGCCTGCGTACATGTTTATATTAGTTTTTGTTTTACCATGTTATTTGTTTGTTTGTTATTAAGCATATTGCTGCACAAAAGACCTATGTGAATATGTCCAATGGAAACTCGAATTTTAGCGTTGTAAGACGTGAGACTTACCATTGAACCGTCTAGGGACATATTTATAGTTTAAAAGTTTCGTCGAAACCTTCAAATACCACCTGTACCAGTGTATTTCTTTAGCTCTTGTGCTAACAATGTTCTCTGTGGGCATATTAGATAATAGATAAGTTTGAGAATGGCAAAAAACGAAAGTGTCTTGAAGCACGATCAACATGTGTGACCGCATGCAATGCGAAACTCGAAGGAGTTCAGAATCTTTAACGCACATTATAACACCGTAGAAAGAAGAAACAACAACTTGTGTATAACATATTCATGTATCTATATACTCATAAGACGGCTGGTATGGGTACTGAAACTGTGATTAAAATAAAACGCAGAACTGAGTTTCAACCTTCTTAGGTCACATTAGGTTAACAGAGAGAGTTAGCAACTGACCGTTGCAAGGCACATGTCTTAGGGGAAGAGAGTATAAATGGGTATGAGATTGTAGGGGTCGTATTTCAACGTGAAAACACACATGTACGTTTAACTCGGAAATTATCGACATGGTTTTTAAAAATATATTACGTTTTCACCTGTTTCAACACTTCCAGCAAAGAACTGACCAATAAACGAAGCTAAAGAAAGTCGGGGCAGAAACAGTTTAGAAAAATGTGTTTACTTAATAATTTTCACATTATTGGGTTAAGAGAGCACTGAAAAAAATATTTATGTATGTATAAATCGAAGCGGAGATAAAGTAAAACATATAACGCCTGTAACAAAAGGTAAATGACCTGTGGGGGGGATAAATTCAGACAAATAGAGTTTGTAACATAAGGTAAATGACCCAAAGGAGATAAAACAAGGAAAACGTAGGTTACATTTAAAAACCTAGACGTCTATGTAATGTGTAAAAGTGTTTTTAGGTAAAGAGAAGAAAAAAAAAAGAAGCATTTTAAAGATTAGTTGAGATAAGATAAAACGTGTAAGTTAATCTCAAGTGAATAAATAGACAAACAATACCAAGTTAAAGGTCAATATTTACTTCAAGTGAGAAACTGACCGAGTGATGTTTGCTAGCTGGTTCCGCTTTCAAAAGAACAGTTGAAGTTCACTTCTGTTTACACTTGTGATTTGCGTGAATCACTTGGTCACAAACGGGTGAGACACTTTGAAACAATAACAAATCCGTTTCGTGAGACGCCGGGCGTCGAACTTTTATTCCTCCGTAACGTTTGTGACGAAGTCAAAGTTTTTATTTGTTTCAGAGATTTCCACCCGTGTAGACGCAGTGACGTTGAATAGAGCCATGAGGTTAGATTATATTGAAAACATTTAAATTACATTATGTGTGCATGTATGTATGTGTGTATATATATATATATCAAAATATTTAGAAGGTTTGTTTGTTTTTCGAATTTCGCGCAAAGTTATAGAAGGGCTAACTGAGCTAGCAGTCCCTAATTTAACAGTTTTAGACTAGAGGGAAAGCAGCTAGTCATCACCAGCCAGCGTTAACTCTTGGGCTACTCTTTTACCAACGAATAGTAGGATTTACTGTCACATTAAAACGCCCACGGCTGAAAGAGCGAGAATGTTTGGTGCGATGGTGATTCGAACCCGCGACCCTCAGATTATGAGACGAACGCCTTAACTCACCTAGCCATGCCGGGTCTTATTTAAGAGGAAATTAGGTTTTAAATTTTCAACGATGAATGAGATTAGAGTCTGAAAAATAACACGACTTATGACACTAACATTTGGATTTCGATACCCGTGGAGGGCAGAACACATACAGTCAAATGTGTACTTGTGCGCATAACACGTCTAAATATTGTTTAATTAAATCATAAACATTATATTGGAAAATACTAATTAAATAATAATAACGAAACAATACAATTTGCTATTCACGCTGCCAAGTCCAGTGGCATGACTTATTTCACTATTTATTTTCGTCGTAACGATAAAGATAACAGTTTCATTATTGTCAGCCACCTTTGTATACTGCTACTGTCTTACTCTTAGCATGAACTTTCTTCATCCTGTATACCCTCGTTAACAAAGGCGATAAGCAGCAACCTAAAGAGCTTCGTTCAAGATTAATTAAGTTATTTTACTGATTGGTTGATTATGACTAAAATGGTCCAATTAGCAGCAAACTACTTTCAGCGGCTCTTTTGAACAAATTCTAGAATGATCAGAACAATTTAATTCTTGCTTCCTCGATATCGAGAAAGCATTCGACACCGTCTGGCACGATGGTCTAAGGTTCCGAGTGAATGAAATGGAACTACCGCGAGGAATTATTCGCTGGTTATCTAACTTTCTGGAAAACAGAAAATGTAGAGTAAACGTAGAAGGAACTTTTTCCGAATACTTTACTCCACTAGCTGGTGTCCCACAGGGAGGGGTGGTTAGCCCTATACTCTTCATCATGTATGTTAACAATATGCCATTGAAGGATCCAAATCATGGATTCTCATCACAGTTCGCAGATGATGTGGCAATCTGGAAAAGTGCTGCAACAGCCACGATAGCAGCTACAGACATACAACCACAATTAAATAGAATTAGTGAATACTGTGAACAATATAGAATTAAAATAAACACAGCAAAAACTCAGCTCGTACTCTTTACGAAATCGACAAAACACAGAAAACAACAGCTAGAAATATATATGAATGGCACTCTGCTCCAGATTGCCCAATCAGCAAAATTTTTAGGTCTGACTTATGATTCAAAATTAACTTGGATCAATCATGTCAACGAAATTAAAAATAAAATTTGGCGAAGAACCAACTATGTTAGGAGTCTAACTGGTAAACACAGTGGAGCATCTACAGATAACATTTTGAAAATATACAAAACATATATTAGACCAGTAATAGACTATGCAGCTCCAGCATGGGTAACTGTAAGTAATGAAACAATCAAAACCAAACTACAAACAATACAAAACACACTTCTCACAACAGCATACAGAGTCCCGAGATCAACATCATCTAAATTCATTCACAATTACTCGAACATACCAACCATATCAGATAGACTCCTAAATATTACAATTAGATATTTTAACAAAAATTGGATGAAAAATGATTTATTATGCGAACTAGATAGGTACCTCATACACGATGAAGAAAATCCTAAATACCTCTCCCCAATTAACATATATATTAAACATGAAGAAAAATAAATTAAAGTAAAATATGTATGTATATAAACTTTAAATCTTGTATTTATAGTTTACATATTTATGTATTTTAAAATAATAATAAAATAAAATAAATAAATTGCCACCAGCAAGCTTGACTACTGTGAATAAGAGACTATAAATGGACATTGCCCTGAAAAGGACCTAACATACAAACAGTTAGGGAAAATACGTTCAGGAAGGAGGAAGAGGTCAAAGTGAACCTGACCCTCCAGGGCAAAATACCCAAATACCATTGACCAAGGAACATTTTAAAATTGATTTAGATGACCCAATATTTCAATATTTATGATTTCCTAGAATATAACAACCAGTTTCGAATTTCTATTTAATGATGATACAAGTTTTGTATTTTATCTTAGTTTTAGCGAGTAATTAGAAAACATAAAATAAAGTGTAATTCGATTACTTTCTCAAAAAATGTGTAACAATTAAATCTAATCTCATTTTCTATATTATGTTAAAACTAATCATAACCCGTTATTTGATGTAATTCGTATTTGAAGTAAGTCTAATTTGTTTGTTGTATATATTAGATACTATCTAACTCTAATTTATTCTTTTTTTATCCATTAGATGCTATTTGAGTCTAATTTGTTCTTTTTTGTTATACATTAGATGCTGTCTAAGCCTAACATGTTATCAGCATACATTATTCTAAGAACTCATGCGTGAATGTTTGTTTATGAATTTCGCGAAAAGCTAGACGAGGGCTATTGTGCTAGCGTCCCAAATATAGCAGTGTAAGACTAGAGGGAAAGCAACTAGTCATCACCACCCACCGCCAACTCTTGGGCTACTCTTTTATTAACGAATAATGGGATTAACCGTCATATTATAATACCCCCATTTATAAGACCTCATGGATGAAAGCAAAGGAAATTATGTTATAATTTGTTACTTCAGTACATGTGTCGTATCCAGTGCCAATGAGGACTTTCGCCAGATACTAGAACTGATCAACCCAGCTGAGATATTACAGAGATAGTACTACTTTATACCCTACGTTTATCATCAGTTTTCGTAAGCAATAACTATTATGGTATGGATACAATTAAACAAGTGAATTATAATTTTCATAAATTTTATTTGAAAACTCACAAATCAGATTTTAAAAAATGATAACAATTCCTAACACACCATTATCTTGTATTTTTTTATTTTACTATCAGCTATTTATTTAGATTTATTATTATTTTTATTTGTAATCAACGAATAATTTGCAGCTGTTATCAATTTTAGCAGAATCATTTATAAATCAGATATTTGCTACATAGGTGTCGCTCAACTCGTTTTTCTGTTGCGAAAATGTAAACCGAGAATTAGTATTCAAGCGGTTAAAAAGTTGCTTTATGGGAAGAGAAAGGAAGAATCTCCTTTATTCCATGTGGTTGAGCACCCTCTAGGAGTGCGAGAAGTCTAGGGCTCAAATCGGAGGCGAGGAAACATATTGTAGAAGAGGGGAAGATATACGAAATTACCATAATATATTCTCACTTAATCAGACATTCTTACTGCCACACGAAATGGTAAGCCCTAGTAATTCTAGTTTTGATTTCATTGTAACGTATTGTTGAATTTTTACCAGCAATAAGAATTCTTATATGAAAACGGTTTATTCTTTATTAAAGTTATTGACAGAATACATCGTAACCATTAGATTTTATTATATAAGCGAACTTTTGATAAACCATCCATATTCGTAGTTGCTAAATATTCTGATCTTATTACGTAGTCATGTATGGGTAAATATTTTTTTAAAATCAGCTAAGAAACGTTCATTGTAGCTTCTATCCTCAAACATAGTTGAAACTTATTGTTAAACCTAACTGTCGACTATAAATATATATATATATTATTATATCATAGATTCATCAACCCTATTGTCGGAATAAAAGTATCAAATGCAGTTTATAAATTTTCTTGTATCTTCTGTCAGCGAAGCTGTGTTTGGTCCACTAAAAAAAAACCTTTAACTCGTCTAATAAAACACACCACTTTGGAATACCCGAAAATAACAACAGCACTTAAACATTTTATAGATGAGTGTAACGTAGTCATACATTTAAAACGTTTCAAGATCTTAGCAAGAACCGATGACGAATAAAACCTTCGTACAAAAAAGGCCTTGCTTATACACAAACTCAGGCCTGAGACAAGACAAGGGAACTTCATATATAAATTACTTTTAGTTACGTAACTTTTACTTGTCACTTTTTATTAAACACACTGACACAGACATCGCACATGCGATGTCTTTCATGCTGACCAGAAACTGTTTGTTTTATGTAACATATAATAAGTAAATCTTTCAGTGATACATTTGCTAACAGAACAACATGGCCGCCCATCTACATTACGTATATCATTAATAGTGCATTTGTAACTTCTTTCAAATGACAAATGTAATGAAAACAGAGGTGACGTTTTCCTTGTAGCAGGAGAGGGAAATCTAGTCTTTAATCAAATACGGCTCGACTGTCACACTAGTGAAACAAAAACAAGAACCGAAGACTAATCGATTAAGTGTTGTCTTCGCTTCTAGAATCTTCCTTGATTAATATACCAACGTCTGACTTCAATAGATTATACTGATGTCAGTGTCTTTACTAACTAGTTTATACTGATGTGAGTGTCTTCACTAACTAGTTTATACTGATGTCAGTGTCTTTACTTACTAGTTTATACTCATGTGAGTGTCTTTACTAACTAGTTTATATTGATGTGAGTGTCTTTTACTAACTAGTTTATACTGACGTCAATATCTTTACTAACTAGTTTATACTGATGTGAGTGTCTGTACTAACTAGTTTATATTGATGTGAGTGTCTTTTACTAGCTAGTTTATACTGATGTCAATATCTTTACTAACTAGTTTATACTGATGTGAGTGTCTTTTACTAACTAGTTTATACTGATGTGAGTGTCTTTACTAACTAGTTTATACTGATGTGAGTGTCTGTACTAACTAGTTTATACTGATGTGAGTGTCTTTACTAACTAGTTTATACTGATGTGAGTGTCTTTACTAGCTAGTTTATACTGATGTCAATATCTTTACTAACTAGTTTATACTGACATCAATATCTTTATTAACTAGTTTATACTGATGTGAGTGTCTGTACTAACTAGTTTATACTGATGTGAGTGTCTTTACTAACTAGTTTATACTGATGTCAGTGTCTTCACTAACTAGTTTATACTGATGTGAGTGTCTGTACTAACTAGTTTATACTGATGTGAGTGTCTTTACTAACTAGTTTATATTGATGTGAGTGTCTTTACTAACTAGTTTATACTGATGTGAGTGTCTTTACTAACTAGTTTATACTGATGTGAGTGTCTGTACTAACTAGTTTATACTGATGTGAGTGTCTTTACTAACTAGTTTATATTGATGTGAGTGTCTTTACTAACTAGTTTATACTGATGTGAGTGTCTTTACTAGCTAGTTTATACTGATGTCAATATCTTTACTAACTAGTTTATACTGACATCAATATCTTTATTAACTAGTTTATACTGATGTGAGTGTCTGTACTAACTAGTTTATACTGATGTGAGTGTCTTTACTAACTAGTTTATACTGATGTCAGTGTCTTTACTTACTAGTTTATACTGATGTCAGTGTCTTTACTAACTAGTTTATACTGATGTCAGTGTCTTTACTAACTAGTTTATACTAATATCAGTGTCTTTACTTACTAGTTACTTATTACTGATCTGTACTGATATCAGATTGTCTGATCTGTATCAATGTTCTATGTTTCTGTTTACACTTCCTTCTCTCTCACCGTGCAGTTTGTAATTCATAGAAACTGTCCATGATCATTTATTTCAGTTAGACCTACAACAATGTTTGGTGTTATTTTTATGTGTCGTCCACGTGGAGAAAACCAGCCTCGTGGAGAACGTCAGGATTATGTAGGGAAAAATAAATCCGAACAGTTGTTTGTATTTGCTTTATTGTGGCAATGTATTTAAATATTTATTACAACTCTAAGTAATCACCCGGAAGGGTCACGTGATTCTTATCTATTGCCGTGAATCAGACGACATAAATTTCTAAAGTTGAGGATACTCAAGTCGACGTTGAGTTTAATATTTTTTTGTCATACGCGGCGGGGTGAGAACCTCCAATTTCAATATCTTGACCGACTGGTAACTTGGAACTGGAGTAACCCTGGCTTAGGCCTACTTTATCGAGTGATGACGTCTATTCGGTTGCTAATGGACATCTTACTAACGAGAGTATAACAAAATGGCTTGCCCGCACACAGGTAGACAAGTCACCGCTGATTATAGAGCATTAGCCGCGTCACGCCCTGCTACGTACCCTGGCGTCACGCTAGTAGCTAGCCCTAGCTTTTAACCACTTAGCTCTAATCTGTACTCTCGGTAAAACGAAAGCCTACATCTTAATCATCTATTTAACGTAGAGGCGTCATAGACCCAGGAAAACGGTGAGGTACCCCCACCCCCTGAGGGATTGAGCAGTTCTACTCAGGCCCCTGTACTCTCGACCACTGCTGCAACAGTCAGTAGAAGAGGCTGCCAGCCCTCACATGGAGGACAGGTCTCGTCGTCACAAGCACGTGGTCACCGGAGGAGACAGCTTCGTTCGCTTACCAGCGCTGCGTTTCTTTCCAGGTGGTTTTTAAGTGTGGCCAGTAAATACGTGATCACGGGACTTGAAAACAGAGCGATGTGTAGGTATCTTCAGAAAGAAGGAAAAATAAACTTTAAGGCTTTGAAAAAGAAATTAAGATGGTCGTAGGTATTTGTTAGTGGAATTAATTGACTGGAAGTTAAACTAGATAAAATAAATAAATATTGATTCAGAAGACTAGCGAATAGTGGCTCTGTGATGCGTGTAATGTTAATAATATCAGGCATGGAATGAGGTTTGTAGACAACATAGTATTCATATGTTGTTATTATGTATGGTAGTTTATGTGTGGTTTATAATATCTTACATGTTTATATGTAGTTCTAATTATCTTACATGTTGTTAACTATCTGTGGTAGTTTATTTATAGTTACAAAAAGCTTGCATATTGTTGTGAATTATCCTTGGTAGTTTATATCTAGTTTTAAATAATTTATATGTGGTTGTTAATTATGTGTGACAGTTTATATGTAGTTCTAAATACATTGCGTGTTGTTAATTATCCATGCTAGTTTATATGTAGATTCAAGTATCTTGCGTATTGTTGTTAATTATCTATGGTAGCTTATATGTAGTTCTAATTATCTGTGGTAGCTTATATGTAGTTCTAATTATCTGTGGTACCTTATATTTATTTCTAATTATCTTGCATGTTGTTGTTCATCGTTTAGTTCTAAATATGTTATATATTGTTGTTAATTATCTTTATTTGTTTGTATATTGTTCTGTCTTACATGTTAATTATGTGTGGTAGTTTTATATGTAGTTCTGAACATCTCATGTCAGTGTATATGCAGTTTAGATGTTGCTAACTACACATGTCAGTTTTGTATGTAGTTTAGACGTTGCTAACTACACATGTAAGTGTATATACTGTTTAGACGTTGCTAACTAAACATGTAAGTGTGTACACAGTCTAGACGTTGCTAACTACACATGTCTGTGTGTATGTAGTTTAGACGTTGCTAACTACACATGTCAGTGTGTATATAGTTTAGACGTTGCTATCTACACATGCAGGTGTGTATGTAATTCAGACGTTGCTACGAACACATGTCAGTGTGTATGCAGTTTAGACGTTCCTAACTACACATGTCAGTGTGTATGTAGTTTAGACGTTGCTAACTACACATGTCAGTGTGTATGTAGTTTAGACGTTGCTAACTACACATGTCTGTGTGTATGTAGTTTAGACGTTGCTAACTAAACATGTAAGTGTGTATACAGTTTAGACGTTGCTAACTACACATGTCAGTGTGTATGTAGTTTAGACGTTCCTAACTACACATGTCAGTGTGTATGTAGTTTAAACGTTGCTAACTACACATGTAGGTGTGTATGTAATTTAGACGTTGCTACGAACACATGTCAGTGTGTATGTAGTTTAGACGTTGCTAACTACACATGTCAGTTTTGTATGTAGTTTAGACGTTGCTAACTACACATGTAAGTGAGTATACTGTTTAGACGTTGCTAACTACACATGTGTGTATACAGTTTAGACGTTGCTAACTAAACATGTAAGTGTGTATACAGTTTAGACGCTGCTAACTACACATGTCAGTGTGTATGTAGTTTAGACGTTGCTAACTACACATGTCAGTGTGTATGTAGTTTAGACGTTGCTAACTACACATGTCAGTTTTGTATGTAGTTTAGACGTTGCTAACTACACATGTAAGTGTGTATACTGTTTAGACGTTGCTAACTACACATGTGTGTATACAGTTTAGACGTTGCTAACTAAACATGTAAGTGTGTATACAGTTTAGACGTTGCTAACTACACATGTCAGTGTGTATGTAGTTTAGACGTTCCTAACTACACATGTCAGTGTGTATGTAGTTTAGACGTTGCTAACTACACATGTCAGAGTGTATATAGTTTAGACGTTGCTAACTACACATGTAGGTGTGTATGTAATTTAGACGTTGCTACGAACACATGTCAGTGTGTATGAAGTTTAGACGTTGCTAACTACACATGTGTGTATACAGTTTAGACGTTGCTAACTAAACATGTAAGTGTGTATACAGTTTAGACGTTCCTAACTACACATGTCAGTGTGTATGTAGTTTAGACGTTCCTAACTACACATATCAGTGTGTATGTAGTTTAGACGTTGCTAACTACCCATGTCAGTGTGCATACAGTTTAGACGTTGCCAACTACACATGTAAGTGTGTATGTAGTTCAGACGTTGCTAACTACACATGTAAGTGTGTATACAGTTTAGACATTTCTAACTACACGTGTGTATACATTTTAGACGTTACTAACTACACATGTAAGTGTTTATGTAGATTAGACGTTGCTCGGAGTTTTTAAAAGTGACTGTAAGAGCAGTCAAAGAGTTGACATTAGATGGTGCGTACAATATAAACTTTATGCTAGTCTGTAAGGTGACATTAGATGGTCATGCAATCTGAACTTTATGCTAGTCTGTAAGGTGACATTAGATGGTGCGTACAATCTAAACTTTATACTGGTCTGTAAGGTGACATTAGATGATGAGTACAATCTAAACTTTATACTGGTCTATAAGGTGACTTTAGATGGTGCGTACAATCTAAACTTTATACTGGTCTATTAGGTGACATTGGATGGTGCGTGCAATCTAAACTTTATGCTAGTCTATAAGGTGACATTAGATGGTGCGTACCATCTAAACTTTATACTGGTCTATAAGGTGACATTAGATGGTGCGTACAATCTAAACTTTATGCTTGTCTATAAGTTGACATTAGATGGTGCGTACAATCTAAACTTTATACTGGTCTATAAGGTGACATTAGATGGTGCGTACAATCTAAACTTTATACTGGTCTGTAAGGTGACATTAGATGATGAGTACAATCTAAACTTTATACTGGTCTATAAGTTGACTTTAGATGGTGCGTACAATCTAAACTTTATACTGGTCCATAAGGTGACATTAGATGGTGCGTACAATCTAAACTTTATACTGGTCTGTAAGGTGACATTAGATGATGAGTACAATCTAAGCTTTATACTGGTCTATAAGTTGACTTTAGATGGTGCGTACAATCTAAACTTTATACTGGTCCATAAGGTGACATTAGATGGTGCGTACAATCTAAACTTTATGCTTGTCTATAAATTGACATTAGATGGTGAGTACAATCTAAACTTTATACTGTTCTATAAGGTGACATTAGATGGTGCATACAATCTAAACTTTATGCTTGTCTATAAGTTTACATTAGATGGCGCGTACAATGTAAACTTTATACTGGTCGATAAAGTGACTTTAGATGGTGCGTACAATCTAAACTTTATGCTCGTCTATAAGTTGACATTATATGGTGCGTACAATCTAAACTTTATACTGGTCTATTAGGTGACATTAGATGGTGCGTGCAATCTAAACTTTATACTTGTCTATTAGGTGACATTATATGGTGCTTGCAATCTAAACTTTATACTTGTCTATTAGGTGACATTATATGGTGCTTGCAATCTAAACTTTATGCTAGTCTATAAGTTGACATTAGATGGTGAGCACAATCTAAACTTTATACTTGTCTATTAGGTGACATTAGATGGTGCGTGCAATCTAAACTTTATACTTGTCTATTAGGTGACATTAGATGGTGCGTGCAATCTAAACTTTATGCTAGTCTATAAGTTGACATTAGATGGTGAGTACAATCTAAACTTTATACTGGTCTATAAGGTGACATTAGATGGTGCATACAATCTAAACTTTATGCTTGTCTATAAGTTTACATTAGATGGCGCGTACAATCTAAACTTTATACTGGTCTGTAAGGTGACATTAGATGATGAGTACAATCTAAACTTTATACTGGTCTATAAGTTGACTTTAGATGGTGCGTACAATCTAAAATTTATACTGGTCCATAAGGTGACATTAGATGGTGCGTACAATCTAAACTTTATACTGGTCTGTAAGGTGACATTAGATGATGAGTACAATCTAAGCTTTATACTGGTCTATAAGTTGACTTTAGATGGTGCGTACAATCTAAACTTTATACTGGTCCATAAAGTGACATTAGATGGTGCGTACAATCTAAACTTTATGCTTGTCTATAAATTGACATTAGATGGTGAGTACAATCTAAACTTTATACTGGTCTATAAGGTGACATTAGATGGTGCATACAATCTAAACTTTATGCTTGTCTATAAGTTTACATTAGATGGCGCGTACAATGTAAACTTTATACTGGTCGATAAAGTGACTTTAGATGGTGCGTACAATCTAAACTTTATGCTCGTCTATAAGTTGACATTATATGGTGAGTACAATCTAAACTTTATACTGGTCTATAAGGTGACATTAGATGGTGCATACAATCTAAACTTTATACTGGTCTATAAGGTGACATTAGATGGTGCGTGCAATCTAAACTTTATGCTTGTCTGTAAGGTGACATTAGATGGTGCGTGCAATCTAAACTTTATGCTAGTCTATAAGGTGACATTAGATGGTGCGTACAATCTAAACGTTATGCTTGTCTGTAAGGTGACATTTGGTGGTGCGTACAATATAAACTTTATACTCGTCTATAAGGTGACATTAGATGGTGCGTACAATTTAAACTTTATGCTGGTCTATAAGTTGACATTAGATGGTGCGTACAATTTAAACTTTATACTTGTCTGTGAGGTGACATTAGATGGTGCGTGCAGTCTAAACTTTATGCTAGTCTATAAGTTGACATTAGATGGTGCGTACAATCTAAACTTTATGCTTGTCTGTAAGGTGACATTAGATGGTGCGTGCAATCTAAACTTTATGCTAGTCTATAAGGTGACATTAGATGGTGCGTACAATCTAAACGTTATGCTTGTCTGTAAGGTGACATTTGGTGGTGCGTACAATATAAACTTTATACTCGTCTATAAGGTGACATTAGATGGTGCGTACAATTTAAACTTTATGCTGGTCTATAAGTTGACATTAGATGGTGCGTACAATTTAAACTTTATACTTGTCTGTGAGGTGACATTAGATGGTGCGTGCAGTCTAAACTTTATGCTAGTATATAACTTGATATTAGATGGTGCATACAATCTAAACTTTATGCTTGTCTATAAGTTTACATTAGATGGTGCGTGCAATCTAAACTTTATGCTAGTCTATAAGTTGACATTAGATGGTGCGTACAATCTAAACTTTATGCTTGTCTGTAAGGTGACATTAGATGGTGCGTACAATCTAAACTTTATGCTGGTCTATAAGTTGACATTAGATGGTGCGTACAATCTAAACGTTATGCTTGTCTGTAAGGTGACATTTGGTGGTGCGTACAATATAAACTTTATACTCGTCTATAAGGTGACATTAGATGGTGCGTACAATTTAAACTTTATGCTGGTCTATAAGTTGACATTAGATGGTGCGTACAATTTAAACTTTATACTTGTCTGTGAGGTGACATTAGATGGTGCGTGCAGTCTAAACTTTATGCTAGTATATAACTTGATATTAGATGGTGCATACAATCTAAACTTTATGCTTGTCTATAAGTTGACATTAGATGGCGCGTACAATCTAAACTTTATGCTAGTCTATAAGTTGACATTAGATGGTGCGTACAATCTAAACTTTATGCTTGTCTGTAAGGTGACATTAGATGGTGCGTGCAATCTAAACTTTATGCTGGTCTATAAGTTGACATTAGATGGTGCGTACAATCTAAACTTTATGCTTGTCTGTAAGGTGACATTAGATGGTGCGTGCAGTCTAAACTTTATGCTAGTGTATAACTTGATATTAGATAGCGCGTACAATCTAAACTTTATGCTGGTCTATAACTTGATATTAGATGGTGCGTACAATCTAAACTTTATGCTGGTCTATAAGTTGACATTAGATGGTGCGTACAATCTAAACTTTATGCTTGTCTGTAAGGTGACATTAGATGGTGCGTGCAGTCTAAACTTTATGCTGGTCTATAAGTTGACATTAGATGGTGCGTACAATCTAAACTTTATGCTTGTCTGTAAGGTGACATTAGATGGTGCGTGCAGTCTAAACTTTATGCTAGTATATAACTTGATATTAGATGGCGCGTACAATCTAAACTTTATGTTAGTCTGTAAGAGATGTGTAAATAATTCTGGAATAGTTTTTGTGCCAGTTTGCGATAACAAAGAGAGATGTCCTTCGCTCTTTTAATGTTGTGTGCGTGTGTGTGAATTGTACACGTGGGATTGTGAGTACTTTTAAGGTACATGGACTGAATAATCAATTCAGATTTCTAGATATTACAAGGATCCAACAGATGTGAGATAACGTGTTATCTTCCTTGAAACAAAGATAGCCTTTATTTAGACAAGAGTGATTGATACGTGTTAAGTAGTTATATGAAGCCAGACTGTTTGTGTTATGCGAAACCTGATAACCCAGACGGTAGCTGTTAAGTTTACAGTGTACTAGGAAAACATGATACTAATTTTATGAGTTCACACTTTATCTATTTATCTATCACAGTAGCCTAATGGTGAGGTCTTATTCAGGTAATATTAACCAGAAGTTAGCTCAACAAGAAGTTATATTATGTCCAGTTAAACTTTGATCTGCTAACTTCTGGTCTGGCTGGACAGTTTCACAATATATCAAAATTCCTACTGGGCAGTGACTTCTTATGTAAAGTGTTGTTTATGATTCAAAATACGAAATGGATAAATTAAGAGGAAATAACACAAACAATATGTAGTTTAAGTTATTGGTTTGTTTACTTTGTTGAACAGTTTCACTTTAAAATCAATTAACTAAATAATGTCGCTTCACTGCTGGTATTTTTAAGATTACTTGTCAAGCAAACTTTTTGTTTGGGCTTAGTTTTTTTGTTAAGATGTTTTGTTTGATCAGAATTTGTTCAATTTTACTTTATAGTCTAATAGAGATTTTATATTTATTCCAATTGAGATTAGTTTTCACAGTCCGTTTTATTCTGTTTCAGAAGCATAAGTGTTCAGTCATTGACGGTCGTATATTATGATGCTATCTATCGGTGGAAGACTTTCACACCTATTGGCCAGTTTTTTAATACTTACCTCCTCGGCATTCACTCAAAGTAAGTATTGTTTACCAGTTTAAACCTAACTACATTGTTTCCTACAAAAAATATATTTCTATGTTTAAAAAAATTCATTGACTTTGACAAGATTATTGCTTTAAAAGTCTGGTTTAGATACCTGTGGTGGGCATAGCATAGATAATTCGTTCTGTGGCTTTGTGGTTAACAACAAACAAACAGATCTAAGTATGCATTGTTTGTATATTGCATGTAATTAAATATAAAACTACATAGTATGCTATCGACGCTATGTTCACCAAGAGTATTAAAACCAGATCTGTAATCGTTAGAGGGCGCAAATAAACCAAAGCTGTGTGTGTATATGTATAAAAACAAACTTATTTCGTGAAATAAAAATAATTAATTCTTTCTTCTCGGAGTTACAAACTTACAATACGTAAGAGCTACGAACTTTATTTGAGTATATACAATCAGAAAGCAAGGCGTTGCTTTACAAGAAATTTGTTCCGATCATAATATTGGTTTCCGGAAAGATACTTAGGTCGTATTAAACGACCTGGGAGGGTCAGATCAATCGGAACTTCTTTCTGTCGGATCGTGATGGCCTTGTTTATTTATTTCCAACTTCGTTCACGAGAACTATTTGTGCTAGCCATCCTTAATTTAGCAGTGATGAATTAGAGTGAAGGCAGTTACTCAATACCACCCCACGTTAACTCCTGGGTTACTCCTTTAAAAATAAATAATGAGATTGACTGTCACATTATAAGGATTCCATTCCTGAAAAGGTTAGTATCTGCGGTGATAGGGACTCGAACCCAGAACCCTCAGATGGCGAGTCGAGCACCTCACCCACCAGGTTTATCACGACGTTAGCGAGACAGCACCATGCATTACAAATAGGTTGTGAACGTAAGTAACTGAGATAGTTCACGATTCTTACCTATCTATCCATCTGTCTGTCTATTTGTTTATATAGATTTTTGTTTATTTTTTCACTTTTTTAAACAGAGAATTGGTTTGTTTTGAATTTTGCGCAAAGCTACATGTGGGCTATCTCCGTTAGAGAAACGAGGAGATAACGAGTGCTTATCAACTAGAGGTATGCGGTCATGGGTTTGTAAGTGTACATGAAGTAAAAAAGATGAATGTTTATAATACACCAGTGTCTGTAATTTTTTTTTCTCTTTTTATTTTTACTTCTGCAGTAGAATAATTAAAAACCTTTCAATCGGATTCTCGAAGCTCAACCAAAACATTACGTTGTTTTTGGTGTTATTCACAATTTTCCATTTTGTATCGTCTTCAACTGGGAACTTTTCTCTCTTGCAAGCACACCTGGTCGAACAAGTTGACTCGACCTCGAAGATATGCTGCTTGATTTACGACAAACTCAGCGAGTCTCGTAGATAAGGCTGACACATCACAGTTCTAGTTTAGGTGGTACCTCGACTCCTCTCTGATTTACGAGGCTTTAAAACAAACAAAGTGAACAATACATTGTGTTGTTTATGGCTTTTTCTGCAAGTTGCTCGTTTTACGGGTTTTTACTTAATGAAATCGTAGGCCTATACGAAGAATTTTTTTTTGGACAATATGAGAAAGTTTTATTTTATTGCCAACTATACTGTAAGATGCTAAAGGATAATACTAAATAGTATAGGAAACTGTTGTATTAGGATAATTGTGATGCATAGTCAAGAAAATCCAGTTCCATAACAGATGGTCAACAGATAGAATTCATTTCAGTGCATTCAAGGTCATCATAGATTGTCGATCAGGATAAGTGGTCCAGATATACGGTTTAGATGAGCAAGATAAAGATCATGAGAGGTGATCGAGGTGTAAAATACTATTTACTAAACCAGAGTTCAAGATGTAAAAATACAATTTACTAGATAGAGTTGAAAATGTGAAAGGTAAAAATAAAGTTTAATAGATCAGAGTTCAACGTGTAAAAATATAGTTTACTGTATATGAGATCAAGATGTAAAAATACAGTTTACCAGATCAGAGTTCAACACGTAAACTATAGTTTAATAGATTACAGTTGAAAATGTAAAATATAGTTTACTAGATTAGTTCAACATGTAAAATATAGTTTACTAGATCGTAGTTCAACATGTAAAATATAGTTTACTAGTTAACAGTTCAACATAAAAATATAGTTTACATATGAGGTAAAGACAGATGGTCAAGAGAAAAAACAGTTCACTGAGTTGGAGGTCAAGCAGATTTGAGGTAGAATGCAACCTTACTGTGTATATAACCGTGACATAGAAGAAGAAATTCGATAAAACGATTCCTGTACTCCCTTCATACTTATTGAATATTTGTAAAAATGTGTAGTTTATAATTTACTATTTTAAAACTAATAATGTTTTAATTGTTTACATTCTAGATAGAAAAACTTTGAAAGTGTGGGTGGAGTTTAAATCACACACGTATTTCGCGTGTTTGAAATTGCGTCATATCATAAAAATAACCATTGAATATTAAGATAATGTATTTTAAGGGTATTTTTGTCAAGGCATGTTGTCTAGGATAAAGAATCCAGTTGAGAACTTTTATGTCAGCAAGGTAACGTTTCCAATATTAAATTAAACTGGTGAAAACCTGTTCTTGCAGAATTAACCGAATTTGGAAGCTCTGTAGGTCCTAAAACTTGCAGTAGATTAGTGTGAGAGGAAATAAAGTTTAGATAAGTAAGGAGGAACTCCCTATTTTAAAGTGGTGACACCCGGCTTCACTTGTACAGTACCCTTACATACCACACTGGGTTAACGTGTTAAAGTACTTTTTTTCACCAGAGCAGCTTTGAAAACCAGTTCTAAGCAACAAGAGACAAGCACGAGCATTTCGAAACAAATGACTCGTATTATTTAACTTATAACGTTTAGTCTGGTCAGTATTTTAAAACAGTGTTCCTGGTCTTGTCCTTCGTAGTGTTACCAGGTACCTCCTGGTACTAAGGTGTTTTAAAACAGTGTATCTGGTTTGGTCCTTCGTAGTGTTACCAGGTACCTCCTGGTACTAAGGTGTTTTAAAACAGTGTATCTGGTTTGGTCCTTCGTAGTGTTACCAGGTACCTCCTGGTACTAAGGTGTTTTAAAACAGTGTATCTGGTTTGGTCCTTCGTAGTGTTACCAGGTACCTCCTGGTACTGAGGTGTTTTAAAACAGTGTATCTTGTATTGTCCTTCGTACTTTTTCCAGGTACCTCCTGGTACTAAGATGTTTTAAAACATCTTAAAAACCTGGTTTTGTCCTTGGCCACTTGTTTCGATTCTAGAAGGTTTTATAATATGCTCTATTATGTGAGTCAGTGGTTTTGTAAATACATGATTCTATATATAGTGGACGAAAAATGAAGCATTATTTTGAGGCTAAGTTATTTCAAGACTAGACGAAGCTACACCACAGGTTCTGTTTAACTAGGCCATCGTTTCAAGACTAGACGAACCTATACCACATGTTTTTTTAACATAGCTATCGTTTGAAGACTAGATAAACCTACACCACAAGCTCTGTTTAATTAAGTTATCGTTTGAAGACTAAACGAACATATACCACGTTTTGTTTATATAGATTATATGAGGACCAGACGAACCTGTCTATACCACATGTTCTGTTTAACTAGGCCATCGTTTCAAGACTAGACGAACCTACACCACATGCTCTGTTGAATTAGGTTATCTTTTCGGGACTAGTAAATCTATACTAGATCGTCTACTTAAAGAAACAGTTGTGTAGAGTTTAAACGACCTGTTTTGAATGAATGACTCATTTTCCGATAGTCTCTAAAAGCTGACGTTAACCGAGGTTATAGACGAGAACTGCCTCTGTGTTTGTAATGTTGTTTTAGTAAGTGACAAGCACGTGACACACCGCTCTCTATTTGAAGATTGATACAGTAAACTCTGGACACTTTGGTTTTTTCTATCTCGTCTTGAGAAGCCACGCTGAAAGACACACGAGATGTACATTTCAACCTCGTCAGTTCATTAACGCCAGTTTCACTGATACACACTCAGAGACACACTGTATGCTGGCTGGTTACAGGACACATAATTTAAGTCCACATTGTAAAGGCCTCACAGGAAATGGATGTTAGGCCTAAGATCATTAAGGAAGTCTATGTCATTCATCACGTTAAGGCGTGAGGGAATGCCTTTCCAACCGTTGATTTCACGATATAAAACCAACTATTTAGTAGTTTATTTCTTGTTTTAAACAAGTCTTACGAGGATAGTATATATAAATACACATCTTGATGTTTTGGATAAAACAAATGTAATATGGGATCGTACCCTACTTTTAGTAGCCAAGAAGAACTGGTCAGTTAACCCTTTGTGGTAATCCAGGGATAAGTCCGAAATTAAGATGGTGAATTATTAAGTGAGAAACTGTGGTTACCCCACAACCTCAAGGATGGAGCTTGTTCGTCAGAAGGTGAAGATGAGTTACTTTAGTTCAGTAGAGCACTTACCTGGGGTGCGAGAAGTCTCGGGTTCGAAGCTGGGATGACGAAATGGAAAAATGGGATTATTACAATAACTGTTTTAGCTAGTAAAATCGAATTTCTCACTGTTCCGGTTTATCATACTTAAAGTACTGGGCGGAGAGAAGAAATTCTCCGTTGGCGGGTAGTGTGGGAGATTTTGATTTTTGGAAGAAAACAATTTAAATATTACTGAAGTTTGATTTGGTGATGTGGCTGGAAGGCAGCCAGGTAAGGAATAAAAGTACAGTGTTTCAACTGTTTGACAAGTAAAGGTCCAAAACAGGTTCCAGATCGGGTAGATACAGGCAATAGATAAAATTAAAGTAAGAAACCCCTTCGAAGCGTTTAAATAATTTAGTTAGACAATTGTGTTCGTATATACATATAAGCTACATGTATCTATATTTATACGTGTGTATATTATGTTTAACCTCACTCAGTTAACACTTTTAAGAACATGGATATGGATATTTCTATCGGATTTTTTGTAGTTGTTTTTTTCTTTCTTGTGTAAACGTCGGGGTGGATTCCGAAAGGGGCTTAACACCTTAATGTAAGCTTTCGTAATGAGCTGAGCGACAGCTGGCGGTAAATGGCTGTCAGTGGGGCAACTATTCTTTCAGCCTTGTTCTTCTCGACTTCCTAAGCACATGTGGTTACAATCTGGAAATTGGCGTCCGTTTTGACGGCAGGCGTGTTCTTCACCCCGCAAGAACAGTTTCTTACGAGGCGTGACTTGGTGGCTCTTTCCTCGTTCACAGAATAAAATATGTCCGCAAATTCTAAGAGTTGGCATATGAAATTGATGCTGTTCTGGCGAGTTAAGCCACACGTGCGGGTAACTGGCTAAAAAGATATATACAGACAACCAGTGTCTGGTATGATTTATGTTCCTTCAAAATGAAAGTAAAAACTTGTACGTGAGAAAGGTCGTAAGTCGAAGTCGTTGTACAAGGGTCAAGTTTTTGTGAGAATATAACCTGACCCATGACGACCACAGGCGCAGCGTCAAACCAATGTCCTTATTGCTACAAGGCTTGTTTTTATTAAATCACGTAGTCCTGCCTGGATTAATTCGTTAAGTTCGGTATTTAGGTTTCGTAGTATTGCCGGATTAGTGCATTAACTTTGGTATTTAGGTTTTGTAGTATTGCCGGATTAATGCGTTAGGTTCGGTATTTAGGATTCGTAGTATTACCGGATTAATGCGTTAAGTTCGGTATTTATATTTTGTAGTATTGCCGGATTAGTGCGTTAAGTTCGGTGTTTAGGTTTCGTAGTATTGTCGGATTAATGCGTTAAATTCGACATTTAAGTTCCGTATTGCTGTTGGATTTGACTGTTAGGTTCTTCTCGTTAGATCTTATAGTATTGTCGAATGTTAAGTTTCTTTTTTTAGTTTCCAAGTATTGAAAGAAATAGCCAGAAGTGTAAAAGTACGAAGTTTATTGGAAGCCATGATGCAAAGAACTAAAATACAGAAAGTAAAAAAGCATAAAACATATAGGCTATAAATAGGGTAACACGAAATAGCCTGGATTGTTTTATTAAAATAAAGCAGCACTGTGCTATCTGCTATTTCACCATGGGGAATCGAACCCCAGTTTTTAGCATTGTAAATTTGTAAAGTTACCGGTTTAATAATAAAAATCTTGATTAGGAACACTTTGAATATAAGGTCAATGTAAATAAACGGGTTAAAATAGAGGAATCGTCTGATAATGTTGTAATTTTATGGACTTTTTACAAAGGTACTCTACATCGTAAACACTACGGTACAGAGCGCCCAACGGTTCATAAGAACTGGAACAGTTTCAACACAACTGGCAAAACAAATAAAGTCGACATCTGGTTTGTAAGTCTCGTTTGTTACCTTTTTAAGTAATTCTAATCAAAGTAGTTTCACACCTCGCCTCTCAGTCAATTTTAGAAGTCGTAATAATTTGTTGAATGTCCCTGCGTGTTAGAATAATGTTGTAGCCCTGGTCTTATCTCCAGAAGAGTTTCTATGGAAATCACGTTTGCAGAAGAGCACGTGACGTCTTTATTTGACATCTGAACTAACTAGCAGTAGGAAACAAAAAGTCACGTAGGGATGAAAGTTGATAGTCCTTCCAGCTATCCAGAATAATGGACAGAGTTCTGGTAGCAGACAGGTTACCTTGACGTCCACATTTGATGGAGTTTCTCGACAACTTGACTTGACAGGTATTTCGGATCGGGAGCGACTCGTCACACGCATCACGGCGAGACCACCAGGGGGCTGTTTCTTTGATTGCAAGTCAATAGACTTTGATGAATTAACTTTTGTGTTTCGTGACTCATGTTTCTTCCGAGGCTCAGGTTTCAAGATAATCTGGAAACATTTCTCTTCAGGACCCATAATGTTGTTTTGTTTCTCACCGGCGGCAGAAACTAACCAATAACTTACTTGAACGTTCTCCTTTACCGACCTACGTGATCTCTCTTTTTTGTTTTTTCCATTTACCAACTGTACCTTTCTCGTTTATATATTGTATTTTTTGGTAACAAAGTGAGTAGAATTTTTTCCAAATCTTTTTTCAGTTTGTAGCATGTGGATGCCATCAACCTTGACCATTCATGAAGTCCACGCTGCATTTTTCTCTTCACCAAATATGAAATTCAAACTTTAATTGCTTGAACCATACCATTAACACGTCTTGACTTTGGTCTATGCGAAGTGGCTAAACGGCATATCTGTAGACATAGAACGATAAAAACCGGGTTTCAGTACTCGTAGTGGACACAGCACAGGTAGCTTATTTGTAGTTTTATGAGTAACTATAAAAAACTATACGTGAAACAGTGCCTTGCAGGAGTATTCACCCCTTGCAAAGTTTCCACTGTTGTCTAAGCTTGGAATCATGAACTTTTCAAATGGGACTTTATACTTGGAATCTACACAATCTGAAGATGGCTGACATTATCTTCAGTTGTATATCTATTTAACCCCTTTTCTACAGCAAGCCTAAATCAGTTCCGATGCAAAATATTAGTTGGAAACGTCACAACATTAGTGTAATTTTCTCTGTCTGTGTGTAACGAATGTTGTTTAAATTGATTTCAGAATAAATGCGTCTGTTCAAACCACAACTCATATAGTGAGACGACAAACCAATCATGAAGACCAATGCGCTTTCTGAACAAGTCACGGATAAAGTGGTAGAGAAGGTTAAAAGAAAATTTTAGAGTTACTAATTATCACTTTGAGTAAAGTGAAGTCCAATATTGAGAAATTGAATGTGTTTCATACCATCCAGCGATAGAAACTTATAACCTCCACCGTTCGAACCCTCGAGTTATAAGGTTCTTATCACTTTATATCAAGATGTCGTGAACCTACGAGTTTTTCTGTTTCTTACCACACAGATCAATCCACCATTTCAAACTAAGTAGATGGACAAGCAGGAAACTGGTGAGGGATGCAACTGTGAAGCCAACAATTACCTTAAAATATTTGTAAAATTCTATGTTTGAAATGGAAGTCAGTGTTTATACGTCGACAATATTGGAGTACCTACACCAAGCTGGCATATGTGGACGAATGGCAAGAAAGAAACCATCACTGAAAGAACAAATCGTATTAAATTTCGTATGAAGTTTGCAACAAATCATTCAAATTATACTGCAGACACGTGGCAGAATCATTTGTGGTCAGACGAGACAAAAATTGAGGGTTTTTTGTCCAAATTCAAAGCGTTAAGTCCGTTGCATGCTCAACACAGGTCTTCACCCAATCAACTCTATCCCATCTGTCAAGCATGGTGGTGGCAGCATCATGTTAGGATGGTACAGGCGAACCCAGAGGAAAACCTACTTGGGTCAATGAAGAACCTAAAACTGGGTCAAAAATTAACATTTCAGCAGGACAACGACCTAAAGCTCAAGGAAACACTGGAGTGGTTTCGATAAAAGAAAGTAAATACTCTTGACTGGTACAGTCAAAGTTCTGACTTGAATCCAACAGAAAAATTTTGCGAACTTGATAATTGCAGTCCATCAACTTGTCTGGATTGGTCCAATTTTGCCAGGAAGAATGGACAGACATCATACAAAGATGGTGGAGACCAATCCATCCAAAAAGTAATAATAACCGAAAGTGCTTCCACTGACTTGTGTACCATCAGCATATTTCAGTTTGTATATTTTCTTTGTAGGTTTTGCTGACATTCAGCCTCCTACACACACAAGTGTTAAGTTTGATCATCTGAGTTTTGGATAAAACCAATCATTAACAAATTATTTACATTATTTTTCATCAAAGTGTTACATTACTGGTAGTGGTGAATAATTTTGCAAGGCGTTACAGAGAACAAAATAATACTTTAGCACAACTTAAACGCTTTATGTCTTGTGTACCCCCCAATCCCCATGGCTCACCTACAAGTATGAGAACTTGTAACGCTACAAATGAGGTTTAGGAATTCGTAGTGGGCAGAACATCTACAATGCACTGTTTGGCTTTCTGCCAATAAAAAAACAACAAAAAATTTATCAGGAGATATTTAAATAGTTATTATCAGAGATTATGCAGGATTCGAAACCCACTATCAGTGTCGTAATGTCAACCTCAGATACTTCATATTTTATTAAACCATGAATAAACCATTGTGAATCAGACAATGAACCTCATGACTTCTCTTCTGTAACCACAAAACAATCAACGTGACTCTTTTGTGACCACTAAGCAGCTAATATAACTCATCTGTAACCAACAAATTACTAATATAACTCTTCTGAGACTACCAAATTATTAATATAACTCTTATGTACCCACCAAATTAATGACACGACTCTTTCATAACCACCAAACTACTAACATAACTGTTCTGTTACCACTAAATTACTAATATAACTCTTCTGTAACCACCAAATTACTAATATAACTCTTCTGTGCCCATCAAATTACTAACATGACTATTCTGTAACCACCAAATTGCCAACATAAATCTTCTGTAACTACCCAATTGGACTGTCATGGCCAGGTGGTTAAGACACTCGACTCGTAATCTGAGAGTCGTGGGTTTGAATCAATGTCACATCAAACATGCTCGCCCTTTCAACCGTGAGGGCATTATAATATGACGATCAATCCAACTCTTCGTTGGTAAAAGAGTAGCCCAAGAATTTGCGTTGGGTGATGGTGACTAACTGCCTTTCCTCTAGTCTTATCATGTTAAATTAAGGACAGCTAGAGCATATAGCCCTCGTGTATCTTGGCGCGAAATTCAAACCTAACTACTCAATTACTAACATAACTCTTCTGTAACCACCAAATTACTGACATACCTCTTTTGTAACCACCAAATTACTGACATGACTCTTCTGTAACCACCAAATTACTAGTTTATTATATAATACAAAACTTGAGTGCTATATAGAAAACGAACTCGACTATTATACGAGAGATGAAATTTAATGCAAGACCTTTGACATTTTTCCTCTGATGTACTCGATCACATGTACATCCATGTTTGTTCAAGTCAGAAGGACCACATCTCTGACGCCCCCTACCGGCTATGATTTATGACGCGATACGAGTATCATGCTCAACCCACATCACTATACCTTCTTAATAGTCCAGTCCGTCTCCGAATGCTAACCATACCACGCTACTTGTCGAGCATCTGAACAGCAGGTGTCGCTTCTGCGTGTTTTCTGACCTGCGACAGCTCCCCTCTGAAAAGTTCGAATTTTATTGGGGTACATAAATAATATATGTTTTGTGTGGTTGCACCAGAAATTTCTCGCTCATTGTGCCTGCAGATTATAAACCCGAGTTGAGAAAGGAACCTTCTCTGCGTGATCTAAATAGTCCTATCTCATTCTGAAATACTTTGTTTTTGAAACTTGCACATGTCGATAAATTATTCGAAATTTCGAAATTCGTTTTATAAAATCGTTTTATCTTTTTTTGTTACTGACTTCACTGTTTATCTTTGTTCGTTGTATTTTTGTGTTGTTTCATGTTTTAATGCTGTTTATCTATATCCGTGTCTGTTTATGAACCCTTTTATCTTCTCTTTTTGTTGTTGTTTATCTACCTGTATTTTTATATTTTTATTTTACGGTTAATCCATCTGCTTGTTTGTTAGCATATTGTTTATATTATCTTTATGTTGTTTTTAACTTTATTTGTAAGTCTGTTTATGTACTGTTTTCTTTTGTGCTTTGTTTCTACAAAAATAAGATTCCGATCTTTAATGTTGACGAGAATGGATGGCATGTGTTGGAACATGGTTTATGCGTTAAGGTTATGTGTTGAACAGTTTATACGTTAGGATTATGTGTCGGTAACAGTTTATACGTAAAGGTTAGTTTTGTGTTGATAACAGTTTTTATGTAAAGGTTAGTTATGTGTTGAACAGTTTATACGTTAGGATTATGTGTCGGTAACAGTTTTTATGTAAAGGATAGTTATGTGTTGAACAGTTTATACGTTAGGATTATGTGTCGGTAACAGTTTATACGTAAAGGTTAGTTTTGTGTTGATAACAGTTTTTATGTAAAGGTTAGTTATGTGTTGAACAGTTTATACGTTAGGATTATGTGTCGGTAACAGTTTTTATGTAAAGGATAGTTATGTGTTGAACAGTTTATACGTTAGGATAATGTGTCGGTAACAGTTTTTATGTAAAGGATAGTTATGTGTTGATAACACTTTTAATACGTTAGGATTAGTTATCTGAAATAATAACACTTTTTATACGTAAAGGTTAGTTTTGTGTTGATAACAGTTTATGTGTAAAGGATAGTTATGTGTTGATAACAATTTATATGTAAAGGTTAGTTATATGTTGATAACATTTTATACGTTAGGGTTAGTTATGTGTTGATAACCCTTTTTTAACGTTATGGTTAGTTATGTGCTGATAACACTTTTTATACTTTAGGGTCAGTTATGTGTTTAGCAGATAGCCCGATGTGGTTTTGCTATAAGAAAAAATACATAGTTACGTGTTGATAACACTTTTTATACTTTAGGGTTTGTAATATGTTTAGCAGATAGCCCGATGTGTTTTTTTCTTTAAGAAAAATTACATAGCTATGTGTTGATAACACTCTTTGTACATTAGGGTTAGTTATGTGTTGATAATACTTTTTATTCTTTAGGGATAGTTATGTGTTTAGCAGATAGCCCGGTGTGGTTTTGCTATAAGAAAAAAATACATAACGAGGTGTTGATAACACTTTTTATACGTTAGGGTTAGTTATGTATTTATAATACTTTTTAGATTTTGGGTTTAGTTATGTGTTGATAACACTTTTTATACGTTAGGGTAAGTTATGTGTTTATAATACTTTTTCTACTTTAGGGTTAGTTATGTGTTTAGCAGATAGCCCCATGTGGTTTTGCTATAAGAAAAAAATACATAGCTATGTGTTAATAAAACTTTTTATACGTTAGGGCTAGTTATGTGTTGATAACACGTTTTATACGTTAGGGTTAGTTATGTGTTGATAACAGTCTACAGTCTGGGATGAGGTAAATATTAAAGCTGACTATGTCAGTCACAGATCAGTGTCTGAATTAAATAGTTTCTGGTTCAAAACAAAAAACGGTTAGAATTAATCACTGGAGTGATCTCGTATGTTACCGTTCAGTTCGGACGTGAGCCGATCGCTAGTGTGCCCGATTTGTGAATCCTCGTGTCTGTAATTCGGTTCCGTCATGCAAGACTGTGAATCAATGTCAAAGCTAATAGTAGAAGGGTTCACAAGCTGCCGTCTGTGGTCGAAATTAGAGACAGATTTCGTAACCGAATATCTAACCCTTTCGTTCTTACTATCCTTTGTCTATCTTTACATCTGTCTATACATCTTTGTCTTTACGTTTAACCGATTACTTTTTTATTTCCATAAAAATAGCCATGTTAACTACATGTTGTTGTCTTTAGTTTGGGTTTAATAGTGGTTAAATACATGTCTTTAGTTTGGGTTTATTAGTGATTATGTACATGTTGTTGTCTTTAGTTTGGGCTTAATAGTGGTTATCTACATGTTGTTGTCTTTTAGTTTGGGTTTAATAGTGGTTATCTACATGTTGTTGTCTTTAGTTTGGGTTTAATAATGGTTATATACATGTTGTTGTCTTAAGTTTGGGTTTAATAGTGGTTATCTACATGTTGTTGTCTTAAGTTTGGGTTTAATAGTGGTTATCTACATGTTGTTGTCTTTAGTTTGGGCTTAATAGTGGTTATCTACATGTTGTTGTCTTTTAGTTTGGGTTTAATAGTGGTTATCTACATGTTGTTATCTTTAGTTTGGGTTTAATAGTGGTTATCTACATGTTGTTGTCTTTAGTTTGGGTTTAATAATGGTTATATACATGTTGTTGTCTTAAGTTTGGGTTTAATAGTGGTTATCTACATGTTGTTGTCTTAAGTTTGGGTTTAATAGTGGTTATCTACATGTTGTTGTCTTTTAGTTTGGGTTTAATAGTGGTTATCTACATGTTGTTGTCTTTAGTTTGGGCTTAATAGTGGTTATCTACATGTTGTTGTCTTTTAGTTTGGGTTTAATAGTGGTTATCTACATGTTGTTATCTTTAGTTTGGGTTTAATAGTGGTTATCTACATGTTGTTGTCTTTTAGTTTGGGTTTAATAGTGGTTATCTACATGTTGTTGTCTTTAGTTTGGGCTTAATAGTGGTTATCTACATGTTGTTGTCTTTTAGTTTGGGTTTAATAGTGGTTATCTACATGTTGTTATCTTTAGTTTGGGTTTAATAGTGGTTATCTACATGTTGTTGTCTTTAATTTGGGTTTAATAATGGTTATATACATGTTGTTGTCTTAAGTTTGGGTTTAATAGTGGTTATCTACATGTTGTTGTCTTAAGTTTGGGTTTAATAGTGGTTATCTACATGTTGTTGTCTTAAGTTTGGGTTTAATAGTGGTTATCTACATGTTGTTGTCTTAAGTTTGGGTTTAATAGTGGTTATCTACATGTTGTTGTCTTTAGTTTGGGTTTAATAGTGGTTATCTACATGTTGTTGTCTTTTAGTTTGGGTTTAATAGTGGTTATCTACATGTTGTTATCTTTAGTTTGGGCTTAATACTGGTTATCTACATGTTGTTATCTTTAGTTTGGGTTTAATAGTGGTTATCTACATGTTGTTGTCTTTTAGTTTGGGTTTAATAGTGGTTATCTACATGTTGTTATCTTTAGTTTGGGTTTAATAGTGGTTATCTACATGTTGTTGTCTTTAGTTTGGGTTTAATAGTGGTTATCTACATGTTGTTGTCTTAAGTTTGGGTTTAATAGTGGTTATCTACATGTTGTTGTCTTAAGTTTGGGTTTAATAGTGGTTATCTACATGTTGTTGTCTTTAGTTTGGGTTTAATAGTGGTTATCTACATGTTGTTGTCTTTAGTTTGGGCTTAATAGTGGTTATCTACATGTTGTTGTCTTTTAGTTTGGGTTTAATAGTGGTTATCTACATGTTGTTATCTTTAGTTTGGGTTTAATAGTGGTTATCTACATGTTGTTGTCTTTAGTTTGGGTTTAATAGTGGTTATCTACATGTTGTTGTCTTTAATTTGGGTTTAATAATGGTTATATACATGTTGTTGTCTTAAGTTTGGGTTTAATAGTGGTTATCTACATGTTGTTGTCTTAAGTTTGGGTTTAATAGTGGTTATCTACATGTTGTTGTCTTAAGTTTGGGTTTAATAGTGGTTATCTACATGTTGTTGTCTTAAGTTTGGGTTTAATAGTGGTTATCTACATGTTGTTGTCTTTAGTTTGGGCTTAATACTGGTTATTTACATGTTGTTATCTTTAGTTTGGGTTTAATAGTGGTTATCTACATGTTGTTGTCTTTTAGTTTGGGTTTAATAGTGGTTATCTACATGTTGTTATCTTTAGTTTGGGCTTAATACTGGTTATCTACATGTTGTTATCTTTAGTTTGGGTTTAATAGTGGTTATCTACATGTTGTTGTCTTTTAGTTTGGGTTTAATAGTGGTTATCTACATGTTGTTATCTTTAGTTTGGGTTTAATAGTGGTTATCTACATGTTGTTGTCTTTAGTTTGGGTTTAATAGTGGTTATCTACATGTTGTTGTCTTTAGTTTGGGTTTAATAGTGGTTATCTACATGTTGTTGTCTTAAGTTTGGGTGTAATAGTGGTTATCTACATGTTGTTGTCTTTAGTTTGGGCTTAATACTGGTTATCTACATGTTGTTATCTTTAGTTTGGGTTTAATAGTGGTTATCTACATGTTGTTGTCTTTTAGTTTGGGTTTAATAGTGGTTATCTACATGTTGTTATCTTTAGTTTGGGTTTAATAGTGGTTATCTACATGTTGTTGTCTTTAGTTTGGGTTTAATAATGGTTATATACATGTTGTTGTCTTAAGTTTGGATTTAATAGTGGTTATCTGCATGTTGTTGTCTTAAGTTTGGGTTTAATAGTGGTTATCTACATGTTGTTGTCTTAAGTTTGGGTTTAATAGTGGTTATCTACATGTTGTTGTCTTTAGTTTGGGCTTAATACTGGTTATCTACATGTTGTTATCTTTAGTTTGGGTTTAATAGTGGTTATCTACATGTTGTTATCTTTAGTTTGGGTTTAATACTGGTTATATGCATGTTGTTGTGTTTGGTTTGGGTTTAATACTGGTTATGTACATGTTGTTTGGTTTGGGTTTAATACTGGTTATATACATGTTGTTTGGTTTGGGTTTAATACTGGTTATATACATGTTGTTTGGTTTGGGTTTAATACTGGTTATCTGCATGTTGCTGTGTTTGGTTTCGGTTTAATACTGGTTATCTGCATGTTGTTATGTTTGGTTTGGGTTTAATACTATCTCACGTTTCATTAAGACGTGCTTTTTAACCATGACAATCACCCATTAAACTAATATATACTATATTAAAACTAATACAGTATACGTGTACAATACAGGCTGTACAATCCACTCTTTTCTTTTATATTTCGTCTCCACGTGTTCAATACATTCAGTTATTAACCACTTATTCTCAGAAAATATTTAATTAAACCAGTTCTTGTTGTATGTTTTTTGTTGTTGTTTTTTTTCCTTGCCCGTCTTTCATAGATTTTATAGCAAATAACACGCGTGCATACACACTATCTTTGGACGGAGCTCGTGCGGACCATTCTCCAATCCGCTTCATTTGTTCTTCGCATTTCTGTTCGTTATAGAATGTGCGGTATTTTTCTTGAAGATGGGGGAGGTAAACGTGTCAGAATGAAGAGGTGGTATATATCCCCACTGTGGAAGGTATTGTCGGTTACGTTTATGAGCACGAAATCAATTCGTAACGTCACCCTATCTTTGTCATCTACAGAGACAATTGACGATTCTATTGTTGTTGTGAATATTTTCAACGTTTTATTAAAGAACGAAGCAAGATAAGCTAAATCAATTGAACCGCTATGATCTCGTTTGACAGGGATGACACGTAGTCCTAGGAAGGAATCAGTTTACTTTATTTATATACTTTATGACTTCCCTTGGGACAGTGGTAAGTTTAAGGACTTACAAAGCTAAAATCCGAGGTTCGTTTCCCCGCGAGTGGCACAATGTTACTTTCTTCTAAATACCCTCCCTTTCTTCACCTCTACCACCTTTCGAGATTATATGACTTTATTTTGGATAACGTGAAATTTCACCTTCGAAAAGTCAGAAAATCCTTCTCAGTTCCAGAGTGATCAACGAACCTTTGTAATGTGATACGTCATGTGACCATGAAACATGTTACAGATCTGATCACACTTGATGGATTTATTAATCTAAAATTGGAAAAGTGCCCTATCTGTCGATTTTCCCACACGAGCCTTCCATCTTGTTTAAAATTTTATTATACATTTGGTTTCTTTGTTTTGAAGATACCCGCACGAAAACAGACAGACGGATAGACACATCGTTTGACAAAACGTAGGAGCCATAACGTATTTCTAGGTCGTAATATATTGATGGTAAGAAATGATAGAAGTGAACAGGACTTGGAAGGAACCACGAAAAGTCTTATTTTTGTACGTTTTATGTAAGATTAGAAAGAGGAAGCACATGCCGCCAACTTTCGTGAAAAGTGAATGATTTAAATGTTTTAAAACTTGTCTTTGTTTAGGTCCGCCTCGTCCACTACCGGAACTCAACAACCCACCTCAGATTGTTCCAGCTGGTTCAAAAGTCAAATTGTCGTGTCCAGTTCAAGATGACCACAGCACCTTGTTTTTTGAGTGGTATAAGGATGGCCAGCAGCTCACGACCCTTGGTAGTGACCACTTTCGGGTTACTAACCATGGTACCCTTAAAATCACTGGGACAGTTGGAGAGGACACTGGTCTATACATCTGTGAAGCAGTAAACGGTTTTGGTAAAGTTTCAATGAACGTGTCACTTATTGTTCTAGGTAAGTATTCTCATGTTATTTTATATCTGTGTATATCCGTTTCTCTCACTCTGTCATTATGCATGTCTTTCATTTACCTTGGTGTTTTTCTGTGGTTATTTTTCACCTTTTACCCCATCTTTTATTCCCCATATTTCTGTCAATGTCTGTATTATGTTTCATTTAGCAATTCGTAAATTCGTTGGAAATTCATGTATAATTTTTTTTTATATTTCACTTATTCAGTAATCGGAACTGTACAACCAAAGAACTCGGATATCCAAAGTGGTTGTTAATAAATCGTTTAACTTCTTACACTGTTTATCAAATTCAGTTTCTTGTAACAACCTAATATTGCTACATACGGCAGTAAGTCAATCACTATATGTCTCTAGAAGTTCCTACACAACTTCATGTTGAGTTTCTTGTAACAACCTAATGTTGTTACATACGTCAGGAAGGCAATCATTATACGTCTGTAGAAGTTCCGACACAACTTCATGTTGAGTTTCCTGTTACAACCTAATGTTGTTACATACGTCAGGAAGGCAATCATTATATGTCTGTAGAAGTTCCTACACAACTTCATGTTGAGTTTCCTGTAACAACCTAATGTTGTTACATACGTCAGGAAGGCAATCATTATATGTCTGTAGAAGTTCCTACACAACTTCATGTTGAGTTTCCTGTAACAACCTAATGTTGTTACATACGTCAGGAAGGCAATCATTATATGTCTGTAGAAGTTCCTACACTACTTCTAATTAATTAATGTATTAAATTCCTTATTATTAGTGTCGTGAATTCGAAAACTTTCCGTTGTCCATCATGGGGACTACACAGACAAAGAACAAGTGTTTTGAGAAACTAGTCAACACTTTGTAGAAGATGATTTGTGTTTTACCCGTGTGACAGCAGGTGGCGCTAACTTATTTATATGTTGCTCCAGTTAGCAGAGATGCGTAGTGCGTACAATTTGTAGACATTTTGTAACAACAGCGTAACATGAATCCGACTGTCTAGTTTCAAAGTTTCATATTAAAGACAATATATACCTATTTTAAGGCCTCATTCAGTGATTCTACGGGAAATCTGGAGACTTAAAACGATAAAAACTGAGTTTTGATATTTGATGTTGTGTACAGGTATATCTTTGTGTTTGACAACAAAGACATATTTTGAAAGTTATTTTCCTGTAATCTCAGATTCACCAAGTTCCGTAAAAAATGAAAAAGGTTTTGCAGTAACAAAGAGTGTGTTTGTAATTAGAACTAGCTCGTTAAATCTATATTTTATTTTATTTTATTTTGAATTTCGCTCAAAGCTGCACGAAGGCAATTTTCGTTAGCCGTTCCTAATTTAGAAGTGTAAATCCAGAAAGAAGGTAACTGGTTTTCACCACTCACCGCTAAATTTTGGGCTACTCTTTACTAACGAATAGCGTGATTGACCGTAACATTGGACGCCCCCATGACTGAAAGGACAAGCATGTTTGGTATAACGGGGATTGGAACCTACAATCTTCAGATTAGAATATAGCGCTTCTCACCATTTGGCTCTGGAGGGTCGTTGTACTGAGTGGTCAACCTAAAGTTACATTTTATTCATGACCATTGTAATGTGTTAGCTTTATTACAAGACTCACACGCAAATTCGTAACAAGTTCTATCCTTTCTCGAATTCACCAGTATTATTCTAAGGATAATAGAATATTTATTCCTTTATATTTGTGTAATAATATTGGATAAGACCTGTAAGTGTATCTTGTTGTTCAGGTTACTTGACGTCATCGCCTGTACTTGTGACGCAGCGTCACACAGCACGTTATTACGTTCTATCCACTGTGTCAGTTCAACCACGTATTTCAGTTTATAATCACTTTAACTTACGACGTCTCTCCTGTTGTATATAAAATAAATAAACGTGTAAACACCAGCACGTTAGTCTGTATAACGGAATGTTTTTGTAATTTTCAGTTGTTTGTTTTTTCGGATATTTGTGTAAAGCTTCTGAATACTTGCCAACCGACCCTAATTTTTAAGTATTATACTGAAGAGTAGATAGCTAGTCAACACCGTTCGCCGCGCTCTGTTGGACCACTCTTAACTAACGAAAAGTGGGATTGACCGTCACATTATAATACTTCCACATCTAAAAGTATGGGTATGTATTACGATGGGATTCGAACCTGCAGGTTGCGAGTCGAGTTCCCTAACCACTAGGCCATGCCAGGACTCAACAAGGAATAGAAGGAAATCGAATACGATGGCTTCTCGAGGAAATGTGGCCTGGCATGGCCTAGTGTGTTAAGGCTTTCGACTTGCAATCCAAGGGTCGCGGGTTTGAATCCCCGTCGCACCAAACATGCTCGCCCTTTCAGCCGTTGGGGCGTTATAATGTGACGATCAGTTCCACTATTCGTTGGTAAAAGAGTAGCCCAATAGTTAGCGGTGGATGGTAATGACTAGCTGCCTTCCCTCTAACCTTGCACTGCTAAATTAGGGACGGCTAGCGCAGATAGCCCTCGATTAGTTTTGCGCGATATTCAAAACAAACAAACAAACAAACAAACTCGAGAAAATAGTCTCTGTCTAAAGTAGAATTACTAATTCCAGTTTGATCTGGCTAATGTTTAAGATTTATGGTTCAGAGAAGTTATATCACGTTCGGCGAACTGAACGGTTATCGTAACGGACAGACTAATTAGTATTAACTGTATTCAAGCCTTGTTTGCACCAGTCCGTTGAAACATACGAATTTCTCTTACGATCCCCCTTGAAGCTAAGGAAGTAATGTAGTTGACTGTGTTACTAAGCCGTCTTTAATGAGTTGGACTTTTTAAAACTCTGTTGTCTATACGAGAAACCGTCTCCTGGAAAACTTTAATGAGGAGACAAGAAGTAAGAAATGTCGTTTTGTTTGTCTTATTTTAGGTTCTGTAAAACAGTTTTTAATGAAGTTTCAATATAAGCATCGTAACGTTGGAATATTTTGGAACTGAGAATGGAAACTTTGGCAAAAGTAACTTCTGTTAATTTTTAAACAACTTCTTTTAATACAGAGAAGATATAAGACACGTGGGATAGAGGGGCAGGTCAGAAAGTTGTTTAATTTTGGACACCTTATCACAAGGAAGAAGACAGCCAATCAGCAGCACTGGCCGCCTCAAGCACCTTGGCAGGCTTCGAATCTGTGAGATTTTGCTTTAAAGGAAGATTGTCAGAAAATATTGAAAGAAGCAGTGAGGTCTTACATCAACCCACAGAGTTGGAATTCCAGATCGTGATCGACTGTGTCTCGGTGCAAATGTTGAACCGTGTGTTTAGCAGCCCGGCACGCTAACCACCAGGCTACACTCAGTCCTAATATGTAAGCAAACCCGAATCCAGACGGAACCGAATCTGTTGGATACGCTTGCATTTATTCTTTCCTTTTCCAGCTGTAATATGTGCAGTTTAAGTTGTGTTTAGATAAGATAATTCTAACATCAACTTAAACTAACAAGAGATTTATTTATTTTAGAGAAGCAGCGAAGAATAATAAAACTAAAAAAGACAACTAGAGGATGGTCACCTCTAGAGCAAATCTTTTCGTCACCGTGATGATAACCACGGTGGTAAGAGTTATTTATATCTAAATATATCTTCGTAAGTGTTGAAACGTGACACGTGCACACCTCAACTATTTTAAATCATGGTTTGTTAAGACACGGTACGTGTACGTTACAATAATGTTTTTGTTTTTTTCAGTAATGTATGAACATCTTTAATTTGGTAATAAATGGTCTAACAATGATTGGTATTTTCTGCTTATTTTCATTGTTGTTTGTAACACCGTATAAAATTATCCTTAATTTGAACAGTTTATCAGCTGTCATACAAAAATTTGTTACGATGTAAAATACGAATTGTGCTCTTACTATAATTTACTGCTGCCATCTGGTGATTATTTAGTAAACTGATATTTTTAATAACCTTACTAAATTCAAAAAATTGACTCTTCTCGTCTTTCGTTACCCATTCAAACCTTTTTCAAACTGCGTTCTGTAGAATTTGTTTACACACACCTTATAAAGCTGACTAAGAGTGATCCTGGTGTGGTATTTGGTGGGATCTTATATCGCTGGAAACTACAGTTTTCTAATTACCCTGGTGTGGCATGTAGTGGGTACTGATGTAACTAGAAGCTACAGTTCTCTGCTGATTGGTAATTATTACCCAATATGTTTGATACTGCGCTATTATTAGCTACCCGCCGCTAGAACAGCGGTAAGTCTACTGATTTACAAAGCTAAAATCATGGGTTCGATTCCCCTCGGTGGGTTCAGCGAATAACCCGAGGCAGCTTTGCTATAAGAAAAACACAAACTTCCCTATTAACTGTCTCTAACGGGAATAAATAATTTACGTTATTCTCAATTTTGTGTAAAATTGTAGTCAAGAGGAGAAAGAAATGGACAGTCAAGAAAAGTGTAAAATTTACAGAAAAACAGAAAATTGTATAAAGGTGTTAATCATTATACATTGTTTCACAGATGGTCTGAGAGAAGATCAAGATTATTCGCTAGAGTCGCCATCTATCGGTAATCACTATCCCAATTATGAAGGTGAGCCTTTTATTTTCAAAATTGCAAAAGGGAAGACATTTTTCTTTAAATTTTTACATGACTCGTATGGCATCATGAATTCTGTTATCAACAAAGTAATAGGCCCATAAGATGCAACGAATATGTAATTGAGAGAGAAAAGAAAGTTTTCAAAAATAAATGGGGTCCATGAACTCTGTCAGACATTTTAGGGCTAAACTTTGAAATTACTTACAAATAAAGAATCACATCAAGAGATATGTATATAGTATATATATATTATTTAGTTTATATGTATATGTAATCAATCCTGTACACTATAATTATTGTATTATTTTGTTTTTTTATAAATATTATAAAAATATAAGTTAAATATTTGCGTAAAAATGTTTAATCAATGCTCTTAAAGTTTATGTTTTCTAACATTGGTTTCTTAGTTCTCATAGTTTATATTTAATTTATTTCTCCAGATCTTACTGTCTTTTTAATATACATTTTACATAAAATATTTCCAGTTCCAGGAAAACCAAAACTGATTCAAACCAGTACCTTTCCAGACGGAAAGATCCACCGGAAAGCAGGTAGTTCCGTTTACTTAAAGTGTGTTGGAACAGGAAATCCGCGAGTTTCTTGGCTTAAAGATGGACACATACTATTAGATAACCCGTTATCAGAAGATTCCAGAAGAGGGCGCTGGTATTTGCACCTGAAAAATTTGCGACGTGGTGACAGTGGGAATTATACGTGTGTTCTTAGTAACGATTTGGGATCGGTACACAATTCTTTCATACTGGAGGTTGGAGGCAAGTATTGAACTTAAAAAAAATTACTCAACATTTGAATTTAAAATGTTGTCTACAGTTGTACGACCTCAAATTTTATGAAGTATGGAATCCTGAAGCAAATTTGTTTGTTTGAAATTACGCGCAAAACAACAAATGGAATGTTTGTGCTCTGCCCATCACGTGTATCAAAATTCGATTCTAGCGTTTTAAGTCCGCAGATATGCTACTGGGGGGCGCCCGAAACAAGTTCCAGAAAATTATTTGATTACGCTTTATTTTTCTATTTTAATTAGTAACAAAGGAACAAAGAAAAAACGTTTTGTAAAAAAAATTTTCCCAAGAGGCATGAGTTTTGTGGGGAAAAGAATCTCACTTTTGTCACCCAGTGTTAAAATGTGCTGCTTATCTCCACTCTGTGTTGAACTTGAAAGAAACAAACAACCGAATAGATAGTGCCCTCTACAGATGGTTCTAATCCAATGTGATTCACGCTGTAAATGAACCTGTTGATTAAACAGTACAATAAATGTTATGCAAAATGAGGTACAACTTTGGACTTAAAACGGAAAGCTTTAATGTAAAGATTTGACATCTGATAAGCGTCTGTTAATTAAAGAGATTTTCTTTATGTGCGATTCAAAGCCTTTTATTTTTCTCATTAAAAACAGAACCGTGGAACTCCACTATATTAGAATAAAAAGCCAAGAAACTGCCCGAAACTCGAACAGCCTCTTTTTATCTTAAGGCCTTGGTCAGGCTCTTCGTAAACCTACTCGAACTGCTAATTCAAAGGTTTATTTATGATTCGCGGTACGTTGCCGTAAAAACTGTCCGCATTTCAGAGTCATGAGTGCTTTATAAAAGTGATGGTAAAATCACATAATCTGGTCATACAACAATAACTCAAAAGTAGTGTTTCGGTGTTAGCTAGCTGCTTTCCTTTTTATCTATCACTTCAAAACTATGAGCGGCTATTTAAAAAATATACAAAGGCATTTTAGCGACATCTATTGGCATTCTAATTGACATTGTGTTGAATAAAATAACCTTGAGATATCTTTCAATATTAGGAAGTGTACAGACACTTGAAGATAAGTTGTCAAAGGGTTAAAAAGCTCTAAATGCAGGAATTGTTACGCACACTACGCCAGTAGTTAGAAGATTACAGTAAAGCGATATTATTATGATGTGAATTTTAATTCCTGTAGATTACAGTAAAGCGATATTATTATGATGTGAATTATAATTCCTGTAGATTACAGTAAAGCGATATTATTATTGTGTGAATTATCATTCCAGTTTATGTTTTACAAGATGTGTTATTAGAGTTATGTCACTCAATAAGTAACTTAATAAATAGGATGTGATACCATCTACGTTAAACAACTGCGACAGTGTTGAAGTTGTTGTTTGAATAATATTTTAACCGGTATTAAAGCCTGTACAATATTCTTGAATCACAAACAACTTATTTTTATCCACAGACCGGAACAGTAACAAGCCTAAACTTTTAGGAGATCATCCGAAGAATACGACCGTAAACTGGGGCGAAACAGCGACGTTTCAGTGTCACGTAGAGAGCAAAGTTCCTCCTCATATTAAAGTAAGCTATAAATTAAGTTCCGAGGAAAAAGCTTATGGTTCAAGAGAGCTAAATACATGAAGGGAATTGATTGATGTGAAATTATTAATCAGTGAGGTTCAGTTTCAAAACAAGATTATCATGAAATATTGAAAAAAGTCATGAGATCTTGCTTATACGTAGCTTTAAATCTCTAAGAATAATTGGTAACAGAATATTAATGTCAGTTTTCATTAGCAGTTACGGTTTTAACCCAGCGAAATCCTGGAAACTAATTAGGCCTAAGAATTGTTAAAATAATATGTTAATGTCAATTCTTTAGCAGGAAAACAAAAAATAGAATCTGCAAATAACTTGTTTTGTGAACTCTTATACCTAATTATTTTCAAATATTTCACCTGCTTTGGGGATTAAGGGGTTACTTTTAAAGTTGTATATATAAATAGCTTTTCATAGAATCTTTTGTCTTTCATAGATCAGCCCAACTGGATAGGTTTTGGTATTGAACAGAGATGATTTTTTGGGAGATAGATTTGGAAGACGAATTGTTCTTTACTGATAATTTATCTCAGACGATGATACCAGTCGTTATAATAAACTACTGCTATAGTTTGGTACATCAGATGTCGTATTATTCTTGAGTTACGAGATATAAATGTTTCAATACGACTGAGCTGTTCATATTACAGTTTGAAATACTTGAATTGAGACTAATTAATTTTCGTTTGTTTTAAATTGATAGTGGCTCCGTCTACTGGAAGGTACCGAACTTGACTCCATAAAAGAGCGGGAAGACGTCATCCCACTCCAAGGAGAATATTTTAGGCTCTTGAATACGTCTGTCATCGTGAAACGTTCGGACACGTCCTTCTATACCAAATTCCGAATCCACGAAGCTCGAGAGTCTGACAGTGGGAAATACTTCTGTCTTGGGACTAACGCTATGGGATTCACCTTTCGGTCAGCTTATCTTACGGTCAGGCCACAAGTATCACCGGACAGCCGGTTCTTGTATCCACACCAGTCTCCTGGTATGTTCAGCATTTAGCAACTTTCAATCATCTGACAACGTGGAACACACGTGACAACAGAATAATGTTAACATCTGTCAAAGTTACGTTCTAAATATATATTAGTTTATTCGTGGTGACGAGAAACCCACTTTAATTAAAAACGTATTCTAAAAACGGCTGATATGTGTATTCATACTTTAATTATAATAAAATACAGAACAGCATTGTTCTGTACTTTATTTGAATTAAAGTTTAAATGCACATACCAGCCATCTTTAGAATACGTGTTAGTTTATTATTACATTCACTTTAAGTTGGATTAGGCCTAAATCGATTATTTAGATATCTCTGTAATGAAAATATAACACCAAAAGGTATAAAAATAATTCGGTATCCTAACCGCCATTGTGAATTAAAGTAATAGTAAAGGAAGGGGACCGTTTTACTTACAGAACACATGTCTGTTTGTCCATTAGCACAGCGTTACATTTTCGGAGTTACGACACTAGAAACCGAGTTTCCATACCCGTGGTGGGCACAAACAACTCATTGTGCATCTTTTTGCTTCAAAGAAACAAAACTATCTTAAGTTTACTGTTTCCTGAAAAATGTCAGATTAGTATGAGTAGAACTGTACCCCCCCCTTCAGTGACGTTTCGTCATTAATATTCCTGATAAGTTAGTCTAACAAAACAATACTTCCCATATTTCGAAACGTTGATAAGTGGTCTAACGTCAGTATTTAAGAACTATTGTATGTACTTGTTGCCTGTTGGTGAAAATCGTTTCTCACATAATTGAGGGGGCGTCTTCTAATTATTTACGAAACTTTATAGATATCTTTGATTTAGAGCCCGACATTTTGTACAAAATGTGATTTTGAAAGTAAGTCGAAATACAGAGTAAACCCCTTTATTTTGTATTTCTCTATCAAAACCAGTGATTTTATTTTCCTCGTATGTATTATATCGAAGCATTCGATTTGTATTTAATATTTATAATAATTTTATGTGTTTACTATCTTTGATACCAGATGTCAGTTATTGTTACCACTGTTGCCTAGATACCTATTTTCAAGCAGTGTTCCACAATTGAACAGTTTTGAAGACTCATTACATTGTTGGCCCAAAACTTGCAATAAAATAATTAATGTCGTGTATGAGTCTCAAACAACACTGCTCAACTCTGGTCCATTTTTATATATAATTCAAATTGTTTCCTGGACAACGAAGAAGGTTTCGTATATTAACGCCACACCCAGGTTAACCTGTTCAGTGCCGTAGAGAAGATAACTCATCCAAGCCGATCGGTAACACAGTGCCACGGACGAGTTAATTCATTCTCAATAATACCTAACTTCAACGCTAGATGTCAGAAAAAAACGGACTGCCTTACAGTATCAATTCTCAATATATATAACCTATATATTCATGTTCAGAAGTTCAGAAAGTTTTTGTTTTTTTAATAGGCCAGAAGTAGAAATACTAAATCTGTATAGCCAATAACTTGATTTTATCTAATATTTAATTTTTCTATATGAAGTAAAAATGTTTTACCGACACTTAAATTACCTCATTAACAATTTCACTACTTTTGTTTTCAGGCCCACATAGTTATCCATTCCTGTCGCTACCTTTTCCAATAATTATTGCTGTAACCATTGTGGCTTGTGTCGTATTAGTGGTTTTGATTGTGTTGGCGTTCAACTGTCGAAAACAAAGGACACCTCAAACACCAGAGGACACCACGGTAAAGAGCCCTTGCACCAATAGCAGTTCAGTCTCGCAGACCAGTGTTTCAAAGGTTCGGGTTGGTAGGCCTACATCCAGTGCTAGGTCATCAGAAATAATTTATTGTCCAGCTAATCACAGGCCTATACCTCGTTTTTCACAGCCAGTGCATTTATAAAATGTTATTATATTTACGTGTCTGTTGTGTGTAAGTCACTCATTTAAAATGTTGAAATAAGACTTAAAACCATTTGAGCACAAAACTAATATCTACAATACAGTAGAAGCTAACACTAAATTGAAATAGCGCGAGTTATTTGTTTTTGCGTATTAATTGCTTGGTCTTTTAGGTAGGTATTAGCACAAGCTTAATTAATTAATTAATAGCTCCGTATGTTGGTGTTAGTACAGGTCTAATTTGCGTAGGCCTACTTTATGTTTTGTACAGAAATGTTTGTATAGAAACTGTCAGCAAGACATGATTGTAAGATATTCAAAACAAGACGTTTTATGTTATTTATAAGACAAACGTAGCTATGTATTATATAGTATAGGAATATGAAGTATTCGCTGAAACGTTAAACGCTAATGTGTACTAATTGTGACTTGTCTTTAGTACACGAATTCCTATCGATTAGAGGAAAGATTTTCACTAGGTATTGGGTTTGATAAATACGGACATTATTCTGACGAACACGGGCCGTTAGAAACATAAACCTAACTTAGGTTAAACCCAACGTCTAGTAAGTAAATGTTTTGAAACTTGTTTACTTAAAAAGTGAACAAAATCTTATGACTTGATTATACAATAAAACCTGTCTAAGACGGAAATATAAATACTTTGCAGCATTATCTTAAGATTTTTCTTGTAAAAGGCCCTCTGTATGGTGGAACTTGCGTTTTTCACCTACCTTGTCTATCAACATGTAGGATTAGAACCTGAGTAAGGCGGAAAAAAATGTTTTTGATTAAATATTAATTTGTTATTCAATTAATAATTTGTTTAAATATTAATAAATTCTTGGATATTTTGTTACAGTAAGTATTCGTAAAATATATTCTGTTATTATTCGTCCGGCATGGCCAGGTGGTTAAGGTACTCGATTCATAGCCCAAGGGTCGCAGGTTCGAATCATAGTCACACCAAACGTGTTCACCCTTTCAGCCGTGGGGGCGTTATAATGTGCCTTCCCGCTAGTTTTACACTACTAAGTTAGGGATGGCTAGCGCAGGTAGGCCTCGTGTAGCTTTGCGCGAAGTTCAAAAGAAACAAAAACAAGTCGTCATTATTACAGAGGTCGCTATTCTAACGAACGATTAACTGTACTTTTGGTCGCATTTGCTGATAGAAAACTAAAGAAACTATGGGTAATCGGTAAAAGTGAAAATCCATGTTGTTTCAAAAATTTAAGGATAAATCAACTTCCTGTGGAATAGAAAGCGAATAATAAAGTGTGGATGACAAGTGTTATATTCGAGGAATTTTTGAACAAATTAAACAAAAAGTGGAACAAGAAAGTAGAAATATTCTACCTTTTCTAGATAATGCAACTTGTCACCCAAAAGCTCAACTTTCAAATGTTCGTTAGTCTTTCCACCTATATATACAACATCAGCTCTACAGCCTCTAGATAATGGAATTATACATTATATAAAATTGAAATACAGAAAACTGATGCTTCATCATATTTTTACAAACATGGACGACTGTAAGAGAACGTTTGAAATGACCATGAAAATTGACGTGTTAGATGCTGTTGCATTTTTAAGTCATTCAATCGAATGCGTAGTGAAGTGCCTTTAAAACTGTGGACTTATGCTTGATAATGGGGGAGACTGGAGAAGTTTGTTATGACGATTGTAGTGAAATCCAAACTATGTGAAGATTGATGCAGATGATTCTGTGAGCATTGAAAGTTTTGTCAACGTTGACAAGAATGTTTTAACAGAAACTGATGAAATTAATTTAAAATCTATAATAGAATTCCAAGATGGTAACTGTGAGAGATTCAGAAGATGAACAAAATAGTGAAGATAGTGAGGAAATAGAAATTCCTACTTCATCCCAAGTGTTAAGTTTTATTAACACTATCAAATTGTATGTAAAAATGAAGGGGGAAAATGAACTCCATGAAAAGGCCGTAGAATTGGTGTTCTCTTTTAACAACATGAGAAAGCCCATCATAAAAACGAAACATTTGAAATTGGACACTTTTTCAAATAAATTTTATTAATATTTAGTGTACTTATATATATTTTGAATGTGTATTTTTGTTCTTATTCTAATATATGTAAGATAAACAATATAATAACTTTATTCACAAACATCTTACTTCTCTTAAGTCAAGCAAGTATAACGTTCTGCTCAAAAATTATATATAATTAAAGAAATGCATGTTCACTATGTCTTAGCCGGAATTTTACTCGGTTCAGTGCGACTCCGCCTTAGACAGGTTTTACTGTATTAAAATTCACAATTAATGAGGTTTGTTTTATGGTAAGAAAGCCAAATATCCATCCTATTATTTAGTCTGATGACTCAAGTAATTAGAGTATATATTTACTTAAACACTGAATCTTTCCTGAAACGGGAGGGTTTGATCATTTATAGGTTAAACATAAAAAATCTTCAAGATAAATATTTTCATACTGTGAATTTTGCTAGTCACAATCTTTCAATTTGAATGGTTTTAACCGTCCTTAACAAATGATATCGAAATACAAAACACAGTAAACTATAATTGTATAGTTAATAAATAGTTTTACGTCAAAGCTATAATTGCACATAAGACTACACGTAGGATATATTTCAATTAAACGGACACGAAAATATTAGTACAGTAATATATTACAAGTGTTTTGTTTGAAATTAGTTTCGTAGAAATGCTATTTTGATAACATATTTCCATGGTTATGAATGACTTACTTATCAAGTTCTAAATGATAACGTTACCCGGCTTTAATAACAGTTTATAAGTAGAAAGTAGGTGCACTTGCAAATAAATCATTGATTTAATCAGTTATTACAATAGCTTGAGCATGTGACATATTTTTAAATTAATATTTTCAAAATAATCATAAGTCGTGCTTGTATGAAACTTGATTTTATATCAAGTTTTCAATAATAATTGCACCGAAGTATTTGTTCAGCCGTTAAGAAACACCTTCGTGTGTTTCTTCCAAAAATGTTAGTATTATAATGTTTTTATAACAGTTAAGATTTGTTGTTTCTAATTAAAAATGTACTTCGTTTTCTCGTATTTTTAAGTATTAAGTAATTTATCTCTCTCTCTGACTAACAGATATTTAAAAATAACGTTCAAGATAACAGGGTAGTCATGTTTTTCTCTTTAAAATCTTATGTAATATACATAGCAGTAAGTTGTACGTTTTTAAAGTTTTGTACAGGATAATATATTTATTAATGAATTAATGTTCGAAATCGCTGCTAAAGTGTTAACAATTGTATGTAATGTAAGCCTCGTATGGTATATTAAAATAAACAAATGGAATGACATTTCTGTCTGATTGAATTCGTATCGTCAATTCTTTGCTCATTTTTAAATAAGACTATTTGTTGTCGAGAGATGGCGCTGTTATGGATTGATAATATAACTAATTAAAATTAATAACGATTAAATGTTTCATTAAAGGAAGACGCTAGTAAAAACATGCAAGTTCTAGTTTTATACTATTCTAAGTATTATTATAAGTTTTAATAATGTTAACTGGTTGGTATAATAGATGATGAATATCACATTGAAATTTTTAAAATTTAAAATGGAAAATTTGGTACAGACAGCAATTGCATAACCATTTAGGATAAGTTATTAGTTTGTATGTGAGTACAATTTATTAGTGTTTTTTATGATAACTTCAATAATTAATCATAAACGACGTTACTGCGCATAAAGCATACCTACTTTGTTTCCCGAAACGATTCTGACATGACTTAGAAAACAGGTTGTTTGATCTGGTTACGTGTCTCACCCACTGTGAATACGGGCATTTAAATTCACATTCGATTGCATCAGAAATGTGCTTTACACATTAAGCGTTAAGTGTGCTATAAGGGAGACAGTCAAATTCTACTGTTGTATTTACAGCTGACGGTGTTGTTTAGCTTTTTTTTTCTTCTAGTCTGTTAATTCAAAGTTGTGGACGGCACTGTGTAGTTTAGTGCGAAATCCTAAAACAGATTAATTCATTACCTTATATTTTTGAAGTTAACTACTTTCTCAAGAACTTACACGAAGTAGAATAGTTCTTACTTGTATTAAACTAATAAAAAACTGGAATATTAACTGATAAAAAACATACACTGTTGATACAGTGGGAACTAAACCTACTTTTCTTTCACATTTCCTACTAGTTATACTTTAAAAAGTTTGGAACAACTTTTGTTTTCCTTCCCTTAAATGAGTCTAGAGTGAAAGCTTTATGTATTTATCTAACACTTCTTTTAATATAATTCTAAATATATAAACTAAAGACCCTAGAAGTTTAGTGTAAGTATTGTTTTTTATATATATTTGTAAGATAATCTAGAAACCAAAATAATAAATATATGAATAAACGTCAATGGTTCATATAAACAAGTGTTAATGCTATCTTTTAAGTAATTCAACTTATTTTTGTTTTGAATTAAACACAAAGCTACACAATGGGCTATCTGTGCTCTGCCCACAACGGGTACTGAAACCTCGTTTCTAGCGTTGTAATTTAGCAAACATACCGCTGTGGCATTGGGGGACAATAGATTAACTAAATGAATTGTTTTCGCTACTAAAATAAGCTTCGATTTATTCTGGTAGGAGACATGCACTTATCAGTACGTATTAAAACACAAGAAACAACCACATTATATAATTTGTGTACATATAATGAAATACCATAATTTTTAGTTTAGAAGTGGTACCCCTTAAATATTCTTTCGGAATATTATCCAGTTTTTACAAAACATTCCAAATTGGTATTTAACAACGACAAAAAAAAATCGTATATTATAGTAAAAAAAAAAAAAAAATCATTTTTACTTTGGCTTTCAACTAGTGCCATCTGTCGAATACCTTACGAAATATACTCGTAACAATTTTGAAATTCTTGGAGATTTTCTTCTGATTTGTTAGTCAAATTTAATAAAGGCATTATTGTTCATAACTATAAATGTTGGCGCTCGTGTTTTTCATGATATGAGCATACTTTTCGGATATATTTGTATCAGAAAATCATTGTCTTTATTATCACCAGTACTAGTGATCAAACACCTGTAAAATTTGTTTCACAATAAACAGATTCATCAGTATTATTAGATTAAAGGTCCTCTAAATATGCTTCACCCTAAACAGATTCATCAGTATTATTAGATTAAAGGTCCTCTAAATATGCTTCACCCTAAACAGATTCATCAGTATTATTAGATTAAAGGTCCTCTAAATATGCTTCACCCTAAACAGATTCATCAGTATTATTAGATTAAAGGTCCTCTAAATATGCTTGACCCTAAACAGATTCATCGGTATTATTAGATTAAAGGCCCTCTAAATATACTTCAACCTAAACAATTTCATCAGTATTATTAGATGAAAGATCTTCTTAGTATACTTAACCCTAAACAGTTTCATCAGTATTATTAGATTAAAGGTCCTACAAAACGCTCGGGTTATGGTGTGTTATCACTTCTTTTAAACCTCTTTCTTTCTATATTTTCAAAGAGAGGCCCGACTACTTACGATATTTTAACTTAAAATACATTATGACGTCAGTGTTTTGTTTGCTTTTCAGTATAAAAGAATGTTGTAGTTTTTCTGCACATTTTTCCTAGTTTATCTATTGCTCCAATAAAACATTCCTGTTAAAAACAACAGTTTTGTTTTCCAACTAAAATGGAAAATTTTGACAAGATGTGAATTTTGGCTAGTTTGTTTCTGTAATAGTTTTATGTCTGTTGGTTTTCGGTGGGCATAGCAGAAAGCCTGATGTGGTTTTGCTATAAGAAAACACAAACACACTGTTGGTTTTCCAATATTTTGCCGGTATTCAGCTTTCAAACCGTAATGTCTTTGTCCTGTAATAAGTGTGTTCCGATATAATGTTTAGAAATATATAATACTTAAGGTTATATATTATTTATATACTTTATACTTGCGAAATGAAGACAACATTTTATCTAGGATTGCTCAAGATTTAAACCTTAGTTCACCACGTGACTTAATATAGATGTCTGATCGAATACAGAAATGTAGATCTTTCTAGCCAGTGAATACATAAATGTCTTGGAAAAAGTTATTAAAAGTTCCGTTAGAGGTCGAAGTTAGAAAATTTTCCGTTTTGCCCTGACTTCAACCTTGACCTACCAACAGCCAATAAAGATTCTTATCTTTGAGTTTAAAAGCTTCAAACTTCCGGCAGGGTTTGGTGAGTAAAATATTGGTAAGAAAGATTCTGATTTTCTGTCCTAAACGTTTGACAAGGGCAAAAAACGAGCTTATAACGCTAAAATTCGGGTTTCGATACTCTTGGTGGCCAGCACAGACAACTCCATAGTAACATTTTGTACTTAACAACAAAGAAAAACAAAGCCACCTTCACCGTTATCATCTGCTCTAGTAAATATATATTTGTACAACTGTTAAAGAACTGTATTGAATGTTTTTTTTATATTAACACATCAAAAGTTGAGTGACGTATTCATATATTTATCCATTATTGAGTTAACTACTGTATATAGAGTGAAGTTCACACCAACGCTATACATACAATTAACTGATCAATGGAGTGAAGTTCACACCAAGGTTAAATATAAAACACATCTAGCTGATCGATAGACTGAGGTTCACACCAAGGTTATATAAAACATATCTAGCTGATCGATAGACTGAGGGTCACACCAAGGTTATATAAAACACATCTAGCTGATCGATAGACTGAGGGTCACACCAAGGTTATGTAAAATACATCTAGCTGATCGATAGACTGAGGGTCACACCAAGGTTATGTAAAACACATCTAGCTGATCGATAGACTGAGGTTCACACCAAGGTTATATAAAACACATCTAGCTGATCGATAGACTGAGGTTCACACCAAGGTTATGTAAAACACATCTAGCTGATCGATAGACTGAGGTTCACACCAAGGTTATATAAAACACATCTAGCTGATCGATAGACTGAGGTTCACACCAAGGTTATATAAAACATCTAGCTGATCGATAGACTGAGGTTCACACCAAGGTTATGTAAAACACATCTAGCTGATCGATAGACTGAGGTTCACACCAAGGTTATGTAAAACACATCTAGCTGATCGATAGACTGAGGTTTACACCAAGGTTATATAAAACACATCTAGCTGATCGATAGTCTGAGGTTCACACCAAGGTTATGTAAAACACATCTAGCTGATCGATAGACTGAGGTTCACACCAAGGTTATATAAAACACATCTAACTCATCAATAGAGTGAAATCCACACTAAGTTTATAAATAAAACACATCTAACTGATCAGGAGAGTGAGGTTCACACCAACATTATATATAAAACACATCTAACTGATCAAGAGAGTGAGGTTCACACCAACATTATATATAAAACACATCCAACTGATCGGTGGAATACCGTAAAGATGTAGCTGTCATCTTATTATGTTTCCTATTTTTAGAGTTCCAGATATGTACATAACTTCACATTTTAATGGAAAGGACTTGACTAGGCTAGGTTAGGTAGATATGTTAGTAAAGTTAGATAGCATAACGTTACGTTGGATACGTCAAAGTAGGTTTGTTAAGGTTTGATTAGATTAACTTGTATTTTTGGAATATTAAGTTAAGTTAGGTAAACTTATAGATAAATAATTCGTTTGAGTTGGTCTGTGCAGAACTCTTCTCATAAATATTTCGATCAAACACTTTAAATCTCGTGTAATTAGAAAGGTCTTTGTATGTGAAGTCAAGGTTGCTTACTGTCTTTTTCTATTCAAAATTGCCTAACCTGTTTTTCACATTGTCAAACGTTTCAATGCAACGAGTGTTATACACAATAGCACAGAGTCGTTATCATCACGTGACGACTGGCTTCGATTTCAACTTTAGTTGTTTTTTTAATTTGCAACGTATTTTAAACAAGTAAACCGAGTTTATTTTTCTAAAAATATGAATGTTACCCTAAATAAAATTTATACAGTTTTCTCGACTCAGGTCTAAATTAAGTATACATAGTTCATTCAAAACTATATCTTTATCACTTTGAGAGCACGAATTCAGACGTTTCTGTATAATTAGCTAAGTTTCTCTTCGTTACATTTACTTTTCTTTGCAATAATTTAATTTCGGTACGATTCACAGACAGCTATAAACACATTTTATTTACTTTTATCTTTACTACGGGTTTTATATTTCGTTTTTGTGAGATTTAGTTTCACCTTGTTAAACCTCGTCAAACTCTGGACGCTCATAAGTATTCATACTTTGTACGCTATTATAAATACCGTTGTTTTAAAGTTTTCCTTATTCGTAGTTTTATTTAAAAAAGATACATTTAAGTGAGTTTGTTTATCTGACCGAGTAAATTTTGTTTTTCATATAGACCATGATTTTGTAGATGTAAGATATCGTGCTTTAAGAAAGCGTAGATTGAATTACATGAGCGAAAATAGTGGAATATTTAAACCAAGAACGTGAAAACTACTGAAAATATTTAGTGGACTGCGATTAGTTATGTAATATTAAATTAATTTATATCAAGTTCGATTAAGGTGTGTTACGTTAGCGTAGAATCTGTAAGCCTAGTTTAGATTAGATTAGGTTTGGTTAGGCTAGTGTGTTATATCAGGTAAGGTAAGATAAGATTATGTTTTAATATGATTTTACAATATAAATATTTTACTAATTTTAAAAGAGGATAAAACTGACTAATTTTCTGACTTAAATAAATACTTGTGGGACGTTTTCAAACTGGGAAGGTAGAAAAAGAATTATTCGTGTCCGTGTTATGTTGACCACTTATCAGAAGGTTGAGAGAAACAGGGGGTGGTGGTGGGACTCTCTCTTGCCTTTGTAATACATTCCTCAAACAAACAATAATAAAATAGTTAATACCGAACGCCTTACTTTAATATTGCACAATTTTTATACTATCCTGTTACCTAGGTTGTTGCTAAGACAACAGAGACCTTTAGTTTTAATTGTTGTACAATATTTTCAGTATTGTTGGTCTTCAGATAGCACAGCCCTTTGGTGTTTCATTTCTGTAGTCTATAGAAAACATGTTAATACTAGAAATAAACGACCCCATAATACGAAACTGTTGTTTTTATTTAGATACTCAACGTTTCGCTTTACACTTTCTTCAAGAGCCTTTATTAAAACACAACCGAAACTGACAGTACAAAGCTTTAGAAAAGTTTGAACTTCATTATAAACTCTATGTTTCGCTTTACAAGGTCATATATTTCTATTATTAATATCTCTTTATTAATATTATACACTACTTTATTGTTCTGTTACCTAGGTAGTTACAAAGACAACATACGTGTGATTCATTCTGTGGAAAATGAAGCATGATAATCATTTAACCATGGCAACGGTTGTGAATACGGTAGTTCTTTCGGAACTACAACAATACCATCGTCGGCAACTCTGTGATAATGATTTTGTATCATGTAAGGTATTACATTTTCTCACTAAGTTGTTGCTAAGACTACACACGCCTCGATAGTACTTTCTATCTCTCTAGTTTCCGTGACCACCGTATTCGTTGCTAAGACAACAAGATCCTGTTTCCTTCGATGAGATGACCACGGTTTTCATTGTCCACTTCATAAGACAGCAGCTGGTGCCCGTTGTGTCTTCATCACATCAGGAGAGGTTGCGGTTTTTCTACCCGCATACCGACGACACCTTCTAGAATCGACATGTGTTTGTCGTCACTTATGTTAGGACAAGAGGAGGAATTTAAGATTTATCTGCAGAAAATTTAACAACACATGTGAACCGAAGTTGAAAGAGAAAAGCTCTCAAATCGACAGAGTTGCTAAAATGCAAGAAAATTAAGCGAAAGTCTAACAACAACAGTAATAACACTAGAAACGTTAAGTGACGTCATATACAGATTTAAAACGTAGACTTTCGTTCGTTAAACCAGTGCAATTAGTCACCAGACTAAACATTTATCGATAATTCACGATAAAAATGTTCATTTTTAGAAAACGGGGACACATCATAAAGAGAGTGTTTTCATAAGGTGTGTGTGAAACTAATCGATAAAACTTGTATTCAGGTGTGTGTGTGAAATCAATCGATAAAACGTGTGTTCAGGTGTGTGTGTGAAACCAATCGATAAAACTTGTATTCGGGTGTATGTGTGTGTGAAACTAATCGATAAAACTTGTATTCAGGTGTGTGTGTGAAACCAATTGATAAAACTTGTATTCAGGTGTATGTGTGTGTGAAACTAATCGATAAAACTTGTATTCAGGTGTGTGTGAAAAACCGAAGTGTAGAGAATAACTCAGGACAGACTGGTTTCCATTGTTGGTAACTGTTTAAGTTCTTCAATCCGTAGTGTAACTGAGTAATGCTAGGATCCATTCAAAGCTGGTCGTGTATCTCTTTACCACAGAATGGTGACACTTGACCTCGAAATGTTTCGTGTTCCAACGGAGGCTGGCTACTTCTCAACTTGTTTTTCACAAAACACAGTTGTGAAATTTTTTTTTATAATAATCACTTTCTATTGATAAATTATAAAAGTTTATCTTAGTCCAAAGGTACACAATAAGCTGTTTATCCACCACGGAGAATTCGATCGCGTATTGTAATGTTGTAACTTCGTAAATTCTCCACTAGTCTCAAAATACTTCAATGTGCGATGCCAGTGTCATACAGGAAGACACAATAGTGGATAGAACCCTATATGACAAAACAGAAGAATACGAGAGTGGCTAGAACCTTATATGACAAAGTAGGAAAATACAATAGAGGCTAGAACAATGTGTGACAAAACAGGAGGATACAACAGTGGATAGAACAATGTATAAACAAAATAGGAGGATACAACAGTGGCTAGAACAATGTATGACAAAATAGGAGGATACAATACTGGCTAAAACAATGTGTCACAAAACAGGAGGACACAACAGTGGCTAGAACAATGTGTGACAAATGTAAGTGATAAACCAAAAGATTGTAGCTCAACCTGTAAATGATGAACGTTCATGGTCTTAGCTCCACCCCGGGACTACATCGATTGTTGCCAAAATTTGTAAGGTAAAGAGTAAGTGGTCAGCACTGAACCTTGACCTCCCTAATCCAAAACATTGACCGAATCCCGACGAAGTTTCATTAATGTAAGTTTTTATAGCAATCGATATTAGGACGGAAACTATTTCATTTGTGTAATTAAAATAACAAGCGCATATTTATTTTAGTGCAGTTGTAAAATATAAATATCAAAGAAAAATTTGATAAAGGGATTGTAATAGTGCTTTAATGTAAGATGAGTGGAATTAGTTTTTAAAAGAGTCTTTAAATTATCTAACACTTTCATATTCTGTAAGTGTTGTTCCAAAATGAAAATTTCTAAATTCTTTGTGTCAAATTCTTTGGAAGTCGTTTTAAGGTCTAACCCAACCCTCAAACTAACTTATATCCTGTAAATTTTATTTTGATATCAAAACCCGTGTACTCTCGAACCAGTGAGTATTGTTTCAGGTTCCGGCTTGTTCAATTCACGTATTTGTCTTAGTAAAGTGCAGATATTGTGAAACACTGGCGATTAGTGTAACCACATATTGAAATGTCTAAATTTAGAAAAATATTGAACCTGCCGAGGGTTAGCAGAGTTTAGTGTTTTTTGTCTCTTAACTAGCTCATCTGTTTCAGCTCTCTAAACCTACAGCTGCTAGATGGAAACTATCTTGTGTTTATTAGTCCTTCCGGTACTTTAACTACGGTATTAAGTTGTTCGTTTATGGATTATCATTTGTTTACCCAGAAGTTTTAAGTGTGTTTAAGTTGTATATGTTTTCAAAACAAACAAACAAAAAACAACCTAAATCAGTAATACCGTGTTTCTTAGGCCGGGCGTGTCCGATACGTAGTTCGCTTTGAACCCAAGATTGAGATACGTCATTGAAGACTCTTTTTATTTTTAGCTATAAAGAGCGACATGAAAGTGACAATCAATCCCGCTTTAAAAATATCCGTGTAAGTGTTAGATCCAGCTTGTTGGTTGCCCTCCGTCTGATCATCAGTTCGAAGTTACGGACGGCAGAGCCTAAATATTGGGGTCTTTGACCTGACCGTTTAATCTCTGGATCACACGTAGTAGTGCTTTGGTTGAAAAAACAAACAAACTATATATATAATACCATATCATTCCTAGTTCATGGTAAAACAAAAACTGGATCTTATATTATTGTGACTGTTACAGTGCTTACATTGTTATATCTAGTACAGTACTTATATGGTTTGTATTACAGTATTTATTGCTATGATTATTACAGTTCTCACTTTGTGAGAAAGGATTAAGTTTTATGGGTCGAAAGACCACCCCCAGTTATCTAAAATGCTCTGTGTTCTGATTTTTTAAAATTATGTTTTGTATATTTCGATCTTATAAGTTTTATTTAGGTAATGACAAATCGCTTAAATATTTTGTGTAGAAGAAAAGACCCTTATTTTGAGAACACATCTACACACATGTACACCACACTTTGGCGACACCCCTGGTTATAAATATTACGATGGTAATATTGTTGTAAATATAACAGTGCTGATATTGTATTGCATATTAGAATGCGAGTATTGTTGTAGTTTTTCGTAAAGGGGAGATTCTATAAAGGAACAGATTGACAACAACAACCGTTGCTGGTAAATCACGACTTTTGCAACGCCAATCATTGCGTGTTGTTATATAGTAGTTGAACTAATAACGTACCAATTTCAAGTTATTAAATTACTTCATGCAGTGTGTTATAACCAAAAAAAGGCTTATAAATATTAGTTTATAGTAACATTTTAAAATGTTTAGAATTTCGAGCTTCAAGTCGTTTCTCACTGTTTGGTGTGTTTTTACTCTAATTGCGAACGCTTCCCGAAAAATATCCTGAAGCGCCGCCAGATGGCAGTTGTCAAGTGTAACATACAGCGAAAGTTGTTTCAAAGACATGTATAGGTTTAAGTTAACACAGTTTGTTTTACATTAAGCTCGGTTTATCTTTCATATAGTGACGTACTTCCGCGAAGGTCTACAAAAAACAAACCCTGACGAGTGACGATATTCGAATCCCTTACTTTCTTTGACCTACTTTGCTTCTCACTTCCCGTTTTTCAAGAATACATATTTAAAGCTAACTCTGCCCGCTAAGTGAAATTGTAACAGACGATTAATGTATAACGTCCAATTGTTTTGAGTTCAAATATTTGTCACATTTACTAAAATATATTGTTCATTTCAGAAGTTTCTTGACGAACCGTGATTTGAACCTATATTTCTCAGTTAACGTGTGGTTCTAAAAACTTAGAAAGGGAAAACAAAGAAGAATGCATGGTAATTCGTCAACCACACTATATATGCACTACCCAGTGCCGATGAGACCTGTCGCACAATACTTAGGTTCATTAAGCTTTCTGGGAACCAACAGATACATCAGTGGTCACTTTTATAGGATAGGTTTTCCTGAATAACAACTGTTATAGTGTTGAGTAGACTAAGTGTATTTGTTCAGAATTAAGCAGAAAGCTACACGACGAGATATCTGTGCTCTGCCCAACACGTGTATCGAAACCAGGTTTTCATTGGTGTGTGTCCACTAGGGGCAGTAGATTAACAAGGTGAAAGTTAATTATCATCAGTTATATTAATGAAATTATCAAATCAGTCTTAGGTTAATAATTTATGATTTTATCGTTATTAATTTTTACTTGGACCGACTTTACTGCCAAACGGTTATTTTTGACAATAACAGAGATTTGCACTTCATCAGTTTCATTAAGATCATCAGACGTTGACGGCAGGTCAGATCGCTAACGAACATTCTGTTCGAAGAACGAATACCCAGTGTCTGAAAGAGTGTTTGTTAAAAGATTTGTTCAAATTGTTGTGTGGGTGGTTCCTGTGTACTTCATTCACGTCAGATTGGTAGTTGTATTTTTATAAAAAAAATTGTTACGTGAAACCAAAAACATTTGCCAAAAATCTGTCAGTATAAACACGTAGATTTCCTGGGTTAAAAACCTTCATTCGTTGGAAGAGATGTTTCTTAAGATATAGTTTAGTTTGTTTGTCTACTGTAAAACTTTCATTTGCTGATAAAGACGTTTCTCAGGGTTTTTATTTAGTTTGTTTGTCTACTGTAAAACTTTCATTTGCTGATAAAGACGTTTCTCAGGGTTTTTATTTAGTTTGTTTGTCTACTGTAAAACTTTCATTTGCTGATAAAGACGTTTGTCAGGGTTATTATTTAGTTTGTTTGTCTACTGTAAGACCTCTAATCATTGATTAAAATCTTCATTAGAATATTCGTTGACTTTTATAAGTTTCACGTTATTTTAATATTTTTAAAAGTACATTTGATTTTTTTAAAATCTGTCCTAGTGTTACATTAGTTACCTCACCCCCCTGAATTGCAGGCTTAAATACCTCTCGTGAACAAGTACTCCATTGTATACTTAAAAACAAACAAACAGATATTAATTAAACACATAATATTTTTTCACACTTATTAAACACGATAATTTTACTAAGCCAAATGTTATTCCTGAATAAGGTAAGCAAATATAGAGGTTTCTATACTTTAGTAGTAACACTAGATAATTAGAGTTATAATGTATTTTGAAAACTCAATAGAAAGAAAAACGTTTCGCTAATAAAAGATTACCCAGTGTAACAAAGATTTACAAATTACATGAAACTGCAGCTTTAATGTAGGAGAAAGTAACTGATATTTGATTCGCTGTTTCTTTGTTTTTGCTCAAAGCTACACGAGAGCTATCTTCGCTAGCCATCCCTAATTTAGCAGTGTAAGACTAGAGGGAAGGCAACTAGTCATCAACACCCACCGCCAACTGTTGGGTCACTCTTTTACCAACGAATAGTGGGATTGGCCGTAACTTTATTATGCTCCACAGCTAAAAGGGGTAGCATGTTTGGTGCGACGGGAATTCGATCCCGGGACCCTCAAAATAGAAGTCGAACGCCTTAGCCCACCTGGCCATGCCGGGGCCTTGACAGTTTGTTATTTCACATTTTTCAGAGCTGGCCGCTATAACACCTGTAATGGCTGTCCTTTAAACACAACGGTTCCGTCCCGATACCAAAGGATTATGTGTTAAACAATGTGTTTTACTTAAGTTTTCTTTCCATTCAGGTAATTGTAATAAGAAGTAAACAAAGTTTTGATTGTTGTCTGTGAAAAAATAAAAATATGGATGAAATAGGTGAAAAATAATGGTTCTCATTATTCTATCTTCTTGACCAATCGGTCATTTCCAATCAATGACCTTCATCGGGATGGATAACAGGACGCACATGCAGTTTTTTTATGGGCGACCGAGTTGCAGAACAGCCACCTTCCCCCTGGTGTTAAGTTTCATAACGGTCTTTCTTTCAACACTTCACTCTTCCCCGACACCGAATTCATTAGTTATTTGAGACAAATAAGAATACAGCTTAGAATACAGAATATAGGAATACATGATATAAGAATACATCTCAGTGAAAGTATTGTTAAAATATGAGAATACGGCGAGGTGAAAGTAATCTTAAAATTTGAGAATACATCTTAGTGAAAGTAATGTTAAAATATAAGAATACGGCGTAGTGAAAGTATTTTTAAAATATAAGAATACGGGATAGTGAAAGTAATGGTAAATTGTTTTTGAATTAAGCACAAAGCTACACAATAGGCTATCTGTGCTTTGCCCACCACGGGTATCGAAACCCGGATTTTAGCGTGTAAGTCCGCAGACATACCGCTGAGTCACTGGGGGGCTAAGTAATGGTAAAATATTTGAATACATCTTAGTGAAAGTATTGTTAAAATATGAAAAATATAGTTTAGTGGGAGCATTGTTAAAGTATGTATCACTTAAAAATATAAGACAGACAATATGTGTGTCATCTCATTTTGTTCAATTATCAATACAACAATTCGTAGACGAACAATAAAGGGGGGACACTTCCCCCGCAAAATTCGGGCACACATGTGTATATTTATATTTCAACTTTCTAACTGCGTAGTTTAGGCATCAGTTATACTGAAGGTTTCTGATAAGTTATTTGTTTCTTTATTTATTCTTTCACTAGTTTGCATAAAGTGCGCGAACTATACGAGTAACAAACACCTCATAGTGTGTCACACTTCATGCTGAACAGTAAAAGAACGGCCCGTTTTATTTCAAACGGAACCTGTGTTTTGTCTGCTTCGTGCACCCAATGTGAGAGCTTTTTGTTATAAATAAAGCTTTCATTTTTTTTTAAGGTCTCAACTATTTAGTTATCACGTGCAGTACGCAAGCTACGCTGTGTTTACTTATTCAAATAACACGTGTATGAGTGGTAGTTGAAGTTTTGTCAGCTGAATGTAAGTGAAAACAACACCGGTGTTACTGTATTGTTATTCTGTTTAATTTAAGGCAACACTTCACATTCACGGTTTCGTTTTAAAAATGGACAAAATGAAAACTATGCCTCAGAATGTAATTCTATATTTACAACATCCCTGATTTATTTAGTGTTTCACACTACTCTCGCTTGTATTACGTGATTAAAAAGTGTCATGCGTATGGTGCACGTCTCTATAAAATGAATTTTATGCATAAATTAATGTTTTTTTTAATAAAGAAGTCTTTTTTGTTGTTGTTGTTGTTTAGAATTAAGCACAAAGCTGCACAATGGGCTATCTGTGCTCTGCCCACCACGGGTATCGAAATCCGGATTTTAGCGTGTAAGTCCGCAGACATACCACTGAGCCACTGGGGGGCAGAGAAGTCTAAGAATAGGAGTCTTTCTGTGAGAATGTCTGTCTAGATTTCCATGCGCATATCTCTAAAACTAATAAACCAACGAATACGAAAACTTTACCCAAGTTGAGAAGTCAATATGGAACAGTGCTCTCTAGATTTGGACCAAGTTACATAACAATGTTAAACATCTATAACTTAGAAGTCTCTAACAATAGTGAACATCACTATGAATTGAATTGTCTGACAATGTTAAACATCTACGATTTGGAAGTCTCTAACAGTAGTGAACATCACTATGATTTGAATTGTCTAACAATGTTAAACATCTACGATTTGTAAGTCTCTAACAGTAGTGAACATCACTATGATTTGAATTGTCTAACAATGTTAAACATCTACGATTTGTAAGTCTCTAACAGTAGTGAACATCACTATGATTTGAATTGTCTAACAATGTTAAACATCTACGATTTGGAAGTCTCTAACAATAGTGAACATCTCTATGAATTGAATTGTCTAACAATGTCAAACATCTACGATTTGGAAGTCTCTAACAATAGTGAACATCTCTATGAATTGAATTGTCTAACAATGTTTAACATATACAATTTGGAAAATCAGAATTGTTATGTCTATTATTAACCTTTCTATCATGAAAACACAATCATGAGAGAAGTCAAACAAAGTGTTTTCTACCTCAATGAAATGTTTATTGAATAAGGTAACATCATTGTTTAAAAAATGAGGTCACCTACAGAGCAATAAAAAAACAAGGACCTATATAAGCCAAATGTGGTCGTCTTTAAACAACTGGTGTTTATTTGTTCAGTTCAACCTTTCTGAACGAACGTTAACATAGTACGAGATGTCAGTGGACATAATCTGAAGTTTTCGTTGGCCACAAACAATTCAGTAAATGTAGACAAAGATTAAAACAGTTAGATAAATAAACATGCTCTAAAAGTCACTTCCTTTATAGGTATTGAGAACTTATCCTTTTCGAAGCGACACTTGGCAGTCACACATGAATCGATAACTTACCTTCACTCTAACAGAAGCGACACTTAGCAGTCGCTCATGAATTTATAACTTCTGTCAAACACTCTTATTTAGATCAGCGGTATGTCTGCGGACTTACACGCTAAAATCCGGGTTTCGATACCCGTGGTGGGCAGAGCACAGTTAGCCCATTGTGTAGCTTGTGCTTAATTCAAAAAACAAACAAACAAACTTATTTAGATTCTGTCTCGTATCATAACCGTATATAAACAAACGTATTAATACTTACACGCCTTCATTTGAATACGTTATTTAATACGTCATTAGAAAGAACTGTAACCCTGATGTATAGCTATGTGTCAGTTCTTTAATAACTTCGTTCGATTCCCGCAGGTACTACATCGTTGTAGAATTTTTTACCCGGATGTAAAGTTATGTGTCAATTTCTTTACAACTTCATTTGATTCTAGCAGGTACTACGTCGTTATAGAGTTTCTTACCCGAATGTAAAGCTGTGTGTGTGTCAATTCTTTCATAACTTCATTCGATTCTAGTCGATACTATGTTGTTAGAGAGTGTCGTTACCCATATGTATAGGTATGCGTTAATTCATACGTAACTTCTTGTCTATAAAGGTTGCTCGTGGTGTGAACATATTAAATATATATACTTAATATTCACAGAAAAAATAAATACAACTAATTAGTCGGATTTCTTATAAACATTTTTTCTGTTCTCTGAAACTGGTACCACAACGTATTCCTCACGTTTATATATGGCTGTGATGTCGTGTTTAATGATTGGTGAGGTGTCATCAGATGTTGCAGCTAACAAAAAACTTTGTAACCGTTTTTGAATATTATATGTTGGAGAAAAAACACTGAACTGCAAGAAATTTTATAACCATGGAAAGTTTTTAAGACTGCCACAAGGGGGATCCACACATCAGTCTTTGAGGTTTTAACGGTGGGACAGCGGTAAGTCTACGGTCATAAAACGCTAAAATCCAGTGTTCGATACCCTGCAGTGGACACAGCAAATAGACCACTCTGGCCTTGCTTTAACGCAATGAAACCAACCTAGTTTTAGGGTTAACGTTTTACAAACTGTACACATTTATTTTAACCCTAATATATAACGTGATATCTCTTGAAAGTATATCTCAGAGATCTTGAAAGTTTTCACTGTCCGTAGTTTTCCTAAGACGATAATGACGTGAGAGAATAAGATAGTACTCAACTTTATGACAGTCACAACGGTGAAGAATAACACACCTGTCCAATAGAATGTATCATATAATGATGAAAATCTATCGTTTAACAGATAGGTCAAAACTTGTAAGATTTAAACGAGAACTTGTAACTTTCAAACTGAAATTAGAGGCATTTAAACTAAAACTTACGGCATTTAAATAAGGTGGGTCCTGTGATAGTTAATTTATCATGAAGAAACCGACGTGATTTAAATACTACAAGTATTAGTTTAAATGTTAAAAGTTTCAATTTAAATATCACAATTCCTGGTTTAGGTGCAACAAATAATAAGTTAGCTATTCTTTGATAGATTGTTTAGGCTGAGTATTCATGATGAAACTTTGTAGAATGGACGGCAACTGTCTGTTGAGACATAAGAATTCTGAAGGCGGAAGACTTTCGAAACGCCGTCCTCTACTCTTGCGTCTCCACAACAGACAGTTGCCGTCCATTCTACAAAGTTTCATCATGAACACTCAGCCTAAACAATCTATCAAAGAATAGCTAACTTATTATTTGTTGCACCTAAACCAGGAATTGTGATATTTAAATTGAAACTTTTAACATTTAAACTAATACTTGTAGTATTTAAATCAGGTCGGTCCTGTAATAGCTAACTTATCATTCGTGATACTTAAACCAGGAACTGTAACATGTAAATTAAAACTTTTTTTATATTTAAACTAAGGTTTTATAGTATTGTGTTTTCCTTTGTTTACTTCATGTGGTGTCTAAAGAAACAATAACAATAACAAACGCTCTCTGAAAACAGGTGCTATCAGACAATCTAACATTATGTAGCGAGAAATATCTTAAAATTGTTTAGACTTATCTGAAATAGACAAGACTGTTGTCAAACGAGTTATGGTAGATAAAATCTCAAACTCGACAAATCCGATTTCATCACTAAGGCAATCTAAGAATTGCAACACCTACTTCGGATTTTCATCTGATGACCCACGCCCTCTACATGAGCTATCAGATTTCATTTATTTAGTTTTATATTTGACCCCTTTAACCTATGGCTAAGATTAAAGCTCATAATATTAAAATCAGAGGCCATGTTAGGATCGGCACCGATAGCTCAATGTGTTTTTTTTTACAAATACAGACTTTGTTTTTGTTAATGTGTGTGACTTTATGTCTACAAGTGTGTGTATATATGAACAGTAATAAGATATGTGGATACGTTCTGTTGTGTATAACTTAAAAACTTTGTTATAACCTGCGTCACCTTCCGAATATTTCATTTCTAACGTTTATGACGTGAATAATTTCCAAAGTAGCTTCGTCGGTGAAATTCTCAGTGAACTGCCAGGGGGAGCTGGGATTTGTAATACAAGATAATATTATGAGCATCATTCCGCTTAGAGGAGGGCCGGCATGACCAGATGGTTAAGACACTCGACTCGTAATCTGAGAGTCGCGGGTTCGAATCCCCGTCACACCAAACATATTCGCTCTTTCAGCCGTGGAGATGTTATAATGTTACGGTCAATACCACTATTCGTTGGTAAAAGAGTAGCCCAAGAGTTTGCTGTGAGCGATGATGACTACCTACCTTCCCTCTAGTCTTACACTGCTATAGTAGGGACGGCTAGCGCAGATAGCTCTCGTGTAGCTTTGCGCGAAATTCAAAAACAAGCAAACTCTAGGATTACCAGTGTTCACTAATATTGTGATAAACCTATCTTATTTATTATTATTGGCTTAAATGGTGTATTGGCCACAAGATGGAGATGATTTATTTAATGTCAAAGGTAGAATCAAGACTGTCAGTCACAACATTTTATGTTTTGTCACAAATATCCGCAAACCTATGTAAAATTGGATCATGAAGTTCAGATATTTCCTATGCTTTCAAGGAAAACCTTAAATTATTTTTCTAGCTGTCAAGATGTGAAATATTTTTAGGAATTTGAATATAAAGACAGTTCTGTCGCATTTGGAAAACTTTATGATTAATTTCTGGAAACAGTTCAAGTGTGACGAGCATAACCTTTATGTATTTAATGGAACCCAAGCTGTTTGAGTTTTACCACGTGGAGTGGTAAAACTTTTTTTAAAATTTTTCTAAAGAAAAATCTGGAAAAAAACAAAAACACGTATAATCGTCAACTGATCAATCTAATTATGGATTAAGAAACAAGTGGCTATTTTCAACTAAATTTACTGGTTTCTTTATATAACTCAAGGTATGTTGTTCCTAGACTCAAAAAATTGCTTGAGAAATGTAGGTCAAGAAACAATATTGCTTAATTAAAAAATTAAATTATCTCTATTATAACATAGTTCTATCTTAAATGTTTCTCTTTTAATCTAAATGGACGCTATTTTGTGTGAAATTGGAGCTTTGAATGAGTTCGAAGTAATACCTTAAAAACTGTGTTATTTAAAGAAAACACTTAGTTGGTGCAAACAATATTATTTATTCTTTTCGCAACAAAAACACTGTTTGATAATCACTGAGTCTAATTTCTCAATATTACATTGTTTTGTAAGGAATCTAGTCCTTATTTTTAAAATGAAATAAAAGATATAGTAATAAAAATATATAGGCTTTTGCAGATGATTCCAGTGCTAAGCCTACTTAAGTCAGTTTTCCCTTTATTTATATATTTGGCTACCAGCCTTTTCAACAGAAAATTATTTTTTACAGTACAAAATATAACAGTTCATGATGTACAGATTCGAAGACAAAAAATATTGACACAGTTTCTTCTTTAGTTCTATCTTCCTAATTAATTACCAAAAAAAATATTTAAGTATGTGTTTGTATGTTTTCAAGCAAAGTCACAGCTATATGCTGTGCCTACTGCGGGAAATTGAACCAGGATTTTAGCGAAGTAATTCAGTACAGATATATATATATATTTAACGTGTTAATGCCCCAGTGGCAAAGCGGTATTCCTACGGACTTACAACGCTAGTATCCGGGTTTCGATACTCGTGACGAGAAAAGTACAGATAGTCCATTGTGCGGGTTTTTTTCAAAAATATTTCAAAAAAATTCAAAAATGTTAAAATATTATATAATAATACATCAATAAACAACATTGTGGCAGTTTAAAGTTAACTGTCATCATTCCGCTGTCTTAACGTTTTAATCAAGTTAACTGTAGTATTTTAACTTTTTAAGTCACATCTGGATGTCGTTTAGGATCTTGGTCACTCAGATCGGCGTCCGGTCTGAGTGACCTTTAACGTGAACTTCTCCGCCATTCAATTAACATATATTTCTTCCTGAGAGACACTGAGGCTCCTCTCCACTTTAGTCTACAAGTCTGTCTACTAACCTTATTCAGCTTGAAGGATAATGTTTGTGGGGTTTAAGGATCGTTTAATGACATCCATGACATATTTAGTGAGATAATAAAGTAATCTTTACAAACCGAAGCTTTGCACTGGGTGTAATATTAAGTTAGGAATATTCAAAAGTCAGACATGATTTTTTGATAAATACAATATATATTTATTTATATTTAAACAGTTAGGTGTATAACTTTTAACGCAAAGTTATACAAATAATAGGACCCCAGATTTAACTTTGTAAACTAAGAAACTTACCCCTAGCCCACCGGAGGACAAGTGATATGTTGTCATAATTACCCCTTATTCTTTTTTCAGTTTTGTTATTTTTTCTGACATTTCAGCCGTAAAATTGTCTTTTTCTCTCACTTTCTCTGATTGCCCATGAAAAAACTACAACATTGCTTTGTTCTGTAATGTATATTGGGAAGCCTTAATATTAAATTCATTGTTTATTTATAGAGAGATTCAGTAGAAATGTGCGAATCAGAACAATGAATTAACCAGTAACTTTCACTAAGGGTGAAAGGTGTAATATTAGTGTCGCAATTCATTATCAATTAGTATTTAGCAAAACGCTGTACTACGGGTTACCTATCGTGGGGACCGAAACCCGGATTCTACTGTTATAAATGACTATTCACGTGTTGTATGTTAGGCAATACTGAGTTACACCTAACTGATTATATAGCTGTACATAAACAAGAAAAGGTGTAGCAACGACATAAAGAAAACGTGGTATTAATTTCTCACTTTAACGATAATTAAAGACGGGTAACATCAGGTATTTCTCGAGTAACATTAGGTATTTCTCACTGGACAGTAGTTTGTTTATCTCAGAGTAACACATTCATGTTGTTATCTGCTAAATAGGAGATTCTTGTATGTGTGTGAGAACTTCCTTACTAATGCTTTTTCTTGCAGAATAGATCTTAAGATAGGGGTGGGGCGGAGGGCTCTACACCCTATGATTCTTCTAACAGCCTTCCTTGTACACGAAACAAATTTCGTAAACCACTGCACTTAGCGTAACTGTACCATAAAACTTCCCCACGCGGTTCGCCATCAGAACTGGATATACAGAAATAACAATAATTGTATTATACTTCACTGGCATTTCACGAACAGTCAAACTGTATGGTAAGTTCAAAAGATTCACATCTTTCAGTCGTTATTGATTTTAATATCAGAACTGTATAGCGTTAGAATAAATAACTGAGATAGCATTATTTTAAATTACACTGGAATAGACCACCATAGACCCAGTTAAAACAATATCACGTTTTCTCTGTATCTCTAAAAATGAGAGAAAAACAGAGGATTTTATGTTTGATGTATAAATTCATTTTACATGGACTAAATGACATCGCCATGAACAAGACAGTCATCTACAGATTCTCGAATACGTTCTAATCAGATTCTCTGTCAGATCAGCGTGAGAAATCATCAGTTATTTACAACTAATATAATTTAAATCTCATAACATTTAAGGAAAAATATCACGACTTTCGACGTGTTTGTAAAATTATTTATAAAAATCCAAATGTTACATTGATTATATTCAAAAGTGTAATATATGTATCATGTTTTTACTTTAATGTTAAACAGATAATTAATTGTGTTTTTTCGGTGTTATTTAAAAAACCACGCGTATGCCACGTCAGACTAGAGTATTTCAGTTTGGTCCGAACGTTTTATAGAACAGTTTCGTCCCTGACTCGAAATCGACCAGTCCGTCAGACTCAACACAGAAATCAGAGCTTTCTATCCATCTTCTCTCTTTCATCCCACCCTAATGTGACTCCACCCACTCTCGCGGTCTCGGGCTTCCTCGTGCGATGAAACTGACAAGACCGTATGTAGAGCGCGAACTGTAGGTCTAGATTTGGACGATTTACACTCACAAGCTATTTCGAGTTCTCGTGATATCCGTTCGCTTTTCCCGCAGTTGAAGTAGAGACGAGGAAAGACAATCATCTGGTTTCTATAATATTCAGTGTAAAGTTAACACGTGGTTTGTTGTGTCGCTTTTCCTGATCTTGAAAAGTAACTGGACACTACTTACTAGAACAAGTGAAGTGTTTTATATAGGTAAGTCTGGAGCATATTACTTTAACATACCATTATAACACATCGGTATAGAGTTTCTTACCCGGATGTAAAGCTGTGTGTCAATTCTTTGATAACTTCATTCGATTATAGTTGGAATTACGTCGTTATAGAGTTTCTAACCCGGATGTAAATCTATGTGTCAATTCTTTAATGACTTCATTCGATTCTAGTTGGTACTACGTCGTTATAGAGTTTTTTACCCGGATGTAAAGCTATGTGTCAATTCTTTAATAACTTTATTCGATTCAAATGTGAAACTGTTTTCAGTTATTAGTAACATCAGAGACTTCATTACCGTATGATCAACACTACACGTTACTTATACTACAGGTGAGACTACATTACCATAGTGATCTACATTTCACGTTACTTATACTACAGGTGCAACTTCATTAGCGTACTGATCTACATTACACGTTACTTACAGTACAGGTGAGACTTCATTATCGTACTGATCTACATTACACGTTATTTATACTACAGGTGAGACTACATTACCGTACTGATCTACATTACACGTTACTTATACTACAGGTGATACTGCATTACCGTACTGATCTGCATTACACGTTACTTATACTACAGGTGATACTGCATTACCGTACTGATCTACATTACACGTTACTTATACTACAGGTGAGACTTCATTATCGTACTGATCTACATTACACGTTACTTATACTACAGGTGTAGACTGCATTACCGTACTGATCTACATTACACGTTACTTATACTACAGGTGAGACTACATTACCATAGTGATCTACATTTCACGTTACTTATACTACAGGTGCAACTTCATTATCGTACTGATCTACATTACACGTTATTTATACTACAGGTGAGACTACATTACCGTACTGATCTACATTACACGTTACTTATACTACAGGTGATACTGCATTACCGTACTGATCTGCATTACACGTTACTTATACTACAGGTGATACTGCATTACCGTACTGATCTACATTACACGTTACTTATACTACAGGTGAGACTTCATTATCGTACTGAGCTACATTACACGTTACTTATACTACAGGTGTAGACTGCATTACCGTACTGATCTACATTACACTTTACTTATACTACAGGTGAGACTACATTACCGTACTGATCTACATTACACGTTACTTATACTACAGGTGAGACTTCATTATCGTACTGATTTACATTACACGTTACTTATACTAAAGATGAGACTACAGTACGGTACTGATCTACATTACACGTTACTTATACTAAAGGTGAGACTACAGTACGGTACTGATCTACATTACACGTTACTTATACTATAGGTGAGACTGCATCGCCGTACTGATCTAATTACACGTTACTTATACTATAGGTGAGACTGCATCGCCGTACTGATCTAATTACACGTTACTTATACTACAGGTGAGACTGCATTACCGTACTGATCTACATTACACGTTACTTATACTGCGGGTGAGACTGCATTACCGTACTGATCTACATTACACGTTACTTTCACTACAAATGAGACTACATCACCGTACTAATCTACATTACACGTTACTTACAGTACAGGTGAGACTTCATTACCGTACTGATCTACATTACACGTTACTTATACTACAGGTGCAACTTCATTACCGTACTGATCTACATTACACTTTACTTACACTACAGATGAGACTACATCACCGTACTGATCTACATTACACGTTACTTATACTACAGGTGAGACTTCATTACCTTACTGATCTACATTACACGTTACTTACAGTACAGGTGAGACTTCATTACCTTACTGATCTACATTACACGTTACTTATACTACAGGTGAGACTTCATCAGCGTACTGATCTAAATTACACGTTACGTACAGTACAGGTGAGACTTTATTACCGTACTGATGAAAGTAATACTTAAACTTTATGATCGTATTGATTTCATGTATTATCTTTCATTAAAGCTCAACTTAAGATGTTTCTTCATATTTAAAACTAAGATACTGGGATTTCAGGCTTGCTGTATGTGTTCAGGTGCACAAGGTTTTTTTCATACATTTATTTACCAACTAAGTTATTAAAGAAGCTTTTTACTCGACCATTTACACTGAAATAAAATAGGTGTAATATCGGTCACACATTAAAATAACATTATTTAATGTTATTAGTTCCTACTGTAATTGTGATGTGCACGTGACATGAATAACATTAATATCAATTACAGTTCACTTCGCTTAATCTGGTTCACACCATGACAGTTGTTATTCATGAAAACATCATTTGGTTCACACCATAACAGTCGATGCTCATTAAAAGACCATCTGGTTCACACCATAACAGTCGATGTTCATGAAAACACAATCTGGTTCACACCAAAACAGTCGTTGTTCATGAAATATATTATATAAATAGTGTTTAGACTACTACTCTCTCGTATCCCAGCCGGCATGATGAATCCTGGTAATTGTGGAAAGGCCTCGTCGGCAGTGGTTAAGGTAGATGTTAGTAAGCATTGTCAGTTACACATTTTTACTTTTTTCTCACGACGTTAAGTGTAGTGTTGCATAAATCTAATTTAATATCCAATTTTTGCTCATTATTCCTTGTCGTTAAACAAAGAGCGGAATTGAATAACGAACTTCCACGCTAAAAGTTGGTTTTTCGGTTCCCGTTTTGTGCACAGCACAGATAGTCTATAATGTAGGCTTGTGTTTATCAATGAAGCACACTAACAATGAATAAGTCAGTAGAAATTACTACGCATGCCACGCCACCTGGTAATGAACAAAACGCGCTGCTGTACAAGAGAAACATATGCAAAAAGGTTTTTAAATGGCCGGAAATAGTGGAATGTTTAGTAAGAGAGAAAGTAGGTCTTCCTAACAGAGAATTAAAACAAGGAGCCTCCTCGCCCTCTGTCTTAGTGACATGTGTCCACCAGATGTCGTGGTATGACATGCATGCCAGCTATTTGCTTTATATGTGCACTATAGCCTTCCCTTTTGTGACACATCTGTCTTGTCATTTATTGAACTATGGAGAACCTAGGACTTGGCCTTGCTTGTTTTTGTTTTATAGAATTACATCGTGAATTGTTTCTCACAAAAGACTCGTGTGTTTGTATTAAAGAAACTAAATGAAAGAACACAACGAATTTTTATTTTCATGTGTAAATATAGTTCACACGAAGGTTATTGTGTCTGAGATTAAAATGTGCACCTTTTAAATATATTCACATAATAAAGGTATTTGGTACTATAGGTTGAATGTAGCCTCATTCGATGAATAGGCTTTATAGCAAGGTTGGAGAGTTATATGACAAAGTCAGTGGCCACTGTGATTAAGTAGGCTGTAGAGCAAGGTAAAAAAACCCTAAAATTAAATAACTATACGACAAAGTCAGAAACCTCTGAAGTAAATGGGCTATAGGCCAATGTCAGAGGAATATATAGCAAGAACAGAGATCCCTAAAGTTAAATGGACTTTATGAAAAAGTCAGACTCCTTAAGGTTAAATGAACTATAGGAAAAGGTTAGAGACTCCCTAAAGCTAAATGGGCTGTTCAGCAACACCAAAAACTCCATTAGGGTTAAGCAGCGCCATTCCTAATTTAAAACTACTGAATAGAGAAATGCAATCTATAAGCGTCATCCGTCGTCTGTGTGTATATTCTTGCAATATTAACTGTTACCCTTAAAAGGAAGTCACAGACAAAATTGCTGAGTACGTTCGCGACTCCAACATTGGACCCGTCGATACGATACCTTGTAAGCTATTCACGTACTTCTCAATAACGAGTAGGCTTAATCGTTACCCATATACGATCTAGCTGTGTGTAATGGCGGTTGAATCCATCTCCCTCTGTCACGTGACCGTGAGAACGCAGAAGTCATCAGTTCTTCTTGGGAACATGGGATACTGATATGTTCTACTTGAGGCGGAGCTTTAGGTTAAGCCTAAAGGTTCAAATTACAAAACGTTGAGAAAAAAAAATAAAAAGTGGCAGTTGGTTCTAAATGAAACCTGCTTAGAACTGGTGATGGTTATATAAAAATAGCATTAGCAGTGAGTTTGAATAAGTAAAACTGGAACCAGTACATAATCAAATATCCTTATAACAAACAATACAGACAACGTAACAACAATAGCACTAGTTAAACAACAATAAAAATATTGAGATGAAAACAACATTACTAAGTTAGCAACAATTGCCAAGGTAACAAGAATTGGCTTACAGTGTAATAACAACGTAGCTGTTGTACTTTTACTGAGGCTGGCTGATATTCCGCGGATTCGTAATCCAGCCAATCACATAGTTCAAGGCAAACACGAGTCAGGCTAGAAAGAGTGGAATTAATTTGAACACAAACACATTTAACTCTAGCCAGTTGACGTGTCACTTCTAGGACAACTACACTGACCACGTGCTTTTACTTTTCACTTTCCCAGAAGCAAAGGGGGGTGGGGTGTTACATCTCTTAGTAATCCACCCTGTAGTTCGTGGTATGAAAGCTATGGTTGAAGGTGCTAACATGGATTCGTTAAGTATAGTACAGTAACTAAGTTCAGACATCCCACTGAACATTATGGTGTAATACATAAATTATTTTGGATTCCCAAACAACACAAACTATAGATACGGAACTACTAAAATAGTCTGTCACTAAAGACGTGTATCTTATAATACGAGTTGAAATATCAAATATAGTAAAGAACATTTGCAAAAATACTTTAATATTATTACGTATCATATAAAGAAAACCGAGAATTATTCGTAGTTATCTTCAAGGTATTTTTGTAATTTTGTTAATTAATACTATGCATTAGTAAACAGCTGTTTCTAACTGTGTATTACTTCAAAACAAATTAGTGCAACCTGGCCGACATGTCTTCCAACAGTTATTAAGTGAGGTAACTTTAGTTGAAAATTTATATTTTTTATGATTGAAAACTTTAAACAAATCTTACTATGAAAGACTATATCAAAGCTCGGTCAGCTGCGCATGTGGATATATATATTTTTATATGATAATCTTACACGTTATTATCACGGTTTTCTTGACAAACCACAACTTACTGCATAAAAAATGTCTTTCACTACAAACAAAGATATCAGCTTTTAGTAAAATAGACAGTTTCAACTTTGAAGAGAAAAGCCTATTATTTCTAAATACAAATATTTATTAATACTAACGTTACTAGCTTAGTAGGCACAGTAATCACAATATTTGTTGAACAGAACTCGTAAACGCACTAGAATTTTTCACGTTTTCTCTTATCGTATTTTAAATCCCAAATTCATACAGTGTTTATCAGTTAGTTGTTCTATATGTTTACAGAATTTTGTGACATTTTCACAACTAATTTTCAGTTGAGTCTGTTGATAACCATGAACACTGTTCTGAATGATTTAAATTGTTAATATAGTTAATGAAAGCTACGTGACGTTTCCACACATGATGTAACGTTATATCATTAGTTAAGTTATACTGGTTTTTAATAATTTCTTTAACTAATATTTAGAGTTGTTTTTACTTTCTCCTATAAGAAGATTGTGCGGTAATAATGAAGTATTTTCTACTTAATTCGATTGTTAGGAAGAAGTAAAATATTTTAAACGTGACCCCATTTCATTATAAAAGTTATTTCTAGTTCACAAAAGAAGTGTAGGTAACGGTTCTAGATATTGAAAAAAATGCACGTCTTATGGTTGGTGGCCATCTTACCGAAGAGTTCGATAAAACGGTCCCCCAAGATGGAATAAAATGGCCATTATTCTAAGAAGAAACACAAATCAAAATGAATGTTTCATTTAATAACTACAGTGATTGGAAATGTTTCTCGTGGGTTGCTCAATATCTTCGAAAATAGAGCAAATGTGAGGAACGTTGTGGTTGAAATATGCATCACTGATGTGTGGTGAGACGTCCTTATGCCACTCTTAGTAAAGCAAGCGCTCGTAATAAAAAATCATACATCCTGAACTGTGTTTCTTATGGTATGTTCTTTGAAACCATCAGAGTGAAATCACATGAAATATAAATATTCAAAGAAAGTTCTCATCTTGTTGGTCAATGTATTTAAGTGCGGCGGTCACGTGACAAATGGTTAGGTATAACTCACTGTAATTGGTAGCTGATGAAACACTAAAGGAAACCGTCTTTACCCACTTCTTCCAGTTGTCATTATTGTGGGCATTCTGAAATTAAAACATGTTTATTTTTAGGATACTCTGTGTATTTACAGTGGGAAGTCAGTTAAGGCCTGGTTAACTGTAGTACACACATCTCACAGTATCTTAGGAAACTTACAATTCCTGTTTATTGTATTTCACTTTGTATTTTAGTTAGCGTATGAATAGTTATTTATGTTACGTTTCTGTCACTCATGTGGTTTGTTATTTATTATCTTTCGACTTTGTTATGTTAGGACTTTGTTGCACTATCATGAAACTTGACTCTCGAGGTAAACAATAGCACGTGCCATAGTGATTTATCAAATCACCCAAATTACACCGTTTGAGTCGGTAAATGGGTTTCCATTGGCCAAAAGACGTTGTCATGGAGGCCGTGTAAAGTTTTGCATATATATCTATATATATACTGATGTCCAGTTATGCATGAAAAACTAAATCATTGATTGAACCGATAAATGTTTGTTTTTTGAAATTTCCCGCATAGCTACACTAGGGCTATCTGCGCTGAAACCAATAACTAGTGTTATATGTTCCATAAGTAAAGTATAACTAGTGTTATATGTTCCATAAGTAAAGAATAACTAGTGTTATATGTTCCATAAATAAAATATAACTAATGTTATATGTTCCATAGAAAACTCTCCTTTCTCTTTATTGCTGCTTTTATTAACAAGACTCTGGCATGGCCAGGTGGTTAAAACGTAATCCGAGGGTCGCGGGTTCGAATCCCGCTCACGCAAACATGCTTGCTCTTTCAGCCATGTGGTCGTTATAATGTGATGGTCAATTCTACTGTTCGTTGATAAAAGAGTAGCCCAAGAGTTGGCTGTGGGTAGTGATGACTAACTGCCTTCCACTGCTAAATTAGGGACTGCTAACACAGATAGGTCTCGTGTAGCTTTGCGCGAGATAAAAAAACAAACAAACTTTCATTAACAGTAGCGGTTGGAATATTTCATATATTATGTTTAATTTTCTGTATTATATTCATATTAAAAAGACAATTTTTACATTGCTAGTTAGAACGTTAACTTAGGACTAACTTAAATCTCCTATTGTGGTCGGCACCCCTGGTGGTACAGAGGTATGTTTATTGACTCACACCACTAGAAACCGGGATTTGAAACCCATGGTGAGCAGAGCGCAGATACTCCATCCTGTAACTTTGTGCTTAATTCCAAACAATCAACAATCAAAGCCTACTTTGGTCGAACTTCGGGAAATATTATTAGGATAACGGCCGAACAACTCGCTAATAACGAGAGTGTTCACATATTTATTATGAGTAAGAACGTAGTATTTAATTAAACAGTCGATTGGAAGTTAATATCAGTTACTAACAAGTCTACAGAGTATTGTACGAAGACTGAGGTCATATATCTCACTGCCTTGACGTACATATTTTACAATGAAATTGTATAAAAATACGAGCACGATCACAAGTGCCTCAACAAAAGGTATGTGTGTTTTCTTATAGCAAAGCCACACCGGGCTATCTGCTGAGACCACAAAGGGGAATCGAACCCTGATTGTAGCGTTGTAAATCCTTAAACTTACAGCTGTACCGGCGGGAGCTACAGAAGAAAAGGATACAGTGACAAGTCTACGAAAACACAAAAGACAAAAAGTGTATTTTTTAAGGTCTACAAATTATAGAGCAAACTTTTGTACCAACCACTCACTTAAAACTATGTCACATCAGTTAACTGTTACTCAGGTAATGTAAACATCAGTTAACTGTTACTCAAGTTATATAGACGTCAGTTAAATTTTACTCAGATTATGTACTCATCACTTAATTGTTGCTTAAATTATGTGCACATCAGTTAACTGTTAATCATGTTATGTAAACTATAGTTAACCGTTACTTAGATTATGTACTTATTAGTAAACTGTTACTCAGACTATGCACTAATCTGTTAAATATTACTCAAATTATGCACTCATTAGTTAACTCAGATTGTGAACTCATCAGTTAGAATGTTGAAGATAAGAAGGGCACTTTCATATTAATACGGAAATGCTCTGCGGGTAAAACATGTCTATTATTTTAGAGTTGTGGCCGAGGGTTCCGACTGGACATAATTTGATGATGTTGCATCAGTTTGTCTCCTTGACATCCAAGCAAACGTGAGAGGGAATTTCACTCAATGATTACAATTGCAATTTTGTGTACCAATAATATCAAGCTTGTGGCGCTCGTGCACACGGTTCTATTTTATTTCTCAACACTATCTTTACCAACCTATCCTTAAAATCAATTATGTGTCCAACTGAGACATCGTTCGTTTCAAAACAGACAAACCTGCTTGTCTTGACAGCGAGCGTCGTCGTTTCGTGTAAGTTGCGTATCGAGATAATCGTCATGACAGACAGACGGGCAAGTTTGCTTCTTCATGTAATCCCAGTTAATCATATCCCAAACGTATCATCCCCAGTTGTTGAATATGCTCCTGAAACACGAAATGTCCACTTTCATTCATAATCCTGGACTAAAACCAGATTCAACATATAAACAGCAGTTTATATGTTACCAAAGATGGAACGAGGTTGATGTTACACTGTTTAAATATTAATTGTTAACATTTTCTCAGAGTTTGTAAGAGGTGTACAATTTTTTTATTTTGTTGGACGTGTGGAAAAGAGGAGTTTTATCACAAACTACGTGAGTGACAACCTCTTGTGATGATCTACAAACTACAGACCATTCTGTAGTTAAAGATAGACTTTATATGTGTTTAAGTACAGGATATTCCTCTTGTCAGGAGAAGTGGTGTTCAACGGAAGATTTATACCCTGCACCACAAACAGTTTGTTATTTCATCAACTACATAACTTACGTTATGTTAGTTTAAATACAGTTCTCAGCAAATAACTGGCCAACTGAGATGTGATTTATTTCTGTAAGACGAGATAGAATTAGAAACTAAACTGTATATGTGACGTATTCTGTACCTACGTAAGATTAAACTAGTAACTACGATAGTATTTTTATGCATTCTGTACCAAGGTAAGATTAACCTAATAACTACGGTAGTGCTTTGTGATGTACGAACCAAGGTAAGATTAACCTAATAACTACGGTAGTGCTTTGTGATGTACGAACCAAGGTAAGATTAACCTAATAACTACGGTAGTGCTTTGTGATGTACGAACCAAGGTAAGATTAACCTAATAACTACGGTAGTGCTTTGTGATGTACGAACCAAGGTAAGATTAACCTAATAACTACGGTAGTGCTTTGTGATGTACGAGATATCAGTCGTAGAAATGAGTAGAAATTCATCAGTGACTTTTTTAAACAACTTATTTTAACAAGTCGTGTCCTCCAATGCTCCACACATCACTTTATCATATACAAAGATCTAAGTTTCCTCAGCTTTCTCACTGTTTTAATGAAACACACATTCTCAGTTATTTCTTTTAATTGTATTCGGTTTATAAGTATTTATATTTTTAAATATTATTCCCACTAGACAACGTTAAGGTTTAAGTTCGTATTGATGTCCGTATTTTATTTTATGTTGAACTGTGGAAAACGTGGAACAACAGATATGAAAGCAGAATTGGCATGAAGCATTTGTTTTATATATTTCTGAATAAATGACTTGTGTGAATTCCATACTGGGACTGCGAGTACTCATTTCTGGGTGTGTATGGATAGATCCAGTTACTGACCCGGGAAGTTGTGAGAAAACAAGTTTTCTGGAAATCTCCTGCTAATCTACAAATCACTTGGTTCGTTCTATCCAAAACTCCCAGGAATATAAAGTCCATCTGGATTGCAAGTGAACTCCCGCAATCCTCTGTACAACGATAACTCTAGAACACCCGCTAGGGGAACTTGAAACTAGCGTTTTATTGACGTCAGTATTTTGTGAAACTGTCAGTAATTTTGCAGTCTTTATTAACACACTTTATAACTTGTTCATTCACCTCAGATAACTCTTATTTCTGGTTGTTTTTGGTTCGTTAAAACGGTCACTTACGTATTAAATTGACTTTAATTCAGCTCTTAACTTGAATTAAATTACGGGAGAACGCGGACAACTGGCTTCTTCAGGGGAAGCGACTGAGTGGCTCAGAATCTCCACTTTAATAAGGATGAGCACTCGATTGGTTTAAATAGAGGGCAAATTCGTGATTTTAGGGGCGACGGTTTAATGCGGAAGTTCACTAACTGATATTTATATTCGTATTTAAAGGTTTACGATGTGGGTTGTTAGATTGAAGTGCTCTCCGCCAATCTTCGTTTAAAACTGAAGGGTCATGTGAATCTAGTCAGTGTTATCATGTACAAACGGCCGTTTATTAACTTATTGTTGTCTTTGGTATTGGCGAACCAACTCTCTTCTCGTGATTTATAGAAGATCTAAATTATATTACAAAGCAGTTATTTTAAAACTCTGATATTGTGGACAATGCCTACACTCTTATTTACTAATTTTTGATGTATGAACCAAGTTCAATGTTCATAACGGGCCTTGTTTGAAGAGTGCTTAGTTTACTGAAAACCTAAAAGACAAACATAACTTTTCCTAACTATTACTGTTACAGACAAATGTTTATTACATTATTATATATTTTATTTATTTTATCCGAAGCAAAAAGACAACAAACATAAAAGTTAAACCTTCTTTGGTTACAAATATTTAAACGTTGGTTTCTTAGCCCTAAATTACTTCCACCGAAATTTCACATCGTGATTCGTGATGACGAGAAACCCACTCGAACTACAAATGTTAACAAAGGTTAACCTGAAGAAGGTTCGAAACGTTTTTCCTTACTTTATTTTAATTAAAGTGTTAATGCCCATACCACCCGTCTTAGAAATATATTTTCAGAAATTAATTTTCATAGCCCCATCTGGAAGTAATTTGTAGAACGTGTTGAGTGTTGTTGTTTTTAACCCGGAAAGTTTCAAAGGTTTTTCAGTTCTTGCTATTTTACTCAGTTTCACAATGACTACCTGAAACATAGTTGACCCTAATGTTGAAGGGGTGTGAGAAAGGTCGTCAACTCTACACCTGACTGACCGTACCGTACAATTTGACCCTTACTGTTATAACACGTCCATGGCACCAAAGTAAGAGTACGTTTCCAAAGTAAAGATTTGTAATCTCTTGGAATCATATTTCGGGCATGATAGCTATCCTTGGGCCACTTCCTCAAAAAACCGTTGCGTCTCAAACTGTCAGTCCTCCGCTGGTTCAGAGGTAAATTTACGGATTTACAACACTAAAATCAGAGGCTCGATTCCCCTCGGTGGATTCAGCAGATAGCTTGATGTGGCTTTACTTTTAGGAAACACTTAAACTGTTAGATACAGCAAACAGCTGTCACCAATAATTTCTCCTTAGATATGGCGCGAAACGTCCGAGGAAACTTTACCACGCACGTGTCTCTCTAGTAATAGTTGCTTTATGTTAGATAGATTAGGGTTAAATATAATCCATCTAATTCTACATACCAATGTAACTAAGATAATGTATTAAAACAAACTATACGAAATATAAAACCGATTCTAAGTAGAATACACCAATTCTCCAGCTGGGTTCGTTTCATATCAGTGTGACAGAGACGAGTGTAATCAGTAAACAAACCAGTGTGACAAAGACGAGTGTAATCAGTAAACAAACCAGTGTGACAATGACGAGTGTAATGAATAAACAAACCAGTGTGACAGAAATGAGTAAAAAACCAGTGTGATAGTGACGAGTGTAATGAGTAAACAAACCAGTGTGACAGTGACGAGTGTAATGAGTAAACAAACCAGTGTGACAGTGACGAGTGTAATGAGTAAACAAACCAGTGTGACAGTGACGAGTGTAATGAGTAAACAAACCAATGTGACAGTGACGAGTGTAATGAGTAAACAAATCAGTGTGACAGAAACGAGTGTAATCAGTAAACAAACCAGTGTGACAGTGACGAGTGTAATCAGTAAACAAACCAGTGTGACAGTGACGAGTGTAATCAGTAAACAAACCAGTAAACTCTGAAAACGTGTTGCACTTATTAACGGTATTGATAAAAAGTAATAGAGAGGTACTAATTAACGTCTTTATTTGCATTGGTTGATGTTTACACCACGTGCACGTTGCTTTCTACGTTTTAAAAGCAATCATTCCGGTAAAGCAAGTTAAATTATTGACCGTCTGTTTGTGCATTACATAAATACAAACCACATGAAAAAGAAAAAGTTGGCACTTGTTCTGCGTGAGAAAGTAAAGGGTTTAATTTGATATACCTGAGCAAGGTATAAACACAGGGGTGTCTACACAAACTTTAATAGTAAAGGAGTACTGGAAGGTCACTCCGTACCGTTATTAACTGAGGTTGTCATGGAGACTCATTCTGTTACGTGAGAAGAACTCGCATGTTTTGGAACATTTATGTTTTCTGAGAATGTTTCTTTTAATAATCCGGTTCTCTTTAACTTTCCTTCCATAGCGGATTCCTTTTTTGTGTGTTCTCTCTTTTGCAAAAAAAAAGAAGAAGAAACGTTATCTGGAACGCCAGCAGCGTAGTGCGTAGGCGTAGTGTCATATTATATCATAGTTTGGGTTTTCTTTCCATGGAATAATTACATATTATCATAAGTACTTTTCACGTGGTGAAATTTGGTGTTTATTTCGTGAAAATTAACACAAGAAAAATAATTAAATTGGAATTTTTAAACGTTATGTTTTCGTACAGGTTCAAGCTGTCAAAAGAAAACTACAAGTAAGTGTTTACAAGGATAAACGTGTAGCAAATATGTAGCTACACGTAAAAACGGCCTACCTATTCTCTTAAACGATAGGTAGCGTCTGTCGCGTGGTTAACATGTACTAATGTAGGTACTTGGCTTAAATGTAATGCTATAAATAGAGTCGTTGGTCGCCCTTTAGTCTATTCTGGGCCGTAGCACATGAACCGTTTGTCCAGTATAAAGGTTTTCAATCTATGTGTTGTATCAAATGTCACTTTCATTTCAGTGTCACTTAAACCGTCGAAACAGTAAAATTGGAATGCTTGTTAAACCTGTCCGATTGATTGTTCGTTTAAACCCAATATTTTTAGTCTTAACTCACGTTTCTCTGCCGGATTTCGTCGTAACTAGTTCAGTCAGATCAGAACAACAATTTATAAGGTCAGAAAGACGAGTCTGGCTCATGCAGAAAAATAATACATATATATATATTTAAATGGGTTTCCAAAGGTATAGTTCTGTTGTTTAGAACTAAGCACAAAGCTGCACAATGGGCTATCTGTGCTCTGCCCACCACGGGTATCGAAACCCGGATTTTAGCGTGTAAGTCCGCAGACATACCGCTGAGCCACTGGGAGGCAGGTATAGTTCTACAAGATGTGAATGGAGATTCTGAGGTATAAACCCTCAATTATTATAATATTTAACTGTAAAAGACGTTGTTGTTGTTTTGAATTAAGCACAAAGCTACACAATGGGCTATCCGTGCTTTGCCAACCACGGGTATCTAAACCCGGTTTTTAGCGATGTAATAAGTCCGCAGGTATACCGCTGAGCCACTGGGGGGCTCTGTAAAAGACGTGGTATATTAAAGACAAAATAACAGCAACACAAATTAATAGTAGATATCACGGTTTCCAGTTAAACCATTACTTGTTATAATAATCTTAAAATGCAAAAACAAAAAAACAACACTTGTGTTTCCTTTTACCAGTGTGTGACTCTTTCATCTATAACCCACGAACCCTAGAACTGTTATTAATCACCCTAACTTCAGTACTAGGGTTTCATTAGAAACACGGTTCTCTAGAGTGAAATAAACAGAAAGATGGTTACCAATAAAGTATTTTGTTGTTCTTTTTTTTCAGTTTGAAGTGAACTTTTAACAAATATCTCCTCTCTTCACCAGGTAGCTACCCAAGATGACCGTTTCGTAGCGACAAAGGTTTTTTCATTATTGTTCAAGATGCTGCGAAGGGTAACAGTCCATGTGATGCTGGTTCTTATAACACTGAGCTCAACACAAGCCAGGAAAAACGAAGGTAACAGTGTTGAATATTGCAATAAAATATTTAGTGTTAATTTAAAGCACACCATTTATTTCGTAAAGACTAGTGAAAACACTGATGGTGCTAACCATAGAAAAACTTCTAACTTGACTAACAGTCAAATTGTTAACACAATTATTGTTAATGCAATTTAATAACAAACAAGTATTTGTTGCGATGAAATGTAGCCGTTTTGTTCAGCAGATTCATTGACTTCCGAGGAAAAAACAAAGAGTTTCAAGTCTTAGGTAGTTTCAAGGGAATTTTCACTCGTAGTTTACACATAAGCTATCTGAGCATAGATATCAATAATTTTAAACTGCTAGGCTGGAGAAGTGTAGCTAATCAAACCACCATCCGCTATTTTTTTTGCTACTCTTGTTTGACTAAATAATGGGATATGACCATCATTCATATAGCATAGTGTGCCCAAGTCACTAAAGTTTCTGCTTCAACGGGTTGCGGACCACGAATATTTATAACTTCTCCAGATGACGTTTAACAGAAATTGTTGAACTATTTTAAACTAAGAACTGTTTATCCTTTTTGGAATTATATTTAAATGTACTGGTCTCCCTTGTTTTTCTGTATTTCTTTTTCCTTTTTTAATTATGCTCTCAAATACCGATCAGGCGTCTGGTGTTGTGTTTGGTGGATCTGTGTTTCTATGAAAGCAGAAACTTAGCGCCAAGTGCGCGTTTCGACGAAACTGATTCTGAGCATGTCCGACAGATCTATGACGCAACGCGTCGGCGTCTTGTGAGGAGTTAATTATGGGAAGTCGGGTCATTGATGGCCCTCAGACACATGTTCAATGTTATATAGAAATCTCATGACATAAAATAATTTGATTTATAACTATAAAATCTCAAAAAACTATTTCACTATAATTTTTAAGCCTTCTTTTCTCGTCGTTTAAACAATAAATAAGCAATAGTTTCCCAGAACAGAGTCGTAAGCGTGACGTCATCTTTCCGTCTCTTGGCTGTGAGCTAAATCTAAACACGCTACATAATACAGACAAGAGACGATGTACTTAGCCCTAAGCGAAGAATAATCGAAAGGATAGCAAAACGGTATTTGGATGTGTGTAGAAAATGTTCACACTCTTCTCCATGTTTATCTTGTAGTTTGATTCACAGACATTTGTCTCCATGTTTATCTTGTAGTCTAATTCACAGACACTTGTCTCCATGTTTATCTTCTAGTCTGATTCACAAAGACTTGTCTCCATGTTTATCTTGTAGTCTAATTCACATATACTTGTCTCCATGCGTATCTTGTAGTCTTATTCACAGACACTTGTCTCCATGTTTATCTTGTAGTCTGATTCAAAGACACTTGTACATGCTTATCTTGTAGTCTTATTCACAGACACTTGTCTCCATGTTTATCCTGTAGTCTAATTCACATATACTTGTCTCCATGCTTATCTTGTAGTCTGATTCATAGACACTTGTCTCCATGTTTATCTTGTAGTCTGATTCACAAAGACTTGTCTCCATGTTTATCTTGTAGTCTAATTTACATATACTTGTCTTCATGCGTATCTTGTAGTCTTATTCACAGACACTTGTCTCCATGTTTATCTTGTAGTCTGATTCAAAGACACTTGTACATGCTTATCTTGTAGTCTGATTCACAGACACTTGTCTCCATGTTTATCCTGTAGTCTAATTCACATATACTTGTCTCCATGCTTATCTTGTAGTCTGATTCACAAAGACTTGTCTCCATGTTTTTCTTGTAGTCTAATTCACAGACACTTGTCTCCATGATTATCTTGTAGTCTGATTCACAGACACTTGTCTCCATGTTTATCTTGTAGTCTAATTCACGTATACTTGTCTCCATGCTTATCTTATAGTCTGATTCATAGACACTTGTACATGCTTATCTTGTAGTCTGATTCACAGACCATAGTTTTACCATGCTTTATAACTATCATGTTTAAAGAATATAGTGTTTTTTGTTTGGATGAAGTAAGATTAATTTTCTCGCTTTAAATGGTTTCAACTGTAGTTAATAAAAGCTACAGAATGATAAACTCTTTATGATGATTGTTCAGGAGAGTTTCTTCTTTCCTATTTTCGTTGCTACAGCAACTGACAGAACGAATTGCACGAAAAACAAGAAGTCTCGCGAGAATACGTATCGTGTTGATATGTACGTTATGATGTTCTTGTAATACTTGTTTTCTAACATCCACACGGATGTTCTTAAAATATACTCAGAAGTAACATCATTGTAGCAACAGTAACATCATCGTAGCAACCAGCTTTTGCTTCATTGGGGAGAAGAACCACATAGAAGTATTGATGGTTGTCGTAACAATGTACTCCCTGATTGATGGGGGCTTTCAACAGCAATGAACACCAGAGGGAGGAATCTCTGATTAATCACGATATTTTTCACTGAGCTTTTAAGATTACTCGTACTCAGTTATTCTCATACCGCTGCAGTGAGTTTTGGTTTCGCTTTTTATTTTTGAGGAGGTGACGTGAAATACGACATTCTGATTGGCTACTTTCTCAATAACTGAAATGACACTTAACCATACCCGTGGACCATGAAACGGGCGTCTCAGCTTCCAGAATTTAATACAAGAAGGGTTTCCTTAAAAAAAAAAAACACACAAAAACACGTGATATACTTAAATCCAAACTAATTAGTTACGTTATTAATTTGGATGTTTTTTTAGTTCATATTTGTAGTGTCTACATATACAAAAATAAATCTATGGAGATAAGTTTGTATACTGATCATTTTCACTTGTTAACCTCATTTATGGTAAGCTGGAACTCATTAAAAATTCAGGTTAATTAGCTCTGTGTCTATATGCACGACCTCAGCTGAACACGTTAAACTTGGTCATGTAATACATTTCCAATGGAACTTCTTTTTCAGGTTAAAGACTTAAAAAGGAAAACCTTTCTAATTTATAAATACGTATCATATCTTCGACAAGTTCATATAAAATCGTTATTCTTGGAACATAACCTCCACACAGAAAGGTTAACCATCAACATTAACAATCTTTGAGTATAACTTTCACACAGAAAGGTTAACCATTAAAATGATCAAACTTTGGGCATAACCTCCACAGATAAAAGTGAACCGTCAAAATAACCAAATTTTAAACATAATCTCCACACATAAAGGTTAACCATCAAAATAAACAAACTTTAAACATAACCTTCACACAGAAAGGTTAACCATTAAAATGACCAAGCTTGGAACATAACCTCCACACAATTGTTAACCGTCTGTGTAAATGTACAAATTTATCTGTAGTATATAACCTCATTTTTAAGCAAGTTTAATTTTTTGTCTTTACTTACGCAACATTGTAGGCTACAAATTAGAAGGTAAAAAGAAAAGAAAAAATGTTGTTGCTCTACATTTCCAGGTCAGGACGCCCCCTATAAAGTAAGTTAATATGTAACATAAGGATGTCCCGGAAGATGTCACTGATAACCTTTGAAAGGCTACGTACGTAAGCTTGAAAGTGTCGAAAGCTCTGATTCATACTTCCCGTATATTAGAAATAGTTTGGTTGGAGCTGCGACACCTGTAAAACATGAATCATTTAAAATAAATAATTCAAAAAACAAAAACTTTACTTTAAATCAAAGTTCACGTGTGTTCTGAGATAGATACGAAGGTTTTCCTTGCGACACGATATCAGTTCTACCCAAGTAAACACGAATCTTGTTCTCACTTATCGGTAAGCCTAACAAAACTTGTACGTTTTAGTGTCACGCGCTACAGGAGCCGTGTGATCGTGCGCAGCAGGGATTTAACACTGGAATTAATTCATTAAAATAACCTGTATAGTAACCGATTATTATATTCTTTACATCTATTAATTTCCAGCTACATGTATTTTCCCGGTCGCTCTTCGCTCCTTGAGTCAACCTTGTGAAGTAAAAGTTTGTCTGTGGTTGTGGCTTGGCTGTAATTTTAAACAGCTAGTCCAAAAGAGCGGCAACAAGTCATCAACACCCCATTCTAACTCCTTGTCCATTTTTGTCAGGCTGAATAATTGGATTTGACAGCTACTCTTATTAGACCAGTTACAACCCTATTATTCAGAGATGAGGTTTGTTTGTTTTTCCAGCAACGGGATGCGAGCCTGTAATCCTGGAATTCACGGTCTGGGCATGCAATCTCTTGAGCACGCTCAGCACATCATCGAAATGAAATGTTTATGTGTATGTATGGAAAAGATATTAGTATTAATAAAGTACTGGAATTGTTTTACTAATTTTTAAATAGGAAATAGGGCAGAAAATGGTTTAGGACTCCTTTTTTTGTTCGTCCATTTGTTGAGGTAATTATTATTATTTTTTTTAAATTCAGAAACTGAGAATAATGTTTGAAGGAAGATGAAAGCTTTGACGTGAAAGACCGATTTCTCAGTCGACCTATACTGATAATAAGAAAAAATAAAAGCAAATCTGTAAGCAAATACTGAATAAAACCCAGTCTTGTCACTGGCCCCTGAAAACAGTAATGAAAATTCGGGCAATTTTATCTGGTGACATATAAGGAACAGAATATTTTGAATACATCAAACGCTTATTATTTAATCCAAACCGTCATGCAAAGATTATTCTTATTATTTCAACAAGACGGCTCAGTGCTGAAGTTCAGGGCTCATAACGCTAATAATCAGAGTTCTGTCCCTGCACTAGGATTACCACAGCTATGATCCCTGGTGCAGTTTGAACGGAACAAACTGAAAATTCAAGTGGTCGTGAAGAAGACTGGTATGGTCTAGCGCGTTAAGGCGTGCGCTTCGTAATCTGAGGGTCACGGGTTCGCGCCCGAGTCGCGCCAAACATGCTCGCCCTCCCAGCCGTGGGGGCGTTATAATGTGACGGTCAATCCTACTTTTCGTTGGTAAAAGAGTAGCCCAAGAGTTGGCGGTGGGTGGTAATGACTAGCTGCCTTCCCTCTAGTCTTACACTGCTAAATTAGGGACGGCTAGCACAGATAGTCCTCGAGTAGCTTTATGCGAAATTCCAAAACAAACAAACAAAGTCGTGAAGAAGTTTAGTAGCGCCCTCTACACTTTTGAAATATCCAAAATTGAGGATAATGAAAACAAAACTATATTATTTTTAATTTCAAGATTTTCAGTGTTTTATCTTTTTTTTTATCTGAGGCAAGCCTATCTTTTCATTTATTAAGACACGTGACGAGTAACATATAAAAACTTGCGGGTTACAGATTCTGATTAATACGTTACTAAACAGACTGTACTTCAGTTCCAAATAGTAAATACGTTTCTAGAACAAATACAGTAAACTGCAAGGAACAAAACAAACTTCCAGGAAACTGTTTTTGTTTTTGAATTTCGCGTAAAGCTACTCGAGGGCTATCTGCGCTAGCCGTCCCTAATTTAGTAATGTAAGACTAGAGGGAAAGCAGCTAGTCATCACCACCCACCGCCAACTCTTGGGCTGCTCTTTTACCAACGAATAGTGGGATTGACCATCACATTATAACGCCCCCACAGCTGGGAGGGCAAACATGTTTTGGTGCGATCGGGATTCGAACCCGCTACCCTCTGATTACGAGTCGAACACCAGGAAACAAATCTACTTCCTATTCTTCTTGTGCTAATGCAATCCAATAAGAAAACAAATACAAAAAAACATACGCATGCGTGTTTGTGTAGACTCGTCTACTATCAAGTGACACAAGATTACGTGAACGTTTCTGATCACTTACGTTCTCAGATACTGATTGATTATTTAGTCATTTCTGACTGAGACCAGTTTTTTTCCATTTTTTTGTTTCATGTTCACCCTCTGTTTCAACAATTTGAAACAAACTTTCCAATCTCATAAACACTAATTTAGGAGAAGGAACGTCAAGATACTGGCCTTTCTTCTTGTTAAAACTTGTCTTAAATTTACAATAAACTGAAACTCTCGTCGTAAATGAAACTTTTACGCATATATGATCTAAATATATTTAACAAACTGGTCTTTCGGACATTCCTCGTGTCTTGTTAGGGTCTTCTTTATTAGGAATTCTTAAAACACACTGAGTCATTTATTTGTGACATTTCTTGAGTAATAAGACAAAGAAATTGAACTCAGTTGATTGTAAATTATTTATAGTATCTCTCGAAAGGCGGCGTTGCGAATATAAAATTGGAAGCATTTGTAAAATATTTGCAGTTTTTATAAAGATTTGTTTCAGTATTGTCGTGGAAGTCTATTCAAGGACTTCGTGCGCATGACAGTTTTTCTTTGAATAACGAAATTTGACCGTTACTTTAATGCCGCTAGGTTTCGCCTCTCTCATTTTTCAAGCAAAGGGGTGTTCAATAAATATGTAAAGAGGCGATGTGTCGTGAAACAGTTTTTACATTTTTAATATCTCCAGCTAAATTTCGAAGATATAATTTTTGTAACAATAACCTTCCAAGTTTGATACTAGAGGGCACTGTTTGATGGAATCAAGGGATCGAAACAGTAAATAGGGCAGTGTGTAACTGCAAATATTTTTCGTTTGTTTGTAGTGAAGAGCAAGGTGCTATCTGTGCTGCACCCATCACCGTTAACCGAAACCCAGGTTTTAGCTACCAAAGACCGCTGTATCTCTAGGTGGCTGTCTCTCATGAAGAATTTTTTCTGAAATTTCGAATATTTACATAAAAGTATTTGTGTTGTAAGCTAAAGATGGTATGTATCCACTAAAGTCGAACTCGGCTGTCTTTAATTCGCAGAAAGATGTTTTTTTTTTATCCACTTATTGTCACATTACCGAAAAAAAAACTGAAGTAGAAATATATATATTTCTATCACAGCAACACCGGTGTTCAAAGACCTTTATCACACCTGGTGCTACTCTTACAATGGGGCATCCTCGTATCAGGAAGTTTACAGTGTTGAGACACGTGATTACCGTCACACGTCGAGAGTACATCTACTGTGACAGCCCAGGAGTGCGTGTATGGTTAACTGTGTATATCCTTCATAGTTTTATTGATATGTGATAAACTTGTGCATACCGTTGTTTGAAATTTTCTGGATCGTTTATTTATTTAACAAACATCTATAATCAGGAGTGCAGCAAGACTGCCAGAAAGAGGGTTATTTGATATCAAACGTATAGAAATCAGAAACGATTTACGCCGCCAGGTATAATCTCTGGTATTTAGTACAGAAACTTCCTTTTCTGTCAGTCGAAACCAGACATTCATTCTGATAAAACTCTGGTATTTTGGTACATAAACTTTAATCGGGTGCCACTCGAAACCAGACATTCGGTTTGAGACAGTCCTTTATAACCACTTAAATAATCCGAAGGGCTAACGAAACTCTACATAATAAAACACTTTTTCTCTGAGATATAACACAGACGTTGGTGAGACGTTGGCTAGTTCATACGTCAGTAAAACGTTGAATAAATATTCTAGTAAGTGTAAGACTGACGAGGTTGTATTGACGAAAATAAGAGAATAAATAATTAACTAGTTAATAACATAGTTTAACTGATATGTAGTTAACGTTTCTGTCTAATCAATATTTTCGTTTTCAAGATAAAATCATCCGTTATGTTGGAATTAATAAATATTATTTATGTCTTTTAAAATCAGATAATAAACATTAACTGTGGTAAAATAAACTATTTTTCGACAGAGTTTATATAATTATATATTCAACCAGTGTTGTTTCTTACGAAGCAATGCACATAATTTCATTTCTTTCTTTTGATTTAAAGCAAAGTTGGATGGGGCTATCTATCTGCTGTGTCAACTGCGGGGAATCGAACCCTGGATTTTAACGGTGTAAGTCCGGAGGGTTACCGTCGTCCCACAGAGGGACAAATATTTTGCGTAAGTCACAGAATAATGACAGACCGATTGAAATAACTTATTACCCTTATTGCAAAGAGAGGTGTCAAGGGTACGCGCGAAACGGGGTGTGTCACAATGCCATATGAATTATTATCCGTTTGTATATATATTAACCATGAAAACGGTATGAACTGTTGTAATATTTGTTTTTATTGTTGTAGACCATGTTTACGTGTATTTGAAAAACATCGTGGCACATGAGGCTTATTGTTTGATCGGCTTTATTTATTAATCGGAGTTATTTAGCGTTCCCATACTTGCTGGGTTAACTGACATTCCTACAACCCACATGACGGTAAGTATCTCTACTACCGGGAATCTGTTCCGTAATAGCTCATACTGACGGGCGCCTGTGATACACATGCTCACATGTATGGTACGTGCAAAACCTCGCAGCTCGGAGACTTATTTTGTAGTGGTAGAAGGGTTAGGTTTCAGACCAGCGAATTTTGTAAGATAGTTGTTTCTGTCAACGATAGAGTCTGAAATAAACTTAATCTTTCAAGAACATGAAAATAAAAATTTTTTGAAGTCATTTACAGAAAAGTTACATATTATTTAAACCATAATTTTAACAAACTAAACTATTTGAAACCGTTTTTCTGATAATTTGTTTTGTTTTTTAGTATAATGTAACTGCAGATATGTGCTTTATATAAACCTAAATCTTTATTAAATTGAACTTTATAAACAAGTACATAAAAATATCATTTTAATACTTTGTCAGAGCCACTTCCGTGTCTTCTGCGTGATAACTTGTAGAAACAACAACCTCCAGAAGACGGGATAGTAACACAATTTCGTGTTTTGTCCTGTTCCAAATAATAAAGTAGGCTGGTAAATGCAAACAAATCTAAGGATTGTACACGTGGAAATCATAGTATGAAACTGAATTTCGTGTTTTTAGTTAAAGGTGGGAAATTAAAAAAATAGTGTAGGTCCAAATAATTTCTCCAAAATTCATCATCGTGTAAGTTGATTATTTGGAACACAAGAGTAATAACTTTGGCGGGAAATAAAATCACGCCAGACGTAAAATATTTCTCCGTGATGAACTTTTACTACGTAAGGGCCATCTAGAGAAACTTCTGCTAGTTAACAGCACCTCTTGGTTACCATTATTTGACCTAATAGTGTGAGTTGATCATTATTTTAATAGCAATCCAAGGTCTCAAAATGTGGAGTTTCAATCTGCGATAACGGGACGCGATCCTTGGATTCACGGTATGGACACGTTACCTAGCTCAACCCACTACTTGACACTATATTTAGTATTATATTTGTAGTCACCAACTCCAAATACTAAATTATAGACTGATATACTAAATGTGATGTATTAAAGATATCTATAAATTATATAAATATTACACAAGATATTAAAATGTGTATGATGGCGTTACGCTAGCAGTCAACTCGTGATGTTACAAAAACACATAGGTTCTAAAAATCGTGGTGTTTGCGTATGCGTGGTGCGTCACGCACCAGTTCCTTGATGGTAATCTGTAAACAACAGTCACTGGTGCTGACGTCTGGTGTCAGCAGCACCTCAGATCAGACACGAGGGGGCGTAATTGGTAAATAAACTGCCCTTGCAAATGTTTACTTTATAACTCGTATTCACGAACTGCTTATATATACGAAAGGCTCTGAGTTTCCTGTCGTATGATATACATGGAATTCCTTATGCTAATTGACAAGTGCTGGTTATTGTTACCGAAACCAACTCTGCAGTGAAAACAAGAAACACGAAAAATTATTTGCAGTATTTTTTAAAATATAAACATGTAGACCCTCCCTTACCTTAGTCTGATCGCTTGGTGAGATATATTACTAATGGCCGCGTTACTAAAACAGGGTATCTCAAATACAATAATTACATTTCCTTTTACTGCTACTGAAAACAGACAAAAACACTACTTTCCTTCTGTTAAAGTGCATCATATTTTTCCCCCAGAATAGGTTTTTGTCATAATCTTAGACTCACCCTCAAAAGGTTTCTACGAGTAGCTTTGTGCGAAATTCCAAAAAAAACAAACAACAACAACCTTCTGGGGAAATAAAGTTCTTAATTTGTCAATGTTTGTTAAAATAATCTACCATCAATAAAATCCATTAAAGCTTGCTGAAATAATCGATGTATCAAAACCCAATTTCAGATAACTTCTGCCAACTTGAATAAAACACTTTATGCAGAATTAAGTCGAAGTTTTTGTTACCGTTTTCTTTCAAACAGTCCAGTTTCCAAAATGTCACAAATCATTTAGAATTAACATCTTAGTTTATTATTTCTAGAAAAGATAATTTAATCAATCATTGCTAATGTGTAAGTTGTTAACACCAGTTTATAAGTTCTGTAACCGTATTTGTTTCTCAGAAGCCCCACAATGGCGGAAGAGGTTTCCCACAAAATTTGAAGTCTTTCGGGATCAGAAAGTTAGACTGCGATGTCCAGTCAAAGGCAGTCCGCAGCCATACCTAGTATGGTATTATGAGAGCCAACCAGTACTTACAACGTCCTCTCGTGTCGAAATAAGGAGACAGAGTCTCATTATTTTGGATTTCCAGCCGGAAGATGTCGGAATCTACTCTTGTAAAGCCTTTAATGAATTTGGGGAAATCTGGCAAAACTTTACCCTTTCTTTAGCAGGCAAGTGTTCGATCACAGCGCCGAAGATAAATACATATATATATATATATATATTTAATATTTGTCGTTTATTATATTAAAAATTCTCTATCGCTAATTACAATAATTTTAAAAGCATATTTTGATATTCATGACGAAATCAAGACTTCTAGTCGCCCGATATTGTTTTAAATATATTTTTTTAATTTCTTAGACAAATGGTTTTCAGTAAAAGAGGAATTTTTTTGTGAACTTCTAAACTAAGGAAAAGTGCGTGTCAATAGTTCGTGACACAACACAGTACAGATTACTATATTACGTATGGGTTAGAAAAAATTGGTTTACGTATATGTACGTCAAATACTGAACTCCACTTCGATTGATTTTCTTCGGGAACAGTTGTAGCATCTTACTGTAATTAAAAACTGCTTTTAAATGTATTTTTTTTAATATTTGTCTCATATATTACTTAATTTTGTTTGCGCTTTGTCTAGAAGTGTCTAATGCTACAAATATTTATACCATTCAAGTGACAATTTCTTTCTACTGGACTTCATTATTGGTTATAATGTCAGATTAGTACAAACTTTTACATGTATTAAATAAAATTCACTGAAAAGTATGGACAATTAATATAAATTATAATCAGTAATGACGAAAAAATTCACTTGTAGAGAAAAGTATATATGTAAATACGGCTGGTTTATGTAGAGGAGCGAACAGCGTTTCGACCCTTGATTATCGTCAGGTTCACAAAGAAAGAAAGAGTTAACTGACCAATAGCTGACCACATGTTTGAAGGGAGTTGTGTAACTGAGAGTAGGAATGTAGAGGGCGTGCTTAGATGTTTGATTATATTTATTAATATAGGTATAAAGGTGTTCCTTCATATTGGTTTATTTTGAGCTTGAGTTGTTGTATAAGTAAGGCTATTTTAATTCTGCGTTTGTTTATGTTTGTTTCTTTATTCAGTATTTGGGTGCTTTTTATGGTTATGTTGTGTTTATTTGACTTGCAGTGTTCAAAAACGTGTGAAGGTGACTTTTTGTGTTCTTTGAATCTGGTTTCCATTTTTCTACTTGTTTCTCCAATATAGAAGTCGTGGCAGTTATCACATTGTATTTTATATATAATGTTGGTGTGTTTCTCAGTGTAGTTTTTACATAGTACAGACCTTAGTTTTGTGCCTGGTTTCTGAATAAATTTAGTATTAACTGGAATATCATATTTTCTTGCTAGTTTTTGCCAAATGTTGGTTATTTTTCTGCTGATGTAGTGAATATATGGTATGCAGCAGTATATGGTTTGGTGATTTTTTAATTCGTGGGATATATTTACCTTTGTTAATTGATTTTACATTTTGTTTAGGTCTGTGCGTATAATGTTTTCTACAGTTTGTGGAGGAAACTTATTGATGTTGATAAAGTATTGTTTTATTTTGTCTAATTCGTCGTTAATTTTATTTGGTGAGCATAGTTTTATGGCTGTGTTTATTTGGTTTCTTGGTATGTTGAGTATTTATTTTGTTTCATATGCTGAGTCCCAAGGAGTCCAGTAAGGGTGATTTTTTCGGTAGATTTTTGTTTTAAATTGTGTATCGTTGCTTGTAATTGTCAGGTTAAGAAATGATATTTGATTGCTTTCCACCTGTTTACATGTGAAGTTAATGTTGGTATGTATGTAGTTAATGTGATTGAAAAATTAAGTTTCTTTTCTGTAGGTGTGAATTCCGCAATCGTGTCGTCTACATATCTGTACCAGTACAGTGGTGGTTGTAATCCTGTGTTAATTGCTTGTGTTTCAACTTGTGTCATAAAAATATTGGCTAGATACTTGGTGGCCCATGCTTAGGCCATTTGTTTGTATATAGATATGGTTGTTGAGAATGAAGTTTGTCTTCATCGTGGTGAATTCTATGAGGGTTGCTAATTGGTTGCTGGGAATGTCTATAGTTGGGTTAGGATCTCGGATATAGAGTTCTAGGCTATCGTGAAGGCTTCAGCGGTTGGGACTTTCGTAAAGAGGGATATAACATCGAAACTGGCCATTAAGGCTTTATGATTAAGTTGATTAAGATTAGACTTGAAATTAAAAGAGTCTTTGGTGAATGAGCTGGCTGATGTTGCATATTTAGAGAATGCCCATGCTATGTATTTATCAAGATTGTAATTAAACGATCAGTTGTTTCACTAAAATTAAAAATGAAGTTTTATTGTTATCACTACGTTTTCCAGAAGTTTCACCGAGTGAATCAGTGAGAGAAACTGTAACAGTACCGAATCTCCAATCCGGTGAAAGAAGTATGTGATTTTTATTTAGGTTTATAAATTATGTGTACATAGATAAAAATCTCTTTACTTTTATGTTTATGTATTCGCATATTTGATGAAATACTTTTTAGTGAGAATAGGTAATTTTTATAACTTCGATATAAAGTAAGTTCTGTGGGAAATGATCATTTTAAATGAAGCTAATAATTTAAAAAATACTATAATGTGTTTTTTCTCATTTTTGACAAGAGTATTTACTCACTAATCTACTTTCTTAACGGAATTGCAACTGTTAACATCAATAATTTGAGAGGAATATTTACTGCAAGACAAAATTATAAAATAGCTGTTATGATATAGAAAATATATAGTACTTATTAAGTGTCATAGATTGTACAGTGTTTGTAGGTATTAAAATGTTGTCAACCAGTGAAACTGTTATCTTATTATACATGCGTTCTACTTCCAAGGTTCACCGTTTTTTACTGATCCAAAAGGACTGTTGAACTATTTTATTGTTGTGCCAGCTGGAAAAAGTGTCACACTCTCTTGTCCTGCAGATGGATTTCCTAAACCAACTATTACATGGAAGAAAAACTCCAAACCAATTGTTCGTTTTATTGGTAAAAAGGTTAGCTGCTGTTATATACTCCACCTCTTTTGTTTTTGTTTTTTATCCCGTGTTATACAAGTAACTAGCGATAATTGCTTACTGGTAAAGTTTTACTTTGTATTATCTTTTTTTTTAATTTCGATATCTACAGATAGACTAATTCTCAGAAAACAAGGAATAACAAATTATTAGCTTCTGTTAAAGCACATGCTAAGTGAGTAGTAGTAGCATGTTTTGAAGAATAACTCTTTGTACAGTAATGTTTATGTTCATTTTTAATGAGTGTGATATCCAGTTTGTGCCTTCGTTTCTGGTAATTTAAGGCTGGCCCTAAATTTGTCGTTGGCAAAAGTAACTCAGAAGATAATTACTCCAGATAGCATTCAATACAACTTGCACTGTATATTTTCTTGATTAATATTAATATAAATTGAATATATTAATAATAAGCAAATTACTAAAACAGTAAATAAGCAAAATATAATAGAAGAATTTACAGACATGATCTATTCCTCTGGTCAGATTCTGAAGTATTTTGGTTTTATTTGAAGAAAAAAAAAGATACAAAGCTGTTTGAGTTTTTAAGTTTAGAATACAGGCTGAAGTGGCTTTCAGAAGAGTGTCCAAGAAGTGAGAACTTACGAGGTTCTGTTCCCGTGCTAACTTTGGGGATTTAAAACATTACTACTAAACGTTCTTAATTTGGAAATTAATAGTTTATTGTTATTATTTTGTCTCAAAGTCTGTGGGTCTTATCACTGTATAGATTATATACAAAGGCTGGAACATGACAATGGATATTGTTGGGCTTGATGATAGAGGGAACTATTCTTGTTTGGTGGAGAACTCCGAGGGTAAAATCAACTGGACTTTTGAAGTTCATGTCAGAGGTATGATTAGAATACATCTATTCATCTAAGAAATCTTATTCTCTAAAATTAAAATAATCCTATAAATTACTAATATTTTTTTATGTTCTGACTTTTCAGTTGAATTTACGTTACCCAATAGTTCATATTCTTACGAAGTTTTTTCTGCATATGTCATAATATAGAATTGAAAACTGTTGATTTTTGTATTGTAATTGCCCTAGATTGATAATATTATAAACTCGAATTTTGTTTTTTTTTATTTTGCTAATTGTTAAACACTTGCAATGTTCCAACTTGGACACTAATGTTTTTGTTTTGATAATTGCAATACATTTGTAACAATATAAAATAAAAAGTACGATTTTTTTTCTCTTCTGTATGTCATACATTCTAAACCAAGTAGAGAAAATATTAACCAGAGTTGGGTAATAATAATTTAAGATGAAGTGTTCTTGAACGATATTTGTATAACAAAGATACGAAACACTTTTTTTCTGACCAGAACGTTTAACACGGAGACCTATCATCCGAGACGGCTATCCCTCTAATCAAACAGTGTATGTAGGACAACAGGCAAGATTTGAATGCCGCTTTTACAGTGATCTTCACCCGCACGTACGGTGGTTAAAATATTATATGGTAAACGGGTCTTATACAGATCATGATGGTAGCCCTCATGTTCGTGTTGTTGAGGTTTGTTTGTGTTTCTTTCCGTAATTAATTGCAGAATCAATTAAAAAGGATATTGAAACATTGTAATCGACTTGTTTCAATTATCTAACTTATACCCGACAAGTACAGACTTTTCTTTTTATAAGCCTTTTGTGTGGCACCTTGTCAGATACGTTGTGAAAATCCAGATACACAAGTCATACACCTTTTCTCTCATCTACATATGCAGTAACCTTTTCAAAGAATGTCAACAGAATTGTAAGACAAGATTTTCCCCTAGCGAAACTATATTGCCTATCTGATGAAATGTTAACCTTTATTAAATGACTTTCTAAAACTACACCCGCAAGTAATGTAAGACGAATGGGTCTATATATACTGGGACAATTTTTATCACTTACTTTAGTAAGAGGAGTCACATTAGCTAACTTTCGATTCTCTGGTATGTCTACTATTCAAGGACTGACAAAAAATATTAGTAAATGGCTCACCTACTCAATCTCCATCCTTCTTCCTAACCCTTTGGGAAATATCTGGTTCAAATGCTTTATCATTCTTTAAATTTCCCAATGTTTTCTTAACCAACTAGAATTAATGCAATCATCTTGTTTGATCTTGTTTCCATTTATGAACTGTTCAAGATGTGGAATCTTAAATCTTTGTCAAACAAAATTTAATAATCCAGCCATGTCATAATAATGAGATACCAGACTTCTTTTATCATCCCTCAAGGACCCTACTCACATTTTAACATTCTGTTTACCCTTAATGTATTTAAATAAATCCTTACTGTTAATATTTATATTTTCAGTCAAACTTTTCTCATACGTCCTTTCTAATGTCTTAAGTTATTGTTTCACCAATGTTGTTGACATTCTATAATTTTATAAGTCTCCTGTCACGCCAGTCAATTTAAATTTCTTAAATTTATAATGCTTTTCTTTAACTTTATCTCTTAAACTCTTTGGAAGTCAAACTGGGTTTTTTATTTGCAACCACCATTTTCTTTCTGTAAGGAATTAATTTATTGTGAATATTTAAAAATTTCCTACATCTGCCTGGTGTCTCCAAACAACTCAGTTATACAAATAATAACAGATAATTCTTGTTACATCCCTTCCAAATTAACATTTTCAAACTTGTGACCAAAATCTTCTTATTTCTTATGTTCACAAGCAGGTAAACCTGGAACATCAAAATACAATGAACACTTGCACCCAGATGTTCCCCAGTTTTTACCCTCTCAATTATTTTTGTATTTGGTATTAACAATAAATCTGAAATAACATTGTTTCAATTAATTCTGGGTATTATACCTAACAAGATTATGTTATGGTCTTTCCCTTTAAGTGTTTTAATCAACCTTTGTACTTATTAATTAGTTTTTCTGACTTATCTTTTCTCATATAAGTCACAACATGCATAACAGAAACTTCATCTCTGCTAGCTCCCTTTATTATATCTCCTGTTCTGTCTGTTATATCCTCCACCTGGGTATCATCTGATTCTTTTCTCCCTACTTACCCTCATTACCACTAAGTGACCCTACTTTTACTCTTTCTAACTTCCTGAAAGTCATTGTCAGCTGATGTATTTCTTGTATGTAATAGTTTAAGTTCTTGATGAAATTCTGCTACCATTTCATACAGTCTACACTTATCTTTATCTGTTGTCTTTACTTTAACTAGGATAGCCTACAACCTATAAACTCTGTCTGAAAGTTGCCACATTTTCATCATATGCCAGTCCTAAGCTCCTAAATAAAACCCTCTCTTTGCACCCACTACGCCTAACAAACTGTGAACGCTTAACCCCTACACTAGTCTTTACCATTGTATTTATACTTATCGTTAACACTGTTACCATTAAAACTAACTTTCACAAATCAGTTATGCTATTTTTTATCATTACTTTGTCTCTACACTACACTAATAAAGTTTATATTTAGTTATATAGAACTCATAACTTAATAATTTGATTCTTCAAACACCAAGAGACAGTAAACTAGTTTCTAGTTGTTATTTATTTAGTAAAACAATGCATTTATCCTGTTTAACAATTTACCTGTAAGATGAAATATCTCAAGCCTAAATTACCTCTAAAGTACTAAGTCTATTTTAAGGTTGTAGGAGAATTTAGACCATTAAACTTTAAGTTCAGACTTTGACTGTGTTCTGTTTATTTACCAAAATTACTGTATCTAGTTGTTATTTACCCTAAATTGCTATAAATTATAACATTAATATTGGATAATTTTCATAAATCCATAAAAGTATAAAAGCTTGGCTTCCCACTTCAGTCTCTAAGTTAAAATTTTAACTGTTTTCTGAAGAGAAGAGAGATAAAAATATTGGTTTCATATTAAATTTTAATTGAAAAATTACATTAATGTTTTTTAAAAAATGAGTGAACAGATATATTTGCCAGAGCATTGTAAAGTATTAACTATTGTTAATCTGTTGTAGCTTGTGTCATGGTTTAAGTTATTAGTTCTCTCAGGTAACAAACAAGTATAGAATTATTGTGGAAACAGGGTTAAGTGAAGGTTTATTTTATTATTACAATGACACTTTAACATAAATTATAATTAACTTGCATGCTTCCATACCAAGCTGGCTCATCACGGTAAGAAAAAAATTGTTATAATTGTTGTTACACACAAATAAACTGTTGTTTTAAGTGACAAGGTTTGAATATCTTTTTATTTTATGATCACGAATTATTTTATTTAGAATGAAAATTATACCAATAAAGTTTAAAACCTGTCTTTTTAGGCTGTTTATTAAATGTTCATAATCTTGCTTTGATACATAAAGTACTTGTATGGATTAAGGAAAAATAAAATGGATTACTCTGTGTTAACGAGAAATCTACTTCAAGTAAAAGTATATCTCAGGACGGCTGGTATGGGTATTGAAACTTTTATTAAAATAAAGTAGAGAACAATGTTTTAACCTAAAGATGACCTGAGAAGATTGAAATGTTGTTCTCTACTTTATCAGTAAAAGTGTTAATACCCATACCAAATCGTGAGATACAAAATGGATTACATTTTTAATGTTACCAAGTAAATGCCTGAAATTTTAAATTGAAATAAATGGTAAAATCAATTCTATTTGAGTTATGTCGAACCAAAATATAATGTAAGAAGTTATATTGCTCTCAAACTACTTTTGTTTTATTTGTTAAATAATACAGTGCAAGATTTTTGTTGTAAGTAAGAAATACTTTCCATAATTTTAATCAGAGGTTGTTTATTTGACCCTTCTGTGCATTACAGAGTAACATTCAGAATGCCACAGATCCCCAACTGTTAATAATTAATAATGTGACAAAGGAACATGAAGGCTGGTATGCTTGTCTTGCCTGGAACACCATAGGTTTGTCTAACAGAACTGTTTGGCTCTCTGTTCTTGAAGGTAGTTATACCAGTTTTTTCTGAATTAAAACTTTATTATTTACAGCCACTTCTAACCCTACTACTGCTTTTGTTGTGTCTTATCTATAAACAACTTTAACCATTTTTAGAACTTATAATAAAAACATAAACAGATTATTTCCAACATTAAATACTTTTTTATTCGATAAAAATTTCAAAAACTTTCCTTCCTGTATGGGCGTGACAGGGTCTAGTAAATACAGTCATAAACTTAAACAGCTTCACTGGTGACGGTTTAAGAGTGCTATTTCTTGGACTAAATTCTGTTCCTACTTGAGACAGGTACTCCAAAATGGCATCAGTGTTTCCACCCAAGAAAATACTAAATACTTGATACCTCCCATCACTTCAGGAATTGTGTCCCCAAGTTCAAAAACCCATGATTTGTTTTAAGATGATGCATAATTAAAGATTAATCAAGCTTTCAGTAATTCAAAGAAAGAGACCCTGCCATGTTACATGCCAATAAGATAGATAAGTTCCTGTCAAACCGACATCACTGTTGGCAGAAGATAGAAAAATTGTTAACAGATAGTTAACCAAAAAAACATACCTTATGGTGAAACTTGACAGAAAAGTACACTAAATAACGAACTTTGGAACATGAAAAATAAATATACTTCTTCACAAAGCACCATCTATATATGTTTATTATAGTCAATTAATTCAGATATTTGTAAAGAACAAAGTGTATAAGTTATTTATATTGTTACACAAACATCAGGGTTGTGGTTCTTGAATTTATATAAAAATTTCAGTCTTTGTTTTTAATTATGCACTTATTTGTTTTTACAATTTCCATATGGTTAATAACTTTAAGCACCAGATGTCAGCACTGATAGAGCTGTTTCTTAGACATTTGCTGTTAAAAAGTATTTCACACATAAACAGTTGTATGTTATTCAGTATACTGTAGCTCAGTAGACTACAGTAAGAGGCTGAAATAAAAAAACAAACTTTTTTAACATAGACAACAGTCTATGCCTGTTTTTGTATCGTAGCAGTTACTGTTGTTGTCAGCATTATTTATAACACTACCATTACTGTATTTGTTGTTAGTATTATTTATTTGTAACACTACTACTACTGTTGTTGTTAGTATTGTTTATTTGTAACACTACTAGTGTTGCTAGTATTATTTATTTGTAACACTACTAGTGTTGTTGTTTGTGGTATTATTTATTTGTAACACTACTACTACTGTTGTTATTAGTATTTATTATTTGTAACACTAGTAGTGTTGTTGTTTGTGTTATTTATTTGTAACTTTTATCATTTAATTTAATATATATATAATATGTTTGAGAATAACAGAAGATATATTTAAATGTATAATATTTTATTTAATGTATGAATAAACAAGGACTGAACTTAATCATATAGTAAATCTGAGTATTTAATGTTTCATCGTATAAGTAGTTAGAACACTTTATTTTATGCGTATTTACAATTCTGTGTTTATACCTTTTATTACTTGTAACAAATGTTCTTACTGAGTTTTTTAAAACCAGTTTCTGATGAAGTGGGTGAAAGCACTGGAGTAAAAGTTTCCTCATTTCCATGGGTTGTCTTTGTGGTTGTACTCACGGGTGTGCTGGTGTTAATCTTACTGGGTGTTATATTGTGTCGACATCAGCTTACCAAACAACAGAAGAACAAGATCAACCTGCTTACAACAGAGAATCACATTATCATCAAGAAGAAGGTTATCTTGGAGAGGCCTGTAAGTACCAGGATGTTGTCATTAGCAAGGGTCATTAGAGAGGCCTGTAAGTACCAGGATGTTGTCATTAACAAGGGTCATTAGAGAGGCCTGTAAGTACCAGGTTGTTGTTGTTAGCAAGGGTCATTAGAGAGGCCTGTAAGTTCCAGGTTGTTGTTGTTAGGAAGGGTCATTAGAGAGGCCTGTAAGTACCAGGATGTTGTCATTAGCAAGGGTCATTAGAGAGGCCTGTAAGTACCAGATGTTGTTAGCAAGGGTCATTAGAGAGGCCTGTAAGTACCAGGATGTTGTCATTAGCAAGGGTCATTAGAGAGGCCTGTAAGTACCAGGATGTTACCCTTAGCAAGGGTCATTAGAGAGGCCTGTAAGTACTAGGATGTTGCTCTTAGGAACAGTCATTAGAGAGGTCTGTAAGTTCCTGGACTTCATTGTAGCAAGAACCATCATATTATTGGTGAAATTGACTTAGCTCTGATTTATATTGAACTTTGAGTTAAGAACTATATTTAGGGTAATAGCATTGTAAAAGAAAGATGTAATTTATATAGTGGGTAACTGTGAGTCATGTTGTGTGTAATGCATATATAGTAATAACTTCTGTTCTGTTTCTACAGACAGTTATGTTGTATCTGAAATTGCTAGTCTGGTTATTATGAGCACATTAGTTAAGTTTGTTTCTTATATGTTCAACTTGTTAATAATAAGAACCATAGTTTGTAAAAAATGTTAATGCTCACACAGCTGTTGTATTTACTGTTCCTTTTCTGACTTGTTAAACTTCCTAAACCAAATTGGAAAGTGAAAATCTTGTAGGAACCTGGCCTCTTGGAACAGTCTGTGGCACCCCTGGTAAAGATTGACGTGACTCAGGGATATCCATCACCAGATAAGAGCTCAGTATCTGAGTACGAAATTCCTCCAGACCCACTTTGGGAGTTCCCTCGAGAAAGGTTATATTTGTATTTGTTTCTTCATAACAGTTTAGATAGATCTAAGCCTCATTAAAGTTTTACTTACTAATTTTATATGTGAATTTGTGTGATATATTGAATACAGGCTACTTTATAGATTACACGTGAGGAATGTTACTGGTACCAAGATGTTCAGAACATCAGTGTTCTTGTAGCTATTGATTTAACTTTATGAGACCAGCTATGGCACTGGATTGAAACATAATTCATCTTTGGTTGTAACTTTAGTTACTAGATTTTGGATTTTCCATTAGATTTTTACCTAATTTTTTGACTTTGTGTTTCACGAATAAAATCATATTTAATTGTTTAAAGTGGACACTTTGATATATCAACAGGTTAAATAGAACATTTACATAAAGGCTTGAAGATAGTTGGGTTCACTTTATCATAAAGAGGAATTCTTTTCTTTAAAATTAATGTAACTGTTGTGTGTTTATATAGTTGTAACTCTACATAAAGGCTTGAAGATAGTTGGGTTCACTCTATCATAAAGAGGAATTCTTTTCTTTAAAATTAATGTAACTGTTGTGTGTTTATATAGTTGTAACTCTACTTTCAACAGTAACCTTTCCTCACATGAATACAAGATACCCTAATTTATCTAACGTGTTTGTCTAAAAACAGAATTTCTTTTAAATTAAAAAAAACTCAGAAACAGATAAAATCTTCTATTTGTTTAAGACATCTGGCAGTTTATTTTATATATATATATATATATATATTGTATTTGTAACATTTAGGATATGTCACTTATGCTTTCACTTGCTGATAATGTAACTAAAGTTATTTGCAGACATTATGAAAGAACAGGTTGTAAAAATCACAAATTGTGTCTGAAATGTAAGACATTGTGTATACATTTTAGATTTGAATAATTTGTTTGTACTCATGATTGTCTTGTTAATTTCAGATTGGTCCTAGGAAAGACTCTTGGTGAAGGAGCTTTTGGTCAAGTGAGAATAGGGGAGGCATATGGTTTGACTGACAAAGAAGGTCCAACCATTGTGGCTGTGAAGATGTTAAAAGGTACTTCATTGGCTGGTTCTGTCATTATAGAAACTCTGATTTGAAACATTTTAAAATTACAGTATGGTTATTGGTTATCATCCAAGCAAGATGTGTTGTGTTTGGAATCACTAAATAACATACTGATGTTTATGTATCATTGTACTTTGTTTGGTCAGAGTGTGTGTGAATGTAACATGTTAAATAATAATGAGTCTATATCAAGTTAATGTGGACAGAGAAACTAATAAATTGTTAAGAATAGTTTGCATGAAGTATGTCATAAAAGTGACAGTCAATTTCTAACATTCAGTCAACCATAGAATGTACCATAAGAATAGCAGTCAAGTCCCATTATTAAGTTAAATTTGAGGTGTGTATAAGAGTGACAGTCAAGTCTCACTGTTAAGTTAAATATGGGGTATGTTACAGGGTGCTCTGAAAAAAAAAACAACAACTTATGTAAGGCTGTTGAGGGGATATCACAGTTGAAATGCTCTCTGTATTTGTTGCAAACTACTATGGGTGACTGAAAGACGTTCATCCATGCAGCAACCGTTTTTCTTTGCTCCAAAGTCAATTTCAGTCATTTACAAGGGAAAAAAAATTCTTGAAAGTGTTAACGTTTTTTGAAGCACCCTGTATAAGAGTTACAGCCAAGCTCCTCCATTCAGTTAAACGTGGGGTGTGTTATAAAAGTGACAGTCAAGACTCAGTATTCAGTTGGACAAGACTAGTTCAAGTGTTGATGGTGGATACTTCTGACTTGCTACTTTGTTTCCAAGACTTGTGATGAAAATTAATATACTGATTGTATGTTTACGAGCAATAAGTGCTAATGTAATTATTACATTTTCTTTTAATTCCAAGACGCCCACATCGACCAGGAGCTGGCTGACCTAGTGTCAGAGATGGAAGTCATGAAGATGATTGGGAAACACGTGAACATCATCAACCTTTTAGGTTGTTGTACACAGGATGGTAGGTGGAGTTATTTTTAATAACATCTGGTCTCCTTTCCTCTGAAATACAAATGTTGAAGCAGTGAAACTTTGTGATTTTACAATTTGTTTGTACATGTTTTTCTCAACCCAAACGAGCCGTTTTAGCATATAAGTTTGAGATTCTTTAACTTGTTTATATTAAATCTATCTAGGACCACTTTATGTTATTGTGGAATATGCCCCTAATGGAAACTTAAGAGACTTTTTAAGAGCTCATAGGCCTAGCTCAGGATACGAACAGGCCATTGGTACTGACTTGAAGCCAAAGACTTTAACTCCGAAAGATTTGATTTCATTTGCTTACCAAGTGGCTCGAGGAATGGAATACTTAGTTTCAAGAAAGGTATGAAAACTGCTGGGTAACAATTTTTTTCATATATAACCACAGTTTTTGTAGCAAAGAACTAAATGGTTAACGTAGCTACACTGTGAATCTGAGGGTTCATAGTTTATATCCCATAGCCACAAAAATGAACTCTGCATTTAAAATAGGAGTGATAATCGGGTTCCATATCCAGTTACACAAGAATAGTCTAAGCATTGGTGTAAATACATCTCCTGACATCTCCTTGTAGTACATAGTTAAAAATTAAGGACAGCTGTGTGAAAACATACCTGGTTTAACTTCACATGTAAATTCTCAAAACATACATCATTATAATAACAGTATAAAATTCTATCATTATGTTATGCTAATGCGATACAGATTCATAAACAATTTGAATCAACAGCTGCTTTTGTTGAATAGCATTAAACAATTTTTTTTTCACTTTTCTAAAGTCTACCATTATACTAGTTATGTACCTTAAAAAGATCCCATAGTCATCCAGTGATTTAGGAGGTGAGGGGATTAGGTTCTCAGTGTGGTCTTTAGAATTACATAAAATTAAAAGTGAATCAACTGATGGAGAATAACTTCTTTAAACATAGAAAAATTTCATATTGATAATTCTGACAAGAGAAACTCCATTGTTGTCATGATAAGTAAACTGTAGTTTTTAACAATTCCTTAGTTATCAAAACTGAAAGCTAGAATGTTTCAGATGTCATTTTAGTTTTAATGATTCTTACTGTTAATAATGTATATTTCAGTGTATCCATCGTGACTTGGTATCCAATTTTTTTTTCACTTTTCTAAAGTCTACCGTTATACTAGTTATGTACCTTAAAAAGATCCCATAGTCATCCAGTGATTTAGGAGGTGAGGGGATTAGGTTCTCAGTGTGGTCTTTAGAATTACATAAAATTAAAAGTGAATCAACTGATGGAGAATAACTTCTTTAAACATAGAAAAATTTCATATTGATAATTCTGACAAGAGAAACTCCATTGTTGTCATGATAAGTAAACTGTAGTTTTTAACAATTCCTTAGTTATCAAAACTGAAAGCTAGAATGTTTCAGATGTCATTTTAGTTTTAATGATTCTTACTGTTAATAATGTATATTTCAGTGTATCCATCGTGACTTGGCAGCACGTAACGTACTCGTTACGGAAGACAAAGTGATGAAAATAGCTGACTTTGGTTTGGCTCGAGACATACACAACATTGATTACTATAAGAAGACCACTGATGTAAGTTTTGAATTGTTAAAAAAAAATAGCAAGATTTTAAAATGTTAAGCTGTCATTATTTAAGTGTTATAGTTCATACAATTGAAATCTAATGGCAAAACACAGTTACTTTTACATTTTTTTTATTAAATAATTTCACCATTTCATTCTTAGGGCCGGCTTCCAGTAAAATGGATGGCACCAGAAGCATTATTTGACAGAGTGTATACAAGTCAGAGTGACGTGTAAGTTTTATATCACTTCAAATATAGCTTTTAGAAATCTTTTCACAAGCTTTGTTTATCTAATTCATGTTGAAAAATACAAGACTTACTCATAACTCCAATGGTCGTTTCCTTGCGAGATGTTAGAAAGTGTAACCAACTTTCAGCTGTCTCTACATTGACTATTTTAATCAGATTTTACTTTACAATGGGAGCAGGTGTGGTGAGTGTGCCAGATTGTGAATCTGAGGATTCATGGTTAAAGTTTTTGCCATGAAAAAATTCCCTCAATTTGGGACTGCGAGTACATTGCAAAAGGCAGATAACAAATTTTCTAGCTAATTTGGTCTAGTTCTTCAATTAAAAATTAACGTGGAAAGCCCTGGTGTGAATTGCTGAAACTAACAATTTTCTCCTCTGTTACAAAACACTTTTCTGCTAAATTATATACCAGGATACAAATTTCAACTATTGTAAAGCTGGATAGGATAATTCTTGTCTCTATTAGATGCTTTTCAGCAGGAGTAACACTGATGGTGGTGTACATTACATCTGATTTTAATCTTAGAAGTTTAGAGAAGGCAAAAATTCCCAACTTAGGGTTTTAGAACATGATTTTTCTCCTTTGCTCTGTTTGTGAAACTAAGTAGTTAAATATAGTTACCAACTTAAAAGATTATGGAGTACATTAATAACTTATGTGATTGCAAGTAAATCTGCCATTACCGAGAAGTTGCACTACAAAAAATTCAGGCTTAGCAGCTGAGAACAACCACTCCTTTAGGTTTACAGGATATATAAATCCTATTCCAAAAAGTTGGCCCTGTCAGTGATGTTGAGAAACCCACTTATTGAGAATTTTTTATGCAAAAACGGCTCGTTTGGGTTCAGAAAATATTTTAAATAGAAGAGCGAACAACGTTTCGACCTTCTTTTTAAAATATTTTCTGAACCCAAACGAGCCGTTTTTGCATATAAAAAGTTGGCCCTGTGTGTGTGGGGAGGAGAAGAGAGTCCGCTGAGAAAATACTTTCCCTTGTTGACCATAAATAGTAGTTAGGAAATAAAGTGGCTTTACCTGTATTGTTCTCTCGGTGAAATTGTGATTGCAGAATAGGCTAAGAAACGTTTAGGGTAACTTCACATCCCAAAATACAAAAAAATATTGACATCATAAAGGAATAATTATTTGTATTTAAATAATGAAAATCCAGATTATTTCCAAAAAAATTATTAATTTTCTGCAGCTGGGCATTTGGTATATTGGTATGGGAGATAATGACTCTTGGAGGAACACCATATCCATCAGTTCCAGTCGAGAAACTATTCCATCTTCTACGGGAAGGACACAGAATGGAGAAGCCTCAGTACTGTTCTCTGGAAATGTAAGTTTTACAGATTTTACTATTTTAAAATGTCAGTCAGAGGTTTGTAGGAAGTGTGGATCATGTAGTAAGTAACAGCATTAGAAATGGATGTATATTTAGTAATGCAACAAATTTTTCATTGCCATAATTCTGAATTGCACAAGGTTTTCATTATTCATGTCCTGCTGGCACACAAATCTCAAGTTCTGTTTAATATAAAAGAATGTTTTCCTTTCAGTTACATGATCATGCGGGAATGTTGGCAGAACTATCCTCATCAACGCCCAAGTTTCGCAGAGCTAGTAGAAGATCTAGATCGCATCTTGACCATCTCATCTGAACAGGTGTGATTTTCTAAAATTCTCCTTTCAAGAACTAAAGTAACTTAGTTTGGTACATCATAATTTATCTGTTGCTGTAAGGATAGCCCCCTAGGGCAATTTAAGTGATGCATCACAGCGTAATATTGAATTTATTACTATTTCCATATCTGATGGAAGATGGGAGTTTTTTTCTTATTATAATCTTTGTGAACAGTAGCCAGGATAGGAGTTAGCCATGATTTTTATTATATTACCAACTTTCACTGGTAACTACTGTTCTCTAGCATATGTTTCAACATTTTTCTACAGGAGTATCTTGATTTAAACATGCCCTTTGATGCACTGAAGACTCCACCATCTAGCTGTTCATCATCTGATGTGGACCTGGATTCTGAGGAAGATACAAGTGATGATGTCTGAAGTTCATGCTGATTAAATGGTGACAAAAACTAAAGAGGCCCCAGTCTTCTGCCAATTTTTTTTACCCTCTCCATTGGTTTTTCGCATATGTAAAGATTTAAGTTTCTTGTTTTTAGTGTTTAAGTTATTGGCCGAAGGCTGCCCTGTATATAAATTACCAATCATAATCGTTCTTTTCTTGAGACATCTCCACTTCCAACAGGTGTGGGTGTACGTTTTATACTCTTTACAGAAATAAGTATTTAATGAAAAACAGCCCACACTGGACTCCATGAGGAAATTAAAACATGGTCTCTTCAGTCCAAAGTCATTTTCCCCATACCTCTCTTGATTAATATTATTTGTATAAGCCAGGGAAGATGCCATGTAAAAACATTCTGGTACTTCCGTTTTTCATTCCTGGGGTTTAAAAGTCAGACAATGTAGCAATAACACAAGGATCTCTTTACCTGAAGGAAATCTGAATGATTCCTCTCACTGACGATCACTGTTGTAAATATGGAAAGTTGTGGAAGATTTCTTCTGTTTAGATGATGGGAAAAAAAAAAGAAGACTTAATGTGTACGTGTTAATATCAGAAGTAGAATAGTTTTATTACTAGAAACAAGCCACTTGCTCTCATCCATCAACTATAATTCTTCTTTGTTCAAGTATTAACAAGTGAATGTTGATAGTTAGATTTAACTCTTTTTACTGCCAAATTATTTTAAACTAATGCTGATTGCCACATTCTTTTTACCCCATTTATAACAAATATTACATAAAGTTAATAAGTTTAGTGTAAATGAACAGATAAACATGAAATTCTCAGAGTCTGATTGGAACCTACAGAATTAGATAGCCAGTCTTGTTCACTCATCTTCATTTCTTCCAGTTTCCCCCACTGTCACTGGGCAGTGGTTGATAGCACCTCCTTATTCATTCTTCCCAGTGACTTTGCTGACCTTCCTCAACTTGGTCCACTGTCTTCACTCTTCTTCAGAGCTTCCATACTCAAAACAGTGGCTCCTAGAGTACAAATTTTACTGCATTGAATGACGAATGCCTGCGTTAAAGCCATCATGGAAACTTTGACAAAATTCTTCCTATTGTTTGCACCCTGGATAGAACACTAATCACACGATCCAGTTCATGAATATGTAAATAATCCAAGATAAACATCATGGAACTTTGCATTTTCCTGCAAAGTTCTGCCACCTACTGACTAAAGTTGCAAATAGCACAAAGCTGTAGAATTTGGCAGTGAAACAGAAATTCTTCTGAAGTTTTGAGTATACAGATTAAAATAAAGGTTCAAGTGTATAGTTTGACTGTTCTAGGTAATAGTGTTAGAAAAGCTCCCACTCCTCCCCTCCACTACACATGGAGGTTTTTGCTGTATGCATCTAAAGCAACTTGGTTTGGTGAAAATATATTATTAACTAAGGTACTAGAATCTTTCATATAGCACCCTCTGATATCAATCTATGGACAAACAATGTTTTATCCTTCCTCCTACAATTAAAATATTGATGGTTGTTGTATGTTAAAAACAGTTTACACAGTGTTACTGTAACAGATGTACATTTTTACAACTGTTAATAAAACTAAGGCCATGAAACCGTTTTCTTTAGAAAGTGTTTTTACATACATGAGATGTGCAGTAATTTGTTTCTCCAGTTCACAGGTCCTTCTTTTACAGTTATTGTAAAAGCCATTGTTTTATCACTTATCAAATCTGATACTTGAAATAAATGGCTTCCCTCCAAATGTACAGATTTATGCAATATTAATTATACAAAGAAAATAGCTGCAATTTGTTGCTGTGAAACAGGAAAGTCATGGCTTTCTCACATTAATAACAAAGCCTTTGCTGTTTTTTTTGTCAATTTACTTTCAAGTTTTCACCATTTAACTTGTATTTTTGAAATTCATACATACAACTTATATTGGTACCAAAGTTCTCTCTTTATTAAAGGTGAACAGTGATGACCGCCACCAAATTAAAATGAAGTAGAGATAAATAGCAAGCTATTGGACAAAAATTTTAAACTATTGGTAAGACAACAGAAATCTAAGACTTGACACAAACTTTAACCAAGGTTCATATTAAAAATCAGTATTGTTTGAACTAATTCTTCAGCTGTTTGACTGAAAGTAGACTGTTAAAGATTTTTTACTGTAACCAGTCGAAGCCATATAATGCCTCTCCATGACTAGAAGAGAACACCCTTCATCAACTGTTGCCCACTGGCTTTGGTTTAAGAGAGAACTTAGGGGATCATGTTTTTTGTTCAACCAGCTCAGCTCAGTCGATGCAACCCTACAGTTAAACCAAATTACTCAACTGTTGAGTTGATAGATATATTGAGCTTATTAGAATTTTTTTTTCAAAGGTAATTGAAACATGATCCCTCAGAAAAATTACCTTTTACAAATATCAGCTGAAGAATTGGTGCTAAATATAGTGGTTCATATTAAACTATGCTTAAACATTTTCACTTCAAACCAACTATTGCAGGTTGTTGGCTTCATTAAACATTAAAAAAAACACTAGGAAATATTTGTAGCATTATTATAAATTAACGTTACGATGTAATTCTTTGTAATTAGATCAACCCTTTCACTACCAGTTATTGCAAACAACACAAAGCTAGAAAAACAATTGTATTAACTGGAAATCTTGGAGTAACAAGGCTTAACTGGTGGGGAAAGAGTTGGCAAGGGCTAACTTACTACAAATACCTCCTAGATATCACACTGCAACATACATTACAAGGATTGTAGATAACAGACGCACTCGTACAGTTAAACGAATGATTAAAACATAAGAATTTCGGCTAAAAACTTAAAACATTCTACTAACAAAACACTTAAAACACACTAATAAAGTTTCCTAGTTTTGAGCTAAAAGGATAAATTAATGGACTAATCTATTTTTTCTCCTAACAACAAAAAATGGGATCTGGTGCCTAAAGACACTAGACAAGACATCTTGTCGACACTAGTCTTCTACTGGATATTTCTCTTCTCGCTTTCCACGTTTTCTTCCCATGCGTAAACCCTTGTTCCCTTCCGAGATAGGATTTTCCTGATGAAACAAAAACTGAAATCAACGGCAGTAACAGTTATTTTTTAACAAATTTATACGGTGTGCGAAGGCGTAGTTTAAAGCTGAAAAAACAAAGTTTATAAAACCTTGTATGAGATATGCCTGAAGTCCTTTGTCTTTCTTGAAACCAATATTATCCATACAGTTAAAACATTAAATAAAAATCACTAAATACTTAACTACTCTGATTCTCATGGTGAAATTTTTACACCTTTAACTATAATACAGAAACACACTGATATCATAATGAAACAGTTCTTTTGAGAATCAACACCTGTGACAAGTAATAACAGAAAGTATACAAGTAATAATACACTCGAGCCATTTTTGTATTTATAAACAACAAGTGACATCTCTGCTGTTATAACTGTATTTAAAGATAACTCACAACAGATTTAGACAGTGAAGGAAAATCGTTTTCAGACTCCAGCAAGAAACTACGCTTTGTTGAATTCTCTGTCCCAAACGTATCTTCTACTGGGCTTGGGTGAGAAAAGTAATAATACAAGTTAGTTCATTATATCATTAAAAGGTCATGTCTGGAAATAGGACAACACAGATTAAAACCTGTATGATAAAGTAACCACTACAACTAGGATATCATAGACAACACCTTAAACCCAAGTGCCAAACACTACCAACACAATCAAAATCCATTAATAAACAAATTTTTATCCTATATACAATCTATCTTCCAAATCTCTAAACAGCAACTAAACATTGCAATTTCAGTAATGTTGTTAGAAAAAAGAAAAAGGGGGGGACATGGGGTAGTCCATCCACTATGAAGACATCTGTGGCCACACACATTTAGCTGCTGCTCCAATTGTTCTCAAACAAAACTTTATAGTAACTAAATGTATGAACATGATAATTCAACAAGTTCCTTTTGACTATCCTCACCCAAGAATTGCCCCACATTTTAAACATTTATGCACCAAAATGCTTGATGGTTGGTAAGTTTTAGTTCCAGGTTCTCCAATAAACACACGTCAAAATTTTATTTGAAAGTTAGTTCCCGAAAATAAGGTGCAGCAAGCAAAAAAATTATTCGATAAGTAGACCCTGTTTGTACTTGTGCTAGCTGTCCATCACTAGATGGAATGCATCACCCCCACAGTCAACTCTGACGATTCTCAAACAATGGGATTTTTGTTTTGAATTTTGCATAAAGCTACATCAGGGCTATGTTAGCTATTCCTAATTTAGCAGTGTTAGCTAGAGGAAAGGCAGCTAGTCATCACCACCCATTATCAAATCTTGGGCTATTCATTTTGCCAGTGAATAATGATAATGACAGTCACATTATAAAGCTACAATAGTTAAAAGGTCGAACATGTCTGGTGTAGTGAAGATTCAAACCAGCAATCCTCAGATGACGAGTCAAGGGACAGCAAGTTTTTTGAGATGTGGGAACTGTAACAGGGTGTAACCCACAGATTCATAGTCTAACAACTGGACTGATGTTCACCTTTAATGATACAGAACAAACCAGTAAATCCAGAGGGTTAACAGTGAACATTTTTTTTTTTTCCACAGTAACATCACCAGCTTCAGTTTCTTGATGCATTTTAGTGTCTATGAAGTTAACATGAAAACATTAATTCTGTTTCCACATTAATCAGAGTTAAGAAGCCTTTTATTCAGAACATGATTTTAATTTAACAATCAACTAAATAAACAAAGTGCTGCTATACCATTAAATATGAAGTTTCTAATTTAACACTGCTTGTTTGACAGAATGGTATAGACAACAGTACATAAATGTGTTGCTATTAGAAAAAGCAAAATTCATTTATACATTTTATTAATCTACCAACATATTTTGTTATTTTTAACAAAATGGCTAAAGCCATGTAACATAGCATACAATATACATACAAAGATAGCAAAACACTCATTTAACCACCCTGTTAGCACAGGTTTGGTCCCTGGAACAAACTTCATTTATTTTGTGCTTGTTAGTTTTCATACTGTAACTTCTAATACAGTAAGTGTACGTTCACAAAATATGACAGATTATCAGTAAACATTACAAGGCTTTCATATACAAGATAAAGTTTTTGTTTATGAAGTCATAAGATTTAAGTAAGGTTTTCCTTATGCCTTTATTTTTCCATGTTAACTATCCAACATGTAAAGCAATTTTCATTTTAAAATTAAGAATACTTATGTTTCAGAAAAATGTTTACATTACACTTGTGAAAAGTTTATAATGTTTATAATATCCTCAGTCTTAAACATTTTCACAAAATCCTCTCTATGGGCTCAGTTTAAGTGATCTTTTAACAAACATATAAAATAAATATAAATTATGCTTTTCAATTCTACAATTACTACAGAGAACAGAAACTTGTACTCAGACTAATTTCAATTGTATACATAAAACCTAATAAAACTTGTCTCACGCTCTCCATATGTAAAATTCCTTAAGCCTTAACCAATGAGAAGTTACTACCAAGTACAAATGTCATAACTAGAAGAGATAAATGGTTGGTTAATTTCTATTTTGTGTTCTATGTTTTAAAGAAAAAAAGAACTTATCTGTAAATAGCAATAATATATATACATATAAAATGCATTATAACAAACGTGATTTTTACAAAACAGTGGCCCACTAAAACACAACAAAGAAGTCATTTTGTACAGACAAAGTTAATTTTGTATTCTTGGATACAATAAAGAGATACGTGTCACTAACTTCTATCTCAGAGAGCAATGACTGGATTGTGAATAGAGTACAAATAATACATATACATGTATAATGTTATGACATTCAAACTATTTAGATTAAATAGCCATTTTAATTTATAATCTAGTGATTCTTGAAAGATATAAACCATAAAACTTATATTTACTTCCAATTTATGGTGGTTAAGACATCTGTTACATCTGTCAAACACACAGATTACAATTCGATAATGAAAATAAGAGAAAATAAAACTTTTTCTGAACAACATAAAGATTGTGACATTTGAAAATTCTCATATATTGACTTGTCAATATCTTGAAAAAATCATTAAATGAAAATGGATAAATGAACATGCTACCACATTTTGTCATTTCTATAATGAAATAACTACAGATTCGTGTAAAGGAACAATGTGTACAAAATATTTCATTTTGTGGTCAGTGGTCCAATACTATATTTCAGTTAGTTTGCTGTTGCCCACAGAGAAATCCTCAGAGGAACAGTCTTTGTGATGGTGATAAAGATAATCACAAAGACTAACAATTACTAGTAAGAACAATATGTTGGTTTGTGGACTGATGAACTTTATACATCACTGGAATATGAATTTTACATTGTAGAATGTGACTCTGTTGTTCTTACTGATATGTTTTAAGGCCATTGGAAAAACTAATGCTATGAACTGAAATGAATATACTTAGTTCTTAACTTGTTGACTGCCATGTATTTCAGCTGCTACAATACAACTCTAATGCTTCATTTTGTAACTTTTTCATGATGCCATTTTGGATTGAAAGTGAAAAAGTTTGTAAGTAGGTCATATGTATACATCTAGTGTTGAAGTTACATATTACTGAGAACAAATTAACTCATCCGTGGCACTATGTTACCGATCGGCTTGGATGAGTTATCTAGTCTACAGCATTGAATAGGTTAAGAAAAGTTTGGATAAGGCTATAAACTGTAAGCCTTAATAATAGCAGACTACTAATCATAAAGTAACTAGCTAATAATTAGACTTGTGACAGTGTATGCATACATGTCACATAACATTCAATTATCAACTTACATCTGCCACAACATTACTATATCTGTATAAAAAACATCACATTAACACCATGGCAACAACTCAAACACTCAAAGTTTAGTTAGATTCTTTATAAGGATATTTTTATAATATTTTTCAGGGTGATGTACGTTACCTTATTGTAATCTGTTGTTGTCTAAGGTTATGAGATTCATGTAAGACACTGCTGAGCTTGATGCTCCTGATTACATCTACAAAAACTTTCTTTAAATAACAAATGACCTTTAATTTAAGGTTAAAGTTTGTGTTTTCATTCAGTTAACTTTTACAGCTTCTTTGATTACATCTCCAATGGCAGCAAGACATTTACAAGATATGCATTGTCTAGATCTATCTTGAAATTTTCCCTAAGTAGAACCACACTCTAGATTGTCAAAAATAAAGAACATTCAAAACCAAAGATATCTCCCATTTATAACAGTAAAATGAAAGTTGTGATTTTCTCTAACCCAAGTGACCTAAAAAAACAACTTAAAAAAATCACTCATTATGCTTATATTTTACAAGTTCATCTTTACAAGGTAACTTACCTTGGATATCCATGTAGAAATGGACAGGTAACACCTTTAAAGCAAGAGCTATCTTCCCAGAAACGACAGGTAATCCGAGACAGGTCATGGGAAAATCTGCAGTCTTTACGGAGACACTTTCCTTCAAGATAAAACGTACAGGGTCGTTTCTGAGACAAAACTCCTGCAATGAAAGAAAATCATTTAACAGAACAAGATGTATAGTAAAAACCAAATTCACCTAAAATCAATATCTGCTATGACCATTGTTAAGTCAGTATCACACATGCTATTATGTAATCTAATAAAAATCATTAGGCCTAATATACACATTTTAATAATTGGTTCACACTGCACTGGTAACGAAGTGTAACATTACATAATTTTACAAAGTTCAAAACTTTAACTTACATGTATTAGATAAAAAAAGACCATAACCTGGTGATGAATCAAAACAGTTCAGTCTTACATTTTCTGTCTATAGGTGAACTCATTTTTACAACCTTTACAAACACCCAGTCTTACATTTGTGTCTACAGTGAACTCACTTTTACAACCCTTACAAACACTTAGCAAATAATAAACCAGAATATTTAACATGTACTTTATCTTAACAAAATAAAAGTATTAGAATATTTAGTTATTGGTAAATGAAAATAATATGTATGAATGGAAAAAAACATTGTTTGATCCACCAATTGTTCATATAGACTAAACCATCTACACTTTAAACAGAGGATAAAATCACATTACTTGTTTTCTCACTAACAAACCAAACCTAAATTTCTAATAATAAAATGTTACTTTATTGTAAATCACCCATGAAAGTTGTTTTCTAAAGACAACTAAAGGAAAGGTGTAATAATGAAACCTGATATTCTATTCAAACACCAAACTTTTGATAAAATGAGGGCAACTATGATCATTAAAGTTAACATCAAAACCTACATTTGTTTAGTGTAATCTAGGGTTACAATAGCTCACACACTAAATACACTAACTTAATAGTTTTGTATCATTAAATTTTCAACAATTAGTTACAAATGCAACTTCAACTCACTATTCATTTATACATAAAAAACTCAATCAGTTCTCTGCATTATTATTAAAGGAAATGGTGGTCAAACTTCAGGTTTTATGAAACCACTTAACTCAACGACAAACCTGTATTTTGTAATTTATAGTCCAATGAAAAATTAGTGATTTCTTGTTTATCATAAGAAAAAACAAAACAAACTTTCACTATTAAGCACTACTAATATAACTTCATTTGAAAAATAATCTTAAGACTCTCACTAGATTTTGGTTTCTTTCGTCGAGGTATTTGTTCTCCAAAAGGGCTACTGTCCCTTATCCATTCTTCTTCCAAGTGAGATGAAAAGAAAACATTTTCTGCAGGTAGGAAGGTGACAGGAGGGTAAGAGGTATTGTCCAGATCCTACAAAGCAAAATGGTAGTGTTTAATTTTTCTGATATAATAGCTGTTGTTAATCACGCTTAAAACAAACTACTGATTAAACAGCAATTATATCCACCTTGCAGATGCAATTTAAAGACCTGTACAAAGGTAGACCAGTTAACATATGGAGAATTCAGAAGCAAAAGACATCAGGTTGTGCCTTTCTCTTCTGAATTCCCATTTTAGATTTTCTTTAGAATGTCTACAAGTTAAAAACAACAACAACTACAGATACTTGCAGACCAGCATTTGAAATAAGAACCACCAACCTTTATTTTCAGAAATAAATGTCACACCCATCACAGATATTCTGCTCAACTCGTCTTTTTAAAATTACTCATTTCTCCACATTCATAACCAAAAGAAAGCCCATTTTGTGAAACATGATTACAATGTTATTTTGGTTAAAAACTATTTTCCTACAGAGATGTCAATAATCACAAACTAATGTCAGTGTTTCGGAAGATAATGAATTTTTTTTCAACCTTTTTTAGATGATTTAGGAAAGGCAGCTGAATCACAGTATTGATTATTGTTTATTTTAAAATGCATATTTGAAACCTATGTGAACTGCTCTCTGGACAATGAACTTAGAAAATTTAGGGTTAATGAAGATCAAGTTCTAATATTAAGATCTCAATCCTGAACAACTAAGAATAGTTTGTTTTTAATATATTTAGTATATGAAATGTCAGTTAGAAAAACAACAAAACAAAAACAACATCTACTGTGTGTTACTCAAAACTGTTCTGTCTCCTGACGTAACCTGAAAAATGTATACTAATCTACATATTTCTGCTTGGTGATCTGTGGTAGACAGTTTAAGGAAAAGTATAAATTCAAATGAAAACAGGACTTAAACTGTTACAAGTCTAAATCCATTAGTATAAATAGCTTTATAGATGTTAGAAAACTACTCAGTATCAGGATAAGTTTTAACAAAATAGCTGGACATTCATTTAAGACAACAGATTATGTAAACAAAACAAAAACTTTAAAATTAAAAAAAACAAGCAAACTTAAGACTAGTCAGAGTCAAAGCAACTCTTAACAGAAATACTTCATTATAAATTCAACAGTAGCAGTGTTGTATTTAACTTAATTACTTTATAAACACCAACAAAATCAATGTCGTTAAACAAAAATTTATCTAGTTTTCAAAAGTCATTAATAGCAAACTATGAAATTAACAATAATTACTCAAAACTGCAAAAAATGAGCTAACCTCAAGAGGAAAGCAACAAGTTGAAAGCACCTATTCTTACTGGTTAAAAAAAATGATCCAAAATAGGTCAGAAATAGTTTTCATTTAGAGATATTATGTGATAAGAGAGGCATTACACACAAGTTTCACTTTATAATATACAACATTATACCAACAGAGATGCAACTATTTCAAATGACTGAGCGTAATCATTGGAGACAGAGCCCTTTATCATTTGTGGCTACAAGGTCTGACCAATGTCTTTAAGCTGTTTATTATATATTATAACTTACTATTTGTTACTGCTATAGATTGCTTATTTATGACTGTTTTGTGTATTTAATAAATAAATTAAATTCTTTTGAAATTATGTCTTATTTAGTTCAGAGTAACAAACATACTGGTAAAACAACACTAAACATGTACAAACAGTAAGCAGTGAAAATCTTTATGTAAGGACCAGTTTATATCATGTTTATAACACTTATTGTAATAGTTTTGTAGTTGTTGAAGCCTTTACTTTCATGAGAATGTCTCTGGATGGTTGGAAGTTAAAACAACATTGTCCATTTCACTGCATACACATCTTGTGTGTTATAATACTGCTCAAAACTGAGGTGCTAAAGTTTGGTCTGAACTTGCTTTTGTTTTTAGTCACTAAACTAAATATCCTTTCACAGTCAGCATTAGAATGGAAGATTGTAAGAATTCCAAACATAACCCTACACAGAATGTCATACTTCTGGTTGCCATTTCCATCCTTAAGTGTAGACAGATGAACCCAAAACTTGTCAATAGTGTTGTGCTCATGTCAATACAAGGACAGGATACATGTCTGTGAAGAAGCGTAGAGATAAATCTTTGCTTTCAGTTTAGGATCAGCAACCTCTGAATGAATCAGAAGTTCATTATTTGGAGGGAAATGTTTCATCATGTAATTTGTAACTGCAATATAGTTTTTCTTGACACTGGTGTAGAAGCTGATCAGGTCCAGGTCCTTTTCACATTTAACAATGTATTCCTTGGCAGTATTTCCAATAGAAACTTCCTTATCAGATTTGTGTAAGGATTCATTGTTGCAGTCAAGTTCAGTGTTGTTGCCTTCAAGATATTCTGGCTTGATGTATCTGACAAGTATATTTTTAACTTGTGTAATCAGAGTTCTATGCATAATGTGTATGCAAGGTTCTTCTCTTTGCAATATCAAATTGCCTTGCTCAAATAAAGGAATTACAGACTGACGAAAAAGACAAAATAAGTTCATTTTGTTGTCCACGAAAACTGTTAACTTATCTAACTTACTCTGCACATAACTTCTTGATTACTTCCTTGACAGCTTCCATTTTCTTCTCTTTTCTCATTGATTGTCTCTTCTTTAGTTCAAAGTCAGACTGCCTAAATATATATATAGTTATATCAAATGTTTCTTTGTCTGCTTCTGGAGACTGCTGTCTTATGTCCCTGTGTGACAGAGAATATCCTGACTGTCAAAGTCTTGCTGTCTGACTGAGCTGCATGTTTAGATCCTTCTGAATCTAATTTTTCCTTTTCATAGTGAAAATACTTCTTCAATGGCTTCCACATGTCCAATATTCTGTTGAGGCACACCCCAAGTGATAGCCATCTTGTGTTAACAAGTTGTAGAATTTTTTGTTTCTTTGTCATACAATCCTTGAAACTCTTTGAAATGTTTTCTGCTAGCACTTTTGTCCAAAAATAGTAGATATCTATCTATATATCAGAAACTGGACAAGGCAGTTCTCTGAAAGCTTTCTGGGCAGCAATATTCATGAAGTGCCAAGCACAGCCCATAAAGTAAATGCTAGGCTGTCGTCTTGAGAGGAGTCTTATCATACCTTTACCTATACCAGACATAACTGAGACATTGTCTGAAGAAAAAGTAAGACAGTTTTCCCATGGAATTTTCCTCTGTCAGTTTGTGGTCCAAAAGCTTGAAAATATTCTCTACTGTTGAAGTTTCTTTCCATTCCACCATTGTCAAAAGAGAACAAAATTTTCTCCAAGCAAAGGGTCAAGATATTGTACAACCAGTGGATATAGTTTTGAGTCATCCATGTCTGTGGATCCATCTGTGGCTAAACTGTGAACACTGTTAGTATGCTTTACATCATTTTGTCACCTTCACAACCTAACATTTGTACAATGACTGTAGTTTTCGTTCTAGCACAGCCATATTTTTTGCTATATCAGAGTTTGGGAACATTTTTCTGAATAGGTGTCCTGCATGATCGACTACAGCTAGGGGTAAATTATGAGCAATGAACAATTGCATGAACAACATCCCCATGGACATCTGTTTATGCTGGTATTTACCGAGTTATATTAATATCCTTTAAAACAAAAACTAAAAACCTGAATGTCTTCTAAAAATAAGATTTTTTTAGGAAGCAATTCACCGGAAGGTGTTTAGATTGTACTGATACAATTTTTTTTTGTAACATTAAAAACAGTAATCTTTATTCCAAAAGTTTTTTAACAATACATTTACAAATTACATCAAATAATAATAAAACCCTCAGATACAGTCCTAGTGAAATAATGTCCTTTAGTTCATAATAAAGTTCTGTCATAAAGGAATAGTTCTTGCATGTACTGTAGTTACTTTAAAATTGTCTGTATCCTGAATGCCAAACGTGTGAAATATTTTTTATAGATTTTAGTGTGTGGCAACATTCAACAGATGGTACCACACTTTCAATGACATACATACACAAGTTTATTAGATTCAGATATTTTCTTTTCATATTAAAACAAAAACTTAAGATGTTAAATGTTGAATTATAAACTGTTTCAATGCCAAGTTTGATACCAAAGTAATTTAGTGTTTGAATGTAACCGAGGTAATCATTTAGTTATATTAATAGCAACTTTCATTATAAATCCTTCTATTAATGAGTCTACAACTATAAGACTAATTTACAGCTGTTACTGTTGGCCTCATTTTATGATTAACTAGGTAAAGGATGAACATAGTGTAATGGTTTACATTTCTATTAACTGTGAAACACCTTTACAGATATAAAACATTTATATCTACACATGGAACACATTACATACTAATATGGCTATTTTGTAACTACTGGCATTTCATACAAGATGAAAACAATCACTCAAGTAACCCACACAAAGAAATAAGCACCTCCCTACATATTCATGGTAGTTTTTACAAATAAAACATTTATGGTGTTTTTCATAAACTCACACCTATAGTTTTGTTTGTTTGTTACATACTTTGATGGCTTTCACAACAGAACTGGTAATCTGTGAAATGCAAACATTTCTATGTATTTTAAATATAAAACTTTCAAAGTATTTTTCCGATCCTTATCAATTGTAAAATATTCAACACAGACACTACCCACAAAATAAAAATAGCCTCAATGTTAAACACAGAAACCGAAGTCCATTACTTTAACCATCTAATAAAATATAATAGCCTTACTCTAAAATCATGTTTACATTTCTTTCAGTGAAGTACACAGATGCTTTTTCTATAAAAATAACTAGATCTTGTGTACCACACTTACCTGTAGTTCCACTGTACACTGTTCTTTACTTTTGTAATCTAAATTCCCCATGTCCCAGTACTGTGCAAGATCCTGGTAATTTTCACCCAAGTTGCTATAAAAGCCATCAAAACGTGGGTAAACAGATGCAGAATCTTCTTCACAGCAAATCCCACTTTTGGTATTCTCTAAATCTTCAAATGATAAATAATCTTGGAAAAGGTTTTGTTCCTTCAATTCGATGACATCCCCCCATCTGTCTTTAACACGAGTGATATCTCGCAGCAGTTCCTCCTCTTCTGCTTCTAGTTCTTCACGTAACAAGTTCAAGTCCGTTTTCTCAAAGACCATGTCTTTGTCCGATACCCGAAGCATCTTTGAATCGTGTGGGGCTTCAGTGACCTCGTAAACCCAGGTAGTCTTCTCGTGGTCATTGGTACTCCATTTACATGAGACATCAGTGCAATTCCACTGATCTTCTTCAAAGACACTAAATAATGAGTTACTACCTGATGCCAGAGAGAAACCATCAACATCATCCTGGAGTTTATCTTCCCACAATCCATAATAATCACTTGCCTCTGTATTCGTTCCCTTATCTTCATATAAATCAGTTGTCCTAGAAAAAGAACTAGACACTTGGTTCTTTTCTTCTTCTGTGAGTGAACTGGAACCAGAACCAGTTTCATCAAGATTAAAGGCACCAGTTAAAGACACAAGTTCTTCACATGAGGATGAAACTGTGCGCTTCCTCCGTCCAATATGCCGAGTATGATCATTCTCCTTGAGCTTTTCATTATTATCCAACTTATCATTAAAGTCACTGGAGCCAAGCAACTGGTTGGCCTGAGTCTCGTCTATATCGTTTGGGTCAACAACAAACTCTGGGGACTCTCCATCTTGTTTTACAGTTAATGTAACAATTTCTGTGTCGTCACTGTTCTCAGAATCAAAAGATTCTTCTCGAATAGGCTGAAAGTGGGTTCTAGGGGAGGTGAGGAGATTTTCCTCTTCCTCCACATTAACTTCATACTTTGAGAAACTTGTGTATGCATCATTATAATACTCTCCCACCTGATCATCATCTTGATTTTTCTTTCTGTACGAGGGAACAACTTCCACAAACTTGCTCTCTCCTTTATGATGCGTAAGAGTAGTGCAGTAATGGAAGTCTTGTTGACCACGACAGTCATCTTTTTTCCAGTCCAAATTCTGCTCTGTCAAGTTACCAAAGGAAAAGTTATTTTCAGTTTTATCTTCTCCTTTATTACTGCTACAGAACACACTAAAAGTTTTGTTGGTAGAGAGAAAGGGAAGCCAGCAATCACCACCAGAATGTTCGAGTGGCTGAGTGACATGTTCTGGTATATCTTTCCATAAGTGTACTTTGCTTCCTACAAAGCTTATCACAGGGCTTTCTTCCCTGGAATCATTCTCAGAAGATGACATTAAAATTTCATCATCTTCTAAGCTTAAAGAAATTACATCTGGATGAAGTGACAGCGTGTCGTCCAAATCTCTGTCATCGTCGTGAACATTATCCTCATCTTTGCCGAAAACAAAAGAACCTTTCGGAAAGTACTGGATGTGTTCCGAGAGAGCAGGTGACTGGTAACCTTCAGGGTAACGGGTAGTCTTCCCTAGACCAATTCCAGATGCAAGTAAACCAGAAATGATACCAGCAGCAAAATTACGACGAAGAGAAGAAAGGGCAAATGGGGAAGAGTTTCCATTTAAACTCAAGGTTTTCAAATCATCATAACCAGCAGACCAAACTGAATATCCTTGAATTGGATTCAGATTTTTATTTTCTCTGTAATTTTGAGTTTGAAACTTAGCCGAGTTTGCAAACATTGAAGTTAACATTTTCAGTGAGAACTCAACTTCTTGTGGACTGGTTTTCAAATCCAGGTTCTCATTTGGAGGAAGATCATCAGTCTTTCCCCAGATAGCTGCAACACTCTCATTAAACTTGTTTACAAGATTATCTACCAGTTTCTTATCCAATGATTCTTCTGAAAGAATATCTCCAGGACCAAGAGCAAATTTCCAGTGTTCCCAAGTGAATGGACTATCTGCCTTGTAGTCTGGATCATGCAACAATTTCTTCGGAGTAGTCTTTAAAAATATTTTTTCCACTTGTTCAGAGTCTAACATTTGAATATTTTCTTTATCTTCCAGTATTAACAAATCATCAGCTTCTGAAGATGCTACCTTTGGGCAATCATCCTCTTTGGACTTTTCCAAGCTATTGGTCATTGTATCTGAAGCCAAGTGTGATTCTAGGTGAATGGAAAGATTTGCTTGAATATTTGATAGGACATTAAAAGGTGAATGTTTAATAGTGAAAGGTACACGAGAACAACTAGACTTCATCTTAGGGACAACAAAAGAAGGCTTCCAAGTTTCTAAATCACCAGTAACATTAGGTTCTTCTTTGACGGCCTTAGAGCCAGCGACTTCTTTTCCTACGTTAAATATATTCTGCCACTGACTCTCTTTATCTTCATCTCTGGCACGATCCCCCTGTTTCATCATCTTGTGTCCTTCTTCCATATTCAAAATACTTTGTTGTAACTTATGAATACCAGTTTGATAAACATGTTTAGTAATTCTGTTGTCATTCCACACGCACTTTGAGTTTTTTCTGTCTTGCTGAGGGCACAGCTTGGTCAGTGGTTCAGGTTTGCCACTAAGAGAAGAAAATGCAGCAAAGAACCTAGAGAAAAACAAAGAGGTCAAAAGATATTCTACACGTCATCCAAAATCAACAATTAAGTTATCCTGCTAGTACTGGTTAATGCATTCATGTAGCAATATTAACACACCATAATTTACTCTGAATTACAGGCAAAAAAATAAAGCACAAAAGTCCTTATCAAAATTTGGATTAATTATCATTTAGATTATTTTGAAGTTTAAAGTAGACCTTCAAAAAAATGTTAACATAGCCTTCTTCAGATACAGCAGTGTTTTCTCAACTGGAACAAACATTATGACTTCTACAGCTAGGTATCTATAAATACTGAAGGTTTTCAAAAAACCACTCAAGTAAAACCTAATCTCAAAGCATTTACTATTTTGAGACTTTAATTTTAATATACTGATCAAAATTTTAAAACATGAAAGTGCTTAGTAACCAGAGGAATGATAAAATAACAAATACCTGGACTATTGCTTTCTATGAATACATAAATTCATTCTTAAATATTTAAACCATCATACACGCTGTTCCTTTCCAACAAAACAACCTAGATATATGAATTGTTGTTTTTCAACATCCTTCATTCAGATAATGATTGGTGCTTAGTTTACCTTCATAAGAAAGCAGGAATAATGTCTTGCAATTCTTTACGTATTGCACAAGGAAGTTGGTATTTAAAACAAATGTTTACAGCAAACAGCAACTGTTTCATCAGAAGAAACTTCTAGTGCAGTTTTCTACCAAATTAACAGTGAAGTATGAAGTAGATTAACTTACTCAGTTTGCTCTTCAAGGGATGATGATTTCTGTTCACTTTCACAAATAATTTCTTCTCTCCTTCCTTCTAAACTGTTCAATATTTCTGTTTAAAAACAAAATTATTATAAGTAAAATCAGTGTAAAAAACACTTTCTATATTCAATTCAATTGATCAAGTTTCTTATATTGTTATGAACAGTATACACTTAACTCTCTCACAATGGGATAAGTCGATTTAACCAATCCGGTAACCATTTTGTACTTGCTTCTATACAATACTTATTATAATTAGTTTCTTCAGAAATTTTGACAATATTTCAGTAAACATTACAATCTTATGAACACAAAAAAATCAGATTTTTTTAATGAAGCATCATTCACAACGATTTGTCCGAGTGGGAATACTTTTTCATCAGTAAGAGTGCAAAGTGATTTCTACATTAAGTATTTTGTCTCAAAAACTTCAAAATTTCATTTGTGTAATCTCTAAACACTTCAGAAATAAATTTAGAATGTATTTTTGAAAACAATATTTTCTCTTATTTCCTACACCCTAACTCAATGTAACCAATCTCATAAACACCAAACCATTCCTTTCTTTCTAGAATAACTTTAAATTGTAAATTGAAAGTATATTTGTTTATCCTAAGTTACTTTAAACTCTCAACAATACATACTTATCTATACTTACTGCCCTTTGAACCATACCCAACTACTATTTGCACTAAGTTGCAAATCATTTGAATGTGCAGCTCACATTGTGCTATCAAATTACATTACATTATTACTGTTTATTTAATCTAACCTAAAAAGGTTTCCCCATTTTAACTACTTTTATAGTAAATACATATGAAAAAATGAAATTACTGGGTCTTCTTTCTTTGTTGTTCACCATTATTACACTTAATCCTAACTTTAATTTTTCTAACAATACTACTATACTAAATTTATTTAATGAAGTAATATTACAAAACTACAGAATAACACACAAAAAGCAGAATGTTTCCCCTAACTCAATCTTTTCGGCTTTCTGTGTGATAACAGCCATCAAAAAAACAAAAATAGTCAATATGTTCACCATGGGAATAAAAGTCTTGAACTAGAAATGAAACAAAATTCCTACACAGAAATCATTGTAATACATCCTTTACAAAATAAAAACTGGTTTCTACTAGTTTTAAATATGCTATTGAACATAGCAAAAATAGTGGTAATTAGTGAAAGGGGAGATTAGATAAATGGGCATGTCAAGAGATCAATTTTCTATTTGATGGATCTGTAAGCAAATAAGACAGGAAACTACAAAAATTATGCTTTGCCTGAGCAATGACTTTATAATTAGTAATATGTTAAATTTAGTACTTCTTTGATGGGGTAGTAAAGAAGTTAAGAGGAAACGCAACAATTCTCATACTAGGAGAAATCCATGATTTTTGTAATAGTGTCTTATAAAACCATGGAAAGGTATACATAATTGGCTATATTTATTGGTATACCACAGTACCTCAAATCAATTTTGAATGAAACTTAATAAAACCTCCAATGAGAACAAAAGAATATCGTTGGCAGGAGGGTTAATAACCCAAAAACAAAAATAAATGTTTAAATCACCAAATGTTATAAGTCTAATACAAAATATTACCACAGTTAGTGAAAAGCACCTAATCACTTGATACAAAGATAGGTATATTCTCACCTGCAGATTCATTGACTCCCAGAGGTTCTATGCTTGATTTCTAAAACACAAAAATCACATAGATTGCAACAAAAAAAGTGAAAAATCTAAACGTATAGTAAAAGTCACAAGTCTTTGTACAAAACACGTATATACAGAACACTACACAATTATTTTGAAATCACTACAGAATCTAAAAGGTTAAACACGTTGTACAAATTGATACTTCAAATAAAGTCAAAAATAAACTCATTAAAGTATTTTAAATTTAGGGAACACAAAATACACCATGTGACTGAAGAATATTTTTAAAATTACAAAGAACAAATTCATATTTAATTTTTTAACAAATGTCATAAGATTCATGAAAAAACCTTGTATTTTTTGCTCTTCAACCCCAGGACACAATCTACTTGTGAAATCTACAAATGAGATAACATACTTATGCAAGAAATAAATAGCACGTTTTTCACAAAAAATGGGATTGTGTTGCTTGTGATGAATAACATTTAATCAATATTCCTTCAATTATCGTATTACATCTTATATTTAGATATTATACACACACACACATTTCAAATGTACCTGGAACATAGAGAAACAATTACGTATAAACTCTAGAAACTATTTATGTTGCTAGATCTATCTAAAACTCAAAATGTTACTTTTTGTATATTAGTTAAATATTCATGATAAGAATAACACTATGTAACACAAATTGTGTTCCTGGATGGTGTGCGTTATTTCTTAATTGCTTATGTTGAATAATGACTGTTTTTTGTACTTTTACATCTTCAAACTTTGCTTTTGTGGCCTGGATAATGAAATTAACATATTTTCTATGTAAAAACAGGCAAATTTGCACATTTTAATTTACACAAGGTCTGAATAAAACAACATATCAATCAAGATTTAGATTTATTTATACTAAGGTTATACAAAAATGTTTAGAAGTGAGTAGTGTTTCGAGAGTTGCAACTGTAATGTAAATCACTTTCACATTACATCATGTAATTAACATATATTTTTCTTTTTGCTGTGGAAACTGAAATTTTTTCCTTAGTAAATCGACTTCAAAACATACAGTATGTAACATAAGATACACACTTTTCATATAATCAAGTAATTTGCTTCATAAATTTGCACAGACTTTTATCTTACTTTTTGTGAATATTTAGATAATTATATTTTATATTTAGGAATATATACATATCTCACATGTACATGGAGTGTATAGCTGGTAATACAGTGCAATGTTAGAAACATTTATAATTTTATGAATAAAAGAAATTACATTCTAATTATACCTAGAATCTACTACACAAATGACTAAATTAAGTTCCAAGAAGAGTAATACCCAACTACATATAAAAACATTCACTTTTCTTTGAAGAATAATCCATTTTTCAATACTAAGGTTAATTGCCTGATCACAAATCTGACATACATTTTTGTAATGCCATATGTGTTTTTGCTAAATGGTGTAAACATTCAAGCATTACAGACAACTGACACTCTTACAGGATAAAGACCTGCCATGTCCCAAAGCAGAACAAGGATGTTACTACTGCTTCTCCTCTGACCAACACTATACCAGCTCCAAAATGGCCAGTATTCTGTTACCAGTTCTGGCAGGCCCACATACACAGCTCTCTCTTGGAAAGCTCTTTCTAGCACTTGTTGAAGAAGAAAGGGGTGAGAGACAGTGTTATGTTTCTTAGATTTAACACCCACCTGTTCACATGCAGGCTTTACATATTCTACTGCAATACATTTCTTCCTGTCTTCAGTTTTGACCGAGGAATTGCTGGTGCAGAGCGCAGTATTGTTTTTACTGAGTCCTCTGTCGCAGCACTTCAACCTTTTATGACTAGCTTTGCTTGTTGATAGTATATACTGATTCTCTGTTCCAATCTAAGGGGGTAAACAAAGATGCAAAACTCCAGTATTCAAATTCTTTAACACAAGAACTACAGCACAAAATTAATCACATTTAAATTATAAAAAGAGAAAGCTACCACACTGACCTTTGTCTCTCTCTCTCTCTCTCACACACACAAACTGTCTATAGGAATAATCATTACCAACTTGTTACAATTTAAAATTAACAAAAATATGTTGATCAGAGGTCAGCACTACTTTACAGTAAAATTTTAACATACTGCAATGAAGGCCAGTGGTTTTTGTATTTTGTGTGGTTTTGAAAACAACCTACTTCAAGATTGACCTTAACCTTTCCAAATAAACTTATTAACTACACCCACTCTTCCATGTGTATTAAATTAATTTGATCCACCTTCAATGCATGTGGAACTACACAAACTGAGTTTATTAAACATATCTTCATGAAATTTGGCCAAAGTGATTTTTAAATTATTTCAACTAAAATTTTTTAATTTGAATTTACATAGTTTTCACTGAGTCAGTCTTAGTAACAGATGGCTCATAGTAAGAATAGAAAGTTATCTTCATCTTAGTTTTACTATTTCATTTGTTTAACCTCTAAAGCCTTGTAAATCAACAAAGGGTTTTTATTGTTTGTGTTGTTAAAACTATTTCTTTACCTAACATTAAATAAACTAAAGCCAACGTACAATAAATGAAATGAAAAAAAAATTTGTTCCTTAAATGAATCATTTTTTGTAAGGTTTTCAAATGAATCATCTTCACAATTTCAAAATTTCTGTATGTCCTCTTTTAGTATCATGGTTCTTGAAACCACAAGTCTCATTGAAAAACTGTAAATCAAACCAAACAGCCATAAAATGTTTCAACTTGTACAGTATGTATGCGAGCAACAATTTCTTCACTCACTCAATAACCCTTAATGAATATTACACATTTGGTTCTATATGTAGTATTTCACATAACTTTAAAATATGCATTTTAGAACAAAAAATAAAGTCCTAGAATGGTATATATCAAAACAAGTTAGCTCACTTTAAGATATACACAGCTTAGAAAAGTTTACCAATGCTCAAGCAGTGAAGGAAATCTAATAAAAACATTTGCTAATGAATTCCAATCAACTACTTTTATGATTAAAAATAAACCAGTTCTACAATTCACATCACGTTCTTTATACTGGTTACAAGTGTGTCAGACATGTAAACACAACACATGAAAGAATGGGTTATCTCGGTCAAGTTTTGTGCAAACTTATCGATGTTTCTAAAAATCATGACAATGTTTAAGTTCTTTACTCTTCCTTGTAGTTGTTTAATCTGTGCTCCTAAGTCTGTAAACCTCTAACTTATACTTGATGTTTGAAAATCCAAAAAGGGAAAAACCAGAGTGTAGATGCACACACATGAAGTATTTTCTTTTAAACTTTTGAAATTAAACTCAAAACACAAAAATCTGAATTATAAACTATGTTTAAATGTCAAGTTGATTGACACACTTTGACAGCAAGGTTGTGTAACTATGAAAGGTTATTATACAAAATAAACTAACTCAGTTGAGCAGAAAGTTTGTATTTTCACAATATTTCCATAAAAATACTAAAGGCACAATCTGGTTGATACTGATGTTGGCACGTCACTCAAAATCAAATGTCCAAAATAATTCAGTCTGTGAATTAACATACACTCCTACATCAGTTTTGTCACCCTCACATTCCCTACTCAGAGTTCACAGAGAGAGAGGTTTAATTCAACAAACAGCTGACACGGTAAAATCGTATTCTATGCTTCTTACAGGATGAAAGTGTTGAGAAAAGTTTTGTTTGAAATGTTGATGTTCCAGCATCACACTTCTTTCAATAATTCTGTTTTGGATTTTCTGGATTAGTTTCGATGATTCTGTCATTGCATAGAGAGGTTTAAACTTTTCACACACTGGAAAACAGCATTATTTCTATTCATAATATCTTATATCCTGCAATTACATTTCTTAGCATGAACCAATACAACATGAAAAGTACCCACTGTACAGAAAGTGAACACATGATTATCTTTAGAAAGTTTTACTGTGTACATATTTATATAGTAATAGACATATTTACTTATGAACTACACTGCTAACTTGCCTCTTAAATAAAAAATATTAGCTTACTTGTTCCAAGTTCTGCTGGTATTTCAAGGTATTGTTTTGACATTCAGGGCCACACAACTTATAAGTGTATACTTGAATGAAGCCGAGGATGCAGCTAGTGTAATTACCATCAATACCTTTACTCTCCAGCCAGTTCTGTACTGAAGCCGGACTATCAATGGATACTGGCCAAGGATGTTTCATTTAATAACTGGTTGCTAAAAAACAGATGTTAGGGTAGCTTATAGTTTGATTTAATAAAAGAATCTACAAATGAAAAAAAGTCAAAGAACATTTGAAAACTAAAATAAATATGCTAACAATATATGCTAACAAAATAAATAGCATAATATGCTAAACTTAACTTCATTTATTAACCCTATATGCATATGTGGCAATCAAAGTGCAAATGTCAAAAGTGCCACTCAACATGGTATTATATACTTGATGTTAGGGTTAGCAACTATTCATTTTACACCACTGCTTCAGGAAATGCTTGTGGTAAATTACACACAAATACTAAAAACTCTGAAGATCTTAGATGTTTGTATTTATTCACATTAATAATAATACATATATTTGTTACACATAAAAACAAATGGATTTAATCTTAACTGCACAAATTTTAATAACTAAAAACCAGCATTAGAAACCAAACCTGTAAACTCTGAGGTCCAGAAAGAATGTTTGAAAGTCTGACATGGCATTAAAATACAAAATCCTTACTGAAAAGTCAAAGTTCAATTTATTTTATATGACATTAACAGTAAAGAAGATTTAAATAATGAAAGATTACACATTACAACTGACCAACAACAGACAAAATGAGCCACCAATATCAAACCTTACAAAACAGAAAACTTCGAAAATTATTTTCTTAACAGAAACTTCAAGAACTATTTCTTTAAGTTAGTAACTTTTAGATACTTTACACTGTTACTGCAAGAGACTTGGTCCATTACTTTACCTGCTCTAAACTTTTAGATTTATCACTGGTGTCAATAAGTACATCTGCAATATAATACTTTCATTTTTAAATACATCTATAATTTGTAAACAAAATGAATACCACTTGACTCCATGGAACAAGATGCCAGTCACACTACAAGCTGAATCTTCCAGTTCTTGGTTATATTCCAACACACACACACAAAAATACTCTAGTGACAATCTCCAAACCAAAGTCCTCACTGGCCACTTCAGCTGTTGAATGTGGACTAGTAGGGTCCACTATCTTTGAATAGAACCATGACTACAGACTGCCCCGAGAGGAGCTGCTTCTCTCCAGAGCTGCCCAATTTCTAGGCAGCCATTCCCAGTCCCAAAGATATATTTTACTGGCTTATGATTTTCTTCACAACTCTGCAATATAGCTTAGCCAGTGAATCATAATTAAAAGTCCTGTTAAAAAACAAAATAAAAGAATTAAAGATATGTAAACTTGGAGCTCAAGTTGTCTACAAAACTAAAAACCTGTATGCTTAATGTATGTACCCCTCCTTTATTTAAAAAGAAAACAAAACAATGTCAAAGGAGTTCTTTGTCATGAACATTTAATGCTGCACAAACAACATTAATTTTATAAAACATTTACATGAAACTAACTTTGGGCAGGAAATCTTTTTGATACTAGTGACATGGCATAGTTTCATAACCTCACACTTTAATTTGGAAAAACGTATATTCTTGTCTATGGGGCTTCACTTTACTGAATTAATGTTTTTCTTATAGTCACCTCTACATAGCTCTATCCTGAGGTTCATCATTTGATCATTTAAATGTTTGTCCACAAGGGTGCAGGCATTGAAAATTTTTGCAAGTTTTTTTTTTTTTTTTTTTTATATGAATTCAATTGCCCTCAGCATTAGACTGTGGCTTGAAACACCACAACCATATATATCTTACGAAATTTTAATACTACTGGGTGAGCAATACCATTTGGGAAAACAGGCGTCTGTCCATCAATTGTGTAAATATTAAGTACAGAAATGAAAAAACATACTGAAACCATCTATATGTACACACATAAGGCTTACTAAAAGCAACTGTATTCTTTGTGCACGTTCTTAAAACTTTTACAAAATCTTCCAATATAATATTTTCAAATAACTGCTGTATCAGTCAGCATATTTATAAGCCAGATGTATGGTTTATGTTGCTCTAACAAAAGAGTACACTAATACTTTAGAGAGAATAAATGTGCAACAAGTGTTTGAAAGTTTTATTTTAAATTAAATTTCAAATAAGCTACATAACTTTCTAAAACTGTTTACAAAACAAATTCAATGTTCCTGAGAGTTCTGTTAAGATGGGAAAAACATTTACAACTAATTCAACAGGTGTTAATAGTTGTTTAGTCATTAACAAGTGCACAATGCAGACAACTAATTTAAAATCGTCATAACAGAGCAAGTGCTCATGTCAACAAGAATGGTTTGTAGAAAAACTTATGAAAACACTTCATCTTGTATATTCACATAATGTGAACTGCTTGTAAAACTAGAAGAAAGAACAGCTCTAAATATACAGCTATAACAACTTTTTCACAGATACATCCTTTAAATAAGTATTCACCCAGTCCATGAGAGAATACTAATGTTGAAAGGACAAAGGTGGTTTGATTTTGTGTTTATATTGCTATAATATAGGACTATGAGTCTGTAAGACAAGCAGAGATGTTAAATATTGTATCTTCTGGGCTTCAAATTGAATTTCAGAAAATAAGATAAACAAATTTCATTTTTATTTTTAAATCTATACAGCACACATTCTACCAAAAATACAATTTCTTGAATTAAATGTCTAGCATCAAGAAATTGTTACAACTTTCATTTATCTGTAACTATTGACAAGGCCCTTCCTACAGTCACAGGCTACATCATAGAGTCTGTTGACTTGCATTTAACAACTTTATGCATTTGTTTATAAATCTGGTATCAAATTGTACATTGTCACTCATTTTTAAAATTATACACTGGTTAATTTAAAAGCAAATATTAAAAACACAATTAAAGATTAATATCTATGTGTCACATGGCACTGTTGATGGAAGCACTAGTTCGAACTAGACGTTTGTGTTTGGTCTGTTTTGAATTTCATACAAAGTTATATCGACCCATTATTACAAACTGGGATATTCCACTCAACCCACAATGAAAGTGTTAAGTAACTGTTTATTCATAATTGAGAATTCTGCACAATTAATAAAATATTTAAATAGAATTTACTTCCCGTGTAACATTTTCAATACCAATTTTAGAAACTGTCAGAACCAGACATAATTGTAATTTGATACATATATCAACAGTGTGATTTACACTATAATATCAAGCCTGAACATCCACTGTATATACACCATTGCTTCCTTGTACAATACAAGTAATTAATTTAACCATGAGCACAAGTCACATAATACCATAGTAAACTGTCTGCAGTATATAGTACTTATTTCAAAGTTTTTTGACACCATGGCTTCCCATAACAAAGTTTATTAACCCTATATAATAAACTATCACCACACACAAAACATTGTGATTAATAAATATCACAGCAGTTCACACAACACACACAAAAATTGGAAAAAAAAACTATCCTTAAACAATAAAAAATGAAATTCCATAAATAATGACATTACATAGTAATACTCAATTGTTTGTCAGTGGATGTTTTTTTTGTTTGTTTTTTTAAACATCATTACTGAGAAAAGCAGCTAGACAAAAATTTGACCTCCCATTTTGGTACAGTTTGCTGACAAACAATAACTGGTTTAATTACATATTACAGTAAATAAATGGTGAACAAGACTAAAGACAGATTACCACAACAAAATATAGTAATTTAAATCACTTACCGTTAAAGGGGATAAAATGTGACCCAGGACAAGAAAAAAAATGACACCCACAAAAGTAACGATGTTCGTATAGGCTCAGACAACAAAACACTGGACCTAAGACTAAACAATTAAAAATCACATTTGGGTAACTGACCAACAAAAGTTGTAATAGTACATTTATAGTTGCACATTCTTAACCTATTTAACATATAATCTGACCACTTCACAACAATAGTGTACAGAATATTATACCATATTCAACAAGAATTCTTCAGTTTTAAACTTTCAACAGTTGTAATTTCAATACAATTACTAATATTCTCATGACAGTCCTGTAGTAGTTCACCATGTGAAGCAGGTTTTATGGGCTTGTAGTTTGGGCCATCTGGTTGACTGAGTCGCATTTTGTTACATGTAATCTCAGGTTACAAAGGATGATTTTAATTATTTGTCCCAAGTTGTATTTGAAGAATTGGATATTAAATTCAACCACATTCACCCCTCCCAATAAAATTCTCTAATTCATCCTGCTAGCTATTCACAACTTCTGTGAATGTGTGTTACAAAAGAATTTTTGTATTAAATCAAACCACCTAAATATTATAAATGAGCACTCCTCACACTGAATGTGCTGATACTTCCCAATAGCCAGAGTACTAATTAAAGTGGGTCTGTTCTTACAGTGACGTAACAGTTTTAAGACAGATATGCCATAACAGATTTTTGTAACAGACTTTATGAAGACACTGCTAGTGAGCCACACTTATAACTGAAATTATGGTATTTACATAACAAATATTCAAATTAATCAAGTATTTGGTGATTAAATACATCTTAAATGCAATAAACTATTTTCACACCACACAAGTAAAAACTAAAAGAGCTACTTCTTACATTACACATAGTGAATTATTTTATAGAATCACCAAAAATACTGCACAAAATTATTAGGAATCAAGTTTAATATTAATTACTATTTCAGACAATGATATACTACAAATGTGTACCTTGTTTACTTATGTTAAATCTACAAGTAGTGAACAAATTAACCCTGCCATTCTTAAGCCTAAAATCTGACAACACACACCCAAATGTAGGATAAAATTTTTGTATTATATAAATACGCAAGCTAAACAAACTTGATAGTGTATATTTACAAAATCATAATTTTATTGTGTTTAAACAAGTTCACCTGAATACATTTTTAACTGAATTTAGGAGTATATGAACAGATGGAGTAAAATTACAATATTCACTTTCACTACATTTTTCCCCCCCCATGATATAACTGTCAATTAGGCCTATACATAAGTATTGCAATATCTGTGAACTTTCGATGAAAAAATTGAGTTTTATTTAGAATAACTATAAAGTTAAAATTTCAACTGTAACTTATATTCTGATTATAATGCATCGTTGTAACTTGAACAGCAAAGGCTTAGCCAAGCCCAAGGTCAAAGGGTAAATGCGACTTACATTTCCAACAACAGAATTGCGATAGTCTAAGACTTTAAATGTCACTTACTTATAGATATTAGATGGTCAAGTTAAACTTTAAACTAAAGCTAATTCATATTTCTAAGTATCTTAGGCCTAGTTGTGAAAACAAATACGATGCAGTAACCGTCGTTAATCGTGTCAATCGAGCCTCAATTTTTCAAGGCTTTAAAATATTAGTCATTACTAATAGTACTACCAGTGTAAAACACACGCCTGTTGTTAAGAGATCTTTTCGTAAAACCTTATTTAAATACACGTAAAGTTTACTAAAATTATTGCTGTCTCACCTGTATCGAACCAAATATCTTTATATTGCTAGTGAAAAAAAAACCCCCATAAAGAATAAGTGATTACATCACAACCTATCACTTACTTCTACTCAAGCTATACTATGACGAAATAGGTCAAATGCTTTGAAGGCGGAATCCTTTTTCGTAAAACTAAAAGAAGATCTACGCGCGTAGGTATCAGCTAAACTTTGGATACCTTCACCTGTAAGTCTTAATTAGATAAAAAATAAACATATTTAGTATAATTTGTACAATTTGATTTTGCTAGTTATATTTATTTTTAAAAACTGTAAGTTGCATCTTATTAATATTGCCCATTTGCGGACATAAGGTTTTACATTTTACCGCGCAAGTTTATTGATCGTCATTACTATTATGGTAAGTCTTTTACAATACGTATAATATGTTTCACAAAACTTGAGTATTCCAGGTCTCGTGCACTTTAAACGTATTACGTAACACAGTTTTACATACAATAAATATTCACAAATTACTTTGAGTTTAAGCATATCTATATATCACAGAAATAATATTCTGATAACAGTTACCACAAGTTTTTTAAATCTTAGGTTCACCTTTTAGAATTTTGTCAAGTACAAGCTAATATAACGACAAAAGTATATTATATATATAATATATATACTGCCAAAATAAAAATTGATTATGACTATTCTAAATTAGATCTTATCTTGTGAAAAAATAAAATCATCTGAAAAAAAAATGTATGTACATTCTATAATAGTTTTTCAGAAATATTTTAATATCAAGTTAGAATTATGTAAATATGGTATATATTAGCATACAAATATTCAAAATTGAAACTCTTTTCTCTTTCAGGGTAGAACTGAACGATGTCAGATTATTTCCATCTTACTAAACATCTTTGACCTCGCTTAACTTCTCTGCTGTGGTCTTTAATTTATACTGAATCGGACTATAGCATGTCAGGTACTAGAAAAAAAGAAGGATAAAGGTGCTTTTCCCGCCATTTTTGTTAACGCTTTCCGACTTTATAATTGATTGCTTATATATATATATATTTATTTCATTTGTTGTTAATTAGCAAATGATGCACTTGGAGGTATTCAATTTTAAAATATTTTAAATGGAATAAGTTTAAATTCGGTGTGTTATTTCTAACCTAAACTGTAAACCTCTATTGAGAAATTGGAAACGTGGTTTTGTTTTCCGTGCATTCATACAATTTCAGTTTGTAATATTTAAAATGAAAATAATATCATTATAAGCACCTTATAACATTTCTAGTATATTATTATATTTGAGTGCATTCCACTAAGTTATATTTCAACTATAATATAAATATTTTTCTCTCTTTATAGTATTATTCTGTAATACATTAATTTGTTATTTATTATGTTGTATCTAGATAAAGTGTGATTTTGTTGCTGTACTTGGTGAACTGTACTTTTCACCGAGCATATAGTTAAATCATTATTTCTTAACCTTTTTCGAGTCACGAAAAATTTTGAGAATCTAATTCGAATGTTATGGACCCCCCTCTCATAAAAATGCGCATAAACACACGCACACAAATAAATAAATAAATATTTTTGTCATGGTTTATGGACCCTTAGGTGGACCACAAGTTAAAAATCCCAAGTTAAATGATAACCTGGCAATTTTATATGCAAAACGGCTCGTTTGGGTTCAGAAAATATTTTTTTAAATAGAAGAGCGAACACCGTCAGGTTCACAAAGAGGTAACTGACCGGAAGCTTGACCACATGTTTGGAAGGGGTTGTGTAACTGAGTGTCGCAATGTAGATGGCGGGGTCAGGTGTTTGAATATATAATATTATCTATAATATTAATATAGGTATAATGGCGTTCCTTTATATTGGTTTATTTTGGGTTTAAGTTGTTGTATAAGTAAGGCTTCTTTAATTTTGCGTTTGTTTATGTTTGTTTCTTTATTTAGTATTTTAGTGTTTTCTATGGTTATGTTGTGTCCATTTGACTTGCAGTGTTCGAAAACGTGTGAAGGTGACTTTTTATGTTCTTTGAATCTGGTTTCCATTTTTCTACTTGTTTCTCCAATATAGAAGTCGTGGCAGTTATCACATTGTATTTTATAAATAATGTTGGTGTGGTGTTTGTCAGTGTAGTTCTTACATAGTATAAACCTTAGTTTTGTGCCTGGTTTTTGAATAAATTTAGTATTAACTGGAATGTTATATTTTGTTACTAGTTTTTGCCAAATGTTGGTTATTTGTTTGCTGATGTCAGGAATATATGGTATACAGCAGTATATGGTTTCGTGATTTTTTGATTCGTGAGATATATTTACTTTTGTTGGTTGATTTTGCTTTCTGTCTAGGTGTGTGCGTATAATGTTTTCTACGGTTTGTGGAGGAAACTTATTGATGTTGATGAAGTATTGTTTTATTTTGTCTAATTCATCGTTAATTTTATCTGGTGAGCATAATTTTATGGCTGTGTTTATCTGGTTTCTTAGTATGTTGAGTTTTTGTTTTGTTTCATGTGCTGATTCCCAAGGAATGTATGGTCCAGTATGGGTGATTTTTCGGTGGATTTCTGTTTTGAATTGTGTGTCGGTTCTTATAATTTTGAGGTTAAGAAATGATATTTGATTGCTTTCTTCCTGTTCACATGTGAAGTTAATGTTGGGATGTATAGAGTTAATGTGAGTGAAAAAATTAAGTATGTGTTCTGTAGATTTGAATCCCGCAACCGTGTCATCTACATATCTGTACCAGTATAGTGGTGGATGTAATGCTGTATTAATTGCTTGTGTTTCAATTTGTGTCATAAAAATATTGGCTAGAACTGGTGATACTGGGTTGCCCATGCTTAGGCCATTTGTTTGTATATTGTTGTGGTTGTTGAACATGAAGTTAGTATTTATTGTGGTGAATTCTATGAGGGTTGCTAACTGGTTACTGGGAATGTCTATAATTGGGTTAGGGTCTCGGATATAGAGTTCTAAGGCTATCTTGCAGGCTTCTGTTGTTGGAACTTCTGTAAAGAGAGATATAACATCGAAACTGGCCATTAAGGCTTTATGTTTAAGTTGATTTAGATTAGACTTGAAATTAAAAGAGTCTAAAAAACAACCTTACAAAAAGAGAAATTAATTCCATTAAAAACCTAAAAGAAGACAGAAACATAAAAATTCTAAAAGCAGATAAAGGTAACGCTATAGTAATAATGAACACGAATGAATACATACAAAAAAATGAATAACATCCTATCAGACACGAACAAATTTAAAACAATACACACAAATCCAACAAAGACACATGAGACGCAACTGAACAAATTACTACTACAAATGAAAAAAGCCAACACAATTTCACAAACACTTTATTCCTACCTACGTAAAACCGACTCACGCACACCGCAAATATACGGCATCCCCAAACCTCATAAACCAGATTGTCCATTACGACCAATAATGTCAACATATGAATCGTTTAATTACAATCTTGGTAAATACATAGCATGGGCATTCTCCAAATATGCAACATCAGCCAGCTCATTCATCAAAGACTCTTTTAATTTCAAGTCTAATCTAAATCAACTAAATCATAAAGCCTTAATGGCCAGTTTCGATGTTATATCCCTCTTTACGAAAGTCCCAACCGCTGAAGCCTGCACGATAGCCTAGAACTCTATATCCGAGACCCTAACCCAACTATAGACATTCCTAGCAACCAATTAGCAACCCTCATAGAATTCACCACGATGAAGACAAACTTCATGCTCAACAACCATATCTATATACAAACAAATGGCCTAAGCATGGGCCACCAAGTATCTAGCCAATATTTTTATGACACAAATTGAAACACAAGCAATTAATACAGCATTACATCCACCACTATACTGGTACAGATATGTAGATGACACGGTTGCTGGATTCAAATCTACAGAACACATACTTAATTTTTTCACTCACATTAACTCTATACATCCCAACATTAACTTCACATGTGAACAGGAAGAAATCAATCAAATATCATTTCTTAACCTCAAAATTATAAGAACCGACACACAATTCAAAACAGAAATCCACCGAAAAATCACCCATACTGGACCATACATTCCTTGGGAATCAGCACATGAAACAAAACAAAAACTCAACATACTAAGAAACCAGATAAACACAGCCATAAAATTATGCTCACCAGATAAAATTAACGATGAATTAGACAAAATAAAACAATACTTCATCAACATCAATAAGTTTCCTCCACAAACCGTAGAAAACATTATACGCACACACCTAGACAGAAAACAAAATCAACCAACAAAAGTAAATATATCTCACGAATCAAAAAATCACGAAACCATATACTGCTGAATACCATATATTCCTGACATCAGCAAACAAATAACCAACATTTGGCAAAAACTAGTAACAAAATATAACATTCCAGTTAATACTAAATTTATTCAAAAACCAGGCACAAAACTAAGGTTTATACTATGTAAGAACTACACTGACAAACACCACACCAACATTATTTATAAAATACAATGTGATAACTGCCACGACTTCTATATTGGAGAAACAAGTAGAAAAATGGAAACCAGATTCAAAGAACATAAAAAGTCACCTTCACACGTTTTCGAACACTGCAAGTCAAATGGACACAACATAACCATAGAAAACACTAAAATACTAAATAAAGAAACAAACATAAACAAACGCAAAATTAAAGAAGCCTTACTTATACAACAACTTAAACCCAAAATAAACCAATATAAAGGAACGCCATTATACTTATATTAATATTATAGATAAAATTATATATTCAAACATCTAACCCCGCCCTCTACATTGCGACAATCAGTTACACAACCCCTTCCAAACATGTGGTCAGCTTCCGGTCAGTTACCTCTTTGTGAACCTGACGATGACCGAAGAAGGTCGAAACGTTGTTCGCTCTTCTATTTAAAAAAATATTTTCTGAACCCAAACGAGCCGTTTTGCATATAAAATTCTCAACAAGTGGGTTTCTCGACATCACTGATAACCTGGCAAATATAATTTGTCGTAAAATTTTTAGGGCGGATATTTTGGTGTTATGAGCATAGCTACCCAATGAGCTATCTTTGTCCCACACGTTATAAGTTCCGAAATACGATTTTTTTTTGTGTTATAACCCTCAACACTAAATGCTAAACCAACAATAGGCAGAAAAAAATATTATGATACATTAATTTATGCGTATTCTAAAAGTAAATCATTAAAATTACATAAAATTCATGATGTTGCTGAAAACAAAATACATTTATGATTTTATTAATGCAGTGATTTACAGTAATGGTTAGAACTTGTAGTATATATTTTGTATCATACAATTTTTATTATAGAGATTATTTTACATCATTGGCTCAGCATATGAATATAGAAGTAGCATAATTCTCCTAATCTAGCTGGAAGAATCTTGTGAGGTGATACAGAAACTATGGCCGGAAATACATCGAAGATATTCAACTGGTAAGTCAAAGTATTTAAATCATTATAACTAATAAGTTCAGTATAATATATGAAATCATATTTAGTGCTGGATTGATTTTTAGTTCAGATTTATCTCGATAGTTTGGTTTAATTAATATTTGGCTAAATTATCAGTAGTTAAAAAAGATCTACAAGAGATAATTAGAGAGAATTCCCGCCAGTAAATATTACTACAATACAAATGTAAAAGTGCGCTTCAATAGTTTTTGTTGTTGTTGTTTAGTTAAATCTAGTGACACAAAATCCAACATGGAAATGTCGAAGATTATCACCGTGTTTTGTTTACGGAATTCAAATAAATAAACTAAAAACAAAGTAACGAATTTAAAATAATTTCTTCAATCAGTAATTATCGTGCCTCAAGTTTTATTTAAAATTGTAATCGTTAAAATAAGTTCTTTAATCAGTAATTATCGTGCCTCAAGTTTTTTTTTAATTGTAATCGTTAGGTTAGTTTCGTACATCTACATAACGGTTATCTTCGTTAGCAGTCCCTAATTTAAAATTGATAGACAAGGTGGGAAACAGCATCCTCTACTATCTCTTGTGTAACTGTCCCTAATTTAGCAGTAAGACCAGAGAGAAAGCAGCTGGTCTTCACCACCCACAGTCAACTCTTGGACTACTTTTTACCAACGAATAGTGGGATTGACCATCACATTACAACGCACCTATAGCAGAAAGGGCGGGCATGTTTGGTGTGACGATGATTCGAACCGGCAACCCACGGATTATGAGTCGAGTGCTTTAACCACCTGGCCATGCCGAGTCCACTAGGTTGATTGTTATTGTTTATAAAAAATATTAACTTTGGTTCAATATAAGCCGTGCCACTAGGTTTATTGTTGTTATTGTTTTTATAAAATATTAACTTTGGTTCAATGTGAACGGTGCTACTAGGTTTATTGTTGTTATTGTTTATATAAAATATTAACTTTGTCTCAATGTGATGGGTGTCACTAGGTTTATTGTTGTTATTGTTTTTATAAAATATTAACTTTGGTTCAATGTGAACGGTGTCACTAAGTCTATTGTTGTTATTGTTTATAAAAAATATTAACTTTGGTTCAATATAAACCGTGCCACTAGGTTTATTGTTGTTACTGTTTATATACAATGGATAAAATGCGTAGAGAAACTTCCTTGAGCTGTTATCTATGTTTTTTAAAGAGGTTTTGTTTAGTTTAACAGAACAGATATTATTAATAATGTCTCATCAGGTTCGTCCTTCCAGCCTGAGGCAGGTGTAACATAGTTGCTTCTTTCTAATTATTGAATAATTTTAGTTAATTAACTCCAACGAAGCGCACGTTACAAAAAAGCCTGTAGTGAAGTAAACGCAAGCACTACTCAATCAGAGACCAGTTTTCTTCAACAGTTAACTATTTACAGGTCTACTTGGAATGTTTGAGAAGGAGGGAGTTCTGATTTGTGACATCAAAAACCAACACTTATTGTACCAAGTACAAGCAGCATGCTCATCCCACGGGGTCCGAGGACATGGGATAGAAGTCAAAGTATGATAATATAATATAATAATGTAGTAAACTGAAGCTTTCTAAGAAGAGTATAAAGTACGTAGAAGATGCTCAACATAAGATATAACTATATAAGTATATCACTATGTAATAGTATAACAATAACTATATAAGTATATCACTATGTAATAGTATAACAATAACTATATAAGTATATCACTATGTAATAGTATAACAATAACTATATAAGTATATCACTATGTAATAGTATAACAATAACTATATAAGTACACCACTGTGTAACAGTATACCTGTAACTATATAAGTACACCACTGTGTAACAGTATACCTGTAACTACACAAGTACACCACTGTGTAACAGTATACCTGTAACTACACAAGTACACCACTGCGTAACAGTATAACTGTAACTATGTAAATACATTTTTTAAAGACAAAAGTAGGGGTTTCGGGTGAAACCTTTGCAGAAGTGTATGACCTAGCCTTATCTGATTAGATCAGTTTAATTCTAAATGTGCATAACCTAGTCCAATCAAATTTGTTGAAATATTAGTTTAACTTCAAATTTAGACTATACACCCCGCCTAATCAATGACCAATTGAGCTGCAAAAATGGAATATGCTAATTAAGCAATCGTGCAATTTGTTTTCTAAAATTTGACCGAAGAGTATTGCTGTAACAAGGCATATTCTATAAAATTTTAAAAGAAAAGTTTCAACCTGTACTTTGATTTTATAGATATTTTTTTTAAATATAATGAATAGGAGTGAAAGAAAAAACGACAAGGAAAAATACAGTAAGAGGTCAAATAAATGGTGTTGTGCACCCCTTACAGAACTTTTAAAAATGTTTTGTAACAGTTTTTGATTAAATAAACTAGTGATTAACGGACAAATAGAACAACCTTCCTGTAAGTGGTGTAATGTAACACACTATAATAAGCTAATAAGAGTAAAATAAGTTATCTTGGACTTTAGAGCAGAAACTAAGGGAAAGCTGTCTACACTAGATGTCACTAATGTTGAACTGATTGTTTAGGAGAAAGGCAACTATGAAAACACTCAAAGTTAATTCATGGGCTAGGCACATCAAATGGTGGGTTTTAGTTGTTACTCTTCTAACGCGTCCATAGATGAAATATGTGAAATTTGACATTTACAATCTGAGGTACAAACCATTAGGCTACGTAAAGTCAATTGCAATTTTTTAATAGATGAATTATTTGTTGTTTAAAGCTTATTTTAAGGGTAAGAGTACCCTTTTGTGAAATTAATTATTTTAAAAAGCTACCATATTTGTTATTTAAAATTCTTACGTCTTAACTTTTATATTTCGTTCATTAACGTTACAAAGTAAACCCTTCGGTAACGTATATCTGATGTAAAATTGTAATAATTTAGATATTTGTACTATTTTTGAGATTAAAGTTCTCCTACTTTCCAATAGATGGCAACGCTTTGTTGTTGTTTTGAATTAAGCACAAAGCTACACAATGGGCTATCTATCCTCTGCCCACCACGTGTATCGAAACCCGGATTTTAGCGTGTAAGTTCGCAGACATACCGCTGAGCCACTGGGGAGCAGATGGTAATGCAATTTTAAAAGTTTGTTTGTTTTTGAATTTCGCTCAAAGCTACTCGAAGGTTATCTGCTCTAGCCGTCCCTAATTTAGCAGTGTAAGACAAGAGCAGCTAGTCATCACCACCCACCGCTACTTCTTATGGTACTTTTTTACCAACGCATAGCGGGATTGATCGTCACATTATAATGCCTCCACAGTTCAAAAGGCGAGCATGTTTGGTACGATGGGGATGCGAATCCGCAAATAGGAGTCGCACGCTCTAACCTACCTACCTGGCCATGTCAGGCCTAATTTGAAAAAAAACAACAAGCAAACAATAAATGTTAATTGAACCTCTTATTAAAAATGGTAACAATACTTAGTTAATATAAATATTTTAATAGATAAGATTCGGCTTTGTATTTGATGAGTTTCTGTAATTTATTTAGGTTTCTATTCTGAGAATAAATAAGAAATAATGATTTTCACCATGAATACAACGATCTTATTAGGCTATGGGAAACCAAATTCTGGAATTTGTCAATGAAGTTCTTCAACCTGTCACTAACCCTAAATCGCTGGAAAACGATAAAAAAGTAAGATATTAAGAACCTGTTAAAACATCTGAAGGGTGTGAATTTATTTTATCATTTAGAATAAGCGTTTGCAATTACTACAATTCTTGAAAATTAATTTGAAAATATTATCAATAAATTTAAACTTATTATTTTAGGCTTACAAAAAATCGGTGCTATCAGGCTTACATCAGCACATTGTTGTTGTTTTCTTTATTTTCAATATCCTTCAAATTACACGAAGCTCTGATTGCAAGCATATTGGATTAATCAATGAGTTGTAGTGCTGGTTTTCATAACTAGGCGTCCCCCGCCGGAACAGTGGTAAGTCTTCGGATTTACCTCGCTAAAATCAAGGGCTCGATTCCCCTCGGTGGACCCAGCAGATAGCCCGATGTGGCTTTGCTATAAGAAACGAACATACACACTCATAATTAGGCTAGGTGATAAAAAAATCAGGCAAGTTAGTTTAGTATACTGGTACAAAAGAAAGATATATTTATGTTTAACTAAATAATACTGCTGTGTCTGAGACATCGCTGATAATAAAATTCAATAAGCAAAATATTGTATTTTCATATAACGTGTTTTGAATATTATGCTTTGATCTGTTTAGAATTTACAACGCTAACATCAGGGGTTCGACTCCCCTCGGTGGGCTTAGCAGTTAGTCCTATGTGGCTTTGCTGTAAGAAAACACACAAATACTCCAACATATTTTTTTTAAATGAGCCCTGCATGGCCAAGCGTGTTAAGGCGTTTAACTCGTAATCCGAGGGTCGTGGGTTCGAGTCACGGTCGCACCAACTATGCTCGCCCTTTCAGCCGTGGGGGCGTTATAATGTTACGGTCAACTCCACTATTTGTTGGTAAAAGAGTAACCCAAGAGTTGGCGGTGGGTGGTGATGAGTAGTTGTCTTCTCTCTTGTTTTACACTGCTAAATTAGGGATGGCTAATGCAGATAGCCTTCGAGTGGCTTTACGCGAAATTCAAAAACAAAACAAAAACTGTTTAGAATTTTAAACAAAACTACAATTGTTCCCTAATTTGGCAGTGCCAAACTAGACGGAAGGCAGCTAGTTAAGACCATCCCCCAACAACTCTTGGGTTACTTTTTTTTTCTACCAACGAATAGTGGGATTGATCGAAACTTTACAATGCTCGCACAGTTTAAAGAGTAAGTATGTAAGGTGGATTTGAAAACCACGACTCCCTGTTGCGAGTCGAGCGCCTTAGGCATTAAATCATTCCAAGCCATTATATATTTCGTTTTGACAACACGTCGAATATTTATGTTCTTTCTACCTTTAAAGTCTCCCGCTGGTACAGCTGTAAGTCTAGGGATTTACAACGCTAAAATCAGCGGTTCGTTTCCCCTCGGTGGACTCGGCGGATAGCTCGATGTGGCTTTGCTGTAAAACACACACATACTACCTTTAAAATCTAACATCCAAGTTTCCAGAAATCTGTTCAATATGTAATGAAGACAAGATGCCTGAGTGTAAAAACGTTTCTGATTGGTCGAAACCTTAATAATCGAATGAAACATAAAACTTCTGAGTAACTTGTTGGGACATCGGTAAGTTTATGGACTTCAAACACCAAAACTCACAGTTCGATTTCTTGCAGTGACTTCACTTTAAAGTAAGCAAACGAGCAAAATGAGCAACAAGGTCAGCGCCACCTGTTCACAGACATTTTTATGATATATTTATTTATGAAAATAAGCATTACAAGCCTGAAATGCGGTTATATAGACATGCAGGGAAAAAAATCTTCCAAGACTAAATTGTATGGTATTTCAAGCAGTTGAGTCTGATTAGATTATGTAAAATTGCATAGTGGTGCATTAAAATACTATAATGGGCTTGTGAACATGAAGTGAAAAACCTCATTACCCTTCTTAATCAGAATAAAGTTTTAAATCTCCACTAACTTATAGAAAATCCTTAATTTTACAAGATAGGCACCGATGGGATTCGAACCCTCGATCTCGTGTTTACTAGACAGGCGCTTTACTCAACTAAGCCACGGTACCACATGGATGTACTCCAGACCGTTGAGTAACAATAATGAGGGTATTTATAATATTCAAATATTTGTCCACACATTGAGGACTAAGCGGTAAGTTTGAAAGAGTATAACGCGAAAAATAGGTTTTGATAAGCTACATCTTGTGTTCTTAAAAGTAAATATAGGAAGCGTCAACTTAATAAACTTTATTTATGTCCGAGTTATAGGTTAATACTTTAGTCCACTATCTAAAACTTGAAATTTAGTTCACGTCAAAATCTAGTGACTACCAAGTTAAACATACCTCTAGAATATTGTGTACTCGTGATATTCTGTTATGACGAAGTTGTTTATACATTTTCGTGACTACGTGACCTGACTTTAGACCTTTCTCAAATGTCCCAGTTTTCCGATAACTATAGTTTCATTTATTTATTCTTTCGAATGGTTGACATTCACTTCATGATGTCGAACTATTGCTTGCTTACTAATTTGTCAAAAAAAAAGGATGCTTGATGTCTGTGTAAAGTCAGTCAACTAGGGTAGAGAAATAATCAACCAAACAATTGAATTTATAGAATTTAGAAATTTCTTTTTTCATTCGGCGAAACCAAACAGAAAATACCACAGTTATTTACAACCCTCAAACAACTCGAAGATTAACAGATGTTGTCATTGGTATTTAAAACAAAGGGGTATCTATTAATTCCAATAATTCTCGTTTCCTTAATTGGTTCCAACAACAATGAAAGCAAATAAAGATAACGAAGTACTAAAGGTCTGGTGGATCCACGTGCACCTCCAATAAAGATTTTTAGTTCGTGCCTTGTGGATCCACGTGCACCTCTAATGAAGATTTTTAGTTAGTGCCTGGTGGATCTAAGTGCATCTCTAATGAAGATTTTTAGTTTGCTCTGCACCACCCACACGCGAGTTTCTTAGTTTTGTGACACTGAATGTTCACTTCAATCTACTAACATGACATAATAGAAAGTGTATATGACAGCGACGAATGATCCAGATACTATATATATTTTACATTTACGGCAAAGCTATCTCCTGTCGGCTCTAATTTTCAATTATTGATCAAAGGGAAGACAATCTGTTAGCACCACACACCACTCACGTTAAATGATTGATTGTCACTTTTGTAACTTATTCGCAGCTTAAATTGGGATAATATTTTACATAATTTGATTGAGTTAAATATGGTTCAACATTCGAAATCCAAAGAACCAGCTCGCGCCTTCCCAGAAAATTATACTTTAATTATGTTTTAGCGTTTTAAATATGAAAGACTCAAGAGCTCGAAAAACTGATTAATTTGTCTTAGTTAAGTGTTTAAAAGATGAAAGTTTTTTGTTTTGAATTTCGCGCCAAGCTACTCAAGCGCTATCTGCGCTAGCCGTCCCTAATTTAGCAGTGTAAGACTAGAGGGAAGGCAGCTAGTCATCACCATCCACCGCCAACTCTTGGGCTACTCTTTTACCAACGAATAGTGGGACTGATCGTAACATTATAACGCCTCCACGGCTGAAATGGCGAATATGTTTGATACGACGGGGATTCGAACTCACGACCCTCAGATTATGAGGCCTTAACTCACCTGGCCATGCCGGGCCTAAGGGGCGATCATGTTTGGTGTAACAGGGATTCGAACACGCGACTCTCAGATTACAAGTCGAACGTCCCAACCACCTGCCCATGCTGGGCAAGATGAAAAAGTTAAGTGTCCCAGAAAATGAATAGTTTGCTTGATTCCAGCATATATATATATATATATGTGTAACTTAACTTGGATAAACATATGAGCCAATATTGTTAACACTTATGATACAACAAATATTGATTTTCTTGAAAATAAAAGATTTAAATTCAGTGTTGCAACAAATGCAGAGTTTCTTGGAGATGGTAAATTTAAAGAAAATGTTACCGAGAGAATTCTGGTTCTCCAATATACACAATAATATATCCCGTCACCTTTCTTGACTCGCTTTTCTTGTCAAATTAAACACTAATTAAAAGTGAGTGAAAATAACGTACAGACAACATATGAAAAAAACAAAAACCCAACAATGTTAGCTGAACCTTGAATGCTCAACTGAGGTAACATCTCAGGACTGAAACGTAGAATTTGCGAGTTAACGTGAGGCTGTCTTAAGATATCAATAATTTACTTCGGTTAAAATAACATCATAAGCCTGAAGCATAGGAATCACAGGTTGACATAAAGCTATCTCATAATATCAATCAACTACCTGTATATATAAATGGCTCAGAAATCGATCGTCCATTCTGGTTGCGAATAACAATTATAAAATGCATTAACTTATTACGATTCGTTATGTGGCATTAGATATATCTCTCTATCGATTAGTTTGTTTTGTATCAAAGTTTTGTTCTAATTCAAGAACAATGGTGAACTCACGACGATTTATCTCCAACGTATAATTATTTCTGCCTTTGTAATCGCATTTTGAATGAGTACGTAAGATCCTTTGCTTTAAGCCATGTCATATCCAATGACCATCAGTCAATGTTTCAGGGTGTTCAGTGTCCCTCCCCCCAGACGGTCGAGATAGAATTAAGATGGATGAGAAGACGTATTGTCTCGTTTTAGAGTAAGTTGACAGGTTAGCAGTTACAGATAAATATAATTACCAAAGGAAATGAATTTGAATTGTTTTTATTTTTTACCAATTATGTGTCTGGATAATTTGTTCAAGAACAAACGTTAAACATGATAAATAAGTACGCCTATTTTGAATTAAAATAAGGACTTTTTAATGAGTTATAAAATATGCGAGATTGTTTTCGAACGCGAGTGTTAACAGTGGTTATACACAGGGCAAATGAAAAAGTTATGAAAGCAATAGTTCATATGTTGATAAAAAAATGGCAGTTTATTTCAATAGATCACAGTTATCTGAATTATAATTACGTTGCAAGAGAATAATCTATAATTACTTTACGAAAAAGGAAATGGTTCGAATAAGAAAATAGGCTTAACTGTTGTTGCGGATGCAAGATAGAATTTGCTGTGGCTGAAGATTTGAACAAGTAGGCTTAACGTTTAAGAAGTGTTAGTTGATAGTAATCACTTTTTCATAGTCATAGTTCTTATGTTTTCATTTATTTTCTAATTTGGCATAATGTTTAGATTAATATTGACTGCTTTTATTATCTTTAGAGAAATGCTATACTTGCGTTTACAAAAGAATTCGTTTATTTTAATTTTTGTATTGTTACAAGTGTTTATTTTCTATAAATATTTAGCACGTAAATAATAGTTTAGAAACTGATAAACATGTATAAGTAGGCATTTGTTTTTTTTAAGCAATAAACATATTATATTAGTTTATGTATGATACGTTTTCTATCATTTTAAATGTATTAACCGGGTGATTCAAAATTTATTTGAAAGGGAAATAATTACAGAAGTACAGGAAACAAGTTTTAATGGTATGGAATGAGTTGTACTAAGCCTATTCTGTGACAATATCGTTGTGGAAACAAAGATATAGAGGAGGACAGCCCCCCAGTGGCTCAGCGGTATGCCTGCGGACTTACACGCTAAAATCCGGGTTTCGATACCCGTGGTGGGCAGAGCACAGATAGCCCATTGTGTAGCTTTGTGCTTAATTCAAAACAACAACAACAACAAGAGGACGACATTTCTAAAGTCTTCCATCTTTCATCAAATAATATCACTGAGGTCATTTAAAGTCCACCTAAAGGTCCTGACCCACGAATTCTTGTTAATATACGTCATACACCAAAAATGTCAATCGTAACGAAGCATTTTAAATAAATAATTGCTATAGGTGTCTGAATGAATACAAGAATAGTAAACATCTTAAGAGTATTAATAAGCTGGCAAACAGTAAATAGGTACAGGGTATTCCAAAAATGTATACACTTTGAATGATTTATAACTTACTCAAACTTTCATTTTTTAAAAGGTACAACTGATTTGAAGTAATGGCAGAAGCAAGGCCTTTGAGAAAAGGAAATTTATCTTAAAGTACCACTGGAAGTACAAGAACATTACTGAAGTGCAAAGACAGTTTAGAAGGGAGTTTTAACGCGACTCACCATTACTCACATTAGAGATAACTTTGAAACAAATGGAACTGTTCATGACGTCCATAAAGGGCGTTCTGAAAGACCGCAGTCGTCCACCAGTCCCACACGAGAAGCAGAGCTGTTGGAAGATCTCCACCGATTAAATGGCTCAGTTAATCGCCACAATTGCACCTACTTGGCACATCAGAACCTGCATGTTACGATTGAACACCACGTAAATTTACCAGGGGTTAGGGTGTGGTGAGGATTATCAGCGTTGGGCGTAATTAGACCATTTTTTTAAACACAGTCACTGGTCTCGTTTATCTGAACTTGCTGCAAGAATTTATCGTGCCACACATTCGAGAGCAATTTGGAGATAAGGAGTTTTATTTCCAGCACGATGGAGCATCTCCCCTCTTCCAATATAATGTGAGGGCCTATCTTGACGAAAATTTGCCGAACAGATGGATTGGGCGAAGAGGTAGCACCGAATTTCCCCCACGTTTACCAGACCTCACATCTCTGGACTTTTTTTTATGGGGATTCGTCAAAGATAAAGTTTAGAGCACAAAACCTACAACAATCAATGAGCTGAGAGCAGCAATTCAAAGAGAATGCACCCAAATATCAATTGAAATGGTTCGTGAAGTTTGCAATTCGATCTGTGTGAGTTATCCGCAGTACCTGGATCAGAAGGGTCATAGTTCGAACGCCTGCGATAACTCAAAAGCTTCTACTTGTCTTCTTAAACTTGGATTATAAAACCTAGATATATATTAATAATTATTATTTTATAGTCATTCAAAGTGTGTATACATTTTTTGGGACACCCTGTATGTTGAAATCTCCATTATCAATATTTATTGCTGTTTGTGATGTACTCTACGTGTAGAAAAGCCTTTAGTAAGCAGCCAGTGATGTTTTCCTATCATTTCTTGGAAAGGATGATGGTCATTTGAGAAACATCCGACGTGCTGTTTGGCAGGAACCCAGGAATATTGGTGAAATTTTCAATACAGTAGCACTGTGCTAAACTGTTCTTCAATGGTGCTATTATATGGATGTTCCTGGAGCTGTCATAGCACGTTTTTGTGTATTACCTTACGTAAATTACTTTAACATTAATTTATTTTGATATTTCTTGACTTTATAGGTCCTTTAAAGGGGAAGTAATTTATGTATACCAATATTCGGACATTTCTTTTCAAATCTAGGTTGGTTTAACTACTTCTGCGATGGTTTCAGAATAACTGTTGTTATTGAAAAACGAACTTTAACTTTTAATTTAAAAATATTTAATTTTTTATCAGGTAGTTTCTATTTTTAAATATATCTTGGGTGTGTATTGCATCTTAAAATTTCTGAATGGCGGGACCTCGAACAATTTTATCGTCACATGGCAAAACAACAACAACTCGTTCCATATCACTAGCAATTCTTTTCCTACACCTTTTCATTTCTGAGTTATTTGACTGTTACTGGATTTGATAATAACCCTATAAATATGCACATTACTAACAAAGTTTTTGTTGGAACAAATGAAGATATCACGAGTTGTAAACCTGATCAGAGGACTTGATTCAAACAACAACAGTTTTATTCACATTTTCTGTGTTTGTTGAACAAATATCTGAAATTAGAACGATATATTCTTTTAAAATTTTGAAGTGAACGACGGGGGGAATGAAATTATGTCGTTTTGGTGACACCTTTGTCATAGAAAAATGACAGCGTTCATTGGTGTACACGGTCAAGAAATACATTTTATGTACGTGCAGTTGCTGTATGTAGAAATAAGAATACACTACATTTCGCCGTTAGGCCTAAACTAGAACTTATATTGTTGGTAAGTTCTTTTAATGAGCTTTTGTTTGTTTTGAATCAAGCACAAAGCTACACAATGAAATATCTGTGCTTTGTCCACCATGAGGAACTTAGCTATAAAATAAACATTTTATTTCTTGAAATTTTAGTTCTAAAGTTAGCTTTATTATAATTTTCACTGATAGGCCCAAGTTCACGGTAGACACTAATAAAAGCAATATCGATTACTTACTAACTCCTCTGATACACACGGCATTTTTTCTGTTTCAAGTTTTTTCTTCGAAACACGAACTCAGTATTCATAAACAACTGACTTAAATAGGTAACATAAAGAAGCTAGCGAAAAAGATTGGTAACTAAAAATCAATCTATTATACACTGATTACTCATTAACTGACCAACATAATTCACTCCTAATTCTAACATAATACGCATTTTTTTGTACGGCTCATCATTTCTGAAGCTTTCCAGAAAATTACAGACGTTAAGATACGCGCTCATCAAAACGCCCTCTAGTTAACATTAGTGAAAAAGATTAAATAAATTTTGATCTGCAGCAACGCACAGAAGTACAAACTCTTGAAGTTTTGGTTGACTAACTGTATTAAAATGATCGTGGATGTGCAAAACAATTTGTGACAAACACACCTGATATAAAGTCGCAGCAAAACGGAATGCAAAAGTTTATTTTTACACTGGTGTTTCGAAAACTGTTCACTTTTGAGAGGGATATGTAACAGCTTTTCTAACACAAAATATTTATTCACATATACCATAAAGATTCGTTAAGATCTGGGATTTATAATTTTCAAAACGGGAATATTCCCTGCAGTTATTGGCATTGAAAAACAAAAGAACATGAATCAAAATGAGAAGCAGGACCGTCTAGAAAGAGACTGTAACAAATAGTGCCACTTGTAACACATAACACGGCCTGGCATGGCCTAGCGCGTAAGGCGTGCGACTCGTAATCCGAGGGTCGCGCTAAACATGCTCGCCCTCTCAGCCGTGGGGGCGTTATAATCAAGAATTATTTTTATCTGGAAAAGCGACACTAACAGCTTTCACGATATGCCCATTCAATCGTTGCATATTTCAAGCAGCTAGAAAATGAAACGGGTATTCATGCCATTACATGTGAAGGCACCCAGCACCTGCGGAATTGTATGCGATCATATTGTTTAAATAGGCACTGGGAAGCTTTCGTCTTTGTACACCTAGATTGTTAATGGAATGTATTCAGGGAGCAGTGGTGGTGCTTTTAACACGACAGCCTTACAACACTGCCTTTTAGTTTTACATGCTGCGGAGCTATTGTCAAGATGAGCAGTTGTAAGATCAATATATATATGTAAAAACGGCTGGTACGGGCAGAGAAAGCTCTATGTAGAGGAGCGAACAACGTTTCAACCTTCTTCGGTCATCGTCAGGTTCACAAAGAATGTAGTAACTTACCGATAGCTGACCACATGTTTAAAGGCGGTTGTGTAATTGAGTCTAGAAATATAGAGGGCGTGCTTAGATATTGGATTATATTTATTACTGTAGGTATAAAGGTGTTTCTTTGTATTGGCAAGCCTGGCATGGCCTAGCGCGTTAAGGCGTGCGCTTCGTAATCTGAGGGTCGCGGGTTTGCGCCAAACATGCTCGCCTTCCCAGCCATGAGGGCGTTATAATGTTACAGTCAATCCCACTTTTCGTTGGAAAAAGAGTGGCCCAAGAGTTGCCGGTGGTGGTGATGACTAGCTGCCTTCCTTCTAGTCTTACACTGTTTAATTAGGGACGACTAGCACAGATAGCACTCGAGTAGCTTTGTGCGAAATTTCAAAACAAACAATCTTTGTATTGGTTTGTTTTGGGCTTGAGTTGTTACATAAGTAAGGATTCTTTAATTTTGTGTTTGTGTATGTTTATTTAGTATTTGGGTATTTTCTATGGGTGTGTTTATTTGATTTGCAGAGTTCGAAAACGTGTGAAGGTGACTTTTTATGTTCTTTGAATCTGGTTTCCATTTTTCTTTGTGTTTCTCCAATACAGAAGTCGTGGCAGTTGTCACATTGTATTTTCTAAATAATGTTGCTGTTGTGTTTGTCAGTGCAGTTCTTACATAAATTTACCTCCGTTTTGTGTCTAGTTTTTGAATAAATTCAGTATTAACTGGAATGCCATATTTTGTTACCAATTTTTGCCAAATGTTGGTTATTTTTCTGCTGATATCGGGAATATATGGTGTGCAGCAGTATATGGTTTCGTGGTTTTTTTAAATCGTGGGATATATTTATATTTCTCAGTTGATTTTGCTTTCTGTCTAGGTGTGTGCGTATAATGTTTTCTTCGGTTTGTGGAGGAAACTTATTGATGTTGATAAAGTATTGTTTTATTTTGTCTAATACGTCGTTAATTTTATCTGGTGTGCATAGTTTTATGGCTGTGTTTATCCGATTTCTTAGTATGTTGAGTTTTTGTTTTGTTTCATTTGCTGAGTCCCAAGGAATGTATAGTCCAATATGGGTGATTTTTCGGTGGATTTCTGTTTTAAATTGTGTATCGGTTCTTGTAATTTTGAATTTAATTAATGATATTTGATTGCTTTCTTCCTGTTCACATGTAAAGTTAATGTTGTGAATCTGAAAATGACCGAAGAAAGTCGGAACGTTGTTCTCTCCTCTACATAGAACTTTCTCTACTCATACCAGCCGATTTATATATATTTTTTTTTTCTGTAAAAGTGGGTTTTCTCGTCATCACGGAGATGTTAGGTCAGAACGTGTTGATATAACTTAATCTTTGTGCAGAGAAGCAAACTCTCGAATCGCGTAATGATTTAAAAACCTACTGCAGTATACACTTGTATCTCAGGGGTACATGCGCCGTTCATAGTTATGTGTATGTAAAAGTAGCATATCAACTATTTGTACACGAGCGGCTGTGATTTAAGTTAATATATAAATTGAAGGTTTTGGTGACAGTTACTTAATTAGAGTTATTTATTTTCTTCAGTAGTTATTAGCTTGCAAAATTGTATCAGCAATAACGACATTGTTAACGCTAAGGCATAACATCACTTAACGCTAAAGCCTAACTACACTGTTAACGCAAAACCATAAAGTTAACGATGTTTTTACGTCTCAGTGTTGAAAATAATGTTAAGACATGTGGAGCAGGAGTAAGTTGACATGTGAACTGTGCTAAGTGCCTGAGATAAAAATTAGATATTCTTAATAAAGGATATGTTTAATTGGTTAATCTCTTCCATCAACGACCAATAGAGGACATGCTACGAAACTAACCAGTTATCTCATCAAGTTCATATTCCGTTCGCAGAACTAGCTTTCCATAAGTTTAGAGTTTCTCTCCAGTCTTCGTAACATATCACTGAAACAGGCGATCATAAGGAGACATTATATGATTCAAGTACAGAATCCATCTAGATTACATTGTTACCATATCATTACTTTTGATTCCTGGACTAGTTATTCTCCCTGGAAGAAAAAACTTGTCTTGGTTATGTCAAATAATTAAAATTACTTAAAAATACGTAAATTATTAAAACAACGAGATATAAGAAAGGAGTAAATGTTCAGTTTTAGTCTGTGGGTCAAAATAATATCAAATGGATTATTTTTCTTTGTGTGAGTTTTGTAAATCTGAGTGTTATTATTATTTTGGTTTAAGTCTGTTTAAAAGAGTTATTTTTGTTCATTGAAAGTTGAGTATTTGTTTTTCGTGTTTTAAGCCCCGTGTAGTGTAGAAGTCGTGGCTTTTGATTTAAGGTTTATAGTTCAGGCTGCTTTAAGATGTTTTTTTTGTGCTCATCTTAGAGTTGTACCTTTTGATTTAAAGCTGGATGTTTTTATAATTAGCTAGTGTTTAATTTTGGTACTTCTTGGAAGCTATTTAATACGTTTATTTATACATATTATACACATTCATATATCAGTTTTTATATATAAGAATGTTTTTATAAGTTACATTGAAACAAAACGTTGAACTTGTATGAATTTTGATAAATATCTATTTTCTGGTAGAAGTCAATTCAATAACATTTAGAAATCTCAATAGTAATTTTTTTCGTATTAAATAGCTTCCAATGATTCAGTTGCAAGCCTGCAGGCTTATACCGCTAAAGATTGGGTTTCGATTCCAATGGTAAACAGAATAGATAAGTTATTGTATTGTTTTGCGTTTAGCAACAATCAAACAGGAAATAAATCAATTTATTTTAACGCCATCTGGTTTCAGTCATTAAACTACAACTTTAACACTGCCAAGAGATGCCAGTGAATATGGAATAGTAATTGGTTAGTAGAAATGAAAAAAATGGACAATAATAGGTTAGGAAAAGTACGAACTGACATTAAGTGACAAAAGTTAAAGGAAGGAAGTTAGAGAAAACAGTACTTTGGTGGGTTAACACTGGAAAAATTGATTAATTATTTGAAATTAAGCATAAAGCTACACAATGAGCTATTGGTGCTCTGTCTACTACGAGAATAAAAACTCGATTTCTAGTACTGTAAGTTCACAGACATATCACTGTGGGGCAACACTGGCGAAACGTCTTGGGTTAGTTGTAATGTTTTAAGCACGTGGTGGTGGAGATGTTCAATGATGTCACAGTTTCTGCAACTCCACAATTTACCAAAATGGAAATCCATGGCTAGAAGAAGGATTTTTGTTTTTCGTGACGTATGTGTAACAAATTTCTTATACGATATAGTCTAAGATTTATAACAGTTAATAGTAGCGACACACTTCATTAAGCCTAACTTTAACAATGTCTACTATTAACTATTTGATATAAATCTGACAACCAAAATGTGCCGTAGAAAACGAGCAAGTCGAAGCTCAGGAAAAAAAAAAGGCTATACAGCTACATTAACATTTTGGTCTGAAGAGGTCTCTGGTAGCAGAAATTAAAATTAGTAATCAGTGGTAGCATGTGTTAATATGTACCCCTCATGTAAACTGATGGTTCATTTTTTTTTTATATATCTTATCCCGATTGTACAAAAGAAAGCTCGGAGTTTGATGGCGCAATTTTTATCGGTAAGCCTATAACGAAAAACATCTGTGTTTGTAGATCATATTGTCTTCACTCTCATGGACAAATGCTAACGTTTCTATTTCAACCTGAGTTTGCCAGTGATTGTCTAAAGTTGCCGTGTTCTCTCGTGAGCCAGATGTCATGTCAAACGTAGCTATTACTAATTACTGAACTAGTAGCTGGAATATCCATTCCATGAACTGACGTTATTTATATTCTTGACTAGTTATCTCAGAACATGAAAAGTTCCTTCCCTTATGCGTAATTGCAAAAAAAAAAAAGCTCATAAAAATCGCAAAGCACAAAATGTAAAGTCTGAAATTCGTACATATTTCTCAATAGACTCAATATATCTTGATGTCAGTTTCGATTAAGATGTATCAATAGCGGCCAAAGTAGTGGTAACAACGTCCACAAAAACCGTAAAACTGAAAAATTGAAAGTTCTGCTGCATTGACTTAATGAATCTACGAAAGAATTCTAGTGAAAATCCGCCTACACAATAATCACATGGACATACAACAGATAGTCTATTTATATAGATAAGTAGTTACATGGACATGCAACATATAGTCTCTATAGATAAGTTGTTACATGGACATGCAACAAACAGTCTATTACATTTATATATGGATAAGTAGTTGCACAGACATGCAACAGACAGCCTATTATACTTATATAGATAATTAGTTACATGGTCATACAATAGGCAGTACGATTATACTGATATAGACGGTTATACATATATTTGTGAGGCAACAGAAACGTGTATTTGAGATGATAGGCCTAGAATGAAAGCGTTTACTATAGTTCACGTTACAGTGTTTCAATAAGCAGGGGAAATTAACACAGACCTATGATTTATACTAATATTCTAGAAAGAACAACAGGCCAGTGTTTCAAACGAGACCAGTGTCTAGCTCATTGAATAAGCAAATTGGTGTTTGTTAAGGAGAAATTATAGGAACATTAGAAGCTTAATAACAAAGATTTATCTGATTCCCATTAGTAAGCAGAGGTTTCTAGAAACTTGCATCTGTGAAACCGCTGTAACTTTAACATATTTACATGTTTATGATGAACTTTTGAATTTCCATTTTAGGTTAACGAGTAGTAATTTATCTTTGTCACCAGTAGTAGTAATTAATTAACCTTAAAACTAAAATTGAACGATTATTTATTGAGTCTTTTCTATCATAGCCACAAAATTTAAAACAAATAACGCTGAAGCTAGAATCGATCCATGACAACAAAAGTTTCTATTATTGCACTCTATGTGGGAGTCATTAGAGATCATCTGCACATTTAATATATTAACATTCTAAAACGTTTCCTATTCTTGTTATTTCCAAAACAAACGAAATTAGAAATCGTGTTAATTTTTATTAGTTAGGTTTTCATTAATCCCTTTTTTTCTGTCCATTAAATCTAAGTGATTAATGTGTTGAAATATTGACCGGTAATAAACCAGTGATTAGTGTAGTGTAATGTTGACTGGTGGTAGCTCAATAATTAATGTGTTGGAATGTTGTCTGGTAGCGGTCGACTGATTAATGTGTTGGAATGTTGTCTGGTAGTGGTCGACTGATTAGTGTGTTGAAACGTTGTCTGGTAGCAGTCGGCTAATTAGTGTGTTGGAATGTTGTCTGGTAGCGGTCAGCTGATTAGTGTGTTGAAATGTTGTGTGGTGGTGGTCCACTGATTAGTGTGTTGGAATGTTGTGTGGTGGTGGTCCACTGATTAGTGTGTTGGAATGTTGTGTGGTGGTGGTCCACTGATTAGTGTGTTGTAATGTTGTTTGGTAGCGGTCGGCTGATTAGTGTATTGGAATGTTGTGTGGTGGTGGTCCACTGATTAGTGTGTTGTAATGTTGTATGGTGGTGGTCCACTGATTAATGTGTTGGAATGTTGTCTGGTAGTAGCCCACTGATTAGTGTGTTGGAATGTTGTCTAGTGGTGGTCCACTAATTAGTGTGTTGGAGTACAACTAAGATTTAAGACATCCTCCTGTCGTTCCAAGTATTTGTTCGTGTTTTCACTCTCAGCGTGTTTCAGGAGCTGTTGTTATTCATTGTTACGTTTTCACTTTCAACGGAAGCGAAAAAAATAAAGTTCATAAATTACAAAGAAGAAAAAAACATCCCCAAGGGAAGATTGAAAACTTTGTAATCACTGTTCTGTAAAAAAGTTTGCCAGAGATTATTAGAAAGTGAAAATCAGAACCTTATGAGGAGATTAGTGGAACACATTTTAGTCAGTTGAGTAAAAAAATGAACTAAAACGTTTTTCTACAGTTTCTCGGAAGGTGTCAATAAACCTTTCGTCTGTTCTGCACTAATTTGTAGCAGAAAGAAACAAGACCTTTTCATATTGTGTTTGGAAGTACATTTAATTTATAATTCTTTTATATAATATATCTTATGCATCTAAAAGAAGTGCCTACTAGGAAAAGAGAAATGTGTCATTCCGTTCTAAGTTATGATAATTTAGAAAATACGACAGGAACTTTGTCTTAATGAAATATTTTCATTTTTAAATATGATTAGTAATTTCTTTTTATATACGATAGACGTGTTTTTATACCGGATGGTGTTATGAATATCAAAACTGTTTTTGTATTAATCTCAAAGACAAAAGTAGGAAATAAAGATTACTCTGAAAGAAGAACTGGTTGTGTTTTCGAGAACCTCACACACAAAAACAAAACTGTAACCATTGACAGAGACGAGAAAACAATTATATAGTTGTATAAAGTAACACTGTCTATAGAATACCAACATATACATTAGTACAGTCTGTATGATAACAACATACACATCACTACAGTCTGTATGATAACAACATATACATTAGTAAAGTCTGTTTAATAACAAGATAATTTTGGCCTGGTGCTACACATCTAACGTTATTAAAATTATATGTTTTACACACCGTTATAAAAGGTGAATTTTAAAGAAAAAAGAAAACTTAGCAGTCAAAAGAACTACTCATACTAATTAATTTTGCAGGTTCACATTTATTATAAAACATGTACCAACCATATCAGACAGACTCCTAAATATTACAATTAGGTATTTTAACAAAAATTGGATGAAAAATGATTTATTATGCGAACTAGACAGGTACCTCATACATGATGAAGAAAATCCTAAATATCTCTCCCCAATTAACATATATTTAAATATAAAGAAAAATAAATTACAGTAAAATATGTATGTATATAAACTTTAAATCTTATATTTATAGTTTACATATTTATGTATTTTAAAATAATAATAATAATAATAAAATAAATAAATTGCCACCAGTTAACTTGACCTACTGTGAATAATAGACTATAAATGGACATTGCCCTGAGAAGGACCTAACATACAAACAGTTAGGGAAAATAAGTTCAGGAAGGAGGAAGAGGTCAAAGTGAACCTGACCCTCCAGGGCAAAATACCCAGATACCATTGATCCATCGCGTACGGAGAAACAGAGGTGGAGTCTATTTTGACTTTGTGTTCTGAACAGTATCGAGTAGCGCCATATCAATTCGAACCCAATGTGAACAAACCTAGAACAGTTACTTTTGACACAGATCTGACAAGTTCTAGTGATGAGGACAGTTCCATGAGCGAGAGTAACGGAAGAAATAAGATTACATATTACAACAACATGCTTTATGAGGTTTACATTTAATATGACAATGTAAAAGTACTGTGTTAAGATTAATTTTATTATGATGAGTTATGGAGTTTATATTTGATTTTTTACAAGTCTACATTTTAAAAAAAATACATAACATGTACTTGATTACTTTAATATGTTTAAGACATAGTCTTATTTCAATTTATCTTGAAATGTTAAATTTGAAAAATTGAATTCTTCAAACTTCTCCATATTTAAGAATGATACAAAAACATCTACAGAATGATCTACCAGCTTTTAAACTTGGAATATACTCTATTTGGGATAGATTTGTCCACTGTCTAGATTAGGAAATCAAGGTTTCACTGACTCCCAGGTGCCAAAAATGCAAAACATGCTCATGAATGTGAAATGTGCATGTCTTGTTACATTCTTCAAAATCTTGTACTTTTTAAATTATTATATTATACTAGTTATTGTTTACCGCTTTATACCACACACATACCTTTAAGTTTGTTCTTTTCGTGATGGCAACGGATTGCCTTAGAGGGGTGGAACTTGTACGATGCAGGCTGAGATCAGTTCTCAGCTCTACACGAGGAAAGATACTGCCGATGTTTTTTTCAGTCTCAACCTGTCTGGCTTGAAATCCACGGAATCCAAAACAGTGGGATCCAACACAAAACATGAGCATTCAAAGTGATCTTGACAAAGCTTTGCATGGTGTGAAGGAGTCCAGTTCTTCCTTTTGGCCATCCACACCCACTGTTGCTATCTTGCCGGTTTCTTCTCCTTGCACGGAAACTAAAAGAAGCTTTTGCCCAATGCCTAACTGTTTTTACAAACATAAGCAATACAGTAAACCATGTTATCATAAAACAAACATAAAGTAGCAATATCAAGACAAAAAATAGTCTCACAAAGTATGTAATTTGAAAAAAACACCGATAGATCCACATAAAACACCAGCACTGAAAGAAACAAAATGGTCAGCGCGCAACGAACCGTGTTTGGCAACTATTACGTCATAGTTGTAAAACGTTACGGAAACAGCCGAACAACCGAGAGGAAGTTGAGTTCGAGGACCCACATATTTTGTTTCATTTTTTACTCAAAAACTAAAGTGTTTAAAAATATGGTAATTACACAGGAATTATACCTAACCAAAGTACAGTTTCTAAGGCAATTATTAAATTTGTTGAAAATTCACCTTAATAAAATGCTTCATGCTTTTAAATGTTGAATTGCTAGTTGTTGATCTTGCGAGGTAAATAATATTTAGGAAGCACAGTCCGTTTCGTGACAATCACCAACAAAAGAGAACGCTTTCACTCTAAAAGCATTAACGATGCAATAACCAGATGTTGGTTTGCCACAACATGTACTTTCTCTGCAGTGTATCTACCAAATGTATTTTAGGAAAGGTCTAAAAGTGATGCGCCATTTACAACACATGTTATGTTTTCTGATTTTTTGGCAGAGGATAAAACATATGTTTAATCTTTACTCATATGATTTTGTAGTGAAAGTGATATATATATATATATTCATCATGTAGCTACACAGATGAGGAGGTTGATTATTGTGATATTATTTATATAAAACATTGAGTTTGGTTAATCTAAGTGGTGCTATTGGGTTGCTTGTTGTGTTATTATTTATATAAGACATTGAGTTTGGTTAATATGAGTATGAGTAGAATAGTGAAGGAATAGATAAAATACCACTTGAAATAGACTCGTTTACATTGCAGTTTTAGTGACGTGAGTGCAAGGGAACTATGAATGGTGTGTTAGTGTGTGACGTGAAACCTTATGAGTGCAGTGAGTGTTGATATAATAATTCTAAAGTAAACACATTGTGTGGGACCACCTAGCCTTCAGTCAAGTGCATACAAATTATCTTGAAATACAAAATATCGATTCAGTTTTAAAGTCCAATCGTTTTCTGAACTAAGCTATTTTCTGTTATGTCATCAACGCTTTTAATAAAAAATAAACCTCTTTAATCAAAGAGACACTAAATGAAGAAGTTAACAAATATTTTTCCAGTTTTGTTTTCTATACGTTTCATTTTATACTATCAGTACATAGACTAATAATCACATAAAAGTCATTGTTGGAACGTAGTGTTACCGACACATACTAGCTTTTCTATATGTAATATGTTGTCAATCTAACAGATATTAACCAATAATTATTCTATAAATATGCCATAAATTTTCATTTCATAGATGATCTTAATTTTGATTGGCTCACAAAGGAATTTACCGACGTTTGGCTGTATCGATTGCACTTTACTAGTTCTTTATTGGTCAAACTTCATTATGCAAAGGTTATTTATTTATTTCAGTTTGCTATGAAATGTGAGGTTAGGGTATACTGTGGGTTGGAATGGTGGTACCTGACCCGTCATAGTTGTTATAATATTTAGGCTTAACTTGCTGTTCATAAATCGATTTTTCATCATTTGTACATCAACATTTTTCAATTACATTTTTATTTCAGCAAAAGTTGTTTATGACACCATTCGTATAAAGTACAACTAAGCGTGTAAGATAAAATGAACAAGTAACGTATCAAGTTGAACGACAAGCACACTTAGGTGCTGTTTCTATGACGTTTAAACACTACCGTAGACAGTGCATGTTACCATTGTTCTGCTTCACTGGAGCACATGTGCTGACATCGTGTTCCATGAACTATATGTACTGACACTGTTTTTTTAACTGAAACATATATATATTAACTTTGTTCTTTTTAACTGGACCAAGTAAACTAACATTATTCAATTTTACCCGACCCTGTTTTACATTATATATATATATGTAATGTATCTTTCACTCCGTGTTAAATAAATAATCTGTAGCGTAACATCTTACTCGTTCCTTAGAAAACAGTTTCGTTGAGCTGCTAACTCGGGATTGGTTGGAACAATGATTACACATTCCGCTTGTCCATCCGACGCTTCTATCACACACAGTTCTCTACCACTTGTCTTCTCTTTATGCGCTAAGTCGGTTCAACGAAACAAACCGATAGTCAACAGACTTCCAACCGTTTCTGTTGGACTTCATTAGTAGCTACTGGACTAACTTCTCGTTTGCACTGTTGACCCTGTGTAAATGTACCTGTCGTATTAACCTGACTTGTTCTCGTCATTTCCACTCTTTACGTGTTGTGTAGAAGCTTGTGATACATCGGATAAAATACTCATTAACTATTAATGTTGTTACTTTTGTCAACATTTCTGAATTGGAAACAGCAAATTATAGTAATTAGTGTAGTCAAAACTCAATAAAATCTGACTTGAACTCAGTTATCAGACTAGTCGAAAAACCACTAAACGTCAGCACTTAAATAAGTGACGTAACGTTTAACAGGAGAGACGTAACAGTTGAGCTGTTACTTAACGTTTAACAGGAAAGAGGTAACAGTTGAGCTGTTACTTAACGTTTAACAGAAGAGACGTAACAGTTGAGCTGTTACTTAACGTTTAACAGGAAAGAGGTAACAGTTGAGTTGTTACTTAACGTTTAACACGAGAGACGTTACAGGTGAACTGTAACTTAACGTTGAATTGGAGAGACGTACCAGTTGCCCTGTTACTTAATATTTAACAGGAGAGATGTAACAGGTAAACTGTTACTTAAAGTTTAACAGGAAAGAAGTAACGGGTGAACTGTTACTTAACGTTTAACAGGTAAACTGTTATATACATTTTAAATATAACGTAATAAAAATTATTTTTAATCTTTTAAAACAAATTAATCTCTACATGGCCGTTTAGTTCATCCTTGATTTGGAGTTACTCAACGGTCACAAACGAAGTCCGAGAGTCAAGTAATAATTAATATCACTATACGTATTTTGATGATATCAATAACCACATCTGCATCCAAAATCCAGGAAACGGAGGAAACAAATTTATGAGACTTTAAACGAGAAGCCTGAATAAACATAAAAATAAAGGGCTGTTTATGATATTTGCTTAGTATTTAAGAAAAGAATTGATTCAGATAAATGTTCTGTGTCATGGGAAACCCTCTTGTCTAAATTGTTCGTTGTAAAATATTTGTTGTTTTCGTGTTTTTTTTGGAAACGACTATTGATTCGCGACTCCTTGATTTCTGAACAGCAGTAAGCCTACTAATATAACATTCGAGGTTCGATTCCCCACGATGTACACAGCAGGTAACCCAAAGTGGCTTTATTTTAAAATAACTAGTTTGTTGTAAGTCGTTTAGCCTAAAAAGCATTGCATACACTTTTTGTACCAAAGAGATCCTAAGAATTCCAGAAATCACGAATTATGTATGATAAATGTTTCGAGTCCCCTCCCGAGAGAAATGATAGAAACTCGATCCTTGCCCATCACCATGGTTACAAATTCCACCTAAAGCCTACGTGTACATTTCTTCTCGCGAACTCTCAACAACACTATATTAACTTAGATAAAAAAACAACAACAACATTTGAAATAATATTGCGGTGTTTAAATATCTTGTGATAAGAGATCTGAACAATCTACTTCAGTCCCACTGTCCATTTTTCTTCATCTATAATTGTACTTAACTGTAAACAAACTAATTAGTTACAACAACGGGTTTGGTTAATCCAGTACTACTGTTGAACCCGCTTTATGTATAGTTGGACTTGTTAGCTATCAACATTTAACAATTTCTAGTTTAATAAAAGTAACAGCAGTTGCCATCTTTAATAACATTAGCAACACACATTTATTGGAATAAACCGTACTGTCAATAATCATTCTATTTAAGTAAACTCAAAATGATATTATAGACAATCTTAATATAGCCAACTATTTGAGTTACTCAGAAGTATATTTACTGATATTTTAGTGACCCAGAGACAGTCTTAACTCTTGATGTTTGACAAACATGGTCAACTATTTGAATTACTCATATGATTGTTTACTAACGTGGGTTTAAACTTGATAAGTTTTTGTCTTGCCTCTAAAGTCGGTTATTCATCTTATTTCTACAGTTTCTAACCAGAGGTCTAAAACGTCAAAAACCACTAAACTGTGATTAATTGTAGTACTCAAAATTTAAATCGGTAATAAGATTTCTAAGTGGAAACAAGACTGTTCATATTAATATTTTACGTTAGAAGAGAATAAACAACGAGATATATTTGTCGAACAATTAAAATTTCTAAATGGGAATAAATAAATTGAAGCCCTATATAAGGTTAATAAACTGTCACGTGAACTTCCTCTCTTCAACAGATTCTCGTAGTCTCTGAGTTAAAGGAACTTCAGTGTTTAAGGAAATACTTTAACTGATCCAAACATATAGTATCATGTCACCTTTTATGGTAATGGATGTAAAGGATCGAATGTTGATTAGCGTTTGATATGAGCTACAGAACAGTGGTAAGAATTAGCCAGATGTTCAAATATGTGATGAGTCAATAAACGCTCGATCTAAGCGGCGCCTTATACGCCCCCTGGACAAAATTTTCAGCCAAAGAACTATATGATCCGAGTGTAGGCTGTACCGGAAGACGGTGAAGTAGTCCCGCCGCTAGTAGTACTTTGTTTTACCCTGAGAAGCGAGTAACGCCTTCACAGCTTAAATTGTGGCATTTTGTCTTTAGTCTCGGACCTTTCCGAAAGATCTGCAGCGACACCTGCTGATAATTGAGAAAGTAACCAAAGTAGATTAACTCCCATTTTCATAAAACCAGACAACTTGTTGCTAACACATTATATTATTCACCTAGCATCAGTAAATAGAAAGCAGAAATGGTTATTGGTGTTTGTAAACATTTGATAGAAACTTATAAAGAACAATCACCATTTGGTAACATGCGGTAACTCAACACAACAGTACGACCTTCCACATTTAGGTTGAATTAATGATACGAAATAACAACGTATTGAAAACAACTAAATTAATGTAACTGCCTCACACGAGAACAATAACAACTAAACTAAATGTAACTGTATCGCAAGAGAACAATAACAACTAAGCTAAATGTAACTGTATCGCACGAGAACAATAACAACTAAGCTAAATGTAACTGTATCGCACGAGAACAATAACAACTAAACTAAATGTAACTGTATCGCACGAGAACAATAACAACTAAACTAAATGTAACTGTATCGCACGAGAACAGTAATGTAACTGTATCGCACGAGAACAGTAATGTAACTGTATCGCACAAGAACAGTAATGTAACTGTATTACATCAGAACATGTTACGTCTTATGTATACAAATATAACAGTGCTGTCTGTTATTTGTGCATGTTGCTACTTATCTAGATAAATATAACAGTGCTGTCTGTTGTTTGTGCATGTTGCTACTTATCTAGATAAATATAACAGTTCTGTCTGTTGTTTGTGCATGTTGCTACTTATCTAGATAAATATAACAGTGCTGTCTGTTATTTGTGCATGTTGCTACTTATCTAGATAAATATAACAGTGCTGTCTGTTGTTTGTGCATGTTGCTACTTATCTAGATAAATATAACAATGCTGTCTGTTTGTGCATGTTGCTACTTATCTAGATAAATATAACAGTTCTGTCTGTTGTTTGTGCATGTTGCTACTTATCTAGATAAATATAACAGTGCTGTCTGTTATTTGTGCATGTTGCTACTTATCTAGATAAATATAACAGTGCTGTCTGTTGTTTGTGCATGTTGCTACTTATCTAGATAAATATAACAGTGCTGTCTGTTTGTGCATGTTACTGCTTATCTAAATAAATATAATAATACTGTCTGCTGCATGTCCATGTAACTACTTATCTAAATGACCCAGCATGGCTAGGTGTGTTAAGGTGTTCGACTAGTAATCTGAGGGTCACGGGTTTGAATCCCTGTCGCACCAAACATACTAGCCCTTTCAGTTGTGGGGCATTATGATTCACGGTCAATCCCACTATTCATTGGTAAAAGTGTAGCCCAAGAGTTGGCGGTGGGTTGTTATGACTAGCTACCTTTCCTCTAATCTTACATTACTAAATTAGGGACGGCTAGCCCTTGTGCATTTTTGCGCGAAATTAAAAACAAACAAAAGAAAACTTATCTATATAAGTTTAATAATACTGTCTATTGTATATCCGTGTAACTACTTATGTATATAAATATAATAGGAATTGTAAACACGGAAAATGCTTTACTGAAACAGACAATACTATCACCTTTCACTCTGTTTTGATGAATCTTCACGAAATTTAACATAAAAGTTCAATTGATTCGTGGAGAGATAATGCAAATTTGTGGTTTCATTTTTTTTTTTCATTTGCTTTCTATGTTTTCTTATAATTACACATAAGAGAAGCATTAATGACAAGTTTACATAACTTCGGTAGAAAGGACAGGATTGGTACTTCAGGTAGTATATAATAACATTAGTTTTGAACGCCATGCTTAACATCTTTCTTCTGTTTTTTCCTGCTAATTGATTACTTCCATGTGCTTCGTTCCAGAACCAGGGTTGTACGTTATATTATTTATTAGTGTGCTAAACTGTGTTATTATTCATTATATGTTAATAGTAATAGAGAGATAAATAGATAACCTGTAGCCAGTTTTTGTTTTGTTTTCTTAAACATACAGAGTGCTCTAACATCGACCCACTATTGTTGACACTTGCGTGTATTATCTCTTTCAAAAAATGCAAAGAATATTCGTTTTGTTTAAATGAATCGAGACAAAATTCCGTTTACTAATCTTTAATCTTTGCTTATCTGGTTACGTCATTCAGTTTGTTATTAAATCGAAACATATACCTGACGTTTCCTATAAAGTATAATCAATATGAATCACTTAGGTTACAGAGTTTAGGGAAACAGTTTTACATCTTGTTTTGTTTCGATCAAAATGTAAAACTGTTTCCCTAAACTCTACAGCATAGTTCTTTATCCATGTACTTTGCTTTTGAACGTTTAAATATTTCTTTTACATATCTGTTATTTGCACATGCGCAGGAACATTGATTCCGCTACGTCAGTGGCCGAGAACATCGTTAGTATTGAAACACCGTAAATCATTGTAAAAACAAAACCGAAGTCAGCAAAGAACAGCTGGATACAGATTCACTCTGAGATGTCTCTAGATTTATACATCAAATAAAACAATTTCACTCGTTTTCATTTTTACTTAACAACCATCGAGACTACCACACTTAACTAAAGCAGAAATGGTAGATTGTAAACAATTATTATACAAGTGTTTTCTGGTCAGAGAGAGAAATAACTCGTAACGATGCCCACACCTTACATGGCTTGTCAGCTTCAGTCGATGAACTGAGACAGTACAGACCGTTCAATGACGTTGTTTGTCATACAAATAAAACAACCACGTGGTGTGATTTAAAGAAAGGAAAGACCTGTTTCTTACAGCAGCCATTTAAACTTGGTAATGAGGGACTCTACGAGGTAATTAAATGGACTTATGCTAGACATCTTATGATACGTTTGATGTTAAATATAAACTTATGGGCACAAAAGTGTTATTCTGTTACTGAAGTCTTTAACAAGCAATAGTTATCTGTTGGTAAAAACCAGTTACAACGGCTGTTAAACAAATAAAGGTTATTTGTTGGCAAACACCCAGTAGGACAACTGTTAAATGAATAATAGTTATTTGTGGGTAAACACCATTTAGAACAACTTTTAAATTAATAATAGTTATTTGTGAGTAAACAACAAGTGGGAGTACTGTTACATCAATAATTGTTATTTGTGGGTACATTTCAGTTAGGACAACTGTAAAACTAATAATGGTTATTTGTTGGTACACACCAAGTAGGACAACTGTTAAATTAATTATAGTTATTTGTGGGTAAACATCAAGTAGGACAACTGTTAAATGAATAATAGTTATTTGTGGGTAAACACCATTTAGAACAACTTTTAAATTAATAATAGTTATTTGTGAGTAAACAACAAGTGGGAGTACTGTTACATCAATAATTGTTATTTGTGGGTACATGTCAATTAGGACAACTGTTAAATTAATAATAGTTATTTGTGAGTAAACACCAAGTAGTACCATTGTTACATTAATAATGGTTATTTGTGGGCACACACCAAGTAGGACAACTGTGAAACTAATAATGTGGATCTACTGGTGGACACATTTTTCAATTATTTTTTAAATATTTTGTTATCCAAGCAAATTTTCACTAATATAGTGCTTGAGCCTTTGTTTTACATAAACAGAACAATGGTATTTTATCTACACTATGAACAGAACAATGGTACATTATCTACATAATGAGCATAACATTGATACATTATCTAAACTATGATTGGAACGATGATCTTTCATCAACACTATGATACTCTATCTCCACAGTGAACAGAATAATGATACTCTATCTTTACAATGGACGAAACAATGATAATTTATCTACTCAGTAAAATAGAATAATGCACATAAAAGGTTGATAAAGAAACTTGTCTCTCTAACTGTGGGGAGATAAGTTAACTAATTTGATAGAAGAGTGGATTGGTGGAATATAGGAGAGGATTGTTACAAATGGAGTTCAGTTAAACTGGATTAATATTGTAAGTAGTGTACCTCAACACTCAGTTTTCGCACCTTTGCTGTTTTTGATTTACATCAATAGCATAAATGAAGAAAACCCCAATAAATTACTTAAATGTGTTGATGCTATTAAGGTGTTGGGTGTTATCAGCTATGAAGAGGATGTTGATGATTCACAAAAATATTTAAATAATTTAGTGAGTTGGAGAAATAAATTGCAAATGGGTTTTAAGTGTAATAAATATAAGATAATACGTGTGGGTAATGATAATTTTAATTGTAAGTATAACTTGGATGGAAATACTTTTAACAGTATTATGAAGGAAAAGTATCTTGGTGTGATGGTTGATTAGTCTCTTAATGTATCTAAGCGAAGTGCTCTTGCTAGTGGTAGGGCAAATAGGATTTTAGTTTTTATCTACATAAATATTGAATACAAGTCTAAAAATGTTATAAGTTCATTGTACATGTCACTGTTTAGGCTATATTTGGAGTACTGTGTTCAGTATTGGGCTCCTTACCTCAGGAAAGGCATTGAATTGTTAGAAATGTTTCCTAGAACGGCACATGGGATGGAGGGGTTGTCAAGTGATGAGCGATTAAGATCTTTAAAGTTGGTACTTCTTTAAGAAAAGAATTGTAAGAAAGGATATTATTGAAGTATCTAAGATTGTAAAGGGAATTGATAATGTTGATGTGTCAAATCGTTTTTGTATTTAAGAGTTACAGTAGTAAGACAAGTTTACAGTTTGGCAGGGTAGGTGTCTTCTTCAACTGAGATAGTTTCATTTTTTACAGGGCTGTTTGACTTTGGAAGTGGTTATCTTCAAATATCGAAGAAGCAGTAAAATAGAGTGAGTTTAACAGAAAGCTTTATGTATATATATGTATATTCATATATATCTGAGTGATAAGGGTTAACTTTAATTATCTTTTAATTTGGTTTAGAGGATGGAACAGCCGAAATGGATCGGTTGATCACTTGTTTTCCCTAAACATTATATTATTTACACAATGATAATTCATATATATGTGCGTATAATGAGTAAAATAATGATCTTTCATATATATAATAAACAGAACGATGGTACTTTATATTTAGAATGTGAGGGGCCACTGGGGTTTCAGGAAGTAATATACCATTAGAGAATTGGAAGAGAACCGTTTATAAAAGCAACACGTTTCCACAGGTGGATGTACCCCTGTAGTCATCTGTTGAGGAGACTGTTGGATCGGATTTCTGATGCAGGGAGTTGTGTGCCCTGTTTATTCTTGCTGTTCACCAAGTCCCGCGCAAGCGCTGTGATCATACGGAGTCAGTTACTACGATTAGCTGACTGCCATTCCGGTGTTTGATTCTAACATGGTCACCACGGCCTTTAAATCTTTCTGCTTTATCAACTAACTAACTGTACAGTCGCTGTGAAAAAAAACACTTAAATAAACAAAATTTATTCGTGAAAGGTTTGGACGTTTTTTTTCGAGACATTAATTGTAAGTATTGTGTTTTGTTGATAAAATGACAAGTTTGATTTATTTAAAGTTTTTCTTTGTTTTTCTTTTAGTCGGTTTGTTCAGTAAGTCAGGGCCTAAGAATGCTTTTCATCTTTGTTGTAATAAACAACAATCTTTATTATCTCTGTTGTGCTTAAGAATAGTTGGTTTCTTCTGCAACTGTTTCGCTACTGATGGTTTGGTATCTTAAACTTGTTAACTTATCATCTATATTCATGATAATATATCTCCTTTTCATACTCATTAGCAGTTACATTTCTATTTGTGACTCCTCTTGTTCTGTTATATGTATTCTTCATTTTTTACTCAGGATGTGATATTTCACCTTATCTGTTATCGTCATCCCTATGATGTGATATTTTACCTAATTTCTTATCGTCATCCTCATGACGTGATACTTCACCTTATCTGTTATCGTCATCCCTATGATGAGATTTTTTTACCTAATCTCTTATCGTCATCCTCATGATGAGATTTTTTTACCTAGTCTCTAATCATTATTCCCAGGATGTGATGTTTCTCGTAATCTCTTATCACCATCCCCATGATGTGATGTTTCACCTAATCTCTTATTGTCTTTATTTTTACGTATTTTTCCACCTTCCACTTTTCTACAACTCTGTGATTTGGTACGTTCACAATTAACTGTTTTAGACCTTGACGTTTCAGCCAACCTGTAGTAACTTCTTTACATCAATTCTCTTTTTTACCAAAGTTTCTGTTTTCTCTATTACAAGTACTTTTATTTGACAGCGTTATAACAAACGGCACGTACTGTGTTTACTATGTCGAGAATAATTAAAAGAAACTTTTATTAAATTATACGCATGCTTTCCTTTATAAGTTAGAAGTCGCACATTTCTTAATTTTAGGCGTGAAACATTTTTGATATTTCAGAAATCTCTCTCTGTGTGTGTAGTATTTATTTTGAAATTAAAAGGAAATCATAAATAAATGTAATTAAAAAATCTGGATTAACATTTGTATACTATCTATTTGTAAGATGCACACATACACATATATATTTATGTATATATACTAGGCGGACAGGTGAAATAAAAATTCGTTTGTAATAGGATAGGAAATTGTGTGTCTATTTTCTTTTTTAACGTAATAAACATTAGAACTGCAATAGAAATGTGTAAGTGAGTACTAAGACTAAAAAAAAAAGATATGTTTTCAATTATTATGTGAATATTAAATTAACTAGGGGACATACCCCCTCATAAACTTCCATGTGTCATCCTTTATCACTGTATCAAGTTCAGTGCTGATTGATCAAGGAATGTGGAAACGTATATGAAAGAAGTATATAAACAGATGTTGATGTTTATTTATATAGATGTATAGAGAAGATAAATAAAAAATAGAAAGTTAAAAACCTTCAAATGGGGATCGTAAAAAGTAAGAAACATGACCTGGGGCACCGTAGACATTATTTACTGAAACTGCAAATACCTATCTTGATTCTAATAAATGTAAATGTAACTCTGGATAACAGGAATGAGCCAAAATAAGAGTTTCTTTGTGTAAATAATGTACACAGTATCTGTATCCTTGCTTGTTTACTATTTATTCACTTTCACTTTTTAAAGGTATTTAGATTCCTAACTTTTTATTTTTCTTGACTTTATTATTATCAACTGTGAGCAATGGATTACTTGATATGTTAGCTATCGTTATACGTTATAATGATAATAAACCTGTCTAGTAGCTAGCTGATACGGTGAATGATGATTTGTTGTATCTACAGACTAGTTGCTCGCATTAATTCAAGATTTAAAATGTTAACCCGCAACTGGAGATTGTCATGGAGATTTGTTTGAAAATATAAAGAGCATTTATAGTTTCTATAGAACTAAATTATACATATATAATGCATAGGAACAAGCATGGACTGAAACAAACCTTCAATAAACGCGCATACAATTTTACTAGTAGAAAAGTAGACTTTTCAGTTAAAACATATGCGTCTAAAATATCGCTACGAATAAACCTTCGTATCTTCTAAATAATTAGTGTATTGCTTTTTTTGCTCCATGACTTCATATATAACGTAGGGATTGATTCCCTAAACACATTTGATTTCTACATGTTAGCCATCTAATGCTCATCCACTATTGACTGTTAATTCCATCTCACTCTGTATTTATGTGTTTTATAGGCACACCAAATATTAGTAAGGAAGCTAACTTAGGGGGTGATGCTATGTTTCTAACTTCTGTAAAATGTAGATGAAACAAATTGACTTTTCAATACCCCTACGTAGTACCTTATTTGGTATTCTGTGAAAGGTTTGGGTTCAACTTACCGTGTCGTTTTTATTGTAGGCTAGCAACAGAATAATAATAATAATTACAAACAAACTGTTTTAAGTGGATGTTGTTTTCCTTGTTCACAGTCAATAGTAAAGGTTTTAAAGAGTTGTTTAAACTGAATATTTGTTGTTTAAGGTACTTTTTGTCGTCACGATTTATTTGTGTTTTGTGCAATTATTTGCAATCCTATTACGAACAAGCACCGTCGTTCACGATAGTACCTGACGTACCAATTTATAGCTTGGAGAAGTCATAGTATGCCCTAGAGATAACATATGGCGGCAGATTTGAAAAACGACCCACCAGGATCACTTTGGGAGAATTTTAAATGAGTTTAATAGGCTTAGTGATAACCGGTTCAGTTGTTCGAAATCATTTGTAGACTTACACATCATTTCCTCATATAATGTTTTAAATATCTAAATATGAATATTAAATAAACATGTGATCAATAAACATAATTATTAATTGTTTAATAATGATATTCAAAACATTCAGGAAGTGACGTCAGTGCAGCTGGCAATTGTGACTGAAATTGAAATCTAATCGGAATGTTTTCATGAAGTGAAACTGTCAACCACGTGGACCAGGAATTGTTTTATCTCTAAATGTTACTGTCTAGTTGACATTTAGAACAGTCAACAGTCTTACGAAGTCATTGTAATATTGTTTACGTCTCTCTTGACGTTATAAACTTACTGTATCATCGGTCTAAGTAAGTAATAAAAAGGAACTTATTAGTTGGGTTGTTTACTGAAACAACTGACACATGTCTTGTCAAAATCAACTCTGTGTCAGAACTTACAGGGTATCAGGTTTAATATAATTAATAGGTGAAACGGATGAACATCATAACGATTCCTATCTATTATTCGATGAACACATGGGATCATGTTTTATTTCAAGGACTTTTAAGTTACAATACTTTTGTTTATTTAACATTGTTTAATAACAATACTTTTGTTTATTTCAATTTGTTAAGTAACAAGACGTTTGTTTATTACAGTTTCTTAAGTAATAAGACTTTTCTTTATTACAGTTTGTTAACTAAGAATACTTTTGTTTATTACGCTTTGTTAAGTAACAAGACTTTTTCTATTACAGTTTGCCAAGTAACAAGACGTTTGTTTATTACAGTTTGTTATGTAACAAGACTGAAGTTTGTCTCTGTTAAGTAAATTGACTATTATAATTAACCTAGACACAAAAACTTTAGTTAAGACCATTCACTAAGTGACACCTTAGTAATATCAGTAAAACCGTTGGTTACTGTGCTCGTACACTCGAGTAGCGTTATAAAACGATTCTGACGGCCCGACATGGTCAGGTGGGCTAAGGCACTTGACTCGTTATCCAAGACTCACAGGTTCGAATCTCCGTCACACCAAACTTGCCCGCCCTTTCAGCCCACTATTCATTGGTAAAACAGTAGCCGAAGAGTTGGCGGTGGGTGGTGATGACTAGCTGCCTTCCCTCTAGTGTTAAACTGCTAAATCAGGGACGGCTAGCGCAGGTAGCCCTCGTGTAGCTTTGCGCGAAATTCAAAAACAAACAAACAAACGATTGAGTTATATGATGTTCACATCAAGAGAATAATAAACTCTTGTTTATTATTTGTGTTCCTAAGTTTACTGTGTTTTGTTTTATTTTGCTTTTTAAATCAACATTACGAGTGGGTAGTTATTATTATTATGTTAAAATCCTAGATTCGTTTCCTCGTTGTAAATAGAACAGTGAGAAATCCTTTGTGTGACTTTGCACTGAAACAAATCGTGTTTTTTTTTTATAGTTAATCACAAAGCCACATAATGGGCTTTCTGTGCTCTGCCCACCAGGGGTATTGATACCCGGTTTTTAGCGGTGTGAATCAGCAGACATCCTGCTGTGCCCCTGGGGGGGGGGAAACGAATCTATAAATGTATTTTTATTCCGAAAATAAACAAGAGAGTCGCCCATTTACTGTCAAGCAACTACAATAAGGACAGCTGTTAACTTCATATAATGAAGTGGTACAGAAAACCTTTATTTGAAGAACCAAACCTGAAGACCTTTACTTGGAGCTTTAATGTGGTGACGCGTGTGTTAACTTAATCCACAATATATGTAGACATGTCTCAGCCACGTAACACTTGTGTAAAATTGATTCGTGATATTTCTAAATATGTCTCAGCAACATGACACGTCTTTACAGTGGATTTACGATTTCCTTAAACATTTCAGTAACATGAGACGTGTGATAAATAAATTTATGATTTCTTTATACACATGAACGAAATTGAGTCTTCTTGTCGAAGCTAAATTGACAATGTAGATGTAGAAGAGTTGAATGACATCATGTCCAGTTCTCCTGTTTCTGAAGCAATGTTGATTACGTGCTTGTATATGGTTTGTATTATATCAACCTGTCGCCCATCTATTTACACCGTTTAAAATTGTTGGAATAATTAACTAAGTTATTCATTAGGTCCTTTCTTATCCTCCAGAGGGCCACATGTCTGACATACATGAGGTTACTAAAGAACGATAAACAACTGTAAAAAAAAGTGGATATTTGCTTGATATGAGTAGTGACAATTCTATCTGCGTATGGGAGGGTCAGGTGTTTCACATATACGCTGCTGGACACACTTCACACATTTAACCATAGACGGATTATAAGAGAAACAGTCAGTCTCGCTGTTCTGTTTGAAGCCTTTGTAGTGGTGGAAGTTGCTCGCCAGATGTCATTAGTTTAAAACCAGAGACAATATATATAAATCAAAGGTGTGTCTATTTTAGCTGTTTACTTCACGTGCACAAGGCAATATCCTTCATTTCTATAAGAGGCATGTGTTTTCAACGTTCATGCTTTTGATAGCAAATAAGAAATAATAACGAATATATCCAGTCGGCTTACGTCAGCATGGAATCAAGCTGATAACAATAAGTGATAAAATGTATGATGAAGAGGAATATGTAGTGACGCCAGCGTAATATAAACATGATGTCAACGTTTATGGAAGGAAATTGAAGTTCATTAACGGTTGTTTATACTTTATCAGACATCTAAAGTGTTGACAAAAGTACAATGCACGAAAGGCATAGATTTAATAAAACCAAGCTTATCTTTTCAAAACTTTGTTGTGCGACTACAAGTAATTTAGATGAGCAAAAATATACGATTACAGACTTATTGGAGATACATATATACGAAATGAAATGTAAGAGTGGCAGTGTATGTGTTAAAGTTAAATGTTGGTGTGGCATTGTATATCTTAAAGTTAATTATTAGTGTGACAATGTGTTGTGTTAAAGTAAATTGTTGGTGTGACAGTGCATTGTGTTGAAGTTAATTGTTGGAGTGATAGTGTGTTGTGTTAATTTCTAGTGTGACAGTGTGTTGTGCTAAATTTAATTGTTGGTGTGACAGTGTGTTGTATTAAAGTTAATTGTTGATGTGACAGAATGTTGTGTTAAAGTTAATTGTTGGTGTAACAGAATGTTGTGGTAAAATTAATTGTTGGTGTGACATTGTATGTCAAAACTTTAAATGAATACCTGGAACAATAATTCCTTGCAGGACCACACTCACGTTGATAACGCGCCTGCTGTCTGTCAAGAAGACCCAGAATCGAATCCAGGCAACAATTAACATAGAAAACGTTTCTTTTCAAAACTTCACTGAAGGTGGCAGATCATTAGCAGCCGAAATGTTCGATAAAAACTTACTAGTAAGTACTATCTAGTTCTAAAATTTAACAATGTGACTTAGGTGACCCCATAAGCTAGTAACAATGACAACTGTTTCTGTGTGGCCACTTTCATACAGTGTGATGTTGTGGGTTAACAGAGAATATTATGAACTAAGTTGATGTCTAATATGAAGAGTAATTTATCCAAAATATTTTTAAAATAATTTAAACTATGATTATCATAGAATTAAACCATATAATAAAAATTTCAATAAACATTTTTGCTACAAACTTATCGGAACTTATTGTGTAAAAAATAAGATGTGTTCGTATTTTCTTTTGTGTTTCATTTTGCTTTTACGTTACGTGTATTATTTCATTTTTCTCTATTGTTTTATCTGGATCTTGTTCTATTTGTACTGTCTGTATTGTTTTATCTAAATCTTGTTTTATTTGTATTGTCTCCATTCTTTTATCTAGACCTTGTTTTATTTATATTCCTCTGTTCTCTTATCTGAATCTCCTGTTATTTATAATGTCTCTATTGTTTTATCTGAATCTTGTTTTACTTGTATTGTCTTTATTCTTTTATCTGGACCTTGTTTTATTTGTATTGTCTGTGTTGTTTTATCTGAATCTTGTTTTATTTTTATTGTCTCTGTTTTTTATCTGGATCTTATTTTATTTGTAATGTGTCTATTGTTTTATCTGGATCTTGTTTTATTTCTATTGCCTCTAATGATTCATCTGGATCTTGTTTTATTTGTACTATCTTTATTGTTTTATCTTGTTCTTGTTTTATTTCTAATGTCTCTTTTGTTTTATTTGGATCTTGTTTTATTTGTCTTATTTATATTATTTTATTTGTAATGTCTCTATTCTTTTATCTGGATCTTGTTTTATTTCTAATGCATCTATTGTTTTGTCTGAATCTTTTTTATTTGTATTGTTTTTGCAGTTTTATTTGGATATTGTTATATTTGTAATATGTTTATTGATTTATCTGAATCTTGTTTTATTTGTATTGTCTCTGTTTTTATATGAATCTTGTTTTATTTGTATTGACTGTGTTGCTTTATCTGAATCTTGTTTTATTTGTATTGTCTGTGTTGTTTTATCTGAATCTTGTTTTATTTTTATTGTCTGTGTTGTTTTATCTGAATCTTTTTTATTTTTATTGTCTGTGTTGTTTTATCTAAATCTTGTTTTATTTGTATTGTCTGTTTTGTTTTACCTGAATCTCATTTTATTTGTACTGTCTGTGCTGTTTTATTTGCATTGTCTGTGTTGTTTTATTTGTATTGTCTCTGTTGTTTTATTTGAATCTTGTATTATTTGTATTGTCTGTATTGTTTTATCTCAGTCTTGTTTTATTTGTATTTTCTATGTTGTTTTATCTGAATCTTGTTTTATTTGTATTGTCTCTGTTGTTATTTGTATTGTTCTTGTTGTTTTATCTGAATATTGTTTTATTTGTATTGTCTGTGTTGTTTTACCTGAATCTTGTGTTATTTGTATTGTCTGTATTGTTTTATCTAAATCTTGTTTTATTTGTATTTTCTATGTTGTTTGATCTAAATCTTGTTTTATTTGTATTTTCTATGTTGTTTTATCTGATTTTTGTTTTATTTGTAATGTCTTTGTTGTTATTTGTATTCTTTGTGTTTTTTATCTAAATCTTGTTTTATTTGTATTGTCTCTGTTGTTATTTGAATCTTGTGTTATTTGTATTGTTTTTGTTGTTTTATCTGAATATTGTTTTATTTGTATTGTCTGCATTGTTTTATCTGAATCTTGTGTTATTTGTATTGTCTGTGTTGTTTTATTTGCATTGTCTGTGTTGTTTTATTTGAATCTTGTTTTATTTGTTTTGTCTGTGTTGTTTCATCTAAATCTTGTTATATTTGTATTTTCTATGTTGTTTTATCTAAATCTTGTTTTATTTGTATTGTCTGTTTTGTTTTACCTGAATCTTATTTTATTTGTATTGTCTGTGTTGTTTTATTTGTGTTGTGTGTGTTGTTTCATTTGAATCTTGTTTTATTTCTATTGTCTGTGTTGTTTTATTTGTATTGTCTGTGTTGTTTTATCTGAATCTTGTTTTATTTCTATTGTCTGTGTTGTTTTATTTGAATTGTCTCTATTGTTTTATTTGAATCTTGTGTTATTTGTATTGTATTGTATTTTCTGTGTTGTTTTATCTAAATCTTGTTTTATTTGTATTGTCTTTGTTTTTATATGAATATTGTGTTATTTGTATTGTTTTTGTTGTTTTATCTGAATCTTGTTTTATTTCTATTGTCTGTGTTGTTTTATTTGTATTGTCTCTATTGTTTTATTTGAATCTTGTATTATTTGTATTGTCTGTATTGTTTTATCTAAATTTTGTTTTATTTGTATTGTCTCTGTTTTTATCTGAATCTTGTTTTATTTGTATTGTCTCTGTTTTTATATGAATCTTGTTTTATTTGTATTGACTGTGTTGCTTTATCTGAATCTTGTTTTATTTGTATTGTCTGTGTTGTTTTATCTGAATCTTGTTTTATTTTTATTGTCTGTGTTGTTTTATCTGAATCTTTTTTATTTTTATTGTCTGTGTTGTTTTATCTAAATCTTGTTTTATTTGTATTGTCTGTTTTGTTTTACCTGAATCTCATTTTATTTGTACTGTCTGTGCTGTTTTATTTGCATTGTCTGTGTTGTTTTATTTGTATTGTCTCTGTTGTTTTATTTGAATCTTGTATTATTTGTATTGTCTGTATTGTTTTATCTCAGTCTTGTTTTATTTGTATTTTCTATGTTGTTTTATCTGAATCTTGTTTTATTTGTATTGTCTCTGTTGTTATTTGTATTGTTCTTGTTGTTTTATCTGAATATTGTTTTATTTGTATTGTCTGTGTTGTTTTACCTGAATCTTGTGTTATTTGTATTGTCTGTATTGTTTTATCTAAATCTTGTTTTATTTGTATTTTCTATGTTGTTTGATCTAAATCTTGTTTTATTTGTATTTTCTATGTTGTTTTATCTGATTTTTGTTTTATTTGTAATGTCTTTGTTGTTATTTGTATTCTTTGTGTTTTTTATCTAAATCTTGTTTTATTTGCATTGTCTCTGTTGTTATTTGAATCTTGTGTTATTTGTATTGTTTTTGTTGTTTTATCTGAATATTGTTTTATTTGTATTGTCTGCATTGTTTTATCTGAATCTTGTGTTATTTGTATTGTCTGTGTTGTTTTATTTGCATTGTCTGTGTTGTTTTATTTGAATCTTGTTTTATTTGTTTTGTCTGTGTTGTTTCATCTAAATCTTGTTATATTTGTATTTTCTATGTTGTTTTATCTAAATCTTGTTTTATTTGTATTGTCTGTTTTGTTTTACCTGAATCTTATTTTATTTGTATTGTCTGTGTTGTTTTATTTGTGTTGTGTGTGTTGTTTCATTTGAATCTTGTTTTATTTCTATTGTCTGTGTTGTTTTATTTGTATTGTCTGTGTTGTTTTATCTGAATCTTGTTTTATTTCTATTGTCTGTGTTGTTTTATTTGAATTGTCTCTATTGTTTTATTTGAATCTTGTGTTATTTGTATTGTATTGTATTTTCTGTGTTGTTTTATCTAAATCTTGTTTTATTTGTATTGTCTTTGTTTTTATATGAATATTGTGTTATTTGTATTGTTTTTGTTGTTTTATCTGAATCTTGTTTTATTTCTATTGTCTGTGTTGTTTTATTTGTATTGTCTCTATTGTTTTATTTGAATCTTGTATTATTTGTATTGTCTGTATTGTTTTATCTAAATTTTGTTTTATTTGTATTGTCTCTGTTTTTATATGAATCTTGTGTTATTTGTATTGTTTCTGTTGTTTTCTCTGAATCTTGTTTTATTTGTATTGTCTCTGTTTTTATATGAATCTTGTTTTATCTTAATCTTGTTTTATTTGTTTTGTCTGTGTTGTTTTATCTTAATCTTGTTTTATTTGTATTGTCTGTGTTGTTTTGTTTTATTTGTATTATGCCTATTATTTTACTTTAAATCATTCTTTGCTGTTCTATTTTTATTATATTTAACATTTTTCCGATCTTTTAATGAAACTCTTTAACATCACCAAGGATGCTTTAACTTTTTTGTACTCAGATGGAAGATAAAAACAAACTTAAAGATAAAACGTTCTATACAATGTTTATCGATTTTGTGAGAAACACGTGAACATCTGTTCTTACCAACCTGTTTTATACACTTTACTACCTGTGGTTTATTATAATAACATTTTGTCGGAGCATTAATACAATGAGATAAATATATATGTTGAAAATTGAATTTTCAATGACTTATAAACTGAAAATAATCTAAAATCATTAAATGAATTTAGTTCACATTATAACCCTTGTTCTTTATTATGTTTGATTTATATTAAAAGACAACACATTTTCCACTGGAAAGTCTGACGATACCAGCTGGCTGAATGAGCCTAGATGTTGCACGGAAGGCCACGTGGCCACTAAATATTGCCGATGTGCTGCAGCTTACATGGTACCTTGTGCTCTCACTCATATATTCTTATAATATAAAGTACAAACCTTTTCATGGAAATCTTACTAATGAGGGTGCGTAGTTAGTACAGTTTGTTAGACAGAATGTGATAGTTAAAAAAATTACAAGAACCGACACACTTCAAAACTGAAATCCACTGTAAAAAACGCCCATACTGGACTATACATTCCTTGGGACTCAGCACATGAAACAAAACAAAAACTCAACATGCTAAGAAATCAAATAAACACAGCCACAAAACTATGCTCATCAAATAAAATTAACGATGAATTTGACAAAATAAAACAATACTTCATCAATATCAATAAGTTTCCTCCACAAACCGTAGAAAAAAATTATACGCACACACTTAGACAGAAAACAAAATCAAACAATAAAAGTAAATATATCTCACGAATCAAAAAATCACGAAACCATATACTGCTGTATATCATATATTCCCGAGATCAGCAGACAAATAACCAACATTTGGCAAAAACTAGTAACAAAATATAACATTCCAGTTAATAACAAATTTATCCAAAAACCAGGCACAAAACTGAGGTTTATACTATGTAAGAACTACACTGACAAACACCACACCAACATTATTTATAAAATACAATGTGATAACTGCCACGACTTCTATATTGGAGAAACAAGTAGAAAAATGGAAACCAGATTCAAAGAGCATAAAAAGTCACCTTCACACGTTTTCGAACACTGCAAGTCAAATGAACACAACATAACCATAGAAAACACTCAAATACTAAATGAAGAAACAAACATAAACAAACGCAAAATTAAAGCCTTACTTGTAGAACTTAAACCCAAAATAAGCCAATATAAAGGGACGCTTTTATACCTATATTAAATATAATAAAATAAAATTATATATTCAACTATCTAACACCGCCCTCTACATTCCGACACTCAGTTACACAGCCCCTTCCAAACATGTGGTCAGCTTCCAGTCAGTTACATCTTTCTTTGTGAACCTGACGATGACCGAAGAAGGTCGAAACATTGTTCGCTTTTCCATGTAAAATATTTTCTCAACCCAAACGAGCCGTTTTTGCATATATAAAGATCAACAATAGTGACTAACAGTTCTCAACTACAACAAAACAAACAAAGATCAACAACAGTTACTAACAGTTCTCAACCAGAACAAAACAAAGATCAACAATAGTTACTAACAGTTCTCAACCAGAACAAAACAAAGATCAACAATAGTTACTCCCTTAAATTATTGTTAAGGCCTGGCATGGCCGAGCGCATAAGGCGTGTGACTCGTAATCCGAAGGTCGCGGGTTCGCGCCCGCGTCGCGCTAAACATGCTCGCCCTCCCAGCCGTGGGGGTGTTATAATGTGACGGTCAATCCCACTATTCGTTGGTAAAAGAGTAGCCCAATAGTTGGCGGTGGGTGGTGATGACTAGCTGCCTTCCCTCTAGTCTTACACTGCTAAATTAGGGACGGCTAGCACAGATAGCCCTCGAGTAGCTTTGTGCGAAATTCCAAAACAAACAAACAAACAATAAATTATTGTTGTATAAAAACAGATATCGACTTGTAACGGTAATGAACAACTGTTGTATACTCGTGAGGAACTTTGTTTGAATTAAGCACAAAGCTACACAATGGGCTATCTGTGCTCTGCCCACCACGGGTATCGAAACCCGGATTTTAGCGTGCAAGTCCGCAGACATACCGCTGAGCCACCTTGCTTGGGTAAATATTGAGATCAAAACACTCGTTCGTAAATGTGGAGCTGAACGACCATTGAGCAACGTTGAGACACAACTGGTGAAACAACTTCTGGTTATTTTTATTATCAAACATTCTTAACTTGTGAGAGAAGGTGTAGTGGAACTTCTGTTGTAGCTGTGTGATATGCGTCGTTATAGAATTCGGCCAAGTGGCACAGCGGACTTACAGCGATAGAAAGTGGGTTTCGATACCTTTAACTTCAAACAGATGAACTCGGTGGTGAATTCCTGTTCTCTTTGTTCTCTTCGCGTGGTCAGTATCCTTATATGACCAAATCACTAAAATGGAATTGTCCTAAACGCTGTTTCCTCTTGACACAGCAGTACATCTGCAAGTTTACAAAACTAGAAATCGGTTTTTGATACACGCGTTGGCAGAAAACAGATAATCCATTATGTATCTTTGTGCTTAACTTCAAACAAACAAACAAACCTAAACGCTGTAATGAGTTCCTGCATCATCTGATATAAAAACATCATGTTTGAAAACAATATATGAGATATTATACAATTTTTATAGAGAAGTTATCATTAGAACGTTTTTTCTTATAATGGCCTGGCTAGGCTATGTAGTTAAAGCGCTCGACTCTCAATATGGGGGTCAAAAGTTTGAATCCCCATCTCACTAAACATCTACGGTAAAATAGTAATCCAAGAGTTTGCTATCTTCCCCCTAGCCATTCACTACTAAATTAGGGACGGCTAGCGCCCTCGAGTGGCTTTGCGCGAAATACAAAACAGATCGAACTAAATCATTGTTATAGAGTTTCCTCTGAGTTGATTCAGTAGAAGTTTATATTCACGATTTTCATACGTTACCAAGGGAATAGACCAGACTGATGACGGTTACGTTATTTAACTGCTAGGTAGTTGAAGTAACCATTGTTGTTACAATTATGTTTACATAGGATACAGACTTCTGGTATAGTTACAAGAAAAACTAATGTTGCTATGATTACTTGTGCACGGGATATGAATTTTCCTTGTCAAAGTACTAGAAAGTTTCTGAGAAGTGACTGGTCAAGTCTTAAATGGATCCATGGATCAATATTACAAACAATAATAGCTTGCATAGTATACGTAAGATTCTAATTAACAAAGGACCATTCGATTTTCTGAAGTGGAACCTAGCGGTATGTTTGCTGACTTACAACGCTAGAAACCGCGTGGGCAGAGCTCAGATAGCCCCTTGCGTATCTTTGTGCTTAGTTACAAACAAATTTGTCTCAGAATGTTCATGTAAAAACTGGTACGCTTGTAGCTGGTCAACAGCTACGTTTTTTTTTTTAATCGATAAGAGGAATTTGACTGTTACTATTGTATTGTCACAGCTAAGTGTGACTTAGCACTATAAACAAGAGGAGATCCTGATACCTGTGGGACTTGAAATTATTTTAGGTTGGATTAGAGACCTTTCCTTCCATATTTATTAGCTATATTTTTGTGGGCCAACAGTACGAAGCATGAGGCGCTTACACCTGATTAAATTGTATTACTTATCAGGATCTTTACCAGCCCACCCTCAAATTAAGATTATTTTAGGCAGTATTAGAGTAAATTAAACTATGAGACTTTACACGTAATCAAATATTTCAATCGAAATGGTTTGACCTCCTGAGCCCAAAACTGTAATTACCTCTTAGATCGGTCAAGAGATGAGGGAGTTATGAGCTAAAAGTTTGTACTTTTAAAAGAAACAACAAAAAACTCGCAGCCGTTCAGCCGCGACTAAAAATGTAACGCAATCAAAAACTGAAAATGAAGCGCCAAATTCCGTACAGATTTCAGTTTCTCGACGGTTTCGGTTATTTTCTATTCATTAGAATCTACAACTGATAATTGAAATTATTAACGCTCGTTGAATCTGTATAAGAATATAGAATAGATGTATTTTTAAGACGGCTAATGTGGGTATTAACACTTTTACTAATAAAGCAGAGAACAACATTTCGACCTTCTTGGGTCATTTTGAGTTTCACCAAGAGAGAGTTTGCAATTGACTGTTGCCGAGCGCATGTTTTGGGGATGAAAGTATAAACGGGTGCGGGATTGTAGAGGGCGTTGTAGTTGAATCTTAGGTTATTAATTAGTATAGGTATAAAAGTGTTTCTTTATACTGGTTTAATTTTGGTTTTAGTTACTGTATAAGTAGGGCTTCTTTGATTTTGCGTTTGTTTATATCCGTTTCTTTACTTACTATTTGAGTGTTTTCTATGGTTATGTTGTGTTTATTTGATTTGCAGTGTTCAAAAACGTGTGAACATGTTTTTTTGTGTTCTTTGAATTTGTTTTTCATTTTTCTGCTTGTTTCTCCAATATAGAAGTTGTGGCAATTGTTGCATTGTATTTTATAAATAATGTTGGTGTTGTGTTTGTCAGTGCAGTTTTTACATAGTATGGTCTTTAGTTCTGTACCGGTTTTTGAATAAATCTGGTGTTGTGTTAAATTTTGCACGTGTTTTCATGGTCACCGGGAAAGAATATCGCGCTCCGTAAGTTGGGCTGTGGTTCCGTTATAAGTGTGACAGTCAAATTTCGCTATTGAATAGAGTAGTGTAAGAGTTGGTAGCATTTCCTCTAGTCTGCCACTTTAAAATTAGGGACAACTAGCGCAGATAACTATCGAGTAGGTTTTAGCGTATTAACGTATAAAATGTTAAGAAAATTTGTCTTCCAGTGTTTGGGGTATATAGGTCTGTGTTCAGTTAGTCCTAGAAGAATCACTCACTGTAATTGGTGGAGTAGAAACAACGTCATCATGGCGGAACCGGAAGTCTTCATTATAGAAAACAAGAAGGAATCCTTAATAACCGTGGAACATGAAATTATCTAAGGCAGTATTAGAATAACTTAATCTATGAGACAATGGGCGTGGTCAGGTACACCACTTGAAAGGGTTTGACCTTCCTAGACTAAAACTGTAATTAGATCTCGAGTAGGTCAAGAGATGGCGAAGCTATTGGCTAAAAGTTTGTACTTCGAAAAACTCGGAGCCTTTCTATGAGCCTTCATGAAATAATTATCTGTTTAAAGCAACAACTGTTTTACCTGGAAAATTATTGTAAAAAATAAAGTATTTGTTCAGGTTTCGTTGACTTATTGGCGCTACAGGGTTATGAAAATATTATAAACGTAACGGATGAAATATAATTTGTTTGTAGGTAAACACAAAACTACACAATAGGTTATCATGTCACTGAAAAGTCGAATAGAATATAGAGATAGTAAGTAAATATATCAAACATCTTTATAATGTGACGGTCAATCCCACTTTTTGTTGGTAAAAGAGTCGCCCAAGAGTTGGCGGTGGGTGGTGCTGACTAGATGCCTTCCACGAGGCTTACACTGATAAATTAGGGACGGCTAGCGCAGATAACCCTTGAGGTGCTATACGTGAAATTGAAAACCAACCATAACCAAACCGAATGAGAAAGTACGGGGTAAAAACCAAGGTTAACCCTATAACCTTAAAGGTGATGACGTATTAAGACAGTCTTCGTGTAGCGCATGCGCTCTGAAGAGAAGTAAGCGAGCTGTAAAATAAATTTCTTTCGACACAAGTCACAAAGAAGGATAATGGCAAATATTAAACTGTCGAATATTTTTTTCTTCAACATCCATGTTGTGTTGGTGTGAAAGAACTTTTGGATTAATAACGTTTTATCTTCTCCGAGGAATTAATTTAAAGAAAACAGTCTCACTGGTGTAACGTACTTTATTAACATACTGTGAGCTTAGGTAACTAGATTCTGAGTTTGATTATTTCGAATAACATTTGTGCAAAGTTACTCCCTTCATTTTGAACTAATAAACTAGAGGGCAACAACACCTTCTACAAACTTTCATTTTGAATATTGGAATTTGACGTCTCGGAACGTAATTTTATGGCAACGAAATGCGAATCGCGGATCTTCAAATTTACGATTCAGTACGCTAATCACTGGGCCACACCCGGCCCTATCAGAAGGAATCCTTCTGACCAGAGAAGTGAAAACGTCAGTGACATTTCGTTAGTTCATTGGGGTAATTGAGGGAACAAAGAATTGTTTGTTAGGGTGATGAACTGATTAATTTATGAACACGAGCAGAACAACAGCAACACAGAACCAGTAACCTGATAACAGGGGAAATCAACCGAGTTCCAAGAACGGTTAACCGGTGAAAATCAAACGAAATAATAACACGTCAACATTTTTCATGTGAGGTAATTTGAAAGTAGCGTTGGCGAGTGTATGTTAGTTATAACTACAGTTCCACGAGAGTTACGTTAGGAGAGATACGTACTTAGAGAGAACGAATAACCGCCATAAGGTTAATCATTTTGTCGTAGATAAATGACTACACGTGCCCACAGTTTATAAGATTATAGAGTTTCTTTAGTCGAGGGTTTCTTGTTTCACAAATATAACTTCACTCAAGTTATGATGAAGAACATTTTATCTGTCACTAGTGGTTTAAAACCAGAAAGTTTAGTTTATATGAACATTTAGAATATAATCACGAAATCGCTTTTCCATTGGAAATATATAACATTTGTCTCAATAATGAATTGAAACTGATGTTTATGACAGTAATTTTATCTGTTTGTCTCGACTGTGGTGAAGACAAAACATTATGACAACAACAATTACAGCTTGAAATTACCAGAGGATGTGTTACACGTGCAAGAATATTAGGCCCTCCACTACTCAGTTTCGACACCTGTGATGGGCATAACACAGATAGCCCATAGCTTTGTACTTAATAATACATAAATGTATAGCCTCCCTAGTGACTCGTCTGTTAGCCCGTAGGCTTCTACCACTGAAGACAAGGTTTCAATACCCGTGGTGGACATAACACAGATAGCTTATTGTGTAGCTTTGCTCTTAAGAAACAAATTTTAAAAAATATCTATAGGGATGTTTCATGAATATCGTTTTATGTGATTCCCCTAACAGGATTAAAACAATATGAAAAAGGAAATCGATGTCTTGAAATTCGTATGAATTTAGAAGTAGGGTTAACGACTGCATTTAACCCCAAAACGTTCAAACTGAATTGAATTTTCTAAAATGTATATTATTATAAGTATACTTTCCATGTATGTGCTATGTTTTTCAAGCTTTGAAACCCAATTTCAATTTGGCCTCAACTTGTTTACAAATTTCATAAAATAACTTTCTGTGTGTTGTTTTAATGTTTTCTCTGGAATCATTTCGCATTCACTTAGTAGAGGGATATAATCCATCGACTGCTGGTTAAAATTCATCGAAATCGTTTTTTGTTTTGTTTGAATTTCACACAAAGCTACTTGAGGGCTATCTGTGCTAGCCGTCCCTAATTTAGCAGTGTAAGACTAGAGGGAAGGTAGCTAGTCATCACCATCCACCGCCAACTCTTGGGCTACTCTTAACCAACGAATAATGGTATTGACCGTCACATTATAACGCCCCCACGGCTGGGAGGGCGAGCATGTTTAGCGCGACTCTCATATTACGAGCGCATGCCTTAACGCGCTCGGCCATGCCAGGCCCATCGAAATCGTCTATTGTTTTAAGGAGAATAGTCACCATTACATTTACTTTATTCATACAGTAGGGGTTGTCAAATATTCTATTCTGAAGAACAACAAAAAATACTGGCAAATATATTCAACAAGAAATTGAACTCATAATCCCTGAGATTCGATGAGAGTGCTTTGATACAGGTAAAGGTTTTAGTGTCCCAGTTGCCACAATTATCAATAATATTTAGAAATAAATCAACGGGTTTTACCTTGTATTCCAAGACAGTTTTAACGATGCAGTAATTACAATTCCAACGAATCGGGTCCACTCTTGGGAACCTTTTCTGAAAGGTGCACACGCTTTGTTGGTTTCATGAAAACAAAAGAGAATGATTTAAGTTGCACATAGAATCTGGCACACTCATTGATCTTCGCCATATAGTGTGACAAAAGTAAATTCAAATTAAGGCACCCGACTCATAATCCGAGGGTCGCGGGTTCGAATTCCCGTCGCACCAAACATGCTAGCCCTTTCAGTCGTGGTGACGTTATAATGTGCAGTCAATTCCACTATTCGTTGGTAAAAGAGTAGCCCAAGAGTTGGCAGTGGGTGTTGAGGACCAGTTGCCTTCCCTCTCGTCTAAATTAGGGATGGCGAGCGCAGATAGCCGTCGTATAGCTTTCCACGAAATTTAAAAATAAACAAACAATCTGTGCCATACAATGAATGAAAATAGTTTTTGGATACTCATCTCTAACTTTGTTTTGATGTCCATTAAGCTCACAAAACATCACGCTTACCCCATCATAGGTGTGTGCAACAAATTTAGACCCTATATATGATCCATCAACGAAATTAAACACTATCACACAACACTAGAAAGCTGAGAAATGATTTCTGTGTCAGTAGTTTCATCTAAGATAAGAGCCACAAACGGAAAATCACTTATTCCACTTTTAAATTTATTCAACAACACTTTCCCTACACAATTAGTGAAGTCATTCTGGATTCTGTTTCACAGGCCAGAAAAAACAAAAACACAGACACTCGATTCCTCTAAATGGGTTTTCAATAATGGATTATATACTCTTCACAAAACAAAGAAACGCAAAAGAGATATTTTTTTTATAAATATATGTAATAACGTTACAAGCTTAGAGTACGGGATGTTACACGTGTTAAGGCACTGATTGTCAGACCAAAATAACAATAAAAGTTGTGCACTTTGAAAACGGAGGAAAACAACGGATTTTTTGCCAAAACGTATTTGTATCCAATAAATGTGTTTGAGAGATCTGCATGTTCTGCAAGTGCAACATGTGCAAAATCCCTATAAAAGTGACGGGTTCTCGGTTTCCATAACTCAGTGTTAAGTCACCGACACGCAATACAGTTACGTCAAGATTGACTGAAGCACAACGCAACAACGCCATTGGTAGATGGGAAGCAGGCGAATTTCGATCAGATGTTTCCAGAGCTTTGAATGTCCACCCAAGCACCATCACAAGGCCATGGAATCGTCACCAACAACATTGATCAACTCGTGACCGTCCACGATCTGGCAGACCTCGTGTGACCACACCTGCACAAGATCGCTACGTCCGGTTACATCACCTTCGGGATAGGACCACCACTACGACGTCTATTACCTCAACCATACCAGAGCTACGTAAGATTTCCGATCAGACCGTACGCAACCGTTGATGGGATTCTTATGCCCCATGTGCAACCCATCATGGTGAACGTCAAAGTTTTTTAACATGACAACGCTCGTTCTCACACAGTCTGACTCACCACTGTTTTCTTGAGATACCACAACATCAACGTTCTTCTCTGGCCCTTCTGATTACCAGATTTAAACCCCATCGAACATCTTTGGGACGATTTGGACCGACGTCTGCGAAGGCGACGACCTCAACCGCAGACTCTACCTCAGCTTGCAGCAGCTTTGCAGGCTGAGTGGACAGCCATTCCACAGGATGTGATTCGTCATCTCATTGCTTCCATGGGCAGGAGATGCTAAGCAGTTATTGATGCTCACGGGGGGCATACTCATTATTGACGTTGAGTGACGTTAAACTTCAACTAGTGAGCGTGGACTTCGTCTTTGCAGACTTTGGATGTTCAGCAGTAAATGTGCAAAGTTTCACACATGTCATACAGAACTACCCGGAATAAACTTGTTAACAATTTGTCTCAAATTTTGCCTTTTGCGTTTCTTTTTTTGAAGAGTATATTTCTTCCACAAATTTATCAGTTCCACATAATTGTCTCTTTTATCAGACTCTCGTGGTTCATCATGACCTCTAAATACTAGTTGTAGCTCAATAAACTGTGTTGATCAATGTTTTAACATGTATCTAGTCTTTCTCACCTTTTCATTGCGTATTTAAACATTTATTTTACGTTGACTGTTTAGTTGAAATTCAATCCGTGATTTTCCAGTTCCAGCTAGTCCCAGAGTTGAAAATATACAGTCATGTGAAAAAGTTAGGACACTCTATAAACGCCTGTGTATTTGTGTAACATTTTTGGATATATAGATATTTAATCTCAATTTAAACAATACTGGGAGATTATAGGAATATAAGTAAACAATTAAAACTGAAGAAAAGAGTTTTCAAAATCTTCTGTAAATGTAGTTCTACAAAAATGCATATTCTAACTGAGGAAAAAGTTAGAATACCCTACCCCCTAATAGCTAGTGTTACCCCCTTTGGTTGAAATAACTGCAGTGAGACACTTCTTGTAGCCATCTACCAGTCTCTGACATCGGTCTGAGGAAAGTTTGCCCCACTCCTCAATGCAAAATTCTGTCAGCAGTGAAATCTTTGAGGGGTTTCTTGCATGTACAGCCCGTTTCAAATCACCCCACAGCATCTCAATGGGATTAAGATCTGGGCCTTGGCTCGGCCATTCCAGGACTCTCCATTTCTTAGTTTTCAGCCAATCCTTGGTGGATTTAATGGTATGTTTTGGGTCATTGTCGTGTTGCAGGGTCCAGTTCCTCTTCAGCTTTAATTTTCGTACAAATGGCCTCACATGATCCTTAAGCACCCTCTGATACATAGTAGAATTCATGGTGTATTCTATGATTGACAGCTGTCCAGGTCCTGCTGCAGCAAAGCAGCCCCAAACCATGACACTTCCACCTCCATGCTTCACAGTTGGTAAAAGGTTCTTTTCCTGGAATGCTGTATTTGGTTTACACCAAACATGTCCTCTGTTCTGGTGTCCAAATAATTCAATTTTGAACTCGTCTGTTCAAAGAACATTATTCCAGAAGTCATGCTCTTTGTCTACATTCTCTCTGGCAAACTTCAGTCTGGCCTTGGTGTTTCTCTTAGAGAAGAAATGTTTCCTCCTTGCACACCTCCCATGCAAGTTAAACTTGTGCAGTCTCTTTCTGATTGTAGAGGCATGCATTTACAGAAGATCTTAAAAAGCCTTTTCTTTAGTTTTAATTGTTTAGTTATATTCCTATATTCTCCCAGTTTTGTTAAAATTCAGATTAAATATCTATATATCCAAAAATGTCACAAAAATACACAGGCTTTCTTTAGGGTGTCCTAACTTTTTCACATGACTGTATGACTGGAGGAATTTTCATGTTTTTTAACTGCATTATGCATATAATTTAAATCATATAATCTATTTGAGTTTCATGTCTCAAATTCACTGTTTAATAATAAACACACACGGCAGAAGAGCTTGTACAAGTTAAAATAACAGTTAGCCAGGATGTTCTGTCACGTTGCATTATATTGTATTTTTAAACGCACTGCTTTGTTCTTTCAGTCAGGCTTAGATCTGGCATCGGTCTATCATTTCTTATGATGCTTTCTTTATCACTAAAACTCTTTATACCAAACTTGTTCACTAATGAAGGAGGTAACAAACAGCCACGAGCGCGAGGTGCAAGTCATAAAAAATAGTTTCTAAATATAGCAACAAAATTATTTATAAATTATTATTATTTTATTATATTTGATTTATTTATTGTACATTTGAATTTATAAAATAGTATTTCTGAAACACTACCTTATTTATAAATTATTTATTTCGCTTATTTTTTAGTTATTTAAGTAGCTTAATATATAGACTATAAATTGTTAATAAGCTCCAATTGTGCGTGTATTTTGAAGTAAGATGAACAGGTAATTGGTTCCTTTATGCCATAGAAGAGACCAATATAACATTCAAGTTTCGTTGCTGTTTTTCTTTTTTAATATAAGTATAAATTTGATTCTTTTATTCAGAAATTATTCATTTTATAGTTTAAAGAATATATTACATAACTAAAATGTTTTTAGTTACAAAGAAATCCTTTTCTAGTGGAAAAAACTTAAAAAAGGAAGCATTTTGTGAGTTCTAGTCCAGATTCTTTCCAACAGTACTTTCGTCCGTACAAGGTAATTACTGATTACGTACTGTTTTGTAGAGTGCTTACGAGTGAATCAGTTGTAAAAGTTCATACCGTCGTATTTAGCTGATACTTAAGAATAAACTCATAAAACAGCTAAACATAAAATGGAAAATAAGATAAACAAGATTTGGGTTTTGTTGAAGATAATACAATATTTAACACTTTATGCTACTGTAACATAGTGTTTTAGGCTTACGTTTACAAACGATGCTCACTGAATTCTACTAACGTAAAAATCAACTTAATTGTTAAAAGTAACTCAGCATACACGATAGTTAACACTAATCCCAACTACTTCTCACAGTTATCGATTGGCTTTACTGAAAAGAAAAAACTCCACACCTATAAAGCTATCTCATAATTTCATCTATCTCGAGTATACTAGAAAACGTGACGTCAAATTCCCTAGAATTTTCTAAACCTATCTTAACGTCATCTTTACGACTCTCAACTCCATCTGGCCAACAAGCAAATTAGAACCATAGTAGTCTAAATTCATTAAAATGAATTTATACTTTATAGTTTACATTATTTGCCGTTAGATATTTATATATATACTAACAATTTCTATTTATGTTTCATATAAATAAATTTTGAATCATCAGTAAATTGCTGGACATTCGTTGGATATCCGTGAATCAGTCTCCGTATAATTTGTTTGACCTCAGTGAACATATTCTTACGTCTCATTGGGTATTTATTGCTCTGTCTATGTATTTTAATATTTTAGATATTTATCTCCCGTGTATATATTTCTTTGTCTATATTTGATGGGAGGGTTAATGCTCAGTTGTGTCTTATATATGTATATATGTTCTGGGCCTAAAGGTGTACATTATTAATCGAAAACACGTTGTTTGACGTGCGTGGGCAGATTACGTAAGTTCGGGAGGTATTCTAATTACCATTTTCTCTTTCTCTCAATATTTTTTATTGTTTGTGTGCAAAAATTCACTGAAATCCTTGCGATATTTACGACGAAAGATTTATTCATCACAAGGGATCGTTTTTTTATATATATGTTGTCTTTGAATCGAGTGTCAGAACACGTGCATTGAAATTAGCTTATTATAAATTAATTCATACTGTGGGAAGTCGCATGCTCCAGTTTGCATAACGTTGGTGTGTTTCAGTAGATCATCCAGTGTTTCGAATATTCATTATTATTAAAGGGATGAGATACTGTGACGTAACAGTGGCGCTGTTCTGCGACTGTGAAGACCGTGGTGCATTGAGGAACCACCACTGTGAAGTAATGGCTTTTGTTTGACCATCAGATTCATTTAATCTTTAATGATACTACGAGACAAGCGCCATGATGTATTCTTCAGATATAATGGACAATTAATCACGTGGAGAACGAACACTCTAGAACCTTTAAGATAAGCATAGAAACACTGAGTTAATTGCAGAGAACAAAGTTAAACAATGAACGCTCTTATCACCTGTGGCAAAAAGAAAACAAAACCCCAGTATATTGAAACTGAGCGAGCAGTTTATGGTGGATCAATAAAAAAAAAGTACGTATAATATTTTCATGCAGAAAATGAACAGTGTATTAGATCCAGGAGAATCAGTCTGGACAACAAGGATGGATACAGGAGAATAAAACTGAATAGTGCGATAAATGTAGGAGAATAAAACCGAATAATGCGATAAATGTAGGAGAATAAAACCGATACAGAAGCAGATGTTTAGTGACAAGCATTACTGCAAGTCAAGACTGTGTAGTTATGTTTTGGGAGAAATGAGAGTAAGAGAAGTCCGTTGGTTCACACACAGTAATCAGGTATGTCTTTTATTAGTTGTAGATTGCCTCTAGTTCACACACAGTAATCAGGTATGTCTTTTATTAGTTGTAGATTGCCTCTAGTTCACACACAGTAATCAGGTATGTCTTTTATTAGTTGTAGATTGCCTCTAGTTCACACACAGTAATTAGGTATGTCTTTTAGTAGTTGTAGATTGCCTCTAGTTCACACACAGTAATCAGGAATGTCTTTTAGTAGTTGTAGATTGCCTCTAGTTCACACACAGTAATCAGGTATGTCTTTTAGTAGTTGGGATTTTTTTATTACTGAGAAAAAGTCACTTTGGGGGCACGTGTGTAGAATGGTTAGATGTTGATTTCACCCACTCACCCCATGCGCACGCCACTGTTGTGTTCTGTTAATGTTGAAGTTTATAGGAAATATAAGCAATATCCGGAAATCGCATAACTCACGTGCATCCATTAAATGGTAAAGATTTTTTGGTCTTACGTATATCAGATGAGATTTAACAACATAATGTATTTTGATATTTATATTTATGAAATAATTTGTTGACCCTCATTTTGACTTAATGACCAGCAGGAATGTAACCTGTTTTATTTCACACCCACTGGGTATTCAAACCCAGCTCAATGACCAGCGCTTTCCCACGGGAAACTAAAAACAAAACACTAAAAACACATTTGGTATTTCTCTGATGAAATCTTTCACATAACTACTGTGTCTCTCACTCGCTTCTCTTTAGGTGTCTATTTACACTTTTTACTTATATTTATAGTGTTTTTACTGATATTTACAGTGTTTCTAGTTATATTAACACGTTTTTACTTACACGCACAATATTTTTACTTATATTTACAGTGTTTTCTACTTATATTTATAGCATTTTTACTTATGCTTATATTTACAGTTTTTATACTTATGTTTATGGTGTTTTCACTTACGTTTACAGTATTTTCACTTATATTTCAGTGGTTTTACTCATACTTACAGTGTTTTTTACTTATATTTACATTGTTTATAGAATTGTGCAAGAGAATATTTTACTGATATTTCTTGTGATTTGTAACAACAGTTGTATGATACTTATATTTTTAATGAATTTAACTTACACATACACCAATTATAGTTGTGTTTACAGAAATCGTAAGCGTGTTTTTACTGTAACTTTTAGTGATATTTAGAGCGAATGTGTATTTATAGTAATAATTGATTGGTACTTTCAGTAATTTTAACTTGTATTTATCACAATTGTTACTGGTATTTACAAATAACCCTACTCACATTTACTTTGAATTCTACGTACAGAGATTTCTGACTGGTAATTACAGCGTATTTCACTTCTATTTACAGTTGTATTTTATTAAGTTTAAGGGGAATTTGTATTTACAAAGATTTTTACGGATGAGTGCTGTAATTCCAGTTTAGGGCTCCAGGCGGAAACCTCGTGACATACGACTCTATAAATATTTCTTTGGTTTTGACATTTCACACAAACACAATATTCCAACAGCCAGAAACACAAAGTCTTAAGAAAGGCCAAAGACGCGACCTTATACGATTTTTATTTGCGGGAAGAAAAACTCCTGAAAACAACCGAAAGCTTTGTGGACTGCTATTTCTTCAGTTTTATCACGCACTGTCAACAAATTCTTTGTAGATTATTTAACAACGTGGAAGTATTCCAGAGAAGAACAAATAAACAGTTTATGTGAGGTAACGTTCACTCAAGTATGTTGGTAGTGATCGATGTAGTTAGTTAGAACTGAACAACAAAGGTAATAGAAGTGGTTAGTCAGTACTGAACAGCAGAGGTGAAAGTTGTAGTTAGTCAGTACTGAACAACAGAGGTGAAAGTTGTAGTTAGTCAGTACTGAACAACAGAGGTGAAAGTTGTAGTTAGTCAGTAATAAACAACAGAGGTGAAAGTTGCAGTTAGTTAGTACTGAACAACAGAGGTAATAGAAGTGGTTAGTCAGTACTGGACAGCAGAAATGATAGATTTAGTTAGTTAGTAATAAACAACAGAGGTGATAGTCGCAGTTAGTCAGTACTGAACAACAGAGGTGATAGTTGTAGTTAGTCAGTACCGAACAACAGAGGTGAAAGTTGCAGTTAATTAGTACTGAACAACAGAGGTGATAATTGTAGTTAGTCAGTACTGAACAACAAAGGTAATAGTTGTAGTTAGTCAGTACCGAACAACAGAGGTGAAAGTTGCAGTTAGTCAGTACTTAACAACAAAGGTGATAGTTGTAGTTAGTCAGTACAGAACAACAGAGGTAACAGTTGTAGTTAGTCAGTACTGAACAACAAAGGTGAAAGTTGTAGTTAGTCAGTACTGAACAACAGAGGTAATAGTTGTAGTTAGTCAGTACCGAACAACAGAGGTGAAAGTTGCAGTTAGTCAGTACTTAACAACAAAGGTGATAGTTGTAGTTAGTCAGTACTGAACAACAAAGGTGAAAGTTGTAGTTAGTCAGTACTGAACAACAGAGGTGAAAGTTGTAGTTAGTCAGTACTGAACAACAGAGGTGAAAGTTGTAGTTAGTCAGTAATAAACAACAGAGGTGAAAGTTGCAGTTAGTTAGTACTGAACAACAGAGGTAATAGAAGTGGTTAGTCAGTACTGGACAGCAGAAATGATAGATTTAGTTAGTTAGTAATAAACAACAGAGGTGATAGTCGCAGTTAGTCAGTACTGAACAACAGAGGTGATAGTTGTAGTTAGTCAGTACCGAACAACAGAGGTGAAAGTTGCAGTTAATTAGTACTGAACAACAGAGGTGATAATTGTAGTTAGTCAGTACTGAACAACAAAGGTAATAGTTGTAGTTAGTCAGTACCGAACAACAGAGGTGAAAGTTGCAGTTAGTCAGTACTTAACAACAAAGGTGATAGTTGTAGTTAGTCAGTACAGAACAACAGAGGTAACAGTTGTAGTTAGTCAGTACTGAACAACAAAGGTGAAAGTTGTAGTTAGTCAGTACTGAACAACAGAGGTGATAGTTGTAGTTAGTCAGTACTGAACAACAGAGGTGATAGTTGTAGTTAGTCAGTACCGAACAACAGAGGTGAAAATTGCAGTTAGTCAGTACTTAACAACAAAGGTGATAGTTGTAGTTAGTCAGTACAGAACAACAGAGGTAACAGTTGTAGTTAGTCAGTACTGAACAACAAAGGTGAAAGTTGTAGTTAGTCAGTATTGAACAGCAGAAGTGATTGTTGTAGTTAGTCAGTACCGAATAACAGAGATGATAAATGTAGTTAGTTAGCAGTGAACAACAGAGGTGATAGTTGTAGTTAGTCAGTACTGAACAACAGAGGTGAAAGTTGTAGTTAGTCAGTACAGAACAACAGAGGTAACAGTTGTAGTTAGTCAGTACTGAACAACAGAGGTGATAGTTGTAGTTAGTCAGTACCGAACAACAGAGATGATAAATGTAGTTAGTCAGTACAGAACAACAGAGGTGACAGTTGTAGTTAGTCAGTACCGAACAACAGAGGTGAAAGTTGTAGTTAGTCAGTACCGAATAACAGAGATGATAAATGTAGATAGTCAGTACAGAACAACAGGGGTGATTGTTGTAGTTAGTCAGTACAGAACAACAGAGGTGAAAGTTGTAGTTTGTCAGTACTAAACAACAGAGGTGATAGTTGTAGTTAGTCAGTACTGAATAACAGAGGTGATAAATGTAGTTAGTTAGTACCGAATAACAGAGATGATAAATGTAGTTAGTCAGTACAGAACAACAGAGGTGAAAGTTGTAGTTAGTCAGTACTGAATAACAGAGGTGATAGTTTGTCATTACTGAATAACAGAGGTGATAGTTGTAGTTAGTCAGCACTGGATAACAGAGGTGATAGTTTGTCATTACTGAATAACAGAGGTGATAGTTGTAGTTAGTCAGCACTTAACAACAAAGGTGATAGTTGTAGTTAGTCAGTACAGAACAACAGAGGTAACAGTTGTAGTTAGTCAGTACTGAACAACAAAGGTGAAAGTTGTAGTTAGTCAGTATTGAACAGCAGAAGTGATTGTTGTAGTTAGTCAGTACCGAATAACAGAGATGATAAATGTAGTTAGTTAGCAGTGAACAACAGAGGTGATAGTTGTAGTTAGTCAGTACTGAACAACAGAGGTGAAAGTTGTAGTTAGTCAGTACAGAACAACAGAGGTAACAGTTGTAGTTAGTCAGTACTGAACAACAGAGGTGATAGTTGTAGTTAGTCAGTACCGAACAACAGAGATGATAAATGTAGTTAGTCAGTACAGAACAACAGAGGTGACAGTTGTAGTTAGTCAGTACCGAATAACAGAGATGATAAATGTAGTTAGTCAGTACAGAACAACAGGGGTGATTGTTGTAGTTAGTCAGTACAGAACAACAGAGGTGAAAGTTGTAGTTTGTCAGTACTAAACAACAGAGGTGATAGTTGTAGTTAGTCAGTACTGAATAACAGAGGTGATAAATGTAGTTAGTTAGTACCGAATAACAGAGATGATAAATGTAGTTAGTCAGTACAGAACAACAGAGGTGAAAGTTGTAGTTAGTCAGTACTGAATAACAGAGGTGATAGTTTGTCATTACTGAATAACAGAGGTGATAGTTTGTCATTACTGAATAACAGAGGTGATAGTTTGTCATTACTGAATAACAGAGGTGATAGTTGTAGTTAGTCAGCACTGGATAACAGAGGCGATAGATGTAGTTAGTTTGTCCTAAACAAGAGTTTTGGGAAGTTAATCTTGTTCTTAATGACTAAAGAATAATCTCAAAGTGAGACATTCGAGAATTTGTCGAGTTGGAGATTAAACAGTTCTTATCATATGACAGTCGTGACTGACTTGATCTGTTTAGCGGCTGTCAGTTTGAGCTTGAAGTTAGTACATACATCGATATGACATTTTATGTTTTCATTGTTATATTTTTCCTTAAAGTATATTTAATTAATTGAATAACCGTTGTGCCCATCACATAAATTTCGTATTTTAGCATCTAATTCAATTTGATTTAAACATTGGATTTTGTGAACAATTTATTTAATACGCTTGAAATATGTCAAATCACGTAACAATACGTCACTGTCAAATTAGTTTAAAATTGTGTAGTTTTCAAATGCTGATAGACTAGAATACAAATAACTCTTTAATTTGGGCAGTTTCTAGGGCTTTCAACGTTTACTGATGTTGGAGTTAAGCCTAATTAACACAAAATTACATTATTTATCTTATATACTAACTATGCTACAGTTTTCCAGTTTTCTTGTTTTCAGTCGTTAATTATCTCAAACAATTTCCTGAGACAATTTGACAAAGTTTAAGTTTAATGCATTATTACTAAGAAGATCTCTGTGAGGGTGAGGACTCACATTCCTCATCGTTAGTTTTTAAATGTGACTCTGGAGAACAGTCATTAAACATTTCTGTTGTACGAGGACCTACTTATTAAAATATGTTATTCAGTTCTTGGATTGAAAACTTACCTTAAGACGTCAGTTGTTCGAGCTTGTAGAAAGTCCATAAATTTTTAGATAACAAATCTTCTATTTCTGTGTTAACAGTTTTATTAATGTTTTCAACGAATATCTAATTACTTACAATTTTTAACCTGGCGTAAACGAATCTTTAACTTATCTGATATTCTAACGGTTTGTATAATATTAATTGGGTTTCCCTATCGGCCTAACAGTCTATTTTTTTCTATAAATTTCTAGGACGACTTCTCAGTTTGTATACTGTTAAACCCGTTTCCTTGACGATCTAACAGTTCGTATAATATTGAATGGAATTTTTAAAGCGCATTACAGCTTATATATGTTGGATATATAATTAATGGCCCCTGATAACAAAAATAAATTGAATACTAGCGGAAATAGATGAGTGATTGTTTACCCGAAGTGTGAGACACGCCTTCCCAGAGGCGCGCAAAAAATCTATTGTGGTGGGGGTTTCCAGTGATTAGGGTAGGGTCAATAGTACTATAATGCAGAGTCAAGCATTTTGTTATAAGTTTATCAATGCAAATATTTAGCCATTACTACAATGCGTTTAGCAGCTTAAAGTGTACTCATGGATTATATTTCCCTACTTATCTCTTCATACAACTTATTAGAAAGAAAAGAATAAAAATAGAGGGCGCGCAAAACATTCATATTTATTAATGACGGAAGCGAAGATGGCAGGTGGAAAACAAGGTTTCGAAATAAGTGAATCCGTGCAATAGTGTATTAAATAATATATTAACTTAGTACTGTCTTGTTTTTTTTATGATAATGAAACACACTATCCTTCATCTTTGTTTCTGGAAATTCTTCAGGTTAACGTGATCTTAGTTTCTTTGGTAATTGTATTTATTTTATCAATATTTTACTAACAACACAATATAGTTTTTAATAAAACATGTTGTATCTACCGTATCTAGTCTCTAATGTTATAACATTTTCAGTATCTACTGTATCTAGTCTCTAATGTAATTAAACTGTCAGTGGCTACCGTATCTTGTCTGTAATGTTGTAACACTGTCAATATCTACTTTATCTAGTCTGTAATGATATATAACACAGTCAGTATATACTGTATCTTGTCTGTAATGTTATAACGTTGTCAGTATTTACTGTATCTAGTATGCAATGTTATAACACTGTCAGTATCTACTGTATCTAGTTTGTAATGTTATAACACTGTCAGTATATCTACCATATCTAGTCTGTAATGTTATAACTATCAGTATTTACTGTATTTAGTCTGTGATGTTACCACTCTGTTAGTATCTACTGTATCTAGTCTGTAATGATATATAACACTGTCAGTATCTACTGTATCTAGTTTGTAATGTTATAACACAGTCAGTATATACTGTATCTTGTCTGTAATGTTATGACATTGTCAGTATTTACTGTATCTAGTATGCAATGTTATCACACTGTCAGTATCTACTGTATCTAGCTTGTAATGTTATAACACTGTCAGTATATCTACTATATCTAGTCTGTAATGTTATCACACTGTCAGTATCACTGTAACTAGTCTGTAATGTTATAACATTGTCACTATCCACTGTGTCTAGTCTGTAATGTTATAACACCGTCCGTATGTACTGTATTTAGTCTGTAATGGTGTAACTGTTATTATCTACTGTATCTAGTCTGTAATGTTATACCATAGTCAGTATCTACTGTATATAGTCTGTAATGTTATAACACTCTCAGTATCTACTCTATCAAGTCTGTGATGTTATAACTGTTATTATCTACTATATCTAGGCTGTAATGTTATACCATAGTCAGTATCCACTGTACCTACCCTGTAATGTTACTTTTAAGCTTGTTTTTTACAGTGTACCTTCGTCAGTCAAGTATCATACCCAATGTGCTAACTTGTTTCTCTAGGTAAGACGTCACTCTCAGTAGAGCCACTGGATACTCATTATTACTTCACTGTATCGATATTGTGTATCGGAAATTGCTGAGAACGAATGTCCCAATTTTTTTTTGCTCCCAAGATGTTATCGACAAACCACTGATGGAAGGTTCCTCGTCTCACCGCCAAAGTTCTTGATGTATAAATAAATATATTTTCTGTGTGAAAACAGATCACATTCAGGGTTTTTATAGCAGCTAGCAAGTGGAGAGATTACCGTTTGGGAGATGTCCATAGCTCTGATATGAGCCAACCAAAACTACAGCGGGCAGCACACATACGTCATAAGTTAAGCCCGCCGAAGCACCTATGTGTGTTTATTGAGAAGCTTAGATCGCCTGAAGCTACAAATCTTTGTGGAAAAGATCTCTTCATCTGACCATATTAGAACGTGGACGAAGTTATCAGTGTAATATTTCATAAAGTTATAAAAATCTTCGTAGTCGAATATTTCCACAATCAGAACTTTATAGGAATGATTATGTTGTGTATGTTAATATTGAGTGAAATGTAACAACCTATCGATTGATACACTATGTGAATATCATGTAGAATGTAACAACGTATCGATTGATACACTATGTAAATATGGTGTAGTATGTAACAACTTATCGATTAAAACACTATTAAAATATGGTGTAGTATGTAACAACGTATCGATTGAAACACTATGTAAATATGGTGTAGTATGTAACAACTTATCGATTAAAACACTATGAAAATATGGTGTAGCATGTAACAACCTATCCATTGATACACTACGTGAATATCATGTAGAATGTAACAACGTATCGATTGATACACTATGTGAATATGGTGTAGTATGTAACAACCTATCGATCGGTACACTGTGAATATGGTGTAGCATGTAACAACCTATCGATTGAAACACTACGTGAATATCATGCAGTATGTAACAACCAATCGATTGATACACTATCTACGTGTATATTGAATGTATTGTAAGAAAGTTACGATTTATGCTGTATCTATATGAATATGTAGTGAAATGTAACAACCCTAAGACTGATACACTATCTTTGTGAATATCCAGTGGAACACTAGGTGAATAGCGTGCGAAATGTACCAACCTTATGATTGATACATTATCGATGTGACTATCAGTTGGAATATAAGAACATTATTATTAATACATTGTCTGTGTGACTATTAGTAGGAATATAAGAACATTATTATTGATACACTATCTATGTGACTATCAGTTAGAATATAAGAACATTATTATTAATACATTGTTTATGTGACTATTAGTAGGAATATAAGAACATTATTATTGATACACTATCTATGTGACTATCAGTTAGAATATAAGAACATTATTATTAATACATTGTTTATGTGACTATTAGTAGGAATATAAGAACATTATTATTGATACACTATCTATGTGACTATCAGTTGGAATATAAGAACATTATTATTGATACACTATCTATGTGACTATTAGTTGGAATATAAGAACATTATTATTAATACATTGTCTATGTGACTATCAGTTGAAATATAAGAACATTATTATTAATAAATTATCTGTGTGACTATCACTTGAAATATAAGAACCTTATTATTGATACACTATCTATGTGACTATCAGTTGGAATATAAGAACATTATTATTGATACACTATCTATAGGAATATCGAATGGCATGTAAGTACCTTACGATTGATATACTCTATGTGTGAATATGTGTTTGTACCTATATTTAAGTAGGTTTTCAGTGTTTTTACCAAAGTTTGATGTTGGTTTTTGGTGTTTCTACCTTATTTTGAAAGGTTCTTTGTGCTTCTACCTATATTTTAGGTAGGGTTTCCGATTTTCCACATATATTTTAGAAAGGTTTTCAGTGTCTATACACATATTTTACGTAGATTTACTGTGTCTGTATTTATATTTTAGGGCCCTCTTCAGTATTTCTACCTATATTTTAGGTTGGTTTTTAGTGTTTCTACCTCTATTTTAAGATTTTCAATGTTTTTACCTCTATTTTAAGATTTTCAGTGTTTCTACAGATATTTTAGTTTGGTTTTCCGTGTTTCTTCCTATATTTTAGGAAGGTTTCAAGTGTTTTTACCTATATTTAGGCCCGTTCTCATTATTTCTACCCATATTTGATGTATGTTTTCAGTGTTTATACCTATATTTCAGGAAGGTTTTCTTTGGTTTTACCTATATTTTAGATACGTATTGAGTGTTTCTGCCTGTATTGTACAAAGGTTTTCATTGTTTTTACCTTTATTTTATGTCGGTTATCCGTGTTTTTACCTATATTTTAGGTCGGTTTTCAAGGTTTCTACCTATATTTTCAGGTTCTAAATGCTTTACCTATTTTTTCAGAAGGTTATCAGTGTATGTACCGATATTTCAAGAGGGATTTCAGTGTTTTTTTCTATATTTTAGGAAGGTTTTGAGTGTTTCAACCTTTATTTTAGGTGAGGAAGGTTTTGAGTGTTCCCATATGTTTTACGTCGGTTTTCAGTGTTTCTGTCTATAATTTAGGAAGCTTTACAGTGTCTGTACCTATATTATAGAAAGATTTGGAGTGTCTGTACCTATACTTTAGGTAGAATTTCAGTGTCTGTCCTTTATTTTACGTAGGTTTTTAGTGTTTCTACCTGTATTTTAGATTGGTGTTTTGTGTTTTTACCAATATTTCAAGAAGAATTTGAGTGTTTCTACTTATATTTTTGGAAGGATTTCAATGTTTCTCTTTCTATATTAGGAAGATTTATAGAGTCTGTACCTGTTTTGTGGTAAGGTTTTCAGTATTTCTTCCTTTTATTTTAGGTAGGATGCACTGTTTCTCTATATTTTACTAAGGTTTTCAGTGTTACTACCTATGTTTAGGTCGGTTCTCAGTGTTTCTACCTATATTTTAGAAAGGTTATCAGTGTCTGTACCGATATTTTTAGAAGGATTTCTGTGTTTGCACCTATATTTTATGTAGGTTTTCTGTGTTTCAACCTTTATTTTAGGTAGGTTTTGAGTGTTTCTTCATGCATTTTATATCAATTCTCAGTGTTTTCCATATATTTTTAGTGTTTTTACCTATATTTTAAGAATAACAGTGTCTGTACCTATATTTTAGATAGGTTCTCAGTTTCTCTACCTATATTTTAGGTCGATTTTCAGTGTTTCTGCCTATATTTTAGGAAGGATTATAGTGTCTGTACCTCTATTTTTTTCTAGGTTTTAAGTATTTCTTGCTATATCTTAGGAATATTTACAGTGTTTGTACATATATTTTAGGTCGGTATTCAGTTTTTTTAATTACATTTTAGGTAGGTTTTAGTGTTTTCACCTATATTTTAGGAAGATTATCAGTGTCTGTAACTATATTTAAAGAAGGTTTTCAGTATTTGTACCTATATTTAAGGAAGGATTTCAGTATTTCTACCGATAATTCATATCAGTTTTCAGTGTTTCAACTTATATTTTAGGTTGGGTTTCAGTGTATCTACCTATATTTTAGGAAGGTTTTCAGTTATTCTTACCTATATTTAGATCGGTTCTCATTTTTTCTACCTATATTTTAGGTCTGTTTTTAGTGTTTCTACTTATATTTTAGTGAGGTTTTAGGCTTTCTACCTGTATGTTAGGAAGGTTATCATTGTTTGTAAGCATATTTTTAAGAAAGTTTTAATTGTTTGTACTTATATTTTAGGAAGGTTTTCTTGTTTCTACATATAATGTAGGCCGGTTTTTAGTTTCTGTACCTATATTTTAGGTCGATTTTTAGTGTTTCTTCCCATATTTTACGTAGTTTTTCAGTGTTTCTACCTTATTTTGAAAAGATTTTGTGTTTCTACCTATATTTTACGTAGGGTTTCAGATTTTCTATCGATATTTTAGGAAGGTTTTCAGTGTCTATATATATATTTTGGGTAGATATTCTACCTATATTTTAGGAAGGTTTTCAGTGTCTATACATATATTTTAGATAGATTTACTGTGTCTGTACTTATATTTTAGGGCCCTCTTCGGTATGTCTACCTATATTTTAGGTCGGTTTTTAGTGTTTCTACCTCTATTTTAAGATTTTCAATGTTTTTACCTCTATTTTAAGATTTTCAGTGTTTCTACCTATATTTTAGGCACGTTTTCAGTGTTGCTACCTGTAATTTAGGTCGGTTTCCGTGTTTCTACCTATATTTTAGTTAGGTTTACAATGTTCCTTCCAATTTTCTAGTTGGGTTTTCAGTGTATCTACCTATTTTACAGGTCTGTTTTTAATGTTTCTGCCTGTATTTTGTAAATGTTTTCGGTGTTTCTATATCTTAGGAAGGTTTTCAGTGTATCTACCTTTATTTTAGAAATATTTTTAGTGTTTCTACCTATATTTTATGAAGGTTTACAGTGTTTGTTAATATATTTTAATTAGGTTTTCAGTACTTCTACCTATTTTTAGGTCGGTATTCAGTTTTCTACTTATATTTTATGTAGCATTTCGGTGTTTCTACCTATATTTTAGGAAAGTTTTTTATGGTTCTACCTATATTTTACGTAGGTTTTTAGTGTTGCTACCAATATTTTAGGTCGGTTTTCAATGTTTCTACATATTTTAAGTCGGATTTCAGTTTCTACCTATTTTACAGGTCGGTTTTCAGTGTTCCTATCTAAATTTTAAAATTTTCAGTGTTTCTGCATATATTTTGTGTTGTTTTTCCGTGTCTCTACCTATATTTTGGGAAGTTTTTCAATGTTTCTACATATATTTTAGAAAAGTTTTCAATTTTTATGCAATTGGAAGAGTATTATATGACATTGTCATTTAAAGTAAAGACATAAGTAGTTAAATACGTGAATTATTTCCTTCCGTAAAAGAAGGAACACAACTAGAATAACTTTTTAACATTGTCCTTGAAAATAGAGAAATAACTGGTTAAATACATCAGTTAATACCTTCCAAAACCAGGATGTACAATTAGAAGAACATTATGTAACGTTGTCCTTCAAAATAAAGACACAAGTAGTTACATACGTCTGTTAATACCTTCCAAAACCAGGATATACAATTAGAAGAACATTATGTAACGTTGTCCTTTAAAATAAAGACCCAATTAGATAACTACGTGAGTTAATACCTTCCATAAAACATGGTACATAATTAGAAGATCACTCTATAACACTGCCCTTGAACATATAGATAAAGTAGTTATATATGTCAGTTACTATCTTTCATAATACAAGGTACACAATTAGAATAACCTTTTAACATTATCTTTTAATATAGAAACATCAGTAGTTAAATATGTCATTTAACACTTTTCGTAAAACTGGGTATGCAGTTAGAAGGACATTTTATAACATTTTTTCTTTAAAATAATGATATAAGTAGTTAAATACGTCAATTAATACCTTCCATAAAAGGAGGTATTCAATAACAATAAGATTTTGAACAAAGACCTTTAAAATAAAGACACAAGTAGTTAAATACGTCATTTAATACCTTCCATAGAACTATGTTTATAATCAGAAAAAGTGTATATAACAATGTTCTTTAAAATAAAGTCATAAATAGTTAAATATCCCAATTAATACCTTCAATAAAATAGGGTATACAATTAAAAAAAAATTTTATAAAATTATTCTAAAAGTAAAATCACTAGTTAAATACGTCAATTAATACCTTCCATAAACAAGGTACACAGTTAAAATAACTTTTAACATTGTCCATTAAAATAGAGACATAACCAGGTCAATACGTCATTTAATACCTTCCGTAAAACAGGGTATATAATTAGAAGAACGTTATATAACATTGTCCTTTAAAATAAAGACATAAATACTTAAATACGTCAGTTAATTCCTTCCATAAAATAGGGTATATGATTGGTAGAGCATTATATAACACTGTTCTTTTAAAATATAGATATAAGTAATTATATACGTCGAATAGTACCTTCCATAAAACAAAGTATACAAATAGAAGAAAATTTTAATATTGGCCTTTACAATATAGATTCGTAAGTGGTTAAATTCTTCAGTTAATACCTTCCATAAAACGGCATACAATTAGAAGAGCATTATATAACATTCTCATTTAAAGTACAGATATAAGAAGTTAAATACATGAATTAATAACTTCCATGAAAGAACGTCTACAGTTAGAAGAGTATTATGTAACACTCTCCTTTAAAATAAAGACGTAAGTGGTTAAAAACGTTAATTAACACCTTCCGTAAAACAGGGTATACAATCATATGACATTATTTGACACTCTTCTTTAAAATAAACACATATGTAGTTAAATATCTCAATCAATACCTTCCTTGAAACAAGGTATACAATTAGAACTTTTTAACGTTCTCCTTTAAAATAAAGACAAAACTAGTTGAATATGTCAGTTAATACCTTCCATAAATCAGTGTATGCATTTAGAAGAACATTATATAGCATTGTTTTTTTAAATAAAGATGTAAGTAGTAAAATACGTTAATTAATACCTTACATGAAAGAGGGTATATAGTTATAGAACATTACATAACATTGTTCTTTAAAATATAAATGTAACTAGTTAAATACTTCAGTTAATACCTTCCATGAAACAGGGTGTACAATTAGAAGAACATTATATAACATTGTCCTTTTAAATAAAGACACAAATAGTTAGATACGTCAATTAATACCTTCAATAAAATAGGATATGCAATTAGCAGAATATTTTATATAACATTGCCCTTTAAAGTAGAGACATAAGTAGTTACATACGTCAGCTAATACCTTCCATGAAACGTGGTGTACAATTAGAAGAACCTTGTGTGACATTGACTTTTCTAATCAAGTCGTCCCTCGACTGCTCTTCCAGTTAATGGCATGTTAATAGTTCCAGGTATCGCTGCCTTCAACTGTTATACCAATTATTAGCATGTTAGTAGATCTAGGTATCGCGTCCCTCAACTGTTGTATCAGTTTAGTGTTTGCTAGTAGAGAGAAAAACATTAGTCACTTACTATCCATTAGCAACTTTTAACAACCTGTCCAACTCTAAGATGATTCTAAAAAATAGTTTTCAATGAGATATAAATTTAAAACAAGTTGATGTTCCATCTAAAACCATATGAAAAGAATGTTAACTATTCAGTTGAAACGGAAAGTTGGACAAAGACATTGTTGAATATTATAATCAAGTCTAATGAGTTGATAGAAAATAAAATTGTTAGACGTAGGTGTGAGGTGGATAGGAAAACCGTTTCAATTCTGAACATATGGTAAAAGACAAAAAAAATCCATGCTAAGCCTATTAGGCACTTGTGTAGCGATAGATGGATTATCTGCCCTAACAACGAAAAGTAACCAAGTGAGTCATTTAAAGTTGGTAGTTAAACTTTTTTTAAATGTTGGCAACTATTTTTAAACAAGTAAAAGGGTTTGATATTGGGGAGAAACATTTTTGGTGTATGGTCCTGTGAGGCTTGGTTACGTCACTACTAGTATTCTGACAAAATATTAGAACTTTCCATTACCTAATAGCAGAAAATGACTCTATAAAGCCTAATAATGTGCAAAAGAAACAAAATTATTTATGCAATACGAAGATTATAGAAAGTAACTCCAATAATAAATCTAATGATTAAAACAACATTCCAGTGGCAGATAGTAGCTCTAACGGTCTGATAAAACCAAAAATTGTCCTTGATCTAATTGGCTGTTGACAGAAATTAATTTTACTAGGCGTAATGATAAAAAGAAGAAAGACAAGAATTTTCCTTGATCTGTTTAGCTGGTCACAGAAATTAACTGTACTAAGCCTAATGTTAAGAAAGAAAAGACAAGAATTTTCTTTGATCTAATTGCCTGATAGCAAAAGTTAAATGTTCTAAGCTTGAAAATACTGTTTAAAGAAAATGATACTGCTCAACCTAAAGAGTCTAATTAAAACTAACAACATTGTTAAATTAGTGGGTTTTGAGAAAGACAAACGTCTTGCCTATCAAATGGAAAAATATAAAAACAACTCTAAATTTTGTTATCGTACAAGAATACTCAAAGTAATATTTATTTGATTGTTGTTGTTGGTCTCTAAGCAACGACAGTCGCAGAGTTTAGGGATTGAAACGTTGTTTTATAAAAAACAAGTTCAACTGTAACGGTAATTTTAAATCAATCCAAAATGCTTGCCGCTAGAGACAAGGGGTATATGAAATATTCATCTCACATTCACGTGCTCGCATATTCGGGAAATTTAAAGGTAATTTGCCAAATCAAAGAAAAACAACATAAAAAACAACTTTTTAAAACTTAAAATTTGTAATTTTATTAAAATATTTAAATTTATGTCACGTATTTAAATCGTGTCAAACCTTCAAGCTAAGATTTTAAACACACAAAATACGATACCTGCCCATGCGCAGTAATCGATAAATTAGAGTGCACTTCCCTCGTTTTTCTTTTAAAGTTTCTCGAGTCTTAGTTTTCAAATTTTCGAAACTCTGACGTCATAAGTATTCCAGCTGATAACAATACTTATATTGAGCTGTTGCTCACAGGTTGAACGTTTGTAATATGTGACGATAATTAAAGAAACATGTTAAAAAAAACACACAAAAAAAAACGGTTAGAGCTCAAAGGTCACACAGGAATTCCTTGAAGATTCATAAGTGAGTCTCGCCAGTAAACCGAGAGAAACGAATGCCTCAAAGCCGGAAGTGTTCGACTGATTGATTTATTAGTGGATTTGACGTTCTTTCATTTTTTTGTCGATAACAAAATATTGGAGAATATATAGGACAAATCGAGTTAGGATTTCCACTAATAAACTAAACACAAGACTTTTGTTTCTACAAGAAGTTACTGTTTTAGTTGTTGTTAACCACAAAACTGTACAATAAGCTGTCTATTCCATTTCTATCGCTTCTATCGAATTTTTATTTCTTAACTTGTGTCTGAGCTAGACTGACAACTGAATAAATATTTTATAATCTCAGTTTATTTAAAACTTGGTAACACCAACACTGAATCGTCATTTACTCAAATAACGTTGTAAAAGGACGTAAGATCCGAGGTTAGAACTGTAATATACTACGAAACACGCCCCGCACTATATCAGATGAATCTGCTGTTCGGCTAAGCCTAGTCGGTTGCTGGATAGCGTGGGATAATGACAGGGTAAAAGTATATTTACTTTTGCGCAAAAATAACCCGAATTTGGTAGCCATGCCACTCCAGCACAAGCGTACCGTAGCCAACACTACAGAGACGTGTAAAAACATTGTGAAACTTAAGAGTTATAACAAGGAGTTACTTTAACGTTACAGTGATTAGCTGTCGAGTTATGAACGTATTTTTAAAATACTGAGGGGATCGTTCGACTTCCCTTCCCACGTCCCCTGGTGGGACAGCGGTAAATCGTAGAATTTACCACTATAAAATCATGGGTTCGATTCTTTCCGGTGGACGCAGCAGATAACCTGATGTGACTTTGTCATAGGAAAATACACACGCATGTGCACCCACTAAAGCTACGCCCCTACCTTACTCAGCGTCTTTATTATCTTTGTATTTTAGTATCCTTTTTTCTTCTTCTTCTGTGCATTGATTAATATCTCTTCTTCATTCTAGTTTCGGACTTACGGATGGACTTAAGATGACCAGGATGAACGTGAGCGAAGTGACCGATTGTCTGGATGTTCTCTCTACAGAGAAGCTTCGAGACGCGCGAGTTGTTGTTTCCTTCGTCGTGCTCTGTGTCATTAACGTGACGATAGTCGGTGGTAACCTTCTTGTTATTCTCTCTGTCTTCACGTCAGCAAAGCTACGAACCGTCACCAACTTCTTTATCGTCTCGTTGGCCATGTCGGACTTGCTCGTCGGCCTTGCGGTACTGCCTTACTCGATGACCTTAGAAGTACTGGACGTGTGGGTTTTTGGGAGCACTTGGTGCCACATCTGGCTGGCTGTCGACGTGTGGCTGTGTACTTCGTCTATTCTCAATCTGTGTGCTATCAGTGTTGACCGCTACCTCGCTATAACCCGACCTGTCCATTATCGGAGCATCATGTCGTCTCGACGGGCCAAACTGGTAATCGCAGCTGTTTGGGTCTTTGCTTTTATCATTTGTTTTCCTCCACTGGTGGGCTGGAATGACAGTCATTCTTCACGTGAGAACCTGAATTCCTCGCTATCGAAGAACCACGGAGAAATCTCTTCCATTCTAAGAGAGAACATGTCGTCAGTGAGTCAGTCAAGAACAGCTGACAGTCACACAGTGCTCTCGACGCTGGTTGAAAGCCAGTTACTTGTTTGGGACGAGAGTTGGGCTAACTTGTCTGTCAATCAGACGTATCTGTCAACTTCTGAAAACATCACTTTCAGCTGTTCTTTGTCCAGTTGTTCCCTGAACAGCAACCAGGGCTACGTTGTCTACTCTGCCCTGGGTTCTTTCTATATCCCCATGTTTGTAATGCTCTTCTTTTATTGGAAGATTTACTCAGAAGCCAGCAAGACTGCTAGGGCTCTACGAAGAGGATTCAAAACCACCAAACTAGGCAAGTGCAAGAACGGACAGGGGCAGGAGGAGTCGTTGACCTTACGAATGCATCGAGGTCACGCTGTGTCCAACGTACACGCACAAGAAAATTCTTCACAGAGCCGAGATATTCGGACAGAACGAAGGTCACCGTTGTCTAAACACGTTGGAGGAAATACTCGGACCAGTTCTACCAGAAATAAAAAGACATTGTCCACTTCTTTCGGTTCTGGCAAGGAACAGGGAAACAGTTCCGACATAACATCAGATTTCCACAACAGTCATTCCGAGGAGGACAGACTGTACTTTACGCGCATGAGCAGACGAAATGCTCGTTGGCATGCTAGACGTTTTCACGCTGAAGCCAAGGCTGCCAAGACTGTGGGTGTTATTGTTGGAGGTTTTGTCTGCTGTTGGTTACCATTCTTTACCATCTACCTGATAGGAGCTTTCTGTGAGAGTTGCATATCCTCCCTCTTGTTTTCAATATTCTTCTGGCTGGGCTACTGTAATTCAGCCATAAACCCTTTCATTTACGGGCTTTTTAGCCAAGATTTTAGGCATGCGTTCAAACGGATCTTGTGCCGTTGTCTGATGAAACCGGAAGGAATTTCCTTGCTTATTCGACAACTTCACATCCCTCTTGTGGTGGATGATCCGCGTGATTCCGGTTGAAAGGGGATAATAAACTGTTTAAACTGGACAAGTCTTGTAAACATTAAATATACTGTTCTTTCACAGGTTCGACCATGAAATCACACAAATCCGTGAGTGTGATGGAATTCGAACCTAAATAAAACCGATTTGAGCGACACTTGGAAGGTAATTATTACCTTCGTTCATTATAGTCCTCAAATCTAAAGCAACTGTTCTCACTGTGGCATATAGTTAGTGTTACCTTTGAACAGAAGCTTGTATCTGTTACTCGCATCTGTTCTTAGACATATATATGACATTGTTTATGGTCATATGTAAATAAAATCGTGAAAAATTCAAGTACTTAAGAAAACCGGTGTTAGAATTGCAATTTGAGATGATATTTGAACAGATCTCGTGCGTCATAAAAACGTAGCTTTACATATTTTTTATCTAATAAAACATACAACATATTGTATATTGTACCTTAGGGTTTATTCTTTATTATTTGTGCCAAATACTCCTGAGGGATTGTCTGTGTATTTCACTCCTGTGTAAAATATTTACACAAATTCAAAAATCCTAAGGTGGTTTTACTTTAACGATAACTATCGCAAAAAAATGTTACTAGAGTGTTTAAACTGTGAAACGCCCTCGTCCTTTTTATCAGTCAAACTGTATGACCTTTAAACAAGTTTCTGTTACTCAGCTTTTAACCTACCAGAGGGCGTCAATATTAAAGCTGATAAATATGTATGTGCTATTCTTCATGTTTGTGATTTGTCATAAAGCGTGTTGTGTATTCTTAGAAATCTCTCCTGGTAGCAATGTAACATGGGACCTTGATCCTAAGCCCAAGATACCATAGTTATATTAGTTTAGTTGTCGTGCTTGAAACAATACATTCTAATCTTGGTAACTAATGAGATGAATACACCTAATTACTTGTATCCATCTTCAGGTTAGATGTAAGTATGTAGCTTACACTGATCGTTAGTTGATGTTGATTTGTTGTTGTTTAAACTGGCTTACTAAATATATTCTGTGCCCTTAACAACAAACAGTTGTTATTGTTGCTTTGTTCATATATTTGCTCAGTAATTTATGTTGTGTGTTAACAAGAACCGTCAGCTGATATTGTTATAATACAAAGTTTATTATTATATCGTCTCACTAACAACAAACAGTTGTTGTTGTTGCTGTGTTGGTGTATTTGTCTTTCGTTAGCAACTCGATTGATTTTGTTACAATACAATGTTCTTACTATCTCCCTAATAACTAACAATTGCTATTGTTGCACTTGCTCAGTGTTTTATATTGTTGTAAAGCAAACATAATTACAAAGTATTTACTTGGTGTCTCTCTAGCAGGAATTAATTAGTAACTATTGATATACAGAGATGCCAACTCTTTCAAATGACTGAGCGTAATAATTGTAGACATAGCCCATACAGATATCGTACAACCAGTGGATACAGTTTTGAGTCATCCATGTCTGTGGATCCATTTGTGGCTAAACTGTAAACATTGTTAGTAAGTATGCTTTAAATCATTTTGTCATCTTTACAACCTAACATTTGTACAATGGCTGTAGTTTTGGTTCTAGCACAGCCATATTTTTTCGCTACATCAGAGTCTGAGAACATTTTTCTGAATAGGTGTCCTGCATGATCGGCTACAGCTAGGAGTAAATTATGAGTAATGACGAATTGCGTGAACATCACTTCTGCATTTATGATTTCATATTCTGAATTCTTACTCATAAATGTCGTTACCTGCATCGTTTTTGTCTTTGCCTCAGGCTTCTGTTGGTGAGATGCCGATTTTGCATGTCTGGAACAATCGTTTGTCCCGTCATGCGCCACAGAAAAAACGATGTGACAAACTGTACAAAACGCATGACTGTCACTGACTTTTGATGCAATGGATGGATATTTTGCACTATACTCTTTCCTAAATTTTTAATTAACAGTTTTAGTCCTTTGAGATTTGACAGAAACAAGACAATCCGGTGTACGAGGCCTCTTTTTTTCCATCTAGTGAACGATCTCATTGGTTTCTCTATGCCGCTTAGAAAACGAGAAATATCCATCTATGCGAGTGCTGATTGGCTGAGAATCAGTAATGACGTAATTATGGATTCTCCCACGTACCCAGTATGGAGAAGCACCGCACTCAAACTATTGGTAGACGTCGGAGATTCAAATATTTTTTATTATTTCAAGCACAAATATAATTATCGCAAGTAGCCATTTGGACTATGTCTTTTATTTATTATCAAAATTTATTTGTATCTCACAAGAAATTTTCTTTTCACCCCTATCAAGCCCTGGCATTGTAGATTGTTTCTGTAGATTTTATCACTTTATTGTATAAACCTATGTAATATATAATAATTTGGGTGTTGCAACAAGTCATAATATTTGTCTTTATGAGCGTATAGTCGCAACGTATACACCAAAATCGTAATGGTTGGCATCTCTGGACATATTTGTTTATGGAAATGTTTATACTATAGAGATTATTTCCTGTAACTTTGCATACGAGTGCAGGTAATATAGAATCACTGTCTTTATCGTTAGTGCACAGACAGCGTTAACAAAATATAACTGATTACTGATCCCTACGAATTTCACAGACATCAGATGTTATATTATCCACATTATGTACAGTATAACAAATGTTACATACAGTATAATACATATTATATACAGTATAACATACATTTTGTATAGTATAACACATTCAGTATAACATACATTTTGTGTGGCATAACACATATTATATACAGTATAACATACATTATGTACAGTATAACCAATTATTTATAGTATAACATATATTATACTCTCCTATCTGTTTTTTTTATTATTGTCAGTTGATCAACAGTATAATACACATTATACTGTCTTATTTGTTTTGTTATTATTGTCAGTTGATCTGCAGTATAACACTTATTATACTGTCTTATTTGTTTCGTTATTATTGTCAGTTGATCAACAGTATAACACACATTATACTGTCTTACCCGTTCTTATTTTTTGTAGTTTCTGTTGTTCTCAACTTGTCTGTTGATATGATATATAAACCTGATAATTTGTCTCATTATCAGGTCAGAATGAGTTATTTTCTTCAAAACTCAAGCCACAAATTCATAGATTTAATATTTTAGAAACCGCTCAGTCGATTTTTTTCCAACATTTGAAATTGTATTTAAAAATTTTCACTTTTATTACAGTGTTACTGGCGAGTGAAAGGCCTGCTCGTGAAAAAGCAAAGTACGTTTTAACATAAGTTATAGTTAGTGGTGTCAGAGTGGCGCTCTGAGGATATTTTTTTGTGTAACATAAGAATTACGCGGTTGTGATATAAAGCTGTTCTAAGCAAGACACTATGCGGGTGCCTCGTGGTTTCTGTGATTTATTTACACTTTACATTTTGAAGCTAAAATTAAATTTCGTGCTCAAAAGAAAGAAAACGGACAGTTTTTAACATAAAATATAAATTTTTAGTCTAGTTTCAATGGTATATAATAATCACAATAATAATTATGGGAAATGTATTTGGCTACAAAGGTAAAGAAAAATAAAAACATAAGAGAAAAGTTACATCAAACAAGACTAGTTCGTTAACAATGTTAACAAAAAATATCCTTATCTGAACGAACTGTTCTGGACTATAACACCAAATTTGATATCACATGGCTGAATAAACAAGCTCCTTTTTCATATGTTTCTCTTTTTAGTCATCAGCTGGCTTCGTGGTCAGTTTGAAATCTGTAGACACGGCACATTGTGTGATTAATACAAAACATATTATATTAAATCTTTTATAGTCAAGTATAAAGCAACATAAAGGATTATTACAACATATAAAGCATTACTACAATAAGTAATTAATTATTACAACATATAAAGCATTATACAATAAGTAATTAATTATTACAACATATAAAGCATTACTACAATAAGTAATTAATTATTACGACCCTATAAAACATTACAAGCAGTAACTGATTACTATCAGGACATTGTTAAAAGACAACCAAATGCACTTTGCACACAAACAACCATTAACATAGTGTTCTTCCTGTTAATATTTTAATGTATGAGGACTGAAAGATGCATACATTATTTTGATACACAGTATTTTTATAAGATATGTGTAAAGGAAAGATAGTTGTAGAATATTTTCTGATTTATATGTATATAAAGATTAAGTTTACTTCTATGAAAAGTGTTGTATTTAAGAGATGACAACAGATCAGTTGTTGAAATATCTTTAAGACATCTTAGGGTTTTATTTCACCTATTTAGATCCCCATTAGGACAGTGACAAGTGTAAGTAATTACAAGGTTAAAAACTGGGTTGGTTTTCCTGTGCTGGAGGCAGCAGATGTCCCAATTTTCCTTAGCCCTAATGCAAACTACATCTTACTACATAACCTTTTGATATTTTCCCTCAAAAAATTACGTTTGATTTATCTTATCTTCAGAAAAGTGTATTGATTAAGAGACTGATTTTGTCCTTTGGCGGAAATAATCCAATATGCTTATTTATTTAGTAGCTATTGTTGAGAGTATATTGTAATTGCATAGGAAAGAGTTGCAACGTGGGGGTGATGGCTAAACAGGCAGATTTTACAATGCGAGATTGAAAGTGTACGGAGATGCTAAAAGCAGCTGAATCCGTGGGGGGGGGGAATGTCAGAAAATTAATATAATATAGTTTACAGTTGCTATGTAAGTCAAGTATGCAACAGTTCACCCCATTGACAGTTGTTTTGAATAGTTTTATATACGAAAAACAATGCAGGCGAATAACTGTTATCACGCTGCTTGGTAGAACATGATCTAATACAAGACATATTTCTACACAACACAGTATCACTCCTTCCCTGGTGTTAAATCGGTCAAGTAACTTTTTATTAAATACTCGTGTCTCAACGTTAGAACAACAGCATATGTTTTCCTAGACCAAATGCTCGTGCACTGAGCTTGTTTTTTTGGTGTTTTTTTACAAAAACTTCTAAATGTATCGTAATAAATATAAAAAAATATAATTGGTGGACAGGAAAGAAATGTCTTTGTCAGTATAGGTTTTGATTTTGGTTGTGTTAACCATTGGATACATTATCAAGAATCTACGTATGAACTAAAACTAGCATGCTTCACCAACGACCTGACTTAACTCTAAAACTGGTACAACATTCTGATCCTTTCTATCACAATGACATTAGGGGTAAGGAATACCCATTTCTTAGAAATTCTAAAACCACCTCTAAAGACACCTTTACGATCTAAGTGTGAGTACTTTGAGTCAGAAATAGATGTTAGAAACTTTTATAAACATTTTCGGTGCATTATATTACGTGTGAAACTTCTCACAATACTGGTTCTGATGAATGACACTTCAGTGTATTGACAGTGTTTGTCACGTTATTTCATAACTTATATATTCAAAATAGTTTAAATTCAACGTATGCAAGCCTCTAAAGTTTTATTTGTATTAGTACATTAACCTCCCTATTGTGTCACTACTGTATCGTATCATTAGGACATCATCTCTGCTCTTGTGTAACTACGGTATGCTCTTATTAGAACACCATCTCTACTGCTACGTCAGATATATATATATACTGTATTATTGAAGTGCTGTGTCTCTACTGTTGTGTCCCCTCTGTACCGTATGGTTAGACACTGTGTCTCTACTGTTGTGTCTCATCTGTACCGTATGGTTATACACTGTGTGTCTGCTGTTGTGTCACCGATGACCGTATGGTTAGACACTGTGTCTCTTCTATTGTGTCACTATTTTATAGTATTATTACGATACATAACGTTACTATTACTTTAATTTTCTCTATCATATTGTTACCACAGTAGATATAATTCGTTAAGCGTGAGCTCGAACTTACTAAAAATGCTGATTTCATGGTGTATCAATATCTCGTATTATCTAATAAACAGTGGAATGTCATGGTAGAAATAAAGTAGAGCGTGAAGGTTGAAGCGCGCCATCTGTCGGTGTTCAAGAAACTACTGTGTCAAGGGATCACCTGTACAACAGATACATGGTGGAACAGAAAACAGGAATGATATAACATCGAACCTTTGCTGGAGGGAGAAACAACTTTATGAACCTTTGTTTTGTATTTATTTAATGTAAATTTATCCAACTAGACTCTAATGAAATTTTTGACGACATATATATATACTTGCACGTTTTTGTATAGATACTGTTAAAAAAACAAACTTATATGGGATGAAAATGGAAGTTTTATCACTCACGAACTCATATTGAGGTTAAAAGGAAACTTATCACTAGAACACATACTTTCAGAGTAAATGGTTAGGCCTAATGTTTTACAACGATGAATCAAAACATTTTTCCACACTATATTCACAGCTATTTCGACAAAAGTAAGTGACTGAACAGGATTATTTTTTTATCATGTTTATAAACGAATTAATGTTTATATTGGGCTTGTAAGGTTGTATAGTTTGGTAAAAACTTCTCCATATCTTAATCTGTTTTATTTTTAATTCACGTATTGATCAGTAGGCAGAAAAATCTAGTGACTGTTTATTTTATTTTTAGCTTTAGATTTATGTATCGCGACATCTACATAGGATGCGAAGAAACTAAACCTAAACCATTTTCTACAGAATGTGTATCTCGTTTTGTTCATATAAAAACCAGTGATTTAGTGAAAAAATTCCTAGTAAATTACAAGCCCTTGCTTTGTACATACAAATGTAGGTTTTATTCAGCTATTAAACTGCTATATACCAGTTGAATTAGTATAACCAACTAGTACGTAGTCACAAAAATACACTTGTTATATTATCTATAGTCTGTACAGCTTTTCAATATCATAATGATACGATATCATATCTTCCTCGCTACACTATTGTCGCACGTTAATTTCCACATTATAGACACGCTACGGATAACGTAGTGGAGTGAAAATCAAATGCAAAGTGCACGTGAAATGCGTTGCTCATTTCATATCTGTGTTAAAATTAGAGTGTGGCCTCCAGTCGTTTAGTGACCACAATATGAGATTCATCTGCAGAAGGTCAAATCTTGCTTGCTCTTAATAATTTCGTCGCTGTTTATTTTGATAAACCCGTGTCGTGATTAGCCATTGACACCGTCAAGCGTTATGCATCAGTGAATAACGAACCATGAATTTACAAATACACGTGAAAGTAATAAACATTGTGGAACGGCTTGCTAATTAAACTGGTAATAGGAAGTAATTTATGGTTTTTGGACGGCTATGGAAGACAGCATATAGAACAAATGGTCATTCTTTACATCAGATAAATTTGTTTCAGCTAAGTAAAAAGTGTGTATCTCATTAACACATATAGCAGAATTGTGTTGTAGTTTTTATTTAAACTAAGACAATCAATTTTGTAAAAAAATCTTTGTGAATAATTACATAAAACTGTATGTATGTATAGTAATTACCCAGGGAGATAAAGAAATGTCTTGTCATGTTTGTTTCTGTAAAGATAAAGGTGTGCTTAATGAATGATTTTCGTTTGTTTGTTTGATTCTGCTATCACTTGAAATTCTGTAAAATGTTTATGTGTTTAGATTAAAGTAGTTATTTCTTTTGCTGTACGGTGTTTATATTTAAATAAATCGTTTAATCAAAATTCCACTGATATTGTCACACTTCTTCCATGGAGGGCCCCGGCATGGCCAAGTGGGTTAAGGTGTTTTACTTGTAATCTGAGAGACGCGGTTTCGAATCCCCGTCGCACCAAACATGCACGCCTTTTCAATCGTGGGAGCGTTATAGTGTTGCGGCCAATCCCACTATTCGTTGGTAAAAGAATAGCCCAAGAGTTGGAGGTAGGTGGTTATGTCTAGCTGCCTTCCGTCTAGTCTCACACTGCTAAATTAGGGATGGGCTAGCGTAGATAGCCCTTGAGTAGCTTTGCGCGAAAGTAACAAAACAAACAAACAATCTTCTATGGAGATTACAGATACGGATGAGTAACATTTAACAACAAAATTGACCATATTGAAATATGAACCCTCACAACGAATGTGTGATCCTATACAACGAAAGTTACAATCTTGACAACGATTGCTTCATCCATGGGACCGAGAAAGGCGTTATTAAAAACGAATATTTTGCTCTTGTCAACCAGAATGACGCCCTGAGAATCGACGCTATGTCACCCTTAACAACCAGAAACATTATCTTAACAAGTTAGTCACGACTGCCTACTGTAATAATGTGTTTCACAAAGCTACTTAAGTTTTAAAATACTAAAGTTTCACCTTTCTTGTCATCACAGTTTTACCTCCAGAAACTTAAAAGGATTTTATGGTTAGTGTTTCCATAATTCAGCAAAAACAATCCGGATTACAAATTTGTAATATTCCAAAAATTGTCTGTAATTTCATTTAAAGGACTTTTATATTGTATTTGAACAACATTTACAACAAACAACAAATCTATAAGAAACAAAAAACACGTATCATCTTAATAATACCATTAGAGGAAGACATTTTTAATATATGACTGGATTGTATATCTACATAAATCAGTTATGTTGAAGTTTTAATATATGACGAGGTGGTATGTCAATTTTTCTTTTTGCCGTCCTGTGAGACAAACTCTAATCCATATTTGGGTTTTTAACCAGTTCTGTGTAGAGTTTAAAAGTCAATCACACCTGAGATTTCCCACTAACGCTTATTTTCAATTCGTCTCAGTGATTAGTTTTTATGTAAATGACTCGGCCTAAGTAACGTTGTATCACTTTGTTATAACTGGTGCTCAGACAATCAATTCTACAGACATGTCTTAGCCCACGTCTAGAGCCAATACACAGATTTTCGATTCCTTCTGTGTGCTATTGATTTCTTGTCTAGGAATGAACGAAGGGGTATCGAGGGAGACATATTGACGAACAGTGTTGTTTTCCTATCGAACCGTTCTAACAAGTATTAGAGCCCATTTTATATGCATGTACAGAAATTTAGAACTGTGTTAGCAAAAAGAAGATTTTCCCTCAGATGTCAGTACCAGATGTCAAATTAATTTATATGTATATGCTTGAACATAATGCTAACTTGTCTGGATAATTCGCCGCTCATCTAGCTAGTCACATTATTTCCCCTTTGGGAATTACAATTCAATATTGGACAGAAATTGGACTCTGCCCTTTATAGCCCAACACATTTTCCAGTTACACGTGACATGTTCCAGAATGGTCGATGAAACCACGTGATGCTTGTCAAAAAACAAGGTCTCGCTCATGTTGTAAATCTAATGTTGGAGTTGACTTATTCGAGTAAATAAATTTCTGAAATCGTATGTAACATATGTTTTAGGAATACAATCTGATACTTGAAATATATTATAATTTGTACTTATAATAATCTTATATGTTAAGAGTTGTAGTTATATGTTTACCATAATTATACGTTTTTATTGTGCAATCTTATGTCACCATGTAGCTATATAATTTTGTTCGTTAAATGTGTTGTATACGGTCGCTGTACAATCTTGTGTCAGATACACTGCGCATTGTGCATGTATAAACTTATTATCATGGCGATTATTAAAGAAACGTTTTCATTGAGAATATTAGTTCCATTCATACAGGAAGAGACTGTAAGAAAAACCTGTTAGGAACAGTTTTCAATTATCTCGTGCACACTGGTACCCATTTCGCAACAGCACTCTTGAGATAAACACAGCTGTTGTTTGGGGGAAGCGTGCTTTAGGTGTCAAGTATAGAAAAGTTTTTAAGCCGGGTTCGAACTTTGAAAATAAACATTTCGAATCTACATGTGAATCTGAGTTAGTCATGACTGATTGCAAAACCCAAACTTATACTTGTTTGTTTGTGAATTTCGCGCAAAGCTACACGAGAGCTATCTGCGCTAGCCATCCCTAATTTAGTAGTGTTAGACTATAGAGAAGGCAACTAGTCATCACCACCCACCGCCAACTCTTGAGCTACTCTTTTACCAACTAATAATGGGATTGACCGTCACATAATAACGCCCCTACGACTGAAAGTGCGAGGACGTTTGATATGACAGGAATTCGAACTCGTAACTCTGGAGTGCCTCAGCCACCTGGCAATGCCGATCCCAAACTAATGATATTGGAAACACATTTTGAAAAGCTGAAGCAGTCTTAACCTGAGTCAAATACAACTATTACCTTTATTTAAATACTCACACACAATTTCCGTTGAAAACTAATCACCGGATCGTAGATAATAGGCCTAGCATTACGTCCTAATTCGTTGCTCGACTCGCAATCTCCTGGACAAGAATTCGAATCCCGTTACCGAACATGCTCTGAGGGAACTATAATGTTCTGATCAATCCCACTATTTGTTGGCGCAAGAATAGCCCAAGGGTTGGCGGTGGGTGCTGCTGACTAACCCTGTTCCCTGTGGTCTTTCATTTCAGAATAAGGAACGCATAGAGCAAATATACCTTCATTAGGTTTGTGTGAAATTCAGCAAACAAAGAAATCAGATAAAAGGAAACTTGCCTTTACAAAGAACGGCAGAATCAAGCTAGTCTAGTTTTATTAAGTTCATCAACAGGACAAGTCAATGACCGTCTTTGGGGCTTATAATACTAATATTCGATCCTTATGCTAGATTCAGCGCGGAGGCACCATCTTACTGAACTGGGCTTAAAACAAACCAGTTGATAAACCAGTGTACCAAACATTGGGGCTTAAAGGTTCAGTTAAACCCATGTAACCAGCCCCATTCGAGCTTTGTACAAAACATTTGAAATCAGTATTCAATTAAACCCGTGAAACCAGTAGCTTTCGAGCCATTGTACAAAATAATGAGACAGAAATGTCCAGATAAGCCCGAATAACTAGCCCCCTTCAGACCAGTGTACCAAACACTGGGATATAAAGGTTCAGTTAGGTTTATATTTTGGATAGCTAAGTTTATCTTATGACGTGAAACGCATGGACACGAAATCTTTAACAAAAAATTGCTCACCAATGAAGAGATGTTTTCTTCTTAATTTTAAAAGAATACGTTCGAGTTCAGTAACACATTACCATATTTGAAAATTGTGTTATATTTCCAGTCTAAAACACAACCGTTACACAGTTTGAGTGAGCACAACTAAACCAGACAACAAATCATTTTAACAGCACTGTCTCGCAAACAATTATTATAAGTTACTGACTCGAGGTCAAGACTGCTATCTTTTAACATACGTCAATCTCTCATGGTCAGGACAGCTATTTATTAACATATATCAATTTCTGATGGCCAAGACTGCCATATGTTAATGTATAAGTTACTCTCTGATGGTCAAGACTGCCATCTACTAACATACGTTACTCTCTGATGGTCAGGACTGCCATCTATTAACATACATCAATCTCTGATGGTTAGGACTGGCATTTGTTAAAATACATCGATTTCTGTTGGTCAGCACTGCCATCTGTTGACATAGCCACTCTCTGATGGTCAAGACTGCCATTTACTAACATACGTCACTCTCTGATGGTCAGGACTGTCATCTGTTAACATAAGTCATTCTCTGATGGTCAAGACTGCCATCTATTAACATACATCAATCTCTGATGGTTAGGACTGCCATTTGTTAAAATACATCGATTTCTGTTGGTCAGCACTGCCATCTGTTGACATAGTCACTCTCTGATGGTCAAGACTGCCATCTACTAACATACGTTACTCTCTGATGGTCAGGACTGTCATCTGTTAACATAAGTCACTCTCTGATGGTCAGGACTGCCATCTACTAACATACGTCACTCTCTGTTGGTTAGGACTGGTGGTCAAGGTTGCACGTTTCCAAAGATAATTTTTCAAAACGTGAGTTGCAGTTCCTCAGTCGAAAAAAAAATTTCTTGAAAGTTTCGTTCGGTTCGGTTATCAGAAACTTCTGGCGTGTTCGAAGCACGCACATCTCAATGTTAAGCAGGAGGTGATTCCTGTTATCTTTTGTACCAAATTATTTACTTGGAAGTTATTTTCTTTCAAAAATTGGTCGAGGGCTATTTTTGTTTTTCGTTCTTTGTAGTTATATTGGTAAGTCAATGGAATAAATAAATACATCTATCAAAAGAGTTCTACAGCTAAAACAGCTTTCTTAACAGGACATTTTTGAAGTTTGGAATAGATTTCATTCAGATGTGGTAGATAGTAAATTTTAACAGAGGGTTTCGAAACAGGATCAATCTTAGCGTCATGTTGTCAAATCTATTTTGGTGATACTATTGAATCAAGTTAATAGTACAATATAAGCAAAATTTAATGTCACTAAAGAATACTTGTATTACTTACTATACTTACTATACAGCGATAAACATATTACATGTAAAAAAAAAACATTATTGAGTACACTATTTCACGCAACTTATCCACAAGTAATTTCAACACGTGAGTACAGAATACAACGTATGAAAAAGTGTCACGTTCACAAACTTCTAATGTGACATATAAATTCAATGTCTTACTTTTAATTTTAGGTTCGTTCATTAGCTGGCTAAAAACATTCATATTTAGTGATGAACAATAAATCTAGTGCACGTTACATTCTGCTTGGCGATATTAGTGTATATTGCAATCGCAGAACGCTTAATATTGTCGACAGAGGGCAAGGTGAAAGTAATATTCGTCAGACACACACGTTGTTAATTAACAGAAACCTAAGCCTTACAAGTTTAATACAGCAACAAGATTGTAAGAATTATTAGTACTATGTTAGAAGCATCTGAAAAAAACCCACGTACGTGATGATTGTCTCGACCGTAGTGAGTAACATTATAGATAACAACAACAATATTGAGATAAGAGCATCTTGGTAGATTACAGTTATTAAACATTTAGAAAACCCACAGCGGGTGGAACAGATATTACTTAATCACGCTCTAATTACTCGACGTAATTTATTGGTTAATTATAAGTGTAGTATTACGGAAGTGGAGATTTTAATCTTATAGTCTATTTTATTTTGTTATTATGCTGAAATATGATAACGATTTATGTATCGTGGTATTTGTTTTTATTAAGGTGTATTAATTTGGCAAACACGGTTGACATGTTTACAAATATTAAATTTATACATCTAACACTAATGGCTTTGAACTACATATTAGGGAATTAAATTGAGTTTATTAAGGAATGTTTAAAAAGTCTCCTCTAATAATTAAGTTATTTTATAAATAACACGTAACTAATTATTATAGACTTAGCATTGTACTAGAATTTCCTGTTCGTGAGATTGTACATAAAAGATTTAAAAAAATGAACATGGCTTTAATGATGGTATGACTAGTACTTTATACCTAAATTTAAAATGGTAAAAAGTATTTTAATCAATACAGATAATACCAAACTAACCCTAAAATTGGAAGTCGGTTGTACCGAATTATAGTGATTATTTCCTTCGTCTTAATATCAAGAAAACGACAAAAGTCAACGAAATTGTTATTCGACAATAAATTTTAAACACCTCTTAAAGAAAAATCTTCATTTTAAAATTGTCCACTTTTATTTCTGCCAAAATTTTGGATAAAGTCTGTCGCCTTTTACAAAATAGTTTACGTATAGAATTCCAGTTTTCAACAGTACGCTAATCAATATACAATACTCAAGAGAAAGAAATGTCCAAAAATTGTGTGTACCCTTATCTCAGCTGTATGTACAAGGTTAAAAAGTGTAACATTGACACGAAATACAAATTTTATGGGTGCCGCAACGAGGAGTCTTGCATAAAGATTTGAATACAATAAAACGATAAAAAAGACTAAGCAGAACATTAAAAATATGCTTTATTATTTTTATTGTCGTACATCGCAGACTTCTCACAAACAAAGAATAATTGTTGTATGTAGTAAGATTGCAAAGCCTTAAAAGTCAGGAACATTTTGAAAATCATTTTAACAATATAAATCAACGTCAAAATGTGATGGCGCTGAGCTAATGTTATATTTTAAGGAAAACTTTTAATTAGCACTAAAACATTTTAGAAGTTTTCTGAAGCATAAGTTCGATCCCTAAACTTGTGAGAAGATTTAAATGAAAACTTCCAAACAGAATTTCTTTTATTTAAGGTTGCTAAATTAGAAGGGCATTTGTTTCTGGACGATTTTATGGTTAAGTCGTTAAATAAAACCCACGAGTATGTTAGATAAAAGTATGAAAATTTGACGAGGCGCCCTTCGTATTTTATATTTCTATAGATGGCTGATTATATTAATTAACTTAACGAAAGATTGAGGAAATACCTTCATTAACCATACAAATAATATGATATTTAATCTCTCGAGTTCTGTTTTATACAATACGGAAAGGATAGTAGGTGCTCTAATTTTTCCATTTAGTTTTAAATTTTATGTAAGTTTTCATGTATAATTTTTGTAAACTAACATTATTTTATAAGATACTTTATAATTAACATCTGGCTTATAGCCTATAAGAATAAATATACTATAAGACTTCCAAATATTCTTTTTCTCAAATTATTAGTATTTGTCGAACAAAATTTTATTTAATAAATTAATATAGTTAAAAATGTTAATTTCACAAAAATTATTATTTCGTAACTGTTATGACAAAATATCAGAAGTTAGGTTCAAATTAACAGTAAGATACAATAACTATTGGAAGGAACAGAAACTATAAACAGTCAAATCATTCAACGGTCTCAGTAAAGCGTGAAATATAAAAATAAACATTTATGAACTTGTTCTGTACAAAAGTTAAAATGCTATTAAAATGTTTCCACAAGGGGGCCCTGGTGTGCTAATATAGCGCTGATTTTGTGGATGCAAGGACTCCCATGAAGAGCTTCGCAGTTAATTATAATTATTATTAACTTAAGCCTAATGCCATCTAAACTACCAATTTGAACGTTCATCAACGAGGTATCACTAGTTGTTTCACTTAATGTGTATTTTGTACAAATGTCTATCTTAAAGTTGAAAACTGTTTATATTTATATCAATATCAGAGAGGTCTTCTATCAGAGGCAAGTATCAAAATAAGATTTCTGTGGTCGTTAATGTAGTTTAAACATATTTCCTGTATAACGTCAAAACGCGTGTTAGCGCTTTCTCAACTAAACATCACAGCAACTCGTTACATAGTAGAATTTATAGAATTAAAAGCCCCACGCAACTACAGCAGTAAGTCTACGGATTTGCAACGCTAAAATCAGGGATTCGCGTCCCTTCGGTGGGCTCAGCAGATATCCCGATGTGGCTTTGCTATAAGACAAAATTTGGTAATTAAAATTACCAAATAGATTATAAACTGAGAACTACACGATGTGTGGAATTTTCTTAAACAGTAAAGTGAACGGTGTGTCTCGGTGTAAAACTATAAACAGTAAGGGGAGCGGCGTGTGTGTGTGTGTGTAAAACTTTATACAGTAAAGTGAATGTTGTGTGTGTGTAAAGCTTTCTAAACAAATAAAGCAGCATACGTTTTGAATGTAACGCGCCTGGATTCTCCCAAGTTTAAACTTAATTTATATAAAAATGACGAACGTGTTTTACAGGGAAATTGAATTTATAATTAGCTCCGAGTTGCATGGTGAGAATTTATTTTCACGCATTTTTATAAACTGTATAACCCAATTTGTTTGCTTTGGATATTAATACAAAGCTATTAAGAACGTCTGCGCTAGTTTTCCCTAACTTTGAACTGATAATTTTTAGGAAAAGCAGCTAATTACCTACTATTTTCTGACCGATTAGCCAGAATTCTCAATCTTTCTTACACCGTACACACGGTCAGAAGTGGCAGAGCTCGAGTTTTGTGTGTGAGGTCGCGGGTCCCGAAAATCGGGCCCATTCATCAGCTTTCTTATCACTGAAAAAAAAATAAAAAATTAATTCAGTTGTGTTGTAATGAAAAACTACAAATTATAGGGCTACAGTAACTGAAACTAGAATATCAAAAGCCTAATTGGTAATTTCGTCGGTACTTTGTGCTCTGTATTGTATAAAAACATGCTTTGAAGACCGTATCACAGCGGCTGATTGTCGTCGTAATTTGTTTGACTGAATAGTCTAAACGCTTCTAGCTATGAGTAAACTAATAATATGGAATGAACCACGCTGTAATGGGAATACATATCATATTTACATATTTCTGCGTTACATCTACCGTTCAGCAAATTATCTTTCAGTGAAAATCATCCATAATAATCAGACGGTAGCTTCGTTTGTGAATTAGCTTGATTACCATGTTAATATGTTGTTAACTTGTAGAACATAATCCAAATTCAAAATTGTTAAATCTCTTATTTGAGTTTACAGAATCTGACACCAGGTGACAAAGTTGTTTTTTTTTTTACATTTTGCACAAAGCTTCTCGAGGGCTATCTGTGCTAGCCGTCCCTAATTTAGCAGTGTAAGACAAAAGGGAAGGCAGCTAGTCATCACCACCCACCGCCAACTGTTGGGCTACTCTTTTACCAACGAATAGTGGGATTGACCGTCACATTATAACGCTCTCACGGCTGGGAGGGTGAGCATGTTTGGTACGGCCGGAATTCGAAACCGTGACCCTCGGATTACGAGTCGAACACCTTAACACGCTTGGCCATCCTGGGCCCGTGACAAAGTAAAAAGTATAATACATCTACCTTTAATATATATTTCTTTAAGTAACTGTTTGTTTGTTTTTGAGTAACAAAATACCTCATTGTTTAATATTCATTTTAGCTTGTATGAGTTCCTTCGAACTTTGCGTTGGTATTTTCGTATATAATTACTACAATCATAATGTCGTTGTTTTCAAAAATAAGTTCTTAAAGAATCATGAGACCTGTTAGAATATTTCCTGAAAAGAAGTCGACGAGTTACAGAATTGGTTTTAGTAACAAAAGTGCACATGATTTATCCTTTACATAAAAACGAAACTTAAGTCAATGTGTAAATAAAATCCAAATAACTTTCATCCACAACGACTGAAAGTTATCCAACTTTTTCTGCTTCGCTAATGTTCTTGTTTAATGTTCTAATAGCTTTCAGAAAACGTTATTTTAAATAATGGGAAATCGGAAGCATTAATATACTTGCTCCTTTGAAACTTCGTCAAAAGATTGTATGAAACTCTGTGTGAGCAGAACCGTTGTGTTAGATGAATCACTGATAACAACGGTGTTTTTAAATACGACCAAACATCAATGAAACGTAAATAGGCGGATTCTTTGGCAGGCTTACTTTCATTAATCAGTGTCTCTTGGGATATTTAACTTCTAACATTGTGATACATTGAATATGGAGACTCGGTGAACGTGACTTATGTAAAACAAACTCGACCTTCGTTTTCAATGATAATAAGTCTAGCACTGTTATGTAAATAAATGTAAATCGATGTACACAATCTAAATCACATCGTACATCCTGTAATAAATGTTTGGAAACAGAACTTTAAATATATTAATAAATATCTTGTACATAAATATTGTATAAGTTGTTAGGTATTACCACAGTGTTTCCTTCTGTAATACAGACTAGTGACTCGATCCGATCTTGTATATAAATATTGTGTAAGTTATTAAGTATTACCACAGTGTTTCCTTCTGTAATACAGACTAGTGACTCGATCCGATCTTGTATATAAATATTGTGTAAGTTAAGTATTACCATGATGTTTCCTACTATAATACAGACTAGTGACTCGATCCAATCTTGTATATAAATATTGTGTAAGTTGTTAAGTATTACCATGATGTTTCCTACTATAATGCAGACTACATACTCGATCCGATCTTGTATATAAATATTGTGTAAGTTGTAAAGTATTACCTCAATGTTTCCTACTATAATACAGACTAGTGACTCGATCCGATCTTGTATTTCAATATTGTGTACGTTGTTAAGTATTACCACAGTGTTTCCTTCTGTAATACAGACTAGTGACTCGATCCGATCTTGTATATAAATATTGTGTAAGTTAAGTATTACCATGATGTTTCCTACTATAATACAGACTAGTGACTCGATCCGATCTTGTATATAAATATTGTGTAAGTTGTTAAGTATTACCACAGTGTTTCCTTCTGTAATACAGACTAGTGACTCGATCCGATCTTGTATATAAATATTGTGTAAGTTGTAAAGTATTACCTCAATGTTTCCTACTATCATACAGACTAGTGACTCGATCCGATCTTGTATTTCAATATTGTGTAAGTTGTTAAGTATTACCACAGTGTTTCCTTCTGTAATACAGACTAGCGACTCGATCCGATCTTTTATATAAATATTGTGTAAGTTAAGTATTACCATGATGTTTCCTACTATAATACAGACTAGTGACTCGATCCGATCTTGTATTTCAATATTGTGTACGTTGCTAAGTATTACCACAGTGTTTCCTTCTGTAATACAGACTAGTGACTCGATCCGATCTTGTATATTAATATTGTGTAAGTTAAGTATTACCATGATGTTTCCTACTATAATACACACTAGTGACTCGATCCGATCTTGTATATAAATATTGTGTAAGTTGTAAAGTATTACCTCAATGTTTCCTACTATCATACAGACTAGTGACTCGATCCGATCTTGTATTTCAATATTGTGTAAGTTGTTAAGTATTACCACAGTGTTTCCCTCTGTAATACAGACTAGCGACTCGATCCGATCTTTTATATAAATATTGTGTAAGTTAAGTATTACCATGATGTTTCCTTCTGTAATACAGACTAGTGACTCGATCCGATCTTGTATATTAATATTGTGTAAGTTAAGTATTACCATGATGTTTCCTACTATAATACAGACTAGTGACTCGATCCGATCTTGTATATAAATATTGTGTAAGTTGTTAAGTATTACCACAGTGTTTCCTTCTGTAATACAGACTAGTGACTCGATCCGATCTTGTATATAAATATTGTGTAAGTTGTAAAGTATTACCTCAATGTTTCCTACTATAATACAGACTAGTGACTCGATCCGATCTTGTATTTCAATATTGTGTAAGTTGTTAAGTATTACCACAGTGTTTCCTTCTGTAATACAGACTAGTGACTCGATCCGATCTTGTATATAAATATTGTGTAAGTTAAGTATTACCATGATGTTTCCTACTATAATACAGACTAGTGACTCGATCCGATCTTGTATATAAATATTGTGTAAGTTGTTAAGTATTACCACAGTGTTTCCTTCTGTAATACAGACTAGTGACTCGATCCGATCTTGTATATAAATATTGTGTAAGTTGTAAAGTATTACCTCAATGTTTCCTACTATAATACAGACTAGTGACTCGATCCGATCGTGTATTTCAATATTGTGTAAGTTGTTAAGTATTACCACAGTGTTTCCTTCTGTAATACAGACTAGTGACTCGATCCGATCTTGTATATAAATATTGTGTAAGTTGTAAAGTATTACCTCAATGTTTCCTACTATAATACAGACTAGTGACTCGATCCGATCTTGTATTTCAATATTGTGTAAGTTGTTAAGTATTACCACAGTGTTTCCTTCTGTAATACAGACTAGTGACTCGATCCGATCTTGTATATAAATATTGTGTAAGTTAAGTATTACCATGATGTTTCCTACTATAATACAGACTAGTGACTCGATCCGATCTTGTATATAAATATTGTGTGTTACGTTTTTTTATGTATGTAGACTGAACGCAACAGAAAGACACAGATAACAGCTTATATAATGTATTACAATAAACTATTATATATGTAACAGATATAACATAAATTATATAATAACAATGACAGATATTCAGTTTCAACCTTCAAAGTTAATTACAATACAAAATGGTACTGGCCTGTATCTAATAATATGATCTAGAATGAAAGTCCAAAAGTCCAGATCAGAAATCCAAAATTCCAGTCTAGGGTGTGAATTTGGTCCCACGAAGAAATTTCGAAGTTTGCTCCGGTCTCCCCTAAACAGTCTTGTACGTGTTGACTTTCAGTATAACCACTAATTCGAATGAATCGTAAAGATTGACGAAATAAAATCACAGCTTCTGTAGGTCTAGCTCTGGTCACAAATCCAAGTTGAATAAACACACAGCAAACGTTGAAAACTTCTCAAACGGAGACAATATCTCTTGAATCGAAAGTAAAAACGAATGACTGACTGATTTCTTTTTATCGCCGTCTGTTTATATACTAGTAGGCCTACTTTCTCGAACAATCGCGTAACTTCCCAACATTCCAGAGTAATCTCGATTAGTCTCGTACAGACACCAGGCCATTACAAATGATCGATCTACCTAGTTCTAAAAATTTCTACATGAATAACAATGTATATTTTATTGGTTTGAACTTCAAAACAATAATATAAATATGGAAATATAAATAATAGATATGGAAATCCAAACACAACACGACATGGCATTCCAAACGCTTTATACATAACATGTGTAAGTTGTTAAGTATTACCACAGTGTTTCCTTCTGTAATACAGACTAGCGACTCGATCCGATCTTGTATATAAATATTGTGTAAGTTAAGTATTACCATGATGTTTCCTACTATAATACAGACTAGTGACTCGATCCAATTTTGTATTTGAATATTGTGTAAGTTGTTAAGTATTATCACAGTGTTTCCTTCTGTAATACAGATTAGTGACTCGATCCGATCTTGTATTTCAATATTGTGTAAGTTGTTAAGTATTACCACAGTGTTTCCTTCTGTAATACAGACTAGTGACTCGATCCGATCTTGTATATAAATATTGTGTAAGTTGTTAAGTATTACCTCAATGTTTCCTTCTGTAATACAGACTAGTGACTCGATCCGATCTTGTATATAAATATTGTGTAAGTTAAGTATTACCTCAATGTTTCCTACTGTAATACAGACTGGTGACTCGACCCGATATTGTATATAAATATTGTGCAAGTTGTTGAGTATTACCACAGTGTTTCCTTCTGTAATACAGACTAGTGACTCGATCCGATCTTGTATATAAATATTGTGCAAGTTGTTGAGTATTACCACAGTGTTTCCTTCTGTAATACAGACTAGTGACTCGATCCGATCTTGTATATAAATATTGTGCAAGTTGTTGAGTATTACCACAGTGATTCCTTCTGTAATACAAACTAGCGACTCGATACGATCTTGTATATAAATATTGTGTAAGTTGTCAAGTATTACCTCAATGTTTCCTACTGTAATACAGACTGGTGACTCGACCCGATCTTGTATATAAATATTGTACAAGTTGTTAGGTAATGTCACATTTTGTATATAAATATTGTGTTTTGTATTTTATAGAACAAAACTGAAGGTTGAATTTCCGAAGCAGTCACAGCGCAGACTGGTCAGTAAGTATAAGTCGGTATGGATAAGTTATAAGTATTGTCTATTGGTAAACTAGTTTTGTTTTTGTTCCATAAATTAACTATTTCTTGGGTAATACAATTTGATAGATACATTTTAATATTTTCCTAAGTTTTAATTGTGGAAACTTCCATTTTTCTCTCCAAATCTCCAGAGATTAGGTGAATATGAAAACATTTTTGCTTGATAACACCTGCATTCTGTGGTCATCTTAAATGTTTCTCTTTTGTAGGATAGCCATTGATTGGTAAGTATATGATACCTGCGGTTGGTACTGTATTTGTCTGGAAAGTAATGTTGGTTTTTATATCCCACTATTTTTGTTGTGTCAACACTAAAATATTATGATTCCTTGTTCTTCGATATACAGTTGTCGGTCTTTGTGTGAACCCTTCAGTATGGATTCCTGTACGTGGTGAGGGGACCTCCCAGGGAAGATTCTGTTCTTTTAGTTTACCTCCTCTGGGATCTAAACACTCACCCACGTGTTTGCCGTGCGTGGCAACTCGTGAAGGGTAGGAAAGGATTCTGGTGGTTGAGGGGTTCAACCCTAACACACCACTTTGGCTTCGAATTCCTGTAGACGAGCGGCCTTGGAGTTGCCCCCTTGGATCAATCGGCTTGTCCACTCATGCTAGGATCAACCAAGTACCAGTGCTGGATGTTCTCAACAGATAGGTGTTGTGGACATTGTATCTGATGCTGGTGTTTGGGTATAGTGCTCACGAAACCCTGGCGTTTCTGCAGTATCCTTGTTTAACATTGTAGTGTCTCCCCTGGTAGGGCTCCATGCTGGGTGGGGTTAGTGGGCACCGAAATTTCCCTTTCTTTATTATGGATACTCCAATTGAAAATGTTAATAAAATAGTGAAAAAAAAACAGTCTATAGGTAAACGACCACGTCTTGAAGATTCTGAGGAACAATCCTTACCACCTGTAACACCTGCTTTTCCTCATCTTCTTATATTACACTCACTTTCAGACGAACCTATAGGGCAAATGTCTCCCTTTTTCATTCAGAAGGGACTTGCTGCCTTTCCAAAGTCAGTAAAGAAGCTTCGATCTGGTGACATATTGATGGAAACATCCACATCTCAACACAGTGAACTCCTCCTACCCGCAAAGGTAATTGGGGATATGCCTGATGATTTTACACCTTATGCTACTTTGAATTCATTACGAGAAGTTATTGTTGAGAGGTATTTGAAGAACATCCCAGAGTTGGAGATTCTCACTGGTTTCTTCGCCCAAAATTATATGAAAATGGTCATTGCCTCGTGGATTATTGTCAACCCTCCATGAAAAAGGAGAATAATGAAGGGGAGCCTTTTGAGAGATCAATAGCAGTAAAAGACTGACTTGGTGCATGGAAATAAGTGGAAGAACCAGTATTGAAAAGAGAAAGGTTGTGATCAGAGACCATACACTCTACAGAGCGGCCCCTCCTACCAATAACAGCACTTCCCCACAGGGGATGATGTCCATTAAAGTCCCCCAGGACATCATGGCTGTTTAATGAGAGTATCAAGGTCTGATTGATCATGGATCTTTCCATGGGACGGGTAGAGAAAATGAACAGTGATGGTATGACCCAACCAAACACGGATGGTTACGGCTTCCAAGGGTGTGTATCCACTGGTTAGTCCGTCCCACCATGGCTTCTTACAGTCGCCCCCCAGTGGCTCAGCGGTATGTCTGCGGACTTACACGCTAAAATCCGGGTTTCGATACTCGTGGTGGGCATAGCAGAGATAGCCATGTGTAGCTTTATGCTTAATTCAGAACAACATTCTTACAGTCCCCAGTTGTGATCTATATTTAAGTCATCTGAGAAAGCAGACACTCCTGAATGAAAATACTGTCTATTATTTACTGAACATCTTTCGAACTATCCTTTTATTCCTATTTATAGAGATGGTTCGAAATCAGGTAACTGTGTGGGCTCTGCTATGGTTTATTGTAGTTCGGTGGTTGCACACAGAATCCCTTCTACAGCTTCTTTGTTCACTGCTGAACTATACGTCATTTCTCTTGCCCTGAATCATGTATAAACTAAGCAGTACTCAAACTGCACTATTTATATTGACTCGCTTTGTTCTCTGCTGGCCCTTGAATCGCTTCATGTTAGTACATATCCTGTTCTCGTCGATATGCAAAACTGTCTGGTCCATTTCTCTTCAACATCTACTTCTATCCAGTTTTTCTGGATGCTCCAGGCCACGTTGATATTCGCTGGAACGAGCTCGTCGATACTGCAGCTCAATCTATGCTCTCTGCACTGTCACCACTGTGCCTCTTGCATACATGGACTGTGGTTCTGTATTCTAGGCTCGGCTCCGTGCCAGCTAGCAATCGACTTGGAGTGAGTAATGCGACAACAAGCTTTTCCAAATAAAACCCTGTATTGGACATTGGCCGTCTTGCTTAATTAAGGATCGGAAGGGAGGAGTTGTTCTTACAGACTACACCTTGGTCACAGTTATTTAACTCATCGTTTTCTTTTAGCAGGAACTCGTGCATCCGTCTGTAGTCTGTGTAACACTCGGGTCACAATAAGCCACGTTTTACTTTTGTTAGACAGTGTCATTGGTGATGATGATACTGTCCACCTTGGTGATGTTTTTAGTTTTTTAAAGGCCATTAATCTTTTTAATGCTTAAATGGTTTTTTAATTTATATATTAGACTTTTTTAATGTGGCTCCCTTTTAAAAATCACAGTTCATCTAGTTCAATTTGAAATTAGAAATTGGTCATAACATTAAATAACTCGGAACCAGGACCGGAAATGCTAACTTCAGGTGACTGATGGTGGTTTTTGCACTTACCTGTTAGTCTTCCTGGCAAGTTATGATAATTACAGTCACGCTATAGAAAGTCCTTTACAATTTGTAATACTGTAGTTTTTCTCTTAACGTTGTAAACTAGATGTGAACATTGATTTTATGCTTTTTATGTGTTGTTGTTTTTTCAACTCTGTTTTGTTTTACCCTAATTTGCTTTTATAAATTTTACTGAATTTACTTTTACATTTTTAACTGTTTGGTGCAGATAGCCTAGCTGCTTTGTGCCATAAAACAATAAATCAACCAACCAACCAACTTCGTGTGAAACCAACATGTAAAGTTTAATATAGTTTGTTGAACCTATCTTGTAAAGTTGCGTTATTTGTGGTTGTTGTTTTATCTTTTGCAGATAATGTAACATCCGATTGAAATTCGAGAATTATTTTATGTTTTTAGATTAGTGATTTTATATTTAATAATGTTATATGGATCATGCAGTGAATCAGTATTTGTATTAACACATTAAATATATTTTGGATTTTATTAAAATTTCTGTTGATTTATTTGTTTACTGTGTATTTTTTGGAGTGCACCCCTTTCCACCGATGACTTAGGGATAAGTCTGGATACTTTTAACGTTAAATCTGGGACTTTCATACCTAGAGCACAAATAACCAGTCCATTGTATAGGTTTTACGCTTAGTAAGGATATATGAAAGGGACATTGTTATGTTACTTTACTGCCATCTACTTATTAAATAAACAACTTCTTTAAACAGCTTCATTGTTAAGATGTGCAACAAAGAGCATACAGTCACAGCTTGTTAGGTATTATAGTTTTGTAAAATTATTAATAACTAACATAAATATATTAGCGGTAAAATATATTTAATTGTTCTTTTTATTTAAAAAGGAGCTTTGATTCAATATTTTAGTTTGTAATAAACATTGAAAATATTCATATAAATAATAAACAAAAACCCAAAAGTTTATTGTTGGAGAAGTTATTTTCCTGACTTACTTGGGCATTTAATATCTTGTATAGGTGGAGTAGTTGTATCACTTTCCCTTCATGACTTGCTGCTGTGTGGATTGCTATGGAACCATTTAAAATCCAGATAGTAATAGCAAGAATGGACTATAGAATCTAAACTTAAAATTGATTAGGCTTAACATAATAATGCTAGTATTTATGTCCAAACACCATATTGTGGGCTGAAATGCCAAGTACTGTTTTAATTATTACCTTTCTTATTGTTTGTTTATTTATTCTAACAGCAGACAGCGAGCGGTGATTTAAAGAACTACAACGTTGTGTAATAGAGCGCTCACACTTCCTACTTTTCTCTTTTCTGAGCATACGAGACTGGAAAATTTGAAGTTAAACTGGATAGACTGTGTAACCTCCCATAACTCAGTATTCTGAGTACCTCAAATCCAATGTGAATTATATAACAATCGACATATGATTTGTCCCCTGGTGTTGGTTGAATGTTTTTGTGTTTGAGATTTTCAAATTATTTTTTCCCCACTTAGTTATTCGTTTTGTTGATAAATATACTAATCATCTTTATCTTTCATTTTTGGATAATTTTATTTCTCCTTATTTCCAGTCACGTACTGAAGTATCAACGGTTTGGTCAGTAGATGAACTGGATATGAGGCGATTTTAGAAAGCGACATCTAGCGTAAACTCAAGACTTTTAATTGTCATTGTTGCATATTGGAAAATAATAAAAAAAGGTAAGTTTGTGTTTGAGTCAGAATAAACTTAAACATATGAACTTAAGATTAGTATTTACAGACAACCCTTTAACCCCGAATTTGAAATTTCACGAAAGGTCATCTTTTATTCTATTCTTCTATTTTTAGTACTTTTCCTCAGGTTGTAAGATCTTTATTTTTGTCATTATAATATAATTTATAGAAAATAGATTTCAAACAACTAAATATGCTTCATCTCTATTTTTATTCTTAAGTTTTAATAGTTCATGATAAACAATGCAGCTTACAAAATATATGATTTATCTTGTAAGAATTGACATAAACTAGAACGTATAATCCAAATTGGCATTATAAATTCTGCGGTAAACACAAAAACCAGAATGTAATTTATTTACACCACATGGCACCGTTTGTCACTTTTTCGATTGTGCCATCTTGAATTCAATTATTACCTCATAAATAACATCAGAAAATGTAATCTCATGGAGAACATGTCATTGTCCATTAATTCTGAGAGTTTTAAAATTCCACGACGAAAATGAATTTTTGATGCATAATAATAACCATTTCTGAGTAGAGATGATGCTAGTTGGAAATTAAAATATTTAATAGGTGATCTAGTGAGTTTGTAACTAATATGATTATTTTCACAGTCGTTGTACATGTTTTCCTCTTTTCTATCGTATCTTCCCTTAATTGTAAGTTTTCTGGGGAGCATGCTTCAAAAACCACTCTAGTTTTCAGTCCCCTCTTATTTATTTCAAAGTCCCCACACATACATTTTTGGTTGGAGGCTTACAGCTTTCGTTACATGCAGATGTTATTAATTAGCAAATGGTTATTCCTTAAATAATTTTGCCTTAATGAAGATTCTTAGATGTTCTCAGATTTTATTTGTGAAGAAACCAAATGGCGCTCCATCTATCAGGTCATCTCTTAAGTAATGTCCGATTTTAGGCTCAGATAAAATAAAAAGAATTTCAAACACTTTTAATGTTATTTAATTCACAATATATGTCGAATTATTATTAATTATTTCCTGTCAACAATTCACAAGCTTCTGAATGTCACTTCTATAAAGTTATTGGAGTCTGGAGGAAAATAATGTAGAAAAGGTAGTTTTGGCATCTTCGTGTGTTCCAAACTCTTTTCCATCAAGATAGTTTTGCAAACTTCAGATAGATGATAAAGTTTCGAGAATAAGGAGGATGTGGAAGTTTTTCCCAGTTTAGTTGTTCAATCTTTTGCAGATGTGATCCTTGTTGTATGGGGCCGTGTATTATCCTGGTGTAACACAACACCTTTACGCCTGATCAAAGCAGGCCTCTTTTCTTTCAGTGCAACATTCAAGCGCTCTACTTACTAACAATAGAAGTCTGATGTAATCGTTACATTGAGTAGCAGTAACTGAAAGTGAATCACACCAACAATATGCAACCAAATGCTTAACAAGACTTTCCGAGGGTGGAGGTCCATTTGGAGCTGTGTTTTAACTGATTTATCTGCACTGAGCTGCTATTTGTGGCGCTTAACATTTTTATAAAATATCCATATTTCATTTACAGTCATTAATCTGTTAAAAAAATATGATTTACATTCACGAGAGTGACCACTGTCGCTCTTAGGTTGGCTTCTGACAAATCATGCGGGACCCATATTCCAAGTTTTGATAACTTTCCAAGCTGTTGCAGATGATGGTGAACTGTTGGATGGGTTGAATTAAGCTTCTGTGCTAGTTCAATTATTACAGAGCAATCTTCATCAAGTTCAGCCAGCAGCAAGTTATCATTAAACTCAACAGAACGATCTGAACGTTGCGCATCACTTTGGCTGTAATCATCTGATCTGTACTTCTGAAATCACCTTCAACATTTTCTTTCATTGAGAGACTCCGCACTATAAACACCTTGAATGTTTCATGTAGTTTCTGCTTCATAAGGGTGTATTTGATTAATTTTCTGAAAAAGTGGAGTTTAGTTAGTTTCTTTTAATTGTATGAACATTTTTATTCATGTCCCACTACATATTTTAGTCAGTAAAACCTTCTACACAGATATAAATGATGATGCACTTTCTGTATTAAATTTTCGGACATTACTTGTGGGATGACCTGATACTAGTTGAAGACTGTGTTGGTATGAAAGTAAACTGAGAAGGCTGTGCACACTGTGCCCTATATCTTTCTTTTACGATATGGCGCTAGTCATGAAAATAAATTAAACATTGTTTAATTTTTACAACTAGCCAAATTTTTACATAAAAAATATGGGATATGTCCAATTATCTATAACTTGCGAAAAAATTTCGAACCGTTACTATGGATAATAGTGACGAAGTTTGTTCTCAGTGAACGTGTCACAACAAATAAGTTCGATTATTTTAGGGTTTAGGTTAGTTCTAATCTTATATACTAAGTTAGTGATGCAAAATTATCTGCATAATGAAAATATAAAAATCATATATAGGAAATAAATTTGTATTAATGCATTTTAATCAATAGGTGGCGCACCGCCCTAACAAAGTAAGCAAAGGATTTTTAAATGAAATCTGAAGCTCGTCTTGGCTTGAAATACATTCAAATGAAACAATTGTTTCTTCTTTAATATATTCAAGAAAATAGTAAAGAACAAAAGCCAAATCCTGCAAGATAAATCTAAACATCTTCAGAAAAATAGAAACTTATTAAAAACTGTTAAAAATAACACTCGTTTAACTTTCACCCTTGTGAACATCAATTATAAATTAACTCTAGTAAAGCTCTCGCCAAGCTGCTTGCCTTATGAAGTGTTTAATAGTGATAAGAACCTTTCCCATTGGTCAAAATTGTAATTATTAATTCCGAAAAATGCATGCATGGCTAACATAATGCAAACAACTTTGTTATTCCAACATATCGACTGATATAAAAACAGAAGGAATGACATACAGTAATACAATGTATTTTGTTCCTGTCTGTAAACGCACATTTCTAGCTAATTGGTTAAATATAATAAACATTTAATTAAACTGACGATTTAAATGAAATTTTTGAAGTATACTACCTGATAATGTAGGTGTTTAAGTAAAAATGGTGTCCATGTTCACGTGTATCAAATTTAAATACTTTCAGTATCGCTAATACTGGGCAATAATACCACTTTTATCCTGAATACAGCTGGTTGAATAAACACATATTCCAAGTATTTTTAATCTGAGCTTAAAATTAAAGTGTTTGCCATCTGTTAGAAAACATTTAAATTAAAATTGAGTTAACTGTAAAGCATTGATTACATACGCCATCTTTTAGCAAACATTTGTACTGTAATACAAAATATCATTGGCTTAATGGGAGGTCGCACATGAAAACAGAATTTCAACTTGCAAACAATAAATAAAGTATACTTAATTAACTTACCATCATACAATAATACTATGACTATTAGATATTTAAAACTGCATTTTTAATCTAGTCTTAAAGTGATGAGGGATCAAAAATTAGAAGTATACTGATACTATTCCAAATACAATATGTTGTCATATTCACTGACAACAACAAGAATTGCTTGGTCTAAAGGTCGTCAAGCCAGCAGGAATACAACAATTTAAATATGCAATTTTTGAATAGTTGTTAAGCAATTGCAATCACACTTCGCCAGTTTGAAAAAAAGTATTAAACTATTATTAAACATTACTGTTAAGCCTATTATATTTCTCTCACGCTGCATTCTATGTCTAATCCCTTGGGGATTTTTTTAGAAATAAGTTTATAGCTACAATACTGACTATCGAGACCTTTGAATACTTGAGTGACTTAAAATTTCTCTGATAATGATTCTCTTCACAAAAGATTAGTTTAATTTAAATATGTGATAAGAGGTGGCGCTATTGCAATTTATTTCAATTTTAAAGTTTACATTTAACGCGATTTCTCTGCCATTTGTTCTTGGACCCAAGGTTAACGACAACAGTAAGTTACAATAAGTTGTTGTGCTATGCCCGTGTTACATGCATGATTTGCTAGGCCTTCAGAGAAGACACGAATGTTAAATATATTATTATTATTATTATTATTAGGGTACTGCCACTGACATTTAGTTTGCACGTTAAATTTTATGACACTAGTTTCTCATGGAGATAACAATTCATATCATAAACAAATAACAGAAAAAATTCTTAACAATGTGATCGTTCAGAAAAATCATTTAAAATATGCCAATAATAGTAATTATTTTAGTTTATGATTTATTTATGTAACGGTCAGTGAAACTGTAAGAAGGCGTATGTTATTTCCCATGACATCTCAGATAAACAATGTTTTTATTAGTTTGCAATTTGGATAGCTAACTTAGAGTTTACTGTGTCTGGACTGTGAATTTTAAGGATATTGGGGCCGAGTCCTGCTGCTATAAAATGTCCGAACTTGGAAGTTCATGAATATCCTATAGATGTGACTGTCAAATCCAACAAAGGATAGGTCAAGAGTTGATAGTCTGCCTCCCTTCTGCGTCAAAGTAACTGGACACTAGACCTGGGTGTGTAGATTTACTTGTAAGTTCTAACAAACAGCCTTGAACCTGTCCTTGGAAAGCTAACTTCCAAATAAAATGAATAAATTAAAGATACGAGTAAACCACTTTCCAAAATCACTATTCTTATGATTTGTAACACACGTGTCTGTTATCTTCTGGATAACTAGGAAAGGTATTGAAAAATGATAAGTCTCGGATGCGAGATTCACATCTGTTAGTCAACAAGTGATTCCAGGGATACCAATTATGGGGTGGACAGAAGGGAGAAGTGTCTCTCTCTCTTACAAAATCGGTTGTATACGATTGCACTTTGTGTTGTAAACCTACAATACAATTCATGTTGTAATATTTTCACTTTGTGCAATATACTCACACACGTGCAATATCTTTCTTTTCGTATTCTTATTGGTCTATTTAGTTATATACAGGTTCATATAGCACCATTCATGTTCTCAAGCTTCCTTATCGTATATCGAGTTTTAAATTTTTTTTATTTTATTTACCCACATCCATTGGTTCCGTAATTCCCCCTATATTAAAGTACGGTGGCTCTTGGGTTACTAAGGCTGAAACATAATCTGTTATTCGAACTCAGATCAAAAATATATTATTTTCCCCTGTTTTTAAGTATTGAAAGTGGGAGAATTCGTTACAATACTGAACAATTTCAATTTGTAAACAATAACACCTGGTCGTTTCGGTGACCCGGTCATTTTTAGAAGTGAAAACATGTGCCGGAATGATACGTTCGAATCAGCAATGTTTTGCACGTGGTTCCTGTCAAAATGTCATGCAAGAATTGGGAACTCACCTCTGACCCCTTCTTCAACTGTAAATATCACTGACTTCTCAAGCCATCTCTTGATTTTTTTCGGATGCGTCACTTATTGATGTCAAGTTTTAAACTAACCTGTTCTGTAATCCTAACAAGTGCTCGTTTTTATTATATGTTTATAAATAACAACGAAATACAATATTGTCACAGTTTTCCAAATATTTATGGCTAGTTCGTGAGTAAACTTAAAATCATAATGCGTCCTATTTCAGAAAATGTGGCTTTATAAATCGACACTCGTAAGAGATCTGTTGAAAGGTTGGAACAAAGTATTATGGCTTTATAGAGGTGGAAGGAAGTGTGGCGACTGTGTTAATAAAGCCAGACCACGCTATAATTATTTGGATGAATTTTGGTGTTTATTACGTATTCACCATATAATAAATATCCATACATATAACCATATAATAAAATCCACACATCTGGAGACGTGAGATTACACACCAAAACGAGTTCATAAAAAAAAAATTGAAATTAAAGAATGACATTCCAGACTTAAATGTAATAAATTAAAACCCGTGAATATATATACGTTTCTATATACATAACGAGCGAGGGGAAGATGACAGTAAACTATAGATGTAGCGAACATTTTAAAACATTCAGCAACCGTAAGAGACCTTTAACTTAAAGAACTTAAGTATTACTGCGTTACACACGTGATAATATATGGAGTATGGGAGGTTTGACAAATAGTTGTTGTTTCGAATTAAGCACAAGGCTAATCAATAGGCTATCTGTGCTCTGCCAACCACGGGTATCCAAACCAGATTCTTAGCGTTGTTGACAAATAATAAAATAGCATTAGATTTCTTTTTATCTAATGTCATTAAGGATATCCTGTGATGGTTGAATGTGAGAATAAATCACTACCGTGGAATTCATCCGACAGCCTCTCATATACAATATCTATAGGAAAACTTCCACCAGGTATCGTGGTTTTATCACTCTTCGCCAATTGGTTAATCGGTTTTCAGTCTTGATCCCTGGTTTCGCCTGTTTTATTTATTACTGCTCTTTAGTTTTACCGGTTTCTGGTCGTAAGCGTTGATCTTCAGTTGGTTAACCGGTTTCGTAGTTTTGTTAGTTCCTTTCAGTTTGTTTTGTTTTCAGGTTTCACTAACAATACAAATTTGAGTGTGAATAAACGCTACAAGGACAATTTTAGTTTTCAAACACATCCTTCAGAGTGCGGACACAACCTTCAAAAGAAAGTGATTCTTCCGTTTTTATGGAATCACAATAAAACTACGAAACCGTATCAAACAAGAAAGTTATTCATTTTTACTTAAACACCACAAACATATTTCCCCACTTTCTTACGTCAAGCACAGATATGTAAGATGAGTTATTTCTGGTGAACCCTAAACAGGGATTAGACCTCACAATTTAGTGCATAATCCCTCAAGTTTCCTTGTGTATAAATTAAGCACTTTTTGTTTTCTTTTTTTTACGTTCTTTATGTAATGAAGTTTTATCTAATCCATAATTACAGAAATTTATTGTTTTGACGAATCCTTTGAAATTATGCCTTAAATGCTGTACGTTTCCAATAAAATTAACTTGTTTTAAAGTAAATGAAACGATTCTTTTTACAAAAATGATTTAAGAAACAAGTGTCTTTTTACGTCTCTTAAAATTTATATAAATAACTAACATTTCAAGTGTTAGGTTATTATCCAGTTACTAGCAAACTTCTGGGTAAGAAACGGTGGGAAATTCTGTTGTTCGATAATAATAGTGATGACGTAATAGTTTTAACATAAGTGGTTGGACAGGGAGAATGTGACGTTATAGATCTAAGCAAGATTATTGGAATAGAGTAATGTGTCGTAATAGATCCAAGGGAGACGATTAGACTGGAGAAATGTGTTCGCCTGACACATTGCTTGTTTACAAATGAGACCGGCTTCACAGGGGCAGAACACGGTGTACAGGTTCAACAAGTCTACGATGCCGTTGGGGTAATTGAGTGACGTGTTTTGGGCAGAGTTTCTTGGACGGCAATACTCCCCTTGTTGGGAAAGTTTCTGACAGCGGGGTGTACTGTACCTCTCCATGGCTACGGAACAAAATACACGTAATTATTAAACAGTTATAAATCATAACCATCCCGATGTCACAGAACTGAACGTGGAATCTAAACTATGACTTTAAAACAGTAAAGTTATTCAAATCAACAAATGAAATTAATCAGCTATTTATTCTGACCAATAAGAGAGAGGAATACACCAATTATTCAAACCGTTGGATGAAATCAGTTGGCTGTTTATTCTAACCAATAATAAACAAGTGAAATTAATTAGTTGCTTTTTAGCCAGCAACAAGTAGTAATAAGTTTTTTATTGGACGCAATCAAAATGAATATGACTCTCTTAATGACAAATACTAATTTTTTTTTGTTCAAACGCATAAGTCAAAGTCAAGGAACATATATATGTATATTCTAATTACAAATATAATGGTTTAAATTATGCAATTATCTTTCGTCAAGTGAACTTTGGTTGAAATAGCTACAGTTCTGAAAACTTCGTGATTTTTGAGTAATTTCGTATAGTGCTACAACTGAAAGCAGTGACATCTAGTCTAATTGATACAAAACTATAAATAACGTTTTACTTTAATGTCCGATTTGCAACGTTTACAAGACTTTATTTTACTAAGTTGTTATAATGGTTCAGTAGCTAATCTCACCAACAACACAGCAGGTTCCAGGTTCACAATCTTCCTGGCTTCTACATCCTCTGAAACCTGGAAAGTTCTGCACCATCTATCGAAGGAAGACATACACGTAAAGGAGGGGCAGACAGAAAAGCAAAATGAAACTAGAGATAAAAAAATTGGAATTAATACCAAAACAGATACAAAGGTACAACCAATAAAGAATACATAACGTCAGAAAACAAACGGCTGTAACAGTGAATAACCAATAAATGTATAGTGAGGACCACCGTTATTTATTTATAAAACCACATCCACTCTCCACACGATAATTTAGCCAACGTTTCGTTATTGTGTCTTCGTTAGTGCTTAATACTACAATAGCTTTTCTTATTATTTGAAGATTAAAGGTCGGTTTTTAACAACTTCATTTCCAAAATCTAGATCCCTCTAGTGTCCACCACAAATACTAAAATAGGAAGTTAATAATAAGGTATAAAGAAAAAGGTTGCGTAACAATAAGAAGTTTACAAAACAATAGTAGAATAAAGCAATAATTTACGACAATATAATAAATAAATAAGTAACTACGAATTGAAACTATAGAAAAGAAACAATAGGATGACGTAAACGAAACGTATAACAATCGGAATAAAAGAAAATATGTTACAAAACAGAAGAAAGAAACATGCAACAGTACCAAGTAAAGAAACGGATTTCATTTTTAACAGTACAGAGTTATAATAATAAATTTTGTTAAATACGCAATGAAAAAGTAATACACGGCTATACAAAGTTAACAATCAAAAACTAACACACAGCTATACAAAGATAAGAAACAAATAAAAATACAAGAGGACATAAACAACAGAGAAATTAGTGCGATTTTAACAAATAATAACATACAACTATACAAAGTTAAGATACAAAAATTCAAGAGTAGACAAACAACAGAGGAACTGAATCTAGTTTAACCTCACGAGTAAGACAAGTTCATAACAGTGATCAAAAGGACACATTTAAAGAAATAATTGAGTTTTCAAGGCCAGGCGTTCAATACACGCTTTAATGTGGTTAGATAACTCATGTTAGCAGTAGCCCTAGTTGGAACACGAATTCCCAATAGATAAGATTCCAACCTAACCATACGCTTAACGTACTCGTTCACAGCAAGTTTTATGAATCTGGTTTGTAATCCAGTTTTTCTTCTCGTAGCAACAGCCTTTTACAAAACTAATTTATCAGCAGCGCTTGCGCAACTTTTAAGTACAAGAGACATAAGTCCAACATACGTCAAGGTCACGTATTTGCTCTCGTGTTTTGATAGACGTATATGGACGCGTAAAAAAAAAGTTCCAAGTTAAATCGATATAAATTCAGGTAGTCAAAACTTTTTGAAGCATTTTATTAAGATTTATTCTAATTGAATTATTTGACAATATCGGTGTTCGTACAAACGTATCCCATACTGAGTTACATTAATGTTGTGGTATTGTTACAGAATGTGCAAGTGGCATGGGTTACAATTAAAATTAGACCTATCGGAGACACTTAGGCTAAAGGTCATGCACGTATGGGTCGTAAATTATTCAAAACCTTGTTGCAACATCGTATGCACGAAAAAACTAATGAAACTGTTTTATGAGTTGTTGTTTTTTAACTCGTGTGAGATTTTATTATTATTTTTTAATGAATATCTCATCAGTTGTTATTTGTACTATCGACTCCCATAGTATTACGGTTCTAATAACCAACTTCATACCAAATTTTTTCACATGACTAAGATCTTGGACAGATATTGAGAATCAATGTGACTTGTGACCTCACAAATTGTTACTTTACTTTTGACCTTTAACCTCGTAGCGTAATACTGTGGTCCTAATAATTATAAATTAAAGTATCGTATATATTAAGGTCTTGGGCGATTATTGAAAATCGACGTGACTTAGATGGTCTTGGTAATCTCACTTGCCAAAGAAAGGAAACTGTTTTGTTTGTTTGTTTCAGAATCATAACACTTTGGGTACCTGCTTTTCAACTGTTTGCTAGAGGGTAAACATGTCTTTGATAAAATTAGTACAAAACGTGTTGATAATACTTTTGGAACTCATACGTACCAATACGTACTTTTTGTCCCACTATCCATGGTGACGTCCCACGTTCTTGTAAATAAAACTACTTGTATTTACGAAAGAAAAATAATGTTTATCACCATAAGTGTACCATTCTGTCCATAGTTCACAATTTCTCAATACAGATCTTAAACAAAGTAAAAGCAAACTTTCAATACTCGTAAGAAAATTGGAGTCATAGTAACAGAGGAAGACAGTCTCACCTGAGCAGCAAGAAGAATAATGATGGTAGCCACTAGGGTGCGCATTATTTCTGACGTACTCTGTAGGTGTCTCTGAGAACCTGTTTGGAAATAGAGGGTACAAAAATAAAATTACTTTATGATGTGTGTTTACAGACGAAATTCTATTCTTTTCGATAAAAGAACCGCCAGCACCTTACACAACGCTTGAGGACTTATGCAAAAATTCTGGGTTAAGTTCCTGTAGAGAGGCACAGCGCAACTAGCCTACTTTGGAGTTTTCCACTTAAAAACGAAATAGTCAAAATTACCTAATTGATTTTTAGAAACAAAAACAAAACAGGAAAGGATTTAGAAAGAATCGTTTAATGTGAATAATTCGAAGAAACGTTACCAGGCTAATTTCTTTTCCCCTGAAGTCTGTCTCAAGGTTGTCTTACCAAGCCAGGATGTTACCTAGACATTACGTCTTCTGCACACTAGGGTATTTGTTCTTCTTGGTTCTCCAACAGTTTCAGTAAATAGTTTAATTATACGGATAAGGCGTGGGGGGAAGTCCCCTTCGTTCTGCAGCTTGCACTCAAGGTTAAAAGAATTTCTGAAAATCTTTGACTTGTAGTTAATAACTTGTGTGAGTGTAGCTACTATCAAATACTGCTCTTCCCAGGTGTTGCTAAGTAACCAACAAGTGTTTTTTAGGTTTATTACCATCAATTATTCTTTTAAACATTAATGTATGACGATCATTTATGTATGTAGCACCTTTAAGGGCTAGAGTCTTTTTTTGAGGGTTGCCGTAGTTACTAGAAGTTAACAAATAGTGTTTGATCTGTGTACACGGTTTAGTGTAATCTATTACAGAATACATATTTAAAACAGTTTTGTTCCGGTTCTTATCCACTAACTGTTATCGAGTTGGTAAAAATACAACAGTAGCGGCTTTATTTGCGTTGATTTGATAAGATCTTTATGTGTATTGTGAATCGTGGTGTCTGTTCGAGTGTTATCAGTTTCCCCTTTGAAAAGCTATGCACGCAGATAAAACTCAACATTCACTTCTGAAATGACGATACAACAGAGAGGAATAAAGTTGATGTGAAACTTTATTTAACAATATTCTACAATAAGTTGTTACGAATAAATCATATATCATACACGTCTCAAAACGTGAAGTAATAAAAATGTAGATTTACTGTGTGGTACTGTTGGCTGGCTCTTAGCATGACCGAAATCTTTAACAATTACTTTTCTCGATGGTCAGTATAAGTAGCTCAGAACCTTGGTTGTCAGTGAAACACAACTGACCTTTTTCAAGTCCGTGAAATAATTTAAATTAATCAATTTAAGTTTTCCGTCACTGGGGACGGGTACTTTTGTTTCTAAGATATATTGCTCAAACTCCAAAGACGTCGTAGGAAAATAATACCTAGTGATGTCGTGTTACTTGGTTTCAGATTGGCATCACTAGATATTGGGCAGTTCGAAGGTTATGATCTACTATTCTTTCATACGTCATTATGACACTGGGTTTATGTGATTTGTTGATACCCGCTTGTCTTTAAAGAAGAAAATAGCTTTTCAAACGTTTAGAGACAAGTTGTTTCATATGAGGTCGCATATTAAAATAATTTCAATGGACAGTGTCCATCTGATGATTCAAAAGACGACCAATCTAGAAGTGGCAACTCGACACAACATCATTTCAGAGTAAGCACTTGTTTAGTTCAGAAGTGTTACGTTCGACCATTTTTAATAGTCTAATAGACTAAGTCTAGTGAACAGTATCTTAGCGCCATGTTTTGGGCTACTTTATATATCATAACTATTGACCATTACTCGTGCAGCGAACCCGCACTCTGAAAGTGGGGAACGAGTCGTGACTACGAACCTCGGACCAACAGTTCTAGCAAGTTTTCTGCTAGGCCATAAGTCAGTGTGTAGAAGTCATCCTTTGATGTAGTAATACTCTTTGTTTGAGATAACTGTATGTGCGGTAGATTAAAGGTAGATGTACCACCTATAATCTTACAACCTTTATGAATAAACGGTAATCGGTTCCAGACCAAGATAGATTATAGTGTCTGAACTAAATTTCGTTTCTCTGACTATTATACAAGTGTTTCCAGTCCTCCAACGAAACGTTACCTTCTAATCACAGGGGTGGACCGGATCGGTAAGTTTTTCTTCTCTTCTCATCACATTCAACATACTGGTGGAGATTGAAGATCCATTCTGTTGTGTGAGAAACAACCCAACCTCTCGAGTCCCGGAAAAACCGAAGTCGGACACTGCCAAGAGGAAGGTTATGTGGGTTAAGGTAGATAACTCGCTATTGTTGCTCAGAGTTCTTTTCAGTGCATCTTCTGAGAGATAAAGATGTTCAGTCGCGATATTTGTCTCTTCTTAATTTCGTGTTTCAAATAACGAAAACTAGACCACTATGAATTTTTGTTCTTTGTTTTCTTGGGCTTTCGTTTCACCTGCCGCCCTTCCTTCCCGAGCACAGATAGCCCTTTGTGTAACTTTGTGCCTAAATACAAAGCAAATCGTCTCTACCGGTGATTTTGAATGAACCAAACGTAAAATAACAAAACTGTGAATCTTTAATAATACTTGACAAACGGAAAAAATATATTCAGTTAATGTTTTTCTTTAGTTCACATTATGAACTATCTCGCTATTTCCACCGCATGGAATTGGATCGAACCACACAGTTTAGTGTTGAAAGTCTATAACTTTTACCATCTACCCGTCGTGGTGCATGCAGGACTTCACCCTCTGTTGAAACTTTACAGTTTACTCCTTCAATCACCCGTCTACACTTTAATCTTATTATGTAACCATATCAAAGCTACAATGACGACCTCTAGTTGTGTCCATCTCGAATCCACTGACCAGAAGCTACAGCTAGTTAGCATCATCCGTGCTAATCACACTTATAATTCTCCCATATTTTTTGAGTTACGTGGATTCGGACCCCGTTCTCCAGGTTTGAAATCTGAAGCTATACCACAGGGAAAACCTGGCAGAGTAAACTTGGGTAAGTGTATTTGACTGAGTAGACTCGAACTTACCTGTAAAACTGGATAAATGTGTTTAACTAAGTAAACTAAAACTTACCTGTAACACTGGGTAAATGTGTTTGACTGAACAGATTGGAACTTACCTGTAAAATAAGAGGCTGTATTTGTTGTCGACTAGGTGGTAGCGCGAGCGTTCTATGAACTTACTTCGTTATAAACGTGAGTCACTTCTACTTGGGACTGTAGGATAAGATACTTTAGGCTTTATATAGTATAGCTCAGCTAGCGCGACCTATTACACACTCTGAGACTCATCTCTTGCGCAGGTTACGAGCCAAGGTCACGTGATTTGACAAACTGGGATTTTCGATATCGTGACAACCATCTTCATAACGCTCGTGAGTCTTTTTAGCTATCTTTGCTCCTCTTGGCTTTCCCCACGACCCCCGGGTAAACATACCAGAGAGTACACGAATATTTCTCTGTGGGCAAACTGTTTTCATTGTCAGGTTTATGGACGGATGATTGACTAGTCATTAGGACTGCGATTCTGAAATCGATTAGTCGTTTTCATAAAATTGAGTTGAATAATCGTCAGCCATATTGAATCCAACATAAAAATTTGACAAAGGTACGAAAAATAAGAAGAACAATGTACTGGGGATATTGAACCCTAGAAACAATATATTGGGGATATTGTACCCTAGAAACAATGTACTGGAGATATTGTACCTTAGAAACAATATATTGGGGATATTGTACCCTAGAAACAATGTATTGGGGATATTGTACCCTAGAAACAATGTACTGGGGATATTGTACCCTAGAAATTTCTCACAAAGCTACTCGAGGGCTATCTGTGCTAGCCGTCCCTAATTTAGCAATGTAAGACTAGAGGGAAAGCAGCTAGTTATCACCACTCACCGCCAACTCTTGGGCTCCCCTTTTACCAAAGAATAGTGGAATTGATCGTAAGATAATAACGCCCCTACAGCTGAAAGGGCAAGCGTGTTTGGTGTGATGGGGATTCGAACTCACGACCCTCAGATTACGAGTCGAACGCCCATCATATAGAAACGGTTATCGATTTTAAGATTTTGAAATTGATTTCTTTCGGAAATCGAATCTGATTCAGTTATTCTAATAATCATTCGAGCCCTGCTAGTTCCAAGGAGAATGAAATTAAGGAAAAACATCAAACACCCGAAGTGAACATCAAGTTGGAAGTATCATTTGTGATGTGTTCTATGAAGAGTGAATTATTGTCTGATGAAATGTTAGACCAAAGTAACTTGTTGAGAGATAATTTTTTTCTTTACAAGTTAGCAATGGAAGTTCTGCTAGCAACATAATGATTAGTATCTCACAGGGAGCAGAGAAACCAGTGAATGAAAACTGGCTTATTGATCTGGATAAAATATATTAACTGGATTATAAGCTGGGTACAACATACAAAGTGGCTTATAATATGTAGAAAATATAACAACTTGTATTCTTAAGTGATTGTTTCAAAATTTCTTTTAGCATCCAACGTTAGGTTTGGGACAGTCCGTAATGGAGAGTATAATATTGTGGTGACTGTTGTCTCCAAGGTTCTTCGTATTGGGTGTGATGGAAAATATTCGTCTTTCTTTGTGTGACGTTAGAAAGGTGGTACTCGGTGGAGGGATGCGTCCTACACCCACTTTGTATGAAGAGTGGGTGGTGAAATGTTTGTCACGTGACCATAAAGCACGTGAGTGAAATATCTTATGTACAGAATTTGCTAGAAACAATTCTACCTGTGCTCTTCACCCACGTCTCCTTCCCTTCACTTATTTCCAAACATATTTTCAGTTTGTCCATGTATATTACTTTCATCTGCAACGCCCCGGCATGGCCTAGTGGTTAGTGCACTCGATTCGTAATCCGAGGGTCGCAAATTCAAATCCACATTACACAAAACATGCGCGCCTTTTTAGCCGTGGGGACGTTACAATGTGATAGTTAGTCCCACTATTCGTTGGTAAAACAGTAGCCCAAGAGTTAACGGTGGGTGGTGATGAATAGCTTTTTTCTCTCTGGTCTTACACTGCTAAATTAGGGACGGCTAGCGCAGATAGCTCTCGTGTAACTTTGCGCGAAATTCAATACACAAACCATAACTCATCTGCGACAAACAGGAATTTATTGTCAAACACGTGCACTCCCTTTGGTATCCATTCGAAGGAAAGTGGTTTAGTATTTTTCTTTCTATGTATAAAACAGTGTGTAAAAACAAGAGATAGGTGCGCCATCTTTCTCTTCAAGACTCAACCTGTAAAATTCAATCCACTTGTTGGGACGTCGTGAATTTTGTTTTAATACAGTTTGTATCCAAGTGCAAAACATCCTCAAGGAATTATCACAGCTCCGAACTTTGTAATCTTAACTACTATGTTCTACTAGTCTAATGTAAAGCCCTCTTGGTATTTTCCACGAGGTTACTTAGCAAGAACAACAAATTAATATGAAATAATTCTTTAAAGTTCGAATATGAGTAATAGCCTTGATAGTTTTACCCAGAGTTCCAAGAACTTGCAAGTGAAAGTAAATAATAAAACCGGGTGGGTTTCACGGCTGAGCTGTGGTTAAGTAATGTTCAAGGTTGCACAAAACTTGTCTGTCAAAACGTATGATATCACGTGCCGCTTTATTTATCAGTAGGATTGAAATACTCAAGATAAATATTTACTTACATCAGGAGCAGCGCCAGTCTCTTCCAGGTGAGAAGGATAAGGTGGGGTAAACCAAAAATATAAGAGGTGCACTTATCCTTTGGATAAATATTATAGTATTTAAAAAGTGGACCCGGCATGGCCAGGTGGGTTAAGACGTTCGACTCGTAATCTGAGGGTCGCGGGTTCGATTCTCCGTCGCACCAAACATGCTTGCCCTTTCAGTCGTGGGGCATTATAATGTTAGGTCAATCCCACTATTCTTTGGTAAAAGAGTAGCCCAAGAGTTGGCGATGGGTGGTGACGACTAGCTGCCTTCCCTCTAGTCTTACACTGCTAAATTAGGAACGGCTAGCGCAGATAGCCCTTGAGAAGCTTTGCGCGAAATTCAAAACAAGCAAACAAACAATTTAGAAAGTGAGCCAGATTTACAAATAAAACACATTTTAGGGTAATTTCAGCTCCAACAAGCACTCTTATCACCACTCGTAACTTATACAATGATACGAGATATTCATTTCTTTACTAACGATACCCGTCAATTAGGATATTATATATGATGGTGTGGCCACGCCCAGTGTGTAGAAGTATTGTCTTAACCACGCCAGTTCTAGCGTTATTATAACAACTTAATCCCAACTTTAATCTCTTCGAATTTCATTTTGTGATAAATGTACTTGAATTAAGCCGCAATACTCTTCGAGAAAAGTAAACCAGAGTACTGTTTGTACAGGCTAGTAATATCTATGTTGATACGTTGTGGCTTAGCGACTTAATACCAAAGTGATATCTATATAACAACAATAAATAAATACGTGCACTCGATTTGAAAGTTTATTTTTTTACTTAAAATAAACAGGAACGGTACTAAAGAGCGTCCAATCCGAGCTAAGTGATCGTAAATGGTTTTTGTTGTGATATCCTATGTTACGTTGGAATAACTTGGGTAAATATTTTACTGTTATTGTTTTTTCTTGAATTTTAATAACAGGTTTCCACTTCAAACAAAAACACTTAACTTGTGTAAGACCTAAATGCTGATTGGTCAAAAGACGATTTCTCACAAATCTTACGTCACTGTCTTCAAGGCCGTCAGAGGGACGAATATATTCACGTGTTTTCTGCCATCTGTGCGGGTCGTGAGTTTATAAATCCGGGAGCTATATCTGTACTTTCCAATTACAGGTTTTATAAAAGCGGCCACTGAGTTGTAAAACGTACAATTGTGTTAATTATATAATGGTAAGAACTAAAATAATAAAAAAAGTCTACCAATTTATTTCGAAAGTAAAAGGAAGACTAAAAGGAGTTACTTTTGGCATCACTTTAATATTTGTGTTCACAGCGCCAACTGGTGGCGCACAGGGTGTTACAAGAAATTTCTCTTACCGCCAAGTTGTATATTACACTATTTCAAAGATTGCCAGTTTCCTTTGTTGCACAGTTACTTGGCTTCGAGCCACGTGGTTATCGTCATAACTAGCCACGTGCCCACCGTACCTGTTGGGTTTTGTATTCGTTATATTAAATAAATATATGTATTAATTTCGCTAATTATTTTAATTGTTTAATACCGTACCCTGCAAACTACAGAGTTAACATAAGATAATTAAGATTTGATTTTTGCTCTTGTATTAGAAACAGGATTTTGAAAAATACGTAGAGACAGAGATGACGTGTTAAAATTCCAACGTAAGTCTTGTGTTTCTCTACATGATGGAGAGAGGGGTGTATAAATGACTGACAGACAACAATTAACCAATACGAATTTAACTGTAAATTGTGTAAGATCACCTTTACTCGTCATAATATTGGAGAACTATAGGAGAGATAGAATGACATAATGCTATCAGGTGAAAATAATATTACTCATGTTGGAAACATACGGCATGTTTTTTTGGTCTAAAGACACTTCTGTTAGGTTATTCCTCGTCTGTGGATTATAAAAATCTCAATTTGGATTCTTTGTATAGATCTGATAGAGTTTACAAAAAAGTCCAACCTGTTCCCAGTTTCATCTATCTATATTGTACATAGACGGGGACTAAGCTATGTGTTCTCTGATTGTAGCTATTTTATGGATAAAAATATGATAATTTCAAGTGAATAAACCACATCTGATGAGGACGCTTCAAGTGTGTTAAGTTTACAGGATGTGTGGAATCCTGAGGCAGCAAGGGAACAGTTATCTTATTGAGCTAGGTAGCATTTTTTTGCAGTAGGAATTAAAATAATAGATATTTCACGCAGAGTAGTGCCCCGGCATGGCCAGGTGGGTTAAGGCGTTCGATAATCTGAGGGTCATGGGTTCGAATCCCCATCGCACCAAACATGCTCGCCCTTTCAGCCAAGGGGGCGTTAAAATGTGAAGGTCAATCCCACTATTCGTTGGTAAAAATGTAGCCCAAGAGTTGGCGGTGAATGGTAATGACTAGCTGCCTTCCCTCTAGTCTTTGCTAAATTAGGGACGGCTAGCGCAGATAGCCCTTGTGCAGCTTTGCGCGAAGTTCAAAAAACAAAGAAACAGTCATGTATAGTGAAGATTGACCATGGTTGGCAAGGTGTGAAACACAATGAAATACCACGATTTGTAATGTCCTGTTTATTAAAAATGTGTTGCATTTGGATAACTTACAATAGTCTCAGCATGTGAATAGCCAAACCTATATTTGTTTGTTTTTGAAATTTTGCACAAAGCTACTCGAGGGCTATCTGCGCTAGCCGTCCCCAATTTAGCAGTGTAAGACTAGAGGGAAGGCAGCTAGTCATCAACACCCACCGCCAACTCTTGGGCTACTCTTTTATCAACGAATAGTGGGATTGACCGTAACATTATTATGCCCCAACGGCTGAGAGGGCGAGCATGTTTGTTGCGACGCGGATACGAACCCGCGACTATCAGATTACGAATCACACGCCTTAACGTGCTTGGCCATGCCGAGCCACCAAACTTATGATATCATAAAATTTGTCCTATATGTGATATTTACTGATGAGAAAAATTTCCTTCTAAACGACTGTAAAACACTGTATCCGACAAGCTATATTTTTATCAGTGACGTTAATCTGTCCTTAGGTCCTCGGACGGTCATCTCCTACATCTAGCGTTGTTGGCCTAATTATACTATCGCTTCGTTCTATTGTCTTGTGTTATCCTTCCTATATAGAGATTCTTAAAATTAAACTGGTGATTGTATAAAACTAATTATTTCTCTGGAACCAACTTTTTCGTCAGTATTAGAAGAAAGTTATCTCTGTAGCCTCCCTACTTATGAGAAATGAAACGTGGTTAATATTCCAATGAGGCCATTATGTGGGAAACAAGATGAAACTCTTTCTCTTCTATATATTCAACCCACCATTTACATCTTCCAACCTACGATGACGACAAGGTTCTGAGAGGAGGGACTACTTAATTGAAAATAAGCTACTTCGATGGACTCTGAGGGTAAAGAGGTGTGATGTCATGAAACTTAAATGTTTGTACTTGTTTTTTCAATGGTAATGTGGTTCCAATCATTCGAACTTCGTTTTCCATTAAATTGTTTTGTTACCTGTAGTAACAGCCCGCATCATAACATTATTCTGTTATCAGCCATAGAAAAAAATATTAATTATTAACAGCTCCCATAGTGACCGGTCACATTGACTGTGAGATGGTTTTCAAGCTACTGACAACTAATTGTAATTCATCAGTTTTATTATGATTATTGTATTGTGCCAAATTTGAACAACAGCGACTTTTCTGGATGAAATATTGAACATAGTATGCGAAAACTAACTGGCGATTTAAATATAAACACTTTTTGTGTTCATAATTTGTCACCTCTGTTTCCAACAGATCAATAAAAGAATATGACAAGAAATCATGAACACGTTATTTAAAATAAATAAATTTTCTATGCATTGAATTAAAATGAATACTATTCTATGAGAATTAACGCAAACTAATGAGGTTGCCACACAAAAAAGACAAACATTTAGGTCAGAATCCGCCCAACAGAGGGCCCAGTTTTTCTTTACGGTATAGAAAATACCATAAATCTTATTGTCACGTTTTCATAATTGTGTATTCTTTAGCTAGGAAAAGTTACCTGTTGGACTTGGTTATAATATGAAGAAGTTGCACACTACTAGGCCTGTTTCTTCAATATTACGAAACTAGTTCTTATAATTGACGCTAGGTGACACACTCAAGTTTGTGTCAAGGTTGAAGTTTATAATTTGAAATGTAGTAACCCAACCATAACATAATTATTAACACAAAAGCTGTGAAAAATTCTATATAATATAACTAAAATAATTGCAAAAAATAACAAAACTTTGAACTTAATAAAAGCAATTAGTTTAACAAGCAAAAACTCTTTTCAAAATTTAAATAAAACTTCAAACTAAACCAAGACCAATAAATAGTTCGCAAAAACTAAATGACTATTCTTACAAGACAATAATACCATTACAATACTGCAGAGTTATAACTAAGAATCTGTGTTATTGCATTATCCATTTAGAACAATTAAGCTGAACCTTAAAATATGTATTTCATCAAAGTAACAGCCTATAAACGAACAGGTTCAAACTGGAATAAAGGAGACGCGTGCTTAAGTTTAATTCTTTATTAAGCACTAATATACACGGTGGATTACCTGCTCTGTTCCAACCATAGAGATAAAATCCGAAAATTTAGCATCATAAATATAAAGTTCACTCATATTCGCTAGGGGGCAAAACGTCAAGAAAATAAACGCAACCAATACAAAAAATAATAATAAAAGAAATAGATGCTCAAATATTCTCTCAAAAGTTTTCATACAAGTTTGGTTGTAATTACACAAGCGAATGAGATGATTGACACAACGGTTATCTACTTAGTTTACCTTCGGGATTTTTACCTCATATTTACAGAACTGATGAAGCTATTATTATAATTGGACCAGTAAATTAAATCTATTAAATAGGGTACCAATTATTGCCAAATAATATATCGCATAAAAAGAAAAAAAGTTTATTTTTAACAAATGCAGTTCAGTTAACTTAAATTATAATATTAAAAAGAAAAATACGACCTCTAGTGGCAGATTAAGTATGTCTGCGAACTTACAACATTAAAAATTGAATTTTTATATTCATGGTGGGCAGAGTCCAAAAGGCCTCTAGTGTAGTCTTTGGCGTAACTTCAAAATAATCAAGAAAAATAAGAACTTAATCCGTTGTCACGAATTAAATCTTTTACCAGTAATTGGTTAAGATCCAAATGTGGTGCCATCTATTGTGCTAATAATTAAAATGATAATACATATATATTAGTGGAAATGATTTATTGTTTATAACCTAATTACAGTTAGGAAATGCTAATTTTTTTACACATTTTGCCTCTAACTTAACTAGTGCCCCCCGCTAGTACAGCGGTATGTCTCCGGATGTACAACGTTAAAATCAGGTTGGGGGTTGTGCAGTAGGCTAACAACCTACTCACTCAAAAACCAGACTGTTAAAAAAACCGCAGCGATTGCGGCCCTATATTCCTTAAGGAATCGAGTGGCATATGTATGTATGATGTAACTTAACCAGTAATGGGCTTGACATACTTTCTGTATAGATATTTATTTTATTAGAAAAATTCATGGACCATGAAAATTACTTTCCAGGTTTGTAACTAATCTGTAATATTCTCTATGGTTTATCTTGCTTCATGTGATTTTGTTATCACTTTCGTGTATGGAACAGATTTCTATATAACGTGCTAAGATGTTTGGTATTATGGGAGAAAGAAACCAGAACAATATAAACAGAATAGTTAATCGAATTGTTGAAGTGAAGGTTTTGTCATCTTAGATACAGATTTCTGAAACAAGCTTTATGATCTTAAAATATTTACTATATTCATACCATACTACGAAGTAATACTGACATTTTCTAGGTACCTTGAAGCTTAAACACAGTTGACTTCGACGGTGTTTTCTGAAAACCTCGAATTAATGTACCTTTATTTTACTTTTACAGCTGGAAAGACTGTTACACCCACCCTCACTAAGTACATAGGCTCATTTTAATCATGTCATATGATACTATTTACTCCTAATTTTCTAAAACTGTTTCCATCTGCTTCTTTATATGCAGGGAGAAAAAAAAACCCTTAGTGGTTGACATGTCAAATCACCAAACTTCTCAATATTCAATTTCATACACTCCAAACAAGTCTTCAAGTTGAACATCATAACAGTTACTGTAAGTTTAGTAATAAAATAAAAGGGTTTACCCGTGGGAAACAAAGTTGATTTCAAACATCAGTCAACTAACTGCAGTGTGATGTATACGTAATTATCACTTTAAATCATTGTTTTTAGATTCTGCTGTTCTTTCCAAGATAAACAAGACATCTTGTCCATTAGAAATGAAGTTGCATATTGTATTTAGAGAACTACGCCACAGTAACTGTCATTGTACCAACACAAGCAATGAGTTTCGTAAGTAATTGGTTAATCAAATTCTTAGATTTACATGACAGTTCAATCCCCATTTATGGATCTCAAATCTTTTGACCACAAGAGCCGTTCTCGAGATAAGAAAATAAACCAGGACACTTTCAACATACGAATCATATCTACTTGACCAGCTTGTTCTGTCTTCTGTGATATCATTAAAAAACTCAGTATTTATTGTTTTTAGTTGCACTATGTAGAATGTTACTACCTAACAGGTTCTTAGTTTTTTGTGGTTTGTTCCCATTTTGTTTTTAATTGACCAGGACAACCAGATCGAGACAATTGAAAGACAGGGTAACAAACAGCAAGTTCTTTGTTTTATAAATGTAGTTTGTCAGAAGAAAGTTGCAAAGTAGGTGTTCTGGAAACTCATTCCAGCCATTGAGAACCATGAGATCTTAATTCATCCACTAATGTGGTGTTTATTTTCGTTAGGCTGCTAATTCAAACACATGAACACAAGATTTGCTATATGGAGCTTTAAAAAAAATCGATTATGTCTTCGATTCTTCGTATTTCAAATGCACTGATGTGACGCTTGTTACCTGAACAATTTGTTTTTTTCAGTAAATTAACTTTTCACGTGTTTTATTTGGATTCTAGGCACAGTTATTGAAAGTGTTATGATTGGTCAATTAATAAATTTAACAGATTATAACCGTTGCAGCTCAGAAGGATTTTGTTGGCTGTAACAATACTTGTATTACAGAAAATAAACTTAGATAATAGTTGTAAGAAATATTTTAAAACCAAACTTATAAAGTTACAGTAATGGAATTTTACCAGAAAGACCACATTCGAGAGATGACATGAAGCCTGCTGTTGTCATCTTGTAGTCACCTAAAAAAGTTCAGTTTCCACATAATTATTTAACTGAAATTAACACATTTGTAGCAAAAGGAATTAAAAGTCACTAAAATCTGAAAACCAAATTATCAAAGTACTTTATTTCTTTCAGGTAAGTAAATAAATACAAACTTTCCCTTTAAGATGTTTTTTACTGCTCTTTCTGTGTAGCAAGTGATATTACATATACTTTCCACTGGTAATTAACTTGTCTTTACACTTTCAGGACAGTTGGCGTTCATACATTGCTTCATGTTAACTGTTAAAGAACTAGCCAGAATAAAATATGGTGAAATACCTACTTTCTATATGAATTGTACTAAACACCCATTGACAATTAATTACAAGAGCAATTTGTTTTTAATATCTTTTGTGTGACTCCTAATGTTACGAATAGTAAATAACTTATTCACGTACTTGATGGCTTCAACCACTAGTTGTAAAATTATAGAAGTTTCATGATTTTTCATTCACATTTTTAAGAGTCCACAGGAACCTTGATGTACCTACCAGAGGTGTGGGGTTTTAAGGTATACTTAGCTAGGATTTGTATTAAAATATTTGATCACACTTTCACAATCCAAAAATGTTTTGTTTGTCGACTAGCTTGTTTACATGAGATCAAAAAATTGCCAAACCTTTTCTCCAGCTGGCAGAATGTTTATTTTTGTTGGTTTACACTAGACTTTGATAATGTCATGTTTCTGAGTATTAAATTCATATGAAAGAAATAAACCCACATTGCATGGTTGTACTTGAATGTTCCTTATGTGTTGCTTTGCAGTGAACCTTTGTTCAAGTAGATATTATTCTAGTGCTTCAAACTAGCTCTTACAATGTTATTGTCTTTACTGCAAAATTAGTAGCCTGACACTAGTTTTGTGCCATTTGTAATTTACGAATGTAAGTGTACAAACAACACCAATTACTGCTAATACATACGTCATTGACATTTGAGGAGTCATTTTTAAACCCATTAAAATGGTGTTATGGTTACACCAACTAACTTACCAGTCACACTAATAAAGAATGAGTGGGGGAAGTGTTCCTTAAACTAAACTGTGTGAGTTACTGCTAAGTGAAACTCACTTATAAGTCACAGTTAATTGTTTAAGGTGCATTTTTATGTGCAAAAATGACTAAAGATTAAAGCTACTGCAATGATGTTGAAAACATCTTGTGATGTAACAGGAAGTCACGTGTACTTAGAGCCCTAAATGCTTAAGTCAGTAAATATGTATGTCTAATTTTTGTAAACAGCTACATAAGAAATATCTGTATTAACTCTCCCAACCATTATGATCTCACAGATTAGAAGACAGCTGGTTCCAACTGCTTACCAATCTGTCTGTAACTCCAAAATTTAAAATACATTGTTTCAAAAATTAAATGCAAATAACAGGCCATTCTAGTGTACCAAAGAAGTATTTTATAGATTTGCAGTGTCTTAAAGTGTATAGGAACTTGCATGAAAAAACCCCCAAAAAAACATGCTTTGTTGCAAAAGCTGCACTTGATGAAAACATATATATACGAACACATTTATGCAAGATAAACTTTGAGCAACGTGCATCACAGTCATTTAATTTGTTACAATGTGAACCATCACAGTTTGTACCATAGTGTCTAGTGTTGTCGTGTGTTAACAAGGAAGATAACCCTTTTCTACTACTGGGTCTTAGCATTGTGTAATTTCTTAAGAAAAGCAGGCAGTCGAAACATTTTCCCCTTGTGTACAGAGTTGGTTGTCCACCCTGAAAGAGGTTCTTCGCTATTGTGTCTTTTTGGTATTCTTAAAGACTCTATTTCTGTGACCTGCTCTTGCACGATCAGTTTTTTTCTCTGTGACTCACGTGTTTTCCTGCTCTTAGATTTTAGTTTATTTTTGTTTCTTGAAGGTTTTTCTGGAGTTTTAGAATGTGACGCTATGGACCGTTTTAATGATCCTACAATATTCACAACAGCTCTTGCTACATCATCTGGAGTAGCCTCCTTATCAGAAAGTACTGTCCAGTCTGCTTCGGATACTGCTGGAGGATTCTGAACAGAAACAAAGACAGATTTACATGTACCTACTGTTAAAAAATCTGTTCACAAATATTCTAGATTGTTAACAAGGAATAGGTTATTTAGTACCTTTAATACCCTATTTTTATTATATTTATTAATGTGTTAATAATATCAAGTTATTGTAAATGGCTTAAATACATTTGGTAATAACTACAATTCCGTTATTCCATCTAGTTTGCATCACTGATAATATATATGGCACCAAGACCACACCTATATTTGTCAATATGCTTGATGCATCCTGGTTAGAGATGGCAGATGTAACATGGTTAATATAATATTTTTCAGTATTTCCACTCAACACCTTTCAATAAACTAAACACTAGACATTGTTGTAACAAATTCTTAGCCTTACTTACTACAGGAGTTATTCTGTGGTAGTATAAAACTAAATTTGTATTTTACCTCAAACAAATTCACTGGAACTCCAAACTGACCACCAGCAGCTCCTCCGGTTGAAAAGACTGGTATGACAAAGTGATCATTCCAAAGGAATTCTGTCACTATGTGAGCTGCATTTGGGCCTCCTGTAATACAAGAAGATAAACTTTAGTTGCCAGACGATATTACACCAAACAAAAGACATTGGAGATATTCTCTGTAGTGTCTTCTAGTGGAATATCTTATGGTGGTCAAAAACAAGCATTACCACTATTGCTGTCCTTGTAGAATTTGGTTTTATACATAATAATGGATACAATTAGAACTGTATGTTGAAATGTCATGGTCCAACGTGATGTCTTGTCATTCAGGTTAATAAACAATTCACAAGCTAAAGAAAGAGGAAGTTAAGGAACATTTCAAAACATTTGATACTGCTGGTACATTAGTAAGCATTCTGTCCAACAAAATATTCATTCTGATATATTATACCTTTTTTATCTTAAATGTGTGAAGTAGAACTTGAGTGTTAACTTAAGAAATGTATGCTTCCTGGTTTGAAATTTTTTTGTTAGGGTGAGAAACTTCTACCTAACTCTAAAGTATTATAATCTGATATACCTTCCACAACGATACACGTATCCAACATGCGGGCAACTGCTGTATCTCGCTCCTTGAGAGAATCACCAAGAAACAAAGTTTTTCCATATGGCACAGCGTCAAAGCTGCCATCATAGTTCTGTCGAGCAGTGGGAGAAACTTCCTGACATGAAAGTAAAAACAAAACTTAGAGTACACATTGTGGGTAAAGTAAAAAGTCTTGTTCAATTAAGTATTTACTAAATTCATCCTAAACAAAGTTGAATTCTGAAACAGTTTACAGGAAGAAATCAGTGGACATAATCATTTCTTATATTAACTTCTCATGGAATTACACAAATGCAATTTGATTTCACTTATTCATAAGAAGTAGCCAAGTATCTTGACTTGGTTAAGTTGTATGCCTAGTAAAAGGAAACTTGAAATAACAGATGTTTTAAATACTGATTTACTAATAAGACATCCTAACTCTCTCATACTTGTAGTAAGTAAAATGTTAATAACTACCGAATCTCTCATAGGAAGCACATGTTGAACAGCAGACTGATTTGACGTAGAGATCAGATTGTTTTCTTTGGCATCAAAAAATGTCTTAGCAATAATATCTGGTGCCCCAAGACTTCCACCAGTCACTACTTGGAGATCCTTGACCTTTGCAAGTTCCCGTCCAATAGCTCTGATGGTTAAACAATATCTTTAATGAAGTGGATTCCAGGATAAAACACCTATCTTTGTAAACATGGTAAGTTTTAACATAAATGCACAAGACAGAGTATGTGGCAGTATTATAAAAGTTACTAACCAAGTGATCTCCACATATGAGAGATCACACTTCCCTGTGATCTACTTATTAACAAAACATTGGACAATTTGTTCCAAGTCTGATCCCATCTAAACAAAGTAATCTTTCAATGAAGAATTATTTAACATTTGGTCAAAAAAAATAAAATGCATTGTCAATCTTTTCTCATGTATTTAGATATCTACTCTGAATATCAGTTAACCCTATTTACATAGGTGGGGGTCGAAGTATCCACATCACAATTTTAATAGAAGTCTTTCTTAATGTAAGATATTTAAATACATCCTCAATACTTTAAATATTCATTCTTCCCTTATACAAGTTTCAAAATATCCAACAATTAGAGTTACCAACTACAGACATTTACAGGCCAGAACCTTTGACCTTTATCTTCTTAGATATCATTACATTTTTTAACACGCATCACAATTCTTTATAATTCATTCATGTTTATATGGCAACAGAACATGTTATAGAAAAGCCAGAAACTATGTGATTATGTTGGTGAAAGGCACCATTACCCAAACACATTTTACTTGAGTGAAGACCAAAGTCAGTGACACAGTAAGCAATGAAAGTTAACTCTTTTTATGCACCAATTAGAAAGGCAAATACATTTACTTTGAGGATTCTGTTTAGTGTTATTTATGCTTTAAATGCATAATTAACAGTTTTGGGATAATGAAGGCTGGCTTCTGAAAAAAAAAACCTCCTCCTAGAAGTAAGCAATAAATACTTTATAAAAATATACATAACTTACAAACATTCTCAATTTCAATACACCTACCCAGATTTTGCACGTTATATTTCTTTGTTGTTTATACAATCACTCTGACTAATTCTTTAGGTACAACATTTGTCCACTTACCTACATATTTCTTCTGTTCTATGATTGCGCAGTTTACTGCTGCCCGTGACAAAGACACAGTTATCTAGTTGTGGTGTATTCTTTGTTAAAAATTTCACCTATAATATCAGAAAAAAAGTGACATATTTACCATTTAGAATTGTAAAATAACATTTTTCATAATACAATAATCACCTGTGTTTGCAAAAACAACAACAAATGAATCAAAAAATACACTTTCAACAAATTAATACTTTTTTTCAATTATGCCTTTTTATAGATTAGTTGAAGTGATTATTTAATCAGAGTATCAGTAATTTAAAGCTGACAGTTTTTGGAATACAAACTAAACATTTGAAAATCTGTAGTAACTGATTATTTCTTTAATTACTTAGAGACCAAGTTGTGAATAGTATTTCTGAGCAGGTTCAAAAGATATTTCTTCATCCAGTACTTACAAGATAATTCATCTTTGCCTCAACTGTACCGTCCTTTGGCGTGACAGATGTGTCTGGATTGAGTGCTCGTTTCACACGTGTCTTTAAAGCGGTGATCGACTGTTCATTTCCTATGTTCTGGTAAAGTAATATTCACAGCATTTAAAAAATCAAATACATTTTATAAATTGAAAAAGTCCAACAATGTATTACGTTCAAACTGATGAAGCATCCTTGAATTCATAATAAAAAATATCATTGAGAAACAGATGGTTCAAACTATTTAATGGATACATGTTAAAAGAACTACTACAAGTTTACACTGTAGGGACTGCATTATTTCAACTACAAGTTTTTTCATGTCACCATCAACTAGATGGTTTGGTTCCTAACTACTGCTCAGTTTGGTTCAAAACAACACACACAAAAACTGTTGCATTCAAACTAATTTTTTACATCAGTTGGTTAAACGTTAAATCTTCGAAAGTAATGAGTGTGATATTTTGTGTTTTTCAGTTACTTTGAGTTGTGTATTTTATCTTTAAGGAGAGAACACCTGGATTATGTTAAGTAATAATTTATCTCAAATCAACACTATAATAGTGACACTTCACAACAGTTTACACTTACTGTGATGACATCATTTCCTGTTAACATAGTAAACCACTTCGGAACTTGACTGTTATCAGCTTTAACCAGCACAATCTGCTTTCTGTGTTCTATGTAGAATATCTGGAAACAAAAAAACGTAACTGTTATCCATCCAAATTTGAAACCATAACAATCTTGTATATTTTTCAATTCATAAAAAATGCACATAACATGGCATGTTACATATAAATGAACCAGAAAGTGTTCAAGCTCTCATGTTTTTGTTTTTTTCAATGTTAAACTAAACTTTCAATCACCATAAAACCATTTCTGAAAATAAGATTTTTCAATTAATCATTTCTTCTAATAATTTGTACATAACTTCCAAATTTTTTACTGAGCCAGTCCAAGTGAAAAAAAATATTTCACAACTTCAGAACAACAGTTAAAATGTAAAATACAATCAGTTGTAGTTTATTCAAGTTGTTTGTTAATATTATTACTTGACAACGTCTTTTAGACGTTATCATGGTACGTCACAGAACCTGAAAGTAATGGTCTGTTGCTCTACAGTTGAAGCTAATTTTACAAACTTTATTTTTTTATTATAATTTGTACATTTCAATTACTTTTGTTAAATATATACATATAAATTTACATTTCAGTTGTTTCCACTCTAGAACATAGTTTTTTTTCCCTACAATTTTGATTTTTCACAAAATTGTTAATGGTCCTTTCAAATATGCATTTTAAACATAAAAAAATATATTGGGTATTAGAATAGAATGTTCCAAAACTATTATAATTTGACTGGGTTTTTTAACTAGAATAAAAGAATCACGTTAGCTGCTCAGAGCGAAAACAGAGAGAGAAAAAAAACAACAATTGCAAGCATCTACCTATGAGTTGTAAGATGAAATAGCCATACAAGGGATTTTTTTTTACACACATACATAATAGAAATGTTAAGGAGAACTAATAGCACAGAAAGAGCATTTTGTAGGCTTAGTGGCTTTTATATAAGAGTAAACATATAAGACTGAAGTGTCCAAGTTTATTAATATTCATACTATTTCTGATTATATGGTCACTGAAAAGGTCATATAAGAGTAAAACAAAATTAAGTTTACAATTCAAAGTTCAGACATGTCCTATTGATGCCAAGTTTAGACATACATTGGTAGCAATTTTAAATGTAACTCTGGGAAGAGGTTGTGACGTGTGCTTTGACCTATGACCCTGTAATATGTATAGATTTAATCTGTCAGTTACAGCAAAACAATACTATATTCAATGCAATGATCTCTGAAACATGCCCTTTCACCGTTGGTAAACAGATATCCTTCTAAAAGTACCTGCTGCTGAGATATCCTTGACCTTGTATAATCTTCAGACACTATTACCACCACCACACCACTTTGATCAACTTTCTGTTGGAACGTCTTCAACCACTCCATCCTCTCTGGAGAGACAAAGCAGCTTGGACTAATATCAACCATATTGGACATCACCCGGAAAAGAGGAACCCTTCCTAAAACAATAGAACATTCCCAGAGATTAGTTTGTTTTATTGATAAAATGTATACTAACCAATGAGAGACATAAGCTTGGGATCTTCAAAAGACTTACAGCACAATGGAAATAGTAAATTATCCTTCATCTTTTGGTCAATTACTGAAAAGATATTTTGTTAAAAATAGTATTAAACAAATAGATTAATCCTGAAACATAATTCACATGAGTAGTAATACTTCAAAGTAAAATAGCTTATGACATTGCAGTCCAAACGCTAAAATAAAAATGACCAAATTACTAAATTTTTTGTATTTATTACAATATTCTATATAGACTAAGGTGACAAATTAATTAGCTGTCTAAAGAATATTTCTCAAATAACCAAAAGCTATTAAATAAGAACATCTCATTTACGTGAAATTATTAAAAAAAAAAGAAAAGAAACTTACATTCAAGGACTTGCAAACCTACAGTTACAATAGTTCATTTTGAGGACAACATACCTTTACTAACAGATTCTGTCTGAGAAGAAGAACCAGAGATTTTCCTGTTGAAATAATTCTCATCCCTACAGGATACCTTTTCCTCTGGAATTGATATTAGATCCTGAGGAGTAGATGGAAGAAACCCATCACTCTCAAATGTTTCTTCCACAAGTTCTAATCCATCAATGGAACACCACACTTCTAACTCATCTTCTTCAAATAGTGCCCTCAGTTGGTCTGCCTATTTAATTATATTAAGTGCCTATTTACAATGTCCAAGACGGTAATTTTAAACAAAATTATCCAAATTAATAATTTACAGTCATTAAAACAAGTTTAAAAACTGTTTTCTTGTGTAATTCACTCATAAGTCCTTCTGTAAAATGTATTAAAAATGTTTGTTAAAAGAAAGAAATTCACTTATACCTCTGACTGTTGCCTGTGGTCAGATTTCTTTTCTAACAAAAATAAATAAAACAACTAAAGTTTCAAAACTTTAAACTTATAATAAAGGTTTAAAAAATCCTATGTATAGCTCAAACACAAAACAGAAAGTTACCCGTACATTTCTGGTTAACAGAAGATGACAGTTGTGACAAACCAGAATTAATTTTGAAATTAACTTGTTTTAAAACATTACAAATAAATTCTTACTATATTCTTTTGCTTGGGATGAACACAAATCACAATAAACTGTCTGTCCTTCTTTTCGGGACTTTCACTGATGGAACTTAACTGTGTACTTGGAAACTCATCTATAGAATGAGTTACTGGGGTAGAGACAGGTCTCTAAAAAAGAAATATTTGTTTAATGTGCCATATTATTGTTATTACACGAATATTATAAAAAGATCTCTCAAACTTAAAATTTCATGTGTACATCAGTTTAGAATTAGATAAACAATCTTAATATGTGGAAGTATTAGTTAATGTATTTCCTATCAATCTACACTGACAGGTTCAGTCTCTGAATCTAGGTCTTCTCTGTTTGTTATACTTTGTATAGTTATACCAACAGGTTTATTCATTGGTTCCAAACCTAATTTTCATTTTTTCTTGTTCATCAAAGAATGTGTGTTAACCTACACTGATAGGTTTATCTTCTATAAACTGTAATGTTCTACGTTTTATAAATTAAACATATCTTAGTAGTCTAACACAATACATACAGCATGCAATTTTCATAACACCCATTTAAAGGAATATTACCAAGCAACAAAATAACATCTGACTGGTGTGAAACAGACAATTAAATGTCGTACTTTTTTTGACTTTGAAGAAATCCTCCGTCTCAATCGTACTTTTAAAACCGTCTTACAGTGCTCTGCTATTTCTCTTGAAACTCTTCTCATGTTTGCATCATCCCAACTTTTAGAAATACTAGATTTTGATTCCAGTTCACCCTTTTCTGAAACAATAATAGTAATTTGATCCACTTACCTTACATGTAACAAATTAATGATTTATTAGTTGTTTATTGTAGAAAAACATTTTGATATTTTCAAAGTGATCAGAATAAATGCTCATGTACAATGAAAAAAGCAAAACATCACCTACAATTCCATATGTGGTTTCCTTTAAATTGTCCTTTATGACACAAATAACAAAAGTGCTACAATTTTCTAAGTTCAGTTTTAACTTAAAAGTAATAAGATTTAAGAAAACTTAAGATATTGCTTGAACACACTTTTAAAAGAGCATAATTATTTCACTAGATTAAAATAAATTTACAAAAATATTTATTATTATTAGAGCTTGTACTATACAGGCAATAAAAGAAAGTAATAAACATATGAAATACAACTATGGTGGCAGTGTAACAAATTATAGAACATAATTAAAACATTACAAATGCAAAATAAAGATGTTTTTTATTTTCTAATCAAGGATATTTGACAAAAATACAATAACATGCACTTTGTTCACAATTTCCCCCAAATGTTTATTTTCAGGGTGAAATTTGTATGTTATAATTTGGGGTGTGTGTATGTGTGTTTATGTATTTTCTGGATGAAATTTAGATATGTTTCACTTTCCTGATAAAATAAAAAAGCTCCGTGTTCTGAATTAAAGTTGATTAAAATGTACAAAAACAATACACACCTATAATTCACAGGAAAACAAATAACACACTCTTGTCTTAACTAAACCACATCTGCACCTTCATCATCCATAATACCACGTTATTACTTTCAAAGATCATATGCTCAGTGTCTGCTTTACGAACAAAAGTCATTAATAAATGTTTCTGTTAAATTTTCCCCCCATTAATTTATTGGATGGATTCTTAATAACATTTGTCACTTTTCTAATGTATTTTGGAATAAAAAGGATTATACTGACATCATTTAATGAATAAAAGTTTAATTTCAAATATGTATCCTCCAACAGCTGGTTTTAACAGTACACAGATTAACTTCCACAGCTTACTGCTGGTTTTAACAGTACACAGATCAACTTCCACAGCTTACTGCTGGTTTTAACTGTACACAGATTAACTTCCACAGCTTACTGCTGGTTTTAACAGTACACAGATTAACTTCCACAGCTTACTGCTGGTTTTAACAGTACACAGATTAACTTCCACAGCTTACTGCTGGTTTTAACAGTACACAGATTAACTTCCACAGCTTACTGCTGGTTTTAACAGTACACAGATTAACTTCCACAGCTTACTGCTGGTTTTAACAGTACACAGATTAACTTCCACAGCTTACTGCTGGTTTTAACAGTACACAGATTAACTTCCACAGCTTACTGCTGGTTTTAACAGTACACAGATTAACTTCCACAGCTTACTGCTGGTTTTAACTGTACACAGTTTAACTTCCACAACTTATAGCTACATCTTGTAAGTGCACAAAGTTTCTTTAGATTTCAAAATATTTTATTACATTTCAACATGTGTGTTCCTATGCTTTTAATGCCTACACATTAAACCTATCTATACATATAAATGTTTTACCATGTGCATTTTCTGGAACTTTCCATGGAATATACTGGGTTGTGGCAAACTGGATGGCAAGACATTCAGGAGGCCAAGTGTCCACAAAATTGACTGGAATAATAGCCTTCCTCAACATGTCTGCCAATTTTATCTAGTGATAAAAAAAAAGACATTTGTATGAAACTATTTACATGGTTTCACTATTCATATTTTTAAGTCCACTTATATTCTGTATTTTTAGCATGAAGCACACTTGAGATTCTAAAAACTATTAGAAGTGTATCAGGTACATAACCAAAGAACAAAATGTCAAAAGTACATCATGTAAGCTCTTTAGCATTAACTTATACAATGTGGAATATAAATGGAAGGCATGGTTTTCTTCCCGTTAATATAAGTATGTGTTTTATTAGTCTTTTAGAATAACATAAAGGAAACATGTGACAATTTACAGATAAAACTTGGACTGATTTTTGTTGCTCTTTAATATTTATATTTTACAAATTCTGACACTAATGTATTTACATTAGAAACAAACACCTCAGAAAAACTTTCTTGAACCTTTGCTTAAAAAAAAAAATCCAAATAGTACAATATTAGTTTGAAAGAAGTTCTGGTAACTACCATACAATTCTTATTTGAGGTACAATAAGATACAGATTTCACTGGGATCTTACTGGCTAAAAATTCACACTTGAGGCACAATGATAATAGACTATATAAAAAGTATACAGACTTAAATACAAGACATGAAACAAACGGCACATACTTCTCTATTTGTCCACTGGGTTTTTCCATACATAGATGTTATTAGAGGTACAAACACAGAGCAGTTTCTTACAGCATGGTTCAAAGCATCTTGCCAGTCAGTTCCAGTCTTTATCTCGTGAACATCCTAATGTTAGAGGAGATTTTCAAAGAAAACTGATATTACTCTATATAAAGTTTACCATCAGCCAAATATAAAGTTACTGGAGAAAGTGCTGATGGGAATACTTTGTTTACTTTTGGAGTACAATGTTTGAGCTGTAAAAATAAATGCAATAGTCTCACTGAAAGCTGCTTCAAGAACTTTACATAGGCCTTAAAATTCAAAACGTTAAAGTTGTCAATGTCGTTTAATGACTAACAAATGTTTATGGATAAAATATCTTGTATATTTAAGTTAACATCTACCATTAGCAATCGTTTTTTAAGACAATCCTACAAATATGAAAGTGAGAATGATAATTATGAATGACAGTCATACCAAACTTTAATAGAATTTTATTGTAAACATAAAAAGTTATAATAATTTAAAAGAGCTTGTAGTCTTAATAATTACTTCTAAGCAAACATGTTTCATAACAGTAGATCCTGCTACATTAAAAAGTAGTTATTACATCAGACGAGCATTGTTAACATGCTTTTTCACACGAAAGTCACTTGCTACATTGGATGAGCATTGTTAACACATTTTCACACAAAAAAATCAATGTTGCTAGATCAGAGGAGCATTTTTAACAGGCATTTTCACACAAAAAAGTTACTGTTACAAGATCAGATGAGCATTGTTAACATGCTTTTTCACACGAAAAAAATCACTGTTGCTGGATCAGACGAGCATTGTTAACACGTGTTTTTACACAAAAAAGTAACTGTTACTAGGTCAGAAGAGCATTCTTAACAGGCGTTTTCACATGAAAAGGTTACTGTTACTAGATCAGACGAGCGTTGTTAACATACATTTTTACATACCAATTGCACTTAAGAATTTGTCACTCACCAGGTAAACACTAAACCCAAGTGTGGCCAGTTCTTCCTTCAAAACCAATGCATACTCAGCAGCTTCTGCTCTTACGTAACTAAGCAAAATAGGTTTAGGGTCCACATCAACTGAAAATTTATCACTGACGGTTTTCTGATCAGCTTCTTTTGATCTGAAACAATGTTATTTCTAATCAAAATATTGCATTGAATTTCTTGAAATTTTTTATTAAGTTGTTATGTACAGGTTGTGACACATAATTTGGTTTTGTTATCACCAGTTATATATGAGAAATAGCCCATTATTGAAGACTACACTTACATCTTCTAAAATGTTTCTTACTAGGAAAATGTCAGAATTCTTTAAACTAGAAGAGAAAGATAGCAAACAGATGTCACCAAGAAGAGAAAGAGAGCAAACAGACGTCACACAGAAGAGAAAGACAGCAAACAGACATCACCTAGAAGAGAAAGACAGCAAACAGATGTCACCTAGAAGAAAAAGAGAGCAAACAGATGTCACCTAGAAGAGAAAGAGAGCAAACAGACGTCACCTAGAAGAGAAAGAGAGCAAACAGACGTCACCTAGAAGAGAAAGTGGAAAAACAGATGTCACATTAAGTTTTTAAACTTGAAGATTTTTGTAGCAGTAGCAGTAGTTTCCTTAATTAGTCTGTTATCAGGTATGGACTCAGGTACTTTAGTTATATACTATCACAATTATTTTGTTTGAGGTAGCAGGCTGGTTGGTTGTCTAATTTAAGTTTAGGTTTTTGTAAGTAGCACACTTCTTAATATTTAGAAATCATGTTTGCTCCAAAGAATTATTTCTCCATGGTTTGGCTAATACCTGTAAGTGCTGAGTTTAGGTATCTGTGGTTAGAGCAGGTAGAACCTAAAGGGGCCACACATACAACATAAGCAAAAAAAAATTTAATTTTTTTACATAAGCAAGAAAATATATGCATAGCTGAAAGTATTTTGATCACATACATCTTTAGTGTAATTTATTTCCACAATTACTGCAGCTCTGGTTTGTTTTTCTCCTGGCATTTATTTTTCAAAATCTATTAATAATATCTGCTGTAACAAGAACACCAGTTGAATAATATTCTGTATTTATACACCCTTATACACATGTGTCTGCCAGAGGTAGCAGTGGTTGACAATATGTTAACTGGACATGACAGTTGTTGTGCAGGTTAACTAAAACACCAGTGCAAGTTACTTCATTCTTGCCTTTCAAGAGAAACCTACTGACAAACTGTCAGTTTAATTCATTGGAAGATACAAGGTCTTACAGTAAGAAACACTCAAGCTATCTCTATAAAAATGATTATGCTCAGAAGCATAGTCAAAATTTAAAACTATTTGGACCATTCTTCATAGAGTTAACACCTGTGGTTTCTTGTTATAACTTGTTGTCATTCTAGAACTAAGAAAGTCCTTTTTGTTTTAAATAGTGGTTATGAGGTAAGTCAAATCAACTAATCCAATACAGAGATACAATAGTGAAAATAAAAAGTAAAATAAAGATTTTTCTATACCAAAACATTTGAAAATAATCTGGAGGTTATAAACATTTTGAATGTGAAATTTTACAATTTTCTGATGGATAAAACTATTTTTCATGTTCAAATCATATAATTATGAGTAAATTATTATTTACAAAATCTTAAAAGCTTACAGAAAAATTGATATTTTGCATGCTATCACCTCATAACGTTTACTAATAATCTAACGTATTTTGTGAAGATACTTTTAATGTATTAAAAGTTATAGCATTAGCTTGACTGTAATCGCTAACTTTTAAGGCAGGTCCATTGTTCGTCAATTCCTCTGATCCAGAGGGCTATAAAGTAATTTTTGTGGGAATGCTACAAGGCTAATAAACACAGTACTGAATACCAATTTTCTTAGCAAAATATTTATGATAAAGGTTGAAACACAAGTTATATATTCTACTAGTACAGATATAACAATAACACTTTAATCTTCCCCCACACTGGTACAGATGTGACAATAACACTTTAATCTTCCCCCACACTGGTACAGATGTGACAATGACACTTTAATCTTCCCCCACACTGGTGTAAATACGAAGATGATAATTTTGCTTGTTTCTTTTAAACTTCATTCATTATGCTAACCACCAAACACAAAAACACTTCTAGACCTGATGCATAATTCAAAACCAATACTCACCATAAAAACACTCACACTGACCTCTACATCCCCAAGAATCAAAACAAAATCTAATACATTACACTTTATAGACACAACCATAAGGTTTTTGCTCGGTGGACAACACAGATGAAGAAATTAACTTAAAAAAAACATTCACATAACAAATTTCTACCAGTTATTATGGATGATGGCATCTCACACAACCACCAGAATGAAATTCTCAAAAGTGTCAACTCTTGAGAAAAACTGACACAAATGATTGAAACAATTACACTGAAGTTTACCATCCATCTCTAGACAAAACTTGCTGTTATAAATTAAATTCTATCAAACTGAAATCAGATGAAAGTTGTTACTAACTACACATCACACTTCATCACACAGAACCATTATCACTTACAAAATAACATGAAATAACTGTTGAGAATTATACATGAAAGGAACTGGAATACAATTGGAAACCAGATTTAAACATAATAAAAAGCCCTACCACATTTACCACTACTGCAACTTGAAAAGCCACAGTATAGCTGTTAAAAACTTATTTCTTTCAAAGCATCAAACATCAACAAAGACAAAATAAAGGAAGCCATCTTAACTGAATCCTACTCAACCAACACCCTGGAGTACCAAGATACCTTTATGAAGCTGTCAAGCAATCTCCAATCATGGGACCCCTTTGTTCCACACTCCTGTATTTATGTTAACTACTTGTACCCAATAATAACAATCTTGTTAAAACAATGTACATTTGTTACAATGTTAAACTTGTAACAAAAGTTTTTTTCTTACTGATTCAAGCAGTTTATCAATGTATTTATGATATAACACAAACAAATTACCCAAGTACTAAAAATAAAAATACTGGTATCCTGTCTAACTTTCTGTATCAGAAGACAGAATGAGAACAACTAGTAGATGGAACCTACATTAGAAATTTTAGAAATAGAACATTTAGTTTGATCTCTGTCACTTGTGGAATTTCAGTTAAAGTTGTAAACTTACTTTCCAATTTTTAATCTCCCTCTGACACTGGAGACACTGCCTGAATCTATTGTGTCCTGGCCTGTTGTCGTGCTATGATCATCAGAATGAGAGAAGGATACGGATGACAAAGGTGACACACTATGGGAAGAAAACCCATCGTACTTAATATAAATATCTTGACCAACTAAAATGTCCACCAAGGTCAGTAGAGGTTCTTGCTTTAGAGATAATGGCCAACCATGGTACTCCAAAAATATGTATTGAAATCGGATAGACTTGTGAATTTCTTTTAGCTGAAATAAAAACAATGAACTCCGATTATCTTTGTTTGCTCCACACGATTCTTATTAAATGAAAGTTTCACACTTGAAATTTGAATTTTTTTCTGTAGACAATAATACAGATTACTAATTATTCTATTTTACCCAATCAGAAGTTTTGAACTATTTTACTGGGTCCTCCTTTAAAAATATTTCAAGATGTGACACACACACACACACACACACACACACCCCCAACACACAAAGTGATAGCCAAATTACTTACACACTATAGAATATCTGTTGTTGCAACATTTTTTTTAAAGATCTTGTGATCTTCTAAATCAGGACTCAACTGAATTTGTGAATCTATGCTAGAAATTATATATGTCTTCTCCGACTTCAACTGTGTCTACACTAGTGATGATGCTTCTACTCATCTTCATCAGATCTGAGGTCACTGTGAGAGATTTTTGGCTTGGCTGGTGGGCATAATCTTGTGATAAAATGAAGAGAAGAACCAGAATATTAGAGGAAGAAACTAAGTTTGACTTAATAGAACTAAAAAGGGTTACCATCCTACAGGGAGTTACCAACATGTTGAGAAGATGTAACAAATCTCTCCAACATTTGTCTTTTTTGTTTGATGTAAATGCTAATTCAAGGAGAGTTCTTCCATCTTCTCAACATCTTTGCTGCCTGAATAAACTACAGGTGAAGGTTTAAGTTTTCTTTTTCAGTTGGTCTCAGATTTTCATATAAATCTACATAAGGTCTGTCTGCACATAATATCCATAATTTTACACTGATAAGACTAAAGGGATGACAACTTGTTAACAGCACCTACAGTCAACTGGGATATTTCAATTTGGTCGAATAATGAAGCTTCACCATCACTATCATCCACAGGCCCACAAGTTCAGAGTGCATTTCTTTTGGCAAAGAGGCACAAACCTCACAGTCAATGTAATTCAACCACTAGATCAAGCCCAGCTCTTCTTTTCAATATTTTAAATGTTTGAATTTTTACATTATGAAATAATTCCTGGTTTGTAATATTACAAGAACATCTCACTAGGACTTTCCTTGTCCAAGTACCAGAACAAAAGTTCACTAGATTTAAAGTCATTGGAATAACAAGTCTAATGAAGACAAGAACAAGCCAGTCAAACAGCTATTACAGCCTTCTACACAGTGAAGTCCGAGAACTATGGCTTGTATTTAAACACCATCACCAATCATTAGTCCTTCATTACCTGAATCAACTGTATACCTTCAAAGTCAAGAAATACATTTTCATAGAGCAAACTGAAGACAAACAACTACAAAATATAACAAAATAGTAAAACAGTATATGCTAGGTGTCTACTCATTCCAAGTAGTTTGTTTTATTATATCACCAGATTCCAGTTTTGTATCATAAAAAAACAAGTTAAACTAATGATAAAATACAAGTTGTTTAATGACTTACTAGTTCATCCAAAACATCCCGAACTTTCCTTACAGTCCAGTTTAAATCAGCAAAGATTAAACCCAAGCACTCACCACCTGATATCATCACTCCAACAGGAAGTCGATCTGTTAAAGTTAAGCATGAAATAAGTTAGGACATCAAGCACTAATAAAATGAGAGACAGAGACAATCTCTCCAAGACTATTAATAAATCCTAAAAGTAACAACAAAACTTTGGTTAATTAAGTATTATTTTACTTCTCTTTCAACAACTGTTTAGATTAACAGTTTGTATTTTGATCTGTTCACAAGATGTTTGTTGGGAAATTAGATCCAACATTGCTAAAACATGGAATTCTCACCTCCTACAGTTCTATAACTTGGTCTTTATCTCATTAGTTCTTTCACAACTGCAATTCTTTAAAACATGAAACAATGCAAGCTAAAGTTGTAACAACAGTAATAATATTAATAATGTGTCATTCTTGGACAAAACACTTTTCAAAACAATGTCACTTTTAAAATGAACATTTATATGGTTTTAAAAGCATTAATTAACACTTTTGTTATGTCGTACCAAAAGAAATGAATAGAGCATGAAATCTGTCTGTGTACTTATATTACAGCACAGAACCTACAGCACGAACACCTCTTACTACACAGAAACAAGGTTGTTTGGATTAAACTTTAATTCATCACTTCTTGAACTTTCATGGAAGTTTTAGGTACACGTTGTGACATTTCCCATATCCACAGCTCTATACTGACAATTTATCTTAAATTAAAAAACAAACCGGATCAAACATGTTTCAACTTATTTGATCATGTGCTTCATGTACATATAATCAAATCAAGGTTAATAAATTAAGTAACAGTGAAAAGTGGATGTAATGTCACTCAAAGTACTGTTGGAGTGAATTCTACAAAAAAATGAACGAGTGTGACTGTCTTAAACATTCTGCTCTAGTAACCAAGAAGCTGAAAACTGTAACATTCTACAACATCATAAAAAAATAAACACCACAGCTCCAGAGAAAAGGTTAACTGCGTTATACATACAGACATATAGACAATGAATTTTTTTTCCTAATACATCAACCAATGACAGGATTAAGAGTTTATCTCAGACTGTTTCAACATGCTCCTGTGAGGTTCGGTAAACAGAGAAAGAAACAGTTTGAATTGAAAGATAAGGATGTGTTTGTAAGTATTTCCTCTGTATTAACCAATACAACAAGGGTATAAAAAAACAGTAGATATAAAATGGGTCACCTGATATGTGGGAAAAGGATGACTGGTAGTAGACGTTAAGAGACAAGAAAACAAGTAACACAATCAGTGTATACACAGAGAACATCTAGGTATATTGTCTCCATGCATTATACACACTTGAATGCAAGTTTCCTTGAGAAAATAATTCAGCATGTACGTTCATGGTGTTGATAGCCAGATGTTCAGGTTATCTAAATGGTGAAGTTAATCAAGTAAGAAAGACATTAAGTGTAGAGTTGACACAACTATACCACAACTACAGTCAATAAGAATCAATTAAACATGTCTCATATAACAGCTGTTCACTCATTATTTTTGTTTTTTTAAGTTTACATGCTGCTAGGATTTGTTGGTTTTACATCACTACATAATGGAACAGCCAAGTTTACATGCTACTAGCTCACATTTATTGGTTGAGAAATCTCAATTCCACTTTCAAAAATAATACGAAAATCATTCCTGTAATGTGAAAAGATTGTTTAAATGCTTCAAGCTTTATTATCCAACTACTATGTGAAACCTGTGCTCCAGATTTTATTATCCAGCTAGCTCATGGTTCCTGTGCTCCAGATTTTGTTATCCAGCTAGCTCATGGTTCCTGTGCTCCAGATTTTGTTATCCAGCTAGCTCATGGTTCCTGTGCTCTAGATTTTATTAACCATCTAGCTTGTGTTCCCTGTGCTCCAGATTTTATTAACCAGCTAGCTCATGGTTCCTGTGCTCCAGATTTTGTTATCCAGCTAGCTCATGGTCCCTGTGCTCCAGATTTTGTTATCCAGCTAGCTCATGGTTCCTGTACTCTAGATTTTATTAACCAGCTAGCTTGTGTTCCCCGTGCTCCAGATTTTATTAACCAGCTAGCTTGTGGTCTCTGTGCTCCAGATTTTATGATACAGTTAGCTCATGGCCCCTGAATTATGAAATACACTGTTATGCACTAACAGTACATAATCAAACAGTGTGTGTGGAATTTGTTATCTTTGATCTTAACCCTAAACAGTCATGAACTATATGTTGATCAACTTTCATTTTGGCAGAAGCAGTCCTAATCACAACCTTCAGTTATATTTAGTTCCTGACACATTAGTTGGCATGAAACTCTTGTGAGTACAGAACAGATACATTAGTTTACTTCTTTAATACATTCCATCACTAATACTCTGTCTAACAAGTTTTATTTTTTACAGTGTAACTTGAGAAAGGCACGTTTTTGTTTTGTTTTTTACTTCACAATATACAGCACTTGCTTAGCAAACCGACAAAAATATATGCATATGTTACAGTCCTGCTTTTATAATTTCTTCATCATAGTATCATGTCTACTAAAACTTGTCACTCTTAAGAATTTTTGATACCATTTACACTAAAGTGTAGTGCTTTAATGTTATCAAATCACTTAACCAAACCAAACTACATTTTCTACAAATTATTTAAAGCAATGCCACAACTAACACTGTTATTATTGCAAACTGAAACAATCAACAACAAATATTTGACTAAAAATTAATTACACTTACCAAAATGTCTGTAGATTAATATCAAAGATCTTTCATTAATAAGATGGCTGACTCTAACAACTCTTTCTTGATCCCTTCTCAGTGGCCACCTGCACAAAAAAAGTGAAATAAATTTAAATTTTACATTTCTATTACAGAAACATAAATAAATAAACAAGAACAGGTAACAACTTTCTGCATGAACAACAAATGTCAGAATCACCATGAACAAAGAACACCTGGAATAGTTAGAAATTGTTCAAGTTCTCAAAAATCTTTTATTTTTATTTTAATACTAAACCTAAGCCATTCCTTTGCTAGCCACATAGAGCCAATATTATTTTTTTTTTAAATTTGGGCTTCAAGTGGAAGAAGCAGATGAGAAAAGTGACCTCCATTGCCTCTGAACAGGATGCTATTCTATTCCATCATAAGTTAACCCCCAGCTATTTGCTGGTACCCATCATATGGTCCTGCAGCTGTGAAAATCTATGACTTTTTCCTGTGCTCCTCTGCCCTGCAACTGTGAAAATCTACAGCTTTTTTCCTGTGCTCCTCTGCTCTGCAGGTGTGTGTCTTTTTTCTGTGCTCCTCCCAAAGTTTATAATAAACAGATTTTTTACATATAGATATTAGATTGACAGTGTGTATAAAAATATAAAAACTGTTCAAAACAAACACATGTTTAGTTACTCCAAGGGGTGATCAAAGGGGGATTTGAGGGTCTTCAGTTCTCACTGAATGTACTTACTCGAAAATAATCATCAGAATATAAGAAATTATTCGAAACAGGACTATAGATTTTGGAATTTTTCTAACTAGAGCTATGGGATTAAACATTTTGGAGACTCAATGGACTGAATCAAGGAATTCACATCAAAACTAGCAAGACTGGACATAGGATTACTCACAATTTTCATATTAGGGCCTATCAATAAAAGATTAGAATTGAAGACCAGCAATATGTTGTGTTCTTTTTTGTTTCTCATACTTTCATGTGTAATTTACTTGTACCACATGTAGTACCTTTGCCTCTGTTAAAGAATTCAAACAATTTCAACACATCAACCATCAAGAAAAATAAACAATTACACATCACAACTTGTTATACCTACACACAGGATGGACGTACATCTAAGATATTCTTGAAAAAAGGAGTTTTATACATCATATCAGTGTTGTTTAACAGTCTCCAACTGTTACTCAAGAAGTTTTGTTTCTTGAAAACAACAAATGTTACGTATGTAGTTATAAAAACAATGCCAAGTGCCTGCACATTTGTTATGTACAGCAGTGTAGTGTAAGTGTAACAATTGCATATTCAAAAGCCAACATTTATTTTTGTGACTCTATTATAAATAAAGAAAATTAATGTAGCACTAATTATTTCAGACTATGTATATAATACTAAATTAAATATGTATATATATAAAACCAAGAAAACAACCAACTTCCTTTAGGTTGAGCAATAAGGGAAAAAATACAAAACCAGCTACCATATAAAAATCAGACAGTGAAACAAGTTTTGAAAATATACATCTTATTAATTTACTACATTTCTAACTTTACTACTAACAACTTTCAATTTTATACTTTTGCAGATATTCTGTTCTACTGACACAACTAAAAAAGTTTTGATTTTGTAATTATATAAATAATAAGCCTTTGTACATAATATGTACATAATACTGTATAATTGCGAGTGCATTCTATTCAGTGTCTTCATATCACATTCAAATGGCTTAATAACCAAATTTGCATGTGCCAAAAATAATTTCACTATTTAGACATAGTGAGAGCTACTCTGGAATCCAAGTGATCACTTGGTGCCTGACCCTAACTCCTGAAGGAAAGACAATGTTTGTGTTCTGGTTACTGTGAAAGTCTACCAGTGAACACAAGAAAGAACAAATTCAATTTTCTCTGACACTATTCAAATATGAAAGACAAGTATGGAGTAAATAAATTCTTTTTATATATATAATTTTAGTTTCTGAGGTATTAGGACTCGGATCCAATTTCAGGTTCTCTGGAATGACTCCAACAGCACCACTACATTCATGGTTACATAGGCCTCTTGCATTGTACATTAAAAACGGGTTATTAACAGTAGCTTCCTTAGAGTATTTTCCTGTATCTCAAATCACTTTGATTAGACTTGTTTTTTTAATTTCGAAAGAAAACTACTTGAGGGCCATCTGAGTTAAATGTCTTTAATTTCTAGATAATATATTAGATTAAAGGTAAACAGTCAATACATACACCGCCATCTCTTGGGCTACACTTATAAGATGATATAACAGGATTTTGTAATTACTCGTATAATACATAAATACACACACATACACAACCCCAAAATGTTTTGGTCCACATCCTGGTCCTTACTGCTGAGAAAGATACACAAATCTTACTAAGCCTGTTTATGAACGATTCTAATAAATTAATGCTACAAACGCACCGAAAAGGTAAGTAATTGCGGAAACGCGAATGAATTTCCTTCCCTCAGAGCAGGAAGGGCACGTTCACTGCACACGTGTCGTTGTTATACTGCGAAATGTTATTTTTATTTGGGCTACCACTGAATATTTATTTTTATAAACGTATTCATTACAAACGGAAACCAAGCACAATATGAATAGGTGACTGTAAACAAGAGATGAGTTTAAACATCGGGTATTTCCAATGTTATTACAAAGTGGCCACCAGGAAATATTTATTTTTAAAAATTGGAACAACAAAAAATAATGAAACCAATTATCACTTTTACAGGTGAATGAAACTAATAAAAACAATAGTGGAAAGACCCATCGAGTAGCACGAGTGAAGGATGAGCTATCAATGAAACCTTTCACACGTGTCGGGAGGTTGGAGGTTCAAAGAAAGGTCGAGTCTGAAAGCCAATGGAGATACACATCAAGTACTTGCAACCTGGAGAGTCGTGCTTCATAGTAAACACACACATAAAAATACTACAACAAATATACAGTTCCGGTCTAGCCCAATTTGAAACGGTTTGATATGAAGTGTTTGAATAATCACAACGTGCGTAATCCCGACACGGAAGAATTTTGGGTGTTTCAAAAATGATGGGATTTTCCTTGTTTACCCATTTCTAAACTGTTTTAAATGTTTTGAAATAGGAATGTGTTCATGAAAAAGAAGAAAACCGAGTTATTTACAAAGAATTATATACAAAGAACTAGAAATTTATTTTCTGCATTTATATATTATCGTTTCCATAAAAATGTGCTTCCAAACTTTTTTTGGTGACTAAATTGTGTTTTAACATATTCATCACAAGTATTTATAAGTTCACACTTTTAATTTTCGTAGCAAATTAATTTTATCTATACGGATATATAAAGTTGGTTGGAGAATACATAAGCTTATAACAAGTGTTTGTTAGGACTAAAACTGCTTTCAATCCCTGCTGACTTTTTCCAACATAAAACTTTATTCTATATTCAAGACAAGTTTCGCCGTAATACACTGCATTTACAAAATAGAAAGTAGTTCAGAGAAACTAATTTGCGAGATCGTGAAGTTTGATGATGTACAACACTTTCAACTTACAAAAATGCTTAACCCTTAAACTACATTACAGAGATCAGCTACAGTAATTTATATTATTTCCCCTTACAACATTGCTAAAAAACAATCTTAAATTTCAGCGAATCCCACATTTTTTCTGTAAGCTAAACAGGGGACCACGAAAGCAATTAGTAAACTGTAATACAATATTTATAGGCCTTTTTGGATTCTTTTTTTCTACTAGTCGTTTGGTACTAAAGATCCTGTAATAAACAATCAACAATTAAATACGTTATATAGTTATTTCACTTAACAGGTAAGTCTATAATTCTAGGCTTAGGTGGAAATATTTTTAAACCTTTTCAATACCATAACTAAGCATAAAAGCTGTAGAGATTATAAGATGACAACTGAATATTCTTAAATGAGAGATAATTCGAAAGGTCCAGTAATGTTGAAAAAGTTTAAAACACTGCAATTAATTTAAATATAAATAACACATTACAAATATAAAATATTTATGAACTCTCAAATCTTCCAATAATAAAAGAAATATGTGAATGAGGAAATTACAAAATGCAAAACAGAAAATACAGTAATGATGAAATATTCGTCCGATTAATTATATTGGTAAACATGAAGGCAATGTTTTGGACAACAGACCTTCGTCGAGTTTTTCACTGATTACCCAATGATGTACCATTATCAAAAATGTTATATTTTTGGTGTTTATCAATAAGTGTTTTAATTTGGCGAGTTTCTATACAGGGTGGCCCGTAAGTCCCTACCCATCCATATATTATTATGTTATATTTAATTACCCATGTATTAGAAATGTTTCTTTTTTTTCAGAGAAATATGGCCGATGTAAGCCCATTTACACTTAAAGAGCGTATTGTGACAAGTATGTGAGTACATGAGCGCAAGAATACTGGTGACATCACACAGATACACTGGATACACAAGATATATGGATGGGCAGGGATGTATTAACGCATAGGCACACAAGGCACGTGCCTGGGGCGGCAAATTTTGACCAAAAAAAAAGAAAAAGAAAAAGAATGGACACCATTTTAAAATGTAGTCCCTGGTTATTAATTCCCCCTGCCATTTATGCCGCCCCAATAACCTCTTGAATCTGGACCCCCCCCCCCCACACACACACACACTCACTATTCCACCACACCGTCGGGTCGGTCGCTTCAAGTTTAAAAGATTTCTAACCTTCCCTCCCTGAGTCCCAACTAATACGCCTTGCCCCCCACATCATCAACCCATCCGCCCTCACCTCAGTTATTTGTGTTTTTCAAAAACCCCAACATGTTTTTTACTCATGTTGACACACCAAACAATGAATTACCTGCTACTCAGTGTGCTACGCCTACACAAAAAATATTTTATCATGGCCTAATAACGTATTTTGTTTTGTGAAATTGCGTATACGAAAATTCGGATTTTCGGTTGCTTCAGGCTATTATCTGGAAAAATATATTTTGAAATATTCTTCCTCATCATTCACAGTTTAGCTTAATTGATTATTTTTAATTGATTGATTGAATATGCGCTTGTCTAGATTCCAATGTAGTCCTTACAGAATAGTTCCTTCAAATTCCCTAGCAATTATAAGCATTTGTTAGAATAAAGAAAGGGTAGTGGCAGACTCCAGAATACCAGAACAGAAAGGCGCACAGTCACTGGAGCAGGTGAGCGTCGGCGGAATCGGCTGCGGGTGTCACGCATAATCGTTTTTGCAGGCCGCCGACAGCGCTCTATCAATGAAGTTGACTACCAGGGGACGCGGTTGTACCGCACGGGGTCTGGAGAGTTTTGGGAGATACAGGTATTTGTTACTGGTAGTATAGAATTTGAAATAGTAAAGTGTGTTAGAATTTATAATTTGATTGTCAATAGCCCAGCACCCGTTAACATGGATACATCGGCAGTAATATAAATCAGTAGTGCAGAAGCTCCCCTTTTTCGTGTATATTTTGTTATGAACTTATGGTTGCAAGTCGATAATTGTTTCACCAACTACCATAAAACTCATTATCTGCCAAACGAATATATGGTTCACCAACACATTTACAATATAATCGACAATATAGATAATAACGTGGTCAGCGATATCGGTGTCAAAATGTAGAGTTCGTTATGCTTTGACTTATTCCTCCGTCACCCAATATCTTACTGTAAGTTATATCGTGTTGTCAGTGTCCAAACCTCCACAAAAAGCACAATTCTTGTGAGGGCGAGGGTCACTGGGGGTCAAACGGCTCACGGATCTATGTGAGGTTCGCGCGGCTGCCATAAATAGCTCGATCCCACGAAAATGACTCAGATCCTGATGATCTGAGATGTGAAAGTAACAAATTCACTCTCAATACTCAATATACGATCAGTGGATTCTAGTGATATCGTCATGAGTAACACACGCCGAAAATTGAGTGGAGCAGCTTAGAGGAAGATAGCAAAGTTAAAAAATGAAAACACACGTGATGTTTTGGATAAGACACCGACGATGGAGGCCTTTTTTGCTAAACAAAGGCAAGAACAGCCTACTAGCGATGATGTTCAAACCAACAGCGATGGAGGGAATACACATGACGGGCCTAGCAGTAGCAGTTTTGAACAATCTGAACGACCCGAACATATCGAACTGCAGCTTGAACAAGTGACGTCATCAGCAGCAGGCCTAGTAAGATCTGCCGGTTGCGTGCCTGAAACGTCAATGGTTCCAGCAAGTTTTTCAGACAAAGTAAGTTCAGATCCAGCAGAAGATAAACTAAATGTCCTGTCACTCCTCGCCATTGAAAGTGATATTGTTTGTAGAATAAACTATGACGATGCAATAAACATGTTTTTGGAACAGAAGGCCAGGAGAAAGCCTGTATATTCAGCCGCAGAATAATATTTAGTGATAATTGATTTTGATGTTTCATTTTTTATTGTGTTGGAAAATAAACGTTGTGTTGATTTTGAATGATAACAACTGTGTTTGTCTGTTGTTGTGATGGTGATGCTTGGTGCAAGTTGTGGCACGGAGGGGGGGCGGCAAAAGTATCAACCTAACCTTGTGCCTAGGGGCGCCGAAATCCTAAATACGTCTCTGTGGATGGGTATGGACTTACGAGCCACCCTGTATATTCCAAGCCTTCTGATAGGACAACGTTTATAATGTAAATTATTTTTTCTTACTCGCATGACGTAGACCTGATCTACTCTTCGATTCACTTCTACTTCTGGTGAGAAAAGGGCTTTAAATTGAAAAAGATATCTGAAGCTACATCATTAAGTAAATAACTAATATCATATCGCCTAATTTTCTCCTGCAATGTGTCAGAAAACACTGCTATCTTCAGAGCTCTGAGTAAACACTTCAATGAATTATGTATCGTATATTTATCTGATTATATAACAGGATAAGCATATTATTAGCACACAACGTGTGTGTATGAGTGAGCGCGCGTTACGAAATTATAATTTTTTGTTTGTTCGTTGAATTTCTTGCAGAGCTGGACACAATAATTATCTACGTTAACAGTTCCTGATAACTTAGACTAGATGGAAGGCAGATAACAGAAAACATTCACCAGCTTTTCCTGGCTGATAGAACAGTGGGATTTGACGCTCACTCTTATAACGTACCCGTAACTCCAGATAGTAGATCATAATTTTGTAGCAAAAAAAGAGGCGAAAACTATGAATCTTCAGATTTAAAGTCCGGCAAAATAATCATTAGGCCACGCTCAACCTACAAGAACGCAACCCAGAAGAAAAGATTCCGATTCAGGACTTCAGCCACAATTAGTATGTGGCGTGGCCAGAAGAATGACCAGTACAAAATGAAGGTTGAAAAACCGTACTAAAGGTGTGAAAGAAGTTACACGTCAACAATTTACTCCCAAAAGAATACTTACAATCAAAGTAAACTGGCCAGTCTTTGATTAAACCTAACAGACTTCTGAATAAAATATGTCTTATACTTCTGGTTACCAAGTATATTGTTCCTCTCCCTACATTATGTCCCAGAAGTCGGTTCCCAGTATAATATTGAAAAAAATCATCATTAAATTTATTGTTGTTGTTGTTTTTTAAAGATAACGACACTGAGCGTACAGAGGATGTATGGATTGAACGTCATAGTTACCATGTCACTTTTAAAAGAGACATTTTTTGCATACTTTTGTTCGTTTGTTTTTGAATTTCGCACAAAGCTACTCGAGGGCCATCTGTGCTAGCCATCCCTAATTTAGCAGCGTAAGACTAGAAGGAAGGCATTTTTGCATACTATACGAACGTATACAGACCTTATAAAGGACTGTAGGGCACCCTATAAAACTGAAGATGAGGGTCCTTGATGATATATTGAAATATATTTTACTAAACTTTATTGCTTATATGTCCACCACTTTTATTCGTGTGGAATCTGGTATATACACACGACAATGTACACAAAAAATATTGCCCATACAATCGCACAGCGCAACAATAATTTATCTAACCCACGTTTTTACGCCAGTTATTTATATCAAGTGTCGTAACTAGCAAAACAATATATTACTGAAAATCATGCAGTAAAAGGCCTCAATTTGATACGTAAGGCATCCATATATAAAAATGTCAGTAATTTTAAGGCTGAAGCACGAGCTGTCGTAAAAAGGGCAGTAGCGTGTGACCTACTACGATCAAATAAACCAGTTCTACCAGACGATCTTCTGTCTTTCATAGTCCCTAACCAAGCGTAATGTTTTTATCCACCAAGTTTAACGACCTATATGTACAGCTACTTGTGTAACCATGGTTAAGAGGAAACTAATTGCTTTAGGCCAGGTAACACTTGGCAAATTTCATAGTTTTCAGCTTAAAAAAATATTACCCTCCATTAGGAACTTAGATTCACAGAAGAGATTGTCAGAGGTCCTGAAGTTTTAAAACAATATTATGCGAATGTATTTACTATTTTCGAATGTTAAAGATTTCCATGCTGTAACATTTCATGTCTAAACCTCAAACTGCAGATTTCTTTATATATATAGAACGTTCACTATGGTTGATGTTCAAATGTTTGTTTATTGTTTTAAACTACAAAATTCAGTGTACAGTCAAAATTTGGTAAAACCACTAACTTTCTATGGAAGATTCCCAGGAAACAAACGTGAGTTTATATTTAAAAAGTACGCACAGACTATACTTTACAATGTTATATGAAGTAGGCCTAAAACTAGCAGTCAAAAAGGGTTTAATATGGAGAACAGTCGATGTATATATTTTTATAAACTCAAATACCAGTTCAAATTCTATCTCGATTTAAATGTATACAGTGTTAGAAATACTTGTGGAGATGAGCATAATGTAGCCACAAATTATCATTATTACAAATCATTATTAAAAAATAATAAACAAAAAAGTGGGGTATACAGTGCACTAGTAATTAGAATTGATTTACACAAAACAATTTTACACCTCGATTTTATAAACCACAATTTATCAATGTATACTTAAGAAATTTTTTTCACGTGTCACTACACACAATATTATGGTTGTTATTTGACCCTCGTAGCCCTAATAATATTCACATCTGAAACATTTGCTAACCAAGATGTGGTTGCAAGTGTTTGATTGTTTTCTCACGGGTTTTATGGTTTTATTTCATCACCTTTTCTGTATGCTCTAGATCTTTTACATACTGATAGGTGACAAGTTGTCCAACAGCTCTCGTTTCGGGGGATAAAAGATGAGAATCTAATTTTTACCAATCAACAGTCAGGTTGCCATCATTTAGTGCACGTCTTGAACACCGTAACTGAGAAGCAGCTTGCACTTGTTCTGAAACCTATAGACGTTGTACATTAACCATGATACAATCAAACTTTTACTGACTGATATCACTTCTGAAGAGTTTGGGTTTTCCACCTCTATCAATTGTAATTAGCAGCCAAAACTTTAATCACGTGGTATTTCTGGCTGGAAAGTGAAAACCGCAATAATCACACTATTGCTGGGCATAGTATAATTGTCTGTACCTTTACAGCACTATTTAGCATAGTTGAATGGCAGCCACTGATGACGTAAAGTACCGAATGTGATCATTTTATTTCACGCATTTTATACCTATGCTACAAACTGTTTCTTTAATTATATTTCCAATACTATATAACATTTGTTAGGTAATGTTTCTGAAACACAGACAAATTAGCAGCCGACTAGCGCCAAGTAACAAAATCATTTTCTTCTTGTTCACTTCCCGAAAGCTATTTATGTTCGTCTATTTTTATCTTTTTTATGTCTGTTAAATCTCACTTGTTCCACACAATGTGAGGTTTAAATTGTAATTGTTGGTTAATAATATTTCGATATTCGTAGTACAAATATATCACGCGTTATTAATCTGTGGGTTAAGGCCCCATAAGAGAATCACGGACAAGTTTCAAGGGGATTACCAACAGTAAACCGTATTATGGTTTTTATTTTAGCTTGAAAAAAAATGCATGTATAAAACTGTATTACGCTTGTCAGAATGTACGCTATTTCTTTATGTAAGAAAACTGGGAGAGTCACCCCAACAGGGAAATCCCAATTTTTAAAATAATAAATTTTGTTGGGGGACCGTGAAACGTACGAGCTACTTCTAGACTTCCTCTAGTCTCTTTGAAAGTAATAATAAATATAAACTGTTTTAACTATCTCGCTACTCTTGCGGGTGTGTAAACTGTTCCTTAGACAACTTCACAGAAATAACTATTCGGTGTGTTTGTTTGTTCTAGCAGAAGCTCAACAACAGATGTGTAAGATTCGCTCCTGAATCAACGGCTCTTTGTACCTTCCGCTCTTTTCCCATGCGAATATTTATTAAATACTTCACCCTAACGCTCTTGTTTATTAAAAAAAATATCACAAGTTTTTAGTGTACTCTGCATCATGACGTAAAACTAGAACCGTGCGTGTTTCTTAACTTTCTTCACAAATTAGTCATTTCATCATCTACTTTTTCGTGTAAAATGCAGGAATTTCGTGGAAAGTGACTTGGAAAATTCACCATCAAGTATACATCTCCCCATTAGGTGTGTCCCACCCAATCTTGACACGAGCAAGAGCGCGTGCATCCTTCAAATGGGTGCATATTCTTGAGAAATTTGTACACTTCCATGAAAACTGTTGGAATGTTGAAATCGGTTTCTTTCTATTCTCTCAGTAGTCCCTTATGTCTCATTACGTAACTTCTAAAACATGTCTCTGCGTGTGTGTTTAAGAAAGTGCGACTTTATATTTTTGCGAAACTAAACCTGAGAAAATATTGTGTACATTTCCCATTAAAACGCGGCTTACAGCTTTTAATTTTTCTGAATGTATTTAAAGGAATATCCAGTCACCAGAGGTCATCTGACTAAACGATGCTATTGTAATTTTTTGTTTTACACGTGACGTCATGCATTTTTGCTAACACCATGTAATCATCTGAACAAAATTGACTGCGAAAGTAATGAATAAGAAAATAACTCGCAGAATTCACAGACACACTCGTCGTTCTTTGTAATGAACTTATTAAACATGTTGAAACTTTCTGAAACTTAAAGTCAAAGAAATGGCATTTTCATCTTAAACAGCACGTGCCCTATACCCTCGCAGGGGGTTCAGACAACGTCGTCCCTAAAAGGGAAAACAGCCAGCCGTTCCAAGAGCTTGGTTCGACTGGTTGAACCAAATAGCAGGAATGACTATCAGTTTTCGTAGATAAAACTGCAAAACATATTCAGCGACATCACGTCTCGAACTTCGGACCCCATCTCGTCATTAAATCAAAGGTTTTTAAACATATTAGCCTGAGGTTCCCAACGCTCTGGATGAAAACACAAATTACTTACTTGACAGAAGTTTTAAAAAACACTTACTCTGAAATACTTTGATTTCATTTCGTTTGGTTTTCCGAGAAGTGGAAAACTAACAAAGGGTAGCCATTTTTACTGCAATAAAAATATCACTGAAAATAGTTTCTGTCCGATGTCTAGGGAATATTTATACTCATCTTGGGGCCCCGCCAAGACAGTCTCGAATATCCCCGTTTGTCAACCACTGCACGAGACGACATCCGGCCCAGGAAGTCAGTTATCTTCTAAAGCTGCTGCTCTCGTGTTTAGTGACGTTCACGTCTTCAGAGCTGGTGAGAACTTCAAGCTATTTTTTTCGCTTACATGAAACGTAATTCGAAAAAAAACGAACAATGAGCTCACTCGGAGATCATACACAAGACACTAAAGCCGAGCCAAACCCGGAAAGTTCCCGAGTATAATCATATAACGAGTTAATAAGAGTAACGGTTGTTGCTCGAATTTTTGTGTACTTTAAAAGGTATAATGTTCGCGATTGATTAATATATATTTTATTATTATTTTCCATGTTAACTATCACAAGGATTATTTTACAGCGTTAGCTGTGTATACGGATTGAGGAATTAACCCCGCCCAGCCTTTACAGATATTTTTGGAATTACGACCGAAATATCATTAACAACTAAGTTCTAATATTTACAAGAAATATTGTATATATACATTACTGGGTTAGGTTTTACATATGATCTATGTGGGTAGCTTGTACTGGGTTTTATGCTATAGTTATTATTTCTGTTGGTAGCTTGTACTGGGTTAGGTTTTAGATGTGATCTATGTAGGTAGCTTGTACTGGGTTTTATACTCTAGTTATGATTTCCATTGGTAGCTTGTACTGGGTTTTATACTCTAGTTATGATTTCCATTGGTAGCTTGTACTGGGTTTTAAGCTCTAAGTTATGATTTTTATAGATAGCTTGTACTGGGGTGAGGCTCTAGTTGTGATCCATGTAGATAGCTTGTACTGGGTTAGGCTCTAGTTGTGATCCATGTAGATAGCTTGTACTGGGTTAGGCTCTAGTTGTGATCTATGTAGCTTACTTAAAAAATTAAAAAATGGTGTGTTTATCCAATATATTACGTTAGCTGTGCGTTTTGTACTCGTATGTCACTGCATACAACTATTGTATTGTACAGTGTTGAAAGTATTAGGTTTCGACTAACAGCTTTAGTGAGCACGTTATGAGTTGAGGCACACTTCGCTGTTCCTTGTTCAGATACTTCCATTAGAAACAAATTTTACTTGTTTCTACCATATTCACATTTGAAGCTCGTGACTTTTAAAGAATACAACACATTATAGCCTACTGCTATAAAATGTACAGACAGCTAATTTAATGCTAATTTTAGGTCTTGTTCATTTGATTCATTACACGATGTTTCGAAATTCCCTCGTAGTTTGACGTTTGAAGCGCAGATTTCTACTATACGTAATACAATGACAATGGTTTTAAACGTTTTTTGAACATGAGGTGGTTGAGGGTTAAATTCGTGAGAGTGCAAGAAAATTGCTTCTCTAAACTAGCTCTTCTGGCTTTGTGAGTAAAGAAATGTCCCATTTATTTGAGAAACACTCACTCCACGATTACACTAAAAACCATAACATCACTGGCGGAGGAACACAGTACAATACTTAGGTGTAATTTTTTTAAAATCTGCATTTATTGTAAGATGTAATATTTTAACAAATAATTTATCAGCGCTATTTCCTGTAAAATAAAACACTAATTACACTACAATAGTTTTATTGCTAGTTTCACCAGTCATCTTCGAAATGTTTACAATACTTGGTGGTTATGTTGTTCTCGTGGTCACGTGATCTTTTGACGCTGATATACAATTTCAGATTTCTTTTCTTTCCCTCCGAAATTGAAGAGAGGATCTGGTTTTTTTTCCGATTGGCCAGATCCTCTGATGTGGGCTGCAGTTTCGCCACTGCAGATGGAAGAGCCAATCAAGAAAAGCATTAGGCAACTACGTCGCAGGTTCTCTTGTCAATCTTATCTTTGGTGAGAAAGAAATATATATATATGTAGTCATTAAACACTTGGTCTAATATATAATGTGGAATAACGACTTAGTTTCTAGCTCTAACATCATTGAAACACCCAAATTATTTTAGACTATTGGTGATTGAAAGAGGCCTAACAACTTCCCTTGTTTACGTTCTAATTTCCTTGAATAACTACTTTTATAAAACAGTGTGCAGGACACGCTGTCCAATACCATTGGTAAGGAACGTACAGAATAAAACAAAACAAGTGCGTGGACAAAACAAGGATCGTCATGTAGGTCTAGACTCCATACCACGGTGTTCTCTCACTCGACACATACATTTTTGTTTTTAGTATTTTAAGAACGTAAAGTATCGATGACATTTCTTCTTCTAAATGATTTGAAAGTCAAATTGTTTAAGATATTATAAACATGAAACCCAATTCATCATTCGGTTCACTACTTCTCATATAAGTGATACCGGTTTCAGATAATCTCACTCTTCACCACGATGATCCAGGATCAAGTTCATTATAGTGGTGGACAGTAGGTATTTCATGCCTAGTGTTTGTAATTGTCTTTTACTCACCACAGTGATCTGTGAGAACTGGTGAATCGAACGATAGGTTTCACTTTGTGGTTTTGTTCGATATATACCTCTGGTGTTGAGAGTATGTGTACACTTACAAATAAGCAAACACAGCAGAAACAAGAATTCGCGCACACCTTAGTGTTGAGCCAGGTAAAGTTCATGCTATAATATTAGCTTGTAATAATAAACCAATATTCAGTCGCTTACTCGCCTTATGGATGTATTACAAATCTTTGGCTCGAGTCACTTCAAAAAAGAAAATCCATTTAAAGGTCCCGCGAATTTACATCCACTGCAACGTTTCAAAACAATTTTCCAATGATATGAAAGGAGAAGACAACCAGTCAACATCGTCCACCGCCAACTCTTGAGCCACACCTGTCTAACCGTTGTGGTTTTTCCCAGATTCAACGATTTCCTTTCAAGCAATCGAGTACGATCCGCCACAGGGTTTACACTAAATCTGTCTTCTGACAGAGCGTAGTGGAAAGAGATGTTAAACACCATGAAGTGGGTGAAACAAACTTTAATACAAAACAATGGGTGTGTTGCTTTTACTCAAAGATTTATTGGAGGTGAAAACATATTCTAGACTAAGTAGGGAGTATTTATTGTAATACACACGTAGTACCATAGGTGAATTGCCATAGACAATAGGAAACTAGGGGGAAAACAACTTAGCCACTTTCCTAACTTCTATTGTTAACACAACACACTTTTGTACCTACGAAAAGTTTGAAAACGTATTAGATGAACCTAGGCAGTTAATAAAAGTTAGAAAACACCTGGTACAGTTAGGCACTATATCGTACTCATGACCTTAAAGTACGGAATGCAAGCCACGAATCCTTAAATTCTGTTATAATAATAATAAATGGTGTGTAATATTTCATTATGCAGATTTTAAACTTATGACAAAATCGAGCCGATTATTATCAGTATGGTGATGTAATTATGTGGATATGGAAAAATGAGAAATACTAAGGTAGGTAACAGATTAAGTCCTGTTTATTGATAAATCATTACGTAGATAAAAGCTGTAGGAACATTTTTAAAATACTTAATAACAGCCACAAAAAAGATTTAATGCGAATGGGTCACCGATATCTACGTTAATAATGAGGAAAAACATTTGAGTCTTTCTAATTACCCCCACATGATTCTATAATTTCACATGAAACACATAACGTCCTGTTTACCTGTTTGCACCTTAATGATATAACATACATGCCACCGGTGTTACAAACCTTCGTTACATCTAGGGTTATAAATACCAGAAAGGAAGTCCGGATTTTCTGGATATTTCGTTCAACATCCACACAGATTGCAAACAGGAAGTTGTAAATAAGTTTTAGTGAACATAAACACGTATTATTATATTACTGGCGAATGTGCAACAAGTTTATCACAGGTTCCAACTTACCAGTCAAGTTCCTCCGCTATCCCCACTAACTACCATAACTACTCCAAAATTAAAAAATCCAAGGTTTCCTCTAACAAATGTTACTGAGCAGCCTCCAAGTGTCGTGCAGTTTGGTCTATATTTTAATGTAACAATGTTGCTGTAAGTTCCACAAAAAGTGTATAAGGTAGGTCCACCATATAACGGATGGGTACAAAACGGACGTAAAATGTGATGCACAATTAAGACAATTTTTATTTATATCGGTATGTTGTCAGTGTTGACTTTATTACCTTAACATTTATTTTCAAACTGACCAATTCATCCAAGATAACATTCCCGACCTCACTCACGTTTTACGTTGAACCGGTAACATTAGACTGGCTTGGAGCAACTAGCGCTGGCCGGCCACGAACTGGTGATTCTCGTTTAAAAATAGAGGTCGTATTTTTGAATTATAAGTATTAGTCACGTGGTTGGTAGTAATTGTTCTTATGACTAGCCATATGATTAGAACTAAATAGGATTAGTCTAACGATACCACCTGACTTGCACTTGAAGAACACTGACGTCATTATTTAGGTTGCAAAATATCTTGCACATAGAGATGCATTATATCCCCAACACCCATGAGCAGAACAGGTGCAATCTCTTTGGAATAACAGAGTTGCGTGAAAATTGCGCAATTTTGTCTTGTATCAATTTATCAGGTGAGCTAGATTAATGTACTGCGTCATTTTATCACAAAGAAAAAAACTCGTTAGAACCAAAAATTAAGAGCCAAAGGCTGATATCTCTACACATTAAGAAAATAAAAACAAAACAAAACAATGTAACAGTACAACTTCAGAGATGCCAACTATTTCAAATGACTAAGCGTAATAATTGTAGACACAGCCCGTTATCATTTGGGGCTACTTGGCCTGACCAGTGTCTCAAAGTTGTTTATTATTATTATTATTATAACTGTTATTATTTATTACTGCTATAGATTGCTTATTTATGACTGTTTTGTGTATTTAATAAATAAATTTTAAATTCTTTTGAAATTATGTCTTATTTAGTTCAGAGTAACAAACATACTGGTAAAACAACACTAAACATGTACAAACAGTAAGCAGTGAAAGTCTTTGTGTAAGGACCAGTTTATATCATGTTTATAACACTTATTGTAATAGTTTTGTAGTTGTTGTAGCCTTTGCTTTCATGAGAATGTCTCTGGACGGTTGGGAGTTAAAACAACATTGTCCATTTCACTGCATACACATCTTGTGTGTTATAATACTGCTCAAAACTGAGGAGCTCAAGTTTGGTCTGAACCCAAAATTTGTCAATAGTGTCGTGCTCATGTCAATACAAGGACAGGATACATGTCTATGAAGAAGCGTAGAGATAAATCTTTGCTTTCAGTTTTGGATCAGCAACCTCTGAATGAATCAGAAGTTCATTATTTGGAGGGAAATGTTTCATCATGTAATTTGTAGCTGCAATATAGTATTTCTTGACACTGGTGTAGAAGCTGATCAGGTCCTTTTCGTATTTAGCATTGTATTCCATGGCAGCATTTCCAATAGAAACTTCCTTATCAGATTTGTGTAAGGATTCATTGTTGCAGTCAAGTTCAGAGTTGTTGCCTTCAAGATATTCTGGCTTGATGTATCTGACAAGTATATTTTTAACTTGTGTAATCAGAGTTCTATGCATAATGTGTATGCAAGGTTCTTCTCTTTGCAATATCAAATTGGCTTGCTCAAATAAAGGAATTACAGACTGACGAAAAAGACAAAATAAGTTCATTTTGTTGTCCAAGAAAACTGTTAACTTATCTAACTTACTCTGCACATAACTTTTCTTGATTACTTCCTTGATAGCTTTCATTTTCTTCTCTTTTCTCATTGATTGTCTCTTCTCCAGTTCAAGATCAAACTGCCTAAACATATAGAGTTATATCAAATGTTTCTTTGTCTGCTTTTGGACACTGCTGTCTTATGTCCCTGTGTGGCTGAGAGGATATCCTGACTGTCAAAGTCTTGCTGTCAGAATGAGCTGCATGTTTAGATCCTTTTGAATCTAGTTTTTCCTTTTCACAGTGAAAATACTTCTTCAATGGCTTCCACATGTCCAATATTCTGTTGAGGTACACCATAAGTGATCTTGTGTTAACAAGTTGAAGAATTTTTTGTTTCTTTGTCATACAATCCTTGAAACTCTTTGAAATGTTGTTTTCTGCTAGCACTTTTGTCCAAAAAATAGTAGATATCTATCAATATACCAGAAACTGGGCAGGGCAGTTCTCTGGAAGCTTTCTGGGCAGCAATATTCATGAAGTCCAAAGCACAGCCCATAAACTAAATGCTAGGCTGTCGTCTTGAGATGCGTCTCATCATGCCCTTACCTATACCAGACATAACTGAGACATTGTCTGAAGAAAAAATAAGACAGTTTTACCATGGAATTTTCCTCTTTATCAGTTCGTGGTCCAAAAACTTGAAAATATTCTCTCCCATTGAAGCTTCTTTCCATTCCACCATCATCAAAAGAGAACATACAATTTTTCTAAGCAAAGATTCAAGATATCGTACAACCACTGGATAAAGTTTTGAGTTATCCATGTCTGTGGATCCATCTGTGGCTAAACTGTAAACACTGTTAGTAAGTATGCTTTAAATCATTTTGTCACCTTTACAACCCAACACTTGTACAATGGCTGTAGTTTTGGTTCTAGCACAGCCATATTTTTTCGCTACATCAGAGTCTGGGAACATTTTTCTGAATAGATGTCCTGCATTTTCGACTACAGCTAGGAGTAAATTATGAGCTGTGACGAATTGCTTGAACATCACTTCTGCATTTATGGTTTCATATTCTGAATTCTTACTCATAAATGTCGTTATCTGCATCGTTTTTGTCTTTGCCTCAGCCTTTTGTTGGTGAGATGCCGATTTTGTATGTCTGAACAATCGTTTATCCCGCCAAGTACCATAGGAAAATCGATGTGACAAACTGTACAAAACGCATGACTGTCACTGACTTTTGAGGCAATGGACGGATATTTTGCACTATACTCTTTCCTAAATTTTTGATTAACAGTTTTAGTCCTTTGAGATTTGCCAGAAAAAAAGACAATCTGGTGAACGAGGCCCCTTTTTTTAACTTGTGAACGATAACATTGGTTTTCCTGTGCCGCTTAGAAAACGAGAAATACATATCTATGCGAGCGCTGATTGGCTGAGAAGCAGTAATGACGTAATTATGGATTCCCCCACGTACCCAGTATGGAGAAGCACCGCACTCAAACTATTGGTAGACGTCGGAGATGCAAATATTTTTTATTATTTCAAGCACAAACATTATCGCAAGTAGCCATTTAGACTATGTCTTTTATTTACTATCAAAATTTAATTGTATCTCACTAGAAAATTTTTTTCACTCCTTTCAAGCCCTGGGGGAACAATTTATCACTTTATTGTATAGGCCTATATAACACATAATAATTTGTCTGTATGAGCATATGGTCGCAATGTATACACCAAAATCGTAATGTTTACGCTCAAATCGTAATGGTTGGCATCTCTGTAACTTAAATAAGCTACACTTGGAAAGGTACTTAATGAGATTACTGTATTTATAGTTGTGGTAAAGTCACTATTTGTCATCGTCCCTGAGTAGAAGAAAAGCAGCTAACAGCAACAACTTAGCTTTGTTTGTTTTCTTTTTTGAATTAAGCACAAAGCTACACAATGGGCTATCTGTGCTATACCCACCACGAGTATCGAAACCCGGATTTTAGCGTGCAAGTCCGCAGACATACCGCCAGCAGCAACTTAGTCTCTGTCACTCTTGTAACGCACCGACAGCTTCGCGTGCATGTAGTAGTTATATGTAAATAATATTGTTTGTTTTTTTGCTGTTCACTGTTAAGTACAAAGCTGTACAATTAGCCACGTGCAGGGATTGGGCCCCGAATTTGAATGTTAGAACTTTTAAAAATAAGTAACTAAAACAAAGAAAAGCTACAGTAAATACATGTAATTATTAAGTATGCAAATATATATGCAGATGTCTCAAATCGCAGTAACGGTCACACCCATGTTACAATATACTGCAGCGTGAAGGAACGAGTTATCGTTTTCAGCTTCGTGCTACAGTAAGCTGAAAAACAAAGATTTTATAGAAGAATTTGTTTATTGTTAACCATAAAATTGCCCAATTGGTTATCTGCGCTGCACCCATTGTGGGTTTCGAAACCCAAATTTTAGTGTTATAAGCCTTCAGATTTACAACTGAGAAAACTTGCAGAATAATTTTTGTTTGTTTCTGAATTTCGCGAAAAACTGCACGAGGGCTATCTGTGCTAGCCGTCCATAATTTAGTAATGTAAAACTAGAAGGAAGGCAGCTAGTCATCACCACCCACTGCCAACTCTTGGGCTACTCTTTTACCAACGAATAGTAGGATTGATCATTACATTATAACGCCCCCACGGCTGAAAAAGCGAGCATATTTGATGCGACAGAAATTCGAACCCGAGACCCTCAGATTACGAGTCAAACGCCTTAAACCACCTGGCCATGCCAGGCCTCTCGCAGAAAAAGAAAAGAAAGTGTTAACACAATAAAAGTAATCCTACCAGTTGGGAAGCTCGAGATGTGCGTGCCTCCGACAGATGACTGACACGTGTAACGAGCTTCCAAGTTTTCGTATACGCAAAAACGGTAACGTTAATTTTCCAACTTGAAGAAAACCCCAAACTTCAGTGTTTGTTCCTCTCCACGGTGACTCAGCATTACTTAGGGAGGCTTATCATTATACAAATCTGGGCAGAGCACAAAGAGCATACTGTTGTCGTTATAAAGCTACTGAAGAGGGCGATTGTACTTTGCCCATTACAGGGATCGAACCATGAATTTCGCTTTTACAAGTCACCGGCGAACTTTAGAATTCGTAGAAAATTGAACATGTTCAAATAAACCACGTTGAAACGTTACAGCAGTAACGAATCGTTAATATTGTGTTTAATTTACAAAAAACAAAACCAAAAACTACTGCAGTGCACATTTTTGCAAAGCCGAGTTTAATATATATGTACTTAATATACGTCAATTCATAGAACTTTACAACAACAAAAAAATACAAGGACATATAAAAGGGGTTAAACAAGTGAAATAATGCTCTTAAAGCATTAACGAACAGGACAATTGTCAATTAAATGGCTTTTAGCGTTTTATTATAGAGGGAGTTATAATTTATTCCGGTATATAATAATCCAAATAAGGTTGATTAGGTCAAACAAGACACAAAATAAAACAACACGAAAGATTAGCATACTTCACTGTTATTCGAACCCACTTACTAACTACGACGTCATGTTATTATTATTATTACACAAAGTGTTAAAATTGTTGGCAAGTAGTGGAAGTTCGTTCATATTTATTGTCTTGTCTCGACTTCCTGTCTGTGAGGTGTGACGTAATCATTTACGTCAGCCCAAACTGTGGGTGCCGGAGGAAGATACAGTAAAACAAATTCATCCTACTTTAATGTTATTCATACGTTAGTGACCATTAACTTTTGGAAGAAAGAAACGAATACAACTAGAATTTACTGAAATATAACAAAACAGCAACCCCACCCCACCCAGATGGGTGAGGAGTTGAAAAAGTTTGATCTGCGTTTTGACAGTTTTTCGAATATTTTTCCAAGCAGGAAAATATCATGGCTGGACACACAGCAAGAAACAACAGGATACTGTAATCACATTGAGGCTCACTGGGTTTAACTAAGCATTTCACACATGTAGATTCAACCTTGACCAGTGAGCCGTGTGCAACAAGGGAGGGGATTTACAAGACCGGATGACCACGTGAATTAGAATACATTAGGCTTTGTAGATGTTCCATTTATCCAAAGAAAGGAGTTCTCGCCAATGATCCTTTGCCAAGACGGTATATAGTGTTATGTAGACAACAACTTTAAACGACATGGACTTGGAACCATGAGCATTAAATAAATTTCACTCGACTAGCTAAACGTATGCAAGACACTGGTCATTCTTATAGTCTTTATAAACCCCAACAGACCCAAAAAAGTAAGCATGTATACAGATATAGTTTTGTTTTTATGTAACAAGTTTGATTAAACTTTGGTAAAGTTCCGATACCATCAATTTGTAAAGACACTATGGATCCCAGTTTAATCCAATGAAGAATCCAAAACATTATATAATTACTATTATTTGCTTTGTAGTAAGTGACTCTCAACTGGAAAAATGTCGACAGGATAGAATCCGTCGTTTTAGAAACGTTTTTCGAGACCATTTATGCCTCAAATTGCTCGTGATCATCCATCACCTTCTGAGTTAAAGGTTCCGTCGCAACATATAAAGAAGACAAAAATTCATTAATATTTCAAATAACCATATTCATGACAGTTGGAGCCCTCTGGGTATTTTACTTGGAAAATGACTGACTCCATCCAATCCTTTACACTGACTGATATGACAAACAAACTGCTAGTTGTCAATATGGTTAAAATAATAATTTCCATCATTTAAACGTAGAAGAGTTATTGTTGTAGTTGACGTATCGTATAAACGCACGTGGAAGTAATAATATCTAATATTAACTCACCTCGTCCGTATTCGATTGCAAACTCCAGAAACTGTATTAAACCAGAACCAAACTTGGCAGACAGAATCTAAGTGGAGGTCCTTTATTTCTATGGTGTAGCTGCTCCTACCAAGGGGAGCTGAAATGCCTCTAGAAGGTCACCAAAGCATGACAGGTAAAGCTTAGCGTTTGTGATGTTGCTTTGTACGAATCTGGCATCGGTTTTTGTTACCCCCCCCCCGCATCTCACTAGTGGGATCAAATTTAACACGTGCTCAGATACCATGTGCGAATGTCTTAGCTCTTTTCTTCCTTCCTGGGGGTTCGAAAGGAACTGAAACGAACCGAACAGGCCACCTAAACATGGTAAGGTCAAGGAGCCAGCTTAAAAGATTGTTGAACTCTCAGCCGGCATCCCATTTTGTGTTCCTTACCCTCCTCGTGACATCTTGGATGTCATTTCTGGATTTATGTTCATACCTCCACAGAGAACAAATTTGGTACAAGTTCTCAAGACTCACGAGTGTCCTACCGTTTCTATTAGGTACTGATCTTCATTGGGTTAGCAACATAAATAATTGGAGGACAACAGATAAGCTTGATTAATATATCCGGGGCTATGTGTTTCACGAGATGCGGTTCTGAACCCTACATCGGAGCACGATGCTAGTTAAATAAAGGCCGAGATGTGAACGTTCTGGGACACAAAACATCTGATTGTTGTCGTGCATCATTATGTTTTTCTCGGTATTCAGATGTTTCATAACACTTTACGCTTTTAGCTCTTTTATTTACAAAATCTCACACTAAAATACACTTTTTTTTAGTCGTCACTGGATTTATGGCGCAAAGAACCAGGGGCAGGGACAGCACCTAGCAAGAAGGACGACAACTGTCCACCCAAAATAAACCTTTTGATCGCATGACCTAAATTACATTTGTTAATTAATATGTTTAACACTCTGGGTTCTATTTAAGTGAATTACGAGTTACTGTAAAACACGTTTTACCTTCACAGTGAAACATACCTCTATCAGCTACGTCTTCTAATGAGATAAGTTGCTCCCTTCCACTTGAGATAAATGATAACAGTTATAGCACTCCACAAAAACAACTAGAAGCCCCGGAAATGCCAGGTAACTCCACCCTAACTGCGACTGAGTGTTTTATAAAACAGTCCAAGTACCAAGGTTCCACATTCTTATCTGAGGCATATAATTTTTTATTATTATTATTCTACAAGATAAAATGGCGGCAGAAAGCAAACTGCTTACTTATCTATATAAATAATAGGTCGCGTTTGTGTGTTTGGAGCTCTTCTCACAAAGTTCTCGATCAAACGTTACAAATCTCATATCATTAGATAACAGGGCTTGTATACTGGACTTGCAATTCGAATCACCTTAACTGTTTTTAACTCTTCAACACGAATATGATACATGATGGCACAAAGTCGTTGTTATCACATGACGAATGGCTTCGATTTTAACTTCAATTCTTCCACTTACAAGGTATTTCACACAAACACTTAAACCACGTGTAATTTCCTTTAAAATGCCTTTACATTAAATACAGTTTATACGATCTTTCGCGACTTATTGATGTCTAAAATACGCCCGTGTAATTCGTTCAAACCCACATGTTTATTACTTTCTGAACATGCATTCAGACGTTTCTGTATAATCAGCAAAATTTCCTTTGTTAGAACTTTAATTTTCAAATACTTAGATTCGGTTTGTTTCGTTGACAACTATACACACATCTTAGAAACGTTTGATTTTCAATAACTTAGATTCGGTTTGTTTCATTGACGACTACAAATACTTCTTAGATACTTTTCTCTTAAGTGCAGTTTCAGTCTTCATTTTTGAGTTTCCTTTTCTGAATTTATAAAGTCCTGCCAAAGTGGAGCCTCGTAACAGGTTCACACTTAGTACACTATTACAAACACCATTACTTTATTGTTTATGTGCAGTTTTATTAAATAATGTTGCATCTAGGTTTTTTTCGATAGACCAGGATATATGGATCTAAAACATAATGCCTGTAATAAATCATAGCTTAAATGGTGCGCGTGAAGATGATAGAAAAGAGAAATTTTAAAATGAGGGCATTAAAAGTTGCAAATGTTTAGTGTTGCAACTATTTGAATATTATTCCTCGTTATTTTTAGAAGAAAAACAAAGCTTTTTACATTGTTCGAATGAAAATTAATAGTATGAAATCAGTAATTATTAAAATAAAATAATTTTATTACAACGAAGAAGATACTTCTGTGAGGGCGATAGATGGCTCAACACAGTAGTCATTTATCAATAAGAAAATAAACAGTTATCTGGCTTTGTACGTCATTCACGGTAATGTCTCATACGACAGTGTAAGAAAAAACAAATAACTAGACATTTCGATCTTAACAACTATAAACCTAATTCTGGTGTGTAATTGCTTGAAAAATAATAGTAAAAACACAGTTCACTAATTTAATCGAGTTCAGACCAAACAATTCTTTGTTTATTTTGTGAAGTTCTCGCAAAACTACACGAGGGCTATCTGCGCTAGCCGTCCCTAATTTAGCAGTTTAGGGCTAAAGGTAAGGCAGCTAGTCATCACCACCCACGCCAACTCTTAGGCTATTCTTTTTCCAGTGAATAATGGAATTTATTGACATATTATAACGCCCCCAGGGCTGAAAGGGCGAGCATGTTTGATGTGATGGGATTGGAACCCGCGACTCTTAGATTACGAGTAAAGTGCCTTAACCGCATTGCCAAAGATATCAAAAGAATCAGTTTTTAAGCAACGTGACACAAACAACGCATCATCTGGCCTTACTGGCTCTGGTACCTCATGGCCATTGGAAATAACAGATCAAGTGTGACTGACACATTCTTTATCACTTTAACTGTCCTCAAAATTCTTGAAATAATTGAACTAATGTGAAATTTAGTAAAAGAGGTTTAAGTTAACCCTGTTCATACAATGCACAAAGTGCCATTCAACATAGTACCAAGTGCTTGATATCAAACCTGTGATTTTACTATACATTGGTGATCCAGTGACAGTTTGTGGAAGGACAGAGTAAATAACATACACAGGGTAACTGAAAAATTGTAGATGTGTCTCAAGAGGTTCTAGATTATGCAAATACAATATACAGTTTATATGATGAATAAAAGTGTCTTCACTCTTCACGTGAACATTACTATGAATTCCAAGTTCTCAAAGCTCGACTGACATCAAATTCATAGACACACCTAGTGTTTGTAATATAACAAACAAACATTTTATTCAAACCTCATCACATTCTGTCCAGATAAACAGAGAATATTTAATATTCATTGGTCAATATTTCTTCACCATGAGGTTGGTCCAATGGATCAAACCCATGCACACAGGGTTAAGGCTTCAAACAGTTGAAAGTGTTTATCTTTCGTAACATCTGGAAATATTGCCAGTTTTACCAAAATAAAGCCCCACAAAAAAACGACACAAGCACAAGTTCTTTACACAGCTTCTAATAACCAATTACCACTATAAATATGAGATCTAGAAATTCTCTCATGCTACTTTTGGAACAGTCTCTCTGCCACCATAAGCAAGAGTATTTCACATCCAAGATTCATCTCAAAAGGAAGCTCCCACCTGAACAATCTTTACAAACACCAAAAAGTGGAACTAAGGGACAATCTTTGACATGGTTTTAAAAACCTTAATAACTTGTTTTTATATATATATATTTTTAAGAGAAGGCCCCTACTTTTGTTTCTGATAGGGGCTTCCTGTTTGATAGCTACAAACCCATTCATCCAAACTCGCAGCACCCATAAGCATAAAAAAAACTTCAAAAACATGGCATTTCATATCTGTATATTAATCATAAAAACACTAAAAAAAAACAAACTACCAATGTATTATATGATGTCCACATTATCATGTAACCCCTCCCCCCATATTTAAAAATCTTAGCAGAGAAAGGGATAGACTTATCACAGGTGGGAGGAAAATTATATGGTTCCAAAAGTGATTAAAGTATTTATTTGAGTATTATTGTCTCCACAAGCTTCAGATGCTTTTAAAATACTGAAAACCTGGTGCAGATCTGGAGTATAAGCTCAGCCTCCAAATGTTTAGATATTTAATTTAAATATAAATATTTATTCTTGTTACAATTTAATAATCCAAATACAAACACATACTTTGAAGAAATACATTTTTATCAACATTTATTTATCTATAGTATACATGATTTTAACTGTATTTAAATTTTTAGAATTAACTCCCTCCTCACTGTAACTTTAAAGACAGTCCCTTTAGTTAGACATGAGACAAATACAGGAAACACTCCTCAGTCAGAAGGATTGAGACAATTATGTTTCAGAATATTTTCCACTTACTATATGTTTCAATATTTTTAAGTATAAGGTGGTTCACTTTAAGTTCTGCTTAGAAAAAATGTTAGCTAATGAGAGAATTCAAGAGCAATAATCCAAACCTTTGCCCATATGCATAACTGTGATAAAAAAAAATTCTGTAATGGGTTCTTGGATCTGTCTGTAGTTAAGTTTTGGTTTCCACATTATAAGAAAGTTACCAACCTGTTGGCAAATAAATATACCAAGGATAGAGATGTGCCACTTTTGAAAAATACTACCACTGTGGAAGGCTTACAAATTTTGATGTTTTATCCAAGTTCCAAAACAGAAGTGATATAACTGTGGTATATAAAAATGTTGCAGTTTTGATAAACTAACCATGAAAGTCTGTTTTAAATGTGAAATAACAAGACTGGAAGCAAAGTTTGTGATATTATGATAGAAAATGATGCATCTAAAAGTCATATCTATACATGTTTATAAGGCAAAATCATTTATGTTTTTGTTAAAGGCACATCTTTTGATTACTCCATTTTAATGTTTATGTGAGAGGTTGCATTGAGATGACCATTACAGGCATGTTCGTTGTTTGAATATCCCATGAGGGACCTGAGTGAACTAAAGCCTTTAACATTATGTTCCAGGATTCTAAGACTTCCTAATTATAATGCGCACACACACACACACACACACCAGCTTTTATCATTTTGTTCTTTTTTTTCTCATGATGAGATTAGAAATCTTTTTACAGCCATTCTGGAACTTACCTTTAAAATCATTTATTTCTTTTTTTACAAACTCCAAGAGAAGGGTTTAGAGTCTCTAGAAAAGAACTGGTGGCATAAAAGGGTTGACATGGGGCCATGTTATGGGAATTTCTCATTTAAAATTATATTTACTCAGAACAAAGTACGAGGTTTTGGAAAAGCCTTGGTTGGAGAAACTTGCAAGCAACCAGTAAAAACTGTATTAAATACAGAAATTCCTGTTCAAATCTTACTACTCTACCTTTACTTGACAAATTACAAAGTTTCATCACAACTTTTTAAAAATATTCTCAATCTAGGTACTTCCTAAAATTTTAAAATAATATTACTTTAATTATTATTCAACTGATCATTAGAAGTTGTTTTTAACTCAAACATTTACTGTAGCGTAGATACTTACCCTTCTCTGGTATAAAACCCAAAAGATGCTGGAAGAGATGGAAGCTGGCTGCACATCACACGGCGAAGTTGTGATGCTGGTATTTTACTTGGGTTTTCATCCAAAATTACCGCCCCGAGGTTCAGCTGCCTGACTTCAGACGTGCAAGAAAAACTTTTCGATAAATTTCGTTTTTCTACTAGATTTACCCCAGATACAATTTTTCCATTGTCGGTACACATGGTTATCACAGTATCGCAAATAACTTCTTTTGTAGCACTCGTAGTACCACCATTTGCCGAATTCACCACTCGGCTACTTTCGATATTACAGTGATTGGTTATTGTGTGTCCCGCAACAGGCATGCTTCACAATCATTGATTGATGGACTTAGAACTTTCGCAGCTACAAGTGGGAAACTAATTCTTAGAGCTTGAAGTGAATCTTAAATAATAACTAAATAAATTTTAAAATAATATGAGTAATAGTGCAGTCATGTACAATTAGGATTTCTAGAACTGTCTGATGCTGTTTCTGTACTAATAACAAAATTACAGAGACAGTGAGTGGTGTGACGCGCTTCGGAGAAACACGATGATCGAGTACCACAAACAGAGTCACCTATCGAGCTTCGTGTGTATAACATTTGACGGAATTATTTGTATTACAACAACCAGGTGTAACGATTGTGAAGGAAACGATCACAAAATCTCATTCGCTCATTTTCATAAGAAATAAAACAAACTAAAACCTAGAGTGCTACATACCGCCATTAAATCCTGTTTATTTTAACAATTTTAACTTACTGTATTTAATTTAGAAATTTATCTCACTTTTTCATAACCGGTAAACCGGCATTTCATCTTTAATTACACTAACAGTAATATCTCGATTGTCATTAGATTTACCTTTAAACTGATTTTGTTATGACATATTAGGTAACAAAATGACAAAATTTTGTGAAGATATAAACTTTTAAAAATTAAGAAAACGAAAAGCGGTCTTCGACACAACGTGGTCAAAGTTATTATGAGTAAGTTTATGCAAGATTAAAGTTAAACTAAATTATTCGGGTTCAAAAAAAAGTTACCTTAATATTTGTTGTCGAGTAGCTGGTTTATATTTGTAAAATCCATGGCTACAGGTGACAGAACAAACTCGATTCTTTTACCTGATGGGCAAGATTGGAATCTGGTGATGTTCTAAATTAGTTCTAGACTTTCAGTACATATTCTCAAACAGTCCGTTTGTTGCAAATGAAACAAATATGGACTCACCAAGTCTCCCGTGAAAACATGACTGGAAAATAGTCGATTTGTAAGCTTTCAATGACAACTAAATACTCATTTGGGTATAATTAAGATGGTATTAGGTTTATGGCAAGTACTTTAGTCATTAAATTGGCTAGGAACTAACAACCGTATCAACAAAAGAATTATTCCAGGTAACATATAAACTGTACGTATTTCCTACAGCTTTTGATCCAAACATTTCCATATCTTTTTTTTTGTATTCAGTAAAATAAAATGCTATAGGAAAATACTTTTATTAAAATTTTCACCATCAAAAAAGACAGTGGCTCTGTCGTTTTTAACGTTATATAGTACACTAATTGAATTAAAGATGTTTTATTCACTGTTCTTAACCTCACAAAATTAACGAATTTTCATGAAAGAAAAACACGCGTATGTATTCCCATTAAAAAACGCTTGCAGCTCGATTTAAAACGTTTTATCTCATGACTTATGAGCAGAGTCAATTTCTAAAAACGTGTCGTATAAAAAGAAGTAAATAAATAAGTGGTCTGCTAGATATTTTAGTTATCTGGAAAATAATTCTCAGAAACGCTTCCATTGGTGTATCGCCCAAAACGGACATCAGTGACGTTAAACTAGTGGAAACCCAAGATTACAGTCGATATAGCAAATCCCTCCAAAACCTCACCCTTATCTTGCATAAATGACGCTGGATAAATTTCTCATGATACGGTACGTTACATGACAGGAAACATTACTATTCTAATTTAAAAAGAAAGAACAACAAACGTCTCATATTAAGATTTATTTTTTACTTTTTTATCCTTTTTACACACGTTTTCTGAGTATCATGAGTCATTCTAATTGCAAAAGCAAGTTGAATTTAAAAATAAGAGTATAACTTACCAATTTTGCGAACTAAACGGAGACGTAACTCTTCAGTAAAAGTAGCTCCGAGACTAAAATACCGCAATACTTGTAACTTGTAGGGGGTTTACTGAAGGCGTTTCTGGTCACTTACCATTTCTGTTACGTTCTGTGTGCATTTTTTAAATTTTCGTAATTAAAATTACAGTTTTATGTCTGCCAATTTTTAAACATTCCTTGCATTATACATTTCTCATTAGTTTTGTAACCTACATGTTTAAAATTATATTTAATATGATTTATAAAACCAAAGATATTTCCACAATTAAAATATGCTAACAATTATATTTATTTTATTAACGCCAAGATAATAACGCGTAATATGCATAGATACAATTTAATAGCTTGAAGTCGTGAAACCCATGTATACTTTTGTTTTTAAATACTAGTAATGGTATTAGGCCTAAATTGTAGCGTAGGGTACAATCTTTACAGATCTAAGCGGTTTAGGCGAATTCTAAAATAAGTTACAATAAAAGATTACATTTAATATATTAGCAATAACACAACAAGCATTAGACACTTACGTCTTGCCAGTATAACTTGTAAGAATGTCATTACCCAGGAAGTTTAAGATACAAAATAAAAAATATTTTTTGTGAACGCGCGACATCTGAAGTGTTTTATTTTTCCGGCATAATTCGATTCGAGTTTTGACATAAAGTATTAACACACTCATAGAATACGCCAAAATCTAAACACAGTGTTGTTGTTTCTAAAACCTACTCTCTCAATTCTTATACCTGAAATATGTTCCGGTTGTCACTCTGATTTGACTTTTATCCTAGATAATATGAACTCACCAAACGCTTTCCATGTACGTTTGAAATACTTCAGTCAAATTACTAAACGTCACTGTTTTTACCAATTTTTGGAAATTTTTGTGTTCACCTCGGATTTTTCTCAATAATTTCAGACTTCTGTTTTCACCAAAATATAAAACAATAATTTCATTTTTTAAAAAAAGCAATATCAAATTATGCAAGAAGAAGATCGATATGTGAAATATTATTTTAAAAAATTCGATGTTCTTCTTCATATAAAGTTACAAAGAGAAATTACTTAGTATCCTTAAATCATATTTCATACCATATTCAACTGCTTAACACCCAATAAGACTGGGTAGGGTGTGCCTTGTTTGTTTGTTTTTGAATTTCGCGCAAAGCTGCTCGAGGACAATCTGCGCTAGCCATCCCTAATTTAGCAGTGTAAGATTAGAGAGAAGGCAGCTAATCATCACCACTCACCGCCAACTCTTGAGCTACTCTTTTACCAACGAATAGTGGGATTAAGCGTCCCATTATAACCTCTCCACAGCTGAAAGGGCGAGCAAGTTTGGTACGACAGGGATTCAAACCTGCGACCTTCAGATTACGAGTAGAATGCTTTAACTCACCTAGCCATCCTAGGCCGGTAGTAGTTCGCATACCTATAATTTGCAAATATCTGTGGTTCGTGTCCTATTGTCATAAAATAGCGTACTGCACTTTGAATCCGTAGATATGTTGCTAGCATTGTAGTTCTCTTCGATTATCTTCATTGTCTTAATTTTTGAAATCCATTCTTTATAAATTATTTTTTTTCTCCTAACGGTTTTTTGTTATTGTTGTTACGTTTAAGTCTTTAATGTGAGTTTATTTAATGATTTGAAGACTTTAAGAACCTGAAAATTTAAAAATGGGAAGCCTGTCATTGGAACGGGGTTTAATTAAATTATCCTTTTCTTATTATCTCGACAATTACATATATATTTTTAAATCCTTCACCTTACACTACATTTTTAACGTTTTCGAAACTTTCTGCGTGTAGACTTTGTAGCAATCGAGCAGAAATCATGTTAGGGTTAGCCCCACTAGCTTCAAGACCTCCATTTTTGTTCGCCAATGTCCTTATTAAATATCTCTGTGGGGTGTTCATAACTCAAATGATTCAGTTAGCGATAGAATATTGTTTATTTTTGATGCATACAATATTTTAAATTGAATTTGGTGCAATAGTAGACTTGTTTATATGAAAATAAAGCTCTCGGTGTTAGGGATAGTTTTAGGATCTCTACAAACGTTTGATCAGTGTGTGGGTGTTTTTTTTTATAGCAAAGCCATATCAGGCCATCTGCTGAGTCCATCGTGGGGAATCAAACCTCTGATTTTAGCATTGTAAATCCGTAGACTTACCACTGTAATAGCGGAAGACGTTTTAAATAAATTTTACATTTGTTTTTGAATTTCGCGCAAAGCTTTGTTTGTTTGTTTGTTTTGGAATTTCGCACAAAGCTGCTCGAGGGCTATCTGTGGTAACCGTCCCTAATTTAGCAGTGTAGGACTAGAGGGAAGGCATCTAGTCATCAACATCCACCGCCAACTCTTGGGCTACTCTTTTACCAACGAATAGTGAGATTGACCGTAGCATTATAACGCCCCCACGGCTGGGAGGGCGAGCATGTTTGGCGCGACCCTCAGATTACGAAGCGCACGCCTTAACGCGCTGGGCCATGCCAGGCCTCGCGCAAAGCTATACAAGGGCTATTTGCGCTAGTCTCCCTCCTTTAACAGTGTAAGGGAAGGCAGCTAGTCATTATCACCCACCGCCAACTTTTAGGCTACTGTTTTACCAACGAATAGTGAGATTGACCGTCACATAATAATTCCCCCACGGCTGAAAGGGCCAGCATGTTTGGCGCGACGGGGATGCGAACCCGCGAACCTCAGATTACGAATCGCACGCCTTCACCCACCTGTCCGTGCCGGACCGGCGCCAATGGTACTGTGAATGTGGCGTTGAAAAACAAAAGTTGCGATAAACAATCATTCACTACGTCAAGCCTGAGAAAGCAAAAGACACTGCATGGGTTCTTTAAACCCATTCATGAGGCTGAACCTGATCAATCTGCTGCAGCCAATCAGGTTGAATTAGAATCGTCAACTGAATTGTCAGAGTCATCACCGTGGCCTTCTACCAGTGCTGCCACTACCACCTCAGGTCCACTTTGGGACATTGAAAATTACATTTCTGATGACGTAAGCATTGATAAACTGGTAAGTCGACTCCTCATTATATTAATTTTGTATTAAAGATCATGCAAACACTCTGATGAGTTTTAGACTGAATATTCATTACTGCTAGTGATTGTAAGCCTTCAGTCACAGGATGTTAGGCCTGCTCTGTGAAGTACAGCTCTAAGCCTTTCTCTTCGAGGTTATTGTACTGTCATAACAAACTTTCCTATGTGCAAAATAACTTAATTAAACTATGTCTTTCTGTCTCTTTTAGATAAACGCTGAAACCAAAAAGTGCCTCCTTGAAAATGCCTTGAAGCCAGGAAGTGATTATGTTTTCCCCCAGTGTGGTCCAAGAAAGCTGCGTTTTCAGCATCGTTAGCTTTCACAGTGCAGATGGCTACTCTACAGTCAACATGCAAAGGGTGCTTTCGCAAGTACTGCTGTCTTTTTGCTCATGATGATGCTGGTGTTGAAAGCCAGAAATTGGGACAACTAGTGAAATTTCCATACACAAACTGGAAGAAGGCTGTTGAAGACTTCAAGGCACATGAATTAAAACAGTACCACCAAGACAGCAAAGAAAAAGCTAACAATTTTCTACAGGTCGTAAACAAAAGTTCATCTGTGCACTTGCAGCTTGATACAACTTACAAGCAATAAATTCAACAGTTGTTGTTTGTTTTGAATTAAGCACAAAGCTACACAATGGGCAATCTGTGCTCTGCCCACCACGGGTATCAAAACCCGTATTTTAGCGTGTAAGTCCGCAGACATACCGCTGAGCCACTGGGGGGCAAATTGAACAGAACCGGTAATATCTAATGCCTATTATTGATACTGTATTGCTGTGTGGGAGACAGGGTTTAGCTTTGAGGGAAAAATATGATTCTGGTCCAATGTTTGTTGGTGAAACTGATGAGGAGCCCATCAAGAATGATGGGAATTTTCGGGAAATTTTGCGCTACAGGGCAAAGGGTGATGTAAAGCTTTCAGCAAGCCTTAAGAGTACAAAGATGAATGCTGCGTATCTGAGTCCTCAAATTCAAAATGAAATCATCAGTGCCTGTAATACTCATGTTCTTGATGCTTTGGTCAACAGGGTTAATGCTGCAAAGTGTTTCTCAATATTAGCTGATGAAACAACAGATATTTCAGACATTGAACAGTTTTCGCTGTGTGTTAGATTTTTGCATTTGTCATCCAATGACAACTCTTTTGCAATGAGAGAAGATTTTGTGCAGTTTATACCTGTTTATGATGTGACAGGCAGAGACTTGGCTGATGTTATCATAACCAATCTGACCAAATATTGTATTGACATGGCTTACTTGGGTACGACGGTGCTCACTCATAGAGGCAGCATATGCTTATAAACAAGTTTCTGTGGGAAATTGCATGTGAGTAATTTCTATCATTGAAAACTTTCTCAATAAACCCAAATTAAATCACGTTTTGGCTCTTTCAATGAAGAATAAAGCACCTGAATCGAAAAAAAAAGTTTGAAAGGTTTCTATCCCACCCAGTGGGTTGAGAGGCATGACTCAGTCATTGTTTTTCTAAAATTAATCCATGCAGTTCAGGTGCCCTTGAGACCATATCAGGTTGGCAAGACAAAGATTCTGCCACGCAAGCCAATCAATTGTTGTGTTCTGTAACACAGCCAGAATTCATCACCATCACTCTACTTACCATTGTTAAATTGTTTTCCTTTAGTTTACCTCTGTGTAACTTACTGCAGTAACAGAACATTGATTTAGGTGCTGTGATGCACCATGTAGAAAGAGTGGAAGATTTAATCCGTTCATTCAGAAATAATACTGTGAATGAATTTAACAACATTTTCTGTGAAGTTCAAACTCTGTGTAGTGAGCTTCAAATTGATATCATAATGCCAATGCAGGCTAAAAGACAGACGTAATGTGATAACTCACAAACCACTAGCCCTGAGGAGTACATTCGTACTGTTGTATTTGTACCATTTGTTGATCAGTTTCTTTCACAAATATGTGACCGTCTGTCCAGTCACAAAATTCTCTTTATAAACTTCATGTGTCTGCTACCATCAGGATCTGCCACAGAATGGTTAGAACCTTCAGCACTACAATGTGACCAAATTAAAGAGTTGGTCAACATATACAAGGCTGACATTGACAGCACTTCACTAGCTGCAGTAGGTGAATTTTGGGTTTGGTACAAATCACTTGCGAAAAACAGATAAAAAAATGTTATAGATGCATATGTAATGTGCAATGTAGAAATGTTCCCAGTCATTTCTAGACTGTTGAAAGTACTTGCCACGCTGCCTGTGACAACGAACTCAATGGAGCGTTCGTTTTCAACTCTCAGAAGACTCGAATCGTGTTAGAAAAGTACCACCACTGAAGATTAATTGAATAGCCTGGCTTCATTACACATTCACTGTAATATTAAAGTTGAACCAAACTGTGTTGTAGTCGTTCTAACAAGAAAGAGTGTGTGTTTTTCTTATAGCAAAGCCACATCGGGCTATCTACTCCGCCTACCGAGGGGAATCGAACCCCTGATTTTAGCATTGTAAATCCGGAGACATACCGCTGTACTAGCGGGGGGCAGCACGAACGAACACACGTTTGAGCCTTTCATAGATATTCAATTGTATTTCTTAAGTTCTGACAAAACTTGCTGCATTAAAAGAGTGTTCAATCAGAAATTTGCATTTGACCATTTTTTGTGTGAAATTATCTGCCTTGCAATCACGGATCTTTATAAAACTTCACAGGTGGCAACTGAACTTGTCTAAAAAGTTTGGGTCCATGGGGGTTTACCACCAACCCCCCTTCCTTGGCTACGCTTATGCAAGGGGGTTACTACAGAGTTACGGAAGTAATTCCGTAGTAAAAAGTCATTTATCTATCTTTTGTAGCTTATTACTAGATTTACTTTCGCCTGGTTCCCGAAAGTATTCTATTTCAAAAGTAAATAAAACCAAAATTAAATGTAACAGATACTTTCAATTGTGCAACGTTATTTTAGTGCCCACTGATTGACGGATTACAAACTATTGAACAGTAATTCGAGTGACGCTAACAAGTGACTCCTTCCAGGCTGCCTTTGACTCATTTCCGGGGAAATTATTTATAAATTAAAATTATATTTATTTCAACATTCTTAATTTTGTGATTAATACATATTTTGCTATTTTATTTTAAGTACATTTTTTGAAGTTGTTAATTTTTTATTATTTATATATTTTGTTTCTTCTTTTTATTTTTAAACATTCGAGAAAATATATTGAATAAACTTTCAACAAAAGCTTTGTTTTTTTCAGATATACCAATTTCTCACCCAACGTGGCTTTGACTTTTTAATCATGAAAATGTTATAATATACAGTCAGTCTCAATTTTCGTTAGTAAAAAAGTATGTTAAAAGTTGGTGGTTTGCAAACTTTTTGTGTTAACCTAAATATGACTTATGAAGGTCGAAACGTTGTTCTCTATTTTAATAAAAGTTTTAATAACTCCTAGCTGTTTCGAGATACAGTTTTATCCTCACCTTAATCTATCTATCACTGCTAAATTAGGAACAGTTTCCGCAGGCAGCCCGTCGGTAGTTTTGTGAGATAGTGCAAATAGAAACAAAGAAATAAAACATAATTTCATGTTATTTGAAAGTAAAATTCATACAAGAATGTAGTTGATACAATCTGCAAAGAAGTTTCCAACAATGTTATTCATTTTTCTGTTGTTTTTATTTCTTTTAGCCACAGGACGTTCTGCATATTTTTCATGTACAAAACAGCTACAACGTGAAAACGATTCTCCAGCCAACTATTGGCAGTGAATTTTTGTTTATGTACGTATATCTTTATACAATATAGTAGCGTGTCGATGCAAACGAAGTTGATACGAAAATAAGTTCATTGTCAAATGTGAATTGTTGTAGTATATTCGTTGATAATTTAAAATGATTTGCTTTTAGCCTAGTTATACCAATACTGTTTTCAGTTTTCACTTATTGCAGATTCCTCTCCCTGTCTGAGGGATAGATAATATAGAAAACAGAGAGTTAAATATCACCAAGAGCTCGTAACACATAAACTGCTGTCAGTTTCTATTACTCTTTTAAACTGTGTGCATTTTTACTTAATCAGTTCATAGAAATGATATAATAATATGCAAAAACAGGAGTGTTTATTGATACCTTCAAGGAGGGTTAGACAGCTCCCAAGTCCCCTGTTTATTAATGGGATTTTGTTGTACAATGGACCCCGTATTTGAAAAAAACAAACAAAAAAACCCTTTAAGACACGCCTACAGGAACCACATTAAAACGTTCCCTATGCATATCACAAATAAAATATTTTTTGTCTTTATTTTATTTCTGAGAAGGAAATTATTACGTCTCCATAACTCTTAGGACTGCGTCTAGTGGCTAGCGACATATATTGAGAATCAAAAGACCAAAGGTACGAACCGTGATATACATCTGAATATACGACGTGTATGTTTATTTATGATGGTGTTATAAGAGTAACATTTATTCTATTTATTTTTTAAGGCTAGACATACAGGCGGCGGGTGCAGAATAGTGGTTTCCCTCCTCTGGTTAGTAGTTGTAAACTAGTAATGACTGTGCTTTAATATTAAGAATCTTTGTTCTTGTCGCTTATATCATATACCACTTATGTGTCTTCATTCAAGTTGAAAATATCAACTTCAACTAAGTTTTCCGTTGATAATAAGCGCAATACAATTTGGTCATAATAATTTTTAAAATGCTCATTTGTCATTGAATTTTGAGAATTTTAAGTGTTTTATGAAGAGACCAAAATGACAAGATAATAAATACTACTAGTTTCTAACCACAACATTTATTCAATTTTGCAAGTGTTAATATAAACATAAAGTTTAATTTATTCTTGAAGCTCATAAAACTCAACAATTTTCAAAGTTATCACTGAAAAGAAAGTTTGGTTAGGAAGTTGTGATGCGCTCTCTTCCACTGGCACATTGGTATGTCTGAGGACTTATACCGCTAAAAACCGGGTTTCAATACTCATAGTGAGTAGAGCATAGATAGCTTTTTGTGTTACTTCATAATTAATAACAGTAAACAAACAAACAATGTTTAGTTACAGCACGAAATAAGTCCTAATAGTTACAAAAGTAAAATTATTCTTTTAAAACGATGTATACATTGTAGGATGTTGGTAAACACCATGTTATAGCAACAGAAAAATTTAAATCTTTTATATATCAAAATTTTCAGTAATAAAAGGTATGTAAATTTATATGTGTCGTAATTATTATTAACCTTTTCAGTTTGTTTTTTACTAAGTTTGTAGATTGATATTTTATTTAAAACATTGTTATTATTATGACATATTTTTCTCACACAAAATCACCTTTGTACGAGATTGATTCTTAGTCCTTGTCGAATGTAGGTCAGAAAACATGCGTTGAGAAGACTGGCGTGTTTTTGTTTATTTTAATACTACAGTTTGTAAGAGCGAGTTCGTGTTAAATTATAAAACAAATTGAAATTTGGGATCAGTAATCGTGATTTTTTGAAGTCATTACAAAGGTAATATTAGATCTTATGAATTATTCTATTTTAACGTTAAATGTAGTCATATGGCAAGTTTGAGCATTGTCTACGACGTAAGGGACATCATGAAATTAGTTGCTACTCCAGAAATAGTAGTAATCACTTGATATTGACATATTGCAATACCTTTCAGTTATAAGAGTTTCGATTAAGTTGTTAATATAATTTTATAAATAGTATTAGTTACCCACTATCGTACAATAAAAAATGTCAACTTTTTGACTTAGCACTAACGAGATTAGTTTTTACTGTCTTTGTAAAGTTATTTGAGAGAAAAATGGAGGTAAAAGAGAGAGGTGTATATTATGCCTTAAAAGTTCAAGTAAAATAAGTGTTTGAAACGGATATATACAAGTTAATTCATTTAGATGACATGTTCAAAAACTGCTCTAGCTTCTAATGGTCTCCAAGGTTATTTAAACTAAGAATTTTATTCAAAATGAATAGAAAATTTGATTTTGTTTTTGAGTTTAAATACTAATTTGAACTATGACTGTTACAAGTTTACAGTCACTCTATGCAAATTCGTGTTGTTTAATGGAGTAGATTGTTAACATATACCTTTAAAAGACTCGTTTGTTATGTAATATTTGGCATTTGTAATAATTTGTTTATTAAATGTTTGTTTTAAATCTTAAGACTTGGCTGTTCTAATCTAAGGACGTGAAATTGCCATATTCAATTTAATCTGATTTCTGTCATAGGTAGAAGTTTTCTGAAGTTAAAACTGAGTTTGAGCAATTTGTAAATTTTAATGGGCTGATGTTTTATCCAGTGATATATTAGTTATCATGTCTTGAATGGAGAGAATTCCAATTTTTACATCACTGGCTGTTAAGTTTCCTTGTCTTTTAAAAAATATTAATGGTGTTTACATTAAAACAGTGAAACTGAAACCTGTACATTAGAAGTCTGAAACAAATTGTTTTATAAACTTAACATTTCAAAAATGTCAGAAGTAAACTTACCATCTGTCAACATGATAACTGTTGCACACCTGATTTTCTTCTAGACGGATATGTCACGTAACACTATGTCTTTTTTTTTTTTCAGTGTTCCTCAGTAGCTTTGTGGTAATTTCAAAAGATTATCATGTTAAAAACTGGGTTTCATTATTTCCAGTTACAGCTTTCATAACTCATTGCCATTTTGCACTTGGCAACAAGGAAACACTTTCTTAGTTAATATATTTTATCAAAATTCCTATGTTTTTTAGTATGTTAATAATATTGTTTTGCTGTGATACATATTCTTGCTTATTGTCCAACTGTATTTAAACTAATGTAATATGTTAATTTATCTCTGATGTCAAGCTCACATAAATTTACACTGTTTAACTCTGTAATGTTGCTTTCTTTGAAGTATTGATTAGAAGGCTAATACACACACAAACAAATGAACATGCAGTTTTTAAAATTGTAAAGTTGTTTTTGTTTTTATGTACTTTCCATAATAAGAGCTATTTTGAATTTTTAGCTTAATGTATGGACTTAGGACTAAGCAAAATGTCCTAACCTGGCTGGACCTCATGAGATAACATTATTATCATAACCAAAAATATTGACACTAGCAATGGTACTAAAGTGATGAAACACAAATTATTAATGTAAACGTAAGAACAAAGTCTGTCCTCTCTAGTGGGCTGAGTTTCGGTTCTGATCCACACAGATGTTATGCTTTCAATAACTATACCTTTCACTTCAAGTGTTCATGTTTCTGTTTTGTTTTCTTGTATGTTCTAAAACTCACACTACTACCATTTTCTACAGTTGTTCAGTTTTTCATGTGGTTTTCCTAGCTGTCTCTACAAGCATTTCTGTTTGTAAGAATCTGGTGTTGATGTGGTAATGAATGAGCATGTCTGTTTCAGAGTAATGATGTTACTCCATTCAATCCAAAACATTGATCACTTTTTCTGTTTCATAAGCCAGCATTCCCCAAAGTGTTAGGAACACTATCCTAATGTAGTACAAATTACCTCTTGAATGAAGATAAGTCAGAAGTGTGATGATGTCAAATTAAGAATTTTGATATAATTTAGTAAGTAATTAACATGTATCAACTAACAAATAATTACTACAACACATTTAACATGTATTAACTATGAGTTAATTACTACAACACATTTAACACTCCTACAAAAATTGGGGCCTAATAGGCCCCAGAGCAACTTGAAAGGTTATTAATATTAGGCTAGTAATTTTGTATTTAAATGAAATTGCCATTAACTGACCCTATCCCTTTATATTTTAAGGAGCAATAATATTTTGACTTTTCAGACATTTGTGAAATAATATTTAATTTTTTTTTTAAAACATCCACTAAGGGTATCACTTTAGTGGATGTAAATATTTTTTTCGTAGGAGTGTTAATATGTATTAACTAATAGGTAATTACTAAAACAGGTTTAACATGTATTTACTAATAAGTAATTACTACAACATGTATATCCATGTATTAATGTATTAACTAATAAGTAATCACTGACACATTTAATATGTATTAACTAATAAATAATTACTACAACCCATTTAATGTGTATTAACTAATAAGTAATTACTACAGTACATTTAACATGTATCAACTAATATATAATTACTACAACACATTTGGCATGTATTGACTAAATTACTAGAACACACACAAGATGTATTAACTAAATTACTACAACACATGTATCCATGTATTAACTAATAAGTAATCACTACAACACGTATCCATGTATTGACTAACAAGTAATCAGTACAACACACATAACATGTATTAACTAATAAGTGAACACTACAACACATGTATCCATGTATTAACTAATAAGTAATCACTACAACACGTGTATCCATGTATTGACTAATAAGTAATCACTACAACACATGTATCCATGTATTGACTAATAAGTAATCACTACAACACATGTATCCATATTCCAACTAATAAGTAATCACGACAATACGTGTATCTACATGTCATCTAGTAAGTCATCAATAAAATATGTGTATCCATGTATTAACTAAGTAATCACTGCTTCACATTTAATATGTATTGACTAATGAATAATTACTACAACGTATTCAATGTGTATTAACTAATAAGTAATCATTACAACAAATGTATCCATCTATTAACTTATAACTAATCAGTACAACACGTGTATTTATATATTAGTTTATAAGTAATTACTACAATGCATTTAACATGTATCAACTAATAAGTAATTACTGCAACGTGTGTATCCATGTATTAACTAATAAGTTATTACTGCAACACATTTCACATGTGTCTGTGTTATACCTTGCTATTTAACTCTTTGCTTAATTTTTTTTAAAAAAGGAGTGAGTTGCACAAGAAAACATGTATTAAAGGGTGTGGCAGAGGAAAAAAATTTGATAAAATTGTAAGATATCTTAAGAGCTCTTATGGATGAGATCATACCATATAGTATATGCTAGATCATCAAAAGAGTTCTATAAGGTTGAAAATAGTTAAATCTATGCATACATCAGTTGTGGTTTGTTTTATTTTATTTAATTTTTTGTTAAGAGGATTATTATTATTGTTAAAGTGCTTGAAAGAGATATTGATAAAATCATTGAGGTAAAAGGAAATAATTTGGTCCATTAGCATCATCCCACTAGGAAGTTGTAAGAATATAGTGTTACCCAATATAAATAAATACTTTCAAATCTGTAACAAAATCTTAAAGACTCCAAGTTACTGACACACTAATAGTTCATCTACAGTTTGTAAGTTTTGAAAAGAAACGTAAACTGTATTGGTTTTTAATGTTGGAATTTCTATCAGAATGTTTCTGAAAATCAAGTATGTTGATAATTTATAAGTTTTAATTGATCAAAAGGTTTTTGAAATTTGTTTTCACAATCAGAATCAGTTTCGTACCATATTTATTTTCAAATCCATTTCTTAGAAATAATCTTATGCTTCTACTGATTCATAGTTCTTTGATTTTCCTTGTAGACATATGACTTATTACAATTATTCTTCATTGCTGTGGTAATTCTTTCATCTGTGATGTTGAGACTCTCTCTTGTCAAAATGTCTACTGTATTTATTGGACTTGGTTTTCATTGTTATATTAAATGGTATCTTTCACTTTAAGTGTAAAGCTTGGTGTACATTATTGATTTTCTTCATGTGTCTTTATTTCTTTTCTTTCATTAGTTTTTATGGTAATTGTTGTTGTTGTTTTGAATTAAGCACAAAGCTACGCAATGGGCTGTCTGTGCTCTGCCCACCATGGGTATCGAAACCCGGATTTTAGCGTGCAAGTCCACAGACATACCGCTGAGCCACTGGGGGGCTTTTATGGTAATTCTGATACAACATGAAATTGGTTAATGTTATCTGTTTTCATATTATAAAAATATTTTATTTCTTGAAGAATTCAGTTTTCTGTTCTGCTGAATAATACATGATAGAATTTCAGTTGCTTTGAGAAAAGTAAATGTTAGGACATCAGTTTGACAATTACACCAGCAGTTGTAGAAACATCTTTATTTAACAGATATGGAAGTTTTAAAGTACATGGTGTTTTTAATAGTCTTGTTGTATCATTGTTTGTCTTCTAGCCAGTTAGATTTCTATGCTACCAGTCTGAAGATAAGTCCACCAGTCTTCATACAGATATTTTGGTCTTGACTTGGTTTTCAACATTAAACAAATGGCAAGTATGGAAATAGCTGCCACTAAACGACAACATATCGATGATGTTGAAGATGTTAGTGGTGAAAACAATATTCCAATTGATGATATTGACAACGAAGAAGGCTCTCTCATGAAGAAACAACCATATGCTGAAGAACGTCTCAAACGAAAAGCCAAGAGACCATCCAAGTTTCTTTGTGACCACAAAGGATCAGGTGAAGGACAAGATATAAAAGAAGAGAAGGTGCTTGGTAAACTGTCGAAAAATAGCAGACGGCCAAGAAATATATATGGAAGAGGATTGCCGAAGAAAGGTAGGACCACAAAAAAAAAATAAGCATCTCATTTCTTGGTTTTTGATAGGATTGAACATAGATCATTTAACTTCTTTTTAGTATCAAATTCAAGTTTTTGTTTGTTGAAAAATGAAACACAGTAAGAAACCTGATAGTGAGGTTCCTATGAAATTAAGCCATTCTGACTTTGTATGTGAACATTGAGTTGCATATTTCCTCAAAGATGAATTTTACTGCAGAAGACATTGTAAATCTAAATGAGTCCTCTCTATAAACTTTAATTTCCTATTCACGTTTGAAGAAAGAAGTTCTGTATGTTAAGTGTCAGGTGATTTCCTATTGTGAATAATCTTTCTAGTTTATTTCAGAAGGGAAAAGTTCTTTCTTCTGGTATGATGCTTATGTCCTCTCACGAGAGTAGTTATTTTCATTCAGTGCTACTTCCTATATGCAAACATTTTGTTTATGTGTGCCACAAGCCTTCTGCTTGGAATCTTCCAATTCCAACATGTTTTTTGTGCAACTCGTCAGTCATGCGTCACCTCATAACCAATAAGAAAATGCCCACGGGATGCAACTGCCTCCTCTACTGATTCCTCACTTCTTATTTGGGATACACATTTTGTGCTAAGTGCTTCCTATGCAACACTTTCTTTAATTTTCTTTTGAAGTTTTTTTTTTTATATATGTATACTTTAAATGATTTTCTGCCAGTTCATCATTTCTCTGTTTCTACATCAGCAATTGATTTTATACCAGTTTGTCATTTCTTTGTTTTTACAGTCAGCGATTGATTTTCTACCAGTTTATCATTTCTCTGTTTGTACAGTCAGCAATCGATTTTCTACCAGTTTATCATTTCTCTGTTTGTACAGTCAGCAATCGATTTTCTACCAGTTTATCATTTCTCTGTTTGTACAGTCAGCAATCGATTTTTTTACCAGTTTATCATTGCTCTGTTTCTACAGTCAGAAATTAATTTTCAACCAGTTTATCATTGATCTGTTTTTACAGTCAGCAATTTAGTTTGTATTTTGTGAAGTCAGTACTGCCCTTCAGCTTTATGATCATTACCTGTTGTTTCAACTATGAGTACTTTCTTTTGTCTGAGTCATTTACAATGTTATCACCTATTGCCAGCAGTACCAGTGACTACCTAGTGGGTTCTGATCCAATAGGAGTTTCACTTGTGGATTTTCTATCTCAATGTTTTTTTTTTATTTATCAAAGATCAATAGGCGACAAGGGTTTCTTCAGGGGGTTTAACAATCAGTTTTTTTTCCCACCTCCCATTTCTCCTAACCCTGATTCCTTTCCTCTTCCTTGAGAATCAGTGAAGGTTTTTATTCACATCTTTTCATTGTTCTAAAAAAGACTGGAAATTGAAGACCTGTCACTGATTTATCAACTGTTTTGTTGCATTGTTCAAGTTTACTGTGGAGTGCTTTCTCACCCTGAGATGGGCATTTTATCCAGGGTCATAGAAGATAAAAATGGATGCCTCAGATGTTTTCGTCCTCATCCCAATTGCACTTCAGTCTTGATGTTTTACCTTTGGTTTGTTCATCTCAGGACAGTTTACTGATTTCAAGCACTCCCGTTCGGACTTTTGCCATGACCCAACATGTGTTTAGCCTTTTGCTCATCAAATCCAAACTCTGGAGATGAAATTTTATTATTATATGTATCAGTGACCCATTCTATCTCATTTTGAGTTGGAGTCAGCCTAAACTGGTTGAGAATAAATGAACATCTAGGTTTTAAAAACCAACCCAACTTTTACTTTCTGATATTAATGTGTACTTGTTATGTCACAGCTGATAACCATGGGCTTTGGCCTTTCCATGTGCATTTTTTTAAATATTTACTGTTTTGTAAGACAAGTTCAATTTAGTTAAACCAAGTGACCTTAAAATTTCTGTCACTCTTAAAAATTGTGCATCAGAATTTGGACAAAAAAGTTGAACTGTGTGACAATATACGTAAATCTTATTAACAAAATTAAAAAAATATTCTTAATTACAAGTTTTATTGTTATAGAAATATGCATGTTTTTTTATGTAATGGAATATTATTTTTGCTTTGTCTGGTAGGGGGAGCTGGTGGTAAAGGTACATGGGGAAAACCAGGAAGTGAACTTATTGTAGAAGAGGAGGATATTAATGGAGATTCCCATGATCCCAACTATGATTCCGAGAGCCAGGTTAGAATTTTTATGTTAATGGTGTGGGAAACTTAACAGTTAGCGTAACCCAAAATATATCATTTGGGTAATTTTGTTATTGGATGTGAATACCCCAAGTTAAACTAATTAAAATATGTTTTATGTGTGTTTGATTTTTCATTAGATGAGCATAATTTATTTGACAGTCAGTTTTTAAGTATATAACGACATTTAAATGAACAAAACAAACCCCTCCAAAGAAATCAACAAAGTTGCACAAATTATAGGTTTTGCTGTCTGAAACAAGACATGTGCAAAACATGTTCTGAACTCTGAAAATTAACAGTTAATATGGCAGCTTTTGCAGCATGTTGAAAGTAGTTCATAGAGTGGTATTTACCTCCTACACAGAATTTCTAATAATTACTATCCAGTTACAAGTATGTAACTTCTGTATACGTCAATATAGTTGGAAAATTTAATGTTACTGCATGTGTAACATTGCTGGTCTAGGTAACTTTAAATTAAAGTATCAGAGTTACAGCTACCAACACCATCACACAAAGTTAGCTGTGAGCTTGTTTGCTCGCATAAACAGCTGGTCGCCTAACCTGTGTCATGACAAGTAAGAACAGGGCCTGAGTTTGAAAGTATTTATTTATTGATTAAAATCATAGGACTAGTATTAGGCACAAAACAGTGGAAATTATTACAGACTTGACATGTACTCTGACAAACCTTCACAAAACTCTTTTTTGTGGGTACTTTTGAGTGTTAGTGTGATGGTGTCTGTCAAATCTGAAGGACTGTGTCATATGGCTCAGAACAGTGGAAGAGGCACTCATGTTCCCATGTGTGGAAATTACTTTTTAGTGTTAATAGTTGTGAGTTGATATTCTCTTTTGTAAATGTTAGTAAAATCATTTTCAATATTCTGTTTCATAAACAGTAATAGTATTGCATTTATTACATTTTGAGAATGTTACTAACATGTCACTCATACATACTTGGTAATTATCTGAACAATAAAGCATTTATTCATTTTTAAATTTTTATTTTATAAAAGCCATATGAAACTGTTTATAGATAGAACATACACATGAAATGACGTGTAAGTGAGATTTCTTTTTTATATCTGAAAATTAATACAGTGGATTAGTGACATTGATGGTTAGGTTGGTATGAAAATAGTATTTATTAATGGATTATTTTTATTAGTACAATTAAACTATATTAGGAATGTGTAACGTGTAAAGTTGTAATTATTATACTTACAGGACAGCTGTGAGTTTGAAGCAATCGTTCCAGAAATGACCGAGGAAGATTTTGAGCGAACTGCAGACTCGATTCTCCATGAATACTTTGAACATGGAGATACAAATGAGGTTGCTGTAAGTTTACGAACAAGATACCTATGTGTTGGTGATCTTTGCAACTTTGATCATTTTATCAAGTGAGGATAGTCTATTCAGTACAAAGTTCTGATATAGTTATGAAAATGTTGTATATTCATCTTTTCAAAAATGATTTAGTTTTAAGTTTTATGGAATGTTCATGTTAAATGTGAATTTATTAATAGAAGTAAAGAACATGCAACAGCAAATAAGTTTTTACTGATTTCTAACTAACAGTTAGAACAGAAGAACAAAACAAACTGTGACACAGAAGGAAACAAGTGTAGAAGTGATGAAAGATATCCCAAAATTACTAATTTATTTTGTAAATAAACCTGTTTCTTTTCACTGGAAATTTTTTATTATGTCGATACTTTTATATTTATACCCATTTCTTTTCACTGCACTTTCTTATTATCTTTATGTTACATAAAACAGTAATCTTTGAAAGTTTAGACTCTTTTGATCTAATGTTTGTATTTGTTTTTTGTATATATGTGGACATAGGATTTCATTATTTAATATAACTATTAGAAATAGTTTAGCAGTAATTGATGCTATTGTAAGATAAGTAAATATTTACTGTTCCTTGTCTCTCTAAGGTTAGGCTGGAAATATATTTGTATTTGACATTCTTCTGACAGAGTGGAATCACTGATGGTATTACCTTTTACTAATTATAATTTCAACATTAATTGTAATTATTTTTCTTTGATAAGTGTATTTTTTGTTAATTGACATCAGTGTGGAGTTTGAATCTGAATGTTAATGAATTAACTCTGTGTAGTTATTAATGAATTAATTTTTTTTGCTGTTTGTGCACAAACTTGCTTTTAGGTCCATACTGCTGGTTAAAATGTTATTAATAGCATACCAGTTACAAAATTGGTTAAGTTAATTTCATTAATTGTTACTGAAATCATTGTACAATCTTACATAGAAAATGAGTCATTTTAGCCAAGGTTTTGGTCAGTCCTTCATATCAAGTGTCGAAGCTGTATGCTATATGAGTCCTGTTGGTAGTGAATAATATAAAAAACAAACTGGTAATTTGAGGATAATACAAAAGAACAGACTTTATACTTTATGAGATGGTTAATGAAAGTGACTCTGAATGCTTTTATTAATTTTTAAACATTAAAACATCAATTCTTCATTAAATGTCATCTGTAACCATTCCAGTGTACTGATGCACAACAGCTGTGCTTGGACTTGTCAACACTAGCATGACATGTCCAAATTAAGTATTGACTCAGCTCTGTTTTGCACAAGTTGCAGCAATGAAAATATTTCCCAACAGAGACAATCTTTGTTGGGATTGACTTTATTTTAATGTTAAAAACTTGAATTACTGTTAAGAATTTTAATCATTAAGGAAGTTGATAATTATATATTTTAAGCAAATTACTGAAATCTTGTACGTTGTATTTTTGTAAAATATTAGAGCCATCTTAAATGTTTTATGATGTAATTCTGATTTTTAACACACACTTACATACACAGCAGGCATAGTGGTGCAGTGGATTCACACTTTGGACTTGCAGATGGACCTGTGCAAGTTCAAAGTTGATCTGAATCATGTTACTAGTTCCTTGAATAAGACAGTGTACCACTTGTTCCAGCTGTATGCTGCGTACCAGCAGTTTGCTGGAGGTTAACCCATGATGGACTGGCATCCCATCGAGGGGAATGTATTGCTGTTCACATCTGCCACTTGGAGTTTGAAAGCACGAACCTTATGTGTCTTACAGAAGTGTAGTGAGAGTTTAACAAACATGTGCACACACTTGCACATATGTAACCATCATGGTATAGCATACATATTTATTTTCAAGTAAAAAAACACCTGTGTCTTGATACTGTATTATTGTTTTCAAGTCATTAGTTTCTGATAATCAAGTAAATTTATTTCTGACATTATACTCTTACAGATGATTCTCCAGCAGTTAAACTTGGGTTCCTTCCGACCTCGACTTTTAGAAATGATGATAAACCTGGCCATGGAGAGAAAGCCTTCACATAGAGAAATGACTTCTGTTCTTCTGTCAGATTTGTATGGAAGAGTGCTGGCAGAGGAGGAAATTGAACAAGGTTTTGATAACCTCATCAACAGCTTATGTGACCTTGTGCTGGACATTCCTGATGCTCCAACAGTAAGTTATCAGTAACAAATTGATTAGGCTGTTACAAATAAAATAGTATTATTACCCATGTTAATTCATTTTTGTCGCTAAGCTGCATAACTCCAGAGGTTTCTATGGATGTCATTCTTGTTTAATAAGAACTTTCTATGATTGATTTTCTTTAAGTATTTTGTGTACCACTTGGTACAAGACCCAAATCTTGTTGCAACTTACTTATTATACATAAGTCTTTAATTTAGTCTCTTACTTTAAGCAAGTTCTTTGGACTTACAATACTCTATTAGTTCTTTATAGATTTTTTCAAAAATTTGTGTACAATAAAAAAACATCAAAGTAGGCTTAACTTGAGGATTGTGATAATATTTTTTACTTGTATAAAAATCATTTAACCATTATTCTTTATGCTCAGTTGAAGTAACCATTAGTTTCTACACTACAACTTTTAATGTTTTAAGTGTCTTCACAAAACTTGGCAAGCTTTCAGTATTCTTTACGAAGATTTTTACAAAAGTGCTTCTGTGAACATGTCGAGTCAGAATGTTGCCTGCTATAGTCCAAAGAGATTTTGATATTAACATTTAAAAATAATTTTCGTAATCTGAAAATTCTAAAGTTTCATTTGAATAATATCTAACATGTCCTGGATAAATATTAAACTGTTTTTTTTAAAGTAGAACTTTATCTTTCATTTGTTGTTTCCTCTATTCTCAAAACTGCCACAAAATGCTGAACTTGTAACTGTTGTCATTTACCTTAAATGGTATAACGTGCTGAACTTGTAACGTGTAACTGTTGTCGTTTATCTTAAATAGTATAGCATGTAACTGTTGTTGTTTATCCTAAATAGCATAATGTGCTGAACTTGTAACAGTATATATCTTTCATATTGAATTATATTGTTTTATTGCTCTCTGAAGTAGTCAAGCTTATAATCCTGCCACACAAGTTATAAATCACTTGGCAAATGCACAGCTCACAATATTATGGTGAACATACCTTTATTCATTTAATCCTACAAGTTCCTAATTTTTATGTTTGAGCTACTTTTATGTTAATAAGTAAAGAATAAATGTGAAAATCAACAAATAAAATACTTTCCTGGACTTGTTGTTTTATTTATGCTGTCAACTGTCAAGGAAAGTTATGCTTACTTTTTATACTAACAGTACCAGTACACAAAATAATCTTTATTTAATTAAATAATGTACTTGAGAATATAGAAATAATAATAATAACTCACAAAGTAAACAATGTCCTCTAAGTATTATTTCTAGCTTTCTAACCCTGCGATAAGAGTCTTTAATAAAAATTCAGCTGAACTTTTTGATATAAATATTATGTGAAAAGTTTTAAACTGGATTCACAATAGGTTATTCTTTGTACATAAAACAACGTTGACTCCATAAATAAATAAAATTGAAAGCTATAAAAATTATGCTTTGTCTGAGGTATGTCTATATTATAATAAGTAATTTACATGCAATTACATACTTCTAAGAAAATTGATAAATAAATTAGAAAAAGACCTAGGAAACCAATATTGCAATTATTATAATCAGGAAGACTCAGACGTCTTTTATATATGATAATAAGATTAAGAATGTAAAATGCATAATATCAACATTTGATTTATTAACTAGGTTTTGGTGCCAGGTTTATTCATGTACAACAGTAATAAAGTAGTTTTATGAAATTTAGAATGTGACTAACAGTCAGGACATGTGTACTTTGATCTACTTGAATCTAGAGAATTAATACCTCTTTGTGTAAATATTTATGTATTGTTTCATTTTTAGAATGAAAATGCTTTAGGTATATAAAAAATATGTTTAGTGAGCTGGCTGTGTTATCTCATATCTATAGAAAGGAACAAAGATCTGTTTGTTAATCTAGTCTAAACATATTTAGATGTTAGGAAACTTTGTTGCACGAGCTGTTGCTGATGATTGCATCCCACCAAAGTTTGTTTATGGATACAGGGGCAAGTTAGAAGATGAATACTCCAGGTAAAAATCTCTCTCTACTAAGTAAGTTGTTATGAAAGTAGGTTGCTTAAACATATTTTTCTCTTGGCTTTAATTAACATCCATTTTTAAGACTTACAGTTAAAAATCAAACTTACTTTCAAATAAACCACTCCATATAAATATTTTGATAAACATTTCTTTCTTATTTTCAAGTATTTGGTGTATTAATAATGTTATGTTTTTTATGTGGACTAAACGCAACAGAAAGACACAGATAACAGCTTATAATTTATTACAATAAACTATTATATATGTGACAGATATAAAATAAATTATACAATAACCATGACAGATATTTAGTTTAAACCTTCAAAATTAATTACAATACAAAACGGTACTGGCCTGCGTACAATATAATGATCCAGAATGAAAGTCTAAAAGTCCAGTTCAGAAATCCAAAATTCCAGTCAAGGGGGTGAATTTGGTCCCACGAAGAAATTCCGAAGTTTGAATGGAGAAGTCCAGAAACAATTCACAGTCCAATAAATTTGACGAAGTTCTTTTTACGATGTTTTCGATGAATGTCTTAAATTTGTTGTTTTCCAACTTGCTCCGGTCTCCCCTAAATAGTCCTATACATGTTGATTTTCAGTATAACCAGTAATTCAAATGAATCGTAAAGATTGACGAAATAAAATCACAGCTTTTGTAGATCTAGCTCCAGTCACAAATTCAAATTGAATAAACACACAGTAAACGTTGAAAAATTTCTCAAACGAAGACACATCTCTTGAATCAAATAAAACGAATGACTGACTCTCCTCACATTGCCGTCTGTTTATATATAAGTAGGCCTACTGTGTTCTTGAACAATCGCGTAACTTCCACAGAATTCCAGAGTAATCTGCACATGTCTGTTTTTGCACGAGACTCGTCTAGACACCAGGTCGACATACATTCTATTTATAGACAAATGATTGATCTACCTAATTCTAGAAATTTCTAAATGAATAACAACATATTTTATTGGTTTGAACTTTGAAACCATAATATAAACAACAACATGGCATTCCAAACGCTTTATACATAACAATAACATCACTGGGAAAATTAATTCATGATTACTTTGAATATTACATTCAGATTTTTTCAGTTTTCATGAATGTGTGTAGGTGTGTGTGTGAGCGTACACATATATATATTATTTATTTTTAGGGCAGCATTGGAACATGCTGAGACTCTTCTGAGCATGAAACATGGTCTTGTTCGATTGGATAATGTCTGGGGAGAAGGTGGGGGAATGAGACCTGTGCAGTACCTCATCAATAAGGTTGTGTGTGAATACATTTATCCTCATTTTATGATAAGAAACAATGTAATGTGGTATCATTGTTGATGTTATTTCTCCAGTTGGAGTGTAGTTTTTAAGTTCTAGTGTGGAAAATAATTTATCAATATTTTTTGCAACATATGCAGACTAGAAGATTTGACTGAAGAAGAAACATGAAAGTGTTAAACCTTGTGCCCATTTAAATGTGGTGTTACGCTTTTGTGAATTTTATGGTGTTTTGTATTTTCCTATTAACAGAATATCGATGAAACTTTTGTCCAAAACTATGAAACTACTCCATATCAGGTGAACTTATCCAGTGGCAACCTTCAAACCCAGAAGTTGCTTTTGATTCTATAGAGAATCAAAATATATTTGTGAAATGGACAAGACAGTTTGAAATCATAATCTATCCACCTCATCAAGATCAATTTTTATATAAAATGTTGTACTCAAAAAATGAACTACTTAACATGTATGTCCGTATAAGAAGCTTTCATTAGCTCTCATGGTAAACTGACAGACACTGGAAATCAAGTATAATACAAGTTTGTTTTTGAACACTTCTCTCTGTTTTGTTTTTAAATCTATTTAGTAATACATAACTGTTTATCTTCAGTGTATTACAACCAATCCTCTCTAATTTGTCTGTACATTTAGGTGATAGGACAGAAATGCTTTCATCAAGTGGTAATAACCACATTCTTTTGCTGTGTTTTTAGATGCAGTTATTGTTGCAGGAGTATTTATCATCAGGTGATATTAATGAAGCCACAAGATGTCTTCAAGAACTGGAAGTTCCACATTTCCATCATGAACTCGTTTATGAAGCAAGTTTTTAATTCATGTGCTTGTACTAAAATACCTATACATGATATTTAGCAAAGAAAAGTTTATCTTTCCATTACATGATATGCTTAATAGTGTGAAGCAGGGGCTTAGGCTTTTGTCAATATGTGTTAGTCCAAGAAAATTATGTGTACTGTCTGTCGATTTCTTAAAATTGTTTGATTTGTATATAGTACCATGTTTAGTAAAATTATTTATTTTTAAATGTCAGATTACAAATATGTAAGTGATTTGCAAAATGTTATATTATTAACCAATAAAATGTAATTGGTTTTGTTTTTTGTCTATTCAGGCTGTGGTGATGGTTATTGAAGATATGGGGGAACGTGCCATGGACCTGATGTGCAAACTTTTGAAGTCCTTGGCTGCAAGTGTTATAGTAACACCAGATCAGATGAAACGAGTAAGCATGAAGATTGATTGTGTGAAGAGCAGCATGTTGAACATACTGTTAATAAACATACAAGTATCTTGTGACTTGGACGTTTAGTATATCTACTGTATGTAATTTAGATCTTGTAATTCATGCAATGTCTTACATTTCTAATCTTGTAGAAATAAACAAAGAAAAAAATGGAGTCAGCTGTAAAAATTAAACACTTTCAACTAGTAATCATTACATAACATTGCTGTATGATCAGAGATTAAAACCATGTCAGAATGTGGCTTTTAGTGCCACAATAATGAGCAATAAACTGTTATGCAGATTGTATACAGCACAGTGAGCTTCAGAAGCTTTCATCTATCTGTCTATGTTCACCTGGCATGGCCAAGTGGTTAAGACTCTTGACTTGTAACCCGAGGGTCGCTTGTTCGAATCCTAGTCACACCAAACATGCTTGCTCTTTCAGCTATGGGGACATTATAATGTGGCAGTCAATCCCACTATTTGTTGGTAAAAGAGTAGCTCAAGAGTTGGCAGTAGGGGGTGATAACTAGCTGCCTTCCCTCTAGTCTTACACTGCCAAATTAGGGAGGGATAGCACAGATAGCCCTCGTTTAGCTTTGTGTGAACTTCAAAACAAACAAAATGTCCATGTCTGTGATCTTCTTTTCATTTTGCTTTATTTGGCTATTGTGATATTTAAATCTTAGCATGTTGTAATACAACAGTTTTTTTTTTTTCGTGGAAGTTTGTTAGGAATGTTTTAGTTCTTAAGAATTTTTTGTTTGAACTTTTATTTGGGGGGTAATCTATTACTGTTAAAGGGAGTTTTTAAATAATACTGGTTGCTATTGCCAAGGTATTAAGATTGGTTGTAGTCTGTCATGAGGTAGTAGACAGAAAAGGAATAAACATTCCCCAAATAATTAGTGCTTATTGATGGAGTCAGTTTGTATTCCAACCCCGACTACCACTTGATGGAGTCATCTTGTATTCTTAACATAATTATTAGGTCACAAACACAACACATTTAGTCAAAAAAATATTTTGTAACAAAGATAATTCATTAAAAGCTATAACCTCATCACTTCTTATCAAAGTGGTTTGGATATTAGCTTTGTTTGTGGTGTATCAACCCTATTTTGCATTTACCATAAGTGTCCAAACATTTTTATTGTGGCAGGGCCTTGAAAGAGTGTATGAAGAAATGCCTGATCTTTGTATAGATGTTCCACCTGCTTATAGCATTTTAGACAAGTTTGTCAACAAGTGTCATTCTTCTGGTTTTGTGGATGACGAATTGGTGAAAAAGTTACCCAGTAGGTGAGCAAGAAGATGTTACTTACAAGTGTTACATGTTAAGTCTGGGGATTATATAGATTTTCAAAGTGAATTATTTCAACATGACAACATTTTTACATTTAATTAGTGAAAACTTTCTGCTGTGAAAATCAAAAATGCTGTTTTATGCTATATTTTTAAAACCTTACAAAACATTTGTTCTTGTTTAAAACCACAGAGTGAAAGTCTCGACTTTATGTGAGAATGTTACACTGAAGTATTTCTCAAACCTCGTGAATTTAACATCTTCAAAACTAAAACAGTTTAATGATGAACTTTAGGTTAACCGTTTAAAAATTTCAACTTATTTGTTCTCTACAGCAGTTCGTTACTATTGTACAGTAGTATTCTGTGAATATAGTTGTTTTTAGAAAGATTATTTCTTGATCAGGTCATGATAGTATTCTATTTGTTTATGGAAGCAAGTTATGCTGATATAATAATAAACTGAGAAATAATGTTTTATTATTATTAGCATAATAAATTGGTCTTATAAAAAGCATACAAAATGTTGTGACAGCACTTTGCTATGTCTGTCTTCTGAAGAAAACTTGTAACATATTCCTCAAAATAAAATAATTTCATTTTACTTATGAATAGTTTTATGTTAGTTTACTATCACAGTTTCATAGTAGACTAGTTATGATATTACTATATAAAAGGAACTGTTTTCTTTAATGTGAGTTGATTTTGTTTTAGGGGCCGTAAAAGATTTGTCTCGGAAGGGGATGGTGGCTGTGTGAAGGAAAGTGCAAATTAAGGAGGAATTGAAACATACCTCGTGTTTACTCATATATATTGTTAGTTTCTTTGTTTTTGTTTTACGGGGAACTGGTGTTCCAGATTTTACTTCTTTTTTGTAGATGACAATTCATACATTGTCAGGAAGATTTCATTATATGTTTGAGCCATGTACTGTATGGATATCTCTCAGAAATGAAAGCAGTTTTGTCCTAAATGAAATGTGAATGACATATTGGAAGCTACACCTACCCAACATAGTATTGTTAATTAAAAAGTTTGAATTGTAAAGTTATTGTTGATAATTATTGTTTGATTACAAATAATAATACATTTTTCTTAAATTGTGGATATGGTAACTGTATTAAATTCTTGTTGTCAGTAAAACATACTGAATAAGTAATATTATAACTGGAAAGCATAAAACTTTTGTTTAAGCTTTTACTGTGAAATTTTTGTTTCCATAATTATTGTATATTCTCCATAAAAGGTGTGGTTGGTTTCTAGACAATATAAGGAAATAGTTTAAGCATGAAATTAGAGGAGAAATATGATGAAAGTAACTGAAAATTGTGGTATACAAGTTGTTACCTTGTTTTAGATAATTCCTAAACGTTTAAAAACACTTTTTGTATGCATGTGAAACTGTTTTCTGACTTGCACGTTACACTACACAGGTTGATGGAAATAGAGCTGTTAATAGAAGTGTACATATAACTTACGTTGAAGTTACAAGCCGTAAAATCTATGAAATACAGTAAGTTCAGAATAACCCAAACTTAGCTCATTGTGAGAAGTGTAATGATTTTGAATGTTAATTTTTTTGGGTATCTAATTATGAGTGTTTACAGTATGTGTTTACATATGTATCTATATGTAAGTGGTTTTTGAAACTCGTAGTTTAACAACACCATTAAGAAATTTTAACATTAGAAATGGAAGAAATCAGTAAGAGTAACTTAATTTGTTGCAAAAATATTTGTTTAGTCACAATGATAAGATTTTTGGCAGAAAACTGAAGCTCAAATATGATTTTGGTGTATTTGCTCTTAATTTTTTGTAACTTTCTATTTGTTATTTCTTTGACCTATATTCTTGGGAAATTAAAATGTGTGTTCTTCTGTTGGAAAAACTTGTAACAGGTTGTCTTTCTTTGATTAACTTTTTTTTGTGTTCTCCAATAACTTTTCTTGAGTATGAAATTGTATTAAACTGTGGTAAACAAATATTTTGGCTTGTATTTAAAGCTTTTTTCTTGGTTTATTTGAATGTTGTTAATAAAATAAAAACAAAACTTCAATAATAATGTGTTTATTGTTTTTGAAGAACTTACTACAAATGTAACATGAACTTTTCCAGAGGTTGAGTACCCTATATTATACTGTCAACATGTCATTGCATTCAGTGTTGGTATATCCAGGCATGGTCTATTTGATGTCTGTGTATCTTGATGGTAGTCCTGCTGTGTGATTTTCATTTCTCCAAAGCACACCACCTCTCCATGCATACTTCCTATAATCCATGTAGTGTACAGCATCAGATTTAATAGTGTGACGACACAGAAATCCATAAGAAGTACAATAAAAGACTTGAACAATATGTTATTCTATGGAATAGCATGAATAACTGTTACTCTAGCTGTTTGAGGTAGTCATCATTGAATGGATCTGTTTCTAAAGCAGCTTGTGAAAAAGTGAAATATTGTGTTTTTCCAGTTTAAGATCCTACTTGATTATGATAGTCCTTGGGCACGAGAATGACGTAGGTCACTGATTTTTGTTTTCGAAAATTCGTACCTGTCAGAAGACATGGCACTTTGGTTTCCATAACTTGGAGACAACTTGTAGGTTGTCTTTCTCAATGTTCTGGATTCCTAAGTTAATCCATTTTCTTTTGTTTTTCAATACCATTATGTTCAAGAGATTTTTGTGTCGTGGAAGATCTGAATCCCTGGTCTGGACACGTCTTTATGATCAGAGTATATGGTTATTTTGTGTCAGAAAGAGCTAATAAATACTTTTTCCCAATTTTTAATAGCATTGCATTACCTGTGGAATATCAAAATGTTCCAATACACGTTGCTCCACCAAGACTATATTTTCCATGGTTGCGCATAACTTACTGATATACATATTAATTGTTTTATTATATAATGCTCAACCGCTTGAATAATTATATTAAATGAGAAACAAATCAACAACAGTCTTCAAACTGTGAACATTAGGGAGACTAAGTAAAATAAAAACAGTTATCCTGTCCTTGAATAGCTAATAATCATTGAATAATAAATACCATTTCTTCTATCAATCTATGTTGCTGTTACAATGATACTAAAATACAACTTTTATAACTAAATTTGTAGTTTTATGGTTATTAATCACCTTATTTATAATGCCATGAAATATTTTTTTTTATTAATGTAAAGGTTATACGTAGGCCTAATAATAACTTCCCAACTAAATATATATACTTTACATACAATCTTTATTATAGGATTAAGAATGCATTGTTTCGTCAGTTATAATAGATAAACTTGGTATTATAAAAATTATTTAATCTCGAAGTCTAAGTTCAAGGTAGGCCAAGCTCAATGTACACTTTGATCAACGTCTGTTATTTGGTTTAGTAGTTTTGGAGAGTTTCCCTCCTCAACAGTAACCCTGAACACAGATTAATCAGAGAGGGTAATCTGGAATACTATGTTTATTATATCTTCTATTGTGCCGGTAACTAATGTGGGAATAGCAACAAATGAAACTTTTTTTCTTCACTCCATCTATCCGTCATGGTGGTCTGCAGCTGGCATCATTCATTAGAACTTTTTAAATTCAGATGAAACAATCGTAGCGGACAATTACTGTCAAGAATTGGACGAAATGCATCGAAAGTTGCGCAAGAAACAACCAGCTCTGGTCAGTCGAAGGGACCCTATTCTTTATGACAATGCTCGTTCCCACGTGTCAAGAATAACGCTCCAAAAATTGAAAGAATTGTAGATCGTGGTTCTGCCTCATCCACCTTATTCCCCAGACCTTTACCCTTCATTTTTTCAAGCACTTTGACCACTTTTGAACAACAAACGCTTTCAAAACCAGGCAGCTGCAGATGAAGCTTTCAGGGAGTTCACTGATAATAGAAACTGATTTGTACAGCAGGGGCATAAACAGCATCTTTACACGTTTGTACAAGTGTGTTGAAGCAAATGGTGGTTACTTTAATAAAAGCACGTTTTACAACAATAACTTATACTTTTCCAAACTTCGCATTTGAAAAACGAAATTTACTTCTGGAGAACCTAATATTTTTGGCGGTAAACCTAATTTCTTGTGAGGGTAGGCTAGGTTAGGAGATTTAGACTTGTGCATACACTAAGCTAAGGATACAAAACGGTCTTTATAATAAAAGTATGAAAATAAAAAATAATAAATATTCCAATAATTAATGTTAATGGAAGTAATATCAAAGAAATGGTGTAGAGCAAAATAAAGAAATGTCAAAACGCGTTTTACTGTTTGAGGAAGATTCGTTCCAAATAACGGCGTTCCGGCTATAACAACAGAAGTACATCGTGACTACGCGTTCACAGTTCAATACAGATCTGTATGAAAGAAATAACAGAAAACATCTTACTTGCATATTAAGTCCACAGTGTTGAGCTTTGGCCTGGTGTGTTACGGCGTTTGATTCGTAATCTAATGGTCGTGTGTTTCAATCCCCATCGCACCAACTATGCTAGTCCTTTCAGCCATGGGGGTATTATAAAGTTACAGTCAATCCCACTATTCACTGATAAAAAAGTAGTCTTAAGAGTTGGTGGTGAGTGGTAATGACTGCTAAATTAGGGACGGTTAGCGTAGATAGCTCTCGTGTAGTTTTGCGCGAAATTATTATTATTTTTTTACAGTTTGAACTTCTAAAAGAAAAGAAAAAGATATATTCGTAGGATTATTGAATTGACGATGTACCATATGGCAAGTAAGTATGATTGATAGCGCTATGTGCATAAAGGATAGTTTGTTTTTGAATTTAGCGTAAAGCCATCTGTGCTAGTCGTCCCCAACTTAGGAATGTAGAACTAGAGGGAAAGCAGCTAGTCATTACCACCCCCCCCCGTCAACTCTTAGGCTGCTCTTTTACTAATGGATAAGTGTGATTGACCATAATTTTATTTCACTCTACGGCTGAAAGGGCGAGCACATATGATATGAGGAGCATTTGAACCCTCGATCCTTAGATTATGAGTCAAGCGCCTTTACCACCGTCTATGCTGGGCCCGTAAAGTATGCAACGACACCACATGTGTGTTTTGATATATTTCATCTGGCGTGTACTTATAAACAGATAAGCGAGAATACAAAATTATAGAAAGCCTAAAATATTTGATATACTGATCAATAACTACAAAGAAAAAAACACGAAATATAAACAATTCATTAACTTGTTAATATTATGAGCGCACATATTAATTGAAAAGAAGTTGAATAACCATCCGACAGAAAATCCTGAACTACCAAACACGCTTAATATATATTTAATATTTAGGCTCACATCACGAATAAAATTTAGTCCATATTTCCATTGTGTCATCGAAGATCAAATAGCAATTTAAAGTGATTATTAAACCTTATTATCATTAAAACGTTTTTTTAAACATTATTTTGTCATAAAGTGTCGTTTTGCTCAGCACCAAACAACAATATAGTACGTTGAAGTTGAACTAGTGTTAACAGTTATTAGGCCTATTGGTTTTTTAATATTTTATGTTAAATATAATATAGTACACGTATCAAAAATATAATTTACTAATAAACATGGCTGCAAGTAGTACACCAGGAAGTGCAAGGAATCTTTTCATAGAGTCTAAAGCTCGACTTTCTGAAAGAATCCAAGTTAATGTTAATAGTGTTGGCTCTTTAGCACGACAAATAACTAAAGGATCTAAAACAAGTGAAGTGAGAAATCTACTGATTTGATTGAGATATATTTCAAAATGTCTTTTTAATGAGAAACTAAAAATAATTTTTATTTTATTGTACGTAATAGCTGTTGTTATTGGGATTTTTAACCGTAATAGTAACAAATTACTTTGCTGATGTCTGATGCAGTTTTAATATTAAATATACGGAAACATTAATTATTATCTTAAGACAAAAAATAACAATATCAGCATAAAATGAAAACTTTTTAAATGATAATTTACAATTAAGACCAACAGTAGTACTAATATTTATTATGTGTTAAATAAAACTTTTATACTTTGAAGTACTAATAGGTCAAGAGAACTATATATATATATATATATAAAAGTTTCAACCTAACTTTGGATTAGTAGTAATAGGCTTAGTGACAGAAGTTGAATATTTCACTAGTTCTTATTAACGATCTTTTGTTGGTGTGGTGTTGTGAATTATCTGCTGAAAGTACTTTAATTTTCATTTCACATAACAATCATAATTTGCATTGTCTTTTACATGTTTAAAAGTTGAATGCTGTACACAACTCGCATCATTGTAGACTTATGAAGTCATGTTATGAATGATATAAAAAACTGTAAAGTAAAATCATCCTCCTTGTACAAAATAAATCAGTATGTGTGATAGTTAATACAGATCTATATACTTCATGAAAATACACTGACTTATTCAATTGTTTACATCCTAGTGCAAATTAATTGAAACAAGATGGAAAATTATGATTTTTTTTCAATTTTTTTGCATTTTATTTCTGAGAATCCAAAAATTACTCACAAAGTAATACATGGTATGACCACCTTTATTTTTTATTTTTTAGAAGATCATTAATCTGCTTTGGCATCGAGTCCACGAGTTTACTGGAATCCTTACTAATTTTTGGATCATAGTACCACACCTCAATTAGCTTATCTTTTGTAGTTGGTCTTTTCCCCGAAGCCTTTCTTTACAAATTGCCCCAAGAATTTCAAAAGGATTTAAGTCCAGAGAGTTTCCAGGCCAGTCTAGTCCAGCACCTTTATTTGCATTGTAGTCATAAAATTCTTCACAAGTTTTGATGTGTAGTACAGAGCCATATCTTGCTGACAAATGCCAGATCCATCTGGAAATCTCTTTTTCAATTCTGGAATGATTCTTCTCTGCAAAATCTCAATGTACTGTGGTCCTTGCATCATATCTTCTATGATATGTAAGCTTCCAATGCCGTGGTAGCTAAAAAGCCCCAAAACGTCTTCTTGAAGGGATGTTTTACGAACTGATTGATGTGAGATTCTTGTAGTTTCTCACCTGGAAATCTGAGAACATGCAGACTTCTTTGACTTTGTACAAAGAAATGAATCTCATCACTGAATAACACCTTCGTCCATTGTTTTTATGTCCAGTTTTTGTATTTCAGACCCAATTGATACATTTTTGTCTTCATTGAGTTGGTAAGAAGTTGTTTTTTGATTGGTCTCTTTGCCTTTCTAACACAATTTTGAATGACGTAATATTCCTTTAAATTTCATCATGTATCCCAAAAATAGATCAACCGCACTGCAAAACACAGCTAATGATGCCATCTGTGTGAAAAAATGACTATTAATGGAAATCAGTGGGTCCAGCGAGCCTACACAGGCTGCCATGCTGAAAATATTGTAAAATGACTATTTGTTTCAACTAATGTGCACAAGGGTGTATTTTGAAATAGTTATACTCTCTCCTTAATTACATTTTGATTAAAAGTTGGAAGTTATCCACTATTTATGTTCTAGCTTTGTTAGTACTAAAATACTTTGCATTAAATCGTTTAAACTCTTTAGGGTACTTAAATACCATTTGTGACCAAAAGCTCCTGACACAAGTTACAACATTAAAAATGTAGCTTACAATGCTTCCTTCTTACTGGGTGATGAAGTCTTTGAGAATAAAATATCTATTCACCAAGACAGTTGTGAAGACTGGTCATCACTCTTTGATTGACCTTGCTCCTGTGTCTAGTTTTTTGATTTTCCATTTCTTGTCAGAAAAACCTCAGGGACAAATGTCTTTCTTTTTTAGTTAGAAGGGATTATAGGGGCTTGCTGCTGCAAAAAGAATAAGAGTGAGAGAAAACTTCAACATGGGTAATGAGTATAGAAGTAGTTATAAAGTTAGGCTTAACTGTTACCATTGTAATATTAGAGGTATAATAAATACAATAGATGACTGTAGAACACTTGTAGGAATAGAAGAAATTGACATAATGAGAATAACTGAAACATGGTAAAACATAGATGATTGTGATGACATAAGTTTCTGTAAAATACAGGGTTACAGGTTACTTGACAGGGCTAAAATATTAAAGATTGGGGGAGGAGTGGCTTTATTTGTAAAATGTGAGATATGTTTTGTTGAAATTGAGGATATCAAATACAATAACAAGGAGATTGTGTAGGTTTCTGTTAGTGGATATAAAAGGAAAAGGTTATTGTTAGGTATTAGTTACAGATCATCAAATAAAACTTATGAAATAAATGAGAAACTTTACAGTGAGATCAAGGTTTCAGGTGTTAATGAAGTCATAAATATGGATGATTTTAGTTTTAGACATATGAATTGGAAAATGATAGAGTCAAACAATGAGGAAGAAAGGTTTTCTTCACTAATTATTCAAGAAACCTACTAGAAACATTGATATTTTTGATTTATTATTAACTTCAAATATAGAAATGACCAATAGGTCGGAAATTGGGGAACATCTCGGCACAAGTGTTTATTGCTGTTTCAGGTTTGATGCTTTGTTACATATGAAGATAAATAATAATATTTTGGTTACAAGTTTGAAAAAGTAAATTTGGAAGGAATGCTACAAGAATTATGAATTGGAGACACTAACCAGATGTGGAAAGTTTTTAAAGATAACCTTTGTAAATTAGTGGCGAACAAGTTACTTACAGAAGGAAAAGTAAAATTATCTAATTTTATTCCTCATTTCAAGGAAGGTGATATAATTGTTCAAGTAATTACAGACCCATTAATCCTACAACAGTTGTGGGAAAAGTTTTGGAAAATCTGATAAAAGATACTTTGCAAAGTGGTTTAACAAAGTTTAGAATTTTATTGGATTGTCAGTGTGGTGTCACTAAGGGAAAATCTTGTCTTACAAATCTTTTAACATTCTTTAAACAGGTTGCTGCTTGTGTAGATAAGAGAAAAGGTGTAGATTATTTGGTGTATCTGGATTTTGAGAAAGCATTTGAAAAGGTGCCACATAAAAGGCTTGTAAAAATATCTTCAGAGGTGTATGGGACAAGTTAATAAATTGGATAGAAGAGTGATTGAATGGAAGAAAGCGGAGGTTTGTTAAAACTGGAGTTAAAGTGGATTAATGTTGTAAGTGGTGTACCTCAGGGCTCAGTATTAGGACTTTTGCTCTTTTTGATTTATATAAATGACATAAATGAAGGAATATTCAATAAATTACTCAAATTTCCAGATTATATTAAGGTCTTTGGGTGTTGTTAACTGTGAAGAGGATGGTGCTGATTTACAAAAGGATTTAGATTATTTAGTGAGTTGGGTTAATAAATGGTAGATGAGTTTTAAGTACGATATGTATGATAATGCATGTGGGTTATGATAATTTGAATTATAAGTATAATTTGGATAGGAATAACCTTAACAGTGTTATGAAATAAAAGGATCTTTGTGTAATAGTTGTTCAGTTTCTAAAGCCATTCAAACAGTGTGTTGTTGCTAGTGGTATGGAAAATAGGATTTTAGTTTGTATTTACAGAATTATTGAATACAAGTCTAAAGAGTGTATGATTTTATTGTATAGGTTACTGGTTAGTCTACATTTGGAATAATTGTGCTTAGTCTTGGGCTCTTTTCATTAGGAAAGACCTTGAATTGTTGGAAATGTTTCAGAGAAGGGTTAGTAAAATGTGTCTAGGATAAAGGATCTGTCATGGAGAGGTTGAAATCTATCAAATAATTTTTTCTTGGAAAAGGAAGGGTATTAAGGATCTGACTGAAGTGTTTAAGATTGTAAATGGAATTGATAGTGTTGATGTGTCAATATGTTTCATATTTAACAGCAAGAACAGTAGGAGTAGGGGACACAAGTATAAATTTTGGCAGGGTAAGAATCGTCTTCTGCTGAGAGAATTCATTTTTCTAGTAGGGTGGTTTTTTTTGTGATGGGTTGCCTTCGAATGTTGTGTAGATAGTAAATTTAAGTGGGTTTAGAAGAAATCTTGATAGATATATGACTGATGAAGACTGGATATAATTTTTTATTTAATATTTATTTGTTGATAGTTTTAGTTTAGTTTAAAAGATGGGATAGCTAAGATAGATCAATAGGTCCCATGTTGTCCCAAAAGGTTTGGTTAATAACAGTGTATAACAGTATTTCAACCATACTTTGTCCATTGTATCCATTGATTTTTTGTTTATAAAGGAATTAGGCTTATGAAAAACATACTGTTTTCAACAAACAGATACCTGTAAGAAGGTATCGTAAACATAAGTTGATAATACATTTCATTGTTGTTAGTTGATCAGATAATTTTCAAGATGTGCTATGAATCTATCCTGTTACCGTACGAAGTTCCATGTCCTATAGGATATTTGTAATTTCTAGTTCAGTGGTTATATTCACCATTTAATTAATTGTGTGTTCTCAAAAAGGGAAAAAACAAAAACATTTGAGCAGGTGTAGTTAAAGTTATATTCGTGCTCAAAGTTTGGTGTTAAAAAAAACTGAAGTGTGCCTACAATAAAGTGATTCTTAATGGCATGAAGCAGTGCCAATTGGACCATTGTTCCTAGCATGTATGATTTTGAACTTGTATTTCTTTTTTCAAATTAATATCTAATAATAATTTTGTAAGAGGCTAAATTAAGAGAATGAAACAAACAAATCAAATCTTTGAAAATAAAATATAGAAAATAATTTCTTACAAGGAATTTTAAACAAAATACATAAATTACTGTAACAGTTTGTCACTATTCATGAGTATGCTGTAAGAGTTCTACAGTGTACGTGTCTAAAATATTTGTAATGTTTCACAAATTAATAAGCATGAAATATAAAGCTTATCAGTCATGTTTTAACCGTTTTTTTGTCTTAACTTTATTAAAAAAATATATGTAAACTCTTACATTAGTATAAAATTGATAGATTTTGTTATAAAGTGTATAAAGTTGTGTTAAAAGTTAGAAGAGTATCCACTGGTAAAAGTATTAACACCTGTTTTATTTTCATGTTTTAGATCCTGATGCACACTGCAAGAAACTTTGCTTTACAGGAATATGCCATGGATAACATGGAAGTAGTAAGCAGAATTTATTATTTTTCTATGTCAGGATGAGTGTAAGTGAAATGTTTTAGTTAAATGTGGATCTTTTGGAAACGAGAAATGAAGCTAGTAATCACTTGATGTGATTCTGTTTGATGAACAAATAAAAGCAGTAGTATGATTCTAGAAAACACACAACTCTTTGTTTAGTATCTATGTTTTTAGATTCTCTGCAAGTTCATTTTGTTAAAGCTTCTTAACTTTCAAGCAGAGAAAAATCTGTAAAATCTTAAATGAAACTAATTAATGTTATTAACCACTAAACACAGTTATTTATGTTATTAACCACTAAACTCAGTTATTAATGTTATTAACCACTAAACTAAGTTATTAATGTTATTAACCACTAAACTCAGTTTTCTGTGTTATTTATCTCTAAACTCAGTTTTCTGTGTTATTTATCTCTAAACTCAGTTCTCTGTTTTATTAACCTCTAAACCCATTTCTAACCTGACATAATATAGATCCAAACAGATTTGTTCTTTAAGTGCACTTAACCTGATGTAAACTAGATCCAAACAGATGTTTTATAAAATGTCCATCTAACCTGAACAAACCTAGATCCAAACAGGTTTATTCTATAAGAAGTGCATCTAACCTTTATCTAAACAAACTTGAATAAGATATGTACCTAACCTAATACAACTCAAGATCAAAATACAGGGTGGTTGCTAGAAAAGCGGAAAATTTGTCATACAGCTATTTATTTTTTACAAAGAATAACTTTTACAAAGTTTTTTAAAGGCATATGTTATATTACACTCTTAGATGCTCAAAATGCATTTTATGATATTAAAATCATGCATTTTATTCATGATGTAAAGAAATTAAAATAGAAATGAGTAAGCACACATTTTATTCATGATCTCATCTGACCCTCAAATTTTCCGCTTTTCTAGCAACCACCCTGTAATTTTGTTCTGTAACATGTGCATCTAACTTTGATCCAACAAACCTATAAGATGTGCACGTAACTAGATGCTACCCCCAGTGGCACAGTGACATATCTGTAGGCATACTGTGAGAAACCAGGTCTTCATACCCATGTTGGTCAGAGCACATATCGCGCTTTATGCTCAATGACGAACAACAATCTAACTTAACCTGACTTAGATCTAAACAAATGTGTTCTATAAGATGGGCACTTTTTTGTGTTCCTAAATGCATATTGTGCTAATATTTTAAATGTTTTAAATATATATTGATGTACTCACAATGTGCTACATGATGCAGCTAGTGTTTGGAGGTAACAATAATATGATGTAGAATGTTTTACCAGTATCAATATTAGGTATTGGTTAGCACCCATCTGCTCTTATAATGTGTGACACACACAGTTACGTTGAAACAAAATGGCTTATGTAGAAGACAAAACTAATTCTTCATACTTATTTCTTGTAATCAAGCAGTTTCTAAAAATCTATCAAAACTTGTTGAAACTGTTTTCTTTACTTACTGGTTCAAATTCAACAGTTTTGTGCAATTCTTAAAGGTAAGTGAAAACCAGAAATATAATAAAGACACGATGGTGTGTACACACATACATGGCTTAGGCCTCATGTTTTTATTAAAAAAAAAACATAAATTCCAAACTTTTCTTTTTCTTTATTTGTCTCTAGAGTTCAGAAGCAACCAATCAGAGGCTAAAAAATTTAAATTTAGATATATGTTTATGTTCAAGTCACTGTTCTTTTAATAACAAATTGTGATTACACAATAGGTGTGTATAGTTAACACACTATATGTTATTCCCCTGTATGGTTATTTTCATATTGTTTTCTGTCTCTGTATGTTATTCTCCTGTACGGTTATTTCCGTATTGTTTACTGTCTCTGTATGTTATTTCCCTTATGGTTATTTCCATATTGTTCACTTTCTGTATTTTATTATCCTGTCTGGTTATTTCCATATTGTTTACTGGCCCTATACATTATTCTCCTGTTTGTTTTTTTCCATATTGTTTAATGTCTCTGTATGTTATTCTCCTGTATGGTTATTTTCATATTGTTCACTTTCTCTTTGTTATTCTCCTGTATGGTTATTTCCATATTGTTTACTGGCCCTATACATTATTCACCTGTATGGTTATTTTCATATTGTTTACTGGCCCTATACATTATTCACCAGTATGGTTATTTCCATATTGTTTACTGGCCCTATACACTTTTCTTTTATATGGTTATTTCCATACTGTTTAATGTTTCTGTATGTTATTCTTCTGTATGGTTATTTTCATATTGTTTACCCTTTCTGTATATTGTATTCCTGTATGGTATTTCCATATTGTTTTCTCTCTCTGTATGTTATTCTCATTTTGGCATTAGTGACAAAAACCATTAATTTCATCAAATAATGAGGGCCCAATCACTGTCAGTTTCGAAGTCTCTTGAAGAAATTGATTCAGACTATGGTGACCTTGTGTATCACTGTGAAGTACACTGGCTGAGTCGAGGGAAGATGTCCAGAAGATTCTGGTTGATGAACTGATAGAATTCTTCAAAAGCAAGAACAAAGACACTGAAGTGATTTCCATGACTGATCCAGCATGGCAAGCTGATTTGAACTTTCTGGTCGACATGACACAAGATTTGAATGATTTGAATTTGAAGTTGCAAGGCAAAAATTAGCTTGTCTGTCAGCTTGCAGGACAAAGTTGGAGTTGTTCTGGTAGCAAGCAGCATCAGGCAACCTCGTGCACTTTCCACTTTTTAGTCACAGCTACAGAAGAATCAGGACATTGACACACAAATTTATGTTAGGAAGCTAGAAATCTTGATTCAATCCTTCAACTAACTATTTCATGACTTTGACTAATGCAGATTGTTGTTGAAACTTTCTGCTGGTCCGTTCAGTGTGTCAGTAGATGACTTGTCAGCAGAATATCAGCTCAAACTTACTGATCTCCAGGCATCTAATAAACTGCATGCTATTTACCATGAAGACATATTCCTTGACTTTTACAAAACGTTGCCTGATACACTTGCTAATCTGAAAGAGAATGCACTTGTTCACACCTACATGTTTGGCAGCACGTACTGCTGCGAAGAGACTTTCTCACATATGAAACTGAACAAAAACAACACTCACAATCAGCTGACTGATCATCATCTGGAAGAAGTCTTGCATCTTTCAATGTCAAACATTAAGCCAGCCATTTCTAAGCTTGTAGATGACATGCAGCACCTTCCATTGCACTGATTTTGTGACATTTGACATCATAACATTTCTTAGAATAATGTGCAAAATCTTTGATGTAATTGTTATTTGTGTGTTCTTAAATGTGATGTCCATCTTGTGTGAAACAACTGTGGGATGATTTTAATCTTCACTTTTTTTGTGGCCCCCAACGGTTATGAGAAGTCTGTTTGTGGCCCATGACTCAAAATGTTTGTGCACCAGTACTTTAAGGGAAATATCTCCCTTGTTTATAAAGAAGAAATTAGAGGGACTTGCTGGGTCTCCATAGTCAATCAAAAAACTTTGCTGTGGTGACATACTGGTGGAAACATCCACATATAAACACAGCAAATTCCTTACATTCAAAGGTCATTGGGGATATACCCAATGAGGTTACACCCCATGCTACTTGAACTTGTCATGAGGAGTTATTTTTAAGAGGGGTTTGAAGAACATCCCTGAGTCTGAAACTCTTGCTGGTTTTTCCACAGAAGGAATTTCTGCAGCGAGGTATATTTCCACTTGCAAAAATAGAATTATGATGCCGCCCAGTGTCTTCATTTTAACATTTAAATTGCCGCGTCCACCTGCCACCATCAAGGCAGGTTATCTGAATTGAAAGATATAGCCATACATTCCAAACCCTCTCAGATGTTTTCAGTATCAGCTGTTTGGTCTCTTGAAAACATCGTATCATGGTTCCTTGATGTGTGCTCCTTGTGGTGGCAAGGACCATGATGCCTATGAGTGTGAAACAGACCCTCATTGTATCAATTATAATGGCTTTCACCTATACTACTTTCATTCTTCTTGCTTTAAATGGTTTGAAGAAAAAGAGGTGCAGCATTTGAAGACAATTCAAAATATTACTTACCCTGAGGCTCGAAAGTTGCTGTCCACCACTTCGTCTTCGATGTATGCTGTTTCAATTCATTCCACTATTACAGTGGGAATACAGATGGATCTCTGTGTGCCTCTAAAAGAATCAGTCTCAAACCATACAAAAAGTTTTTTGACCTCCATGGTTTAGAAAGTTGATGAATCAATGTCACACCCATCTCTGTCCCTAACATGCAAAATGATCATTTGGTCACATCCTCAGTTGCTGGAATCCTCTTCTAATAACAATGACCTGTCCAATCAACCTAGGACAGGATCCATGGAGTTCGACAGACCTCCCTTAAATAAAGAAAAAAGAAGTGGTTGTAAACAGAAGGGCCATCCACCCAGTTCACCTACACATAAATAAAAATGGCCACCTTTATACAATGGAACTGTCAAGGTTTACATTCTAATCTAAATGACATCAAAGCACTGATTGCTTCCTACCATTCTGTATGTCCTTCCTTACAGGAAACATTTCTGATACCTGTTGATACGGTAATGATATGGCAGTCTTCTTCGTACAGGAATGACAGGCTGTGTGATGGACAAGTGCATGGAAGGGTGGCACTGTTGGTTGATCAGCATGTTCCCACCCTGTCTTTGCCACTTGGAGGTTGTAGCCTTTTGTGTTTCTTTGAGTTGTACCATTGCTGTTTTTTCTCTCTACCTGTTGCCTGGAGAGACCTATGATCAATTAGACTTTGATGCTGTCATTGAACAGTTGCCAATTTTCTTTATAACCCTTGGGGACTTTAATGGACATAATCCCCTCTGAGGAAATGCTGATAATGATGGGAGGGGTTGCTCCACAGAGAGTATGCTTTCTGATCACAACCTTTCTCTTTTCAGTACTGGTTCTTATACTTATAATTTTCTTGCATGTAGTCAGTCCTTTGCTGCTATTGATTTCTCAATTTGCTTTCCTTCACTGTTCTCATACTTTAAATGGAAGGTTGACAATAACCTATGAGGCAGTGATCATTTTCATATAATTTTGAGAGAGACTGGTCATGGTTAATGCCACCTGATTTGCGTGTCCCAGTGGAAACTGGATCAAGCTGACTGGTCCTCTTTCACTGCTATCGCAGAACTTGATCCTTCCATCTTGTGTAAGCCATTCAATAGATGTCAGCATGGCAGCAGTAACTGACTGCATTATAGAGGCAGCTGCTCAATATATTCCTAAAACCTTGACTCATTTTCCATGATATTTTTGTCCATAGTGGAATCCTGCCTGCCACATGGTATGGAAGGTTCGAATATTGGCTTGGGCTACTTTTTGCAGGTATTCCACACTCTCAAACTGCATCCCTTTCCAGCAGACCCATGCACATGTTCCATGTGTAAGACTTCAAAGCCAGAAGGAATCTTGGATTAAGCTCAAAACCAGCATATCTTCTGCCACCATTTCCAAAGTCATATTGGACAAGATTCGAAAGGTTTGTGGGCAATATAATTCTGTTCCCCTCTCGATCTTGCTCTCTGATGGCCAGAAAGTAGTTGATACCTGTAACATCACAGATATTCTAGGTGAAGGCCTTTGCCAGGTATCTAGCACTTTTGCTTCATCCTCCACTTTTTTAGCCATCAAAACTTGGGTAGAGTGATCACCTCTTTGCTTTCAAGCTGACTATCTCTTTGACTACGATTGCCTCTTTACACTGGTGTAACTCAAACTGGCCCTTCATCTGTCTGGCAGTACATCAGTCAGACCTGATGATGTACACTAGAAGATCCTGTGCCATCTATCTCCTGCTTCCCTTGCTATTCTTCTGAATGTTTTTAACCAGATTTGGAAGAAGAATGTTTTTCTTGATGCATGGCACCAGACGATTATCCTACCTTTCTCTAAGCCTGGGAAGGATCTTAAGAGTCCTTCAAACTACTGTCCAGTTGCTTTGATGAGCTGTCTCTGTAAGACCTTAGAAAGGATGGTTAATGCTCATCTTGTTTGGTTCCTCAATTCAAACACTTCTTTTGCCTGCCTAGTGTGGGTTCTGATGACAGCATTTCACCACAGACCACCTGATTTGACTTGAAACATCAATCAGAGAAGCCTTTCTCAAATGACAACATCTTGTATCATTATTCTTTGATATTAAGAAGGCTTGTGATACAACATAGAGGTATGGCATTTTGCGAGACCTCTATTGATATGGGTTACATGGTTATTTGCTCTTTTGTAATGGATAAGCCATTACACAAACCCAAGTTTGTGTGGGTTTGACACTTTTCCATTCTTTTCTACAGGAACTCAGAGTCCCTCAGGACTGTGTTTTGAGTGTTACACTTTTCAGTATAAAGATAAATGCCATCACTGAACAATTCTCTCTTACTGTTTTAAAAGGGCTATATGTTGATGACTTTCACATCTCATGTCAGTCGTCGAACATGAGGTATATTGAGTGACAGCTACAGACTGTCCTCAATTGTTTACTGAAGTGGACCACAGCAAACAGCTTTACCTTCTCTCTTTCTAAAACCATTTGCATGTGATTTTGCTACCAGTGGAGTATTCACCCTGATCCTGAACTCTGTATTAGTGAAATTGTGCTGCCTGTGGTCCCTGAGACAAAGTTTTGGGGCTTAACTTTGACCGTAAGCTGACCTATATACCACACATCAAGCAGCTATGGGTCAAGTGTACAAGAGCACTGAACATCCTCCTTGTTCTCTCTTCCACCATTTGGGGAGTGGATTGAGGTTCTATACTAAAAATATATTGTACTCTTATTTGACCAAAACTAGACTATGAGTCACTAGTCCATGGCTGTGCCAGGAACTCGCCCTTGAAGATGCTGGACCCTGTTCTTCATCAAGGGCTTTGGCACTCCACCAGGACTTTCTGCACTTCTTCAGTTCAGAGCTTGTACATACACAGTCTCATGAACCTCCTTTGCACCTCCACCATTTGCAACTGTGTTTACTATATGCTTTGAAACTTCATTCCTTACCTCAGCAATCCCACCTGGGATTGTGTTTTCCTTCCTTGGTGGGCCATGCCTTTTCAGAACAGACAATCTGCCATTACTCCTTTTGCTCTTCATATCCAGGTGCAGTTGGATGAATTGGGTCTTTCCTTGGATAACATTGCTGTATCTACTGATCAACCCATTCTACCATGGCTTATTACAATCCCCAAATGTGATCTTTCTTTAAGTCATCCGAGAAAAGCAGATACTCCCAATTGGAAGTTTTGTCTGTTATTTGCTGAACATCTTTCAAACCATCCTTCCGTTCCTATTTATACAGATGGTTTGAAATCAGATCACTGTGTGGGCTCTGCCATGGTTTGTTGTGGTTCAGTGCTTGGATGCAGAATCCACTCTACAATTTTTGTTCTCAAAATTACTGACTCGCTTAGTTCTCTTCTGGCCTTGAAATTGCTTCGCGTGAATTCTCACCCTGTTCTTGCTAATATGCAAAACTGACTGGTCCATTTCTCTTTAACATCTACTTCTATCCAGTTTTTTGGATACCAGGCCTTATTGTTATTTGCAGAAACACTCACCGATACTGCAACTTAATCTATCCTCTCTGCACTATCACTGCTGTGCCTGTTCCATACATGGTCTATGGTTTTGTATTCAAGGCTCATTCATGAGCAACATGAAAATAAGCTTTTCCAAATAAAACCTTCTATTAGACTTTGGCTGTCTTGCTTCCATAAGGATTGGAAAGAGGAAGTTGTTTTAACTAGACCATGCATTGGTCACAGTTTTTTAATTCATTGTTTTCTTTTATCTGGGACTGATCCACCAATTTGTTGTCTGTGTGACACTCGGGTCATAATAAGCGCATTTTACTGTCTTGTCGTGGTTATGACTCTCAACGACGGCACCATTTTAAACATGTTTTGTCCCAAGGTTTATCAGTAACATCAGAAAGTGTTATTGGCAATTGTGACACTGTAGACCTTAGAAATGTTTTTAGTTTTTTAAAGGCCATTAACCATTTTAATGCTGTTTAAGTTTTTAATTTGTATATTAGACATTTTTAATGTGATTTTCTTTTAATAATCAAATTATATCTAATTTGATTTGAAATTGGAAAGTGGCTGTAACATTAAATAACTCGAAACTCAAAAGGCTAACTTCAGGTGACTAAAGCTGATTTTTGAACTTACCCCTTAGTCGTCCTGGCGAGTTAGGATAATTCCAGTTATATTACAGAAAGTCCTTTACAACTTGTATTACTGTAGTTTCTCTCTTATTACTATAAAGTAGATATAAAAATTGGATTTAATGTTATTTGTGTTTTTAATTCAAATATTAAATTTTGTTTTGTTTTACCTTAATTTACTTTTTATGAATTTTTATAATTTTACTTTAACCTTTTACCTGTTGTTTGGTGCAGGCAGCCCAGTTACTTTGTGCCATAGGACACTAAACCAACCAATCGTTTGTAATTATCATAAGATACCAAACCAACCAACCAATCATTTGTTATTATCAAAAAATTAAAAACCAACCAATCAAACAATCGTTTGTAATTATCATAAAATACCAAACTAACCAATCATTTGTCATTATCATAAAACATCAAATCAACCAACTAATTATTTGTTATCATAGAACACCAAACCAACCAACCAACCAATCATTTGTTATTATCATAGAACACTAAACAATTATTTATTATCATAAAACACCAAACCAACCATCCAACCAATCTTATATAAATGTAAGTGATAAGTTAAATTGTAAAATTTTGGAAGAAGTTTTCAAGTTGTAATATTATTTGACAACTCAGCATTGTTCTTTATTTGAACACATTAGTGTCGTATATCTATGTAGTGTACATGTCTCTGTGAAATAAAAATAAGTTATTGATATATGTACCCAGAGTTGTAATGAAACATTTATTCATTTTTAAAGAACCTGAAAAGGATGGAATTATTGGCAACCCATCTTCAACTGCAGTAAGTAATATATATTTTCTTTTAATAATATTCTGTGGATATATTTAGTTCAAATAATCTGAAATTGGTGTATTACTTTTTCTGACTGGCTAAGTGTTGCAGATATTTTAATTAATTTACATACATGTGAATGGATAAAAATGTTTTGAACCGAAAGGCACTACAGTTTAAAGTTATTATTTCATGGTTGATAGAATAAGTACCCTGAACATACATGATTTACAAAATATATTAATTTATCCCACTGTATATACTTCACCACTCACAGTTATTTATTCTTTACATTCATAACCAGGCTGTAATTTTTATCTTATAACTTGTAATTCTGAAAGTGTTAAATTAGAGAGATATTTTTCACTTGCTTTGACATGCATATCTAATTACAGTTGCATATATTCGTAATTATTTTTATACCCTCACTATAAAAGATAAACTTGTGTTTCCATAGTTTTTAAGATTTGTTCTTTCCTCAGTATTTAGAAGAAGAAAAAGTGATTCCAGACTCTTTCTTTATGTTGTACATTCTGCTTTCAAAAGTAAAAATTTGTAATATTTTGGTAGAATAGGGAACTTCAAAATTTTTCATTTTGTTTTGATCTTCTGGAAAAATAATAATCCTGTTCAAAATATGTTTAGTTTTGTTCAACAACTCTAAAGATGCATGTACTTTTGTTGTAGTCATTTGTTATAACTGGATCTGGAGAAGTGATTGTTTTCATCTAAAGGTGCGTGTACTCTTATTGTAGTCATTTGTTATAACTGGAGCTATAGAAGTGATTGTTTTCTTCTAAAGGTGTGTCTACTCTTGTTGTAGTCATTTGTTATAACTGGAGCTAGAGAAGTGATTGTTTTCATCTAAAGGTGTGTGCACTCTTGTTGTAGTCATTTGTTATAAATGGAGCTATAGAAGTGATTGTTTTCATCTAAAGGTGTGTGTACTCTTGTTGTAGTCATTTGTTATAACTGGCCCCTCGGTGTGGATTCCTGTATGTGGTGAGGGGACCTCCCAGGGAAGGTTGTGTTCTGTCTGGTTACCTTCTCTGGGATCTAAACATCCACCCATGTGTTTGCTGTGTGTGGCGACCCGTGAAGGGGAGGAGAGGATCCTGGTGGTTGAGGGGTCCAACCCTAACACACCACTTTGGCCTCGAATTCCTGTAGACGGGCAGCCCTTGGGTGGCCCCCCTTGGGTCAGTCGGCTGGTCCACTTGGGCTAGAGCCAACCAAGTATCAGTGTTGGAAGTTCTCAATGGGTGTTGTGGACATTGTGCCTGATGCTGGTGTTTGGGTATAGTGCTCATGAAACCCTGGCATTGCTTCATTGTCCTTGCATGACTTTGTAGTGCGTTCCCTTGTAGGGCTCCATGGTGGGTGGGGTCAGTAGGTACCAAAACTTTTCCTCTTTCCTATGGATTCTCCAAAAAATTTAAATAAAATTGTAAAAAAACAGATAGTGGGTAAGCGACCATGTCTTGAATACTCAGAACAGCAATCTTCAACATCAGTAACATGTACCTCATTTTCTTATATTGCATTCTCTTTTGGAAAACCTTTAGGGCAAATGTCCCCCTTTTTTATTCAAAAGGGACTTGCTGGCTCTCCAAAGTCAGTAAAGAAGCTTCGATCTGGTGACATATTGGTTGAAACATCCACATCCCAACATAGTGAACTCCTCTTGAATTTGAAGGCAATTGGGGATATACCTATTGAGGTTACACCCCATGCTACTTTGAATTCTTCACAAGGAGTTATTGTTGAAAGGGATTTGAAGAACGTTCCCGAGTCAGAGATTCTTGCTTGTCTCTCCACTCAAGGAATTTCTGCAGTGAGGCGCATCTCCACTCGCAAAGATGGAGTTACACTGCCAACAAATACCCTCGTTTTAACATTTACTTCACCACGTGCACCTGCCACCATCAAGGCAGGTTATCTCATTTGCAGGGTTCGGCCATACATTCCAAACCCTCTTCGATGTTTCCAATGTCAGAGATTTGGCCACTCAAAGACTTCTTGTCGTGGTTCCCTGACATGTGCTCGTTGTGGAGGCAAGGACCAAGATGCCTATGACTGTGACATGAACCCGCATTGTGTAAACTGCAATGGTTCTCATCCCTCTTACTTTCATTCTTGCTTAAAATGGTTGGAGGAAAAAGAGGTGCAGCGTTTGAAAACGAAACATAACATTAATTATCCTGAGGCTCGGAAATTGCTGTCCACAACTCCATCTCAGACATATGCTGCTGCACTTCATTCCACAACTACAGTGGGAGTGCAGACAGATCTCTTTGTGCCTCCAAGATAATCATTTTCAAAACAAATAAAAAGCCTTTTGACCTCCGTGGTTAAAAAAGTTGATGAATTGACTTCCACTCCCATCTCTGTTCCTCCCATACCTTCCAATAAACCTCAAGATCCACGTCCTTCAGTTTCAAATACAGGCATTTCTTCTGAAACATCGTTTTCTCCAATCACAAGAGACAAAACAATTATTCGTTTGCGTCCTCAGTCACTGGATTCCGCTTCCAATAATAAAAACCTGCCCACTCGACCAAGAGCAGGATCCATGGAGGTTGATAGACCTCCTCTGATTAAAGACAGTAAAGAAAAAAGACGTGGTCGGAAACCGAAGGGTTCTCCAGCCACTTCACCTACCCGTTCTTAAAAATGGCCACCTTGATACAATGGAACTGTCGAAACGCTGATTGCTTCCAACCATCCTGTTTGTCTTTCTTTGCAAGAAACATTTCTCAAATCTGCTGATACAGTCTCCATTTGGCAGTTTTCTCTGTACAGAAATGACAGGTTGTGTGATGATCGAGTACATGGAGGGGTGGCACTGTTGGTTGATCAACATGTGCCCACCCTGTCTTTGTCACTCAACACACCCTTGGAGGCCGTAGCCATTCATGTTTCCTTGGGTCATACCATCACTGTTTCTTCTCTGTACCTGTCCCCTGGAGAGACATATAATCAATCAGAACTTGATGCTCTTGTTGAACAGTTGCCATCTCCATTTCTAATCCTGGGGGATTTTAATGGACACCATCCTCTCTGGAGAAGTGCTGTTATTGATGGGAGGGGTCGATCTGTAGAGCAGATGCTCTCTGATCACAATCTTTCTCTTTTCAATACTGGTTCTTCCACTTACTTTCATGCATCTAGTCGGTCCTTTACTGCTATTGATCTCTCAGTTTGCTCCCCTTCATTATTCTCCCATTTTTCATGGAGGGTTGATAGTAATCCACTAGGCAGTGATCATTTTCCGATCCGTTTGAGAGAGACTGGCCGTGGTCGATGCCACCCTACCCACGTGCCCCGGTGGAAGCTGGATCAGGCAGACTGGTCCACTTTTACTGCTCTCGCAGAACTTGATCCTGCCATCGTAAATCATTCATCAATAGACGACTGTGTAACAGCGGTAACTGACTGTATTACACATGCAGCTGCTCAGAGTATTCCTAAAACCTCGACACGTTTTCCACGATATCGATATCCTCGTCCATGGTGGAATCCTGCTCGCCACCTAGCACGGAAGGCTCAAAAACGGGCCTGGGATACTTTTCGTAGATATCCCACACTGTCAAACCGGGTTGCTTTCCAATGGGCCCGTGCACATGCTAGGTTGGTAAGACATCAAAGCCAGAAGGAATCTTGGATTAAGTTCACAACCAGCATATCTTCTACCACCAGTTCCAAGATCATATGGGACAGGATTCGAAAGGTTAATGGGCACTACAATTCTGTCCTTCTCTCGATCTTACTCTCTGATGGTCAGGAAGTGACTGATGTCCGGAACATCGCTAACACTCTAGGTGAAAGCTTTTGCTAGGTATCTAGCACTTCTGCTTGTTCCTCCACCTTCCTGGCCATCAAGACTCGGGTAGAGCGATCACCTCTTTCCTTTCAAACTGACTGTTTCTTTGACTATAATTGTCCCTTTACCCTGGTGGAACTAAAAATGGCCCTTCATCGGTCTGCCAGTACGTCTGTTGGACCTGATGATATTCATTATGACATGCTGCACCATCTATCTCCTGGTTCTCTTGATGTCTTCTGATTGTCTTCAACCGGATTTGGCAGGAGAATGCTTTTCCTGATGCCTGGCGCAAGGCTATTATTTTACCTTTCTCTAAGCCAGGGAAAGATCCGAAGATTCCTTCAAACTATCGTCCAATTGCTTTGACGAGCTGTCTCTGTAAGACCTTAAAAAGGATGGTTAATGCTCATCTTGTTTGGTTCCTTGAATCAAACAACCTCCTCTCGCCCACCCAGTGTGGTTCCGTCGACAGCACTCTACCACAGACCACCTAATTTGTCTTGAAACATCTATCAGATAAGCCTTTCTTAACCGCCAACATCTTGTATCAATATTCTTTGACATAGAGAAGGCTTACGACACAACATGGAGGTATGGTGTTTTGCGAGACCTCCATACATATGGGTTACGTGGCCATCTACCCATGTTTATTAAAAAATTTTTGATGGACAGGAGATTCCAAGTTCGTGTGGGTTCGACCCTTTCCCGTTCTTTTGTACATGAACTTGGAGTCCCTCAAGGCTGTATATTTAGTGTCACACTCTTCAGTATAAAGATAAATGCCATCACTGAACAACTCCCTCTCACTGTATGTCGAAGATTTTCACATCTCATGTCAGTCGTCAAACATGAGATATATTGAGCGGCAACTACAAACTGCCCTCAATCTTGTACAGAAGTGGACTTTGGCGAACGGCTTTAATTTCTCTCTCTCCAAAACTGTATGCATGCACTTTTGCCGTCGATGAGGTATTCACCCTGATCCTGAACTTCATATCGGTGAAGTTTTGCTGTCAGTGGTCCCGGAGACAAAATTCTTGGGGCTTATCTTTGATCGTAAACTGACCTTTATACCACACTTAAAGCAGCTTCGGGTCAAATGCACAGGAGCACTGAACATCCTCCGTGTCCTCTCTTCTACCAGTTGTGGGGCAGATCACTTTTTAATGTTGAAGATATATCGTGGTCTTATTTGATCGAAACTCGACTATGGATCAATGGTCTATGGCTCTGCCAGACCCTCGGCCTTAAAGATCCTGGATCCCATTCATCACCAAGGACCTCGACTCTGCACTGGGGCTTTCCGTACCTCTCCAGTTCAAAGCATATACATTGAATCTCACGAACCTTCTCTACACCTTCGCCGTTTGCAACTATCTTTACAATATACTTCGAAACTTCGTTCCTTACCAAAGCATCCCACCTGGGAATGTGTTTTCCTTCCTCGGTGGGCAGTACTTTTTTAGAACAGACGATCTGTCACTGCTCCATTTGACCTTCCAATGCGGGTGCAATTGGATGAATTGGGTCTGTCCTTGGATAACATTGCAGATTCCACAGGTCGAACCATTCCACCATGGCTTATTACAGCCCCCAAATGTGACCTTTCTTTCAGTCACCTAAAAAAGGCAGATACTCCAGATTGGAAGTACCATCTTTTATTCAATGAATATCTTTCAAACAATCATTCAGTTTCCATTTATACAGATGGTTCCAAATCAGGTGATTCAGTGGGCTCTGCTATGGTTTGCTATGGGTCAGTAGTTGCACGCAGAATCCCTTCTACAGCTTCTGTGTTCACTGCTGAACTGTATGCCATATCTCTTGCCCTGGATCATATTGCAGCTGAGCAGTACTCCAGCTGCACTATTTATACTGATTCGCTTAGTTCTATACTTGCCTTGGAATTGCTACACATTAGCTCACATCCTATTCTCGCTGATATTCGAAACCGACTGGCCCATTTCTCATTAGCATTCAATCCAGTGTTTCTGGATACCAGGCAATGTTGGTATTCGTGGGAACGAGCTTGCAGACATGGCAGCTAAATATGTCTGCTTCAGCACTGTCACCCCTATGCCTATTCCGTACATGGACTATGGTGTTGTCTTCAAGGCTCGGCTCTGTGCAAGCTGGCAGTCCACTTGGAGTGAGCAACGCAACAACAAACTTTTTCAAATCAAACCCAAAATTGGAGTTTGGCCATCCAGCTTCCGTAAAGTTCGGAAGGAGGAAGTTGTTCTCACTAGGCTACGCATTGGTCACAGTTTTTTAACTCATCATTTTCTTTTATCTGGAACTGATGTACCAATGTGTAGTTTGCGTAACACTCAAATCACTATCAGCCACGTTCTACTTTTTTGCCATCGATACAATTCTCAACATTGGCAATATTTTAAACATTTTTTCCCAGGGTCAGTCTGTAACATTGGACAGAGTTATTGGTGATGGTGACTCTGTCCACCTTGATAACGTTTTTAATTTTTTAATGGCCATTAATCTTTTTAAGCTCATTTAAGGGTTGCATATTTATTCATGATACCTTTTTAATTGTGGCTCCTTTTTTACAGTTTTAATCTCTCTCATTCAATTTGACATTGGACAATGGCCAGAACAATAACTCGACACCAGGACTGGAAAGGCCAACTTCAGGTGACTAACGCTACTGTTTGAACTATCCGTTTGAACTACTTGTTAGTCGTCCTGGCGAGTTGTTATTATACTCTTGCTGCATATCATTTCACACTTTTGCTACTTTACTTTTTTGTACTGGCCATATTGATTCATATCCCAGAACCAGGACTGGAAAGACCAACTTCAGGTGACTGACGGTGGTTTTTATTCTTACCTGTTAGTCTTCCTGGTGGGTTATGATCATTACCATTCTGCTGCAGGTAGTTTTTTACATCTTTGTTGACTGGATGTCAACATTGGTTTTTGTGCCATTTTCTGTTTCAATTACTGTTTTGCTTTTATCTTCAATTACTTTTACAAATTTTACTCCATTTACTTGACTTTTATCTTTTTACTGAACATTTGGCTACTCATTATTACGATTTTGCTGAGCGTCTTTTAAAACTTTTATTCTTTTACATTTTAATAATAGCTGCTATGACACATAACCCGGAACCAGGACTGGAAAGGCCAACTTCAGGTGACTGACAGAGGTTCTAGAACTTACCTGTTAGTCTTCCTGGCAGGTTATGATCATTACCATTTTGCTAGAGTAAATAGTTTATAACTTTGAAGACTGGATGTCACCATTGGTTTTTACACCATTTTCTGTTTTAATTGCTGTTTTGTTTTTACCTTCATTTACTTTTACAAATTTTACTCCATTTACTTGACTTTTATCGTTTTACTGGACATTTGGCTACTCATTGTTGCGATTTTGCTATGTGTCTTTTAAAACTTCTATTCTTTTACATTTTGATACTGGTTGCTATGACACATAACCCGGAACCAGGACTGGAAAGACCAACTTCAGGTGGCTGACGGTGAGTCTTGAACTTACCTGTTAGTCTTCCTGGCAGGTTATGATCATTACCTTTTTACTAGAGTAAATACCTTACAACTTCTTACACTCTGCCTTCTATCTTAACATTGTAGACTAGGTGTCAACATTGATTTTATACTTCTTTGTTTTACCTTCATTTCCATTTATGTCTTTCACTACATTTATTTATTTTTTACTTTTTTACTGGATGTCTGGCACAGATAGCCTTGTTGCTTTGGGCCATAAAACACTAAATCAATCAATCAATTGTTATAACTGGAGCTAGAGAAGTGATTGCTTTCATCTAAAGGTGTGTGCACTCTTGTTGTAGTCATTTGTTGTAACTGGATCTGGAGAAGTGATTGTTTTCATCTGAAAGTGTGTGTACTCTTGTTGTAGTCATTTGTTTTAACTGGAGCTATAGAAGTGATTGTTTTATTCTAAAGATGCATCTACTCTTGTTGTCATTTGTTATAACTGGAACTATAGAAGTGATTGTTTTCATCTAAAGGTGTGTGCACTCTTGTTGCAGTAATTTGTTATAACTGGATCTGGAGAAATGATTGTTTTCATTTGAAGGTGTGTGTACTCTTGTTGTAGTCATTTGTTTTAACTGGAGCTAGAGAAGTGATTGTTTTCATCTAAAGGTGCATGTACTCTTGTAGTCATTTGTTATAACTGGAGCTATAGAAGTGATTGTTTTATTCTAAAGATGCATCTACTCTTGTTGTAGTCATTTGTTATAACTGGAACTATAGAAGTGATTGTTTTCATCTAAAGGTGTGTACACTCTTGTTGCAGTAATTTGTTATAACTGGATCTGGAGAAATGATTGTTTTCATTTGAAGGTGCATGTACTCTTGTAGTCATTTGTTATAACTGGAGCTATAGAAGGATTGTTTTCATCTAAAGGTGCATGTACTCTTGTAGTCATTTGTTATAACTGGAGCTAGAGAAGTGATTGTTTTCATCTAAAGGTGCATGTACTCTTGTTGTAGTCATTTGTTGTAACTGGAGCTAGAGAAGTGATTGTTTTCATCTAAAGGTGCATGTACTCTTGTTGTAGTCATTTGTTGTAACTGGATCTGGAGAAGTGATTGTTTTCATCTGAAAGTGTGTGTACTCTTGTTGTAGTCATTTGTTTTAACTGGAGCTAGAGAAGTGATTGTTTTCATCTAAAGGTGCATGTACTCTTGTAGTCATTTGTTATAACTGGAGCTATAGAAGTGATTGTTTTATTCTAAAGATGCATCTACTCTTGTTGTAGTCATTTGTTATAACTGGAACTATAGAAGTGATTGTTTTCATCTAAAGGTGTGTGCACTCTTGTTGCAGTAATTTGTTATAACTGGATCTGGAGAAATGATTGTTTTCATTTGAAGGTGCATGTACTCTTGTAGTCATTTGTTATAACTGGAGCTAGAGAAGTGATTGTTTTCATCTAAAGGTGCATGTACTCTTGTAGTCATTTGTTATAACTGGAGCTATAGAAGGATTGTTTTCATCTAAAGGTGCATGTACTCTTGTTGTAGTCACTTGTTATAACTGGAGCTAGAGAAGTGATTGTTTTCATCTACAGTTGCGTGTACTCTTGTTGTAGTCACTTGTTATAACTGGAGCTATAGAAGTGATTGTTTTCATCTAAAGGTGCATGTACTCTTGTTGTAGTCATTTGTTATAACTGGAGCTAGAGAAGTGATTGTTTTCATCTAAAGGTGCATGTACTCTTGTTGTAGTCATTTGTTATAACTGGAGCTATAGAAGTGATTGTTTTCATCTAAAGGTGCATGTATTCTTGTTGTAGTCATTTGGTATAACTGGATCAAGATAAGTGATTATTTTCTTCTAAAGATGGGTGTACTCTTGTTGTAGTCGTTTGTTATAACTGGAGCTATAGAAGTGATTGTTTTCATCTAAAGGTGCATGTATTCTTGTTGTAGTCATTTGGTATAACTGGATCAAGATAAGTGATTATTTTCTTCTAAAGATGGGTGTACTCTTGTTGTAGTCGTTTGTTATAACTTGAGCTAGGAAATGATTGTTTTCTTTATTGAACTGTATCTTATAATATCGGGTAGATAATGTCTTATTTTGGCAAACATTTTGCCACTGTGGTTTCTTTGGAGCTGATGTTACAAGAATTGCCTGGCATGGCCGAGCGCGTTAAGGCGTGCGCTAGTAATCCGAGGGTCGCGGGTTCGCGCCCACGTCGCGCTAAACATGCTCACCCTCCCAGCCGTGGGGGTGTATAATATGACGGTCAATCCCACTATTCGTTGGTAAAAGAGCAGCCCAATAGTTGGCGGTGGGTGGTGATGACTAGCTGCCTTCCCTCTAGTCTTACACTGCTAAATTAGGGACGGCTAGCACAGATAGCCCTCGAGTAGCTTTGTGCGAAATTCCAAAACAAACAAACAAACAAAGTTACAAGAATTAGTACAACTATCCCTGGTGTAGCCATGCTGTTAAATTGGTGACTGAAATAGTTTTTAAATTATTGTTTGGAAGTTAAAGGGCGGTTTTTATACCATTTTACCAACACATTAAGTAGTTTAATATAGTCAAAGAGTTCTGGAAAACAACAATATGGTATGTATAAAAAAATGGCGCCTTGAGATTTGTTATTCAAGTTTTTCCTTTATTTCAGAGATATTCATGAAGTCATAGCCTGCAGGGTTTAAAGTTGCTTACTGAGTAGTTTGATGGTCACATGGTTGTTGGAAGAGAGAAAGGTTCTAACAGTGTCATGTGATTTGCTTTTTGTATTACTCAACAGCATATAATAAACTAACGTGTTAGTTACATAGTGTCCTACTTATCTGACGGAGAGCCTCTTATCTCTTCGATAGTGTAATTTCTATCAATCAAAGCTGCTATATTTACTTTGTTTTATTTTACAGGTTAGATGCTATTGAAAGGAGGTGAGTTTTCCTATTTTTGTTAGATTTTTAAACTTGTGTTGTTTTACATTAAAGAAATATTACCTGGTGTTTTAGAAAAATCTTTGAAACTTAAATAAGTTTAATATATTCTTTATTCATGTGAATTTCTCTTTCTGTGTATTTCAACTTTTGTTTCTCAAGTTTTGAACTTGTAAAAATATAATATATCTATGTAACAGACTTCCTAAAATTGTACAGAACTATGAATATTACTTTAAATCATAATTTTCTGCTTTATCTACTAAATTATTGAAGTGTATTATAAATATAGACACACCTGTATTATATCCTGAAAAGGCCGCCTTTCCTGGATTAATATGTTTTAAACTTTTTGTGTAGTAAGTTACTGTTCCACACGCATAATTATATGTATATACACACACACACATTAGTACACTGGTAATTAAAACTCAGCATCTGTATTTTTGTATCCTTTTCTCTTCAAATTTCTATCATGTGTGTGACAGGAAATATGTTTTGTACATAAAATATTTAAAACAGTACGTGTATAAGACGTCTGTTGTCCGAATTAAATATATTTATTTTTACATATCAGTTTGTACTGATGTCTCTTTAGATAGGTTTGTGCAGTTTCGTTAAGTGTATTAAATTCACTTGTTTTGTGCTAAAATACAACATAAAAACTTGTCGTGTGTGTATGAATACAAGGAACCATTGTAAACACTTGGAAGTAGTGAAAAATCTTGTTATTTGTATATAACTTGAGATTGAACGTTTTATTTACATAAGTATAATTCGTGAGTACCGTTGGTCACATTTATCGTTATTATTTTTTATAATAGTCTTTGTTAATATTTATAATTATTCTCTCTGATAAAAATAACATAATTTATATTTTGTGTTCATGTATTTCTCTTTGACGGAGATACCGGCTTTAATTAAGTTTCGGTAATTATCTTAATTAAATATACGAAAAGTATTTCTTAACAAATCTTGGAAAAGCTGGTTAAAAAGTTGTATTCTACACAATAAAGGATAGATGTAGTTTCATTATTCGTGTTTTGTCTCGGACAACGGGCTTAAGGTCTGGGGGTTATGACGTAATGATCATGTACTTTGAGCTATAGCGACTTTATAATGTAGCGGTCAGTCACACTATATGTTAGTTTTTAAAAGAGCTCAGAAGGCAGCATATAGCTATTTCATATAAAAAAGCAACAACAAAAAAATGGTGAACTAAAGTTTCACCGTCGAAATTGGATGAACATTTTTTTTTAACAATCCCAAAACAACTGCGGTAAGAATCACGCTAGTTGATACCCTTTTGTTTTCCCATCATTCTCTTCTATTTTTTCGCGTCGATCAGAAACATATGTTTCACTACATCTTAGTGGCCTGGCATGGCCGAGCGCGTTAAGGCGTGCACTCGTAATCCGAGGGTCGCGGGTTCGCGCCCGCGTCGCGCTAAACATGCTCGCCCTCCCAGCCGTGGGGGTGTATAATGTGACGGTCAATCCCACTATTCGTTGGTAAAAGAGTAGCCCAAGAGTTGGCGGTGGGTGGTGATGACTAGCTGCCTTCCCTCTAGTCTTACACTGCAAAATTAGGGACGGCTAGCACAGATAGCCCTCGAGTAGCTTTGTGCGAAATTCCAAAAACAAAATCTTCACGACCACCCCTCTTTGTGGCTCAACTGTACATATGGCGGTTTATGACGGTAAAAATCGATAATTAGGCAGTAGGGAAAGCAGTGATAGTCTGTAAGGTAGTAACTTCAAGTAGCGTGCTGTATCCGGCAAACAACGGGTTTTAACCCACGAATTAGTTTTTGTTTATAGGTTTTTAGTATAATTAAGGTTTATTTTATTGTTGTTCTTGTTTTTTTAAAACAAATAACTTATCGATGTGTGTGACAACTTTAACCAGTTTGTACCTTTAAATCCTGGAATAGTGAAATTACGTTGTTCTGACCTAGAGTAATGGAATTTGTTCACGACTTCAGGTTTATGGCTAAGTTGTCTGTCTATTGTTCTGTTTTTTTCGTACAACAAACCAAACGTTGCAGCAACATGGCTACGTTATCACGTGCAGTTTACGTGCTGTGCTTAAATAATCATTATTGAAATGGTATTCGTTTTTTAACAAACTTTTATGTGTCAAACTAGCCAATAAAAGACGTTCTGAAATGGGGTAGTAATTATTTATGGAATCCTCAAAATTATAACTGTGTGAGTGAACATACAGTTTGATATCTTTGTGGCATGGTAGCTGGAATTATACAAAGGTCATGCCGTGCGTTTAATAACGAAATGTTTAAGCACAGTAAATATATATGTAAAAACTGCTGGTATGGAGCAAACAACGTTTCGACCTTCTTCGGTCATCGTCAGGTTCACAAAGAAGGAAAGAGGTAACTGACCGATAGCTGACCACTTGTTTGAAGGCGGTTGCGTAATTGAGTGCAGGAGTGTAGAGGGCGTGCTTAGATGTTAAATTTTATCTATTAATATAGGTATAAAGGTGTTCCTTTGTATTGCTTTATTTTGGGTTTGAGTTGTTGTATAAGTGAGGTTCCTTTAATTTTGCGTTTGTTTATGTTTGTTTCTTTATTCAGTACTTGGGTGTTTATTTGATTTGCAGCGTTCGAAAACGTCTGAAGGTGACTTTTTGTGTTCTTTGAATCTGGTTTCCATTTCTCTACGTTTCTCCAATATAGAAATCGTGGCATTTTTTTTATAAATAATGTTAGAGTTGTGTTTGTCAATGTAGTTTTTGCATATTATACACCTTAGTTTTGTGCCTGGTTTTTGAATAAATGTGTTATTAATTGGAATGCCATATTTTGTTACCAATTTTTGCCAAATGTTGGTTATTTTTCTGCTGATGTAGTGAATATATGGTATGCAACAGTATATGGTTTCGTGATTTTTTGATTCGTGAGATATATTTAGTTTTGTTGGTTGATTTTACATTCTCTCTAAGTGTGTGCGTATAATGTTTTCTACAGTTAGTGGAGGAAACTTATTGATGTTGATGAAGTATTGTTTTATTTTGTCTAATTCATTGTTAATTTTATCTGAGTAGTATAGTTTTATGGCTGTTTTTATTTTACTTTACAGTATGCTGAGTTTTCGTTTTGTTTTATGTGTTGAGTCCCAAAGAATGCATAATCCAGTGTGGGTGATTTTTTAGTGGATTTCTGTTTTAAATTGTGTATCGGTTCTTGTAATTGTGATGTTAAAAAATGATACATCATTGGTTTCTTCCTGTTTACATGTGAAGTTAATGTGGTTGTAAAAATTAAGTGTGTGTTCTATAGATGTGAATCCTGCAATCATGTACTAGTATAGTGGTGGATGTAATGCTGTGTTAAGCGTTTTTTGTGTGATAAAAATATTGGCTAGGACTGGTGATACTGGGCTGCCCATGCTTAGTAAGCCATTTGTTTGTAAAACAAAGGTATATATTATGTAAAACCTTCACTGACAAACACAGTACCAACATTGTTTATAACAGACACGGCATCTATATTGGAGAAACAAGTAGAAAATGGAAACCAGATTCACAGAACACAAAAAGTTACCTTCACACGTTTTCGAACTCTGCAAATCAAATAAACACAACATCACCATGAGAAAACACCCAAGTACTGAATAAAGAAACAAACATAAACAAACGCAAAATTAAAGAAGCCTCACTTATACAACGACTCAAGCCCAAAATAAACCAATACAAAGGAATATCTTTATACCTATATTAATAAATATAATCCAACATATAAGCACTCCCTCTACACTTCTACACTCAATTACACAGCCGTCTTCAAACAAGTGGTCAACTATCGGTCAGTTACCTCTTTCCTTTGTAGATCTGACGATGACCGAAGAAGGTCAAAACGTTGTTCGCTCCTCTACATAAAAAAAATTATCAACCCATACTAGCCGTTTTCACAAAAATATTTTTCTCTACAAGTGGGTTTTCTCATCGTCACGGATATGTACAGTGAAGATTTGTGGTTCGGTTCTTCCCAGTAGACAGAGCTTAGATTTGCCATTGTGTAGCTTCACGCTCAGAAAAATCGTTGTAACACTAAAAATCTGTTTAGATATTCGCGATGGGCAAAACGAAAATTTCTTATGTTCTCGAATTTTGTTCCTGTGCAAGTGTTAAAACCATTTAGAAAAAAAAAAAGTTTTATTTTCCGAATATCATATGTGTTTTACTGTTATTGTCATTCGCCTCAATGAAAAGGTACAAGTTCGACGTTTTCGCTTTAATCACATTGTTACAGTAGCTCACGTGGCCCTTGCGGTGGGTGGTGATGACTAATTGCCTTCCCACTGCTAAATTAGGGACGGCAAGCGCAGATAGCCTTCGTGTAGCTTTGCGCGAAATTCAAAACAAACCAAATCATATCTTGTTATGCTATTGATATTGAAACGGTTTCGTTACTGTTTTCTTGTTTAGTGGATTTCAGGTTTGAAATTCAGTATGGGCGAGAACATCATTTGGGTCAAAACTTTCTTTAAAGTCATGTACTGTTTTGTTTTTGTTTATTTAACCATATCTTTCGTCCAGAATAATACAAGTTTCCCGTTGAAAACCAGAAACAAGCAAAATATAAATCACTTTAGATTAGCATATGATAACCAAAGTAGTGTCAAAACTCTGACGTTGTTGTCTCTGACTCTAAAGGTGTTTCGTTAAACAGGAAGCTGGGGCTCAGGACACAACACTGTGTGTCTCCAAACAACAAGACTTCTGTCTGTTAATACATATTGTCGATCCTTTTAACATTTAGAGAAAACAGACTATTTTCTGTTACCACTCTTAATTTTAAATAAATGTAACTGTCCCATCCGCCCGATTCCCATTAATAAAGTCCTCAGCAGTTGAGCCTTCCAATCACCCCTCGTTGGACGGATGGATTGGTAAATATGGTGTTCCATAGCAGTATTGGCGTCACACACCACGTACAACAAGGGTGTCCGCATAGGAAGGGGAGCACCTGGAAATTAAGAAACATAATTGAATTTTTTAATTCAACTCGAAACTTCACACCATTCTTCCTCCAATAGAGAACTTTGTTCGTACACACAGACAGGATATAATGTTTTTACTGATGGTATGTGTGAGGAGTTACTCCCTCAGATAGATATGTGGGGAGTGTAAAATTAATGCTAATCCCCTTCACCGGGATCGTTTCTTCGTTCAAGTGCTTTTGGTTTTTATTTTCTCCCAAAAACTCCGACCCGTACAGCGTCACCCACCAATCAGCGGAACCAGGTTGTTTTGTATTTTTCTAAGTAATATAAATCTCACTATTACTATTTTAGACATCAGAAACAAGTACTGGAAGAACAGCTATCAACCAGTGATCACAAAGCCCACTGTATTACACCTCGAATTTCCTGAAATATGACCAAATTCATGGAAGTTGTAACCAACTTCTGTAAAACATCTAACCACAAACTTCAACGTGATTTTTTCTCGATCATTTTTGCTTAAAAGTGGATAAACTGTTTTGTAGGAGAAATAGACACACATAAAGAAACCCAACTTACATTTCCTGCATGGTCAAATGTTTCACTAGGGACCAAAAGCAATCCAACTACCATCTGAATGTCAAGAAACCCATTAAATAGAAAGCTTTATTGAAAACTGACACTTCCAACTGCAAAAATGAGACAACCACGAGTCCCAAAATATCCATTCAATCGGAACCATCAAAATGAAAACCAGACACAGTATGACATCCAACACGAAGTTGATGAATAGGTGGTTTTCGAAAGGCGTAGCTATTTGAATTTGTATATTTGTCTACTCTCTTCTAATAAATTTTTCCGGCACTGTTTTTTGTCATGGGACACTAAAACTGTAGCGGTCCCGAGTATAATCGAAGCTTAATTATTTTTAGACGGCCCAGCATGGCCAGGTGGGTTAAGGCGTTCGACTCGAAATTTGAGGGTCGTGGGTTCGAATACCGATCGCACCAAACATGCTCGCCCTTTCGGCCGTGGAGGCGTTATAAAGTTACGCTCAATCCCACTTTTCGTTGGTAAAAGAGTAACCCAAGAGTTGGCGGTGGGTTGTGATGACTAGCTGCCTTTCCTCTAGTCTTACATTGCTAAGTTAGGGACGGTTAGCGCAGATAGCTCTTGAGTAGCTTTGCGCGAAATTAAAAAACAAACAATAATTACTTTTCAGAACACATTTATATTGAATATATCTAATTTCTTATAACGTGGACCAACTAGCTGCTTTCCTGAACTATCACGAAACACCTGTTAATATTCAAGTACAACGAAAAATAATTACAACTTGCATACAAATAGTCTATGTTGTCTCTTCATAAAATCCCACGCTGTGGTTGAGAAATACATTGTAGATAAACGGATCTTCCCTAAATCAACTCGTATATGTTAACATAATGTCAGTGACATAAAGTTGATGTCAGTTCGCGTACACGGCAAGTAACGATCTGTTTATTTACTCTGCTTATTTATTCATCGTCAAGAACTGCGTAATTAGAAATAAAGCTATCGTACTGTCTAAGTATGTTTTCGCTAAAACTAATTTTCGTCTTTCACATGCGATCTGATTTTAACCATGAAACAAGTTAAAACTAACAATACAGCTTAGGCATAATTACAATATATTTGTAATTTGGTGCTATTTTCGTACGTAAATATAAATGAATTTTTCCTTACATGTTGTTATACATACACGTGTGTGTATATATTTGTTTATTTACTATATAGTGCATGCACGACGAACGACAGACGAAATGTGACTGATGTTAATTACATCACCTGAGATATCACCGGGAAGTTTAGGAAATCCACACGTTCGCGCTACAGATATTCTTAGTAATAACGAAAAACAAAAAAGGTATTAATAATAATAGAAAATAATACAAAAGTTAATCTAACTTGACTGAATGAAGGAGATCTTCCCGATAAGTTGGAAAACAGAGATACCCAAGAAGTGATCTATAAACTCTTATCATAGTGTCCCACGACAAAAACACTTCACTACCAGTGCTGGAAAAATTTATTTGTCGACAAATATACAAGTTTAAATAGCTACGCCTTTCGAAAATTAAATGAATCCATTACCTTTCTGTAAACCACCTATTCATCAACTTTGTGTTGGATGTCATATTGTGTCTGGTTTTCAATTTGGTGGTTCCGATTGAATGGATATTTTGGGACTTGTGGTTTTCTCATTTTTTGCAGTTGGAAGTATCAGTTTTCAATAAAGCTTTCTGTTTAATGGGTTTCTTGACATTCAGATGGTAGTTGGATTGCTTTTGGTCCCTAGTGAAACATTTGACCATGCAGGAAATGTAAGTTGGGTTTCTTTATGCGTGTCTTTTTCTCCGGTCACTGAGAAGAGGAGTGATTCCAAACACATGCATCAGTAATAACATTTAGCAGTGTAAGACTAGAGAGAAGGCAGCTAGTCATCACCATCTACTGCCAATGCTTGGGCTACACTTGCACCACTAAATAGTGGAATTGATTGTTACATTACAATACCCCGATGAAAGAATGAGCACGTTTGGTGTGATAAACATTCAAATTCACAACCCTTGGATTATGAGGCTAGGACACTAACAACATGGTTATGCCAGGCCTATCTTTGACTAGGTACTTGTAGTCAACAAGGACATTAAGTATTTCCATAAGTACTTTTTGAAATAAATAGCTAGATCTGTGTCATAAAGTTGGCTACTAGCTTAAGTTTTCATGAATTTTTTTCTTCATCAAATATGTTAAAAGTACCAATGTTATCAGTGTTTTCTTTATAGTGTTACATATCTATATACACATTAAACTTGTCATAGAATCTTACTGATAACAGAAGTCCTAATTTGGTAATAAGGGTGGATTCAGAAAAGATTGATTGACTTTATTACAAGCAGGCATTATATAGACTTTTCAATGATGCATATGCTGACATTTAATAGCTTGAGTATAATTTTTAATCACATGAAGAAATTATTTATAAAAGTATTCTTCTGTTACAGTTAGGCCAATTTTACTCTCAAGGGTCACGTTTTGAGAGATGTGAATGAGTAACCCCTAAAGTGTTCACATGTTATTTGTACATGTAATCATTCAGTTAAATTTTTGAGTGACTTTTTCAGTGCCCATGTACTAGATGATGTGAAGGAACAACTTCTACACCTGCATTGTTAATTCCTTGTTATTTCTACTCTTCTTAGAAGCCAATAAAGTGAAAAAGGTCAGTACATTATTTCAGTGTTCTTAATACACACACAAGAGTTTTGGACGTACTCAGATTATTTTACAGTGATAGCACTCTGGTGAAGTCATGGAGATAAGATGTCTTGTTTTCTGAACAATAGTTTTGTATAATTCATTAGGTGTTCACATGTAATATAGTTAAATGTTATAAAAGTAGGTAATGTTAAATAAGACATTTAAACGTTATATTTTCACTAAAAACTATAAACTGCTGCTTACAGAAAGAACATAAAGTGTGTCATGGTATTGTTAGACTGTCTGATCCAAGGAAAGGGTGATCTAGTGTTGAATGATGTAGGAGTAGTCAAAATTAAATGCTATTTGTTTAACTTAATTTACTGTATTGCTAATTTTAGTACAAGTGATATCTACCAGTATCACAATTTCTAAAGAACTCTATTTGTACTTTACAGGTTTTATTGATGTTGATAGTTTAAATGTTAAATGACTCAAAGTATTTAACATTTTCAGGTGTCTGACTTGTAGATTTACGAGGTCTTACTAAAGTGTATGATATATTCTGATACAGAATCCACCAAATACATGTACGATGGAAACCTGTCATAGGGAAGATTGTAACAACAACGAGAAAGAAAGAGAAGCCTATAAAAAATGTGTTTGGTTCCTGAGGTCACTACAGATTGGAGTAGGACTTATTGCATTGTTCCTAGGAATTCTTGGTTCAACGATGGTGAGAGATGGTGCTGAATTATTTCTTTTTACTGGTATAATATCTGGATTTCTTATGGTTGAGGCAGCATTGGCAAGCTTGTTCATACTTCGAGAACATTCTGGAGAGGAATTCAAGGGCTGGCGAGTGGGATTACAGAGAGCAGGACGAGATAACGCTTTCTGCGTGGCATCTTCATGGGCTTTGGGTGTTACTTCTACCATCGCAATGGTTACGGCTGATCTAGTCTTGTTACTGATTTTTGATGACGTTACAATTATTACTTTGGCAGTTTTAGAGTTAGTTTCTGGTGTGTTTTTACTCAGTGTAATTTTGATAAGTTTTTGGCATGGATTACATTATCCAAGTCGTTTTGTGAATGATTTGAGATACATTTAAATGTGTTTGTTATTTAAAGAAACATTAAAATGTGATTATTAATGTGTGTGTTAAGCTGTATTTTTAGATACAGTAATAAGTGATTTGTTCGAGAGACTAGCAGTACATGGATAAAGTTTAATAAATATTAATAAACAGTAAAACTTAGTCAATTTTGTAGTTAATTAAGTTTGTAACTGTACTGACTGTAGTGCTCCCTGGTGGCTCAGTAGTAAGAATGAGTGGTTGTAATGCTAAAGTTGAGGACGCTATTCCTGAACTGACAGAGCACAAATTTACTGTCGTTATATGGATTAGAATTTGTGTCAAAATGAACTTAATATAACTTGTTCATGGATAAATGATAGTTCTAAACATGGTTCTTCTTTATTCATTTGTTGTCTGACCTGGTGGATGGGGGGTACTTGACTAGCAATGTGAGAGTTATTCTTTTAATTCTATTCATGAACATTTTCATCCTTTCAGCCATAGGGGGATTATAATATGATGGTCAGTTGTGCTATTCATAAGGTAAAAGTAACCAGGAGCTGGCATTGGGTGGTATTCACTAACTGCCTTCCCTGTAGTCTTTTACTTTGAAATTAGGGACAACCAGCACAGATGACTCTAAATTGACTTTGCACTTAATTTAGTACAAAGAAACAACACATTGCAATATTAAATATCTTTAGTTAGGTAAAACTAGACCTTGTGATATGGAGTTAATTATAAACTACTGTGAGAATAGTTGGGTTATGCTAGATAAATTGAGTTATTAAACCATTTTGTTAATATGATTACATAAAGTTTCAAATGAAACCACTAACAGCCTTTCACCTTCCAAGTGTCTTCAGCTATTCATTAATTTTATATTCTCCTGGTGCAGTGAACTATTATGTCATATTATTTACATCCAATAGATAATTAACCAGCCTAAAAATTCCTTGGTAAAGAAAATACATAAACTAGTAGTAATAACGAATGTTAAGTAGTTATGTTAAAAAAAAAATATTTGGAAAAGGAAAAATGATATTTGAACTCCATAATTTTTAAATTTAAATAATTACTTTAATACAGTTTAAACATAGCAATATAAAGTTCATATTGTGTAAGTAAACAACAGTGTATGGTTTTTATCATGCAATCTTTGTGTGGTTGGATGAATGTTTATGTGAAACAGTTTCTGTTTGTAAGTAAACAACAAGATGTATGTTTTATCTTTTAATTTTTGTGTAGCTGGCTGGTTATTTGTGATATTTTGATGTGGAATATATTGTAATCATAATAACTGTCAAAGAGATAATGCACTTAAAACTCTATTTCCTCAACTGTTGCTAATGGTAATATGTATGTGTAAAAATGGGTGTTGTGTGTTAATGATTATTTTACTCAAAAAACAAAAAATTATTAGCTTGTTGTGACTTGCAAGTAATCAAAAATAACTAACACTTTTGTACCAGAATTAAATATTCAACTTGTCTTAGGAGTTAAAAGAACCTTTTGTTTTGATTAAAGCTTAATCTGAAAATAACAAGCTTATACATTTATGGTTAGGCATCTTGTATTGTTTAAACCCTTCATTTACTGTTTGTACTGTAAGTGTTTGTTGTTGTGACTGAAGTAATTCCTGAAAACATCGAACAAATATTTGTTACTCTATTTTGTGTGTGAATGTTTGCACCCCTTATAGAATGAGAGAGAATGAATGTCTGTCATTTGTGTACAGAATTTAAACTGTGGGTTCCAGTGAAAAACAACTCATATCAGTAGGTTTTGAAAATTTTTAGAGCACTCTCTGCACTTAATTTTCACTAATTTATTGAAAATATGGTGCTAACTCTTGAAATAATTATTTCACAAAGATACACTAAGTCAACAGAAACAACAGTTACCAACACCGATGTCTGTGTTACAGGTACTTATTTTATAACAACACAGTTGAGCTATGGAACCAACCCCAATGTATGTGTTATGTGTACGAACTTTATAAGGATACAGTAAAGCTGCAGTAACTTAGAATTACCAACACTGTTGTCCATTTTACATCCTCTTACTTCATAAGGATACAGTAGAGCTATGGTACCAACACCGATGTGTGTGTTACATGCACTTATTTCATAAGGATACAACCAAGCTACAGTAACTAACAATTACCAACACCGATGTCTGTGTTACATGTACTTACTTCATAAAGATACTTGTTGTTAGTTCAAGTGTAGTTTAATTTAATGTGAAATACAGTAATGTATATTAAATGTTTATTTGTACAGACAGATATTCACCTTATTTTGCGGTACCTTGAAATTTGTTATAGTTCTTTTCTTTTTTGAAAGTGAAGAATATTTTTAACATGCATAAAAGATTGGCATAATTAAAATATGTAAGCAAGAAATTACTGTTACTCCAATTTCATCTCCACCTTGAAAAGAAAGTACTTGATAATGTTTGTTTGTTCCTTTTGTATCATTGTGTGACCAACATACAGATGTGAGAGAAACTAATACCTGTTGTATATTTTTAATTGTTACCATGGTAACATTTTATAACCTGCCACTGTGTGTGTGTGTGTGTACCAACGAAAGTAGCGTTTTAGTACATGATTTTGTAAAATAGTTAAAATCTTCATGGTAACGTTTTATCATCTACCACAGTGTGCACCAACGAAAGTAACCATGGTAAAATTCACCATGGTAACATTTTCTTACCTACCTCAATGTGTACCCACGAAAGTAAGAATGGTAAAATTTACCATTGTAACAGTTTGACTTATCACAGTGTGTACCCACGAAAATAACTGTGAGAAAACTCACCATGGTAACATTTTCTTACCTACCTCAATGTGTACCCACGAAAGTTAGAATGGTAAAAATCGCCATGGTAACATTCTATGACCTACCATAGTGTTTATCCACGTTTTTAGCACATGGTTTTGCAAAATAGGTCATATCAAAGACGCCATTTTATTTTATTTTTTTCGTGTGGAACATCTAGTCAAAATTTTTATTGTAAAGAAGTCAAGTCTACTTGTAAAACGTGCCATGTTTTATGTCACTGTTGTACCTGGTTTACTTAACTAATTCACGACGGGCACGATATAATATACTCGACTTCGTATAGACGTTTATTAAGTATTTATACTGTAACTTCACACATTTTATGTGTAACTTTGATAGAAACTAAGTAGACTGGAAATATTTTATGCACAAAATAAATAAATATGACTCGTTATTAAATCATTTTACTAAAGATTCGTTTAAACTAAAGATTTATGTGTGAATATATATAGTTACAGATTTTTTTTCGTTATTTATGTGTTTGAGATGGAGTCTCCATTGTGGTTTTGTTGTGTATTGGTGGGAGTACAGTGAGTAGTGATATCCATTATCACTACCAGAGGGTAGCACTTTCATACTCTCTTCAAAGTATGTGCGTGCTTTAATACAGCAAAGCTACAACGGGCTGTTTGCTGGTTTCACCGAAGGGAGTCGACACCCTGATTTTAGCTTGGACTTACCGCTGTTCTAGCGGGAGGCTATCTTCAAAGCAGATGGCGATGAGTTTTGATTCAACAAATAACTTTACAAATATATTACTTATATGTAACAATTAATAATTATCCATAAAAGCTTTATATCACACGTTTCTTCTAGGTGTGACAACTTGTGCGTAGTTGTATACGAAATTTAAGTTTATTTAAATAGGCTTAGCTCGTAATACAACGCTTTTATGTAGGAAGAGTGCTTATCATTTCCATTCTGAAATTATACAGTAAGACTAAAATTTAACCCGAATTACGATCAATCAGTAAATAAAGTCATGAAATTATTTATTTTTCTTGTGTTTAAAGGCATAATGCTGATACGTTTAGTTTGGTTTGTTTTGAAATTCGCGCAAAGTTACGCAAGGGCTATTTGCGCTAGCCGTCCCTAATTTAACGATATAAGGCAAGAGGAAAGACAGCAAGTCATCACCACCCACCGCTAACTTTTGGGTTACTCTTTTATTAACGAATAGTGGGATTGACCGAACACTGTGCTCCCGCTAGTACAGCGGTAAGTCTACGGATTTACAACGTTAAAATCAGGAGTTCGATTCCCCTCGATGGGCTCAGCAGATAGCCCGTTGTGGCTTTACCAAAAGAAAAACAAGCCGAACACTGTAGTACTCCCACGGCTGAAATGGCGAGCATTGTTGGTGTGATGGAGATTCGAACCCGCGATCCTCAGATTACGAGTCGAGATCTTTAACCACCTGACCTTACCGACTCGAGAATTAAACAGAAACCAAAACATGAACTATAAACAGTAACCAATTTGTTTTGTTAATGTAAACAAAGTTACTTATTATATAGTGGCGGAAAATATTACTACACTAGTTTACACTTTTATTGGTTAATGTAATTTGTTCCATAATTGTGTGTCAGAACTAGTGTAAAACGGTTGTAAACATCGTTTCATATGATTAAGTTGACCTATATTTATGTTATCCAAACATATATACATCTTCATTAACAAATCAACTTACTGTGACAAACGTATCACAATAAGATGATCAGTAAATAGTTAGAAAATAAGAAAACCGAGCTTTAAATGTAACACCATTAATTTAATTGGTAAAACCTGGTAACAAAATCTGTTCCTTATTTCATTATTTGGTTGTACTTTCGCTAGCCTTGGTAGTTGTTTGACATGACGTTTGTGTTTTCTAATAGTAAAGCCACATTGAACTGTCAGCTAAGCTCACCAAGGGAAATCGAACCCCTGATTTTAGCGTTGTAAATCCGTGGACTTATTGCTGTACTAGCGGGGGGCACTTGACATCGCCGTGGGAAAGAGTGCATCAGGGAATGTATGGCATAATTCTTCACGCGGATTATGTCTTCTTGCAGTTCCAAGATGCTACTTTTGCACTTTGTCAACAATTAATTTTTTATTAATTCTCGACAGGGTTGGACTGTTGTCTAGCCAGTGGAATGTCTTAACCATCTCCCTTTAAAGACTAGCATCTACCTGAAACAATGAAATAAAACCTAATATATATATTTTTTTCAAAATAAGTAGAAGTTTTCTCTTTATTTTAAGTCTATATGAGCGTTACCAACCATTTTAGTGCTGTAACATGGAGCAAACTCATTTTGAAACGTATACTGGTCAGTTACACCAAAATGATTCCGGATTGTTAGCCTTAAGCAGGACTCGATGTACTTGTCGACATTTATAGTACCTGTCATCATTTATCACAGACGCTCAACACTCTAGCCGAGATCCACCCCTCTATCACGTGACAGATGCTTCACAGTTACATCCAAACACGCTGGATTAAGTTTTTATCCATAATGCAAAATTCTTCCCACCAGACTCTGCAGGTTGGACTTTAATGTGTATGAAAATACCACTTTTGCTCCACGTGGATTCGGTCCAGTCATCATGCTATTTGGCCCAGCTGCGCCTCATCATGTCGGTCAGGGATGTTTTCTTTCTTGGCTGGGAGACCGGCTAAACACGGGCGAGACTGGACAATGGGCACGATTACACTGACCATCAAAGTTTCCTGCCATTATAAACTTAAATTTGTGGACGAATCTGCAAGCTCGTGTGTTTTGGTTGTCAGTAGTGGATGTCTACCTTTCTGCCACTCCACAAAGTCAGTCTTTATATCTCTGCTCACAGTAGATTGGTCCCATTGAATTCTTCCAGTAAACTTGTGTTTACTCAAACAAACAATCATTTATTTTGTGTATGTTTAGCTAATTCTAAACATTACACGTACGTTGTAGCAGCTAGGAACCTTTATTTATAACCAATAAACGGCTGATACAATACCCAATGTAATAATTAGACAATATTACATCATCCATGAAACAAATTTTCGCCTACATACATTACGACTTTGGAAGAAAGGTCGATTCCGAATATATATATATATAAAAAAGGATGATGCAAGATATTTTTTCATCACTATATCTAATTACACAAACTTCTTTACACAGTATTTTGGTATAAATTATATTATCTTTGTCTGCAATAGATGGCGCTGCAATATATTCTTCAAGATACCTGATAAAATTCGAAAAGAGCAACATAATTTTTCTAAAGCTTCTCTCTTTCTCTTTGATAGAAATGGTTGGCAAGGTAAAGAGACAACATTACGATGTAGAGTAATAATACTTATTACATTAGTATTACGTTGTGAGGGTTATTAGTGCATGTACAAGATGAACAGCGTTTTAGTTTAATGTTACATCAATGTATCCGTTCAGTTGTTAAACTGTTGCAGCCAGAAACGTACTAATTAAGAGGTGTTACTTAACCTTAGCTTGGGAAACTTAAAGAAGTGAATTATCACATAACCTTCGAGAACGTTATTCACAAATGATTTTGTATAAATCGTAGACACTTAAGTATTATCCACCCACGGAAACTACGAAGACCGACGTGACCTGTCTCCTTTGGATTTCTACTTTCAACCAATAGTGTAAGGTCTTACTAATGAAAGATTAATTCTTAACGGTTGTTGTTATTGGTCCAGAGCCGAGTCGGCTGTTGTGAGAATACCATACACTAGAGTGGCGCCATTGGTTCCGATTTCTGTAGCACGTGCACTGGTATAAGTTAAGAGACTGTAAGCCGGTTAGCTTGGTTTCATTTGTAACTGATACGGTAAGCAAGGGGTTTCTTAGAACGAAGTTATGTGTATGTTGTTTTTTTATTCATAATATTTGGAAAGTAGTAATAAGTTCCGGATGATGGAATACAGTTTAAAACTGATGAAGTTGTGAAAGGAAAGCTAATTATAAGGTCCATGTAGACGTGCAACTTGAATATTTAAGCTCAGGTAAGTCGAGACTGGAATGTTAAATTTTTTTTTATTTTTACTCTACCAAAAAGAAGGCATATAAGACTTCTAACGAAGGCACATTTTATGACACTGATTTTAAGCTTCAGTACATTTCGAATTTTGAACAAAAAGATGTTTAAACTTCTCCTGGGTTCACTTGGCGCCATTATGAACTTAGCAATCAAGTTTGGTTTGGTTTGAATTTCACACAAAGCTACTTGAAAGCTATCTGTGCTAACCGTCCCTAATTTAGCAATGTAAGACGAAAGGGAAGGCAGCTAGTCATCATCATCTAACGCCGAATCTTTTATCAACGAATAGTGGGATTGACCGTACATTATAACGCCCCCACGGCTGAAAGGGCGACTATGTTTGGTGTGACGGGAATTCGAACCTGCGACCTTCGGATTAAAGTCGACTGCCTCAACCACCTGGCTATGCCTGACCTAGTAATTAAGATAAATACAATTATTGTTATGAGCAATTTTATCAGATATGGTAGGTGCAGTTAATTTAAAGCAGCTTATGGGAAGACTTAATAAATAAATATTTCAATGATAAGTTCTGGTTTTGAATGTTTTATTTTCAAATCTATTGTAGTGGTTAAAATGGCGTTGATGGATTAACATCGTTCTGGTTGAAGACTGACGGTTGGTTCTTATGTTTCGAAACGTTTTGGTCTTCACGAGAAAATGACCACTGAAACACAGATAAAACATTGAGCGATGTTGCAATACGTAATTCAATTGCATAGCCTACGAAAGAAGAATTTTGGCAAACATTTTAGTGTTTTTTATATCAAATGTTGCTCTGAGTTTGACTTAATATCATGTTAAGTACAGTCAAACATAACTTTTAATACAAAATTAATTTTTTCTAATGTAACATAAAGCGAACGAAGTGGTATGTTATTTGGAGATTTATATATTTTTAGAAGCATGAAGATGACTTTTTAAACTAGTGGGTAATCATAATGGTTTTAGTGTTATTTGACAACTAACTGTAGAAATTAATTGTAAAAATTAAAAAAAATGTTTATTCGTATGTGCTATAATTTAGCTGTTACTCTAGTCGTGCTATTTAAAGTAAGACTACATGTTATGGTCTACTGATTTATGTAACATGGATTGTATTTGTTTTTATCCATAAATGCATTCCTTTACAATTTCGATTTCACATAGAGTTGGACACGATCTCCGAGACCGATGGATCTAGAGATCCTTCTGTCTGCTAGTCCTCCACTCTTCAAGCGCGATGGTTTTCACAGTTTCACCACCTTCCACAACCATCGCAAGTTGAATGGCTTTACGAACGTGTACACATATCCAGACCCTTCTCCAATAGCACCAATTCGCTCGTGTCTTTTAATGCGTGAAGATGATGCCACGTTGGAGTCCAGAGATGAAATAAAAGGCAAGAAACGCGTGTGGTTCGCTGACGACAAAGGATTAGCGCTCACGCACGTTCGATTCATGACGGAGCCTTCGGATTGTCCACCCAAATGGAGTGAAGAATTTTTAGAAACCATAACTCGAGGGGTAAAGCCCCAGGTGAATGTGGAAAATAAATGGGAACCGTCTTTCCCTCAGCCGGCTTCTGATTACATAGAGTTTAGAAACAAATTAGAACTGAATTGTGTGTCTTTGGAAAACGTGATTCTTAAAGACGACGATGAATTTACCGGTACCGTCAAAGTAAAAAATCTCTCTTTTCAAAAAGAAGTGTTTATCCGGATAACCTTCGACCGCTGGCTTAGCTACCAAGACGTACCCGCTATATTTGTCCCATATGGAATGGAATGTTCATCGTCTTACGATACATTTTCCTTCTCGGTTGCAATTCCTTCGTCAGCAGCCAAGTTTGAAGTAGTCGAATTTTGTATATGCTTCAAGAATCAAACCTCCGAATTTTGGGACAATAATGGCGGTTCCAATTACAAGCTGGTCTTATCCAAAACTAAACCCCAGGAACCACTTGATTTACAAAAGTTCGTCGACGCTTTCAAAGCAGAATTTGATTCTTGGACTGATTTTGCCAGTTGGAACCATTTGGTCACTGAAGGACCTTATTGGTAAACTCGACAAGATTTTATTTAGAATTATGAAACATTTAAGGAAAAAATGATTTAAGGTATCATTGTTTGGCATCAGCTAGCTTATATGTTTCTAAGATAGATATAACAAAAAGTAAAATGTTGCTCCAGTCAGCACAGTTTAAACTTTAAACTGGAGCAGAGATTAAAATTTCCGAGCACCCTTCTTGGATGTACATATATGTGTGTAAGTGCATTTTCATCTTTCAACCTACCAGATGTTAAAACACATCTGTCATTGATCACAGCACTGATCCACTGCAGCCGTGCTTTAACTTTCTCAAATTTGTATGTGTGGCTTTTTTCTTCTGTGTATTTATGTTCCTCAACTGTGGTCTCGCAGCTTAGATATACCTAGTCACAGACCTGTCATCACTGAAAATCCTCAAACAGATTTTAATGGTAAGTGTAAATTATGATGTCAGTTTAATGCATGTATTTTATGTGTCTTTTTTTGTCAGTGAAACGTCGTGTAATACGTTGAAAAGTGTTTTTCTTGTCGTTCAAGTCTGTGATAAGATTTGAGAAATGCCATTTTCTGTCAGTAAAACGCGAGGAAAGATGTTAAAAGTGCCTTTTTCTGTCAGTAAAACGCGTGAAAAGATGTTAAAAGTGCCTTTTCCTGTCAGTGGAACGCGTGGCAAGATTTGAGAAGTAGCTTTTTTGTCAGTGAAATGTGGTCCTTTTCGCGTGACACATCTGTCAAATCTCAGTTTGTAGCTTTGTTTTTATTGTTATGTGCTGGAACTAGTAAGTACCCTTATCCATATAACATAGCCCCCTTGAAGGAGGGATAGAATACTCCTGGAAGATAAATCATAAGAGGGGTATAAAAGTAGGTTTTAAGGGTCTCAGAACTGGAACTTTACATAGGTTTTTATATTCCTTCCATGCCCATTCTGGATTTAGGGACACCACACGTGAAACTTTCTTTATATTTTGACTCACAAGCTAGTGGGGCATAGCAACAAAACAAATGTCTTACGTTTATTTTATTAATTTTTTTTCGGGCATATACCTCATTGAAGTAACTATAGAAGAAACATAGGGTAACAAGGGAGCCTTTGATCTCCTCAAGTACAAAAAGTAGCGGGAAGATATGGTAGTCATATGCCGTGTAAAAATCTTCCTCACAAGTTCACAGTAGTTTGTCTGTTGTTAAGCGTAAAACTACATAAGTGTTCTGCTCACCAATAGTATAAAAACCTCATTTTCTGTTGCTGAACCACTGACGGGAGGGGGCATCACTTCATCGGCTTGTTTTAAGGGTCAGCTCCTAAAGTTATATATTATTCTTGAATCTTTCTCGTGCTTCCTATCGTCGGTTCCGACAATGTAATTGCCCCTCTTTAAGGAAAGGAACTCGGACATTTTAAACAGGAGTTACGTCTTGAATTCACACTTTTAAGGTTTTTAATTTTGTGTCCTTCGGGTAGTTTTACCAAAAAATGGTAAAATTCAAAATCTTTAAAACTCAGCACATGATCAAAATTGTTTTGAACTTTTTAATTCAAAATAAAATGAAGTTAAAAAATTGTATTACCTGTTAAGAATAAAACATTTGTATGTTAATCAAATAACACACCTGCCAAAATTATAGTGTTTCGGCCCGATACATGGTAAAAACCATTTGACGAAATTTATACACATGTAATATTTAATTTTGCGGACTTTTACATATATATCATCCCCTGCTGGTTCAGCAGACTTACAAACGCCTTATTTATCTCTATAACACATAGCGTCATCATGTTCGTCTGTTGACCTATATATATAAATTTAAGTGTCAACGTCGCTAACTTTGCGATTATCTGTTATTTGTTTAACGTACGCATTGGAGTTCATGTATTGGTTATTTAGAAGATTGTGCTTAAACACTAAGTAAATATCGAGTTTGTTTCATGTCAACTCACGTTACTCATGTAGTCTTCCGCAGAAGTGAATAGTTCCTTAAACTTGTCAAGCCACGACAGGAAACGGCGCTGAAATAAAGTAACGTCTTCAACTTTGAATCTTAGATTTATTCATTTTTATTAAGAAACTGATTAGGTTTTGTATATTATATGCAACGTGTTCAGTGATATTAGCTGAATATTCGTTTGTTTTTCCTACAAGATTAAGGAAGTGACACGCCACCCGTGTTACTAAAAGCCAATAAGTACCATTGCATTGATTTGTTTGTTTTTTAATTTCGCACAAAGCTTCTCGAGGGCTATCTGTGCCAGCCGTCCCTAATGTAGCAGTGTAAGACTAGAGGGAAGGCAGCTGGTCATCACCACCCACTGCCAACTCTTAGGCTACTCTTTTACCAACGAATAGTGGGATTCACCGTAACTTTTTAACGCCCCCACGGCTGAAAGGGGGAGCATGTTTGGTGTGAGGGAAGTGAATTTAACAATCGTAATGCTATTGTCGGTGACACGACCGTACATTACTTATTGACATTTGAACTGTTTCTTTCCGTTATTACTGCTAGGACTACGTAGCGGTATTATCATGTACTAGGTGAAAATTGTCTGCTTCGATATTTTCTGATAAATTATTTGTATGTGTTTTAGGCTTCGTTTCAAGTTTTCATTTTTAATTAACTTAAATATTTGACGCTTTTATTAAAGAAATTACTCTTTCTCTGCAATATATATATTTATTAATTTAAATTAAAATAAATTACGTAAATTAAGACTGGTAAAGATTATAAACGATTTCAAAGTTTATAGGACAGTTCGTATTTCTGACGACGCTTGAGAGTAGTGAAATATTAATTAATTAAAAGTAAGTAGACGTGAAATTGTACATGAGTACCTCAAGGACATGAATATCATTTATTAGCTGAGTACGACAACAGTTCTTAGCAACACTTAAGTTTCATGTCTTTTGTTTGTACTACGACACGAACTCTGAGTAAGAAAGAGGTTTGGAACTAGAATTGATACCAGGGTTGACTTCATTTTAAAACATCGAAGTTATTTTTGATGGACTTTTTTGTTGTAACTGGTACGTTAGTTTTAAATTTAGTGCACGAGGGAACCTAAGCTAGCCGTTCCTTACTTAGTAGTGATAGATGGAAGACAGCTAGTCAACACCACCCACCACTAACTCTTTGGCTACTCTTTTACTAATAAATAGTAGGATTGAGCGTAACATTATATCGCCCTCACGCTGAAAGGAGGATCATGTTTGGCGGGACGGGAATTTAAACACCTGACCCTCAGGTCTATTGCCTTAACCACCAGGCCAAGCCAGACCTGTCATATTGGCTAACAGATTATATTTCGAGTAATGAAAGTGTATTTTATTGAAACAGCTGCTGACAACTTACTTGGAATGAGCGTTGTCTAGTGGTTATCATGTCGGACAAAGACGTGATAACAGGGAGCCGATAGTTCACGTTCTGTTGCCCTAAAATCGGGCTTGGCACTTTCGGGCCGTGGGTACATAGTAATAGTAACAGCCAAATTACAAATATCTGTCAGAGTAGTCCACAAGTTGTCGGTGAGTTGTGTTGCGTATAAGCTTTCTCCCTAATCTATTAATTCAGAATTAGAGGTGACAATAATCAGTGTTTACCTTTGAGTGAATATCCAAACCAAGCCAAACAGTTCCCAGTGATTAGAGTGGTAGAATGAGGACCCGTGGTTCTTGGCCAGTTGCTGCCAATATAAATTGTACCCTGTACTCTGTGACCATCAGTGCGTTATAAGAGTGACAGTTAAATTCCATTATTTATCAAGCATACCTACAAGGTGTCGATGGGTTCTTTTAACTTTCACTTCATTATAGAGTAACATTGGACGGCTAGCAAAAAAACCCACTAAAATAAGCCAAATTTTTTGTTAGCCTACAACGTTAGCTCATAATTATTTGTGATTTAAATCTAGAAGTGAAGATCAATCAATCCGCTAAGAGCAGGGCGTTGATAGTTGCAGAGGTAGTTTTCCAGCAACGCGTTGAGAACCATGAATTCTTTGATTTATTATCAAAACACGCCGCTACTAGGCTACTCCCAGCCCGAATAAACTGTGTATTATTTTATGTGTGGTGACTGCGAGCTATAAGTACAGACGAAAATAAAGTTTTGTTACTGTATTTTCACTGTGTTTTTTTCAGGAATATCCCTACATAAGAGCAGCCACTGTTTCCGACTTCCAGTTTTTGTTACGTCAGAACAAAATTCCCAGTTCGTAGAGGCTACCCTGACCGTGTATGAAATTCCTATTGTCTTCTATATTTATACATGGAAGATGAAAGAAGAACGTAAGGACTTGGGTTTAGAAATATGAAAGTGTATTAAAGAAAGATTAATATAGGTATAGAAATGCTTAAGGACTCGTGACTGAAACTAAGCCACCTTATAAACAGATTACCAATAAAAATGAGTTAAAATCCATGAAAGATTAAATGTGCACTTCCACTAAAATTTAAACACGAGTAAAAACAACAAATAACTAAGATACTAATAAATAAAAAACACACTTGTTCAATATATTCTGTTATATAAAATAGGCCTAGTTCACTTTGAGCCACCAAGAATACATTTCTCTTCTATTTGAGCAAAACGAACTTTGAAAATGTTGCTTAGAAATAACTGTTTGTTATTTATTTTTAACTTGTTATGTATTGAAACGTTTGCATTGAACACTGAATCACAAGATAGACTGGTGATGGAGGAAATGTTTATGTTGTTAAGTCATCTGTGAAGGTAGACACTCTTGGTGTTGCTAAGTGATATGTAACGATTGGCAGTCAATGAACATTGCAATAAAAGTTACCGGAAAAAATATTGTATCATTTCTTTAATTTTAAAATACAATCAGATTAGTGGCTAATGTTCCTGTGATTTATTGGCCATTTCGAATTTTATTAAAATGAAATTGTTATATGTAATAATAATTATTATGTTACGTTGAAAAACATTAGGCTTATAAAGTTCCTATCGAATCGGTTTGATCAGTGTTAATTAAGACTTTTAAGAATCAAACCTGTTTGTTTATTATTATTTTTATAGACGTTATATTTTCTAGCTTGTTATACCGTTTCGGTGTTTTCTATATTATTATAAAATAGGTGAATATAATGTACTATGTTTGGGGAATTCAATTGTTCACCACAATTGCTTTTTTACTTTTTGATAATTACAAAAAACAAAAACAACAACGTGGTGAACACAAACAGTGTAAAACAACAATGTGGTGAAAACAAATAATGTAAAACAATAATGTGGCAAACAAATAATTTAAAACAACAATGTGGTGAACAAATAATTTAAAACAACAATGTGGCAAACAAATAATTTAAAACAACAATGTGGCAAACAAATAATTTAAAACAACATTGTGGTTAAAACAAATAATTTAAAACAACGTGGAGAACAAATAATTTAAAACAACAATGTGGTAAAAACAAATAATTTAAAACAACAACGTGGTGAACAAATAATTTAAAACAACAGTGTGGTGAAAACAAATAATTTAAAAGAACAATGTGGTGAAAACAAATAATTTAAAACAACAATGTGGTGAACACAAATATTTTAAAACGACAATGTGGCGAACAGAAACAATATAAAACAATGTTGTGAATACAAATAATTTAAAAGAATGTGTTGAATATAAATATTGTAAAACAACAATATGGCAAACACAGATAATATAAAACAACAATGTGGCAAACACAAACAATGTAAAACAACAATGTGGTGAATGAAAATAATGTAAAACAACAATGTGGCAAACACAAAAATAGGAAACAACAATGTGGTGAACATAAAAATAGAAAACAACAATGTGGTGAATACAAATAATGTAAAACAACAAAGTAGTGATCACAAACTGTAAAAATGTAATGTGATGAACACAAATGATGTAAAACAATCGACCACATTAATGTCAACATTTATGTCTTAGATGTCATTTTTTCACCACAATGACCATATTTATGTTTTAAAATGTCCCCTTTTCACCATAATGAGCCACATTAAATGAATATCTATGTTTTAGATGTCCTTTACTCACCACAAGTGAACCACAATAATTTGAACATTTATATCTACGATGTCATTTATTCACCACAATGAACCACATTAATGTGAACATTTATGTCTATGATGTCATTTATTCACTACAATGAACCACATTAATTTGAGCTTTATGTTTAGGTGTCCTTTATATACCGCAATGAACCACATTAATGTGAACATTTATATCTATGATGTCATTTATTCACCGCAAGTGAACCACAGTGATGTGAACATTCAGGTTTTCACCTATGTTTTTAAACATCTACATTAGTAGAGGTTATTATAATGTGTAGAGAACATTAATCACATCAGTTCACAACCATAAAAGGCCTAGTCTTTCTCTTTTCCCTGGTATTTCATGAAAAATATTTTCTGTGATATGAGAAAAATCCAAGAACAGTCTGGTTCTTTCTCCCAGAATGCACACTACTGATTATAAAACAAAGTATACCCCAAAGTCGTTTACTAGTTTTCATCTGTGCACCGAACGTCAAGATTTGTTAAACTGAACTTTTCTCAGTGTTTGTGCGCGGTGAGAAAACCTTTAATGAATATTCATTTTTTTCTTATTGGATAAGTGTTAGGTTTGTAAAACCAAAATGAAAAAAAATGTATATGTATATATATATATACAGATGTCAGGAACGTAGACGTTCCAAGGATTAGTTCTGTGCTTGTATATTTAATTGGAGGTTTATAACTGTGTATATGTACCTATCGTTGTTCGTAAATAAAGCAAATAAATCGATATTTTTTCTGTTTTTTTGTATTTTGTTTCAAACCACCTTTATAACTTTTAAACACCAGCTTTTAAAATAATAAATTATTGAAAACTAGAAGTTATATGTTACGAGTATGTCTGTTTTTGTTTTTTGGATACTCTCGAAATGCTCTGGCTGTTTCTAATTTTGAACTAGTAACCAGAGGGGGAAAGAAACAATTCAACATCGCCCACCGCCAACTCTTGGGGCACTCTAATCGAATAGTGTGGTTTGAACGTCACCTTTATTGCAGAACTATGGCTTCAAAGTTCGGAGCGCTGTTCGTATTTTAATGGCGATAACGGAACTCTCAAACTGAGTCCTTAGGTTCGAAGTTCTTCACGCTCCGCCCCACAAATATGTGAAAGGTTGTTTTTCTTTTAGTGTTCAATGAAACATACCTAGAAACGAATGACTAGGTCGGAGAAGTGCCAGGTTTTGACAGTTAACTTGTTTGTTTTAAATCGAGTTCAAATCTACTGAAGGACTGTTTGAACTAGCCGTACCTACTTTAGATGTGATACCACTAGAGGGAGATAACAGCGCCAACTCTTGGGCTGTATATTCTCTACCAACGAATACTAGAATTGGCTGTTACATTATGACGCTCCTCATGATTGAAAGGGTGAGCATGTTCGGCGATAGGATTCGAATCCGCAGATTACGAGACTAGCGCCCCCTAACCACCAGCTTACAAGATACTTATGTAAAAATACACCTCAGTCTTCGTAACGTGTACAAGTAATTACCGGAACCATAACTGTCACGAGCCTATCTAGAGGATGTCTAAGAGGTATGGTGGGGGTTAAAGGGGTCCCATAGATGAAACTATTTCATTTTATTTTTGTCGATCTAGCTTGGAGATTAATTATTTCAGTTTAAGATTTTTCACGTAAATCTACACAAGGTTTATCTGTTCATAGCTGTACCGAATTTTAACCTGATGGACTAGAGGGAAGGCAACTATTCAACAGCACCCAACGCCTACTCCCTCACAAACCCAAAGTTCTTAGTGTGACTGCTGTGACGGGTCGTGAACCATGAATCGTCAGATTCACACATCGCTACACCAAAATACCACTCTCGGATTTAGTCATTAATAAAAATTAAATAAATAATTACATAGTTATCATAATGGCACCTTCTGGTGAAAATTTGCTTTATCTACTTCCAGAGTAACTGCCATTTGCAGTGTCCTACTTTACAAAAATGCAACTAGAGTTGACTCGTTAGGAAAGTATGAGATTCAAGAAACATTGTTTCTGCTAATTTAGCAGTGTTAGACTAGAGGGAAGGCAGCTAGTAATCACCACCCACTACCAATTCTTAAGCTACTTTTTACCAACGAATAGTGGGATTGACCGTAACATTATAACGCCCCCACGGCTGAAAGGGCGAGCGTGTTTTGTGTGAGGTTGATTCGAACCCGCGATCCTCAGATTACGAGTCGCAAGCCCTAGCATGCTTGGCCATGCCGGGGCTTCAAGAAACATACAAGGACGAATAACGTATTTGAAAACCAGTAATTTAGTTTTGATGTTCTTGTTTTATTTCGATAGGATAAAAGAATTTTCTCACGTACAAAACAGCGAATTTACATAAAAGAAACAACCCTTGAAAAGCAGAAAAATTAAATATGAAAAAGTAAGTAAAATTCGACCCCTGTTTATTGCAACAGGAACAAACAGTATTTGTTTGTCTGTAGTCAAATGAATAGTATGAGTTATCTATGATGCGTTCACTGCGGGTATCGAAATCTGGTTCATAGCGTTGTAAATCTGCAGGCATACCGCTGTGGCACTAAGAAGGAACAAGAGGTAGCTGTAATCTTTGAAAAGTACCAAAATTTCTCAAATATTTACTTGTTTGGCTTCCCCACTTTTACAAAAAAACAACAACAAAACACGTTGAAACTAGGTTGTCATTCTATGTCACATGTTAAATGTTGTTTTAGCCCAAAGCTACATGATAAATTGGCTGTCTATGCCCTGTTTACCTCGAGGAATCGGGCCTCGGATTTGTTAAACGTTTGATCAGTTATTAATAGTTTTCGTTTTGATTATTATTTCAGAATTATTCACCCAAAATGGGATTCGAACCTCATCTGTCAGGAGAAGTTGTGAACACAGCGACTTATACCATTACGTCGTTGTATTGTATCCTATCTTCTATAAGTCATCAATCATCATTTATCGACTCCATAAAGCAGTTCACTAATAATAACTCTTTAAAATACTAGTATCTGTTTTACAGTTATCTGACCCTTGTTCGGATTAACATTGATTAACGAATAGTTGTTTTGTGTCAATCCTCTTACTTAATGCTTTACACTTTCAACACCCAGAAGTATGCTGGTCAATTGGTCTATTTTTGAGTGCTTACTTCGTTTAATCTGGAAAAGATGTGAAACTTCTGTTTTTAACGCGATGTAAGTGTTTAGAACTATTTCGAAGGCAGTGACATTTGAAAGGGCTTTGGCAATATCCTATGTTTGGCTAAAGATATGGTTAACGAAATGTAAAACTATTTCTGTAGTTTCGTCAGGAATGTAACGACATTTCAAGAACCATTTTTGCGTTAAATAAAGAAGTTTTACTTAATGGGGAACGTGGCCAAGCGTGTTGAGGCGTGCGACTCGTAATCTGAGAGTCGCGGGTGCGCATCCCCGTTGCGCCAAACATGCTCGCCCTTTTAGCCGTGGGGGCGTTATAAAGTTACGGTTAATCCCACTATTCATTAGTAAAAGAGTAGCCCAAGAGTTGGCGGTGGGTGATGATGACTAGCTGCCTTTCCTCTAGTCTTACACTACTAAATTAGGGACGGCTGGCACAGATAGCCCTCGCGTAGCTTTGTGCGAAATTCAAAACAATCTTAACGAGGATTATAATGTTACTAAATCTACCGTAGTTATTATTACAGTGTTTGTGATCCTTAATATTCTCGAAATATCTTTCCAAACCAGTCTAATGTCAATGTAGTGTAACAAAAATACATGTTTTGTAAATTCCCTCAAACTTTCTGTTGTATGACCTTTTGATTTATTATCATTACACAAAGTTTGATGCGTTGCGATATCAGTTTCAATTTCCCATTTTAAAAGCGCAACGTTGAAATAACTTATGACACCAGTTGCTAGTTTCCACGGAAGCTTTTTATTTCTCTTTTACATTTATAATTTTCTGTCATTAAACAGTATTTACTTTCCAGAGATTTTTATACTTTTTATGAGTGGGACCTAATCACCCACAGTTTTGGGCTTTTATTGATTGGTTGTTATTAAGCGCAAAGCTAAACATTGAATCATATGTGTTCTATTCCACTATAGATATCAAAACCTGATTTTTTGTGTCGTAATCTGAATAAACGAGGGGGGGATATTTTCTTACTAAGACAACACTTACCAGGATAATACAGCTAAAAACACAATTTAATTATTATTGTGTTTATATACTAGAAACTGAACTTGTTGGTTGGGGCACTTCGAACCTCATTCTCGAACATGTTTTTTTTTCCAGCTATTCGTTGGTAAAGTATAACCCACGAGGTGACGATGGGTTGTGTAATTTTGCTACTTCCCCTTTAATCTATAAGATCAAAATTAGGGACGGCTCGTGCAGGTAGCTTTTCGCGAAATTCAAAACAAACAACAAACTGATTAAGTCTTTACGTTGTCAATCGGCTACCTGCTTAAAAAGACTTCAGAAGATACAAGTATTGGTCGAGAAAACTGCGATCAACGGCTCACAGAAGTAACTGTTTTCATATCTGTGTTGAGGGATTTATTTGTTAGAGGGCGTGGTTGAATTTCAAGGGCTCTCGTCACGTGATCGATGTATAATTTTCGAAGGTTATCATGCAACACAGACCCATGTTGTTTTTTACTATGTGCTAACTTACAGTAATAGGAAGTGTACTTAAGTTTAGACGTGCGTTTTTTTTAAACTGAGCAAGAAATGAAATTATAATGAACATATCAAGTAAAAAGTGGTCACACTTGTCACGCACAAAAAAGGCTGCAGTTTTCTGTCCTGTGCGAAACAGGAACTCTTAAAAAGAATGAATTAAACCTTTATATTCAAGGAAAGAATGGACAAAATTATGATGCTTTTCTTTAAATTACACATAGTTGTACATGAAACTCAACGTGTGTTTATTGGTATGATCAACCGTAACGCAAAACGTACAAGTAAGAAAGAGCGTGTGTGTGTTTTCTTATAGCAAAGCCACATCGGGTTATTTACTGTGTCAACCGAGAGGAATCGAACCTCTGATTTTAGCATTGTAAATTCGTATACTTACCGCTGTCCCAGCGGAAGACACGTAAGAGACCCTTATGGTTTATCAGTTCAGAACAAATCATTAGCACTGATTTATATTTAGATAACACATAAGGTAAAAATTTATTACAAGCAAACAGAACTTCTGTCACTCCTATTGAGGTGTTATTATAAACACTTTTAAAATATTGTAGCTGCAGTTAATTACCGCGTGTTAACAGTTAATAAAGCATCCCTGAGTGCTATTCATTTTAAAACTAAAATATTTATTTTCTTAATAACTCAAAGTAATTAGACGTGTATTTTACTAGTTATTAACAATTTTATAACAGAGAGAAAAAAGCACATTTTGAGCACGTTCTGACCTCAGGGGAATTGCGGTGTACTATGGTAATATCTTCTATCAACAGCGAGTCATGACCGTCTCATTTCTTTGTTGATTAAGAGAAAGGAAGTAAGAATATAAGAGTAGGTCAGTGATAGTGCAAGATTTTGTTTGTTTTTTTGAATTTCGCACAAAGCTATTCGAGGGCTATCTGTGCTAGCCGTCCCTAATTTAGCAGTGTAAGACGAGAGGGAAGGTAGCTAGTCATCACCATCCACCGCCAACTCTTGGAATACTTTTTCACCAACGAATAGTGGGATTGACCAAAACATTATAACGCCCCCACGGCTGAAAGGGCGAGCATGTTTGGTGTGACCGAGATTCGAAACCGCTACCCTCAGATTACGATTCGAACGCCTTAACCGGGCTAGTACAAGATAATTTAATGTCACTTGAGTTACAGTTCCGTAAGTATATTTTCTTTTTCATTGTTATTATTGCATTTGCTTCCATTTATTTTATGTTCGATAATTGGGTAGGTCACTAGAAAAATTGGGTCTGAATTTGTTTTAAGTTAAGTACAAAGCTACACAGTAAACTATCTGTGATTTGCTGTGCCGTTGGGGAAGGGCTTGGGTTTGAAATGCAACATCCATGATTATATGTTTTTGCTTCTCTAATCTACCTTTCTCGTGCAGGTATATATAATTTCATGTACATTGTAGCAGTGGGCCCACCATTAATTTTTGTATCCGCCCCCTATACTTTAAGACCAGCCCTGACATTGGGGACATAACAGCAGAATGACAGAAGCATGAGTATACCTCCTCCCTTGTACACGTCATTGCCAAAAAGGAGAAAAAAACAAACTTAAATCATGATGTTTGTGTTTTCTTATAGCAAAGCCACATCGGGCTATCTGCTGAGCCCACCGAGTGGAATATAACCCCTAATTTTGGCGTTGTAAATCCGAAGACATACCGCTGTACTAACGGGGGGCCTTAAATCATGATAAAGAAAATAACCCAGCCAATTATAACAGTATTAGAAGATAAAAACTCTGTCTATAATCTCCAAATCAAGCTTAGAAAAAAATAGTGATATATATGTGCTGGATTCAATGTCAAATTCTTCATGACGAGAAACCCACTTGAAATAAAAATGTATCTCAGAATGGCTGGTATGGGTATTAACGCTTTTATTGATAAGCAGAGAACAACGTTTCGACCTTCCTAGGTCATCTTCAGGTCGAAACGTTGTTCTCTGCTTATCAATAAAAGTATTAATACCCATACCAGCCTTTCTGAGATACATACAAATTGTTTTGAGTTTTTTTTTATACTATATCTATTACGTAAAATCACTTGTATTTTGATATTTCCCTCTTTTTCACAAATACACGGTCACACAAGAATAGATTAAGAGGGGGCGCTGTTACCTAGCTAAGAACCTTCTCTTCTGTTTATCTGTTCAAAATTGGGACGGTTGATTAGTTACCTTTTCTTCTGTTTACCAGCTCAAAGTTCACTAAGTCCAGGTAGCCCTTGAGTGGATATACGCGAAAATTCTAAGTTTAATAAAATAAATAATTCTTTCATTTCGCCAGTTTACTTGTCTATTTCTAGTACAATGTAACGTTGTGATTTGTTTTCGTTGTTTTTTTACTGATGTAATGTTAACCCTGTTAAACGTGTTACTGATCTAAATTGTATCAGAAAAAACAACATCTGATTGATTGACATTTTATGCATGCAAAAAGATAACCTCCTTCCAACGTTCTTTACATATATGTACTTTATTTTTTATTTTAATAATCTAACACAAAATTTGTCCTGTTTTACATGCCATGAATGAAATGGAACGTCTAGTTCTCAAAGTTGTTAACAGTTTGCTTTCTACATCAGCTCAAAGCTATACAAGGCTATTTGTTTCAACTGTCACTGATTTTTAAATCACAGACTAGAGGGAAGGTCACAAATCACCAGCACATATCGTCAACCCTTGGGCTATTCTAATCTAAAGGCGAAGTGCGATTCTGAGACAACAGGGTGTAAACTACGGACTCTCCCACACGCACACAAACAACACGGTAACTCTTCCTGTTCTTAAAGTTGTCAGACAATCTGTAGAATATCGGGGCAACTTTTTAGGCTTGAGATGTAACTTCTGTCGTTTCTAGGCCTATTGATATTGTATTACCAGATCATTATCTATTTTACGTTTGTAGTAAAACTACCAGTTTCAAACGCATTTCGACTTTAAATCGAATTTACGTATACGGAAAAGCTAATATTTTCAAAATACGTTTAATTGCTTTGTGTGAAAGTAATTATATTCACATATACAAATGTATAATTTCAGATTTATTTCACGGGGTGCTGAAACTGGTTAGTTATGTGTGTTTATTTGACTGTGTACGGAGCTGATGAGAGGTCAAATATTGACGCTCAAGCATTTTTTTAATGTTATGATATTAATGAATGGTCAGCCGTTGACCTTTATTTAAGTTTATGGTTCGAGTGAATGGTCTGATATTTGTTTTAGACTCAGTTGTTTCCTTATTTAACTATTTATGGTTGTGGTGAAAAGCGATTCAACTAAAGTTTGATCGGATTATAAAGATGTTAATTATCAAATCCCATGATATTGTGAAATATGTTTAGGTTTTTATTTTTTTAAATATAACTTATATAAACACCGTGTTTGTAAAGTGTCAGATGGAGAAGTTGAGTGATGAAGTGGAATATAGCTTTTGGGATAGGAGTACTTAAGAAAACCGTAACATGTTTATTATTATTTTTGGAAGTACTGTATAACTGTGAAAGGAATCAAATGTTTTAAAAATACATGAAATAAGGCTTACTTTCTAACTTTAAGAAACAAAAAACTATGAACATTTAGCAGAATTAAGTTGAGATATTTTAAACATATATTTAATATGTACATTTACTCGCTGCAATGCATAACTTTATCCCTTATGAGGAAATGACTGGAACATATTAGGCTAATAAGGCATAAAGGAAATTATTCGAGTATCTTAGCTAAGACTAACACTTTAAAGGTTATCAATAAAGAGGACATTTGTATATATTAGCTACGTATAGCATCGTAAGGGTTTTGGATAAGGCGATACCTTTATATCTTAGCCAAGCCTAGCAATGTATTCATATATATTAGCTACGTATAGCACCATAATGGTTTTGGATAATACCCATATATCTTACCTAGACCGAGCAATGTATTAATATATATTAGCTACGTATAGCACTGTAGGGGTTTTAAATAAAGAATATATTCACATATTTTATCTGAGCTTAGCACTGTATAGGAAAATATTTAACATAAACCTAATTGGTACATTTAAATTACTTTCGCCATCCCACTGGATAAAAATGGGAAGAAAAATATTTCTGGGATCAATATTTAATTAGAAAAGCATAACACATCTTCTTAACTTTATTGATAATTTGAAACGCTCGTCCTTTTCTATTTCCCTCTCTCTTTTAAATGCAGAAAATTCCAAATTCAACTTATTGTGATTAGTTCTGGAATGATGAATACGTTAAACTAGTTGTAGTGGATGTAAGGAAGGGTTTTTTTGTTTTTTTTATTTGCTTAATTGTACACCAGGTATAATCCATCTAAATAGTCTTAGAAGAGACCAAACATAAATGTTTCTTTTCTCATCTATTGCAAACTTAAGTAAAAGGAGTTGCACAGGACTTTAACTTTTCTTTGTTCTTGAAAAAAGTCAGTGAAAGATGGCTGGTAAATTTGACACAAAACCTGCTCTGTGTGATATAGGCTTATGTAGTCGTAACTTAATTCTCTAATCCTGGAGTTACTGACTAGTTATATCCAGAATTATTTTAAAATACTCTTTAAAACTTTGTTCTTTGGGGGTTCATGACTCACTGGATCCATAATTACACATGAATTACAATTAATAACACAAATTAATGTTGGGTCAATCTTCGTGTGTAATTCACACGTGTTTTGTTCTGTTCTTTACATTGAATGTTGTAACGGGCAAAATATAGTCACTCAGTATGATGCAATATATATATACCCACCTGGTAGAGAACTGTGTAAAAATAAGCCGGTAATTTGAAGGTTAAGACATTCAAGCCCATGGGAAGAGCGCCAAGCCCATTAAAGGTGTGCCAGAAATAGAGGAGCCACTGATAGAAAACGATTGTTCAACAGAGGTGGATCTAGGGCTTAGTTCTGACTGATTTACAAGAGAATTTCTGTATTAGAATATAAATGTTTGAACGTGCAAAGTTCCGAGGGAGGGGGGGCGTGTTCCTCAGTAGTGTGTACGAAAATGAAACAAATCAATTTCCAGTATATGATCCAAATCAGTATACTACACTATTGAAATCGAAGTTCAATCAAATTATAATATAACATAATGTTTAGGGACAACAAGGGATCTAATTATCCATCTCGGCTGTTTCATCCTCTAACCCTAATCATTCATACATCTGTTGAGCTTTTTCTTAACGTGACTTAAATTTATTGCTTTCACAACGTTTGAAGACAATTCATTCCAAAGGCCAACCATTCTGTTTGAAAAATGAAACTGTCCTGCCCTGCCGAAATTCATACTTGAGTCTTCTAGTCCTACTGTTCTCACTGTTAAGTATGAAACATATTGATACATCAGCGCTATCAATTCCATTTACAATCTTAAACACTTCAGTCAGATCCAATCTAACTCGTTTTTTTCAATAGAAAACTAATTGAGAGATTTCAAGTTTTACTCATCTCACATTTTCTTCGTCTAAGGTAACTTTCTAGTAACCTTTATCTGACCCATTTCCAGCAATTTGATGTATTTCCTGAGGTAAGAAGCCCAAGACTAAACACAACGTTCTGAATTTCCCCTAAACAGTAAGTAAACTGAACAATGACATCATAACCTCTTCAGACGTGTATTCAATATTTCTGTAAATACAAACTAAAATCCTGTTTGCTCTACTACTAGCAATAAACACACTGCTTGGATTGCTTTAGAGACTGATCAACTATATGCACAAAGACCCGTTTATTTCATGACACTGATAAGGTTATTTGTATTTAAATTATACATATAATTAAAATTATGATAACCCACATGCATTATCTTGTATTTATCATAATTAAAATTCCCGTTTAACATAAATCCAAACAAAGAAGTATAACGCCACATATTTAGCATAAAACCCAGTAAAGAAGTTACATATTTAGCACCAATCCGAGTAAAGAAGTTACATATTTAACACCAGTCCGAATAAAGAAGTTACATATTTAACATCAGTCTCAATAAAGAAGTTAGATATTTAACACCAATCTTAATAAATAAGCTACATATTTAACACCAGTCCAGATAAATAAGTTATATATTTAGCCAAGGTGCTGACACAGCAATTTATGAACTTATTTTCTGTCATTCTAAGACATCGTCATTGAGACGTTATGGAAACATACAATAACCTTGGCTTTGGGCTAAGTTTTCCAGATATTTTAAGAGTCCTCTAAGAAATACGTTACGGTAAATAAAATCCTAGAGATTTATTCGTCCAAAAATGCGATTCCGTCGGTGAAAATATCTTAACTAAAGAATATATTATATCCGTCAAATAATGAGTTTTCTAATTAAAATGCTATATCCAATTAAGTCCAATTACTTAAATATACTCTTCAGAAAAAGAAACGCAAAAGGGATATATTTGTTATTTTAAAGAGAAATATATGTAATAACATTACAAGCTCGGAGTATGTGATGTTACACTTGTTAAGGCACTGATTATCAGACCAAAATGACAATAGAAGTTGTGCACTTTAAAAACGGAGGAAAACATCGGATTTTTCGCCAAAACGCATTCGTGTCCAATAAATTTGTTTGAGAGATCTGCATGTTCTGCAAGTGCAACATGTGCAAAATTGCTATAAAAGTGACGGGTTCTCGGTTTCTATAGCTCAGTGTTAAGCCACCGACACGCAATACAGTTACGCCAAGACTGACTGAAGCACAACGCAACAACGCCATTGGTTGATTGGAAACAGGCAAATCTCGATCAGATGATTCCAGAGCTGTGAATGTCTACCAAAGCACCATCACAAGGCTATGGAATCGTCACCAACAACATTGATCAGCTCCTGACCGTCCACGATCTGGCAGACCTCGTGTGACCACGCTCGCACAAGATCGCTACATCCGGTTACGTCACCTCCGGGATAGGACCACCACTGCGACGTCTACTGCCTCAACCATACCAGGGCTGCTTAGGACTTCCGATCAGACCGTACGCAACCGTCTACGATATTCTTAGGCCCCATGACAACGCCCGTCCTCACACAGCTCGACTCACCACTGTCTTCTTGAGACACCACCAAATCAACGTTCTTCCCTGGCCCTCCAGATTACCAGATTTAAACCCCATCAAACATCGTTGGGATGAGTTGGACCGACGTCTGCGACGGCGACAACCTCAACCGCAGACTCTGCCTCAGCTTGCAGAAGCTTTGCAGGCTGAGTAAATAGCCATTCCACAGGATGTGATTCGTCATCTCATTGCTTCCATCGGCAGAAGATGCCAAGCAGCTATTGATGCTCACGGGAGCATACTCGTTATTGACGTTGAGTGATGTTAAACTTCAACTAGTGAGCGTGAACTTCGCCTTTGCAGACTTTGGATGTTTAGCAGTGAATGTGCAAAGTTTCACACACGTCATACAGAACTACCTGGAGTAAACTTGCTGACAATATGTTTAAAATTTTACCTTTTGTGTTTCTTTTTTTGAAGAGTATATGTACCATTACTAACATCTGTAGGTATATCAATGTTATCTGTAGATATACAACAATTAGCAACGTTAAAAAATCACTGGTTGGCGTCAGCCATATTTTCCAAACGACTTACTTTGTTTGGTAGGAACCTGTACGTTAGACACATTGTGTCTTTTTTACCGAACCTTTGTCCAGAGTAAATTCAACCTTCTAAATAATAGAAACCTGTGTAAGTGCATGGATATCAACGTATTTGTATAAATGAACGTATATATTTATTTGTGTGTGTGTGTGTACGTCTTTGTGGGATGGGCCTTCACGTATCTCTCTCCGCCAGGTGACTCATGACTAAGCATAAGAGCTTATCTTACTAAGAACTGGGGTTCGGTACCCGTGTTGGTAAAAGCACAGATATCCTTCAAGTCATACGAGAAGAAAATATTTAACTCTCTTTTGCTTATTTATTTTCTGTAAGTAATAAAATACCCATTGCTTCCAATCCCTGGTAGCACAGTGGCGAGTCTCAAAGTTTACGATCTTAAAATTCGGGTTTCGATATCCAAGGTGGGCGGAACGTATATATCCCATTTCGTAGTTTTGTGTTTAACAAAAAACATTTGGTCTTGTGACTACGTCCTGATCCTGTCCCTAAACATGCTCACCCTTCCAACTTCAGGGATGTTATACGGTGACGGTCAATCATAATATTCGTTTGTGCTGATTAACAGTCTCCTCCAGTCTATAACTTGAAAATTAAAGATGGCTAGTGCAAATAGTTCTCGTGCTGCTCTGCACAAAGTTGAAAACCAAACAAATAAACGCATCATTTACATTGTATCCGACAAGTTCTTTCAACTATAAATATCTAACACTTTTTAACAGCGTACTCTTACCTTGCGGATGTTTTTTGTGTGTGACTAATAGACAGGGGTATGGCAGAAAAAGTCTGACACTGCGCATCTGATGCTATAAAAAGAAGACTTGTAATATAACTCTCAGTATCCGTCGGTGTGTTTTAAGTATAAGAACCTTATATATATATATATATATATATATTTTAACCTCATAGGATTATGTTTGAAGGTATAAAAAAAACTTTAGTTATGAGCGCCTTGTATTATTTTCAGTTTTGTTTTCTGATACAACGCTTCGTGACTTTTCCAAGTTTTTTGTGGGTAACTTTAAAGACATTAAAGACCTGTAGAGTTAATTCGTGTAGAGCCTGTGCTTTTAAGGTAAACTATTCTAAATATAATATTGTATAGTCACAGAAATGATAATTGTTTGTAGCTGTGCGCACATTAATGATTAGGGCTAACATAGCAACCAATGGTCATACATATTTATAACCTCTATAGCAACTGAGTTAGGGTTAGCACATGTTGCTATACAGTAACCATAGGATGTATTTATTTATAATCTCTTTAGCAACTGAATTACCTTAATTCCTGTTACACAAACACGAATTATCAGGAAAAGGTTTATCATCGATGGATGTTAGTTCTGTCACATACCATTCATTTGCTGTATTTGTTTTGACCTGAGGAATGACCTGAAATAATTGAGACAAGGTTTTTGTATTTTATTTTCGAAAAGAAGTTCGTTTGTCCTTTAAAACAACATGAGAAAAGAAAATATACTGGAGTAATATTACACGAAAGAATCCTCAATAACCACGGCACTTGAAATTATTTTAGGAAGGGTTATAGTAAACTAATCTATGAAACTTTTTGTTTCTTTTCTTTTTATTAGCTATATTTTTGGGGCGCGCGAATACCCGATTCAATTTTAGTATTCTTCGGGATCTTTTGTGCGTCGTCACATACATCAGTCAAAAGAATTTGACCAACTGAGTTCAAACTGTAACTATATTTCAAATCGGTCAAGAGATGACACAGTTATGAGCTAAACGTTTCTACTTGAAATCGTGATGCCATTTTATGAGCCGATATGCCGCGGCTGAAAATGCTCAGCAACAAAGTTTGGTATATTCAACGCATCACATGCGGTTTCGCTCTTGAAATTCAAATTCCACTTCGTATTAGGTTTCTAGGCAGCTACTGTTTCTGCCGAAATAACCTTTTTCTAAAAGAGAACTCACTTATAGCTTATCGCTTTCATAACGACTTCAGTCAAGGAAGTTGTCTCTCCGCTTAGGGAAAAACTGTATAGTTCTTGTTTTTGGATTTTAAAACTTTAACGTTGCTAATAACCTGATTACTTTGATCTTCTGTTAAAAATTTAAAAACCAGCTCCCACTCTCGAGACATATGTAAGAAACCATGCGCAATATGATGTACTTAAAAAGACAGATTTTGTCATGAATAATTAAGAAGATTTAATAAGAATATGACCCCTTTTTGTAGTAGCTAATGGAAAATATTGCATTTGTCTGCTGTTAAAAGCAGTTAAGACTGACAAACAACAAAAATGTGAGAGTGTAAAGGTTAATGTTTATTATAATGATGTCAATAATGTTTAACAGTTGGCTTTAAAATGTAATAATTGTTATAGTTATACACCGATTAATTTCTCAATAACTAACTTCTATATGATAATCAAACAATTGTTTGTTTGTTTGTTTTTTGGAATTTTGCACAAAGCTACACGAGGGCTATCTGTGCTAGCCGTCTCTAATTTAGCAATGTAAGACTAGAGGGAAGGCAGCTAGTTATCACCACCTACCGCCAACTCTTGGGCTACTCTTTTAACAACGAATAGTGGGATTGACCGTAACATTATACGCCCCCACGGCTGGGAGGGCGAGCATGTTTAGCGCGACGCGGGCGCGAACCCGCGACCCTCGGATTACGAGTCGCACGCCTTACGCGCTTGGCCATGCCAGGCACTAATAATCAAACAAACTCTAAAAATGTTTATTTTCAAAATTCAGGGAAGATAAAATCGAAATAAACTGAATCTTTAAATGAATATTGATCTGTCCCTTTAACCATTAGATTATTGTACAGTTACAGTACCAGCAGTTAACTATTCAAATGCTGTTATTGTATTTTTGGACTATTCATTCGTTTCAGTAAATTCCCCATCAAGCTTTATCTTTAAGATAGTTTAAAACTATATTCTCATGTTATGTGTGTATATACATAAATAGTTCTCTTTTTGCCTTTCCAGCAACCAGGCCTCCACCCATATTTTACATTAACGTGTGATTTGGTTAGAAAAAAAACCCAAAACTGACTGAACTGGGCCTTGTGTTTTCATGGTTTTGTTACTCTGAAACAAATTTAGTTTTCGACTTGACTTTAATCCATTTTAATGTGTGTGATTCACCATTTCTCTCCGAACGAAACTGCAAAACACACAACGTTTTGAGGGATTTCCAGTCGGTTACTGATCAAAATTCGCGAAGTTTTGGTCAAGGGAGTAAGCTGTGTCAATCTTCACTTCTAACCGAGGTCGTCGTCCATGATATTTCTTCTGGGATATAAATCAACAGTGATATTTTGATGGACTCGATAAAAGAAGCAATGAACATAGGTTACTAATCGAGGACGGGAAAGGATATGACGCACCAGACTGTTGATACGCAGTTCTTAGATTACACCTTTTAATACGGTGTTTATACAAGTGTCATCAAGTGCCTGTATTCAAAGTTTCTGGACCAAGTTTTATACTCCAAAGAAACTTCTTGTCCAGGTCTCCTCCAAATGCAATGTGCAAAAGTCATACAATGTAACTTTTCTCACCACGAAATGTGCAATGGAAATTCCTTGAGAACAGTGTGAGTACGAATCTATTTTTTAACGTGTTCGAGCTATTACGTATCGCAGAATAAAAACACACAAACGCCATAGTCTAGCTAGTTATAAAAAGATAAAAAGACTGGCTTCACTTGCTTCTTTACAAGTGGTGCCGCCTGACGGTGACATAGATGATAATAATTTCCTTTTACTGTTAGTTTCCTTTACGAGGAATATTTCCATGGAAAATATTAGTTACCATTTCAGCCACCAAGTGAACGTATAGTTGGCGTTTGTGTTAACTTTATCAAAATTTCATATGTATATCTTTCTTGAAAAACAATGTGAAAATTCTTAAGATTATAAAACATTATACAGAATAACCAAGCAACAGGTCTGAAGGAAACTTTAAAAAATGAAATAAAAACGTTTCTTCCGACTTAAATGAATTTATCACACGTTCTGGCTGCAGTAAGATAACCAAGGTCTTAAATTTACTGAAATCATAAAATGTACAGTTACTAAACTCATATCTCAATGGTAAAAACAAACAAAACCTGAAATAATATGTTTGTATTTTAAACTTGACAAAATATTATGCACTTCGTTGTAAGCAGGTTCGATAAAAAACGTTCAACATATTTCTTCAGCTGTATTACAGTGTATCATGTCTACCTTCTATTTGGAAACAGATTTATGAAAAGAAGAAACAAAGAGTATTTTATTACTTTTTTAAACAGCCTTATAACTCTGAGCAAAACATATACTTGAATAACCCTTGCCAAGTGAAACTTACTTTTGTAGACACCTCCATGAGACACAAATTTATACTGCTATTAAATTCAACAACATAAAACCCGTCAATATACTGTTGCAAGAACCAACGATATATGGGTGTAAGGTCGTATAATTTTGTAATTACACGATCTTAAGTATTTGAATTATAATTAAGAATGTTTATTCGTTATGTAGATAATGCGAGGGTCGTGGATTCGAATTTCCGTTGCACCAAACATGCTAGTCCTTTCAGCTGTCGGGACATTATAGTGTGCGGTCAGTCCCACTATTCCTTGGTAAAAGAGTAGCCTAAGAGTTGGCAGTGGGTGGTGATGACCAGCTGCCTTCCCTGTAGTCTTACACTACTAAATTAGGGACGGCTGGCACAGATAGCCCTCGTGTAGCTTTGCGCAAAATTTAAACCAAATTTATTTATTTCATATATTATTTTGATGAATTATATAGAGAAGCAATTAATTACACTTGTTATAATATATTAATATTATAACTATTAATTACATATAGTACTGTATAGAAGTGTTAGGACAAAGCCAAAAATTTGATTTCAGTCTACTTTTAAAGAACAATGGAAGGTAAATCACAGGTGTAGCATCAAAATGTTATTAATCTCCATATTTAGTACAACATAACCTTAGTGGAAGTGGTTGAGTTCAGTAAACAGTTAGTATTGTGTGTGTTTACCTGTTACTTTAGTAACTACAGACATCTTTTAGACATGGTTGTAAGATATTTATTCAAACTGTCTTTTGCTGTTTTACTCGAAGTGTCTGTGATATACTTCTACTTCTATGAGTTCTTTTTACGAAAATAACTTTTGATTTGTCAAGTTTTGATCTTTCAAATCCTAGATCTGCTCATTTGGGTTAAGATCAGGGGGTCTGTGGGGATTTTTGCATTTTTCGAATCACTCTAGCAGTTCCTTTCTTAGCTAAGTAATTTCTACATGTGTTGGATGTTTGTTTAGGGTCATTATCTTCTTAGTAGTAAAATTCTTTACCGAGGAAACAGAAACCACTAGGTATTCCATAACGAATCAGTACATGGTTCTGGTCCATTATTACATTTTTTAAATATTTCCAGTCGCCTCACCAGAAAAAAATAAAAAAATAAACAAATCTTCACACTGCCTACCCCATGCTTCAATGTTAGGTGTTATGTACTGAGGTAAGTATATTTCACATTCTGTCGGACGTACAACCTAATCTTTGAACCACATATTCCAAACTTGGACTCATCTGTCAATAACACCTTTTTTCCAATCATCAACGTTCCAGTTTTAGTACTTGTATTTGGAGATCAAAGTAATGAGTTTTTAACTTCTACACAACCAAATATTCCACTCTCATCCAGTCATCCTGATGCTGTACATCTGTTTTTATTAAGGTATTTTTGCGGTGTACTATTAAAATGATTTCTTCCAGTATATGTCACTACCATACACTAACTTCTTTCCGTATACTTAAAACACTACATAAAGTACCAAAACAGATACTTCAGACCCTAAATTTGATCAGTACATTCATTCAAACAGAACCCTTACGACATACCCTTGGTGTAAGCATATGGGTATTTAAACAATAGGAATTCTTACTTTGGTTCATTCGGTTGACAACAGGGGTCAGTAAAACATTACCATAGTGTTGAAATTAACATTCTGTAATGGTGGTAGAATTAGCCGAATAAAATGGAAAGAATGTTAAAACATTTTCTTGTCCTGATATGTTTATATAGTACTGTATCTTTCAACTACATTTGTTACTCAGACCTTTAGGGATTTTCAAAACGAAGAGTGGTATTTCAACCACACTGTATCTGTTACATCTACTTAACAAAAAAACTTAAAAGAACTGAATATATAAAGGAGTTTTAAAAATACAGTTGGTCTTAATAATAATATGACAATTGCCACTGATGCAGATACAAACAGACAAACACCACGTGAGCTTTTAGTAACATGTTAAGGAGTACATTAAAACTATAAGAGCAACATGTCTAAAAAGAAATAGAATGTGTACATCACAGCACGATCACTGTGCGACAGACTCACGTGGCAAATACAAAAGTAATAGATTGCTCTTTTATTAACAGATGAGTAAAGAAGTTGTTTCTACAGATCTTTCTTATTATTTTATTTATCCTTATCCAATAGAGGATTTTTGTAGGTTCTCCTCTCTCAAATTATGGAATCCTGTCTCTGGGTGCGTACGTTTGTTACTGTTTAGTCCAGGTTATGTTCGCCATGCTTATGTATGAAATATCGACTCAGTACGTCGGTATATTTTATAATTAATTACGTTTTATCATGTTAGCCCCCCAGTGGCTCAGCGGTAGGTCTGCGGACTTACACGCTAAAATCCGGGTTTCGATACCCGTGGTGGGCAGAACACAGATAGCCCATTGTGTAGCTTTGTGCTTAATTCAAAACAACAACAACATTTATCATGTTAATCTAAGATTGATAGGTATAATTAGTGATGGATAAAGATATAGAAGAAGTTATTTTTTATAAGTTACAATATTTCGTGAAATCAACCTCGGGTTACCAGGTACAAATTGTATACATGTAAAAACGGCTGTATGGTTAGAGAAATTGCGCTGTGTAGAGGATCGAACAACATTTCGACCTTCTTCGGTCATCGTCAGGTTCATAAAGAAAGCTATCAGTCAGTTACCTCTTTCTTTCTTTATGAACCTGACGATGACCGAAGAAGCTCGAAACGTTGTTCGCTCATCTACATAGTGCTTTCTCTATCCATACCAGCCGTTTTTACCTGTATATTTTTCTCTACAATGAGTTTTCTCGTCATCACGGATTAAGACACAAATTATATTCACCTCACCTAAGGATGTTAGGCTTACCAGTAGTCCGTTATAAAAAGTAATTTCTTCCGTGTTAGTGAAATAAAATGATTTATTTTCAAGTGACCATCGTTCTTTAGTCAACACTGCAGTATTATTTATGTTATTACAAGTTATAGAATTAATCATACGGAACAAGTTTTATTTGAAACATTTATAACGTTTCGACCACTGGTGAGATCATTTTGAATTTGAGAATTATTGCAACAGTGACTGAAACGTTTGTTTTGGTCATAAAAATATCCTTCCTCACTTGAAGAAGCCGTAACTTTTAATAAAATAATACTTATAATCGGTAAGTAAATTAAAAACGAAACTCTGAAACTTTATTTACATAACAACATTTAGATGAAATGTTATATCAAAAACAAAACTTTAAAATAAGCTGTTATGAGAATTGGCACGACGTACAGTACTCAACATAACTTGAAAAAATTTACTTTTATTACCACCGACGTTTCGGACACACGCTCTTCCTAATTTAGATGCTGTTAAGCCTAACAAACATCTTTCGAATCAAAATAAATGATATCGATTGAGAAACAACAGTCTATTGTCAGGGGTAATTGAATCTTAAATTAGAAAATAAATTAACTTATCAATAAAACATTATGTTTAGAATTTGACCATATGAAATTGTAAAGGAGTAAATTATGCCTTTTTCAGCATACGTAATTATTTGTTAATTTCTTTAAAAACGCACTGTGTAACTAATTTGAGTACCTGTGCCTTGGATAGAAGTTATGTAAAGTCATAATTAATATACGGTTGTACGTAATAGTAAAAAAAACAAAAAAAAACTGATATTCAAAATATGAAACCGCAAACTTGCACGTATCTCGACATGGACCCAAAAACCTTCATGTCAAATTTGGTGAAGATTCATCTACAGGAGGTAAAATAATGGTAGAAACCGCTAAATGCAAAACAGAAAATTTGTATGTGCCCCCGGAATTATGGGTGTCTTGCATTTTGCGGTTTTTACTGTTATTTCACCTCACTAAATTTGACAAGAAATTTACAATTTCATATTTTGTGTTTTGCAGTTTGTATGGATATTTTTTTTACACTTAAATATAAGGGAAGAAACTTTTCATGTCGTAAAGTAAACTATTATTAATAATAACTTCCGTCCAAGAGAGGGGTGATTTATTTGTATTATTTTTATAATTTGATGATTACCTGCATCCAAATACCTAAACATACACAATAAACATGTTCTATTATTAAATATCTCATACTTTTAAAGGATTATATACTATTTTTCAAGGTCAATAAATTTAATATATATAAGTGAAAATAAATAACAGTAAACACAACACATTAAAAGACGTTCTTTAGCACAAAAATGATTTTAAACTTTAAAGGAGAAAAACGAGTACCTCTAAAAGGCACCGGTGGGATTCGAACCCACGATCTCCTGTTTACTAGACAGGCGCTTTAACCAACTAAGCCACGGCGCCTTACGAATCTTTGTACAACTAGTAAATATAATAGTAATTTGAGTTAAACTGCCTTCATCCCCGTTCGGGTGAATTAAAAATAATTAGATGCGATCAGATGGCTCAGTTTCTGTTCACTCAACTTGTGATTAAAGATTAATAGACCAAATAACTAAAATGATGAAATGACTGATGAAGAAATAGCTGAGTCAGGAGAAGATCTGAAGAAAATAGGGCTTCTTTGATTGGGTATATCGGTGAACTGTGGTCAGTTGAAAGACAAACAGTAGAAGAGAAATAAGATGCTGGCCGAGTTCGTCATTAATCACCACAATTAAATCTTAACTTACACCTTCAACTTTTGATTAATTTTAAAGTTTTAAATTATTGAGAATTAACGGAATAAATTACTGGTCTTTTCAGATCTGGGATCGATAGACCGCAATTTAAAGTGAGGAAACGGAAGTACCCCGAGTAAACCCACTTTCACTGGTAGGGCAGCGAATAGTGCCCGTACCTGAAAGAATAAAGATCGTACATAGTTTGTCGATCTCATTCGAGGCGTGAATCATATTTTAACGTTTGCCATGTTTATGGAGTGGCGGGAAGTGATGGAAACTGACGTGTGAGTGTAGTATTGAGTTGTTAGAGATATGAGCCGTGTTTTTGTAAGAGAGAGTGTTACTTGTTTTTCAAAGGTACATGACAGGTGTATATGTCGGTAAGCGATTCGAATTGCAATATTTGGGGCTTGTTCTAAAAGTTTGTACTGTTTGGGAGATGAGTTTACAGTAATCGTACTGCCGTATTCTCTTTACGGATTGCTAACATGGTTTGGGCTCTGAACCTTTTAACTATATTACAGACTTTTCTTTGGTTAAAGATCCGACTGTAGACTTTAGTGGGAATGTTTTTAAACTGGTCAACCATTGTTAGTTTACTGTTGTACCTGATAACTGAGGAGTGTGTGTGTGTGTGAGGGGGGTTAATTTAGCGTTCAACATTTTAAATTTTACTTTAGGGAGCATTTCAGCATTGGGAGCGTTATAATGGTATATTCAATGCCACTGTTTGTTGGTAAAAGAGTAGCCTAAGAGTTGGCGGTGGGCGGTAACGGCTGTCTTTCCTTTTGTCTTACACTGCTAAATTAAAGACGATTAGCGCAAATAGCACTCGTGTAGCTTTGCGCGAAATTCAAAAAACAAAAACAAAACTTTGTGGAGTGGCTTGTTTTTGCAAAATATATTTTTTCTCTCTTAAAAATTATTGCTTGAAGTGTTTGTATATGTTAACTTGAGCAACGGAATGTTATTGACATATATGATTTAGAGTAATTGGCGAGTACTGATCCTTGGGGTTCTTCTGTTGTAAGTTTTACTGTGTAGCATGCGACATTGTTGATTTTAATTTAAACTGTTCTGTTAGCACGAGAGTTGTATATCCATCCGTTTCTATATAACCATATAAGTTCTTTAACGTAATTCATCAAAAATACAAGACTTACTCTTCATATTGTATTAATTGTTATTTAAACCTTTGTTTTTCAAAATAAACTCCAGACAGCAAATATTAAAAACACGATAATTCCAAAAAAAAGATCTGACGTTTCAGGATTTCTTTAAGTTCTATCATTAGCTTTAACAACTTTTTAAAATAAGTTAGTTCGTGGTATTCGAACTATAACAAAAACAACAATATTAGCGTATTTCTATATTCTTTCAGAAGTTTAGAAAGAGCAGAATATTGTGTGTTTTTCTTGTAACAACGCCGCAACGGTCTATCTGTTACGGTATCGTAAATCTGTAGAATTACCGATGTTCCAGCGAGGGACTGAAAAAAATCACCTTTAAACATAATTGATGGTTTTTAAATCCATTCTTTCTAAACTTCCGGTTGATGATAAATGAAAATGTTTCACTAAAAGTGGTTAAATCTGTCTGCCATTTCGTTCGAAACAAAATGAATAAATAAATAACAGAACGTAAGTTTATAGACCGCCGACTGAAACGTGAATAACATACCATATAAATGAATTAGCTGAGGCCCATAACAGAAACATAAACTGACAATAAACGGGTACATTCTCACCCTCTATTGTACTTTCTGAAGTTTTTAGCTACTGTGGGGTACCAGCCAGTTTGGTATTATTACATCTACAGAAGAGTACCTGAGATATTGATGATATATGGAATAGACCCCTTTATTATGTAATTGAGTAAATAAATGACAAAGACATTGATGTATAACCACAATGCGCAATTATGTTTTTATTATTTTAAGTTTGGTCTGTAGCTTCTTCACATCCATAAACTTGGAGTCCAGATGAGCTTGGATGTCTTTATAGCCATTATTATGCCTCTCTCTGTTTTCAGATATAAGTTCATTGTGACTTCTTTTAACTATGAATCTTAAAACGACTACCGCACTTCGAAAGGTCCGTCATCAACTTCGTTTCTCACAAGAGCTTGTGAACCGAACAGATGAATAATTCTGTTTTTTTTGTTTATGTTTTTATTAAAGAATTTGAGATTTCATGAGATTTATATAAATAGGTTAATACGATCCGTGTAACCCGCTTATGTAACAAACCGTGTGTTGAAAAAACCATAACTTAACCAAACTCCTGAGGATGTGTCTTTTATATAATGTGCAGCTTTGAAAGAGGTTATATTCTATCACGTGACTTTGGGAATACACACACACACACACAAACACTCTCTCTCCATCCAATCACATCAATTAAAGGATGTCACGTGATGCTATTGTTTCCAACTTCTTACACTCAGCTTCACTTCTCCGTTCACCGACAGTTGTGTATATTGTACCACCTCACACCCCTGTAAGTAGCAACTATACTAACAGTGAACATAAATTGTACTGTCTATCTAAATTTGACTGTGTTCCTTTGTGAAGGAGTCTGTGAAAAGCAGAATTATTCGTCTGTTCGGTTCACAAGCTCTTGTGAGAAACTCAGTTTGATGATAGACCTTTCAAAGTGCGGCAGTTATTTTAATTTTACCTACTTAAATAACGCGAGTGAGGCTTTAACTAAACGAAGAGGTGATATAACTAAGGCGAAACGTCGGTGAAAATAAAATATTATCTTATAATTATATGGAGCGTAAAGGTGGTTTTTGTCCAACTTTATTATCAAAACAGCAAAGTTTAAAATTAGAGCCGACACCAAACGTAAGACAAGTTACGTACTGTGTAACACCCGTGTATTTGCGACGAACGAATACTTGGGGAGCAACCACTTAAAACAGATAAAGGGCCAGCGCATGTTGGTATTTCTCACCTCACTTTCGCTGCTCTCGTCCAGGTTTCCACTTAAAACAGATAAAGGGCCAGCGCATGTTGGTATTTCTCACCTCACTTTCGCTGCTCTCGTCCAGGTTTCCACTTAAAACAGATAAAGGGCCAGCGCATGTTCGTTTTAATATATCGAGAGTCACTCGTATATTAATATCCACATTAATGAAAACATAAAAATATAAACGTACCGTGTATTTCAGTAAAGAAATAGAAGAAATACGAACAATTTTCCTTCAATAAGAAAATTAAAGTTATTATTTTAATTCCGGGTTTAAATACTGGTATAATTTAAGAAAAGTTCCAAACAGCATACTTTCGTAACGAAATATTTGACATATTAAATGTTTTAATACACGGCTTATTTTTTGGTTGGTCAGTTACGAAATTCTCAAACTGTTTTAATGTAAATAACAACAAGAAAATTGCACATGCTTGCTTCAAAGTTTAGACGGAGAAATCATGCCTGCATGCCTTGTGGGGAGTTGAACGAAAAAGGCCTGAGAAATTTAAGAAAGGCAATAAATATAGGAAACCCAATTAATTTTTATTCGGGTGGCATTCTTTGTAGCTATACCACTGGGGGGGCAAATATCTGTTGATAATGTTTAAGACTGACACATTCCGTGTTTCATCATCTATATTTTAAAATTTTCCTCACTTAAAGTCCATAAATGACATGCTTTTTCTGGGGTCTGGGGGTCATAACCTCTGTTTTCCAGCTAACTTGTGTAAAGGTAAATTAATTCCAAAACAAATATGCAGTTTTTGAACCTATAGTCTGTTGAGTAAATCGAAGTACTAAAATAACATATTAACATTTCCGCTGGCCTGTCAAGGTCAGGTGAGTTAAGGCGTTCTACTCGTAATTTAAGGGTCGCGGGTTCCAATCGCGATCTCACCAAACATGCTCGCCCTTTCAGCTGTGAGGGTATTATAATGTGACAGTCAATTCTACTATTCATTGTTAAAAGAGTAGCCCAAGAGTTGGCGGTGGGTGGTAATGATTAGCTGCCTTTCCTCTAGTCTTGCACTGCAAAATGAGGGACGGCTAGCGCAGATAGCCCTCGTGTAGCCTTGCGCGAAATTCAAAACAAAGAAACACACTTAATATTTCTCCTGTAGTCGTTTTCATGTACTATTTCTTCAAACAAAAGTTTTATCTACGTGTTCCACGTCCTCAAAATCCAGCCAAAACCAGTGACATGTAAACAAAGAATTGATAATATGGGACTAGCAAATTTTACTCCAATAGAGGGCGGTCTTCCGGGGAGATTTTCAGACACCAACTTCTGACAAGTTAGCAACTGAGTTTACGTACGTACAGCAGAGCCAAAATAAACATTACATTGGTTTGTTTTGTTTCGAATTTCAAGCGAAGCTGCTCGATGGCGATCTGCGCTAGTCGTCACTAATTTAGCAGTGTAAGATTATTTGAAACAACGTAGTGTATGTAGTGTTTAATTAAATAGGGCACAGTGTTAGGTTTGGATGTGATACGTCATGTCATATATATATATATATTTCACGTAATATATATATATACACGTATGGTAATGTTTTATTTAATTACACTACTTTGTAGTAGTTTAAAGTTGATTTGAACATGCGTCCTACAAACGTCATTGTAGTAAATATAGTATTACACTACTCAGTATCTGTGTGGCGATTGGCCAAAATATGTGCCAAATTCTCGTAGAGTAGAGGCACCTTTGATGCTAATTATAAACAAATAACTCAGTTATGTATAAAACACACTGACTCCTTTATCATAACATGAGGTTTAAAAGATAGTCGATATAAAAAAAATTAATCGCAAAATAGTAACATAAATGGTATGGATGTATAACGATTGCTCAGATATTATTCTGATAAAAAATAAATCAGATAATTCAACTGATTTTCTGAACTAGTGCGATTTATTTAAAACTTTCTCACCTTTTTCTTCGAAACACAAAATGTGATTTTTAAAAACCATTGTTACAATTACAACAGTAACTACTTCACGTGACAGTTGCTTCGTTAATCAGATAAATATCAAAATATATGTTTTTCTGTTATTCTGAGGTACACTTTTCATCACATAAATTATTCACTTCTTCGCTTTCGTTGCTACTGGGTAACTAATAATAAAATAAAATAAATCTTCATAGAATTTTTTAGCTTTATATCTGAACGTGGGGCACTAAGCAAGAAGTTTTTCGTGCGTGCAAGTCAAATCCAATGTAATAGTGTTCATATGGTATATTTGAAAATGTTCTTCTGTTTACTGTTTTTGTAAATGTTATAGAGTGAACAAACATTCTGCAAATTTATTATTTTTTTAAATACAAAGAGAGAAACTTAGTGATTAAATATCAAAACAATACGTTATGTATTTTCATGTAACTGTCACTAGATGGCATAACCTTTGACATAGCTGCTAAATTAGGAACAGTTCTTAAACCTCAGCAATAAAAGTGGATAATTGCTTTACTTTGAAGAGAACCTAAAAACTATTTATACAAGTTGTGACTTGATATTAAATGTTCAGGAAATAAAACATTTATTTGAAGATCCGAAAGAAAACTTGTTGAATTGCAATCAATACAATCAGACTAGGGGGCGTGATTTTTGGTTAGTCAACGTGTCGCGAATTATTACAAGTAGCAACAATTGATTTCTGTATTAGTGTTATCAGATGATTTTCAAATAGTATTTTTTTTATTCCAGTGTGAGCAGAATTAAGGAAGTTACTTTACTTTCTTGATCTTTACAATTAAAGTTTCAACTGGATCTATATGAATGATATCAACGTGTTTTCTATAAAATTTTGAATTCTTTTACTTTAGGCTTAGTAACATTTACCTCTTATTTGCTTGTAATTATTGTACTCTATGTACTATTCTATAATACCTTTAAATCCTTCTACTTTAGGCTTAGTAACATTTACCTCTTATTTGCTTATTCTAATTATTGTACTCTGTGCACTATTCTATAATACCTTACTACACGTAAAGGGCCTGGCATGGCCGAGCGCGTTAAGGCGTGCACTCGTAATCCGAGGGTCGCGGGTTCGCGCCCGCGTCGCGCTAAACATGCTCGCCCTCCCAGCCGTGGGGGTGTATAATGTGACGGTCAACCCCACTATTCGTAGGTAAAAGAGTAGCCCAAGAGTTGGCGGTGGGTGGTGATGACTAGCTGCCTTCCCTCTAGTCTTACACTGCTAAATTAGGGACGGCTAGCACAGATAGCCCTCGAGTAGCTTTGTGCGAAATTCCAAAACAAACAAACAAACAAACTACACGTAAAATGTACAAAAACAATATTTATTGTAATTAGAAACGTAACAACACGAATGAACAGTTTTGTATTTTACCCGAGATTTAGGTTACGTGATATGCTAGTTTTTAAAATTTGTTTGTGGTACAAAAACATGTACTGTAATTTTTTATCATTTGGCCTCATAGACAAAATACAAATACATATGTATTTATATATACTAGCAAGTCCAGGGTTTGCTATATTATAGAATTAATACATGAACTACTGTTACAGCATTTCAGTCTAATGAAAATTGCCACAATAATTCAAATTTAATTTACTTAGCCAAGTAACGAAGGGTAATTAGTAAGCCAACCTATTTACGTGAGCAAATGTAAATCAATGCTAAACTTGTGGAACGCTTTCGAAAAACCTGGGCTCTTAAGGGTGAACAATTTTAGTTTTGTGAAAATCTCGGAGTTGAGATGATTCGTTTGGCACCACTTAGAAACTGGTGTGTTCAGCAAGTTATAAGAAGCTATCGGAAATTCCAGAGATTTCCTAAGAAATGGGTGAAATATTTTACTTTTGTACAAATCTCTGGATCAAGACTATTCATTTGATACCACCTAGAAGTTGGCAAGATCAATGGTTCACGAGGAGTTACGTGACACACACGGACGTACCCAAAATCATCTTATTCTACTAAAATATACAAATAAGTAGCAAACGTTTTTTTTCCTGTCATTAAAGAAAAATATCAAACAACAGAAAATTGCATGTCAACTAAGTCGGTCACTACTAGAATAAATGTATATCGTAAAGATAACAATAAGATTCTGTTGTTCAGGCCATAGTAGTTTCGTAAATTGTATATTATTGCCTATCTCACTTTGTTGTTTTGTACGTTTTATATTGTTGTCCTATCTCACTTTGTTGTTTCATACGTTTCATATTGTTGTTCTATCTCACTTTGTTGTTTCATACGTTTCATATTGTTGTCTTATCTCACTTTGTTGTTTCATACCTTTTATATTGTTGTCCTATCTTACTTTGTTTGTTTTGTAAATTTTCTTTGCTTAAGTCGAGATTAATAAAGAATAAACAACAAATCGCATGACAACAAAACATTGTTCACACAATGAACTTTCCTTATATAGTTATAACTGTGTTTGTGACAAGCAAGTTAAAACTGACATTGTCAAACACTGATGTCATGAAGTTTCAACTACAGGAAGTAAGGTGCGAACAGACCAAATGAGACCTTCCGCTCTGATATATTTAACTCAAAGAAACTTTGTTAGAAACAGGAATGTAACATTGACGCCAGGCAAAAGGTGTTAAAACCACACCTAAACCTTGGCACGAAGCTAATGTCATACAATTGTACTAAGCAAACATTTTCGAAAAAAAAAAAAAGGGAAATTGGGCGTGATCCATAGTAGCGTGCTGAGAGAGTGATTCAGAAGGTTTGTGGTTCGAATCCCATTGTTGCAAGAAAAACAAAAACAAGCCAACTTTGCTCTGAATTAGTGCGATATCAGAGTGATAGTCGAATCCCTCTAATCCATCATTCAAATTTGGAGAGCAAATATCTCTTGTGTAACCTTGTGTAATGAAGGATCGTTTGTGTTCATTGTTTTCAAATTATAAAACTAGGGTAAAGTTTATTTTATGACCTATTCGTTACAAAGTCATACTTTTGGCCTATCACGTGAACTGCGACTAAAATATTATAAAAACAGGATAAAAGTTTGTATCTTATTTATTGAACAGTTATAAAAAGACAATTTTATCTTCATTTCTTGGTGCTATCTGGTTCTCTGTTAGTTTTCTTGTGAATGGAGAGACTATCTTAGTTTATTGAAGATATGTACGTCTATTTTTTTAGAGCCTTATATCTCTTTGGGCTATCTGCTGTGTGCATTGAGGGGAATTGAACCCCTGAATTTGTGTTGTAAATCTATGGGGACTATTGTTTTTGTACGGTTTTTTCATTCTTCGAGGGATCGAACCGGGGATTTTAGTGATGATAATCCTTAAAATTTTCCGCTGATCTACGTTCTATGATCTAACAACTTTAGCAGTTGAAAATTAAAGTAATTTCATGTGAAATTCTAGAATCTGTTTACATAAAAAACAATTAAATTTTTAAATTTAGAAAAATAATTTCAATGGTTTGTAATTTTTAAATCAGTTGTTTAAGTTTTTTAATTATTCGCCAAAGTATAACCCTGAAATTCTTAACGTCATTTCAATCGCTAGGGGGCGTTTTTAGAAAACTGTCTGTTACAACCTTTTCTTTGTTTTATGTTAATATCTTTGCTCAGAATATAATGCCTTACCAAAAGTATGGTATTTTATTTCAAGGTTAGCTGAATAAATTAGGCTTGATGCCAAATATTTTGTATCTGTGTGATGCAGTTATAGATGAAATTCGTTTTGAAGTCACATTCTTAAATCTTTCACGTGCTCAATTATTGTTTTTTTTTTTTTACCCGTGTCTGAGAACACTTATACAAAGCATGATTACTGGTTTATGCAAGTCAGTAGTTTTAACCCACGTCATGACAACTAGTGGGTTCAAACCTTAGAAGAGTTTCTTTGTTTCAGATTATACTTGCGCAAAGCTAAACAAAGGGTAGCAACGCTAGATATTAAATCTCTCGTTTTGGGTCCCCTAATGGGACAGCAATAAGCCTGAAGATTTACAATATACAACACTAAAATCATGGGTTTGTTTTCCCTCGGTGGGAACAGCAGATAGTTCGATGTGGCGTTGCTATAAGAAAACACACACATTCTCGTTTTGGATAACATTGCACTAAACACTTGTTGAAAGTTTTTTTTAAACTCAGAGGAGAAAGTTGCTAAGCATATTTCTAAACAAACTTATAGTGATCTCATATTTCTGTCACTAGGAGCAACATTATTTATTTTTAAAATATTTAAACTGCTGATGAATTATAATTTGAACATGGTTCATATGTCTTGATGGCCAAAGTTTATTTGACATTGAAATTTAGGTCATTGTTGAAATTGCATGTTAGTTTACAGTTCTTTTCATCTGCTTTTTTTTGCACATTCTTGGTCTAAATTTGGTTATTTTAAAGTGATGCAATTGACACTGAAAGTGACCTGGCTGGGACAGATATTTACGTCACGTCCGGTTGTGTTCTATCTGATGACCGTGCATTTTAACTGTGGTATTGCAACGTACTTTCCATAGTAAAGCTGTCACGTACACAGCATATTCCTCTTTCACTCGGTTTACCACGGTTAAGTAGGACTTATTGCAGGTCTTATTTTGGATGGTCCTTGTTTCTCATTTAATCCATATTCCTACAGTGGAGATATTCCCGCTTTGAAAACTCTAAAGCACCCAATCTGAACACATGTTTATGACTTAAATGCACCAATATTTTGCATCGTGAAAAACTGTTACGTATCCTTTTCAAATGATGCTAAAGTGTAGTTGTAATACATTCTGTTCCACCACGACTCTATATATGTATACATTATATCAGCTGTGATTGTCACGTGACTTGTTGATTTGCACATTCAAAACTGTTTAAGTAGAACATATAGAGTCACCGTTTTGATATCTCTTAGCTATTGGAAAAGCTGGCAGACAATAAATAATCAAGGAGAGATCATTGTTTATATTCTTTATTAACTTACTAGTACTAACTTATTAACTTACTATTATTTACTTATAACTCACGATTATTAACTTATTAATGTGCTATTAGTAACTTATTAACTTACTAGTATTAAATCACTGTTATAAAGTTATTAACTTACCAGTAATAACTTACTATTATTCAAATTATTATTGTGTTTGAGGGTAAGGTGTTCTTTCACTTCGCAAAATTTTGCTTTTTCTCTCTCACGTAAGTTGTTTTTGAAACATAAAATCTCAATGTCCACCTTAACGGCATGTAAAGCGACCATTTTTTATTTTGTTTTGATAGTTTTAAACAGTCGTGTAATAAAAATGAAAGTCAAGCCTATAAATCGTATGAAGCCGGACAAGGTATTTTGATAGCTTGCTGGTTAAAATTAGGTGTATGTATTTCTTTTAGCAAAGCTACAACGGGCTATCTTCTGTGGCCACCGAGACGAATCGAACCCTTAATTTTTGCCTTATAAATCCATAGACTCACTGCTGTACCAGCTGAGGAGCTCAAAAATTAGAGAGATTTATATCTGAAAATCAGGAGTGTCTGATTTATTTGTTTTTGAATTTCGCACAAAGCTACTCGAGGGCTATCTGTGCTAGCCGTGCCTAATTTAGCAGTGTAAGACTACAGGGAAGGCAGCTAGTCATCACCACCCACCGTCAACTCTTGGGCTACTCTTTTACCAACGAATAGTGGGATTGATCGTAACATTATAACGCCCCCACGGCTGGGAGGGCGAGCATGTTTGGCGCGACGGTGATGCGAACCCGCGACCCTCAGATTACGAGTCGCACGCCTTAACACGCATGGCCATGCCGAGCCATGAGCGTCTTAAACTGGCCTTGTAACCCACGTGCGCGAAAAATGTTGAGGATTAATTTGTTTGTTTGTTTTTAGTTTAATTAGTACAGATGTGCCTTACCAAACACAGAAATAATGAACGTTGACGGCATTACTGTGTGCAATTCTAGCAAACTCCAGACCACTCTAGTAACAAAAACAGACACAAATAAGTGAATGATTCGAGATAATTTTAAAAAATAAAGTCTGTTGATTATCGTAATGAACTAGTGGTACTAAATCCTTCGCAGGGATCGAAGCCCGAACTCTAAAATAACTAACGCTTACCCCAGAATAAATGCAGAATATTTATTTGGCAAATAACAAGTATAGGTGGAAAAACAACACACAGACACAAAATGGCACTGGAATATTGTTGAAATCATACAAAAAACACCGTTTGTTTTTGTTTTTTACGGTACTTTCACGTGACCAATAAAAACTTCTCAAAACTGCTGAGTTTGGTGTTCATGATGGTGACCATGAAAGCTTTCTCGAAGGGTTCATGTGTTTGAGGGCAAAATTCGTCATTTGTCATCTTAAGTGAATCGTTCAAGGTCGTTGAATGTTAAGGTCAAGGCTAATACATGTAAATACAGTCACGCGCTTGTTTGACGTTTCTATTGGAGGCAGTACAAAAAAGTTGTAATAACATATTTTAAAATCAGTAGCAGAGTTAATTTCACATGTTTTCACTTCACTATTTTTTGCAATTCTGTCGTTAATAAGTAAATATTACGTGTCATGTTACATCCAAACATAATTATTTTATTCTTGCCTCAAAATTATATTTTTATGACTGGAATAAAAGTTGAATTTGACATTCTTTTATTACCATTTGAAATAAATGTCGAAGATTTTTCTTTCATTCTCGATTCCAGTGAATTCAAGTACTGAAAAAGCCAAGATTCAAGACCTCGAGATAAGATTCGTCCAGATCTTTCTGAATAAAAAAGACAATCTCTGAGTGTTTCTGGCAGATTTGTACTCTCTGGGATAAGTAAGTTAAACACACTGTCACGCTTTTATCTTGACCTCAGTCGAGGTCAAGGCTACAGAAATGTGTGTAAAAACGGAATACGTGCTGAAGTTTCAAAATAAGGTCTTTCCCTTTCTCAGTGGATGTTATCTATCTCAAGTAAACCGTGTCGTTAACATTTAACATGACCAGGAATTAGATTAGACTGGCGCAATGGGGATCCTAGTTCGTTATAATGTTAACTTTCAAACCGTACCGTTTTATTAGAGTAACTCGAGACTTGGCGGCAGGTGCTGTTTATTAGCTACCCTCCCTTTGGTAATTCATCCGCCTGCTAATTTGTGGTAACTGTGGGCATCACGGTAGACCAATGAGATAGTGGGAGTGAACGAATAATCTGTTGTCGACAAGTATTTGATCAAAACTCATTACCACCAATAATAAAGACTGGCTTTAAGTTAATGTATAACTAAAAACAATGTCATACACAGACATACAAGTATGCTTTAATAAACAAAAGAAACAACAACAACATTACATTACATCAAAACAGATTTTTAAAGAATTGTGTTCCACAAACAAGACCGTGTTTACATCAAAATAATCTTATAGAAGTGATCCAATGTTTACAATAATCTGATTGAAGTGATCCTACAAGTTAAACCATTTTTCCCCATATCAAATAATCAGTCATATTTATATGTTTCATTAAAACTTTACTTAAACTGCAGAAAACATTAATCGTCTCATTTAATAACTACCTGAAACTGTTAACAGCAAAACCTCTATACAATATTCTTGTAAACCGTCTCTTATGATATTTGAATCTGTTAACGATAAACCTTCTCTACAATATTCACGTTAACCGTCTCTCAAGATACGTGAATCTGTTAACAACACATCGTCTCTTAAGGAACCTGAATCTGTTAACAATAAAAAACATTGCACAATATTCATATTAACCGCCTCTCAAGATACGTGAATCTGTTAACAACACATCGTCTATACAAGATTCACGTTAACCGTCTCTTAAGATAACTGAATCTGTTAACAACACACCATCTATACAAGATTCACGTTAACCGTCTCTTCAGATAACTGAATCTGTTAACAATAAACTACGCCCGATAACTAAGTTGCCCACTTTTTGCGATCAACTGATAACTAACAAATACAAACATGTCCTCAGAAGTTATATGTACTCAAAGATGGGTTGTGAGGTCTGTAAATGAAGTGTAACATGAGGGTTGAGCAAAGCACAAAAGAAACAATGTCAGAATAAATAAAAACATTAATTTACAATGGAGGAGTACAAATGTGGAGTGAAATACCATTAGTTTTGTTTGTCTCTCCAGTGGGCTTCCTCAGAGTGAAGTCCACTAGAAAAGTCAGTTTCTACCTTCAATGTGCCGGCTATGATAACTCTAAATTTGAAAACACTCCAATACGGACTCTAACAACAGCACTAATTTTTAAAGAACACTCATGCGTAATATGTTGTAAACATAAAGCAACGATACTCGCCAAGTATTATGGGTGTGTTTTCTTAAAGCACAGCCACATGAGGCTATCTGCTGAGCCCATCGAGGGGAATCGAACCCCTGATTGTGCGTCGTAAATCCGAAGACATACCGCTGTACTAGCGGGGAGCAGTAATATGGAAAAAGGACACATAGAGTAAAACAACAAATTAACCATTATCTGAAACTGGATAAATAAACTCATATAACAAGGTAACCACTATCTGAAACCTAATAAACAAACTGATATAACACACTAACCACTACATGATACTCAATAAGCAAGTTGACGAACAAACTAATCACTATTTGAAACCATATCAGAAAACTGACATTAAAACTAACCACTATCTGAAACCTAATAAACAAACTGATGTAACAAACGAATAAATATCTAAAACATAAAAACAAATTGGTGTTACAAACCAACTGCTACCAGAAATCTAGTAAATAAACTGGTTTAACAAACAAACCATTATCTCAAACCTAATAAACAGTTTGATGTAACAAACTGAATACTACCTCAAACCTAATAAAAATTGATATAACAAACTAACCACTATGTGAAACCTAATAAACAAACTGATGTACTATACTAATCACTAGGAGAAACTAACCAATACCTGATACCGAATAAGTAAACTGACATGAGAAACTAACCACTATGTGAAACCTAATAAACAAACTCATATAACATACAAACCACTACTTGAAACCTAACCAACAAATTGATATAACAAAGTAACCATTACCCAAAACCTAATAAGAAATTTGATAAAACAAACTAACCACTACCTGATACCTAATAAGCAAACTAATAAAAGATAGTAGCCACTACATGAAACCTAATAAACAAACTGATGTAACAAACAAACCACTATCTGAAACCTAATAAAATGTTGTAACAATCTAACTACTATCTGAAACCATATAAATAGCCTGATTAACAAACTAACCCATTCAAGATACCTAATACAATAACTGATATAACAAACTAACTATTATGTGAAACATAATAAACAAACTAATATGACAAACTAACCACTATTTGTAACCTAATAAACAAACCACTACCTCAAACCTAACTACTACCTGAAGTCCATAAACAAACTAACTAGTGTATGAAACATAATAATCAAACTGCTATGAAAATTAATGGCTATCTGAAACCTAACAACTTCATGTAACAAACTACCTACTAAGTGAAACTTTATAAATAACCTCATTAACACACTAACCAGCTCGAGATTCCTGATAACCAAACTAACCATTATGTGAAACGTAAGAAACAAGCTGATGTAAGAAACTAACCATTAGGTGAAACCTAATTAACAAACTGATTGACTCACTATTATCTGAGACCTACTAAACAAACTCATATAAGAAATTAACCACTCTCTGAAACCTACTAAATAACTGATCTAAGAAACTAAACACTATCTGAAACTAATAAACATGATCTAACGAACTAACTACTGTTTGAAATCTGATAAATAACCTGATTAACAAACTAACCATTATATAAAACCTAAAAAATAAACTGATGTAACAAACGAACCAATATCTGAAACCTAATAAGGAAACTGATGTTGTAAAATAACCAGTATATGAAACCTACTAAATTAACTATTGTAACAAACTAATCACTATCTAAAACATAATAAACAAACTGATATAACAAACTAACTACTATCTGAAGCCTAATAAATAAACTGATGTAACAAACTAACCACTATTTGAAACCTAATATACAACGCTAAAATCAGGGGTTCGATTCCCCTCGGTCGGCTCAGCAGATGGCCCGATGTGGCTTTGCTATAAGAAAATACTAATACTACTGAAACCTAATAAAAATGAAGTTATAAACTAACCACTATTTCGAACCTGATAAATAAGCTGAATAACAAACTAATAATTAACCTGATATAACAAACTAACCACTCTCTGAAAATTAATAAAGAAACTCGTCTAACCAACTAACCTCACTCTGAAAGCTAATAAACAAACTTATCTAAGAAACTACACACTATCCGAAACTAATAAAAATGATCTTACGAACTAACCACTGTCTGAAATCTGATAAATAACTTGATTAACAGACTAACCATTATATGAAACCTAATAAAGAAATTGATATAATAATCTAAGCCCTATCTGAAATCTAATAACTGAACTAGTGTGACAAACTAACCATTATCTGAACCTAATAAAGAAACTTATATAAAAACCAACAACTACCTGAAACTGAAGAAACAAACTGATGTAATATTCCAACCGCTACCCGAAGCCTAATAAACAAACTAATCTAACAAATTAACCACTATTTGAAACCCAATGAATTAATGTAACAAATTACCCACTATCTGAAACCTAATAAAGAAACTGTTGTAACAAACTAACCACGACCTGAAATCTAATAAACAAACTGATATATCAAACTCACGACTATCTGAAATTTAATAAACAAAATAACCAGCATCTGATACGTAATAGACAAAATGATATAACAGACTAACCACTACCTCAAACCTAATACACAAATTGATATAAAAAACTAACACCTACCTAAAACCTAATAAATAAACTGGTATAACAAACTAACCACTACCTGAAACCTAACAAACAAACAAACTATATAAGAAAGTAACGATTATCTGAAACCTAAGAAACAAACTTATGTAACAAACTAACCACCATCTGAAACCTAATAAAGAAACTGATGTAACAAACTAATCGCTATCTGAAACCTAATAAACAAACTAATCGCTATCTGAAACCTAATAAACGAACTAATCACTAGTTGATACCTAATAAACAAAGTGATATAAAAACTAACCACTACATTGAACCTGATAAAAAAAACTAATGTGAAACTAACTAATTACTATTTGAAACCTAATAAACAAACGGATATAGGATACTAACCGGTATCTGTAACCTAATAAAGAAGCTGGTGTAACAAACTAAACACTACCTGGAACCCACGAAACGAAATGATATAAGAAACTAACCACTATCTGACATCAAGTAAAAAAACTGATGTAACAAACTAAACACTGCCTGAAACCTAATAAACAAACTGATATAACAAACTATACACTATCTGAAACCTAATAAACAAACTGATATAGAAACACTAACCACTATCTGAAACCTAATAAACAAACTGATATAAGAAACTACTATTCTGAAACCTAATAAAGTGATATGGTAAACTAACAACTATGGAAAACCTAATAAAGAAACTGATTTAGCAAAGTATCTCCTATCTGAAACATAATAAACAAACTGATATAAGAAAATGTCCAGTAAGTTTTGATTTATTGAAACAAATCAGCTCACGATGTAACAGTTGGTGATAGGTGGAGTTTTTATTCTATCACGAACCCATTTAATGTATTGGTTGAAAATATTAAGATGGTTTTGTATGGTGTCGTTGTGAACTAGAATTTGGGAGACGTACCTCACGAACTTGTGGTATAAAGACCTTTAATGTGTATTATACGAACTTGTCAAAACTAAACGTGTTTTGATCGAGGACGGTCCAGGATAACGACCTATAATGATGCGGGAAGTAAGAAGAACAACTGGTTTCAAGATATTTTCGTAGTGAAACAAAACAACACGTCGAGACAGGCCTCGAACTGGTATGCTTCACGAACATTTTATTTGTTGTTGGTTTACATATTTGAATATTTACTTTACACGGACGTAACCCGGTATCAAGAAGTTATAAGGATCCACTGAACACGATTCATTTGTTTGTTTCTTTTCAGGGAAACCAAACTGGTTCACCTCATCAACAAAGGTTTCTATAATATTATCACTGATCTGGTCTGTTATGAGCATGCGTGGTTACTGCTGTGTATCGGCTGTTTCGTCTCTGTGACATTAACAGGTCGGTCGTTGTTCTTGTTTCATCGAAGTAGCCGAGATGAAAACTAGATGACTCGTTTCTAGAAGAGTTAGAAAAATCTGGAGTCTGGGGAAGTCAAACCCCGAATCACACTGTGTAACGCAAATTGTGTTCCAGGATAGTATGTGTTATTTCTTAATTGCTTATGTTGTAAAAGTACAGAAAATGGTCATTATTCCATTCAAACTTTGATTTTGTGACCTGGATAATGAAATTTAGAAATTAACATATTTTATATGTAAAAAGGGGAAAATATGCACATTTTCATTTACATAAGGTCTGAATGAAACAATATATGAATCAAGATTAGAAGTGAGTAGTTTTTCGAGATTTGCGATTGTAATGTAAATCACTTTCACGTATCAGCCCTCTATAGTCTCGCATCACGTCTTCGTTATACGCTTCCAGATCACAAAAGCAAAATTTGAAGAGAAAAATAGGTTGTTTTTTTTTCCATTTACTTTAGGCTTAAGAAATTGGGAAATAACACTTTCTGTCCAGGAACATTGTTTGTTTGTTTTTGGAATTTCGCACAAAGCTACTCGAGGGCTATCTGTGCTAGCCGTCCCTAATTTAGCAGTGTAAGACTAGAGGGAAGGCAGCTAGTCATCACCACCCACCGCCAACTCTTGGGCTACTCTTTTACCAACGAATAGTGGGATTGACCGTAACATTATACACCCCCACGGCTGGGAGGGCGAGCATGTTTAGCGCGAACCCGCGAATTACGAGTCGCACGCCTTACGCGCTCGGCCATGCCAGGCCTTTGTCCAGGAACAAGAAAAAAGCAAAAATTTTGTTATATGGTGTTATCAGCTAATGTGATCAAATAGTAATAAAATAGTTCCATAACACAAAGTAAAAATAATCTGATAGTTCCATTACTCAAAGTACTCTAATGGTTTCATAACTCCTAGTAAAAATACTCTAATAATTCTATATCTTAAAGTAAAAGCACTCAGTCATCCTGAATTTAATTAACTTCATAATGGACCAACAAACAGGCCATTGTTAAAACCACTGATCTGACAATGTTCAACACGGGAGTCCAATTTTCTCCGGAGTGATACCAGATTTAACATGTGGGTGGACCTCAGGTCTACAGATCTCATGGATTGTTTCTTACATTCCATTTCACGATATAATGGTAGAACTGGAAGAAGTAAACGACAACGGACATGGCCCAGTATGGCCAGGTGGGTTAAGGCGTTCGACTCGTAATCTGAGGATCGCGGGTTCGAATCCCAGTTACATCAAACATGTTCGCCCTTTCAGCCGTAAGGGCGTTAAATGTGACGGTCAGTTTCACTATTCGTTGGTAAAAGAGTAATCCAAGAGTTGGCGGTGGATGGTGATGACTAGCTGCTTTCCCTCTAGTCTTATACTGCTAAATTAGGGACTTAGTAGCTTTGTAGCGAAATTCAAAAATATAACTAACAAAATCAAACAAACGACGACAGACTGAGCAAAGCCACCTTGAGCTAACCGCTGTGTCCATCATGAAGAATCGGACCACGGATTTTAACCTTGGATGTCTAGAATACTACTATTAAAGGTATAGTAAGGCTCTAAGTAGCTAACTCGGTACTTTCGTATGAAAAGTACATAAATTACAGTCACAAAAAAATAAATTCGCAATTCCAGCACGTGACAAAAATTTGTAATGTTTTCTTCAAACTCTCAGACTTTGACAGTATCCGGTGTATAATGTACCCTGAAAAATAGAAATCCGATTACACAATTAGGGTTTCTGTCTTTCGTGATAGATACAAGACAAGCGTGACTATTTTTAACTTTTAGAAAGAGCACGTGCTCAGACCGTGTTCCAGGAATAAGACGCTTGGCATGACAAGATTTCAAAACGTGAAAATGTTCGCTGACGTTTTGTTCTATTTTTTAACCTGATTAACCTCTGCTTTTATAAAGAGGGTCAAACTCCCTAAAAATATAATCCGTTCTTATAAATGAAGTGTAAAAAAAATTACATGATGTAAAAAAAGTCTCCTAGAAAGTTGTAAAGTTACACGTTTAATGGAATAAAATGTTTATAGGAACTCTCTTATAAAGCTGAGGATCGCGGGTTCGAATCCCAGTTACATCAAACATGCTCGCCCTATCAACCAAAGGGGCGTTATAATAGTTGGTAAAAGAGTAGTCCAAGGGTTGGCGGTGGGTAGCGATGACTAGCTGCCTTCCCTCTAGTCCTACATTGCTAAATTAGGGACGGCTAGCGCAGATAGCCCTCGTGTAGTTTTGCGTTAAATTCAAAACAAACTCTTATAAATATGTAACATTACTGTTCTAAAGGACTGACAATTTTCCCCGACTTCTAATCCATCACTTCACATTTACTTAGTATTTTAAAACTGTCATGTTTAAAATTTCGTTTCTTAGGAACCATTTTTAATTCAATAATTAAAGAATAAAAACATCAACATGTGTGTCTTTCAAAAGCTGCCAGCCTGTTATATTCGTCCTGCAGACGCCATCTGGTTTCTGTTTATTAACTTATATTTAAGATAGTTTATCTATTTGGCAAAGACCCAGTCCAAACCTAATGGTTCTGAGATTGCAGGTGTAGTGGTGTAGGAAACGGTATTTTAATCACAAAGAAATAGATTGTTGGTCAAGGAAAGTGGCGCTATCTCGGAAATAAATGGAACCATTTTGTTTAATCAGTAATGGTTGTTAACCCTAAATATCAGATTAATGCCAGATATACCTTTTACAAAACATGAAAAATAGATTGATTTATTTCAAAATTGAATTAAAACTAGCGGAAATTACTGAACAAAATCAAATTTGTAAAGATACAAGTTTACTTTGTAACAGATTTACTATTATATATTTATTTTAACATCGGTGTTTATTTTATTTAAATAAATATTTAGAAATGCGTGTAGCTTATACTGTTAAATCTGTATTACGAAATTCTTGCCTATTCTCTAAAGTTGTGAAAGATTCTAGAGTGTAAGAATCGACAATATACTACGTACAGTCAAGTGAAAAAGTTAGGACACCTCATGAAAGTCTGTGTATTTTTGTAACATTTTTGGATATATAGATATTTAATCTCAATTTAAACAATACTGAGAGATTATAGTAATGTAACTGAACAATTAAAACTGAAGAAAAGACTTTTCAAGATATTCTGTAAATGTAATTCTACAAAAATGCATATTCTAACTGAGGAAAAGTTAGGACACCCTACCCCCTAATAGCTAGTGTTACCCCTTTTGGCTGAAATTGCTGCAGTGAGACGCTTCTTGTAGCCATCTACAAGTCTTAGTAGATTTACTGGTATTTTTTGGGTCATTGTCGTGTTGCAAGGTCCAGTTCCGTTTCAGCTTTAATTTTCGTACAGATGGTCTCACATGATCCTTAAGCACTTTCTGATACACAGCGGAATTCATGATGGATTCTATGATTGTGAGCTGTCCAGGTTCAGCAAAACAGTCCCAAACCATGACATTCCCACCTCCACAATTCACAGTTGGTATGAGGTTCTTTTCCTGGAATGCTGTATTTGGTTTACGCCAAACATGTCCTCTGTTTTGGTGTCCAAATAATTCACTTTTGGACTCATCTGTCCAAAAACATTATTCCAGAAGTCCTGGTCTATGTCTACATTCTCTCTGGCAAACCTCAGTCTGGCCTTGATGTTTCTCTTAGAGAGCAAAGGTTTCCTCCTTGGACACCTCCCATGCAAGTTAAGTTTGTGCAGTCTCTTTTTGATCGTAGAGGCATGCACTTTCACATCAACACTAGCCAGAGCCTGCTGTAGGTCCCATGATGACATGTTAGGGTGTTTGGAGACCTCTTTTATCATCTTGCGGTCTGCTCTTGGGGTGAACTTGCTTGGACAACTATACCTGGGCATGTTGGCAGTTGTTTCGAAAGGCCTCCACCCCTTGACTATTTTCCGGACAGTGGAATAGCTGATTTCAAAATCTTTTGGGATCTTTTAAAATCCCTTACCAAACTCATAAGCTGCTACAATTTTCTTAATGAAGGCCTCAGACAGCTCTTTTGCTCTCATCATGGTGTTCACTCTCACTTCAACACCCAAGAGCACACCAAACTAAATGTCTGAGGTTTAAATAAGGCAAGTTGCATTCAAAATGTTGAGTGACAATTTACTAATCATGTGCACCTGGAGTGATACACCTGTGTGTGAGTTGAGTTATTTTAAGTGAATATAAATGTGGGGGTGTCCTAACTTTTTCCTCAGTTAGAATACGCATTTTTGTAGAATTACATTTACAGAAAATATTGAAAAGTCTTCTTCAGTTTTAATTGTTTAGTTATGTTCCTATAATCTCTCAGTATTGTTGAAATCGAGATTAAGTATATTTATATATAAACAAAAATGTTAAAAAATACACAGGCTTTCATAGGGTGTCCTAATTTTTTCACATGACTGTATGCATTGTTGCATATTATAGTTTATCTCAAACGATTCTCCGATTTATTATATTGCATATTACGATTTCGAATAGCCTGAAATTTTAGTTTTAATTTAGGAGTTAATTGAATGTTAATATATATATCAAATTTATTATATCTGTCGATAAGATTGACACCTACAGTAAATGTCGTGTAAAGATGTAAAGATAATTTATCTTTATTAACACAAATGTATTTTAATATACAAACAATAATACAATTTATAATAATTGTTGTTACATGTAATAATTTATATACAAAAGTGTTACCAATTTATAAATAATACTGAGTGTTCTGTCTGATTTAGAAGCGAATATTTTATCGACAGTTTACGATGAGTGAAGTAATTTTGAGTTGTTAAACTCGTTCGCTCTTTATTCTTGTCTGGCCTACGTCGTTTACGAGCTAAATTTTCTCCGACGAAGATATCTAATGTCCTTGTAAAACTACTATCGTCCAAAGTTAATTCACTGAAGCTAAACAGTTTATAACGATCGAAATCTATAAGCGTTCCTGGTCATATATCTATAGTTTTCTGGTTAATAAAAGTTTATCACTGTGGCAAACCAACAATATAAAACTGTCTCTTCGCGCGTCAAGTTCTCGAAAGTTCAATTGGCAATAATATTTCACTTACACACATAGTACATTGTTGATTCTTACGTTTGAGAATCTTCTAAATATTTAGAGAATAGTTGGGATTTTCGCAATATACATTTAAAAATATGAGCTACATACATTTATAAATATATGTGTAACTAAAACAAACATGAATATGAAAATAAATACATAATAGTAAATCTTTTGCAGTATGTAACTACTAGTGATTTCCAGTATTGTTGCTAACTGGAATTTCGAAAATCTTGCCTAACGATAATAAAAGGAAGCCATACACAATAGGCGGAGAGACAATTTATATTGTTTGTTTGTGCAACACTTATTGTACTATAAATCTTGGAAGCCATAGCTGTGATTAACGCTTATTAATCGGGAAACAACAGGTTTCTTATCACTAACATTTATGAATTTCGAACATTAAGAACAGTTCAACTTTAATAGCTTACTCTCGGAATTTAGTGTCTTCACTAAAATACTAGATTACTTCAGTGGTACAAAACTCACGTATGATTATTGAAAGGCTAGTTAGCTATCCATTAAAAAAACTCTACCGATATCAACTTGAAACTTATTCGCTCATCGTGAGCCGTCGATAAAATACTCAGTTTCAAACCTGATACAAAATTCAATATGGTTTGTAAGTTTGTAAAACTTGTGTATACAAACCATTATTTGTAATAACAATGTTATAAATTATATTGTTGTTTGAATATTAAAGTGACTTTATATTAAGAAAGAAAACTTTATGTATATTTGATTCAGTTTTAGGCTATTTTATATCGTAATACATAACAATAAGTTAGTGGCTCGTACGCGATAAATTATGATAAGTGACGTCTTAATGTCTAGCAGCACTACTTTGTTTAATATCTAATAACAAAACTACTAAAACATGCTCTCGCTGTGAGAAATAGTGCAGCAGCCCCTGTCTCGTAGTGGTTAAAGATTCAAGTGTTTGCTGACAATTTAGGTCCTTTGAACTAATCCGTTGATCTGTTAGGTGATAAATACATTCACTTTACATTACTGTAGATGTCTGTACAGGTTCTCTACTGTTCATGCGAACCGTTGAAAATTATTCTGAATTAACGCACATTTTAATCAACTGTTTTCACATCTACTACATAAAAGCTTCATTATATTTATTTATTTTTTCTCATAAGATTTTATTTCCCGATCGTTTGTTTTGTTTTTTGAAAATTCGCACAAAGCTACTCGAGGGCTATCTGTGCTAGCCGTCCCTAATTTTGCAGTGTAAGACTAGAGGGAAGGCAGCTAGTCATCACCACCCACCGCCAACTCTTGGGCTACTCTTTTACCAACGAATAGTGGGATTGACCGTCACATTATACGCCCCCACGGCTGGGAGGGCGAGCATGTTTAGCGCGACGCGGGCGCGAACCCGCGACCCTCGGATTACGAGTGCACGCCTTAACGCGCTCGGCCATGCCAGGCCGTTTCCTGATCGAGAATAAAAATCGGCTGAGGTATTAATTTTGCGGATAGAATTTTAGAATTTAATTTCAATTTCAGTACGAAATGTCTCGTGTCTTGCTCACAGTTTTGTCTGTTACCTCTTCTAGTTATTATTTCTATTTTTTACAATAAACGTATCATGGTATCATTCACACATGATTTATTGTTTTTAGCATTATTTTTAACATTTAATTATAGTAATATGCTAATGGTCCCTAATAGTCAATAACTCTATGCATTAGAGATCAACGCTTTATTTATTACGTCAAAAGTCAGATGACAGATCGCACGGTTAATCACATTCAAAACCATAGTCTCTAACCCGGTCTTGTTACCTAAAGGTATAAGCAAAACCTGAAACTGTATATGGAGTGGAATAACGAATAATTCAATTATTTTTAAAAAACTGCAGTAGGAATGACAAATTGTCTATTTATCTATGTTTAAATTACATTTAACTCAAAGAAATGTTTTGTAATGTCAAACTTAAGGACTTCAATTTAATAACAATAAAACACAAAACGTTTTCTGAAGTCACAACGATCGTCAGAGGCTTGAAACAAACAAACAAACAAAAAAAAACCTAAGCCCCTGTAATTAAGCAGATAAATAATAATAGATATGTTTTTATCCAAGAGTTAGTATTCCAGAAAGAAATTTATTCCTTGTAGAAACAGACCGGATGCTTAGGTTGACTGTTAATGTAGTCGTGTTTGCTTGTTTTTGAATTTCGTACAAAGCTATTCAAGGGCTATCTGCGCTAGTCGTTCCAAATTTAGCAGTGTAAGACTAGAGGGAACGCAGCTAGGCATCACCATCCACGGCTAACTCTTGAGCTACCCTTTTACCAATGAATAGTGAGATTGATCATAACATTATAACGCCTCCACGGGTGAAAGGGCGAGTATATTTGGTGCAACGGGGATTCGAATCCTTCGAACATCAAATTACGAGCCGATCGCCTTAACCCACCTGGCCATTTGACCATTATTAATTTTTGTTACAATTACAGATGTTAAACAGACAGGGTTAAATCCCTCAGTGGGCGTAAACGGTAAATTTATGGACTTACAACGCTAAAATTTGGGGTCAAATTCCCCGTGGTGGATTTGCGTTAACATACACAAAAATAATATAACATACATCTTACTTAAAGGGTGAATTTCATTTGTTTTTTGTTTAAACATTGCTGATTATTGACGTTCGGCGAATAGTGAATAAATTAGTTTGAATTTCGCGTAAAGCTACTCGAGGGTTATCTGCGCTAGCCGTCCCTAATTTAGCAGTGCAAGACTAGAGGGAAGGCAGCTAGTCATCATCACCACCCACCGGTCCAACTCTTGGGCTACTCTTTTACCAACGAATAGTGGGATTGGCCATAACATTATAGCGCCCCCACAGCTGAAAGGGGGCAAATGTGTGGTGTGAGAGGGATTCGAACCCGCGACTCTCAGATTACGAGTCGAGTGCCTTAACCAGCTGGCCATACCGGGCAGGATATTGAATGAAAGACAGACATATGAACGAGTAGAAATAAATGAAATACTCACTTACTTCCTCAGTGCTTAATAACACTAGCACTGAGAGATGTCCCACCTTTTCTGAACTGTGAGGAAGAAATTTGTAACTATGGCAACTTGAACACTCATATTGTTGAAATACCAACAGAAAGGTAAGAATGGTTCGTAAGGCAGATATTAAATTAGTTTTATTTTGTTTTTTTTAAGGATTTGATAAGAACAATACGTGTAAGGAATAATAATAATATATATACCTTTCTCACTGGATTGGTGAGTTCGTTTTGACCTATTGTTGTGTGAAAGTAATGTTATAATAACGTATGAAACACTGGCGTGATTTTTATCGCCACCTAGCATTAAGAAAAGAATAATTAGGTAACTTATTTTTGGGCGCTCCTATATATTTTGTTTTAAATCGATGGACAAGATTTATGTTTTCAGTTAATGTTTATTTAAAAATAATTTTTATTTTGTTTGGTTTGTCTTTTAAACAATATAAACACTGGAGTACATATAAAATATTTTTTTTATCAAATTAATGTAAAATAAATAAATGCTGGATAATTAACACAGGCACATGGTGTAGTAGAATGTTAACAGATAAACAGGATAAATTAGACTTAATTGTGATTGGAAGGTTATATTGTTATGTTACTTCTTGTCTGTACTATTATGTATGGATAATACAAATACCATCTTGTGTGTTATTTTTCTAGGATTGATACTAGCCATCACTATAATTACTTACTATTTTAGTTGTTTTTTTTATTTGTTTTATTTAATATAATGCTTCACTAGATATAGTAAGATTGTATTTATAATCAAGGTCTAATTACAATATTTATTGTTTATCTATTATTGGCTGGTAATTCCTGTTTCACACTGTACTTAATGTTTTTAAACGAACAGCAAATTACTTTAAGAAAGCTGACATCACGAAGTAATGATAACATCGCTAACACTTGAATTAAGATTTCTTAAAATTACAAGTTATTAATAATATAAAATCAGATACTCTGTTTGAAACTACGTCACCTCAGTGAGACTGGTTGACACCATTGTTTGGTTTTACATTTATCACATAATAGAAAAGAAATAGAAGAAAAACAAATCAAAAGTTTCACTATAATTTTTTTGTTTGTTTAGAATTAATCACAAAGCTACTCAATGGACTATCTGTCCTCTGCCCAACACGGGTCTCAAAAACCGGTTTTTAGTGTGTATATCCGCAGACATATCACCCTGCAACTGGCGGGCTTCACTATAATATTTACAGACATTTCCATAACTTGTGACTCAATTGTTACACATATTGTTATAAAAGGAAACAATTTAATGTTGTAAGGTTCTCATGACCTGTTGATGAAACAAAACAAAGACAAAATGTTGGCTGACGTACTTTTGTTATTACATGGGAAGTTAATGTGTTTTTTTTTCTTGTCTAACATTACGAACAAAATATTCTAATTTTTCACAAGATGTACAACAAATAATAACGTGTATTGTTGATATTTTATTATTATTGTTTTAGTGTTCGCTTAACGTTTTGACATAAGTATTGTTTATCCCATTCTATACTTAGGCTGTTTTATAAAGGGCATTTTTCTGTTGCAATGTTTGGTGAAGCCGTTGGGAATTAGTTTTAGAATTGGTAGAGAAAAAAACCCAGTTATTTTGAAGAAGAGCAACACGCAAAGTCAGGCCAGCGACACTGCTGTGATATAATATTTCATGTCACGCCATTAACGGCACCTTTCATTGCTTATTGCATGAACCAAAACTTCGCTTCACTAAACTATTAGGCCTAGCATCTTATTCTTTACTTTAAGACATACACTTTGACGTGTACAAAATTAAAAAAAAAATTTACTGTCAAGAAATATTCAGACTATTTATATTCTACAAGGTTCTGAATTATCCAGACAATTCTCAGTTTTAATGCGTCATTCTTATTTTATCATGTTTACAGATAAAGCCCATGAAAGACAGAACTTAAAAGGAAATTTTAATATTTACCTAATTCTACGATATTTTACACACACAAATATATATATATATATATATATATATATACAGGAAGACTCAGATGGTACTTACAACTCTGTTTAGAAAAATAAAACCACGTGTTCGTAGAATGTTAAGATTAGTGGAATAGTATGCATTTTCCTCCAATGAAAGTACAACAAAAATAGAACGAACGTTTGGTAGCTGGTGTTATCTGACGAAGGTGACATTAGAAATACCAAAATTACACACTTCAAACTGATGGTGTAATGCCTTAAAAACAAACCTCAAATAGTATGCCAGATCTGAATACTCTATGAATTACTTAAATAATAAATAAAAAATTAGATACATTATGAAACAAAAGTTAATTATTATTTATTGGATGTGTTTAACGGCTGTTTAACACGTTATGGTTTCAGTTTTAACTGGAACGCGCCAATCAAAAGAATTTATCTGGGTGACGTGTGAGAAATGTTAAATAAACACCATTTAGAAGTTTTTCTTTCTTTTTTTTTACACGTAGAGTGGCAGTACTCGCTGCTTAGAAACTAAACTTTGACGTTACAAAACCTCAAAGCGTGTTCTAAATAGTAGATGTGTATGTGTATATATTTAATTTTTTTTTTTTACATCACACGGGCAGTGACTTGTAACTGTACAATATTTTCTCTCGTTAAGACTTGGCAAGCTATTAAACACAATGTTTAGTACCAACAGCAAGCCTATTTTCTAATAATATATATTGTTATATTTATTATCATGTTTACTTGTAAGATATTCGGGGGAAAGGAACTGACCTCTGGGGTGACATAGAAACAACACACTGTATGTGTTGAGTTTTGTACCCATCAACCTACTTAACTCATAATCAACAAGCTTTACTCGAGAAATTTAGTCTTTTTTATGTAACCACCATACAAACCTCTATTATATAATAAGCACCTAAGTCTCCCCGTTTTAATCACTATTCAAACATTCCACTGTAACCTTTATACGAATCTTAAATATGTAACAATCATAAAAACACCGAACTGTGACCATCATATTTATATATCTATAATAAGTAATTAGAAACATTGAACTGTAAACACCACGTAAATTTTATCTGACCACAATATATATCTAACACAATAAATATATCCCAGTGGTTCCTTTTCTCACATGGCTATCAACGTTTGCTATTTATAATGTCGACTCAAATGTTGGTTATTTCTCATAATAAACAATATGTTATCCTAATTCTGATTTTTAATGCTAGAAGAAAAAATGAAAATAGTTCCAACACTGTTCGCTAGAGGAAAACTTCTAATAATAAATGATTCTTTGTTATACTAAATCTAACACACGACTGCTGCAACAATCGCCCGCTAGAGAAAAACTTTTAATAATAAAGGATTCTTTGTTTCCAGTTTATATTGGCTGTTTATATAGATTAGTTTTGTCTCCCATTCAATAAAATTAGACGCTGTTTCGTGCTGCAGCTACAAACCCGCATTCTGTCTGAACAATATTGAAATATAATTAAAAATAACTGTTCACAAATGTCAGCAATAAAGAACTGTGTATTTTGATTAAAACTATCAACGTTCTGACTATTTTAGATATTTTACTCTCTGGCTTCAATTTTAAACAGTCTGATTCTGTATATTTAATATGGTTATAAAACCATTAAATTCCACAACAAAGATCTTTTGCAATATTAACTTTTCTGAATTACAATGATATTTTTTTTGACGAGCAACAATTTGAAGAGAGATGTACAAGTGTAAAGGTGTATTGTTCTGCCATCTATTGATGCTTCAAAAAACCATATAATTCTATCCCTACCCGTCTCTATTCTTTGAGTACAAAATAATTCAGTTACTTAAAACTGGAGTATTTTAATACCATATTTATTAATAATTATGAAATATAGTAATTTGTGTCAGTTATAACTGAAGACATTTCTCTCCTTTTCTGGAACGCAATTAATTCTTTTCGGAGATTAAGTATTACCAACTGAAATTTAATAAGGGGAATTGCCTTTCTGTTAAGCAATCCAGAAAACAATTTTCTCGTTTGAAGTGAACATTAAACTATAAACAACAAATTCTTAATTTATCGTGAAAGTGTAATAAGAGCCATGAAAATGGCTGACAAAACGCAAAAATACTTGTATTTATAGAAGGTTGAAATGTTTCGGAATATACCTATTAAATATTTAACAAAATCTCAAAATAACTCAAAAGTGATATTTATAAACCGATCATATGCTACGATCAGTCACTAGCTTTGACAGTCGTGTAGAAGGAAGTTGTAATGTGGGGAATGTTTGGCTAGACATGAAGATTTTACAATGAGAGATTGAAATTATAAGGAACTGCTAAAAGCAGCTCGATCTAGGGAGTCGGGGGGAACGTCTCCCATAAAGCTAATGTAATGATATAACAATATAATTTGCAGTTGCTACATAAGATAAATACGAAAATGTAAAGATGCTATAGCCCTCGCAGTTCTGACACCTCTGTTACATATATTGTTAGATGGTAAACGGAAGGAAAATCAGAAAACAGAATACAGTTTTACTGAATAACTAAGTAAATTAGTACTTAATGATATAGCAGTAGTTAATAAATAGAAGTTATTTTCAAAGTTTGCTGAAGAATAAATAGGTATATTCTGAAACGATCGAATCCTCAGAAAATGCAATGTTTTATGTTTTGTCAAGGCGCTCGACTCGCAATTCGAGAGTTGCGGGTTTAAATTCCCACCCGACCATAACATGCTCACCCTTTCAGCCACGTGGGCGCAATAACGAATGCTCAGTCCCACCATTCATTAGCAAAAAGAGTAGCACAAGAGTTGGCGGTGGGTGGGGATGACTAGTTGCCTTCCTTCTAGTCTTAAATTAGGGACGGCTAACGTGTAGCTTTGCGCGAAATTCAGAACAAACCACATTTTGTCAACCATCTTTATTACGATACTTCAGTTTCTCCATCTTGAATCTATCACCGTAATAGTAAGTTAAAAATTTGTTTAAAGCATAAATGAAAATATTAATTGTATTTCTGGTGAGACAGAATTGTTTGACATTTTAGTGGAATGCTATTTCTGATAAATAGACTTTTATTTCTAGGATTAACTGTTATTTTCTGAGTGACTGACTTCAAACATTTCATCCCCTGGTTGGAGAGCAGTAAGTCCCCAGATTTACAACGCTCAAATCAGGGTTTCGATTCTCCTCAGTGAACACGATGTAATTTTTTTTTCTGAAAGAAAACACCTAAACAATTTAACATAATTAATAAGGAATAAATGAGTCCAATAGATGGCAGCACATGCCGGGAAATAAGGCTAACACTTTTAAAATTAGTTCACGTGTTTTATGGGAGGGGGGGAGGTGTTTTAGGAGAAAGCCATATTGAGCTCTATTCTGCGTCCATAACCAGAACACGAGCCCCAACTTTTGACGTTGTAAATTTACAGAACTGCTTTTCATCCACTTTTTAATTGATATGTGATGTATTTCATTTAGAAATCTGCTAAATACTAACATCCTGAAGCTTTAAAATAATGTTATTTGTTTCTGAACCACCAAATCAAGTATTTCTTCTGTAATCATATAAATAAAATCATCGCGTCTTAACAAAGTTTCGAAATGTATCAAATAGAAAGTTTTCAATTATGTTGTTCTCTTCACTGTATTTTTACAGACTCGTCGTGGCGATCCGTCGAGGTCGAGGATGATGGCCCTTCAAGTTCATACATGGATCCGAAGATGGTTAAGGAAGCCAATTCTTGCTGCACGAGTCTTCTGGCTGTAAGTACAGGGAAGGAAAGATTTCAGTGGTAGATGGTGCTGTTTCATCTTATCTCGCTTCTCTTCAAAATGTCGTCTTCTTGATGACCCAAAGAATTCTGTTCCCTGATGGATAAAGGATCTCCAGGTGGTTCTGTCGTAAGCAAGAGTTTCCCAATTGTTCACATCAGTGTTGCAGCTCTTGAGTGTTGTCTTTAGGCCATCCTTGAACCGCTTCTTCTGTTCTTCTCTTATTCGTTTCCCATTTTCCAGTTGACCATACAAGAGTTGTTTTACAAACGATCCATAATTAATTAACACCGTTAATCTCTTGACTGTTGTTTCTAAACCACTTTAAAGACGTCATTGTGAACCCCTTGAATATCTCTTAATGAAACTTGAGATTCAACTTTGATAAAGTCTAAAATCACGTCTTAACTTCACTAACGGTGAAGAACATGACAATTAGGCCTAATCACATACATTTTCATAATAAAGGATGTTTTTTGATTAGGTGATTTATAAAAACTAACAGAAACGCCGCCAATAAGACGGCTTTTCTTGCTGATATTTACTAATTATAGTATTTTTACTTAGTTCTGAAAAACTGTAAAAAAGTGAACAAGAGGTTGGATCGTGTTCTTTAATCATACGTTACTCATTGTATGAAATCATTCAATGTTGAGAGTTCCAAAGTTTCCTAAATTGTACTAATAATATAAATGATAATGTTTTCGTACACTAAAAATGCTCTCCATTACTGAAAAAAATAATAATTTTTAATAATTTCAGTTCCTCAGTACCATATTTAAAATTTAAATCAATGAACATATAAACAAACCCTCACTTGCAGCCAAAGTGAAAGTTGTGTTCGTATTGTGAGTGGAATTTAAATTTATGTTGCGCGATAAAGTTATGGTAATTATTTTTGAGTCTTGAATACCCTCACTGTGAAAATGTTTATGGAGTTTAGTGTATATTTTATTCATTAGGTGGCGCTACATTTGATAATTCGTAATCATCGCTTCTGACAGATCGTGAATAGTTTTCTTTTAATCCTCTTGTTATAAGTTTAAAACACACCCTAAGAATATGGAAAAGTCTTTAAACAATTAAAGTGTCATCTCTGCTAAAATATTACCAACATGTTGATGTTCAAATCATTTTTTCTGCAGTTTTGGTTACATACATAGATATTGACATATACGTCGTTTCACATACGTCTTCAGATATAGATGGTTTCAATAAAAATGTCCAAACGGGAACTCCATCTGGTTCTTCATTTAGAGTAATGATTTGTTGAGCGGGTAATATCCTAACGCATGGTAATATACAGCATTTAGTGCATTCAGATATATTTTGGGAAGAAACAACACAACTAAAATAAGGTGAAATACGATATTTCAACATGTAAACATGATGCTATCAAATAAATATATAAATATCTGGTTACTATTCCTAACATTTTTATTAATGACACATTGTCACAGAAACACAAATATTACACGAAGTATAAATTATGTCCAAGAGTTTCTTAAAGACGTTTGTGAAAAAGCAAATTCACCTCAATTCTACATATATAATACCTTTATTAAGCCTATCAACAAACCATTGGGTTATTTTCAGTACCAAGCTCCAGAAGTGACTGTCAACGCTCTGACAATCACCAGACTGATATATCGGATTTTGGCGTCCCGAACCAGAGTATTTACCATGGAGCCACTGGTGGACAAACGGAATAGAACCAACAAATAATATCTTGGCTTTCTTCAATTCGGAATAGAAGTGATTGTGTTTAAGGTTAAACTGAAAATCTATTGTTAGGCTAAACCTTTACTTTAAGGTCTTTTTCTTCTTGTCTGTCCGTCAGTTTATTACTGTATACATAAAGACGGAAATTCAAAGTTGATCGATGGTTTGATCAAATGGTGATGGATTTTTTTCTGTATATGTTATGTTTACTGATCCACAATCTTCTAAATTCACCCACAAAAATATTGGTTGATGATACATTTCTTTTTACTCCTTTTACAGTCACGGCCCAGCACGGCCAGGTGGGTTAAAGCGTTCGACTCGCAATCTGAGGGTCGCGGGTTCGAATCCTGGTGCATGAAACATGCTTCCCTTGTGTGGCGTATTAATGTGATGGTCAATCTCATTATTCGTTGGTAAAAGAGTAGCCCAAGAGTTGGCAGTGGGTGGTGATGACTAGCTACCTTCCCTCTAGTCTTACACTGCTAAATTAGGGACGACTAGCGTAGATAGCTTTCGTGTAGCTTTGCGAGGAGTTCAAAACAAACAAACAAACCCCTTTTCTGTCATTCAGTCAACGAATGTTTTCAGACTCTTTATGACAGTGAATTATGTGATCTTTACAAGAAATCCTTTGTGACAGTATGGTACCAAGCTAATCACTGAGATCGTGACGTATGGCACCAAGCTAATCACTGAGATCGTGACGTATGGTACGAAGCTAATCACTGAGATCGTGACGTATGGCACCAAGCTAATCACTGAGATCGTGAAGTATGGTACCAAGCTAATCACTGAGATCGTCACGTATGGTACCAAGCTAATCACTGAGATAAAAACATCAAATATTATTCTCCTCTTGTTAATCTTCTGCTTTCTTCCTTTCTGAAATATTTTTTTTTATCATTTTCTCTTGTTTCTGAAATTAGGCTTGATGATAAAGGTTGCTCTCGAAGGGTTGACTGGTATTGTGTTACGAGATTACTGCTTGTTTACAGTTAAGGTAAACCTGCAGTAATCTCGTAACTTGGTTTTATATTAAGTATGAGCTTGCATGAACTAAACGTTTGTTTTGAGGGCTTCTAACTCTAAAATCTGGGATTCGATTCTTCACGGTCGACAACTTTGACCAATAAACATATCTTACACGAGTAAAATAGTCGAAATTAACACTAAACTTTAACTACAAACTTAACAGTAAAAGTGATTAAATACACCATGATAACAGAGTTGACAACACTACACCCGAGGAAACCTTTGAAGTTCTATTCAGGGCACTAAGCATCCAGTACAGCAAACGCGAGATAAGAGCTCTTAACGCTCACGTGTACACTGTAGTGTATCTGGATTGGTTCTGGGCAACAACAGAAAAAAAAACTACGTTTTTCAATAGAAAAAAATACCTTGAAGTTAACGTAACGTTATATTATATTTATATATAATTTTTATGTTTATATTATAATACTTTAAGCAAAAGTAAGGTGAAGAGTAAACTCAACACAAAACAAAAAATATACCAAAAACTTCTGCCATTTTTTAAATATTTTTTACCAGGTGTCGACCTAAAAGCAGAGCCTTTCTATTTTTCTGTTGTTGGTTTTTCAAAAAAATCTGAGTCTTTATAAACCTAACTGAGAAAACTCTATGGCAGTACATTCACTGACGTCACGCCACCACACTCAAGAGGTTGAATATTTTAATTAAAACACATCCCTGGTGGCTCAGAAGAAATTCTGAAGGCTTACAATGTTAAAATTTGCGTTTTGACATTTGCAGTGGACAAAGCACAGATAGTCCATTGTGTAGTATTGTGCTTAATAATTAATAACAACGACACAAACTTTTTTATAGCTAGTTCAATCAAAGAAAAACTAAGTATGTATAATTATATGTTGAACATTATATTTCTAATAAGGAATTTCGTTTAATTTCTTGACATCTCGTGATGGATATGACATGCATCTTGCTGTGGATCATAACGAATTAGCTCTAGACATCTTTTTGTGGATTATAAACTGCAGACATCCTGTGGATCATTGAGAATAAACTCCAAGCATCTTTTTGTGTATCATCAACTCCAACCATCATAGATGTCGCTGCTTATTACATCCAGCACGATTCTTGATGGTCGGAAATGAAGTATTCGATGACTACCTATACGTGGTTACTATTGTTTATTTGTGTTGAATTTCGCATCAAGCTACACGACAGCTATCTGCGCTAGCAAACATCATATTGTAACAGGGTAAGCACGTTCGGTGATGTGATTCGACTCGAAATCGTCCTTTCATCCGATGGCCTGGCATGGCCGAGCGCGTTAAGGCGTGCGCTCGTAATCCGAGGGTCGCGGGTTCGCGCCCGAGTCGCGCTAAACATGCTCGCCCTCCCAGCCGTGGGGGCGTATAATGTGACGGTCAATCCCACTATTCGTTGATAAAAGAGTAGCCCAAGAGTTGGCGGTGGGTGGTGATGACTAGCTGCCTTCCCTCTAGTCTTACACTGCTAAATTAGGGACGGCTAGCACAGATAGCCCTCGAGTAGCTTTGTGCGAAATTCCAAAACAAACAAACAAACCTTTCATCCGTGGGAGTTTTATAATTTCACGCTCAAATGCACTATTCGTTGGCAAAAGAGTAACCCAAGATTTGAAGGATGGTGGTGATGACTAGCTGCCTTCCCTCTAGTCTTTCAATGCTAAATTAAGAACATCTAACGAAGACAGTCCTCGTGTAGTTTTTCGCAAAATTCAAAACCAACCAATCTTACTCTTGTGACAGACTAACAGGATTTGTTATCGGTTAGAGGGAAGTAGAAGGATTTTAATTTATTTTCGTGGTTCCTGTCCTGATAGTCCTTATTCAGCTTTGCGCGAAAGTCCAAAGAAAGGGAAGAATCGAAACTGTCCGGAAAAGTCAGTAAAATTTCCACTGTCCAGCTGCCAGTTTTCATAATCAAAGACTTTTTTTCACAAGTATTACGTCATAGAGTGATGAAATGAATATGTCACAAACTTACCTGAGTTTTTACCGGGAATGTAGATGGCTCTCTGCTTCCTAGCCAGACAGTAAAAATCATAACACGATCGGAGAAACACATTAAAACAAACACACAAAGAACCGTAATGACAACTGTCTCTTATGAACTCTTTTAGTTATTGACAAACAAATACACATTTCATGTAAAAATATGAATTATTTTCACATCAAACAGAACAAAACTTCTCAGCGTCCACAATGTCCACAATGTGGAAATGATATTTTTTTCACCAAACTACTGTTCAAAATAACTTCAGTCAACTATAATCAGGCTTGGTTCACACGGGTGGATAACAGGTTTATATAAAACAGCCTATTTTCTACTTGTAATAACGTAATTGGCAAAGCAAGCAGCCATACGAAATACTGAAACTTCAAGACCACTAGTTTCAAGGGTAAAAATGACATTTCTGGTTTATATAACACAGATTGAGACTCATGTGTTAAGATATTTCAAGTTAGACTAAAATACCATTTATTTAGAAAGTCAAGTTTCATCCACATGCAGGTTCCATTTATTTAGAAAGTGAAGTTTTACTTAGTTACAGGTTTCACTTGCTTAGAAAGTCAGGTTTTATCCAGGTATAGGTTCCATTTGTTTAGAAAGTCAAGTTTTGTCCAGCTACGGGTTTCACTTGTTCAGAAAGCCTAGGTTTAATCAGGTACAGGTTCTATTTACTTAGCAAGTCAAGTTTTACCTAGTTATAGGTTCCACTTGTTTAGAAAGTCAAGTTTTACCTAGTTATAGGTTCCACTTGTTTAGAAAGTCAAGTTTTACCTAGTTACAGGTTTCACTTGTTTAGAAAGTCAAGTTTTATTCGTGTCCAGGTTCCATTTGTTTAGAAAGTAATGTTTTTCCTAGTTACAGGTTCCACTTGTTCAGAAAGTTATGTTTTACCTAGTTACAGGTTCCGCTTGTTAGGAAAGTCAAGTTTTACCTAGTTACAGGTTCCACTTGTTTAGAAAGTCAAGTTTTACCTAGTTACAGGTTCCACTTGTTTAGAAAGTCAAGTTTAAACTTGTTACAGGTTCCACTTGTTTAGAAAGTCAAGTTTAAACTTGTTACAGGTTCCACTTGTTTAGAAAGTCAAGTTTTACCTAGTTGCAGGTTCCACTTGTTTAGAAAGTCAAGTTTTATTCGTGTCCAGGTTCCATTTGTTTAGAAAGTAATGTTTTTCCTAGTTACAGGTTCCACTTGTTCAGAAAGTTATGTTTTACCTAGTTACAGGTTCCGCTTGTTAGGAAAGTCAAGTTTTACCTAGTTACAGGTTCCACTTGTTTAGAAAGTCAAGTTTTACCTAGTTACAGGTTCCACTTGTTTAGAAAGTCAAGTTTAAACTTGTTACAGGTTCCACTTGTTTAGAAAGTCAAGTTTTACCTAGTTGCAGGTTCCACTTGTTTAGAAAGTCAAGTTTTATTCGTGTCCAGGTTCCATTTGTTTAGAAAGTAATGTTTTTCCTAGTTACAGGTTCCACTTGTTCAGAAAGTTATGTTTTACCTAGTTACAGGTTCCACTTGTTCAGAAAGTTATGTTTTACCTAGTTACAGGTTCCGCTTGTTTAGAAAGTCAAGTTTTACCTAGTTACAGGTTCCACTTGTTTAGAAAGTCAAGTTTTACCTAGTTACAGGTTTCACCTGTTTAGAAAGTCAAGTTTTACCTAGTTACAGGTTCCACTTGTTTAGAAAGTCAAGTTTTACCTAGTTACAGGTTCCACTTGTTTAGAAAGTCAAGTTTTACCTAGTTACAGGTTCCACTTGTTCAGAAAGTCAAGTTTTATCCAGTTACGGGTTCCACTTGTTTAGAAAGTCAAGTTTTATCCAGTTACGGGTTCCACTTGTTTAGAAAGTCAAGTTTTATTCGTGTCCAGGTTACACTTGTTTAGAAAGTGAAATTTCACCTAGTTACAGGTTCCACTTGTTTAGAAAGTCATGTTTTATCTAGTTACAGTTTCCACTTGTTTAGAAAGTCAAGTTTTACCTAGTTACAGGTTCCACTTGTTCAGAAAGTCAAGTTTTATCCAGTTACGGGTTCCACTTGTTTAGAAAGTCAAGTTTTATTCGTGTCCAGGTTCCACTTGTTTAGAAAGTCAAGTTTTATTCGTGTCCAGGTTACACTTGTTTAGAAAGTCAAGTTTTACCTAGTTACAAGTTCCACTTGTTTAGAAAGTCATGTTTTACCTAGGTGCAGGTTCTATTTATTTACTAAGTGAATTTTTTCCGCGTATAGGTTTAATTTATTTAGAAAACAACCGTAGTACATATTTGTTATGTATATGTTGTCTAGATGCTGCACATGAGTTAATTACGTGACTCGAGGGAACGTGGTTTCATATAATGTTTGATATCCATTGGTTACAGAAGGGAGAATCCATAGAAATTGAAGAGGAAGCCCTTTGAAAATAACGGAATGAAAAAATAAAAATGTTGTTTGATCATGCGCAGTATATTAATCGTAAACGTTGTATTCATCTTCTGGTGGTCTGTCAGGGTGGAGTGTGTGTGTTATTTTAAAGAAGTCATGACTAGATGAACTATTTTCTTCTTTTTATGGAAGAGTGGGTGAGGATGGGGTGAAGAATTCCGGAGTTTATACGAAAATGAGATGTTTTTTAAAAAGAATATTTATCTTTGGTTCTAAGGAAATATTGATGTAACAAATACGTAAATTTCTTACGTAGTAAATCAGGGGTTTGATTCCCCTCGGTGGGCTGAGCAGATAGCCCTATGTGGCTTTGCTATACGAAAAATACACTTACAAAGTAAGGTTCGAACCCAGGATTTCATTACAACAAAGCACATCGTTGTGATCTATGTTAAGATATGACTCCAAATGACATTAATTTACGAACTTATAATGGTGATGTTTGAGGTTCGATTACCCTCGTAGACTGTGCAGTTTTGATGTAATGAAATAAACTATATAAAAACATTAACCTTACAAATTCAACCTCCATTTACTGGAAGTTAAACTACTAAATGTTGTCATTGGTTTTGAATTAAGCACAAAGCTACACAAAAGGCTATCTGTGCTCTTCCCACCACGAGCAACGAAAGCCGGGGTTTATAGCGTTATAAGTCAGCAGACATACCGCTATGCTACTTAGGGGGTTATCTAGAAATTTACAATACATAAGTATGGCAGATAAACAACAGAACTAATGAACTGACCGAAACCTGGGTTGTTACCTTATTGTTTGGTTGTCCAGCTATTGACCTATATTTGAATTGTTACTTTATTTTTTGGATGTCCAGCTACTGATCCATTTCCACCTTATCGTACTGTTGTGTAACTACACTTGTTTACTATGGGTCTTAACCTGTGACCCGCAGATCTCTGTTCAATCTAGGAGGGTCCTCATAGGTAAAGGTGAAGTTAAGAACTATAATATCTCACATTAGGCTAATAAGGTCCTTCCTTTCTTCTAAAGTTGGTATTCGATGGTATGAAACTAGTTCTTGAACTTGTATTTTTATTTTCACACATTCGCCTGTTTGTTGTGAATTTTGTTTAAGCACAAATAAATTAGAGGCTATTATAGATCTGTGTTGCATAGCGACTGATCGAACTATGAGCGTTTCACATACAAACTTTCAGCTCTGTCATCTCTTGACCGATTTAAGGTCAGTTTTGGACTGAGGAAGTCAAACCAGTTCGACTGATGCATTTGGCCCAAAAGATCCTAATGACTTATAAAATCGAATAGGCTATACACACACACCCCATTCTTGGTATTGTCTTCAATACGCAACAATTTAGTTAATAAAATAGAAGGGAAAAAAGGACTCACAGATTACCTTACTCTAATCTTGTCTAAAAGACTTTGAAGCGTCACGACTATTAAGGATTAGCTCTTGTTTGTTATTTACCGATTCTTCTGTTGTGGAAACACACCTGTTCTCTTGTGGCCTTTGTTCAAAACACACGTGTTCTTTCAGCTATTTCATTTTTCTGATTGTAGTTACATGAGCTGTTTAACCACAACAAATATAAATGATATAAATAAGTTAATAAGGTCATGAAAAGTTTATTCAACTTACTTACCCCACAAGTGGTGATACCTTATTATTTCTTTTTTGTTTATTATATTTATTTCTACTGGGAAGAGCAGTCACCTTCCCAAAATTCTCTGCAGTTAGTGAAGGGTAATATAGATGTGGGACATTGCGGGCTTGAGCACTCACATTTCGCTCTCTAAATCTGTAGTTCTATGTGTTTTATTATAGCAAAGCCACATCGGGCTATCTGCTGAGTCCAAACCCTGATTTTAACATTGTAAATCCAAAGACTTATCGCTATACCATAGGGGGACGACTTTCTATTCATTTTTCTTTGATTATTATATTATTTAATTATTCTTAATATGAGACTAGCAAATGGAGGCTAGGACTGATAGACAGTGTATCCCCACAACAATGTGGGTCCTACTTCTACAGTCACCTCTAAAACCAAGGGTACATTTTATATTCCATATTATACCTTATACCCTGAGGATCCGTTCGATTAGTGCAGCATTATTGATTGGGGCTTGTTTTTGCTTATAACAAATTATATACATACTATTTATATCTGACAACGACAGATATCAGTTGCCTCTGTCAACGACAGATATCTTGCCATATTTAACCTCGTGTTTCAAACGTCACTTCTGCTGTTCAGACAGTACAGAAGACAATGTTTACCTTGTAGTGTCATGTAAAATATCATCTTAGACAATGCATTTCATATCCATAAACAGGCCCGGCATTGCTAGGTGGTTAAGGCAATAGACTCGTAATTTGAGGGTCGCGGGTTCGAATTCCCGTCACAACAAACATGCTCGTTCTTTTAGCCGTGTGTGAGTTATAATGTGACGGTCAATCCCACTATTCGTTGGTAAAAGAAGTTACCCAAGAGTTGACGGTGGCTGGTAATGACTAACTGCCTTCCCACCAGTCTTACAATCCTAAATTATGGACGGCTAGCGCAAATAGCCTTCGTGTAGCTTTGCGCGAAATTCAAAACCAAACCAAGTAGTGTGACCCTGCTATTATCATAATACACCAATTGTCTTCCACGTGGTCTACCAAAGCCGATATCCAACAGCGACTGTGCAGTGGGAGCTACATTTAAAAAGTTGTAAGTCTGTGACACATTTCGTATTTCATTCTAATATTCATCATTAGTTAATTTATTATCTGGTGAGTTTGGCGAACGACTGAAAAGTGCTCACCTGAAACAGCATGGAGACAGAATTCTCGGTGAGATTAGACACTTGTTTGTTGAACTGCTGCTGACGTTACAATAAATGGTTTGTCCCAAACATTTGAACAAACAGACTAACACAGAAACAAATGTTTGTACTGAAACATTTCAAGCACGCGATTCGATCTAAATTGTTGCTGAAAAAGGCAGAGATATCTTTGACACACAGAACAAGGGGAAGAAGACAAAGACAGATTTCCAGGTAAAAATCCAACTTTGGTAACTGATAACAAAATATCTTAGATTATTGCAGTTTACCCAGTCAAGTGTTCAAAATAATCTATTAATTCTACATAGTTCTTAGTTACCTCTGTAATATTGGGTTGCTAGGAGCAACGATAAAACGTGACGCATAGGTATGACTCAGTTCTATTATGTCTTTAACAAGACTGGTTTTGTTCTTCTAGGTATGGTTCAGTTCCATCATGTCTGTAACAACACTGGTTTTGTTCTTCTAGGTATGGTTCAGTTCCATTATGTCTGTAACAGAACTGGTTTTGTTCTTCTAGGCCTGATTCAGTTCCATCATATCTATAACAAGACTGGTTTTGTTCCTCGAGGCATGATTCAGTTCCATCTTGTTTGTAACAAGACTGATCCTTTTCTTCTAGGTCTGGTTCAGTTCCATCAATTCGGTAACAAGACTGGTTTTGTTCTTCTTGGTGTGACTCAGTTCTATCATGTCTGTAACAAGACTGGTTTTGTTTTTCTAGGTATGGTTCAGTTCTATCATGTCTGTAAGAAGACTGGTTTTGTTCTTCTAGGTATGGTTCAGTTCCATCATGTCTGTAACAAGACTGGTTTTGCTCTTATAGGTATGACTCAGTTCCATCATGTCTGGAATAAGACTGGTTTTGTTCTTCTAGGTATGGTTCAGTTCCATCATGTCTGGAATAAGCCTGGTTTTGTTCTTCTAGGTCTGGTTCAGTTCCATCATGTCTGTAACAAGACTGGTTTTGTTCTTCTAGGTATAGTTCAGTTCCATCATGTCTATAACAAGACTGGTTTTGTTCTTCGAGGCATGATTCAGTTCCATCATGACTGTTACAAGACTGATCTTTTTCCTCTAGGTCTAATTCAGTTCCATCATGTCTGTAACAAGACTGGTTTTGTTCTTCTAGGTATGACTCAGTTCCATCATGTCTGTAACAAGACTGGTTTTGTTTTTATAGGTATGGTTCAGTTCCATCATGTCTGTAACAAGACTGGTGTTGTTCTTCTAGGTATGACTCAGTTCCATCATGTCTGTAACAAGACTGGTTTTGTTCGTCTACGTCTGGTTCAGTTCTATCATGTCTGTAACAAGACTGGTTTTGTTCTTCTAGGTATGGTTCAGTTCCATCATGTCTGTAACAAGACTGGTTTTGTTCTTATAGGTATGGTTCAGTTCCATCATGTCTGTAACAAGACTGGTGTTGTTCTTCTAGGTATGGTTCAGTTCCATCATGTCTGTAACAAAACTGGTTTTGTTCTTCGAGTCATGATTCAGTTCCATCATGACTGTAGCAAGACTGATCTTTTTCTTCTAGGTCTAGTTCAGTTTTATCATGTCTGTAACATGACTGGTTTTGTTCTTCTAGGTCTGGTTCAGTTCAATCATGTCTGTAACAATAATTGTTTTGTTCTTATAGGTATGATTAATTCAGTTAAGTCATTTGTTGGCTTCTGAAACTTCTTACGATGTGCTTAAAGAAACAAACAAGATTAATTTTCCAGAGATTTGCATATAAAGGTTTCGAATGAGGACGTCAATCATTAGACCACGCCAAGCAAGTACATGACAGTTAAAACTTTTTTCTATATTCGAGATCATGATGTCACAATATTAAATAGATGTATACCGTAAGAGGTAATTTTAGTTCATGAAATAAGTTAAATAATAAGTATTATTAGCCCAGATAAACTTGTTATAAAGTTTTCATCATTATGAATAAATCTATTTTTCTATCCTATTTGATAAAGTTGCAATTTAGTACTACTGTAATTTATCTTTCTCACGTGAAAATCCAAAGATTATAGTGTGTGAATTGCGTATCCTGCTGATATTGACGTCCACAGGTACGGTGAAATCAGCTGTCATGTCCAGTCATACTCTATCTGATAATTATGCATCTTGACAACAATGCTACAGCTCTGTTGCAAGACACTTCTTACACTGACATATCATCTGCTGACTTGCTTATTCAAAATTATTTTGATATAATGTGTATGTTGTTATTTATGCACCCTCTACTTGTTCCTAATATCATTCTACCTTGAAATATACTAAATTACAGAATACGGTAGATGGAAAGGACCACATGTTATATTATTGTTCAATACTTTATTTGGTATCAAGATACACGCATATTTCGCCTCGGTTCACTGAGATGACTATTTTATCAAAAAAATCCTTAAAAAAGAAACTGTCTCTCACTACAGCCATGCTAGAAAACACTAGAGAGTTAATAGTCTCTTATAGTAACACTGAGAGCACGATTTCTTCTTAATATTTTTTTAAAAGTAACACTTAAAACACGATTTAGTCTTAACAGATTCTTATAGTAACACTTAGAACACGATTTAGTTTTAAGAGATTCATGTACATGTTGTAACATTTAGAACACAATAGTCATATTTGAACTCACATGTTTTCTCAGCACGCAAAAATGTGCACAAAATTATGAAATTCGCCAAAAGTTACAAATTGGTCAAATACATTGTTTTACCTCTTCATTGTGCAAAACTACTTTTCAATTAATATTTATTTATTATAAAAACACGTTTAACAAAATCTTATATAAAGTTTTGACACCGAAACCAATGGCTGCTTTTCGATAAAAAAACAACAACTCAATTTGAAGGTTCTGACACAATAACAGGACGCTAATTTCAAGCCAACCTACGTGCCACCTGGTTGTAAGAATATCAAATATCGACAGCTCACTGTTACCTCCGTTTCCGGGAGACGACGGATCGTTTACTTGAAACGTATACCTAGTTTTAAGGTTGGTTTATCTTTGTTTAATTTGAAGGGTGGGGGTTTCGAGCCTCACGTCTGTTACGTTCTTAATACTCGACTTGACGTTTTATCCAACAACTCTCAAGAAACCACAAGTTAAAGTGAAGTGTATAATATTTTGTTGAATAAGGTAGGGAGAATAGAGAGTTTACAACTTAAGTATATCATTAATTAACATATAATAACTGTTATCAAGTGCACAAATAGTAACCTTTACACAGCCAGCAAACAGTGACTTGTAATGGTTCAACCAATAATAACCTTTACAAATCACTAATTATTTATTAATAAATTTCTTTAGTTTATCAAAGTTTTTCACTTTACTTTTGCCCATTTATGAATGAGAGAAAATTTATTCTTTTGGGTACTTAAGTAACCGATTCTTGAACTTAATACATCATGACTGTATCTCAATATATATATATATTTGACTTTCTTACTTCTAGTAACAACAACTTATTAACACACTTGTTAGGATCTAGATTATTCCAGCCAACTGATGGTTTTCCAGGGCCTGCAGTTGTTTTCCATATGGCACTCATCTCTTTTTGTTTGTTTCGAGAGTCAGTGATGCGACACGTGGTTTTACCTCGCAGTCAGCACATGGCACATAACAATCTTTCAAAATGTAGGCTTAACTACAACCCGACTGCGCACGTCCAAACATATTACACGCTATCTGTTAAGACTCTCTTGTTTCGTAGGCTATTACGTTCTACTTTTTTCAGGATAAAAATAAAAAAAATAAAAGTCCAGAAATAAAATTAATTATGCGGTATTTAACAAAAATAAAAAACTAAAAATTACCAGCAGATGTCGTTCAATTGGGAGTGGCACGTGCCGGACAACCAGCCTAAGAAGCCATACTTGTCACCTGGTGGTACGTTTTAAGCTAAAAATGACTGTCTTCCTTGAGTTTCGCCACGAGAAGCCATAAAATCCACATGCGGCTTCTTTTCTAGAGAGTCGCGAAGTATATTAGTAAAACTTAATTAACGTTCCTAAACCTTTCTCAAGAACTGCAAAAAACATAAAGCTCAAAGCTTAGAGTTCAGTTATAAAACAAACAATTAAAGTGAACGAGCCCTGTTCTTTCCGAGCATGCTTTATTGGAGTTTTAACAAGTTACGAACTACGACAAACACTGGTTTGAAAGAAACTGACGAAAAAACTTATGTTATCCAGTTAGATCGTGACGTCCTGTTGGAAATATTGTGATTGTAACTAGAGTCGAAATGGAAATAACAAAAGCACACAGTGTTCATGTTCTAAGACTTCTTTCTGATGACAAGTGTGCGACACAAAGATTTTGAATTCTTTGACTGATGGCTATTTGCATCAACTAATTTTTACAAACATAACAAATAAATAAAGAAATTAAACCATGAGGATGTTGTTGTTTTGAATTAAGCACAAAGCTACACAATGGGCTATCTGTGCTCTGCCCACCACGGGTATCGAAACCCGGATTTTAGCGTGTAAGTCCGCAGACATACCGCTGAGCCACTGGGGGGCTAAACCATGAGGAATAAATTTTTTGAATAATCCATTTATTATTGACGAAAGTTTCTATGTGTAACAGTTTTGATCAGTTTTTTATATTAAGTGCCACATCTGGCATAATCCTAAAAGTGTGATGCAATATACTGATCGTACGGGTGGCGAACAGTTGCAAAAAAGTGTGAATTTTATACGAAAATATATCTACGGAAACTCGGACTGATTGTTTACTTTTAAACAAACACTGGATTAATTTTGGGTCAAGTTAACTCAACACTCTAGTATGCACTGGACTCATATTAAATAAAGTATATTTAGCACTAACTTGAACCTATAAGCTATTAACACCTAGTAGAATTTTATTGGGATTACGGCCGAAAATGTCTTGGTACTTAAATGATGGGACCAGTTAGTGACATGTTTTGTGAGTACTATATATTAAATTAGTTACGTTCATTGTGGGTGTAATGTTTAGTTTTAATGTGTAAGTAACTTGCTTTGATCGGATGTTATTGATATTTGATTTATCCTTTTAATTTATATAATTAATTACTAGGTCTTTTACTAAAATGTTTCTGGGCTTCCTAATAAAATAAATCAATAATACAGAGTTGTTTCCCTACACAGAAAAATGAAAATACATGGAGAACAACAAATCAGTCTTGATTGATTAATCTGTCTTATTCTACTTGTATACCACACGAAGGTGGGGCCGCTAGAGTTTTATAAATTTTAATGTAACTTATCATACTTTTCCCCATGAAAGGCGCCCCACGCTAATATAGCGGTAAGTCTACGGATTTATAACGCTAAAATCAGGGGTTCGATTCCTCTTAGTGGGCTCAGCAGATAGCCTGATGTGGCTTTGCTATAAGAAAACACAAACACACACCCGCTGGAAGGATAGGAGTAAGTCTATGGACATACAATGCTAAAATCCATGGCTCGATTTCAAGCGGCGGACATATCATATAGTCCAACGTTTGCTTTGCTGTTAAACAAACTACTATTATAAATATTCACACTTAATTGTTGACACATCCTTACATAAAAGAAAAACGAAAAACAAACTTTGGAGTTACATCAAACAAGAGCTCCTGACTTAAAAAGTAACGTTAGTTACTAAGAGAGCACCAAGTTCTAAACCTTCCCATGTTTATACATTTGTCTATTTTTAAGTAGAAAGCTACAGAACGGATTCTTACGGTGGTTGATAGGGGTATTAAACATTTAATTAAAATAAAGGGCAGAACAATGTATCGACCTTCTTAGGTCATCCTTAGACAACTATTTTTGTTAACCTGAAGATGACCTAAGAAGGTCGAAACGTTGTTCTCTACTTTATTGTAATAAAAGTTTTAATACCCAAACCCGACACCTTTAGAATACATTTTTACTTCGACTGAGTTCCTCGCCATCATAATTACAGTGCTCTGCCTACCATGGGTATTGAAACCGTGTTTTCCGCGTTATAACCTTTAAGACTTGCCAAAAGCCACTGGAAACGGGCACATGTTTATAAGAACTGACCTTATGAACGTGGATTAAACGTAGTTTAAACACAATCAGGAAGTAAAATCTTGTTACATCCTTACCACTGGCAAAAGCTTTCCCCATAAATAACTATCAATTGAAACATGATACCAATGTATCCGTTCCGACAAAACCAATACCTGATTGGCCAGATGGTATAGAGTTGCCGGCGAATCACCGTTCGAGATAACAGAAACGTGAGCTTTCCACTAGATGTTGATTGGCTTGTCATTTTTATCATCGTTATTATTATTTTTGTTCCAACCGATCCGGTGGTGACGTGAGGGCCAGTCTCAGTTTGACGTCAACGTTTAGAAGAGGATATCAAACACAAGTCAGACACGTTGGAGAAGTGTTAATCTCTCTATCATAACAACACCGACCTTGTAAGTAACGTTATTTCATGTAGGATGAATATTCAAGTTGTGTTTCCAAAATTTGAAGACAGTAACAGCTTCCGAACTTAGGCCTAACTTCTGTAGGTAACAATGGTACTTATAACACAACGACATTTATTGTACTACGAAAACTCATAAAGATTAAATGATTTAAAAAGGCGTAAAAACAACCTTGTAATAAACTAATGTAAAAACTGTATTGTTTATTTAGACCTGAATTGTCTTCCAACTGTGTCCAGCTGGTCAGAGGACACTCGACTCGTAAATTGAGAGTCGCGAGTTCGAATCCGCGTCATACTAAATATGCTCGCCCATTCAGCCGTGCGAACGATAAAATGTACGATGAATCCCGCTATTCGTTGTTAAAAGAGTGGCCCAAGAGTTGGCGCTGGGTGGTGATGACTAGCCGCCTTCCCTCTAGCCTTTCATTGATAAATTAGGAATGGCTAAGGTATATAACCCTCGTGTAGTTTTACGTGTAATTAAAAAAAAACATCAAACCTCACATCGTAACGAAAAGCTAACTGATGAAATAATATTGGATAAAACAATAACAACACAAAATAACAATATTATATACTAAATGTCTTGTATAATGGACAGAGAAAACCTATACTGTTAAAACAAAACCAATAATATTAAAAAAAACATTCGTTTCGTTTTGAAATTACTTACTGATAAAGAAAATTCTATTACATTTTATGAATTTTGCAGTAAATAAGATCAGTTTTTTTCAACACGTTCGACGTTTCGTTTACTGGGGTATTTCAATAATGATCGCATGTGTGACCGAAACGTCGAACAGGATACAGACTGATCATACTTGGTAAAAAAGATGTTAATTTTAACAAAATATTTAAAAAAACAACATTATATAACAGACATCTTGTACAATAGACAGACCGGCAACATCTTGTTGTCAAAATAAAACCAATAGCGTTGAGAAACGAATACTTACCGAATGTGTTGAATTAACAGACAGAAGGACAGAACATCGAATACGTCTGCGCGTTTTTTCCGAGATGTTTGAAGATAGGTTAACGCTTTTTTGTGATAAGTACTTTCTTTATTCAGTTCTTGGTTTATATGTATCTTACGAGATGTTCTTGCCACTAAACTCTTAGAAAAAAGAACCAGATACTTTTAAGGATTCTTGTAGCATAACCTGCCTTTATTGGAGTTGAACCAGTTGTGTTTTCTTACCCAAAACATTTTATGAGCGAAAATAACACAAGTTGCATTTTTAGGTTTTCCAGGACTGGTTTTTCAAGATGGAGGACAGTTGTTGCATTCCCAGCAACTCTAGCTTTGGACATGAACCATGGCGAACACCTCCAAATGGATACGTTCATGGCTGGCACTCGCCGCAAGGAGCTGGCGGAGGGAGTGGACAAAACCTGGGATATCTTGATTTCAGTTACTCACGATCACCTGTTGATTTCAATTTTATCAACTGTAGTCTTTCAGCGATGGATTCTGATCCAATAGGAAACGTATTCAGCCCCAATGATTGTTCTCATTACAAGTAAGTTAGTTTAACCTTAAGCGCGGTCGTCACAGTAGACGCTACATAAATAAGAGGTTATTGTTTGTTTCGGACTTGTTTATGGTCTTTGAGAATAACAGTAACCAAGACTTGACAAACAGAGTGACCGTGATACGCGGAAGCTCTGTCACTCGAGACTTCCTTTTCTGACGACAGGTGTCTACTGGATTCAGAAACTGAGAAGAAAAAAGGCTGAAAATATCATGGTATGTAAATTGTTTTAAAATAGATAATGTTTGTAGTCTATTGCAATTCCAGTTTAACTTGCTTTGATTTTATTTTTTCTGCTATACACATAAATAGAGAAAAATACAGAAGAATAAACTTTGGTTTCGGCAAATTATATTATCTAATTTTGTTCAGAATGTAAGACTGATTAGTTTAAAATCATTGGTCGTTCCACTCGTCAGTAGAAAAAAGAAACACATCAAAGTGGATCACAATTTGATGGCGTCACCTTGTCAATCGTTCTTTATTACTTGTGTTTCAAGCCTATCAGCTAGTTCAATTAATTAATGAGTGGGGCAGAAAACCCATTGTGATCATGAATATATTTACAAGGTAGTTTGAGAAACGTTTTTAACACGGACTGAAGAATGAGCCTGAAATAGCTTATTGAAACGAAAGAGAGGCTCAATAAGTGAATTTTAGAGTAAAACGTAATAAAAATTCACAAAGTTCGAGAGCTGCCCTTCACCTTCACACTATTGTTATTATTTATTTGTTTGTTTTTGAATTTCGAGCAAATCTACGCTAGGGCTATCTGTGCTTGCCGTCCCTAAGTTAGCAGTGTAAGACAAGACGGAAGGTAGCTAGTCATCACTACCCACTGCTAACTTTTTGGCTACTCTTTTACCGACAAATAGTGGGATTGACCGTCACATTATAACACCCCCACGGCTAAAAGAGCGATCATGTTTGGTGTGATGGGGATTCGAACCCGCGACGCTCAAATTACGAGTAGAATGCCTTAACCCACCTGGCCATGCCAGGGCCTGTTATTTATTCTGTAAAAACACCTTCTTTTATGTAATGGTAAGTAGTCTATGCGAACATCTAAACCTAATTATTCATATCTTGGAAGTTAATATGTTGTCATCTGAGCAAGATTCGATTCTGGTTCTTCTTAAGTGTACGTTGGAGAGTTATTTAGTTGACTATGTCTCCCACGTTAGAAAATGAATAAATTAATTGGATTTCCGAAAACAACAAAAAATGTATCTAGGTTTGTTTTACTTCGGTGGGGCCTAACATGGCCAAGTTCTAAGAGCGCTTGACTCGCAATCTGAGGGTCGCAAGTTCGAATCTCTGTTTCACCAAACATTTTCACCCTGCCAACCTTAGGGGCGTTGTAATGTGATAATTAATCTCACTAGTTGTTGGTAAAAGAGTAGCCAAAATGTTGACAATGGGCGGTAATGACCATCTGCATTTCCTCTAGTCTTTCAATACTAAATTAGGGACGTCTATCGAAGATAGCTCTCGTGTAGCCTTTCGCGAAATTCAAAGGAAACCAAACTGTTTTCTGTGATAGGTTAACAGAGTTTGTTATCGGTCAGATGGATGTAGAAGGATTTTTATTTTCTTTCGTGGTTTCTATCCTATCATTATATTATTATTATTATTTCAATTGATCGCATGATCATGTTTTTTTTGTTTTTTTTCTGCCATGGTGGGTGATTATATAAAGATATTTTTGGTAATTGATAAGCTATTGGGTTCAAAGTTTTGTTAGTCTTTTGGCTTTCAAACCCACATTCATAGCGGATGCTCTAAATTATGGTTTTCCTCTCCATCAGGGTTTCAACTGAGTTGATGTCTACTAACTTTGTATCATGTTGTGTTGCGGCTTCTGACTTTATGATCTTCAGACAATCTTAGTTTTTTTCTTTCAGAAAGCTACAAAGAATAAAGAAATATGGCTGTTTATTTTCGGCTTTTATCTTATTTATACATTCTTCATGAGGGGCTGTATTAGTAAATTTTTTTTCGTGTAATTTGCTTCTCCATTATTACAAATATGGTTAGTTCTATAAACTAAGAAGTGTGTGATGCCTGCGTTGTTTACTCAAATTTGTGGGAGAGTTTTTTTCACGTGCAGAACGAGAGATTTCTATATTTGTTTTCTGTATCATATTGATGAGATGTTCCTTCTCAGATGGTTCACGAGTTCTTGCATTTTGTGGCCATGAGAGAAATGTATCATAAACATATATGTGCAGAATCTTTGGTCTAAGAGTAACTGTTAGTAAAGGGTTAATTTTAAACTGTTTTCTGTTTAGAGGTCATCGAATACTAGTGATAGAGGCCTTATTAGTATTTATATCACAACTGTAAACAGTTTGTGTTACCAAGCAAGATTGTGAGTGATGTTACTACATTATTATCAGTTGGGTGCGTTCTTTAAGAGTTTTATGATTTCCAAGCTGTTGTGGTGTGTTTGTAGTGTGTCAGGAATTGGTACCTCAAAGGAGATGTTAGATACATCAAATCTGCTCATTGCGTCTTGAAGGTTTTACAATTATAAAACAAGATGTGTGGTTACTGTGGTTATTTTATAATGTTTATAAAACAAAATGTGTGGTTACTGTGGCTATTTTATAATGTTTATAAAGCAAGATATGTGGTTTACTGTTGTTATTTTATAATGTTTATGAAGCAAGATGTGTGGTTTACTGTGGTTATTTTATAATTTTTATCAAGCAAGATGTGTGGTTTACTGTGGTTATTTTATGATGTTTATAAAGCAACTTATGTATTACTTTGATTATTTTATGATTTTTTTATAAAACAAGGTGTGTGGTTATTTTATAACACTATGTAACAACATTTTTACTTTTTCTTGTTCCTGGGCAGAAAGTGTTATTTCGCGATTGCTTATGCCTAAAGTAAATGGAAAAGATCTATTTTTGCCTTCAAACTTTGTTTTTGTGACCTCGGTAATGAAATTTTCAAATTTACCCATTTTCCATAACATTCCAGGTAGATTCAGCTCATAGAGAATTTTCTCGAACTTACAATAATTTTCTAGAATGTTGTAGAACTTACGAGAATTTTCAAGAACCTTTAAGAATTTTCAAGAACTTCCCATGGTAATATATATATACAGGGGCTCACCACTTACCACTTTATCCCCGCTAGTTCGATTTCTCTCGGTGGGCTCACCAGATAGCCCAATGTGGCTTTGCTATAAAAAAAACACACACACACTCACCACGTCAATTTAGTTCTAGCTGCCTAAGTGAACACATAGACCTATCTGATTTTATCAGATATGGCATCAAAAAGCTGCAAGGATTCTCCAGACGAATTTTGCTATGTATGTGGCCAATTTATCGAGACAAGAGCGAAAAAGTACTCTGTGACAGCATCTGCTAAAATGTGTAAGGCCTATAAGGCATATCTCGGCATGCCTGTTTTTTCTACAATGCATCCGGTCTGTGCGAGGCGACAGGAATTGCCTGTAACCCGAACGAGTGGCGCCTCTTCATTGATAGCTCATCCAGAAACTTCAAAGCTGTGCTGCCCCATAATGGGAATATCCGTCTCTTCTCCTGGCTCATTCAGTGCACCTCAAAGAGGAATGCAACAGAATTAAGACCTTACTAGAAGCCTTGAAGTATGATGAGTATGGCTGGGATGTTACCGGAGACTTCAAAATGGTGGCATTCCTGATGGGTCTCCAAGGAGGCTTTACCAAGTTTCCCTGTTATCCTTGTCTTCGGGACAGCAGAGACACCGCAGCGCACTACAACAGGAAGCGCTGGCCACAACGAACCAAGTTCTCTCTGGAGAGGCACAATGTCAAGTGTGAGCCACTAGTGGACCTCCAGAATGTGTTCTTCCCACCATTGCACATAAAATTGGGTTTTATGAAAAAAAATTGTCACAGCTCTTGATAAGGAGTTTGTAGCCTTCAAGTATCTTCGAGACTTCTTTTCTGAGTTGTCTGAGGTAAAGGTCAAAGCTGGTATCTTCGTTGGACCACAAATAAAGAAGACCCTAGAGTGCACAGAATTCTCCAATAAGCTCAGTAGAAAGAGAAAAAATTCTTGGTGGCAGCTTTTTCGCAGTGGTTCGGGGCTTCTTGGGCAACCACAAGGCCGAAAATTATATGTACCTGGTTGATGCTCTGGTGAAGAACTATGGCAAAATGGGCTGCTGGATGTCCCTGAAAGTCCATATCCTTGACAGTCATCTTGATAAATTTAAGGAGAACATGGGAACAAACTCAGATGAGCAAGGCGAGCGCTTCCACCAAGATATACTGGACTTTGAACGCCGCTACCAAGGAACGTATAACGAAAATATGATGAGAGACTATAATTGGGGGCTGAAACGTGAAAGTGATTTACATTACAGTCGGAAATCTCGAAAAACTACTTACTTCTAAATATTTTTGTTCGTTTTTGTATAACTTTAGTATAAATACATGTAAATCTTGATTGATATGTTGTTTTATTCGGACCTTATGTAAATGAAAATGTGCAAATTTGCCCGTTTTTGCATAGATAATAGGTTAATCTTTAAATTTCATCATGCAGCTCATAAAAGCAAAGTTTGAATGGAATAATGACCATTTTCTGTATTTTTACAACATAAACGATTAAGAAATAACACATACTCTGCAGGAACAAAATTTGTCTTACATAGTGAATTCAAGCTATTAATTTGTGTTCCATAGTGTAATTTTTATAAAGCGAACTGTGTTTTTAATATGTGGGGATTTGTAATCTTTGTTATAGACTAGATATATATTTGAAGGAGAACATGGGTCATCTGCACGGTTAACAATGGGTTGAATAAGGGTGAACTTCTGTTCGTAATTATGTGGGATACTTATTAGTTCTTCCAGTGTTTCTGTTACAACTTATTCTGATAGTACCAGAGGATTTGAGTTATTTTCTTTTCGGTGTTAGGGTTGGTCATTTTCAACTGTACAGTTTGCCCTTTTCTGTAGTATCTCTCTTTGCACACGATTACGTAGTATTTATTTTGTCTATTAGTAGAATTATTATAGTGTTGTCTTTCTTCAACTACCTGAAAACAGTTTGTTTTCTTTCAAGATTTGAATTTCCTGGTTTTCTGGACTCATTTCTTCTCTTCTTCCTCTGATTGACTTTAAATTGTCTTCCGTTGCATAGCGATATCTAGGATTCGAGAAGTTTAATCCTTTGGTTGCGAGACTATTTTAATGTTTTACTACTAATCGACTAGATGTGTTTGTCAGGATGAGTGAATTTAGTTTTATATGTGAATTTTATTCAGTCAGTAAGTGTGTGTGGTTAAAATGTTTGAATAGTTTGATGGAGTCTGTTATATGGTTTGTCTTCAAGTACGTAATGATTATGACATTCTCTGGCAGTGATCTATTAAACGTAAGTCTATCAACACATAATACATTTTGTAATATTGGCCTGTCCTCTTAAATTATCTCGGGTTTATTTATAGTGTGACATCGTGTTGTTCTCATAACTGTCCTTTAGAAATTTCGTCACATGTCTGTGGATCTTTAAATTCCTTATAAGGTCATTAATTACCACGTTTTTAAACTAACATGGCTTCTGTGAATTATTGTATTATCATATCATTCCTTAACTACGTTTAGTATATTGAGACACAATGAGGCAAAGTTGCTAAAAGGACATTCTCAGAAGGGAGGTCATTTCTGCAAACTGCCCAATCACCTGATGGTATTTTAAAGAAACTGACAAATCGCATTCTGATATTGTAACAATTTGACTAATAAACTGCTGGAATTTTTTAACAAACTGCCTAAAAACATGATGGGATTTTACCAATTTGACCAGTCACCTGCTGGTATTTTTTATCGAACTGAACAACAACCTTCTTGTGTTTGTAATTTCAAAAAACTGACCAATTAACTGTATTTGTTCCCTTGATGAAAATAATTTGATGCTCTCTATGACGGTATTTATACTGTAAAACGATGCTGACTGTAATGGTATTTATACTGTAAAACAATGTGGTCTGTAATGGTATTTGTACTGTAAAACAATGCTGACTGTAATGGTATTTGTACTGTAAAACAATGCTGACTGTAATTGTATTTATATTGTAAATCAATGTTGACTGTAGTGGTATTTATACTGTAAAACAAGGTTGATTGTAATGGTATTTGTACTTTCAAACAAGGTTGACTGTAATGGTATTTATATTGTAAAACAAGATTGACTGTAATGGTATTAACAGTATAAAACAATGCTGTCTATAATGATATTTATAATGTAAAATAATGTTTAGTGTAATGGTATTTATACTGTAAAACACTGTTGACTGTAATGACATTTATGTTGTAAAACAATGTTGACACTAATGGTTTCTATAGTGTAAAACAATATTGACAGTAATGGCATTTATACTGTAAAACAATGCTGAGTGTGGTGATATTAATACTGTAAAATAATGTCGTCTATTCTGGTATTTACATGGTAAAACACCATTGTTTATAATGGTATTTATATTGTAAAACAATGTTGACTGTAATGATATTTGTATTTTAAAACACTGTTGTCTATAATGATATTTATATAGTAAAACACTGTTTTTTATCATGGTATTTGTACTGTAAAACTATGTTGTCTAAAATGGTGTTTATACTGTAAAACAATGTTAACTGCAATGCTATTTATACACTAAACAACGTTGTCTATAATGGTATTTATACAGTAAAACAACGTTGTCTATAATGGTATTTATACAGTAAAACAACGTTGTCTATAATGGTATTTATACAGTAAAACAATGTTATCTATAATGGCATTTATAGTCTAAAACACTGTTCTTTATAATGGTAGTTGTACTGTAAAACCATGTTGTCTAGAATGGTGTTTATACGGTAAAATGATTAATGTTTTCTATAATTGTATTTATGCTGTAAAACACTATTGTTTATAATCGAATTTATATTGTAAACAAATTTTGACTGTAATGATATTCGTATTTTAAAACACTGTTGTCTATAATGGCATTTCTACTGTAAAACAATGTTGAGAATAATGTTATTTATACTGTAAAAAATGTTAACTGCAATGTTGTTTATACTGTAAAACAACACTGCGTATAATGGTATTTATATTGTAAAACAATGCTGACTGTAATAGTATTTATACTATGAAATAACATTGCCTATAATGGTATTTATACCATAAAACATTGTTCAGAGTAATGTTATTTATACTGTAAAACATTGTTCAGAGTAATGTTATTTGTATTATAAAACAATGTTCACAGTAATGTTGTTTATACTGTTAAAACAATGTTGACTATTATGGTATTTATACTGTGAAACAATGTTGACTGTAATGCTATTTATACTGTGAAATGACGTTGCCTATAATAGTATTTATACTGTAAAACAATGTTCACAGTAATGGTTTCATACTGTAAAACACTGTTGACTGTAATGACATTTATGTTGTAAAACAATGTTCACAGTAATGGTATTTACACTGTAAAACACTGTTGACTGTAATGACATTTATGTTGTAAAACAATGTTCACAGTAATGGTATTTACACTGTAAAACAATGGTCACAGTAAAGGTATTTATACTGTAAAACAATGTTCACAGTAATGGTATTTACACTGTAAAACAATGGTCACATTAATGGTATTTACACTGTAAAACAATGGTCACAATAATGGTATTTACACTGTAAAACAATGGTCACAATAATGGTATTTACACTGTAAAACAATGGTCACAGTAATGGTATTTACACTGTAAAACAATGTTCACATTAATGGTATTTACACTGTAAAACAATGGTCACAATAATGGTATTTACACTGTAAAACAATGGTCACAATAATGGTATTTACACTGTAAAACAATGGTCACAATAATGGTATTTACACTGTAAAACAATGGTCACAATAATGGTATTTACACTGTAAAACAATGGTCACAGTAATGGTATTTACACTGTAAAACAATGTTCACATTAATGGTATTTACACTGTAAAACAATGGTCACAATAATGGTATTTACACTGTAAAACAATGGTCACAATAATGGTATTTACACTGTAAAACAATGGTCACAATAATGGTATTTACACTGTAAAACAATGGTCACAGTAATGGTATTTATACTGTAAAACAATGTTCACAGTAATAGCATTTACACTGTAAAACAATGTTCACAGTAATGGTATTTATACTGTAAATAATGTTCACAGTAATGGTATTTATACTGTTAAACGATGTTGGCTGTTATGGTATTTATACTGTGAAACAATATTGACTGTAATGTTATTTCTACTATGAAGTAACGTTGCCTATAATGGTATTTATACTGTAAAACAATGTTCACAGTAATGGTATTTATACTGTAAAACAATGGTCACAGTAAAGGTATTTATACTGTAAAACAATGTTCACAGTAATGGTATTTACACTGTAAAACAATGTTCACATTAATGGTATTTATACTGTAAAACAATGGTCACAGTAAAGGTATTTATACTGTAAAACAATGTTCACAGTAATGGTATTTACACTGTAAAACAATGTTCACATTAATGGTATTTACACTGTAAAAGACTCTTGATCTTTATGCTATTTTTACTGTGAATCATTGTAATAATATTTTAAATGTTATTTATTCTGTGAAACAGTGAAGAAACACTAATACTGTGTTGATATATATTTGTAAACTTACCAGATATCAAAGTAAAGGAAGTTTTATAGAATAATCAGTTTTGGACTTAACTAATTCTGTCAACCAGAACAGTTGAGCAATGTATACTTTGAACATCTCTACATACTACAATGTCAATTATAAAAATTTGTTAACATTCCCTGAACAAAGATTCTGGAGAAAGAACTGCCACGAAGAAAAAATAGTTCCTAGATAACAGTTACACAAGTTGGAGCTCAAAATTTGCGCATTGCTATTTGAGGGTTATCTGCGCTAGCTCTCCCTAATTTTGAAATTATTAGTAGACGAAAGACAGGTAGTCAACACCATCCACTGTCAACTTTTCCCCAACAAATATTGGGATTAACCATCATATAATACGCTTCGAGAGTTGAAAAGGCAAAGATATTGTTGCAGGGTTTCAACTTGTGTCCCACAGGTTGTAATTCAAGTGATTTAAACCACCATACAAAGCTTCAAAAGATGAAATTTATATGAGGTTAGACCGAGAAAGTTCTAGGACAGTGTGGACTGAGGAAGTCCTAGGATAGGGTGGACTTTGCATATTATTTAGAACAACTCCAAAGTTTTGATTCGTGAGGTAAAGAAAAAATAAAACACGTAGGTCACAAAATCACTTAAAAGACAAAACTACGAAATCTCCAGTCCTATTGCTTCATATTGTATTTTTAACAAAAAGGTTTGAAATAGTGGAAAGGAAATGTTTATAGTTTATTATTGACTGCTTGGATAATAGCTTAAATATTCATGGGAAACATCAACTTCAAATGATATTATATACTTTATTTTGAATTATCACTTATTTACACGTTTCATGACGTTAGTCCTAACAAACAGATCCTTGAGCTCCATCTTGTGTCTCCAACATGGAAATTTCCAAAAATTAAACGTGGGTAATTTTAAGTGTTGATTCACAGGTTAATGTCAATCTTTACACAAGTCCGTGAATCACGTCCTGGGAGTCTCCCACGTCACTTTCAATTAAAGCAATTCAGGGAAACTTGAAGCCCCCTCCAGAAAAATCTTTACATTTTTAGGGTCACCCCCACTCTACATTCGTTTATATTCCGATAAAGTCAAGGGTCTATACGTAGAATGTCATTTTGGGAGATTTTAAAAATAAAGCACCGGGTACATTTATGGGTTGAATTCACCATATAAGTTTCATTGTTTTTTTCATATACAGAATTTTATTGTTTACATATTTGATTCTCTTATAGGGATTGTTCGACTCTTATTAAAGAGAAAGGAAATGATGTGGCGGACGTTCTTTTGTCCTTAAGAAATGCTGTTGTATATCCGGACGCTGGACTCGAAGTTGTATATCCAGACGCTGTACTCGAAGCATCACCTTCCATAACATCGTCCTCGGCTGTATACCTACCAAGTGACGACCGGTTATCACCAGTGTCACACTCTCACTGTGGCCACGTGGAGATTAACTTCGGAGGAGTAAACACCCCGAATAGTGTCAGCTCCCCCAACAATGCTTACACTCAGCTTCAAATGACTAGTAGTAACCCCCTCGGCTCCCAAAGCAGCACATATTATGGAGCAGACACCCCCTTTTCCCCAGCTATGGGTGCGAATAGCTGTAACAGTGTTTCACAGGCTCCTCCCCTACAGGGAGGGGCGATGTTTCCTGCTTCAATGAGCGTCAATCTGTCAATGAATATGACTATGGGGTTTCCAGGATACGGCGATCAACAGTTTCACGCGAGCCCCGTTGGACCAGGTCAGTCTCAATTCCAATGGAATGGTTCTGGAGCAACAACTGATCACTACGGATCTCCTCATATTCAAACAGGCTATTCGCAGCCAATCCAAGTGGGTTACGCACCTACTTCTCCCACGTGTAACCAACAGCTTACTCCAGGGACGTATACGATCACAGCTGAATTACGGCCCGTTGATAACGTAACCCTTTCACCATTGGAGAGAGGGTTTCCAACCAACGTTTCTCCAATGAAACCCACGAATGATTATTTTACATTACCAAAACACGCCGAATGTATCTTTCAACAACCCGTGGTCATGGCGAAGCCTAAAACGCGAATCGTGCCTGTTGTTCGTCACTCCTCCCAGACAGGAATCACGGAAGATCTGTCGTCGTGCACTAAGCCTAACTTGTGTCGAATCTGCGGCAGAACTTATGCGCGTCCGAGTACTTTGAAAACGCACATGCGCACACATTCTGGGGAGCGTCCTTACCAGTGTAAGATGTGTAACAAGTCTTTCTCCCAAGCAGCTAACCTAACGGCACACATCCGCACCCACAGTGGCGAAAAACCTTTTCGTTGTTTAATATGCGAACGAAAGTTTTCCCAAGGTTCCTCAGTCACCACGCACATGCGCACACATTCCGGCGAAAGACCGTACAAGTGTTGTATGTGTAAGAAAGCGTTTTCTGACAGTTCAACACTAACAAAACATCTTCGAATTCACAGTGGGGAAAAGCCGTATCAGTGTAAATTGTGTCTTCTACGTTTCTCTCAGTCCGGAAATCTTAATCGACACATGCGGATTCACGCTGGTTCAAGTTAAGCCTAAATCTTCTATGTTCCTCTCAAGTATTTGGAACTATATTTCGCCTGCCATTTCTATGAGTGTAAACTGTCATGTATATAAACAGTTTGAATGAACACTGGGATAGAGAATACTGAAAAACAAACAAAATCTCATACCTTTTACGTGTAAACATTATTGAAATTAACATATATAAAAGTAGACATATAAATGAATAATATATATATATAATACATGTAAGAATTTTCTAATATATCACGCCAAGCTACGAGAATACTAATCTTATTTGTAGTTAGTGAAATTACACATAAAAATTATGGAGTATTTTTTTAGGTATCACTGCACAATAATTTATTATTTTCAATCATAAAGACATTTCGGAAAGCGTAAACTTTTTATGCTCGGAAAGAAGTGTTTCAGTGAAACAATAAGCAAAACGACACTTTTGGAACAATCTACGTACATGTAAAGAGAATTTGTTTCAACAACTTAAAGTGTTCCTTTGTATGTAAATCTGTCTGCTACTAAATGATTATGCATATGCCATAAACAAAACTGAATAATTTTAATAATTTTTCCAGATCCTGTTTTTCTTTGTTTTATGTATAAAAAAGTTTCGAAGCCCTAATCCTTCAGCACCATATCAGAGATTACGTGTATCTAGCTTTCCATCGCGATTTGATTAAACGTATTTCTACAAAATATTCACAAGAACAGACTTATGCAAATTAGGGGCGTAGCCATTACCATTCAGTGTGTGTGTGTGTATTCTTTAGGAGGAGAGGTCTTTTTCGAAACAAATGTCAGCATCACCTTCAATATAAATAATTTAAGTTACTTCATTGAAAGTCGAGTGTTTATCAAAAGAAAATGGTAATTGCTTTTTCTGTCAGAATATTGAGAATATTAGGAGGGTTGTCGACTCCCACTCTCTCTCAGCTACGCCCCTGTAAATAATAGCTTAGAATTTCAAATAATGCAAAAGAACAATGAATTCAATTTTGAGTAAGTAACAAAATAAGTGGACACATCAGCTAATCATCTCGCGAATCATTGGATCTATTTAACACAAAACAAAATCTGATTCAATAGTTAATTTTTACTGTTTTTCTAGGAAAAGACTTGAACAACCGTTTATAGAATTCAGACTAAGCACATTAATAGCTTTACAAATTAGGAAAGAGAACTATAAGTAAATAATTCAAGACGGAAGTGAAAATAGCCAACTTTATTTATTTATTTTGAATTTCGCGCTAGCCGTCCCTAATTTAGCAGTGTAAGACTAGAGGGAAGGCAGCTAGTCATCACCACCCACCGGTCCAACTCTTGGGCTACTCTTTTACCAACGAATAGTGGAATTGAATGAATCATAATAACGCTCGGGTGGGAGGGTGAGCATGTTTGGTGCAACCGGGATTCGAACCCGCGACCCTGGGATTCCGAGTCGAACACCTTAACACACTTGACTATGCCGGGCCGAAAATAGCTAACAACTATTAGCCTAATAATTTTTAGCCCGGGTGGATCTGTAGAAAGTGAAAAAGGTGCTATTGTACCTCCTGATCAAAGGTCCCGATACCTCAAATTCACGTGCAATAGTGTGGATTTTTATGCTTTTCTCGTGATTTTGGTTCTTTTTGTTCCTGCGTATGCTGAAAACCACTTTTTTCTTGTTTCCCTTCCTTATTTTTCGTATTCCACATTACGTTAATTTCTCATTTTCGTGTGAACGCTTTGGCTTGCTGGCAGTCGATATTGGAGTGCTGGTGTAGAAAACGGTTGAATCATTGTAGAGTTATTAGAACGGATATTTTAAATTAAAATATCAGTGATAAGGATTAAAAATCACCAGAGAAAAAATATGATTTGAAACATCTCTTCTGATTTTCTAGTATTCTTACATTGACCACAATAATAACTGTATATAAAAGTTTCATGCTAATTTTCAGAATATAAATAAAGTTATTCAGTAGTGGTTTGTCGACAGTAATATGGAAAAGAAACCCAACAAATTATAACTCACATCGTGTAAAAATATTTTCATTTTAAATTAAGTTAACAGAGATGAAGTCGTTTACCTTAATAAATATTAAAAACCTAAATGCTTTCGAAGATTTTTTTCTCTCCCAAGAATCTTATAGAAACACGACCATGGATCATACTGGGGTCTTAGGCCTAAAATGTAAAATGTCTCAATGGTATAACCCTATGCTCATACAACTGATTAATGGTAGATACATATCATAAGTAACTAACTAGGATTTACCATTATCATTTAGTAACGTATTTTTAATGTTTTTAATAATCCGGGGCTCCAACCCCACGATGGACGGAGTGCAAGTAGTTTATTGTGTCGCTGTGCACTAAGCAAAAACTTAACTCTTCTGAGATGTTTGCTTTCAAATTCTTTCATTTCTAGCTTGAAAATAAATAAATTAACAAATACTAGAGTTCTGAAGTAAATAAGTGAACCAAACTTAAATAAAAGATTTAGGCTTAATTTTACTGTATTTATGAAAAACAGAAACAACTTTCAGCAGAAGTGAAATAGAGATTTGACTCAACATTCCGGAAATTCAATTACTTCCAATACTTACGAGGAGAAAAAGGACTGACGAATAAAATTCACTCAGAAACAAATTAGTTTGAATTTATTTATATAAATGGAACTTATCTTTGCTTTTCACGTTTTTACAGACTTTAGAAATGAAAATATGTGTTATTATTAGTAATTTCAAAATGTTGTCCGTTATTAAACATTCCGTGTAACTTATGGTGTTCGATCTTTAAAATGAGTAGATTTTATCTTAAAGTTATATAAACATTTTTGTCTTAAGATTCAGTAATAAATTACACTATGATCTGCTAGAACGATAGAAATGTGGGGAAAAAAATCCCACTCCGTCAGATTCAGGTTAGTGCATGATATGTTTAAAGAACGAACTATATACAAAAACATACTGTGTAATATTTTGTGCTCCATTTTAATGTGATGTGTGCCATAACAATTTTGTTACTTTATCTAGTCTCACTGAAAAAAACAAATAAAGATTTTAAATTATTGAACCATATTCGTAGTCTGAATTTTTAGTTAGAAAAACACAGGAAAAACTATTTTCATCATAAGCTGGGTACACTTTGTATATTTATACTAAACTTTTAGCAAACAAAAAAAAATATGTATTGATAGTTAAAAACGAGTAGTGTATGAGACGTCCTCTATTGAGAATTTTTGTAACTTTCATCTCAATCTAACGCAAGTTTTGTGAATTAAGAGATGGTGTACTATTTTACAAAAATTAATGAATCTACGTTTGAATACTTCATTATAAGGTGGCTGTTTTACGGGTTTATTGCTCAAAAAATTAGTGTTAACGAAAATAAGCTAATATATTTAACATTTAATTATGCTTTTTAGTGCAACAATACGAAATAAATTATATTTAATTATTAACAGTTCCATTGTAATGACATTATTTATCTTCACTAATATCTATTATTACTCGTCGTTTTTATCTCTTGAAAGTCATCGCTTTATAAATTTGACTGGATAACGACAGAAAAAAAAGATATTATGAAATTATAAAGAAATGTAAGCAAACAAAACAAAAAGTTATTTGAAATTGATATACTTTTGTAATATATTTAGTTTCAACAAAAGAAAGAGAGAGAGTTATATGAGTAAAGTAAAGGGAATAGAGTTGCAATTCTAGCCACGAATTTAATTTATGGAAGTTATGATCACGTACTGTTGATAAAACAGACTACTTATGGAAGTTATAATCACGTACTGTTGATAAAGCAGACTACTTACTATGAGTGAAGATCCAAGACTCAACAGAAATTACAAGATTGTTTCCTCTTTTTACATTATTATTAATTATAGATTTCCTGATGGTGGAATACATGTAATTCCGAAACATTTTTATAATGATATCGTAGTTAATATCCAAGTTTAGTGCCATCTAGTAGTGGATACCTAAATTAGAATAAAATCACTGGATATTGCACATCATGGAATAACAGTTTAACTGAGTTTGTTTTAACTTCTACATATTATAAAATTATTACACTTAATTGTGGTCAAATATGTCATGATTTTTTCTTCTAAACAATATTTTCAGCTTTTATGCATCTGAAGTAATTTATCTAAATTTTAAGGAAACAAATTATAAGATTGTTGTTGTTGTTTTGAATTAAGCACAAAGCTACACAATGGGCTATCTGTGCTCTGCCCACCACGGGTATCGAAACCCGGATTTTAGCGTGTAAGTCCGCAAACATACCGCTGAGCCACTGGGGGGGGGCAAATTATAAGAAGTTCCTCGTTTTGTTTAGCACGGAGAAATATCTAACAGCGATATAGCATTAAAAAAAGACTTATTATTTAACTTTCTTTCCTAATAAATACTATATTATAATACTCTGTTTATTACGAAAAAAGTTAAATAATACGACTTATGTTTTACATTATATAAGATGTTCTACACTGTATAGAAAGTAACAGACTTGTGTAATAATGATATAATAAATCTGATAAGAATATACGCAATACACCAACAAACCAAGTGAAATAAAAATAAAAATGTAATGTAAATGAAGATGTTCTCCCCATAATAATGAAGGAGTTGTTTTATTTTTACGTGATATTAACAGTTTAATACGCTGGGACGTATTTTACCACTTGTTTTTAAAGTTATAAACAAATAATGAGATTCGAATTGTATTTATCAGGTCACCCCATAAGTAACGTCCGAAAATTTAATACAGAAAGTGCATCATCATTTATGTCTTTGTAGAAAACTTTAATTTCTAAAATATGACGGCCCTGCATGGCCAGGTGGGTTAAGGCGTGCAACTCGTATCTGAGGATCGTGGGTTCGCATCCCTCTCGTACTAAACATGCTCGCCTTTTTAGCCGTGGGGGCGTTATAATATGACTGTCAATCACATTATTCTTTGGTAAAAGAGTTTTCCAAGAGATGGAATATTAAACTAGTTAATGCTAAATTAGGGACGGCTAGCAAAGATAACCCTCGAATAACTTCGCGCGAAATTAAAAAAAACAAAGACTAAAATATGTAATAGGACATATATAAAATGTTCAAACAAATAAAAGAAACTAATGAAACTCCACTTTTCCAGGTCATTAATTACATAAACTCTCATGAAGATGTGTCTGAAAAGCATATTAGGCATATAATGTTTCATGAGTTTAAAAAAAGCAATAGTGCAGCAGATACATATACACTTATATAGTGTAATAGCCCCCCAGTGGCTCAGCGGTATGTCTGCGGACTTACACGCTAAATCCGGGTTTCGATACCCGTGGTGGGCAGAGCTCAGATAGCCCATTGTGTAACTTTGTGCTTAATTCAAAATAACAACAACAATATAGTGTAATTTTAACTATTGCATTTCACTGTATTTTGGAAGCTAAATATTAACAATAACATAGTTTAGCTCATTATATGCTGGCTGTGAAAGGCATTGCTTTCAACATCTTAACAAGTTCTTTAATATTAATATATTTCCATTGTTCATGGTGCGGTGGTTTCACAAGTTCAGATCAGGTGATTACAGCTTAAGTGATGCACCACGTTCTAGTCGTTTTGTTGAGTTTAATGTTGACTTGCTGCTGGCTACACTTGTTGAAGATTGTGCTGTTACAGTTGAAGAACTAGCACAAAAGCTTAATTCAACCCATTCAACAGTTCACCGTCATCTGCAACAGCTTGGAAAGGTGTCAAAACTTGGAAAATGGGTTCCCCATGATTTGATAGAAGCCAACCTTAGAACAACTCATCTTTTTTTGGATAGGTTAGTGACTGGAGATGAAAAATAGATATTTTATAAAAATGTTAAGCGCCGCATACAATGGCATAAAATGGACTTCCATCTTGGGAAAATCTTGTTAAGTGTTTGGTTGGATATTGCTGGTGTGATCTACTTTCAGTTGCTAACCCCCACAAATTTTATAGAAGTGGTATTCAGAAACTTGTGAATCGCTGGCAAGAAGTATTTAATAATAATGAAACAAACATTATTGATTTAATAACAATAAAAGTGTTTGAAATCATTTTTCTTTTATCTGAAACTAAAATCGAATATTACTTAAGGGATGACCTGATATAATGTCTAAAAGCAAACAAAAAAGGAAAAAAAAACAACCGTATTAATTTTCTAGTTTACCACCAGAGAGTACGTTAATAATGTGTATGTAACAACATTTGTTTTATTAATGGGTGGGTTTAAGTTGTTATTGTAAAGAAAAGGTTTAGAGTGTGGTTTGAACTGTGTTGGCAAATCATATTTTGGTTTATGCAGCTTAAGTAGGAATATTTAAATATGTCTAAATACAGTGTTCTTTTGTGTTTTAGTAATTAATCTGATTTATAATGTTAAGGTATGTGTTTTGCTTTCAATTGATAAGTTTTGACAGATAGCGGAATAGGCCTAGCCTGATATTTAGATAAATGTCGAGTATTTTTATTATTAATTGATGGTAGTTATAAACACACGAAAAATAATTATCTTCTTTGTGCTGCTAAATCTGTGAATAAAAAAATTTGTGAAAAAGCAAATAAAATATGATTATGTTAATTTATTATGATGTTTTCGGACTGGAATGATGAGAGTATGGTCTGTTTTGTTTGCTTTAATCTACAATTAGTACATGTTTACTGTCCTGTGAGTGTTCTGTACTCATACAAATTAGTAACGTTAACACAACATGAACTTATATAGTGTAATTTTAACTATTGCATTTCACTGTATTTTGGAAGCTAAATATTAACAATAACATAGTTTAGCTCATTATATGCTGGCTGTGAAAGGCATTGCTTTCAACATCTTAACAAGTTCTTTAATATTAATATGTTTCAATTGTAATAACTGGACCTGATAAGTATAACAGTTTATTTAAATTTTAAAACATTCTTTGTTACTGTTTTATTGTATGTTTGTGTAAACTGTAATTGCTAAGCTGGTGTGCTTTTTAATTGACATTAGGTTCAGAAAGAATAATTCATAATATTTTTGTTTATTTTGCAAAGAAGTAATAGTGCTACATGAGTTATTTATTTAACAAACTACCTCTGAATTACGATTTATTCATTTAGATGTAACATGAATACTTATTATTAAATCTTTCTTTTTTAATGTTTAAGAAATACATATCTCTTCATTAATACAGTTTTTACAACTTGGAGTATTATTGTGGATTTTTGTAGGAACTGAAGAGGAAAGTCTTCATTTAGAAGACTGGTGTCTTGTATTTGTATTGTGTTTTTGATGATGAATGAAATGGAGGGACCTATGCGACCACCTAGAGGATCGAAGCCCCCTAGAGAGAGTGTAAGCAAATATTTACAAGGAAATAACTAGATGTATGTTATTAAAATGTATTGTAACGTTGATATCTGACAGTATGTGAGAAAATGAATATTATGATAGAAATTTATTGAATGGTTTACTTTAAACCTTTGTACACAATAAAGGTGTTTTTAATTTGAAATTCTTTCTCAGAGGCATATTTTATAACAATGATCAGGTGAGAACAATCTCGATCAACAACACTGCTGAAAGAAAACCAACATACACATTGGTACAAATATTTAAACTGTCAACATTTTAGTAGATATTGTAAATTTTAATTGTAATGTTGGTTAATTATGGCAATGAATGTTAGTGTTTGGGGTGATTTTTAACGTTATGCCCAAGGTGTGTAAACTGGGGGGGTATACAAGTGTGGATATAGGAGCAAATAAATTATATCAGAAAGCACAGATTTAATAATAAAAAAAAGTTTATAAATTATTGTACAAATATTACTAAATGTTATTAAGTTGTGTAGTATAATTAACATGGGAAAATGACCCATACAGTACATAACACAAAATGGAAGTGAACAACAAAATGCATATTTAGAAAAGAGGACACTGTAACAAAGTTTGGAAACCACTGATGTAAATAACTGCTAAAGGTTTTATATTTACAGTGGTTCTTGTGAGAATCAGTTTATGAAGAAAAAATCCAATGTTTTATGTTTTAATACATTTATTGTGATTTAATCTCACTGTCATAAAATGACATTTAATAATATTAGGATTATAATTGTTTGGAAAAATAATTAATGAAAAAAATGAATGTTTGTATATATTTTCCATGTTTGGAAATTATTAGAAATTTAAAGTTTATTAAAATGACTTTTCTTAGAGGTTAATCTCAACATCAGGGATAATATAATACTAGAAGGAATTTTTTTATAAACAAATAAATCTACAAAAAAAACCTTTTGACTGAAATACTGATTGAAGATCTCAAAGTGTCTACTTGATTCATGTGCTGGATGGGCAAATTTGAGAATTATTTACAATAAATGACATTGTACAGACATTTCAGGAAATGATGTCCTTGATAAAAACCAGTTTGTTTTCAATGAAATTTTTCTTGAAAATTTAAAGATGTGGTTGATACTGAAGTAAACATTTTCTAACGTGTATTATCATGAATGAATTAGAAATGTGTCATTAGACATACAGCTCTAGTAAGTAACATTTTAAACCTGTTCTGTCCAGTTACTGACATCGATTTGTATGGATTTCACAATTGGAATTTTCTTGAGAATTAAAGAAACTTAAGGTATCTGAATAATTCATTTTAATGGACTCAAAACAGGCTTTGTTCAAGCCTTGTGGGGCTCTGGGGAATAATTCATTGTAACATTTGTTATGGTTTTCAGTAACTCATTCTTAAATTGCGAGTGTTTGTGAACAAGTTTGAAGATTACAGCACAGGTGCACTTTATTCATTTCAACTTTATAATTGTCTTGTTAAAAAATAGTGTTTAAATTATGTGGTGGACATACCATAATATTGTTTTTAACTTTATTTTGGTAAAAGAAAGTTGAATAATTTGTTATAATGAACATAAACCAGATTGAGATTAGGTCTGAAGTAGGTTATTAGTCTGTTATTTTATCAGTTAATAACGTTTAATTAAAAATAAACTATCTATACACACCTGAAGTACAGTAATTGATAGTAATATATATATATATATATTAATAAAAATGTTTAAAATTAAAACCTGAAAAATTATTCATTGTCATTAAATTGTAGTTCCAATCTTATTTCATATGTCTTAACAGGTTTTGGAGATTTAAGTTTATTCTAGACACTAAGTCAGTTGTAGAAAATATATTGTAATTATGGGGAGGGAAAAAAATCTCAAAATGCTAACCAATTTAATGAAACTATAAAGTTTAAATATGTAAGTGTAAAGATTGATAAAAAATGTCAATAACTCTTTATTTTAGGCTGGTCTATTATAGTAAAAATATAATTTTAAAAATGCTAAGTTTTGTAATAAAAGTATCAGGTTTATATTTGTTTACAGTTAAAGACTATTCATAAAAAGAAATGATGATAAATCTCTATTTTAGACTGGTCTTCTGATGTCAGTCATACGAGCTCTTTCTGCAAGGTATGTTTTTCAGTTATTCTCTTCAATCAACAGTGAACTAAAATTTAACTTTAATATTGGTAAGGGGATAAAGCTTGTGGAATATCTCCATTTGGTCTAATACTAGGTTAATTTTCATTCTAAAATAAATGTTTTGTTTGTGCCAGTTTTTCCACATTAAATGAGGTTTAATTGTGTACCGTTTGAAGAATATTTAAAGTTATAACATCAAGTTTCAAAAATAAAAGTTACCTGTGAAAGTTAGGCCTAATGAAGTAAGAGGTTTAGTTTTTTGATCTCCAGAATAACTTGTATGGTAAAATCTGGTATAAGCATAATTTCAGTGTGTGTATTGCACAGAAGAGATAAATTGTTTCTTCTCTTATATAATTTGTTTATATTGTACTTTTACCACAAGTTTTGTTAGACTCTCTGTAAACTTGTGATTTCAGGAAATAAATCAGGTATGTTTCTTCTGTTTATAGTCAAAATAATGCTGATAGAGATCGAGAAAAAGCAAAATTAGAAAAGGAATTCAAACGAAGTGATCAACGACTTGATGATTTAGTTGCAGGTTTGTAGAAAATGGTAATTGAACAAGAAGTGATTTAGTTTGAAGTTTGTAGTAAATGGTAATTGAACAAGAAGTGATTAAGTTTGAGGTTTGTAGAAAATGGTAATTGAACAAGAAGTGATTTAGTTTGAGGTTTGTAGAAAATGGTAATTGAACAAGAACTGATTTAGTTTGAGGTTTGTAGAAAATGGTAATTGAACAAGAAGTGAGTTAATTTGAAGTTTGTAGTAAATGGTAATTGAACAAGAAGTGATTAAGTTTGAGGTTTGTAGAAAATGGTAATTGAACAAGAAGTGATTTAGTTTGAGGTTTGTAGAAAATGGTAATTGAACAAGAAGTGATTAAGTTTGAGGTTTGTAGAAAATGGTAATTGAACAAGAAGTGATTAAGTTTGAGGTTTGTAGAAAATGGTAATTGAACAAGAAGTGATTAAGTTTGAGGTTTGTAGAAAATGGTAATTGAACAAGACTGATTTAGTTTGAGGTTTGTGTTTGTAGTAAAAGGCTTGATTTTAAACTAGGCCAGTTCTGACATCTATCTGTCTTGTTTTATATACTTTTTTTTTTCATAGCTCATCATGAAGACCTTACTTTGACGATGCAAGTTTTCAGTAGGATTTCAAATAGGGTAAATGGTAAGACAATAACCCATTTTTAAGTTGGTTTTAAATAAATTTATGGATTATAATACATAAAATATCTTTATTTGCAGACCAGGTGGCATAACAATATGGTATCACCAAAGTTAATTATAATTTAAAGTTTTTATATTTCATTTGAATAACCTCCGAGACATCCAAAATAAGTAACAAAACTTCTTTTAATAAAGCCATACTTTATTTGTTATTTCGTCCACCCTAAAACTTGTTAGAGTTAGGAGTTGAAAAATGATTAATCAAATTGAAATAATATTTTTTCTAGAATACATAAGTGTTTAGTACAGTGTTTCTCAAACCATGGTACTTGCAAAGAAAAGTTGGTGGTGGGCACTGCTAACCAGTTCTTTTCATCTTGTCAGTTTTTCAATAAAATGATGATAATAGAATCATAATGTTGGTGGTAGGTGCTGTTTTACAGATGTTGTTCTTTCTTTATTTCAAAGAGAAGGAAACTTTCATCAGGTACTTGTCAGAGTTGTATTTAATTGGCAGTTTAAAATTAGTAATAGCTTTGGTAGCTTTGCATGTTTTGTAACATGTTACACTCCTGTTCTTGATAGGTTGTTGAAACTTGCTATATTATGAAATAGTACAAATACTTCTATTCTGTTGTGTAACATACTACACTTTTTTATTTCACAGGTTGTTGAACCTTTTTACACAGTGAAGGTTGATATTGTTCATGAAAACATACTTATTCAGTTGTGTAACATGTTACACTCATGTTTCACAGGTTATCGAAACTTGCTGCAGTATGACTCAGTACAAACATTACCTATTTTGTTGTGTGACATGTTACACTCATGTTTTTTTATAGGTTATTGAACCTTCTTAGTAAAAAAACATGTCTATCCAGTTGTGTAAGATGTTACACTCCTCTGCTATTAATTATAATTTAAATATAAAATGACTGTTAGGAAACAATTATTGGACAAACTTTTCAGTTGTAAATAACCTTATTCTTCATCCATTAATCCAAATAACTTTATTTAGGTAGCTGATTAAAATCATGAAATTAATTCCCATGAATGTTATATGTGATATTTTGTAATTTCCTTCTATTCACAGTGTCTAGAGAACAAATTCAGAGTATAAAGGAGAAGCTGAAAAACTGTAAGATGTTACTTCACTGTAAAAGAGAAGAACTGAAGAAGTTGTGGCTGGAAGCAGTTGAACAGAAACAAGTGTTGTCACTTCTACAGGAAATGTGTGTTTATTTAATTATTGTAGCACTTTTAAGATCTAGGAAATCCAATGATGTATGCTTTTAATCTACTGTTATGAATTCTAATGTAGTAACTCACAAGTTTGTTTTTTGCAAGTGTTTCTTGTCTCTTAACAACTTATTAGCCCAGTGTTTACCTGCGTCACATTTTGAAAATGTTTTCCTTTTATTACCTGCCCTCATTAATTGCTTTTAACCACTTTATGTGCTAGTTTTAGTTCCTGTTATCTGCTTTGGTGGGTTTTACAAGTACTAAATATTGTGTAGCTCCAAGTTTAACAACAATTAAACATTCAAATCAGTTGTTCTGAAACAGATTACTTTTATAATTGATGGGTTAGACAGAAATGGGGTTTTCTAAACTAAAATTAAGTTACTTCCTTGAGTAAGCTCTAAAAATGTGTTTTTGCAGTGAGAGGCTTCTTGAAGTTCCTGACACTGTGGAGAAATATCTTGACAAGAAACATTATCTTCACGCAACACAGCTTCTGGTTTCTTCAGGTGTGTGAAATATGATAGAAATGTATTTAAGCAGTGAATCAAGACTGTCTTATTTAACTATTCATTCATTGCTTTCTTGCTGTGGATAATGTTCACCACTACCTTTTTGTGAATGTTTTAACACATGCAGCGAATACTGCTCAAATGAACCAAAATACATAATTATTTTGCCTCTTGTTTTTGTTTTGATTTTATCGTTCAGTTCCTGGTCCTTATATAAATAGGCAAGTTTCTGTACTATTAACTTGAATTTGTAAAATGTTAAAAAGAACGGTATGTTATGTTGTGTTCTTTTTTTCAGTTTTCCTGTTGGAAGGAAGCCTAGAAGGAGTAGATGCCTTAAAGGAAGTTAAGTCGGAGTTGCTGTCGAAGAAAGAGGTATTAAACTAAATGTATCTCTTGCTCATTATACCTTATTTCTTTTATCACTGTTATAATTTAATTTACAGCATATAATCTTTGATTTACGAAAGAGTGTTTGTAACCGTTAAATCATCAAAATTACGGTTGTCTCAAACATAGTTTGTATTTGTTTGTTTTTTTTTCTTTTAATATTTGGATCTTTTATGCTGTGTATCATTGTCACAATAAACTGTTTTCTCTGTCTCTAATAATACAGTTTCTGTGTATACATTTTAGCAAATGCATGAAATCTTATTGGAAGACCTGCACAAGCATCTCTATCAAAGGTCAACAGTTGAAGTTCTACGACGATTTAAAAGACAAGGTTCGGAAAGAAGTCGTCATGCAGATGGTATTGTAGGCACTCCCAGCAAGAGAACAGGGCTGTATACTGAGTTACTTTCTCCTGGTATGAAAAATCGCATCAAGTACATTGGGCTATTTACTTTTTGAACCATTGTAATATAATTCAATGTTATGAATAATAATGGATACATCATGTTTTAATAAAATTTAAAGTAGAGATATTCATAATACATAATTAAATCTGAATACATCCCAAACATTTAATTTTACATTATATATATGACATGCAATAAAATCTTAAAGAAATAATGCCATATGAGTGTTTTGAGACACTCCATTAAGTGCCATGGCCAAGTGTTTAAGATACTTTCTTTGCAACTTTCTGGTTGGAAGATTTAAATCTGTCACTAGTCTTTGGTAAAGGAGAGCTGGAGATGGGTAGTATGGACATTACATCTAGACTGTCTCATCAAAAGTAGTTATGACTATTGCAGTATGCTCTTGATTAACTTTGCTCGATGTTTAACAAAAATTTAACCCTTTCTGAGTCTTTATGGTGCAGAATTGAGTTGAACTGATATTTGGCATAATGTCTTTAGGTACCTAGTATTAGGAACCTACATAAGTACATAAAGTACTAATTAAATGCTGTGGTATTATAAACTCTTTATGTCTCTTTATTTTATGAATCAATTTGATTTTAAGTCATTTCTTAATTCCTAGTTAGCCCAGCAAGTTCAGGTTGTTAGGGTGCTTGACTCACAATGTGAGATTCATAGGTTTGAATTCCCGTCCTTTCAGATGTACTTGCCCTTTTATCAATGGTAGCATTATAGTGTGATGGTCAATTCCACTATTCATTGGCAAAAGATTATCCAAGAGTTTATGGTAGATGGCAATGACCAGATGCTTTTTCTCTAGTTTTTCACTGCTCAATTATGGTTGATAAGTACAGATAGTCCTCCTGTAGTTTTGTGGGAAATTCAAACCCAACCAATTTATATTCTCTTAAATGACTACTATTAATGATTTTGATGACTTTATAAAAATTGGTGCAATTCTGTCTAGGAAACATATCTTCAGAGGGGCCTGTGATGGAAGATGTTATGGCTGCTGATCCAGAGGAGAACAGTCCACATTTCATTGCCATTTTAGTTGAGTGTTTGTCTCTGTTGAATAAAGTACCTGAGGCTGTTGAGGTGAGATTTGTTATGTCTTCACAGTTTATGTATAAAAATCCTAAAAATTAAAATCGTTTTGGATGCCCTTTTGTAGATAAGAAAGTACATAGAGTAAACCAAAAGCTTTGTGTTTTGTTGGATAATAAAAGGTGTTAAATGTTCATAGACAAAAATTGTGAATTAACTGTTATCATAACTGTTAAACACCTTTAAAGTACTGAGTGCACAACTGTTTTGGAAATTTTAAAATGTAAGTTAAGATAATAATTCTAATTTTGTTTCAACAGTTTTATTTTAAAATTTATATTTTATCTTGTTAAATTTATGTGGTGTAAATTGCACAGAAAACAAGAAAAATATTTTGGTTTTAACACTTTTGCTGTGGACATCTTTATCTATGAGTTTTAGTAAGATACATTCAAAACATAATTATACTTACTAATTGTATACGAATAATCTTGGCATAAAAACTTAGCCAGTAATCCAAGTTCTAATATCATGTAAATTTTAAATTTTATAAGGCAATAATTAAAAAGAAGTACTGAATTTATTTTAGAATGAGAATTCTAAGAATTGCTATTTTCTTATCCCTTCTTCTCTAATTTATTTCCAACCACTCAGAGAAGTGTGACATTTAAATAAATTACTCATAATGTTACCATTGTTAAGGTCCAGTATAATTTTTGTGGTCTTCAATCTTATTTGGTTCCAGAGCCATAAGATAAAAAAAAAAAAATGTAGACATCTCTTGCCACACCCATCTGTTAAATCCTCTCTTTTATGAGTTGTCAATAGTTCTGCATGGTGTTAAATAGTATATTATTTATAACCAATGGAAAGTCAAGGTTTTAGTCTATCAAAAGTTTTATTACACTACATTGTTTTCTGTAGACAGAATTGCTTGTTTTTTTCTAGTACAAATTTTGTTCCCACAGGAAATACATTGATGAGTTTAGCTGAATTTTTAATGGTCTTTTATCTTATAGTAAGAAAGCCAGGAAAAAATGTGATAGTTATGGGATGTTTTCTTTTTTTTAGCATGTTATTATTCTGTGTTATTTAGTGCATTATATAATTAAATAATTTAGTGCAGTTCTACCATTAGTATAAAAGTATTGTTTCACTAATTGACAGTCAACAGGATTAAAAATATTTTAAAAAATGGAGTTTCATGTAAGTACTTTAGAAATTCACATGTACTCTTTATTTAGTATTTTTAAGTTTCATGAACCATACTTTTGAGTAACTTGTGTTATGTAATTCAATATTTTAATGTGAGCTACAGATTTGCTAAATACAATTTATGTGGCAAGAATATTACTTTGACACTTCATAGGGCATTAAAACAAAATATTAAATAGCAGTACATTATTATGAGTTTAAAGATTCTTAGGATAAATACTGTTTCATGGTACAAATTGAAGTCATTCTGGAAAGAAAAGGGTAATTCACATTTATTTCAAATTTTGTTTTGGTGGTTATGAACTTGGTCAAATCAACCAACCTTGTATAGAATTAGGATAGAGAAAATAACAGATAAAATATAAAGATTTACTAAAATGTGACATTTTAAATTTACTTAGAAGGTTTTTAGAAAATACTTGGATGAAGAAACGTATTCTAAATCATAAGATGAAAACCACTTTGTAATTGGAACATTCCAGAGTTTTATATTCATGGAGAAATGTTTAGTGAAAGTACTACATTGAAAATCAGATTTTTTTGTCTCTAATTGACTTAATCATTACTTATAGATTGTGAAGATACAGAAAACTTATTAGAAGTTACAGTATAGAAACCATAAAAGGCACTTTGGGTTCTGAATTCAGCTGATTCAACCAAAGTACACAGAGAGAAACCAAAAGGTTTTGTTTGTAAAGAATTTTTTTTTTAATATTCTGTCAGTTCTGAAGTATAGTTTTATATTTGCTATCAAGAACAAGTACAATTGTTGTAGAATACATACACTTTGATATCAACAGTATGTAAACTTATTGTACTGTACATACACTTTATGATATTGAGAACATGTACAATGATTTTAGTATATGCAGGTTTAAGATATCAAGAAGGTGTACAGTTGTTTGGCATGTGTATTTCTCAGGATATTAAGACTAGAAGTCAAAAGGAACTAATGGCCATTGCCCGAAGAACTGCTCAGCATGTACTGGACACTGCTCAGAACTTTACGCAAGTTCCTTCTATGCTTGTGAGTTTCTCCTCAGGAACTCTATCCACCATTTCTGATGATCCAGTTTTTACTCAAACACAGCTTCTCATGGAAATGTTGGAGCTGCTTTTCGAACAATTCCGCTGTGTAGCCAGGGCTCACAAGATTGTGTTGGACCACTTACGAAGAATTGCTGTAAGAAAAGAATGTCTAACATAGATTTTATGTTGCAGATAGCAGGAACAATATTATATTATTTTGAAACAAAACAAAATTACCAATAGATAATCAAGAAACAAGTTATTTATTCTTTTGTACTCTAAATTAAAATTTTTTGCCATAATTATTTTGTCAACAAGTTATTAATCTTTCTTGATAGAGCTTTAGAAATGTTTTTCCATCTTTGTTAGGCCTTACATGAGTCATTGCAGTTTTGTTCATTATTAGTTTGTAAATGTTTTGTCACTTTTTAGTTCTGTAAAAGTGTGAAATAACATTATTTATTTCTATGTAACATCTTTCCCCGAGTATGTTTAAAACAGTTAGATATAATATGATAAAAGATGAAGAACTCTTGTTTTAGAACACTGGATTTCTATTAAACTCGAAACGTCAAAATGTGTGATAACAAAACATTTGTATCATCACAATATTGTGTTGTCTAACAGTGTTATAAGCAAGTTTTATGGTTCTACAGAGTATAAACCTCACGAGTGGCAGTTTTTGCTTTTTGAACAATGTTTGTAATTACAAAAGAAAGTGTTGTACGTTGTCAAAGTATAACTAATTATATTACCACTGTTTATTTCATCCTGATGGTAAAATTGTAGCATTCAACTGATAAATATTTAGAAAATGGTATTGTAGGTATTCTTTTATACATTAAAAAGAAACCACAAGAGTGAAAATTTTAGTCAATAATAGTTTTATTTAATTTTACTCATCAAAATATATAAATAAATTGAATATTTGACTTTTTGTGCACTGAAAACAATTATTACTTTTTGTTATTTTTTTCTCAACTTAAAGTGCCACTCGTAATAGGAACACCATAATAGTTTTGAGAAAGATAGCATTAATTTGTCCTTCTGTCTACAGTTCAAATGCAAAAGGTTTTGATAAAGTTTAACCAATTGACATTTCTTGATCCATGTGATTTAAGTTATTTCCACACTATACTGAACTTTATACAGTCCATTGCTACTATCAAATAGGGTTGCTGAAATAACTTTGAAGAAAAGCTGAATATGTTTATATATTACTGCTGGTTTTACTGTGAACTGATTTGTGTAAACAGTAATGGAGGAAGATCCATTTTGCTTGAAACTGTAATAAAGTAAATAGTTTAGTAACAGTTCCAATATTTGTTTGAAATTTTTATGTTAATATCTTCTGGAAGATTTTAGTCAAACTTGTTATAACAAAGGTTCACTGATCTATTCTCTCAGTTGTGTTTCATTGTTTCAAAGTTAATTTAGTTTCTTGCCAGAAACATTGATATAGACAATTATTAAAGGAAAACAAAGTTTTCTTCTAAGAAATAAAATTTTGTCATATTTCAAATTTAATTTAATATTTCAATCTAATTACTAAACAGAATGCAGAAAATATTCCCGGAGAGGTCATCTTGTATGAATTGGCAGATATCTGGTCAAAAATCCAGGCTGTGGTAAGTCCACTTGTTTCAGTTAAAATGGATAATTCTTCTAACCTTTAGTAAGACCACTTGTTTGAGTTACAACTAGCAATTTTAACTTTTGGTAAGTCCATTTGTTTCAGTTGAAACAGGTAATTTTAAACTTTGGTAAGTTCACTTGTTTCAGTTAAAACTAGTAATTTTAACCTTTGGTAAATCCATTTGTTTTAGTTAAAATAGGTAATTTGAACCTTTGGTAGGTCCAATTGTTTTAGTTAAAATAGGTAATTTGAACCTATGGTAGGTCCAATTGTTTCAGTTAAAATAGGTAATTATAACCTTTCGGAAGTCTACATTTTTGAAGTAAAACCATACATTTAACAATGGAAGTGTGCTTGTTTCTACATTCCAGTAAAACGTTTGTTTTGTAATTATTTTTGTAATGTAGTAAGTTTTAAAGATGAGAAGTCTGTATTAAAGTATATTTATGTTCAAAAAACTGTTTAAATCATAATATATAGGTAAGGGCATTGGGTTAGTTTGCACTACTTATGATGATGATATTCAAAGTTTGTATTCACATTTTACTGTGAAAGTTTGTTTTTTACAATACATGAATTGTTTTAGCTTCTGTTAATTCATTTTGAATGTAGTTTCACTGGTACCTTTGGTTATGATTCTCTCTTCAGCTGGAACATTGTATTATTCATTGTAATATGTGTGTGTTGTGATGTAGTTAATACACCATTTTGACTGTAACATTGCTGTTTTATTATGTGTAGCTGGAAGTATTAGTTGGAGAGTACTTAGACATCCATAACACAACTTCAAGTCCACAAAATCCTCCTCCAGCCTTCACAGAAGCTACTGCTACTAGTGGCATTGCATCTTACTTTGCTAAACGTCGCAACGTCAAACCAAAAAAGGTAAAATGAAAACAAACAAATATGCTATTTGAGAATTTCTAACAATTCTCTTACTGGTGTTTCATTTTAAGAAACTTTAAACTGTTCCCTAAGGATCTTCTTGTTAGACAAAAGGAGATAAAAAGAATGTTTTGTTAAGCCACATATTAATTTATATATACATATACACTTTATTTCAACCTGACATTTGCTCAGCTATGTTCTGTGTATATTCTCAGCTAGTACTGTTCCTTGTTGGGAATGAATTGTTTCATATACACAAGAACTGTTTTTTAAATCAACTTCTCTATTAATGATATTTTAATAAGTGTGGCACTACAATCTCACGATGTATTAAAGTTTACCACAAGGTAACGTACTGACAATAGCACACTGCTTCGATGAGGTTGTGTATTTTTCTGGAGGAAAAATCTCTATGAAAACTTTATGGGTTCTGAGTGGATTCTTGGTCAATAGAGCTCTTCTTCTGTCTCATTATGTATACATTTCTGTACATTGGTTAAAATATTTGAAAGTTTTCAGAGTATGGTTTTATAAGTTTATTAGGTTAACAACAAATGTGACTTTGCCAAGAGAGTATTAATGTTTTGTCCATTGTTTATTGCTAACTAATGTTAGAACAATGTAAAAATTATAACATGTTAATCTAGTTAATAACTGTACCATATTTTATTATATTGCAAAATAAATTAAAGGTTGGAATCTTCCAGAAATACATTTTTCACTTTTGCTATAGAGAGAATAGGTTGGAATAATGAAGGTTAAATTAAGTATTATGCAGTTGATACAAACTTAATGCTTTATACACTTCAACAATTACAGCTCATCATTGTAGTTTTTGGTTTGTCTGTACTTAATGCTTTACATTAATTGTTGTGTAACTTGACGACTCATGAACATTGTATTCTGTTTTTTTTCTCACAGTTTGCATTGTTCCGGTTTGACCGTTCTTCACATGCTATTAGCATGAACACTTATTTACAAGAACAAAATGAAGCAATCAAGGAGAAGGTGAGGATTTGTTTGGAGTTTTCCAAAAATGGAAAATAACTTTAGTAGGTTCCAGTGATGTATTTATTGTGGAACTAGGTTGATTAAAACTTTATATCAAACTTGTTCAATCTATTCAGTATAGCTTTAGTAAGTTCCAGTGGTGTATTTATTGAAGATGTTGGTTTATTAAAACTTCATATTAAGCTTGTTCAATCTATTCAGTATAACTTTAGTAGGTTCCAGAAATGTATTTATTGTAGTAGTTTTATTCAAACTACATTAAACTTTTAAAATCCATTAAAAACATTCCTGATCATCAAGGAATGTTCGATACTTGTGTGTTGTCAGGCATGCTTTAAATGTGTGGTGTTGTCAGGTGGGATTTCAACTTGTGTTATCAATGAAGCATAGACTTTATGTGGTGTTATCATTATCAGTTGAAGTGATAATGTCAGATGGTGGAGAAAGTTTATAAAAGATTGGTCACTCATCTGTGGTGATGGTTTGAACAGATATTTGCCAATTTAAAATATCTAATAAAAATGCTATTAAAAATGAACACTTTAAACCAGGTGATAAGTTTTATTAATAAATCAGAATTGTTCACAAAATAGGAATTTGTGTTTGAAAAGATGGAGAGTTTAATGTGAGATTTTCTTTATGTACCAAATAAACTAAAACTCTCTTCTAGGAAAAGTTTATAAAATGTGTTTCAGTGTTCTGCAAATTAAGATTAATAAATACAAACATCCAGATGAAAGTTTGTATGAGAAAGTAAAAAGTTGTGACACATCAATCAAGAAAAGTATTTTTATTATTAAATTTGAATTTAAAATAGCAAAGTGGGTTTTAATCACCAACAGTATTGGTGGACGGATACCATAATAGATTAAATGAAGTGCATTTGTTTTTCTGTTTGATTTATATTTCTGTTTTGCTTCTCTTCTTTGATTCAGAATGATCCATGTGGTGCTCTGGACTCTGGACAACAAATTCTTGTTTGCCAGCCAACAACAAAGAATATTACAGGTAAAAAACAGAGTTTGTACATAATAAACATGACAGCTGAGAACAGGTAGCTATTTATTTGAATGTATTTTACAATGCTATTGGTAGAGAGCATAATGTTTACATAGTACTTAAAGATTAACATGTCTATAGAATAGAATAAAAAATAATTTAAATGTAGTTTTTTAAATATTTCAGCAGTGAAGATTGGTCTGCATTATAGTTTTGGTTGGTTTGTTGTTCAGTACACAATTATTCTCCAGGAAAAACAAACTTGTGTGTATTAATTCTTTCCATGTGGGGATTAGATGATGTGGCTGTCCTTGTAACTGCAATGTGACCATCGGTTTTTATACTGTAACTCTTAATATGTTTGTGTGTCTTTCTGAAAACAATAAAGCCTTCAGTAAACAGTACAAGTCTTTTTGTCTGCAAAAATTTGTGTTTTTAGATTAAGATTTGTTTGTCAATACATAGAGTCAATCTTGATTGCTCCAAGTGTGAAGTTATTTTTATGTTAAGGTTAAAAATACTTCATTTGATTATTTACAAACTTCACTTTTTGCCCAGTGGTTTCCAAAATTTTTTCTTGGCAAGTAGTTAGGGGCGACTCAGTTTCATCAAACAAAGAGTAATAATGAACATTTAAAACAACTGTAACAAAGAGGAACTATTTGGCTGCAGGATAAATGAATTAAGGTGTTAGTAAAAATAAGTTTGGGAACCAGTGGTGTAACCTCTAAAACCTCTTAAATAAATATCACTGTTTTTTTCAGTACAACTCTATACTTTGTGTTATCTTCAAAACCCTAATTTTATACAAACTTGGCTGACTCGACTGACCTTGTAATCACCGTAAGAGAAATATAAAATAAGTCTAAATTGTTTATTTTCTTTTTAAATTTTTGATAATACAGAAAATTAGAACTGTTTATTCTAAGTAGCTTAAAGCTTGTAACAGTATATAACCATTTGCACATAACATTATTGTTGTCTGTTGAACAGTATCTGACTAATAATCCTGCCACACAAGTTGTAAATCACTCACTTTATTAAATAATATATGCTCATTTTACTCGCAAGGATACTTCATGAAGAACATTTGTTATTATTTTTTATTACTGTACTTAGTGTAACTTTATTTACTTTACGAAAGAATATATATTCTTCAAAAAAGAAATGCAAAAGGCAAAATTTAAGACAAATTGTTAACAAGTTTATTCCGGGTAGTTCTGTATGACGTGTGAAACTTTGCACATTCACTGCTGAACATCCAAAGTCTGCAAAGGTGAAGTCCACGCTTACTAGTTGAAGTTTAATGTCACTCAACGTCAATAACGAGTATGCACCCCGTGAGCATCAATAACTGCTTGGCATCTCCTGCTCATGGAAGCGATGAGATGACAAATCACATCCTGTGGAATGGCTGTCCACTCAGCCTGCAAAGCTGCTGCAAGTTGAGGTAGAGTCTGTGGTTGAAGTTGTTGCCATCGCAGACATCGGTCCAACTCGTTCCAAAGATGTTCGATGGGGTTTAAATCTGGTTATCTGCAGGGTCCGTGAAGAATGTTGATGTTGTGGTGTCTCAAGAAGATAGTGGTGAGTTGGACTGTGTGAGGACGGACATTGTCATGTTGAAAAACATTGTTAATGTTCACCATGATAGGTTGCACATGGGGCCTAAGAATCTCGTTGACAGTTGCATATGGTCTGATTGGAAATCCTACGTAGCCCTGGTATGGTTGAGGCAGTAGATGTCGCAGTGGTAGTCCTATCCTGAAGGTGACATAACCGGATGTAGCAATCTTGTACGGGTGTGGTCACACGAGGTCTGTCAGATCGTAGATGGTCGCTAGTTGATCCATGTTGTTGGTGACGATTCCATAGCCTTGTGATGGTGCTTGGGTGGACATTCACAGCTCTGGCAACATCTGATCGAGATTCACCTGCTTCCCACAACCAATGGCGTTGTTGTGTTGTGCTTCAGTCAGTCTTGACATAACTGTATTGCGTGTCGGTGGCTTAACACTGAGCTATAGAAACCGAGAATACGTCACTTTTATGGGGATGTTGCACTTGGAGAACAAGCAGATCTCTGAAACAAATTTATTGGACATGAATGCATTTTGCTAAAATTCCATTGTTTTCCTCTTTTCAAAGTGCACAACTTTTATTGCCATTTTGGTATGACAATTAGTGCCTTAACACGTGTAACATCACATACTCTGAGCTTATAACGTTATTACGTATATTTCTCTTTAAAATCACAAAAATATCTCTTTTGCAGTTTGTTTTTTTTGAAGAGTATATGTAAGAAACAAATATGTACTTACTTTTGATTTCTTGATTGCCAATGGAAGTTTAGCCTGTCTTTTTTATGGTGATGGTATTAGTGCAGTGAATTTATGTTAACTTAAACTACATAGGGAAGAACACAATAATATGTAGAAACCAAACAATGCTCTTTAACTATTGTATTGTAACTCGCTTTCTAAGACTAGGGGCTTAACCCTCCCATTATGGGCAGGTCAGAGTGTGTGGTCATGACATTTTGGAAACTAACATTCAAAATTTATTTAACTTTTTTATTATTGATGTATGCAAATAATCTTGGTACCAAGCATTTTGCTACAACACTAGGGTTTTATTTTAGCATTATGTATTAATACCAGTTATTAATTCTTACATCATGTGCTAATACCAGGGACTATCTTTTGTATTATATGTTAAAAGCAGGGGTAATTCTTGCATTATGTGTTAACTGCATGGATTTAATTTTACAGTTATATACAAGCCACTGTCTAAGTTCATTGTTGAAATAGAAAATGCTTTGGAGTTGAAATCTGGGTAAGTTATGTGTAATTTATACTATTATTGACATAAGTTTTTAATGTAATATAACAGCTGTAATGTTTGTATTATTTAATAATTGCATTCAATAATTATGCATCAGTAAGTTGTATATCTTACTGTATAACTGTTGCCTGAGTATAATGTTATTATATATATGTAAACTGTATACTGTAATGTGTACCTGTGACCTGTGCAATTATGTATTCATAAACTGTATACTATGATGTGTACCTGTGACCTGTGTAATTATGTATTCATAAACTGTATGCTATAATGTGTACCTGTGCCCTGTGTATTGTGCAATTATGTGTTTATAAACTGCATACTGCAGGGGTAGAAATATTCTAAATTTTCAGCAGGACACGCGTTCTGCTGGACAGTTGAAATTTTAGCAGGACACCTCAAAATTGTCACCAGACATTACTGAATACAAGAAATCACGTGAAGACAATTATTATATAAAACAGAATGATTTTATTTATGGCACTGAAACATTATTTCAAAGCAAGTGGCAACAAGCTTTGTATCCATTAAAAATGACACCAACCAAACTGGTAGATTTAGCCATCCAGCACTAAGACATCAGCTGATGTAGACTCAGTATATCTATTGCCTCTATATGTGTGAGTTTCATGTGGACTCGCAAATCGTCTGGGTTTTTTACTGTCCTTCCATCAGGATTCTACAGACTTGCACAGTAATTCTGTGCTTGCAAGATCACGGGTCTTATTCTTAGCTAATTTTATTGTCATCAAGTCATCAAGAGAATCATTTATTAGTTTGGACCATCAGTCATCCTTAATAACTAACTGCCATCTGAAAAAATTCACATTCTGGTTCAGCAGAAATCACCTGCATGAGGCATACCAAGGCCAACACTGTTGATCCAGGGAAAGGTTTACAGTCCTTAACAGTAATTTGACTTTACATGTGGGCCCTCAATCCACTTGCATTACTAGCTAGGGACTCATCTGATTTGGCAAATCTTGTGGCTTTGAGCAGTGTCTCGTGTAAGTCAGCTTGGCAAATATCAGCTGCAATGTTGAAACCCTTAGCTTCTAGCAGAGCACCAATGTGGTCCAATAGTGTCTAGAGTTCATTATGGCCATAAGATGACAATGCTTCCTCGCTTTTAGGCCAGTTGCTTGGTTCAAAAATTTGAAAGGCATCATTAAAATTCTTATCAAATTTTTCAAATCTCTCATTCGGGTATGTAACAATTTTACCTATGATGATGGCAGTTTCTTCAGCCACGGATTGAGCAACTGTATCTTTTGTGGCACTTTTTTAGCTTCTGGTCTTTGTCTGACCACTAATGGCAATCACCTCTCCTCTAAGTAATCATTTGCCAGTTTGTTCACATGTTGTGAGCTCTTTAGCAATTTTCTGGGATCTATCAACATGATTCAGATTTCCCAGCTTCTCTTTGCAAACAGTAAGTTTGTCAGAAACAATTGTCTTGCATTTTGAGACTAAGAGATGTCAAAACAGGCAGAACTGCCAAAAGTATGTCCATGTACAGGATGAAATTAAGGCTTGTCAAAATACTGTATAATTCTGCAGCTTTCTGTCCACATTCCCCTGTGTCGTGCAGCTTTACTTGATACAAATGCTCTGCTAAATCTGGTCAGTGATGATAAATTGACTCCAGAGTGCACTTTTTATTGGCCATCCACTGGGTTCCTGTTCCTTTTATTGGCTTTCTGACAACAATGCTGTTGGCTTTACCAGCTTCTTTGAGGCCAACACAGTTCTGTGGTGAATTGTCATAAAACTTCCATAGGTTTTCTAAAAAGGTTTGGATACTATCAAGGTAAGGGATGTCCTTGATGGTCTTCTTAATTGCAAGTTCCAATCTGTGACTAACACAGTAGATCCCTATCAAATAAGGTTTTTGCACCTTCAATCTGTTGACAAGTCTTTTATTTGTGCCAAAATTGACAGCTGCCCCATCAGCTATCAGGCATGCAATTGATTTAAGGCAGTCGGGAAACTTGCCATATATGGACAATGCTGCAAGTACAAAAAATTGGTAGCCAATATTAGTTACTTTTTGTAAAAAAAATATGTAAACTTGTATTTTGGAAAATTCAATTGCTCCATTATCTATTATGGTTCTTCTTGGTTTAAATCAATTGAACAATGCTTGAGTTTTCACTGATGTATATTAATAATGGATTGACTATGTAATCCTGAATTAAAACACAAATGTACATGAAATATTGTCCATTTTAATTTTTCTTAATTAGGGATTTAGGATAAATCCAGAAAATTCACATCCCAGGTAATTAAGAAACCTTTACCTGAACTAAGTGTCTGTAGCAAGTGTTCAGAATTAGCTTTTTCAACTGACTGCAGACACAAGAAGTGGGTTACTGGGTAACAGTCACTGTCCAAATATCTTACATAGACTATTTCCTGCTCAATGTTGTTAGTGTCTGTTGAGCTGTCAGTCATAATACGAAAGAATAATGAGGTGTGCAGACAAGATCTGAGATTAATTCTGATTGTTTCTGCACTATACTTTGTAAAGATAACTGCTTGTTTGTCATTGGCATAATGTTCTTTCAAGTTCATAGCAAAGTTGTGCTCCTGCAGCAACAGAAGCTCTTGAAAATCACTGAATGGTTTGACATTCAAAGCCATATAAAGGACAGTCCTGAACAGCACAAGCAAACGATCTTTCTCAGTCTGATTAAGTTTGTTCAATTCTTTCATCCTGGGAGTTAAATCAGGTGTTTCTTTTGCTGTCTTAGTTTGACAGCTTGGACTGTGAGTGCAACTGTTTTCATGCTTCTTAACAGCACTTGCTCTCAGGTTGGAAGATCCTATTATGAAGGTGTTCTTCTGCCTTCCACTACTTTGGTCATATTCCAGACAAATTGAGCAAAACATCAGTCCGGTAGCATTATTATACTCCAGCCGTGGTCAGCCTCTATTCCATTCATCCTGGAAACGATGAGTAGGCTTAGCACCAGTACTAGCAGTAACAGTTTTTGCTTTAATACTTGGGCTTGGGTCAACAAGCTTGGGTTTTTTCACTTGGAGTTCCATAGTATTGTCTTCTGATTCATTAGTCTCACTCGTGAAGCCAAACTGAAATAGATTGTGAGACTTTCCTGTTTTTATTTACTATCAGATGCCATGGTCAGATCATTGTGAATGTTTTGCAGTCACATAAGTATCCGGGACGGCACGGATGAGGCAAACTAAAAAGCACATTTTGTGAGCATTCATGACCATTTTTTAAATTTGCTTTTTTTTTTTTTGTCTTGAATTAAATCTTAAATTTTGCAAGCTATTTTCCACTCATTATAGAATATACTTTTAAGCAAAATCTTTGGGCTGTGCATACACAGCTTTTGCCTCACTTATTTTTGAGGGGATGATGTATTTGTGTTCGATATGTTAGGAATATGACCACCGATCACGATGTCAGGTGATAGATGGGAAAGTGCCAGTCAAACTTGATTTTTTAACCAATCTGTTCAGCTTTAAATAGAAAATTTCGAACACTGTACTGTAATGTGTACCTGTGACCTGTATATTGTGCAATTATGTATTTATAAACTGTATACTGTGATGTTTGTGTGGTCAGTTTATAAATACATGATTGTGCAATACACAGTATACTATGTTTACCTGTGATTTGTGTATTGCACAATCATGTATTTATAAACTGACCACACAAACATCACAGTATACAGTTTATAAATACATGATTGTGCAATACACAAATCACAGGTAAACATTATAGTATACTGTGTATTTCACAATCATGTATTTATAAACTGTATACTGTGATGTTTACCTATAGTCTGTGTATTGTGTAATTTCATTTATTTAGTTACTTGTTTATTGTAGTATATTATATTGTGGCAGTAAGACTTTATAGTTTAAGTACAAAATATGTGATTTAATGATAAGTATTTCAGAACATCTCTCATTATTTGCTACTTCTGATACGTTATTTTAAAGTTAATGAGATAATATATCAGAGTATGTTTAAAATACTAGTTATTAATCTAATACAGAACTTGAGGTTGTTAAAGCTACAACAGGTGGATCAGTAGTTTGTAAGTAGGATTCGATGTGAGGTATTCAACCCTCAAGTTATTATCCTTTTTATATGTACTGGAGAAGTGTTGTTGTCTTTGCTATTTTTAACCTATTACAACACTCAGTATAAAGAATTGGCCATAAAAAAATTAGTCTTAACAGTATTTTTGTGTCCCTGCATCCAGTAATTTTTGATGAGGAGAAACACTTGAAATAAAAATTTATCTCAGAATGGCTGGTATGGGTATTAAATCTTTCATTGGTAATCGGAGAACAACGTCTTGACCTTCCTAGGTCATCTTCAGGTTAAGAAATTTCTCTTTCTTAACCTGAAGATGACCCAGGCAGGTCGAAACATTGTTCTCTTCTTATCAATAAAAATCTTAATACCCATACCAGCCATTCTGGGATACATCTAACAATTTTATTTATCCAGTGGGCATTTCATGCAGAAAAATATGTTTAAGAAAAGCTAACAAGGTCATAATTTTAGGGGTAAGCTCTTAGGTCATACCATCTCATTAAGTTAATTTCATAACTCTGCTAAATTTTACCTTTATATGGTTAGTACTGGTGAAACTGGAGGTCTACAGTGGCTTTTGGCTATTGTTACTATAAGTGTTTATTTGTATGTTACACCTTTTGTGTAATATTATATTTTAAAGGCTAAAGTAATGTTATGTAAGTTATGTTTATGATGAAGTTTAACTGGTTACAGGGTTTGAACATGTTTTTGGTTATACATTTTTTGTAACGTAATTGTTTTTATTTGTTTTACTTCTACAAGTCTAATTGAAACCTTGTTGAAGTGCAGTAAAAAACACAACAAAGTAAATCTATATTTACAGAAATCATTGTCCTTTGCATTCCTTCCTCTTGGACTGTGTGAAGGTTTTTCTGGGTCAAGTGAATGTGGAAGTCGAAACAATGATTGATACAGCAATAAAAAGTAAGGATTAGCCTAACTAGGGTTAATAACTGTTCTTGGAAGTGAAAATTCTATTGTAATCACTAATTCTGATATTAATATAGTCTCCAATGTTTCTAATATAAAGCTATTTGTTACATTTATAATGAATTATGCCTAGATTTTTATTTCTCAAATAGGCTTTGCTATCTCCTAATACTATATATTTCTCTTCTGTTTCTGTGTTTTTATTGTGGCATGTTTGTATTAAACTTTTTTTTTTTTTTTTGAAGTTCAGAAAATCCAGAAATGCAAATCAAAATTTTCTTTAAGCTGTAATTACTGTAAAAATCCAAGCATATTTATGATTGAACTATTAAGTAATATTTTAAGTCACTGCAGAAGTCACTTTTATCTGAAGTCGGTCAGAATTATTAAATAGAGAAATGTGGTTAGTTTACTGTGTAACTAAATCTCAAAGAAAATTCAAACTGCTTTGAATATTTCTCAACAAAAGAATTAACTTTTGAGATTTGTACATGTATTTTACATTTCCTGAAAATTGTGAACCTATTATTTTCTTCTGTGATTTCTGTTAGCTTTGGATTCATGGAAAGTAACATTAGACCCAACTGTTCTTAAGCAGGTTGGCGTAAACAGACCACTACTGCAGGTGAGTAACATAACTAACAGATGTAACCCTACCATTTTGTTCTTGTATATTAGCAGACTATTACTACAGGTGAGTAATACATTATTAACAGATGTAACACCAGTATTCTGGTTTTGCATGTTAGCAGACCATTACTACAGGGGAGTAATATATTATTAACAGCTGTAACACTACCATTTTGTTTTTCTAAGACTTATTAAAACTGTGTGTTTAAATAAGCTGGTCTTTTGCTCTACCTTATTTTATATAAATCAGCATAAGCCATATTTTTTTGAAACACTATTATATAGGAACAAATATCACATACTTATCATTTATATGAATAGTCTGATGAGGTCCATGTATTTGAAAAGTTATCCCATAACCCCAGTTATTGGTATGTTTTAACATAATTCGTGTTAGTCTGCCACTGTTGTGTCCATTTTTAATTATCTAATTGATTATATGTAATGGTGGGCTAGGCCAAATATCATTTATAGATAAAAATATAGTGGAGTATGGAAGCAGATTATGGTAGTACAATAATAATTTGGCAAAGAGTGATTGATAGACATTATGAAGTGATTTTTTTTTTTGGGGGGGGTACATACTATGTTTTGACAGAATGTACCTGAAGAAGACAGACCAACATTCTGTTGTATGTTATCCTAAAATATAAATAATTTCATTGTGTTTATAAGTCATTATCTGCTAACTTATTAATTATTTAACATTTCAATGTTGCCATATCTTTATTTGAAGTTTTTATTACCTTTTAAAATCAGGTTATTCAAATGATGTTAATTAGGTACAATTATATGTTGGTACTAAAATACCAGTTTCATGTGTGTACTTGTGTAGGTGTGAACGGTCTGAATATTTGAGAGGGGTGGAGGGATTTAAAAAAATGTAACTACAGTTATTAATGACGAACATTGAGGTCAATTTCATGTTTTCTTTTGCATTCTTTTTGATTAGTCATATCTATATTCCAGACTGGAAATTGGTAAATATAGTATCTTACATGTATGTTTTTGCCTATCAAATGCACTGTTATCAAGCAGGTTACAATCATATATTAAATAAATGACTGTGTTTGGTCAAATAACTCGTTTATGTAGTAACTTTTGTGTTGCATTTAATAAACCTTGAAATTTTGGTTATAGTATACGAGTTTTCTAATTTAATGAAATAACATTTTTGATATACAAGTGGAGGATAGACTTTCTGATGTAATTAATAAATCTTTGTCTTTTGTAGTTTTTTTTGTTCAGTGTCCATCTTAATTTGTCCAGTTATTAATCAGAGGATCACATATTTTTAATTCATGGCATGGCTATTAATAACATGCAGTAATTATGCAGTGATGGAGGTTATTGTCCCTGTATTTACATGGTGATAGAGGTGTTCTGTTTCTATGTTTATGTGGTATTCCAGTGCATTGTAACTTTTGTTTTGACAGAGCACAGTCGGTTTGAACAGTAGTGTTGAAGAGCTACAGAACTTGATGTTTGCCCTCCCGATGTATGCTGATTACTTCTTAAACTTGATATGTAGCATGCTACAGAACTATAAAGAAACTTGTCAAGCTGCTTACAGAGGTATGAATTGTAAAAGAGAGAAACAAATGTACTGGCATGAAACTGTTAAGATGCCTGTAACCTACAGTGCTGTATGAGAACCTTGTAACAACTGTTTAAATATATCTTCGTAGAATACTTTCTAGTTTTATTGTTAAAGATGAAGCATGTTCTTGAACATACAGAAACTAACAAGTAAAACTGGATAAATTATACTTTGTTGTCACTTTTGTAAAAGAAGAATACAGTGCTATGATGCATTAAATTGTTTTATGTTTTGAGATCTTCTGAAAAATATGATAATTATTTAACAGGTTATTAACCAATTTATTGTGGAAGACCTTAATTCAAACCCAAGTAAAAGTCATTAGAAATCTGAATTGAAAAATAATTCTAACTTATTAGTAGTATCACTGGGAAAATGTTCAATTTCAACTTTAATTTCTTTTGTATTTACTTTCACAAGTAATAAGAAACTTGCATGATGATGGAAATGGATAGATTGAATTTTTTGTGGGATGAAAAATAAATTATATTTTATGTCTTAATATATCTTATTTGATAATCTGTAAATTTATTTTGTTTTACTTTTATAGAGAACATTTCTGTATTTTTATATTTAACATCTATTTTAACTGTAGGAAGTGAACATAGCTTCATGACATTGCTGCAGGTATCATGCTTTTTAACTGTAGGAAGTGAACATAGCTTCATGACATTGCTGCAGGTATCATGCAATGCAATGTATGAGCGAGACATTAAGCCTTAAGTGTTTTTTTTACCAGGGATTGTTCAACCAGAATCTGAAGACAAAAGAATTATCAGTGCAACCTGGGCTAAGGACGAAGACATTAGCCGATTCCTGAGGTCAGTCCAAACGTTTTTGAAGGTACTAGAGATGAAACACCATTGTAAATTAGCTTGCCTACTAAATACAGTTATCTTCTGTTGTGAACTTAATGTTTCCAAGTTGCATATTTTTTATCTACTTGTATATCCGTTTTATTTAACATTTGAAGAGCTATTACTTTCAGTTTTATGTTCCAGGTCTCTACCCAATTGGATGAACCTTCAACATCTTAAAGAAAATAGCGAAGGTCCAGATGTAGAAGAGCTGCCAGAAGAAGTCCGGCTGAGAAACAAAAAGGAGTCTGAAATATTGACAGGAAACTTGGCAGGAGACACACTGATTCCCCAGCATGAAATATTGTCTGACACTAGTCAGTTACGGATCCTGGCTCAGCTTCAAGAGAGTCTGGTGAGTGGTGAGAGGAGTCGAACTGATAAACGGTTTATGACAATTCTCATATGCTAATACAAGTATCAATTCAATATTTTCAGATTTCCCTCTCAAATTGTAAAATGAAACAATTCCATTTAGTGCTGAATAATGCAGTGGAGACATTACATGGCTCATTTATACAGTCTTTAAAATATTGTTTGAATTTAGTATTTTGTTTGTTAGTTGTTCATCAGATTATAATTTTACTGGATTGACTTTGAATACCATAAATGAAGAGTGTAAAGTGAATGGTGTATTTAGTTTCTACATTTTGTCATGAATATTTAGAAACTCAATGTTGGTGATAAATATTCTTTCATCTTAACCAAGAGCTCTAACTATTGACATTTAAATTATATTTTAATGAACATTGTTTGTTTTTCTGTATGTTCACTGTATCGTTTGTTTGAAGCTGGGTCATTGGGGTCACGTTCAGTGTTTCTTATAATTTTTTCATCCACATGTGGAATAAATTTTTATTATGCATCACTGTTAAGACAATGAGTGGATGTGAGCCACAATTATTTTTATTTTAGGGGTAATGGTGGATATTTTAGACCATCAACACTTTTGAAACACTAATTATCTTGCAATGCTTCCAGTTGGTTATTTAAGCCAGTCAGTTTCTATGGTCATTAAGATTGTCAGTGTGTTGAGACTCCTGAGGATGTGTGTGTTTGACTAGATTAATTAATTGCACACCAATTGATTGGTTCTTGTGTAGCAGTGCAGCTTAGAGGGAATACTGGTTGTGGTGACATGAACGTCTACATGGTGGTTTTAAAATGTTCCTTTTCAACACTGTTGCCTAAAGTCATTGTAGATTTCTTAATTGAATTTACAAAAGCTAGAATTATAGAGCTTAAAGTATAACGTATAGCTTAATGATAACTTCTGTCGTCTTTGCACTTTGAACTGTTTTTTTGGGAAGTAGAAAGTACATACCAATTTGTACATCTCCTGTAGGAGTGGTTTGGATCCACTGTTCATAAATTTGCTAACAGCCTTCCTCACCAAACTCAGAACCAACTGGTTCCAGAGATTATCCAACCATGTACTATGGTAAGTAATGCTGAAATAACATAGCTAGTAAAACTGAGTTATTTTGTTGTTAAGTAATGTTAAAACTACATAGCTAGTAAAACTACTGAGTTGTTTTGTTGTTAAGTGATGTCGAAACTACAGAGGTGGTAAAACTACTGAGTTGTTAAGTGATGTTGAAACAATGTAGATGGTAAAACTACTGAGTTGTTTTGTTGTTAAGTGATGTCAAAACAACATTAAAATATTTTGATCTACTTGTTCGTTAGTTGAGATGTACATGCATTAGTAGTCAATGGGTTAAACTGTGAACAGATAGGCCATTTTTACTACAAAACAAAAACTGTTCTTTGGACTTTAAGCCAGTACACGTGTTATTAAGGTGACAGTTAAATCTTAATGTGTGGTTAGAGAAGAGGAGTTCAATAGTTGATGGTGGGTGTTGCTTATTAGGTGATACTGGGTGTTACTTGCAAGATAATGCTGGGTGTTGGTAACTAGTTGTCTAGTTATCAGTTAAGACAACCCTTGAATAACTTTGTGTGAATATCATAAAACAAGTTGATTAAGATACTGGCTGAGAACAAACTCACTAAGTTACTGTTTGGTTTCAAGAGTTGTAAAGTGTATTATATGGTAACTACAAGTGTACGTCTGTTAAACAATGCTATTCAGGTTTTACTCCAGAAATAAATATTCCAAGTTGTTTATGGGTTAACTAATGGCGAATATTTACACATTTATCTTGATACAGAAACAACTAAAACGTTGCTTTCTAGGGACACTCTGGTTGTTAGTAACTTACCAACATGTTGCTTTCTAGGGACACTCTGGTTGTTTGTAACTTACCAACATGTTGCTTTCTAGGGACACTCTGGTTGTTAGTAACTTACCAACATGTTGCTTTCTAGGAACACTCTGGTTGTTAGTAACTTACCAACATGTTGCTTTCTAGGGACACTCTGGTTGTTTGTAACTTACCAACATGTTGCTTTCTAGGGACACTCTGGTTGTTTGTAACTTACCAACATGTTGCTTTCTAGGGACACTCTGGTTGTTTGTAACTTACCAACATGTTGCTTTCTAGGGACACTCTGGTTGTTTGTAACTTACCAACATGTTGCTTTCTAGGGACACTCTGGTTGTTAGTAACTTACCAACATGTTGCTTTCTAGGGACACTCTGGTTGTTAGTAACTTACCAACATGTTGCTTTCTAGGAACACTCTGGTTGTTAGTAACTTACCAACATGTTGCTTTCTAGGGACACTCTGGTTGTTAGTAACTTACCAACATGTTGCTTTCTAGGGACACTCTGGTTGTTTGTAACTTACCAACATGTTGCAGAACTTGTCAAACAATAATTAAATAGATTTCTTGGATATATAACTTAGAATGAAGGAGAGCCTGTATTAGTTATTGTGTACTTGTTTTGTTTAATTTATTAAATATTTTAACACATAATATACAAACAAACACTGTGTGTACATTCAGACTCAAGACGAAGTTGTAATGCTTTTATTGTATTACTGGTAAGTTTGCGAGTCTATTCATGTAAAAATAGACAAGCTACTGGTAAGTTTGTTGGTCTATTTCTGTTCATTAGACATGTTATTGGTAAGTTTGTGGGTCTATTCCTATACAGTAGATATGTTTCTATTCCTGTATACTAGACATGTTACTGGTTAGTTAGTGGGGCTATTTCTAGATACTTCCTGCCGATGGATTATAGGGCCTTTTTGTGGAGAACAGATAAATTACTGGTATGCTCTTTTCTGTAATTATAATTCCATTATTGGAAGATTTAACTAAGAGTTTTTTTTAATTAGAAAGTCTTAGTTGAAGTTATTTTAAAGAATTAGAAGGCCTCAGGTAGAAAATGTGTTTTGGTGTGAAACAAATATTAAGATTTACTAATACCAGTGTTGATAATTATGTGTGTGTTTCTATTTTCAGGAAGCTCCTTCACTTACAGAAAACAGTGTAATGTAAGTAAGTCTTGGTTGAATATTGTGAATAAATGTTCTGATTTTTAGTATCAGTTGAATTAATGAAGTAGACCAGAGGACAAATCATATGTTTAAGGAGAATTTATGAGCTGCTACTTTGATTACATTATATTATAATAATTTTTCTATATCTTACAGTTTGCACAGTTTTTACGGTCTGTGCTACTCCATAAAACAACCCCATCCTTTGAATACTTGCTCTTATATTTCAGTCAAGTTGTAACATGTAAAACATTGCATTGAACCCAAAGTGTTCTGGAGTGTTTGTCAAGAAAAAGAAACTAACTTGGATAATCTTATTGAAAATGGAATAATGAAACTTGTGTTCATTATAACCCTAAAATGTTTAGTTTTTATGTGAAATTCTATCACAAGTTTTTATAATTCAGTTTTATTTAAAACATTTTTAGGTGCTCTTTGATCTTTCATTTTAAGCTGTATATTGTTCTCATTGATAATTTCTTGTAATTGGGTTTTATTTTGATAATTATCAAGAGACCCTTCTGATAATATAGTAATTATTAGTCTGGTTGCCTTTAATTATCAATTTGGCGATAAATAAGAAAAGTTGTAAATTAATTAATTTCTAGGTGGAGAAAACAAACTTATTATTCATAGAACAGAAATTAACATTGAAGAAAATATTAGCTGGTTTTATCAAGTGAGAACATTTTACCCACCAGGTGGTAGAAAGAAAAGTTAAACAGTATAAACTGTTAATATATGCGACATGTTTTCTATGTAGCATGCTGAAGCAGTTAGCTAAGGAGTTTGAAGAACTGTCCGATACTTGTCTGTTAGTTTTACACCTTGAAGTCCGAGTTCATTGTTTTTATTATCTTCTACCTGTTGCAATACAGGTAAGGTAATTCATTCAGAAATTGTAAGTAAAAAAGCTAAAGAGAAAATTGATTTTAATGTTTTAAACTTTTTTTTTCTCAATTTTTTGTACGTTGTAATTTGTATCTTTATGTAAAGCTGTATTATTATTATATACAGTATATAGCTTCTGGAACATCTGTTAAAGAGTCATCCTGATTAAGTTTAGAAAAACTGTTCCTCATTGAATGACCAATCCTTAACAAGGTTACATCTTCAATAAGTATCGTTTTCTTCAGACTCTCAAATACCTGTTTTTTCTCTACTTTAGTGTAAAATATTTGTCTTTATGAAGTCTTTGTGATTCTACCATGTAACAGCTGGTGCTCTGATTAATATGGTTTGCAGGGACTTCAGACGCCTTTAGTTTTTCTTGCTAGGTACCAGTGTTCTTTGTGTTGTGTGTAATACTTATTTATGTTTGTGAAATTTGTGACATTAGAAAATGTTAAAAACATGGGTTTTTATCGTCTTTTGGATGACATATTCTCGTATTAAAGTGGGTTTACAGTATGAAGCTCAACCAATGAGCATGGTGTGCATATTGTACTGTCACATACTCCTGATGCATGGTGTGCATATTGTACTGTCACATACTCTTGATGCATGGTGTGCATATTGTACTGTCACATACTCCTGATGCATGGTGTGCATATTGTACTGTCACATACTCCTGATGCATGGTGTGCATATTGTACTGTCACATACTCCTGATGCATGGTGTGCATATTGTACTGTCACATACTCCTGATGCATGGTGTGCATATTGTACTGTCACATACTCCTGATGCATGGTGTGCATATTGTACTGTCACATACTCCTGATGCATGGTGTGCATATTGTACTGTCACATACTCCTGATGCATGGTGTGCATATTGTACTGTCACATACTCCTGATGCATGGTGTGCATATTGTACTGTCACATACTCCTCTTGTATACAGGTAATTTTTGACTCATAGATGTTATTTCAGTACAACTTTGCGCTACCTATGTAATGTCATGATAACTGACTGATATTACAACTATTCAGAGTATCCATGACTTTAAGTCATGGCAGAGTTTCAGGATTACTAATTTACTGTAATGCTACAAATATTCAAACTATCCACCACTGTTGTTAATGTTTTCATATTCCTTTAATGGAAATTGTACTTGGGCTCACCCTATGAAATGTTTTATTTTTCCCTGACCCACTATGAGTCTTTGTTAACAAATCTGTATCTAAACGAACTGTAAGTATAATTGCATGTTTATTGAAAGGTTTGGCTGGAGATAGAAGTATTGATTTTTGTTCTTACTGTCAGACTCGTACAAGAATGACTTAAACAAATTTTAGACAAAAATCCACAAACTAATGTTGAAGTTCTCTGTGTACCTTGTGTTGAAAATCAGTTTGTTTTATCATTTCTCTTGAAATAATTTTAGTAACAGGCAAAAAACAAATTTGTTGACTATAACACATTAAGAGTACTCACTAGTTTTTATCTGTTTGCCATTAAGTACAAAGTTACCCAATGAACTGTCTATGGTATGTATTATAAAACATGTCTATTAAATCTGCTATATTAAATGTCGCTTATGTAGTTGAGAGTCACCTAAACACGTTTACATAGTTGAGTTAAGGTTTAACTTTAATAACCATGATTCACGACTGTTTGATGATTTAGGGATCGTTTGCGCTGGGTGTTGACAGTCAAGAGCCTGACCCTGAAGTTTTGAAGCTCAACAAAGACTTGTCAAATATTGATGAGGCTATGACTGCTAGTCTGCAAACCAGAAAACTGAAGTAAGTTAGGCTTTACTTTTCTCATCTTACTTTAGGTGTGAGGATGAAATGACATTTTGTGTATCAAATTAACTGCTGTTTTATTCTTGTTGACATTATGAAGATCACATCATACTGTGTTTCTGTTGCTTAGTTCTCGTAAAACAACTTTTTATTTAATGAAATAATTAACTTAGAGAGTAGGAAATATAGTGACTGTCATTTATTAGTGATGGGATAACAAAATATTGGCATATATTAGTTGTTTTCATTGAAAGTTTGAGGGCATGTGTTTTCATCATCTCACATTCTGTAACTTTATAAAACTATTAAAACCATAACTTTCTCAGAAAGATCTGATCCTCTGTTGGCTTGGATTTGAAAGGTTCTGTGAGAAAAGGTTGGAACAAGGACAAGTGCATCAAACAGAAGAATATTAGTTCTCTGAAATTATTATGTGTGTGATAATTTATTAATGTGTTCTGACTTTAAGCTGTAGCCAGTCAACAATAAGCCTGTTAGTTTTGGTTGTTTTTGTATAAAGTTTTCATTATGTTCTGTGTATTTTAACTTAGTCATGTGTATGTGTATAAACTGATCCTTGAATGGTTTCAGTTTATGAATCTGACAGATTCCGTTACACTTAGAAAACTTTTAAGTATCAGAAATATATAAGTAAGAACAGATTAAAATAATAATGAACCAAAAGTCATGTAGTTTCTTTTTATCATACAGATTATTGCAAGTTGTAATAAGATATTGGAATTGAAACTTGCCAAGTTTATTGTGATCTTGTCTGTAGGTATATCTTTGAAGGACTTGGCCACCTGGTGTCAGCAATTTTAATTAATAGTGCCTCTACTATCAAAAGAATAAATGAAAATGGTGTCAAAAGGATGTGAGTACAGTTTAGAAAAATTTTTCATCAGTATATTTCAACAATATTGTTTAGATATCATCTTTTAAACACTGACTTTATAGGTGGCTGTTATGAAAGGTATTGTTAATACATGCATTTTTGTCACTATTATTTTTTGTAAGTAGGATTGCTAAGGTAACAACTTTTAATGTTTCTTTATGTAATTTGAACACTTGTTGATTTACTGTTAAATGTGTGATACTTTATTAAAGTTAAAACTTGTGTAGTTCATGTAAGTGTTCTTGTCACATTAAAAACGTACCCTTTGTAACAAAAACGTGTTTGGCAGCCAGATGTTTTGTTTCCTAATTTCGGTGGTTCATTTAGGCTTAATTTCATAATTGTTTTCAATTTCCTAGTTATGAAACATAAATACCTTTGCTTCTCACCAAACAAGAAACACTGCTCTGTTTGTGACATTTCTACTTAACTGAGCATGTGATAAATAGCTTTTGTGTGGTAGTGGATGTTTACAAAGTTCTAACTTTTGATGTCGAATCAAGAATATAGCCAACTGTGTTGTGTCTATATTACAGAACAGAGGTTCATTTTTGGATATTGTCTTTATTGTTTTAGGTGTCGAAATATTTTTGCCATACAACAAAACCTAACTACCATCACAATGAGTCGTGAAGTGGCCCTAGATCATGCAAGGCAGTACTTCGAGCTGTTTTATCATACACCAGAGGTGAGAATTCTTTCCCTAAGTTTTAGCCCAATCAGAAATAATGTGCAAATATTTGGTTGACTCATCTTTCTTTCATTGGTTTCAAACATTTTACATCTAGAAATAGAACAGGTTTGTCCTTGTTCACAGCAACTGATGAGGAAGTGTCTCCTTGAAACAAACATTGTTTGGTGACCCTGATGATGAGAGGTAATTACTTGAAATCAACACAGTTCAGCAACATTGATGATTGGGAAGATAAAGATTTGGTATAATATTATTTTTAGTTTTATAAAACAGATACATGTAAGAGGATTAATTTTGTACGATCTACTAGGCAATGAATATTACCTCTTGTAACTCATTTCTAATTTGTTAAGAGTGATAAATGTACATTTAAAGCTATTATTCATACACATACTATTCTTTTTTGAACCCCAAAAAATTTAGTCAAAGTTGAAACTAATGCTAACTAAAGTTTAATAGATATTAAATATTCTAATACATGTGCTGCAGTATGTCTTTAAGTAAAAATGTTTTGTTTGTACCCCTTCATGACAGAAAATGTTTCATACAAGTTTATACCTTCTTAACCCAATAGTGTTTAAATTGTATCAGGTAGATAAGATCTGTTTTTTTGTTCTATAAACTCTAAGATTTTTGTTTAGCATTTAAACCTCAATCACCAGACAGAATTGTGTTTGTCTTGTAAACTTTATCAGATGGACAATTTTTTTTTCACGTTTCAAACCTTCTAAAAATTAGCAGAAGTTTTATTTATCTGGTTCCTTTTGATGAATAGACAATGTTTTGTTGTAAAAGGTATTACACAGACTGAATTATAAGGCTTAAACGTTGTGATAAAAGCTGTTTTCTTCCGTAGGTTGACATGTTTTACTATGTTTATCTTAATTTGTCCATAACAGTAATGAAAATTATATATTTGGAACTTCTATTGGGCCTTTGCAGACTTGTGGTGATGAAAGTTGGCTATTTTTTTCACAGGCATGTGTGTGCTTTACTGTACATAAATCACAGGATCTGTAATATATTTTTCTTTAGGAAGTATTAAACATAATAATGGAGAGAGGTCCTCAGTTTCAAGAAATTGAGTATGTGAATGTTCTTCAGCTGATCCATCGCAGCCAACCAGGAAGTGATCCCACTGTTTTGGACTTGCAGCTCTCGAGATTACAAGAAATTCTCAATGAGGTTGCTGTAGCTGTATAGATTTGATCCATTACATCCAGTGAGATTTGGACATGTTACTCAGAGATATCAAACAAAATCCACAACTGAAATTTCTTCTCGTGTTAGCTATGTGTCTTAGGTGGAAATATATTGGTTCACTCTCAGAATAAAAACCATGTATCTAAGACTAATAATAAAAAAAAAAGTTATTGCCCCCCCCAATCTTAAGTTTATTATCTTTGAACCTCATGAATTGGAGGTATCCAGCATGTTACTTGCTTTTATCCATAAAATGTAAAAGATACCAAAAAGTAATTATTATTTAATTTCTGTTGTGCTTGTTGGTGTATAAAAGACATTTTAATACTGGTAGTAAACAACCTCATAACACCAGATTTGATATATTTCTTTATGGCTTCCTTAAGAGCTTTCAACTAAAACATAGACTTTCTAGAATTTTTTTTAATTTTTGAAACTTTGTACTAAAACTGTAACCAACAGTACAAAATTATTTTTAATTTTTTTCAAACTTTGTACTATAACTGACAGTACAAAGTTTACTTTAATTTTTGAAACTGTGTACTGAAACTCAACCATAAATGTCAGTACAATATTTTTTTGATTTTTTCAAACTTTGTACTAAAACTAAAACTAACTGACAGTGCACAGTTGTTTAATTTTTTTTTCAAACTTTGTATTGTCATTTGGTGTTTGTGTTGTAGTTCAACACTCTTGAAGTTGTTGTAAAGCAAAAACATTGGGTGTATTATTAAACACCAAGTTTGGTGTTATAGGATCGTTTATTATTAGCATTTAAAGAAACTTAACACACAAGTCTTTAAACACAAGTACCTTTAATGCTGGGTTATAAAAACATTAGGAATTATTGACTTCATTACATCCATGTTGGTTTATAAATCTTTTTGAAAACAGAACAGTTGTATTTGTGTTTACTGATTTGTTGAATTTCGGCAATTGTAGAAAAATAATTTTGAAATAGTTTTTGGGGTGTGCATTTACACAAATATCCAACAGTTTTGGACATGCCTTACCTATGTATGTAGACATTAACTTGTGTTTGAAGATTTAACCTGAAATATGGTTGGAATGAAGTGTGCAGTTCACATTTTTGGTTTAGAATATTTTGATGCAGAAGAACTGTAGTTGTTTCAAACAAATAAGTTTAATTCCAGATTTTGTCAGTTTTCAGTTTCCTTAAGGAAAAGCACCTGACACCCCCTCCCCAAGAAAACTTTGCTCCTCCCTGGAGAAGTTTCTGTTGATGTCCATAATCAGGAGTGCAGTATTTGAGAAATGGAAGAATTTCAAACTTCAAAGAAATCAAAATCTAGCTTGGACAAATTCTCTAGATTATAAGCTCTCCTTAAGAAATATTTTGCCTACTAAAGTTTGAAATCAAAGCACATGGACTGTGGTTCATGTCCATTTTTTTGAAGACTGTTCTTAGCACTCTTGGGCTCTTAATGGGTTATAACAGGGACAGTGAAATTTCATTGTTGCATTACAGTATCCTAAGAGTTGGTGGCTCTTACTGTTGAATAGCTATTTTCATTCTAGTTTCTCTCAGTTCAAATTAGGGATGAAAAGTGTAGACACTCTTAGTGCAACAGTACACAAATATCTGAAACAGAATATTCAAGATTTTGTTTTTAAAAATATGTGCACAATGTGACCTGCGACCTTACGTTCCACTACTTCATCTCTAGTTCACAGGTACCTTGTCTGTTTCTACAAATTCTTTAGGTTCTTGTTAGCAGAATTATAGTTTTTATTTTCATAAACCCTGAAGAAACTTATAATATGCATCTGAAGAGTCAGTTGACAGTTATTCTTTACCCTGACCAGATTTTATGGTTACATTAAGTCATCACAATTAAGTGTATCTTACTTAATTATAACAGTTGTATACTAACCAACACCTTGGTAAAGTCATTAAAATTAGTTTACTATTTGATAAACCAAGTAGTGGAAAGGTTTGTTAAACAAACATACTAACCAGCATCTAGGTAAAGTCACCATCAGAAGTAAAGTTTAAAACAACTTTATTTGCAAAGTGGATTATTCTGTGTTACCTAAATTGGTTTTTGATAAATCAAAGAGTTTTGATGCACCAGTCACCTAATTTAAACAGGGAAATGTGTGCATGCATATGTCGACCTGGTGGTTAGGATACTCCACTCATAACCTGCAGGATCGAAATCCATCCCCGAATATGCTCTTGCGATCGGGAACTTGTTAAAATGTTTCAGGCAATCTCACTGTTCGTTGCTGTAAAGAGTTGACGGTGGGTGATGTTAACTAGCTGCCTATCTTTTAATTTCTTCCCGTTGGTAAAGCAATAAGTCTACGGACTTACAACGCTAAAATCAGGGGTTTGATTCCCCTCGACGGACTCGGCAGATAGCCCAATGTAGCTTTGCTGCAAGAAAACACAGACCTTTTAGTTTACTTGAAAATTAGAGATGCAGTTAGCCCTCTAGTGCCGCAACGGTATCACTGAAGATTGACATCTCTGGAAACCGGGTTTTGATACCCATGGTGAGCAGAGCGCAAATAGTACATTGTGCATCATTGTGTTTACATTCAAAGAACAACAAATAACAGATTTGTTATTTGTTACCACTGCTGCTACTCACCGGGAGGACAGCCTTTATTTTACCTAAAGAAATTACATGAACATATTTCTGTGTAAAAACTCTCTAATTAGACACGAAAACTTGTTAGGGGTATGTATGTCCATTCACGTGGGAATCTAGGTAAACATGTTTTAACGAAAAGACAGTGTACACAAAATATTAATTTTAAACTATTGTGATATTAAAGTTAAATGTTTCGTAAAGGAACTTCTCATTTTAGACGACGCTATATTAATTAAAAAATTAGTGAAAGAAAATTCACCTCTTAAAACAATATTGCGATATTAGTGTAAACAAAATCATAATTTTGAACGACGTTTCAATAATTAAAATAGTGTAAAAAATCAGTTTATTCAGCGTTATGCTAACTAAAATATTAGTGTAAACAAAATTATAACTTTACACATTTTAAAAATTATCTGAAACAGTAAATGGACGTAAAATATTCTAGAGTCTAGCATGTACACCGGGTAAATATTTGTGTTAAATTATTATTTATTGAAAACAAACAAACAAAAGGAAGGTTAATATGTGAGATATTCGCCCATCAGGAAAAGAGAACTAAAATGATTTTTATAAGCCTATAAATATATTTAATAGAAAGACGCCAATATGAGTTTATTAACATTAAAAATATTTGGCATTTTCGTGCGTTGCAAACACAACAGTGAATTCAAATTATTTAAAAAGTTTCAAATATAAGCCTCATGTAATTGTCTGTCAATAAATTAATATTTAATATTAAGTTAGTTAAATCGGTAAGCATCAAACGGAAGTTAAAAACACGTATCGCGCCAAACGCTTCGTCTGTCTATAACAACGAAAATCTCTGGAGTTTTAAAAGACAACACGTGTGGTAACTGAATGATGTCACCCGTTTTAACCTCTTAAAAGCATGACGCTGAGACATTAGTGTAAACTTTATACATGTTCTAACTGCAGTAATGACCCAAAAAAATCGAAGATACTTCAGTATTTTATAGTTATTATATCTCGTATAAAATAATTGTCGGCAATTTTCTTCATAAGTTTCCGTTAAATTGTTTTAGTTTATTTCAGGTTTTATAGTTTCGCTCTAATTGAGATCAACCAATTTTTCTACAATTATCAATAGTTCGGAGTCCTTCAATATGACTGCAGCAAGTTTGCGGATTTTCAACGTCAAACCAGGATTCCATTTCCCGCAGTGAAAATTAAAAGATGGCCCAATGTGGTAGTATTATAAAATGCCCAATCAAACAAACTATAGTTTCGAAGCTCGAGGGCACGGCGTGGCCAGGTGGGTTAAAGCGTTCGACTCGTAATCGTAGGGTCGCAGGTTTTAATCCTCGTCGCACCAAACATGCTCGCCCTTTCAGCTGTGGCGTAATTATAACGTGACGGTCAATCCCACTATTTGTTGGTAAAAGAGTTGACGGTGGGTGGTGATGACTAGCCTTCTTCCCTCTAGCCTCACACTGCAAAGTTAGGGATGGCTAATGCAGATGGCCCTCGTGAAGCTTTGCACAAATTCAAAAAAAAACAAACTGAAGTTTTGTAGCTCGAGGTTTTCCTGTCGCAGCTTGTGCGGAGAAGCGACAGCGCCAGGGATCAGAGGGTTATCTCAAGGTAAACAACTGAAAGAAGGAATATTCAGTTTGACCTTGTTTTCAAAATCACACGAAGTTGCATCAGCTTGTATGTTTCTAAATCAGACTTAATTTGAGTCTACATCCATACAGATGGGTTCTTTTGAACATTTTGTCCAAACCACGACGAAAACACTGGAAACCGGAGAAAATAATTTCTATTAAACATTATTAATAATAGCAGATGGACGAATTTTTATCAGTTATTCGTCTGGATAAACTGGTAAATAATTGTTGAAAAATTTAAAAAATGTCATCGTAAAACGATGCACATATCTAACAACATGAATTTTGTTGAACTGAAATAACTTAAAAACAACGATACATATTTATCATTCTGAGCTTTAAGATCCCAGTGACTCCAAACAGAAATTATGTTCAGAAGGGCACGTGCAAGCAGACGTTTTAGTAAAAAAAATAATTTATCTTGTGTCTGCGACATTGAACAATTTTTAACATATGCCACTGGTCAAGTGAAATAAATTTTATAGTTTAATAACTTTTAAGGTTTAATGTTTCAGTTATATCTTATTGATATATTATTGTTGATTTACATTACTATATTTTTGAATAGGGTTTCTAGCAGATCAATGTCTCTGTCGTAACCATAAAAACTCGAAAACCACATGCTTTCCGTGAAACATTCTTGGACTACTGAGTTTTTGTTGTAGTTTCTTCCGAATTGAATTACATGTGTAGCATATTTTTTAATTACAGGTAAGTGTATTATATATAAGAAAACGATGACACTTCAGTATTACGAATTTCCCTTATAACCTTAAATATTTCAAACTGATCCTTCTCTGATTCTTGATTTTTTTTAAAAAATAAAACAGTTTCAGGGATGTTAACTTCTCCTCTCGCGACAGCCACTACATCCCAGGCACCATTCTGTGAACTCTTTCCAAACATTTAATGCCTTTCCTAAGATAAGAAGCCAAAGACTGGATATAACTGACCTTACCGGAAACCTTTAGAATGATATTATAACGTCTTTAGACTTATATTAAATATTTCTGTAAATAGAACCTACGATCCTATTTTCTCTACAGAAGCAACAACTCACCGTTTGGATGGTTTTAGAGACTGAAACTATTACACTGAAATTCCTTTCTTTCATGACACTGTAAGGAATATTTTCATCCAAATTATACTTATAATCCATATAATGGTAACTCACATGCATTATCTTGAATAAAGTATAATTTATATCCATCTACCATTTATTTGTCCAACTCATTAAATGATATATCATTTTTTGGAAATCAGCAGCATCCTCTTCACAGCTAACAACACCCAACACCTTAATATCATTTGGAAATTTAAGTAATTTTTTGACTATTTCTTCATCCAGGTCACTGATGTAAATTAAAAACAGCAAAATTCCTAAAACTGAGCTGTGAGGTGCACCAGTTACAACATAATCCAGTTTGAATGAACTCCATTTGTAACAACCTCTCTGTTTTTTTTTTCACCTAACCAATCTTCTATCCATTCAGCTAGCTCATCTCGCAACACATGAAACGAGATAAGCATTTGACGAGTCCTTTATGTAGCATCTTGACAGATACTTTCTGAAAATCCAGATACACCAATCCTTCACCTTTAGTCTTATCTACATAAGCAGTAACCTGTTCACATAATGTCAAAAGATTTGTAAGACACGATTTTCCCTTAGTGACATCATACAGACCAAGTAAGTGTTATTAGGATGCAACACCCACTAAAATTGTCTTGTAACACTAAGGAAACGTCGTTACCTCCATGTAACACCTACTAAAACGATTCTTTGTGTAACACAAAATAACAGTTGTGACCACCATGTAACACCCACTAAAGTGTTGTGTAACACTAAGAAAATGTCGTGATCACCATGCAACACCCTCTAAAATGATTCTTTGTGTAGTGAAATATATTTTGTTTGATGAATTATTTATTAATATCGTGTCATTTATCAAATGCTGCTTCTTTGTAGAACTATGTAGCACACAGTGGCCTAGTTTTATAGAAATGGGTAGCAGACAATGGTCTAGTTTTATAGAACAGTGTAGTACACAATGGCTTAGTTTTATAGAATTGTGGAGCAGACAATGGTCTAGTTTTACAGAACTATAGGAATGAGCAAAACATAATAATTTTGTAGAGTTATATAATAGCCCAGGTGTTAAAATCCGGGTTTCGATACCCGTGGTGGGCAGAGCACAGATAGCCCATTGTGTAGCTTTGTGCTTAATTCAAAACAACAACAACAACAATAGCCCAGGTGTTAATTATACAAAAGATGACGTGATAGTAATAAACATGATAATAATAATTGCTAGTTTTGAATAATTCAACGTGTCGGCATTTTGTCGCTGCATGAAGAAAACATTAATCAGTGATGTCGAGAAAACCCAGTTGCAGTAAAAACGGCTCATTTGGGCTGAGAAAATGTTTCACATAGAAGAGCGAACAACGTTTCGACCTTCATCGGTCACCGTCAGGTTCACAAAGAAAGAAAGAGGTAACTGACCGGAAGCTGACCACATGTTTGAAAGTTACACATGTGTAACTGAGTGTCGAAATGTAGAAGGCTGCATGGTAAACAAAAATATTTTTATCTCGTGTCTTTGATAATGAACAATTTTTAACATAGGCCGCTGGTCAAGTGAAAGAAATTTTATAATTGAATAACTTATAAGGTTTAATATTTCAGTTATATCTTATTGATATATCATTGTTGATTCACATTACTATATTTTTGAATAGGGTTTCTAGCAGATCAATGTATCTGTCGTTACCACAAAACGATAAAAACTCGAAAACCACATGCTTTTCGTGAAGCATACTTAAACTACTGAGTTTTTGTTGCAGTTTCTTTTGAATTGAATTACACGTGTAGCATATTTTTTAATTACAGGTAGGTGTATTATGTAAAAATACCTTAACTTGTACTGTTATAACTTTATTGTACTGGAACGTATTTATACATCTTCCAGTGTCATCGTACAAATATCAAATAGCGAAATGTGAGCTCTCAGCGCCAACATGGTGTTAAATTTACTAAACGGCATTCATTTCGTTTTAAGTTGATATAATACACAACATCTGAGAAAACTAAACAGAATTATTAGAAACACTTGAAATTACTGAAACTAAATAATTTATTTTTTAATAGATTAAATAAAACTTTAATTATCATTAAAGTTAATCACTACAGGGAAAAGGTTTTTGTGGATAGTTAAAGGCTGGTTGATTATTTGCAATTACTAGTTTACTTTCACAAACTTTTTTAGTTTCTACACGTCTACACTAAGAGATGTGTATGTTTTTATATAAAGACAATATGAAAGACAACGAACTTGTTAAAGTGGCTAAGTTTTGTTCTCTTCGATGTACTAATAAACTAATTATTTTAGATTCAAAAGAAACATTTTCAGAACCTTGAATAATTCTATCACTGCAGGTTACTGGTTTTTGTTCTCCACTCTCTTTTGATGTTATTCTAGTTTATTTCAAGGACTTCAAATTTCATTGCATCAGAGACCTTCCAGATGGACCGGCTGATGATATTTCTGATGCAACTGAGATACTTTCCTTCTTATATAAAAGACATCGTTGTCATGATCTGGACAGACTCGGCTCACAAGTCATTCTTACCTCTCGAAGCTCAGCTCCCGTGGACTGTCAACCGTTACCATGAAAGTCGTAAGTATACATTTACCTTGAAGTTGTTCTTGTCAGTTTAATAGAAGTTTATATCTTGCATTCCCTTCTTCTGTTCAGTTCGAAACGTAAGGTGAATTTACTGATGAAATATTATATAAAAATTTGAGAGTAAATGCGAACAAAGAAGTCTTTCTGTGACAAACTGTTTCTTTGGACAAAGTAAACTTATTTTACGTGTATATAAGAGTTTTGAAAATTCGTTCTTTTCTCTGGGGTAGAAGATTGTTAGAACGAATAACGTGACTGAAACCACACAACGTGATTTCTACAAACCCCTCTGTTATATTTTTATATCGCTCTGATACTCTAATAATGATTTAGAAGCTGGCATTGAGGCTGTATAACAAGAGCGTTGTATCCAAGACGTTCAATTTAATAAAAATACAGAATTGAAAACTCCGATTATGATGATTAAAAGTAAAATTCAGTGCCATCGAAACATAGTTTTATTGTAATTAAAACACGTGTTTACTGTTTTTTTTTTCTTAACCTTGTTTTATATCTCTACACGTAAGGTAACGCGATATTAATGTAAGTTTGATTTTGTTCTCGACACAGGTGATTCTCTCTTTGCTTTTTGCTGCCTGCGCGGCCGAGATAATTTTGAATATCGACCCGGATAAGTTTATGTATAAAACTGGGGATGAAGGTGACCAAGCACGGGAAGAACAAATTGGTACTGATGGTACCATACGGGGGAAGTACAGCTACATCGACCCTAACGGTAACTTGCGCGAGGTGCGCTACACAGCCGGTCCAGGAGGTTTCAAACCCGAGGGTGATATTTCTGTCGACAAGAAGACTGCCGCAGAGGCTGCCAAAATCGCCGAGATGGCTCCAAAGGCTCCCAAAATTCCAGCTCCTGTTGGACCTGTCGATCCCTGGGCTCTTCCAATCGGCCGCATGTGGTACGCTCGTCCACTTCTGGTCAACAGACCTTGGTTACCCTGGTGGTGAAATATGTTACTGCGGCTCAAAACACGCTTTAATTAGTGATAAAATACAACTTTAGAAATATATTAAAAACGCTATTGATGTTCGGATATAACTGTTGATAGTGTAAAATTTGGTTATTTTTCGTAGAACCGTTTCTATAATAAACACGTATGTTATTTCAAACATTCAGCGTCATTCTGTTATATTTCTAATCTCGAAAAACATTCTTGCACCAAGAACAAAAATAAAACGTGTTTTAGTCAAGCAAGTATGTAATATACAGAAAACGATAACTGGGTTAGCTTAGACTTACTTTTTTTCTCGGAAGGTGCCGTTAGCGTTCTTTGAATAAACCCGCGGAAGGCTATCAGGCCTGATGTCTTTTCTGGAATTTTCTGAAATATCTATAACTCGGTACTTGCACTTAACATTCAATAATGTTCTCCATCCACGAGTAAAAAAATATTGGAATTTAGTTGTAAAATGATTTATCACCAGAGCATCACGTGGAAGAGTAGTTTTTATTAATGTATTTCTTTGTAGACACAGTTATCAACAAACGTGTCTTCTTTTCTGTTATATACTCATGCGAATTTCATTAGAAAAAATATAATTTTTAAAGTTTGGATTTTGATAGTTTTATATTTAAAACTTACTACTTTTAGTTTGTAACTTTATTACTAAATGTGAAATATTTTTATGGAAATTTCAATTGTTTTGTTTATTGTCCAGCTATAAAAATACTCTTTAATTATAGAAATATTACCATGTATTGAAATGTAACATCGGAGCTGTAGTTTCCCAGATTAAAGTTTTGAACGTATTTTTTACAAGCTCCATTATTATAAGATTAAATTGGCCGAGCGCGTTAAGGCGTGCACTCGTAATCCGAGGGTCGCGGGTTCGCGCCCGCGTCGCGCTAAACATGCTCACACTCCCAGCCGTGGGGGTGTATAATGTGACGGTCAATCCCACTATTCGTTAGTAAAAGAGTAGCCCAATAGTTGGCGGTGGGTGGTGATGACTAGCTGCCTTCCCTCTAGTCTTACACTGCTAAATTAGGGACGGCTAGCACAGATAGCCCTCGAGTAGCTTTGTGCGAAATTCCAAAAAACAAACAAACAAACAATAAGATTAAATTGTTATAGTGGACAGATCATAATTCATAAAACATCGCTATATAGAGACATTCAGTTGATTATTATATTTCATTTTAATATCTTAGAATTATTAACACCTTGTTGAAAATAAACTTTATAACGTTGTTATGAAGATCCGAATTTCATTTTCCCTCTGAGCTAACATTTTTATAATCTTAAGGAACTTAAGTGTAAGACTAGAGGGAAAGTAGTTAGTCATCACCACCCACCGCCATCTCTTGGGCTACTTTTTTACCAACGAATAGTGGGATTGATCGTCGCATTATAACGCCCCCACGGCTGGGAGGGCGAGCATGTTTGGTGCGACCGGGATTCGAGCCATGGACCCTCGGATTACGACTCGAACGCCTTAACACGCTTGGCCATGCCGGGCCCTGTGGTTTGGATTAACATTTTGTACCCAGTGAGGAAGCGTTGTGTCTAAAATGTAACATCCAGTGAAGAAGTGTTGTGCGTAACATGTAACACCAAGTATGGACGAACTGTTAGTAGCATGTAACACCGAGGAATGAAGTGTTGTAAGGTGTAACATCAACGAACATTAAATAATTTTTATGGACATCAAGTGTCCATCTTATTTGCCACAACCTCTAAAACAAACTAAAACTTTTAAATAATATTAAATCATTCTCTTATACGCAATTAACTTCAATTTCTCCACAGGAAATATTACAAAGGTTAACAACACTGTTAGAAAAATAGAACTGTTTTAGCTGAAGATGACTCCTGCACTAACAAAATTTACATTTGCATTTTCTAATACCACTATTAAATATAAAAAAACAATGATACTTTAGTATTACGAATTCCCCTTATAACCTTAAATATTTTAACATGATCCCTCCCCGATTCCTGTTTTTTAAAGGAAATGAAACAGTTTCAGCAATGTTAACCTCTCTTCTCACGACAGCTAGTGCATCCCAGGCACCATTCTGGTAACCCTTCTGTGAACTCTTTCCAAACATTTGATATCTTTCCTAAGGTAAGAAGCCAAAGACTGAATATAACTGACCTGATCAGTGACCTTCAGAATGAAATTATAACCTCTTTAGACTTGTGTTCAATATTTCTGTAGATACAGCCTAAAATCATATTTGCCCTACTTCTAATAACAGCACAGAGTTTGGATGGCCTTAGAAACTGATCAACTAATACATCAAATGCACTTTCTTTTATAACACTGTCAAGGTAACATTCCATCCAAATTATAATAACCCATATACAATATCTAGCATTTATCGTGATTAAAACCTATAATCTATCTATTCACCAAATTCACTTCATCCTTTTGTAAATCACCAGCATCCTCTTCACAGCTAACAACACCCAACACTTTAATATCATCTGGAAATTTAAGTAATTTCTTGACTATTTCTTCATCCAGGTCACTGATGTAAATTAAAAACAGCAAAAATCCTAAAACTGAGCTGTGAGGTGCACCAGTTACAACATAATCCAGTTTGAATGAACTCCATTTGTAACAACCCTCTGTTTTCTCTCACCCAACCAATCTTCTATCCATTCAGCTAGCTCATCTCGCAACACATGAAACGAGATAAGCATTTGACGAGTCCTTTATGTAGCATCTTGTCAGATGCTTTCTGAAAATCCAGATACACCAATCCTTCACCTTTAGTCTTATCTATATAAGCAGCAACCTGTTCACATAATGTCAAAAAATTTGTAAGACACGATTTTCCCTTAGTGACATCATACAGACCAAGTAAGTGTTGTTATTAGCATGTAACACCCACTAAAATTGTCTTGTAACACTAAGGAAACGTCGTTACCTCCATGTAACACCTGCTAAAACGATTCTTTGTGTAAAACAAAATAACAGTTGTGATCACCATGCAACATCCCCTAAAATGATTCTTTGTGTAGTGAAATATATTTTATGTTTGATGAATTATTTATTAATATCGTGTCATTTATCAAATCCTGCTTCTATGTAGAACTGTGTAGCGCACAATGGCCTAGTTTTATAGAACTGTGTAGCAGACAATGGCCTAGTTTTATAGAACTGTGTAGCAGAAAATGGTCTAGTTTTACAGAACTAGAGGAATGAGCAAAATATAATAATTTTGTAGAGTTATATAACAGCCCAGGTGTTAATTATACTAAAGATTACGTGATAGTAATAAACATGATAATAATAATTGCTAGTTTTGAATAATTCAACGTGTCGGCATTTTGTCGCTGCATGAAGAAAACATTAATCAGTGATGTCGAGAAAACCCAGTTGCAGTAAAAACGGCTCATTTGGGCTGAGAAAATGTTTCACATAGAGGAGCGAACAACGTTTCGACCTTCTTCGGTCACCGTCAGGTTCGCAAAGAAAGAAAGAGGTAACTGACCGGAAGCTGACCACATGTTTGAAAGTTACACATGTGTAACTGAGTGTCGAAATGTAGAAGGCTGCATAGTAAAAAAAATATATTTTTATCTCGTGTCTTTGATAATGAACAATTTTTAACATATGCCGCTGGTCAAGTGAAAGAAATTTTATAATTGAATAACTTATAAGGTTTAATATTTCAGTTATATCTTATTGATATATCATTGTTGATTGACATTACTATATTTTTGAATAGGGTTTCTAGCAGATCAATGTATCTGTCTTTACCACAAAACGATAAAAACTCGAAAACCACATGCTTTTCGTGAAACATACTTAAACTACTGAGTTTTTGTTGCAGTTTCTTTTTAATTGAATTACACGTGTAGCATATTTTTTAATTACAGGTAGGTGTATCATGTAAAAATACCTTAACTTGTACTGTTATAACTTTGTTGTACTGGAACGTATTTTCATCACCCAGTGTCATCGTACAAATATCAAATAGCGAAATGTGAGCTCTCAGCGCCAACCTGGTGTTAAATTTACTAAACGGCATTCATTTCGTTTTAAGTTGATATAATACACAACATCTGAGAAAACTAAACAGAATTATTAGAAACACTTGAAATTAATGAAACTAAATAATTTATTTTTTAATAGATTAAATAAAACTTTAATTATCATTAAAGTTAATCACTACAGGGAAAAGGTTTTTGTGGATATTTAAAGGCTGGTTGATTATTTGCAATTACTAGTTTACTTTCACAAACTTTTTTAGTTTCTACACGTCTGTTATTAGTAAAACTACACTAAGAGATGTGTATGCTTTTATATAAAGACAATATGGAAGACAACGAACTTGTTAAAGTGGCTAAGTTTTGTTCTCTTCGATGTACTAATAAACTAATTATTTTAGATTCAAAAGAAACATTTTCAGAACCTTGAATAATTCTATCACTGCAGGTTACTGGTTTTTGTTCTCCACTCTCTTTTGATGTTATTCTAGTTTATTTCAAGGACTTCAAATTTCATTGCATCAGAGACCTTCCAGATGGACCGGCTGATGATATTTCTGATGCAACTGAGATACTTTCCTTCTTATATAAAAGACATCGTTGTCATGATCTGGACAGACTCGGCTCACAAGTCATTCTTACCTCTCGAAGCTCAGCTCCCGTGGACTGTCAACCGTTACCATGAAAGTCGTAAGTATACATTTACCTTGAAGTTGTTCTTGTCAGTTTAATAGAAGTTTATATCTTGCATTCCCTTCTTCTGTTCAGTTCGAAACGTAAGGTGAATTTACTGATGAAATATTATATAAAAATTTGAGAGTAAATGCGAACAAAGAAGTCTTTCTGTGACAAACTGTTTCTGTGGACAAAGTAAACTTATTTTACGTGTATATAAGAGTTTTGAAAATTCGTACTTTTCTCTGGGGTAGATTGTTAGAACGAATAACGTGACTGAAACCAGACAACGTGATTTCTACAAACCCCTCTGTTATATTTTTATATCGCTCTGATACTCTAATAATGATTTAGAAGCTGGCATTGAGGCTGTATAACAAGAGCGTTATATCCAAGACGTTCAATTTAATAAAAATACAGAATTGAAAACTCCGATTATGATGATTAAAAGTAAAATTCAGTGCCATCGAAACATAGTTTTATTGTAATTAAAACACGTGTTTACTGTTTTTTTTTTCTTAACCTTGTTTTATATCTCTACACGTAAGGTAACGCGATATTAATGTAAGTTTGATTTTGTTCTCGACACAGGTGATTCTCTCTTTGCTTTTTGCTGCCTGCGCGGCCGAGATAATTTTGAATATCGACCCGGATAAGTTTATGTATAAAACTGGGGATGAAGGTGACCAAGCACGGGAAGAACAAATTGGTACTGATGGTACCATACGGGGGAAGTACAGCTACATCGACCCTAACGGTAACTTGCGCGAGGTGCGCTACACAGCCGGTCCAGGAGGTTTCAAACCCGAGGGTGATATTTCTGTCGACAAGAAGACTGCCGCAGAGGCTGCCAAAATCGCCGAGATGGCTCCAAAGGCTCCCAAAATTCCAGCTCCTGTTGGACCTGTCGATCCCTGGGCTCTTCCAATCGGCCGCATGTGGTACGCTCGTCCACTTCTGGTCAACAGACCTTGGTTACCCTGGTGGTGAAATATGTTACTGCGGCTCAAAACACGCTTTAATTAGTGATAAAATACAACTTTAGAAATATATTAAAAGCGCTATTGATGTTCGGATATAACTGTTGATAGTGTAAAATTTGGTTATTTTTCGTAGAACCGTTTCTATAATAAACACGTATGTTATTTCAAACATTCAGCGTCATTCTGTTATATTTCTAATCTCGAAAAACATTTTTGCACCAAGAACAAAAATAAAACGTGTTTTAGTCAAGCAAGTATGTAATATACAGAAAAGGATAACTGGGTTAGCTTAGACTTACTTTTTTTCTCGGAAGGTGCCGTTAGCGTTCTTTGAATAAACCCGCGGAAGGCTATCAGGCCTGATGTCTTTTCTGGAATTTTCTGAAATATCTATAACTCGGTACTTGCACTTAACATTCAATAATGTTCTCCATCCACGAGTAAAAAAATATTGGAATTTAGTTGTAAAATGATTTATCACCAGAGCATCACGTGGAAGAGTAGTTTTTATTAATGTATTTCTTTGTAGACACAGTTATCAACAAACGTGTCTTCTTTTCTGTTATATACTCATGCGAATTTCATTAGAAAAAAATATAATTTTTAAAGTTTGGATTTTGATAGTTTTATATTTAAAACTTACTACTTTTAGTTTGTAACTTTATTACTAAATGTGAAATATTTTTATGGAAATTTCAATTGTTTTATTTATTGTCCAGCTATAAAAATACTCTTTAATTATAGAAATATTACCATGTATTGAAATGTAACATCGGAGCTGTAGTTTCCCAGATTAAAGTTTTGAACGTATTTTTTACAAGCTCCATTATTATAAGATTAAATTGTTATAGTGGACAGATCATAATTCATAAAACATCGCTATATAGAGACATTCAGTTGATTATTATATTTCATTTTAATATCTTAGAATTATTAACACCTTGTTGAAAATAAACTTTATAACGTTGTTATGGAGATCCGAATTTCATTTTCCTTCTGAGCTAACATTTCTATAATCTTAAGGAACTTAAGTGTAAGACTCGAGGGAAAGTAGTTAGTCATCACCACCCACCGCCAACTCTTGGGCTACTTTTTTACCAACGAATAGTGGGATTGATCGTCGCATTATAACGCCCCCACGGCTGGGAGGGCGAGCATGTTTGGTGCGACCGGGATTCGAGCCCTGGACCCTCGGATTACGACTCGAACGCCTTAACACGCTTGGCCATGCCGGGCCCTGTGGTTTGGATTAACATTTTGTACCCAGTGAGGAAGCGTTGTGTCTAAAATGTAACATCCAGTGAAGAAGTGTTGTGCGTAACATGTAACACCAAGTATGGACGAACTGTTAGTAGCATGTAACACCGAGGAATGAAGTGTTGTAAGGTATAACATCAACGAACATTAAATAATTTTTATGGACATCAAGTGTCCATCTTATTTGCCACAACCTCTAAAACAAACTAAAACTTTTAAATAATATTAAATCATTCTCTTATACGCAATTAACTTCAATTTCTCCACAGGAAATATTACATAGGTTAACAATACTGTTAGAAAAATAGAACTGTTTTAGCTGAAGATGACTCCTGCACTGACAAAATTTACATTTGTATTTTCTAATCCCACTATTAAATATATATAAAAAAAACGATGATACTTCAGTATTACGAATTCCCCTTATAACCTTAAATATTTTAACATGATCCCTCCCTGATTCCTGTTTTTTAAAGGAAATGAAACAGTTTCAGCAATGTTAACCTCTCTTCTCACGACAGCTAGTGCATCCCAGGCACCATTCTGGTAACCCTTCTGTGAACTCTTTCCAAACATTTGATATCTTTCCTAAGGTAAGAAGCCAAAGACTGAATATAACTGACCTGATCAGTGACCTTCAGAATGAAATTATAAACTCTTTAGACTTGTGTTCAATATTTCTGTAGATACAGCCTAAAATCATATTCGCCCTACTTCTAATAACAGCACAGAGTTTGGATGGCCTTAGAAACTGATCAACTAATACATCAAATGCACTTTCTTTTATAACACTGTCAAGGTAACATTCCATCCAAATTATAATAACCCATATACAATATCTAGCATTTATCGTGATTAAAACCTATAATCTATCTATTCACCAAATTCACTTCATCCTTTTGTAAATCACCAGCATCCTCTTCACAGCTAACAACACCCAACACTTTAATATCATCTGGAAATTTAAGTAATTTCTTGACTATTTCTTCATCCAGGTCACTGATGTAAATTAAAAACAGCAAAAATCCTAAAACTGAGCTGTGAGGTGCACCAGTTACAACATAATCCAGTTTGAATGAACTCCATTTGTAACAACCCTCTGTTTTCTCTCACCCAACCAATCTTCTATCCATTCAGCTAGCTCATCTCGCAACACATGAAACGAGATAAGCATTTGACGAGTCCTTTATGTAGCATCTTGTCAGATGCTTTCTGAAAATCCAGATACACCAATCCTTCACCTTTAGTCTTATCTACATAAGCAGCAACCTGTTCACATAATGTCAAAAAATTTGTAAGACACGATTTTCCCTTAGTGACATCATACAGACCAAGTAAGTGTTGTTATTAGCATGTAACACCCACTAAAATTGTCTTGTAACACTAAGGAAACGTCGTTACCTCCATGTAACACCTGCTAAAACGATTCTTTGTGTAAAACAAAATAACAGTTGTGATCACCATGCAACATCCCCTAAAATGATTCTTTGTGTAGTGAAATATATTTTATGTTTGATGAATTATTTATTAATATCGTGTCATTTATCAAATCCTGCTTCTATGTAGAACTGTGTAGCGCACAATGGCCTAGTTTTATAGAACTGTGTAGCAGAAAATGGTCTAGTTTTACAGAACTAGAGGAATGAGCAAAATATAATAATTTTGTAGAGTTATATAACAGCCCAGGTGTTAATTATACTAAAGATTACGTGATAGTAATAAACATGATAATAATAATTGCTAGTTTTGAATAATTCAACGTGTCGGCATTTTGTCGCTGCATGAAGAAAACATTAATCAGTGATGTCGAGAAAACCCAGTTGCAGTAAAAACGGCTCATTTGGGCTGAGAAAATGTTTCACATAGAGGAGCGAACAACGTTTCGACCTTCTTCGGTCACCGTCAGGTTCGCAAAGAAAGAAAGAGGTAACTGACCGGAAGCTGACCACATGTTTGAAAGTTACACATGTGTAACTGAGTGTCGAAATGTAGAAGGCTGCATAGTAAAAAAAATATATTTTTATCTCGTGTCTTTGATAATGAACAATTTTTAACATATGCCGCTGGTCAAGTGAAAGAAATTTTATAATTGAATAACTTATAAGGTTTAATATTTCAGTTATATCTTATTGATATATCATTGTTGATTGACATTACTATATTTTTGAATAGGGTTTCTAGCAGATCAATGTATCTGTCTTTACCACAAAACGATAAAAACTCGAAAACCACATGCTTTTCGTGAAACATACTTAAACTACTGAGTTTTTGTTGCAGTTTCTTTTGAATTGAATTACACGTGTAGCATATTTTTTAATTACAGGTAGGTGTTTCATGTAAAAATACCTTAACTTGTACTGTTATAACTTTGTTGTACTGGAACGTATTTTCATCACCCAGTGTCATCGTACAAATATCAAATAGCGAAATGTGAGCTCTCAGCGCCAACCTGGTGTTAAATTTACTAAACGGCATTCATTTCGTTTTAAGTTGATATAATACACAACATCTGAGAAAACTAAACAGAATTATTAGAAACACTTGAAATTAATGAAACTAAATAATTTATTTTTTAATAGATTAAATAAAACTTTAATTATCATTAAAGTTAATCACTACAGGGAAAAGGTTTTTGTGGATATTTAAAGGCTGGTTGATTATTTGCAATTACTAGTTTACTTTCACAAACTTTTTTAGTTTCTACACGTCTGTTATTAGTAAAACTACACTAAGAGATGTGTATGCTTTTATATAAAGACAATATGAAAGACAACTAACTTGTTAAAGTGGCTAAGTTTTGTTCTCTTCGATGTACTAATAAACTAATTATTTTAGATTCAAAAGAAACATTTTCAGAACCTTGAATAATTCTATCACTGCAGGTTACTGGTTTTTGTTCTCCACTCTCTTTTGATGTTATTCTAGTTTATTTCAAGGACTTCAAATTTCATTGCATCAGAGACCTTCCAGATGGACCGGCTGATGATATTTCTGATGCAACTGAGATACTTTCCTTCTTATATAAAAGACATCGTTGTCATGATCTGGACAGACTCGGCTCACAAGTCATTCTTACCTCTCGAAGCTCAGCTCCCGTGGACTGTCAACCGTTACCATGAAAGTCGTAAGTATACATTTACCTTGAAGTTGTTCTTGTCAGTTTAATAGAAGTTTATATCTTGCATTCCCTTCTTCTGTTCAGTTCGAAACGTAAGGTGAATTTACTGATGAAATATTATATAAAAATTTGAGAGTAAATGCGAACAAAGAAGTCTTTCTGTGACAAACTGTTTCTGTGGACAAAGTAAACTTATTTTACGTGTATATAAGAGTTTTGAAAATTCGTACTTTTCTCTGGGGTAGGAGATTGTTAGAACGAATAACGTGACTGAAACCACACAACGTGATTTCTACAAACCCCTCTGTTATATTTTTATATCGCTCTGATACTCTAATAATGATTTAGAAGCTGGCATTGAGGCTGTATAACAAGAGCGTTGTATCCAAGACGTTCAATTTAATAAAAATACAGAATTGAAAACTCCGATTATGATGATTAAAAGTAAAATTCAGTGCCATCGAAACATAGTTTTATTGTAATTAAAACACGTGTTTACTGTTTTTTTTCTTAACCTTGTTTTATATCTCTACACGTAAGGTAACGCGATATTAATGTAAGTTTGATTTTGTTCTCGACACAGGTGATTCTCTCTTTTCTTTTTGCTGCCTGCGCGGCCGAGATAATTTTGAATATCGACCCGGATAAGTTTATGTATAAAACTGGGGATGAAGGTGACCAAGCACGGGAAGAACAAATTGGTACTGATGGTACCATACGGGGAAAGTACAGCTACATCGACCCTAACGGTAACTTGCGCGAGGTGCGCTACACAGCCGGTCCAGGAGGTTTCAAACCCGAGGGTGATATTTCTGTCGACAAGAAGACTGCCGCAGAGGCTGCCAAAATCGCCGAGATGGCTCCAAAGGCTACCAAAATTCCAGCTCCTGTTGGACCTGTCGATCCCTGGGCTCTTCCAGTCGGCCGCATGTGGTACGGTCGTCCACTTCTGGTCAACAGACCTTGGTTACCCTGGTGGTGAAATATGTTACTGCGGCTCAAAACACGCTTTAATTAGTGATAAAATACAACTTTAGAAATATATTAAAAACGCTATTGATGTTCGGATATAACTGTTGATAGTGTAAAATTTGGTTATTTTTCGTAGAACCGTTTCTATAATAAACACGTATGTTATTTCAAACATTCAGCGTCATTCTGTTATATTTCTAATCTCGAAAAACATTCTTGCACCAAGAACAAAAATAAAACGTGTTTTAGTCAAGCAAGTATGTAATATACAGAAAACGATAACTGGGTTAGCTTAGACTTACTTTTTTTCTCGGAAGGTGCCGTTAGCGTTCTTTGAATAAACCCGCGGAAGGCTATCAGGCCTGATGTCTTTTCTGGAATTTTCTGAAATATCTATAACTCGGTACTTGCACTTAACATTCAATAATGTTCTCCATCCACGAGTAAAAAAATATTGGAATTTAGTTGTAAAATGATTTATCACCAGAGCATCACGTGGAAGAGTAGTTTTTATTAATGTATTTCTTTGTAGACACAGTTATCAACAAACGTGTCTTCTTTTCTGTTATATACTCATGCGAATTTCATTAGAAAAAATATAATTTTTAAAGTTTGGATTTTGATAGTTTTATATTTAAAACTTACTACTTTTAGTTTGTAACTTTATTACTAAATGTGAAATATTTTTATGGAAATTTCAATTGTTTTGTTTATTGTCCAGCTATAAAAATACTCTTTAATTATAGAAATATTACCATGTATTGAAATGTAACATCGGAGCTGTAGTTTCCCAGATTAAAGTTTTGAACGTATTTTTTACAAGCTCCATTATTATAAGATTAAATTGGCCGAGCGCGTTAAGGCGTGCACTCGTAATCCGAGGGTCGCGGGTTCGCGCCCGCGTCGCGCTAAACATGCTCACACTCCCAGCCGTGGGGGTGTATAATGTGACGGTCAATCCCACTATTCGTTAGTAAAAGAGTAGCCCAATAGTTGGCGGTGGGTGGTGATGACTAGCTGCCTTCCCTCTAGTCTTACACTGCTAAATTAGGGACGGCTAGCACAGATAGCCCTCGAGTAGCTTTGTGCGAAATTCCAAAAAACAAACAAACAAACAATAAGATTAAATTGTTATAGTGGACAGATCATAATTCATAAAACATCGCTATATAGAGACATTCAGTTGATTATTATATTTCATTTTAATATCTTAGAATTATTAACACCTTGTTGAAAATAAACTTTATAACGTTGTTATGAAGATCCGAATTTCATTTTCCCTCTGAGCTAACATTTTTATAATCTTAAGGAACTTAAGTGTAAGACTAGAGGGAAAGTAGTTAGTCATCACCACCCACCGCCATCTCTTGGGCTACTTTTTTACCAACGAATAGTGGGATTGATCGTCGCATTATAACGCCCCCACGGCTGGGAGGGCGAGCATGTTTGGTGCGACCGGGATTCGAGCCATGGACCCTCGGATTACGACTCGAACGCCTTAACACGCTTGGCCATGCCGGGCCCTGTGGTTTGGATTAACATTTTGTACCCAGTGAGGAAGCGTTGTGTCTAAAATGTAACATCCAGTGAAGAAGTGTTGTGCGTAACATGTAACACCAAGTATGGACGAACTGTTAGTAGCATGTAACACCGAGGAATGAAGTGTTGTAAGGTGTAACATCAACGAACATTAAATAATTTTTATGGACATCAAGTGTCCATCTTATTTGCCACAACCTCTAAAACAAACTAAAACTTTTAAATAATATTAAATCATTCTCTTATACGCAATTAACTTCAATTTCTCCACAGGAAATATTACAAAGGTTAACAACACTGTTAGAAAAATAGAACTGTTTTAGCTGAAGATGACTCCTGCACTAACAAAATTTACATTTGCATTTTCTAATACCACTATTAAATATAAAAAAACAATGATACTTTAGTATTACGAATTCCCCTTATAACCTTAAATATTTTAACATGATCCCTCCCCGATTCCTGTTTTTTAAAGGAAATGAAACAGTTTCAGCAATGTTAACCTCTCTTCTCACGACAGCTAGTGCATCCCAGGCACCATTCTGGTAACCCTTCTGTGAACTCTTTCCAAACATTTGATATCTTTCCTAAGGTAAGAAGCCAAAGACTGAATATAACTGACCTGATCAGTGACCTTCAGAATGAAATTATAACCTCTTTAGACTTGTGTTCAATATTTCTGTAGATACAGCCTAAAATCATATTTGCCCTACTTCTAATAACAGCACAGAGTTTGGATGGCCTTAGAAACTGATCAACTAATACATCAAATGCACTTTCTTTTATAACACTGTCAAGGTAACATTCCATCCAAATTATAATAACCCATATACAATATCTAGCATTTATCGTGATTAAAACCTATAATCTATCTATTCACCAAATTCACTTCATCCTTTTGTAAATCACCAGCATCCTCTTCACAGCTAACAACACCCAACACTTTAATATCATCTGGAAATTTAAGTAATTTCTTGACTATTTCTTCATCCAGGTCACTGATGTAAATTAAAAACAGCAAAAATCCTAAAACTGAGCTGTGAGGTGCACCAGTTACAACATAATCCAGTTTGAATGAACTCCATTTGTAACAACCCTCTGTTTTCTCTCACCCAACCAATCTTCTATCCATTCAGCTAGCTCATCTCGCAACACATGAAACGAGATAAGCATTTGACGAGTCCTTTATGTAGCATCTTGTCAGATGCTTTCTGAAAATCCAGATACACCAATCCTTCACCTTTAGTCTTATCTATATAAGCAGCAACCTGTTCACATAATGTCAAAAAATTTGTAAGACACGATTTTCCCTTAGTGACATCATACAGACCAAGTAAGTGTTGTTATTAGCATGTAACACCCACTAAAATTGTCTTGTAACACTAAGGAAACGTCGTTACCTCCATGTAACACCTGCTAAAACGATTCTTTGTGTAAAACAAAATAACAGTTGTGATCACCATGCAACATCCCCTAAAATGATTCTTTGTGTAGTGAAATATATTTTATGTTTGATGAATTATTTATTAATATCGTGTCATTTATCAAATCCTGCTTCTATGTAGAACTGTGTAGCGCACAATGGCCTAGTTTTATAGAACTGTGTAGCAGACAATGGCCTAGTTTTATAGAACTGTGTAGCAGAAAATGGTCTAGTTTTACAGAACTAGAGGAATGAGCAAAATATAATAATTTTGTAGAGTTATATAACAGCCCAGGTGTTAATTATACTAAAGATTACGTGATAGTAATAAACATGATAATAATAATTGCTAGTTTTGAATAATTCAACGTGTCGGCATTTTGTCGCTGCATGAAGAAAACATTAATCACTGATGTCGAGAAAACCCAGTTGCAGTAAAAACGGCTCATTTGGGCTGAGAAAATGTTTCACATAGAGGAGCAAACAACGTTTCGACCTTCTTCGGTCACCGTCAGGTTCGCAAAGAAAGAAAGAGGTAACTGACCGGAAGCTGACCACATGTTTGAAAGTTACACATGTGTAACTGAGTGTCGAAATGTAGAAGGCTGCATAGTAAAAAAAATATATTTTTATCTCGTGTCTTTGATAATGAACAATTTTTAACATATGCCGCTGGTCAAGTGAAAGAAATTTTATAATTGAATAACTTATGAGGTTTAATATTTCAGTTATATCTTATTGATATATCATTGTTGATTGACATTACTATATTTTTGAATAGGGTTTCTAGCAGATCAATGTATCTGTCTTTACCACAAAACGATAAAAACTCGAAAACCACATGCTTTTCGTGAAACATACTTAAACTACTGAGTTTTTGTTGCAGTTTTTTTTTAATTGAATTACACGTGTAGCATATTTTTTAATTACAGGTAGGTGTATCATGTAAAAATACCTTAACTTGTACTGTTATAACTTTGTTGTACTGGAACGTATTTATACATCACCCAGTGTCATTGTACAAATATCAAATAGCGAAATGTGAGCTCTCAGCGCCAACCTGGTGTTAAATTTACTAAACGGCATTCATTTCGTTTTAAGTTGATATAATACACAACATCTGAGAAAACTAAACAGAATTATTAGAAACACTTGAAATTACTGAAACTAAATAATTTATTTTTTAATAGATTAAATAAAACTTTAATTATCATTAAAGTTAATCACTACAGGGAAAAGGTTTTTGTGGATAGTTAAAGGCTGGTTGATTATTTGCAATTACTAGTTTACTTTCACAAACTTTTTTAGTTTCTACACGTCTGTTATTAGTAAAACTACACTAAGAGATGTGTATGTTTTTATATAAAGACAATATGAAAGACAACGAACTTGTTAAAGTGGCTAAGTTTTGTTCTCTTCGATGTACTAATAAACTAATTATTTTAGATTCAAAAGAAACATTTTCAGAACCTTGAATAATTCTATCACTGCAGGTTACTGGTTTTTGTTCTCCACTCTCTTTTGATGTTATTCTAGTTTATTTCAAGGACTTCAAATTTCATTGCATCAGAGACCTTCCAGATGGACCGGCTGATGATATTTCTGATGCAACTGAGATACTTTCCTTCTTATATAAAAGACATCGTTGTCATGATCTGGACAGACTCGGCTCACAAGTCATTCTTACCTCTCGAAGCTCAGCTCCCGTGGACTGTCAACTGTTACCATGAAAGTCGTAAGTATACATTTACCTTGAAGTTGTTCTTGTCAGTTTAATAGAAGTTTATATCTTGCATTCCCTTCTTCTGTTCAGTTCGAAACGTAAGGTGAATTTACTGATGAAATATTATATAAAAATTTGAGAGTAAATGCGAACAAAGAAGTCTTTCTGTGACAAACTGTTTCTGTGGACAAAGTAAACTTATTTTACGTGTATATAAGAGTTTTGAAAATTCGTACTTTTCTCTGGGGTAGGAGATTGTTAGAACGAATAACGTGACTGAAACCACACAACGTGATTTCTACAAACCCCTCTGTTATATTTTTATATCGCTCTGATACTCTAATAATGATTTAGAAGCTGGCATTGAGGCTGTATAACAAGAATGTTATATCCAAGACGTTCAATTTAATAAAAATACAGAATTTAAAACTCCGATTATGATGATTAAAAGTAAAATTCAGTGCCATCGAAACATAGTTTTATTGTAATTAAAACACGTGTTTACTGTTTTTTTTTTCTTAACCTTGTTTTATATCTCTACACGTAAGGTAACGCGATATTAATGTAAGTTTGATTTTGTTCTCGACACAGGTGATTCTCTCTTTGCTTTTTGCTGCCTGCGCGGCCGAGATAATTTTGAATATCGACCCGGATAAGTTTATGTATAAAACTGGGGATGAAGGTGACCAAGCACGGGAAGAACAAATTGGTACTGATGGTACCATACGGGGGAAGTACAGCTACATCGACCCTAACGGTAACTTGCGCGAGGTGCGCTACACAGCCGGTCCAGGAGGTTTCAAACCCGAGGGTGATATTTCTGTCGACAAGAAGACTGCCGCAGAGGCTGCCAAAATCGCCGAGATGGCTCCAAAGGCTCCCAAAATTCCAGCTCCTGTTGGACCTGTCGATCCCTGGGCTCTTCCAGTCGGCCGCATGTGGTACGGTCGTCCACTTCTGGTCAACAGACCTTGGTTACCCTGGTGGTGAAATATGTAACTGCGGCTCAAAACACGCTTTAATTAGTGATAAAATACAACTTTAGAAATATATTAAAAGCGCTATTGATGTTCAGATATAACTGTTGATAGTGTAAAATTTGGTTATTTTTCGTAGAACCGTTTCTATAATAAACACGTATGTTATTTCAAACATTCAGCGTCATTCTGTTATATTTCTAATCTCGAAAAACATTTTTGCACCAAGAACAAAAATAAAACGTGTTTTAGTCAAGCAAGTATGTAATATACAGAAAACGATAACTGGGTTAGCTTAGACTTACTTTTTTTCTCGGAAGGTGCCGTTAGCGTTCTTTGAATAAACCCGCGGAAGGTTATCAGGCCTGCTGTCTTTTCTGGAATTTTCTGAAATTTCTATAACTCAGTAATTGTACTTAACATTCAATGAGAAAGTGTTGTGTCTAAAATGTGACATCCAGAAAATAATGTTGTGACTAACATGAAACACACAGTAAGGAAGTGTTTGGTTAGCCTGCAACATGGAGTGAGGAAACGTTGTGTCAAACACGTAACATCCAGTGAGGAAGTGGTGTGACTAGTCTGTAACACCCAGTAAGAAAGTGTTATAACTGGCCTGTAATACCCAGTAAGGGAGTGTTTTGACTAGCCAGTAAAACACAATGAGGAAGTATTGTGACTAGCCAGTAAAACACAATGAGGAAGTATTGTGATTAGCCTGTAAAACACAGTGAGGAAGTGTTGTGAATAGCCTGTAACACCCAGTAAGGAAAGGTTGTGGCTAGCCTGTAACACCCAGTGAGGAAGTGTTGTTACTAATATGTAACACATTGTAAGGAAGTGTTGTGACTAGCCTGTAACACCCAGTAAAGAAGTGTTGTAACTAGTCTGTAATACCCAGTAAGGAAGTGTTGTGGCTAGCCTGTAACACCCAGTGAGGAAGTGTTGTTACTAATATGTAACACATTGTAAGGAAGTGTCGTGACTAGCCTGTAACACCTAGCAAAGAAGTGTTGTAACTAGCCTGTAATACCCAGTAAGGAAGTGTTGTGACTAGCCTGTAAAACACAGTGATGAAGTGTTGTGACTGGCCTGTAACACCCAGTAAGGAAGTGTTGTGACATATAATGATTTGTATGTACACTGTTTAATATTGATAACATTTCGATTCCTTAAGACTAATAACAACGTTTCTTTCGACTTGTGTTTGTTCATAAATAGATTATCGTGCGTAATTCGTTCGGGAATTGGTGTTATCAGGTGAAAGAAACTGATCCAATTGTCTCGGACCAACCGGATTGAATGAGTCCCCCAGAAAGAGTAAATACAAAATAAATCACAAACTAAATGTCTCATTGCGCAACATGTGTCACCATAAGTGGTTTGATGGAAACGTGTTATTTTGAAATTTTTCATTAACACTTTCTTACATCTTGTTGAACAAAACATTGGTAGTTATTAGTTTATCTTTATAATAAATATTAAAATGACATCACCTATCCATCGCTTGTGTTTGTATGTTGCTCAAACTGTAGGTATTAAATAGTATTGAATTGTATTATACTTATTTATGACATTCAGATCTGACTGTTCTGCAATAAAATTTTCCCCCTATGTTTCGCAAGTCCTAAATCGCTTCAGGTGTCACTCCGTTTTTATCCGCTTTGTTTTGGTTCTTAAAGAGCTTACTTTCAATGTAAGAACCTGAGTGAACCCAAACAACGTTTTATCTCCTCTATATTTTAAAATAAATTTGTTAAATTTCAGGTGTACTATCGTATGTGCTTTAAATAAATATCGCGTATAATGTTATATAGTTATTGTTAACCCTGGTGTCTGTTCGAGTGTTATCAGTTTCCCGTTTGAAAAGCTGTGCACACCGACAAAACTCAACATTCACTTCTGAAATGACGATAGAACAGACATCAATAATGTTCATGTGAAACTTTATTTAACAATCAGGATATTCTACACCAAAATGTTAGGAACCAATCACATATTATACACGTTTCAAAACGTTACGTAACTTAAATAATAAAAACGTAGATTTACTGTATGGTACTGTTGAGTGGCTCTTGGCTCGACTGAAATGTTTAACAATTACTTTTTTACTTTTTGCGGTGGGTGGTACAAGTAGGTTATAGCTGTGATAGTATTTGTTTGTTTGTAATTAAACCCAAAACTACACAATGGGCTATCTGTGTTCTGCCAACAACAAGTGCCGAAACCTGGATTCCAGCATTTTAAGTCCACAGATACGGCCGTGCCACTGGGAGGGTCATTTTGGTTGTGAGTGAAACTAGGAGTGTAATACAACTGACCTTTTCAAATATCTATACGAAAATTTAAATAGATAAATTAATTAAAATTTTTCACGTCACTGGTGACAGGTACTATTTTCTCGTATCTGATAAGTGTTTAGGAAGTTGTTGTCTATCCTGACGTAAGAGTTGTTACCTATTTCTTTGTGGGGGGGGGGTATCACAGATGACCTGTATTGTGTTTGACAAGCTGGTTGGAGGACGGAAGTTTTTCTTCTAATTTTTGACACTTATTTCATTTCTGGTAACAGAACTCGAACCACAATCTGGCACGTTAATCAATAGGGCCACAACCCCCCGAATATAAATTAATTTCGATCAGAAACAGGTATTTTGGAATCGCAAAAAAAAAGGAACAGATAGAACAAAAGGACGAGAACGAAAAAAAAAAAGGAGACGTAGTTATCAGTGTGACGAATACCCACATCAATCCAACTACACAAATAAAATCTGTCTCATCGATCCAGCTGTGGTGTGTGCATCACTGATACCACGAGTAGGGGTGTTGGCTTTAAGCTGTATCGAACTAATTAGGGCAAGACGTGAAACTTTCCCATCTCGCTTGTACTGTAATTTTTAAAGGTAATTGAGATTAACACAAAACGTGCTGTGCACGTGATTAAAAATTGATTTCCGTTTCCTTTTCATTGGAAACTGTCTATTGGTACAGATGGCAAATTTAAGTACAGGATTAATTACAGTTTGTGAAGTCATAATTCAGCATAAATTATACACAGTGCAAAATTTGTTTCATAAAATTTATGGAGGAAAACAAAACGCCTGCGAAATGTTCGTGTACTGAGTAACATGCGTTTAGAAAAGAACGTGGGATGGACCTTTGATGAAACTCTGTACCGGTGTTACAAAAGTCAAACCCTTAGCGTTGATAGTAACTGCTGAGTGATCAGTAGTTAAAAAAGGCGAAGTTTGGCCTTAATTAGTGGTTTCTCTATAAATGCTTTTTCTTGTTTGTGTATTTGTTGCAAAACCATATCGGGCTGTCTTCTGTGTCCACCGAGTGAAATCGAACCCTTGATTTTAGCGTTTTAAATCAGTAGACATAACATTGTTCCACCAGAGAACTTTTATAAACGCAAATAAAAATAATATGAAAAAAACTTACATAAATCCGTACATTATACATCACCTGTTTTATTACTAACTTTGGGTTTATATCTCAGTGATAAAGGAATTTAAAAAAACACACCTTAACAATTACTTTATATAATTATGAAACAAAGTCTTCTAAATGTTAATATTATACGGACACGCATACATTGTCAATTTTGGGTTCTCGTATAAAACGAGAATACATTACCGCCTGCAACATCGCAGTTCAGAAATGCATGCTAATCGAAAACTTAGGGTTACGACTGTGTTACCTACCTGGAGTACTCGAAGTAGGTCCATTGTAACAAGTAGTTTTGCCGGAGTTTTATTACGTCTAAGATTTTATGAGTGAAATAGATCGTCAGTGTTAAAGCTATGGTGTTCGTTAAAAAATACAACAAAGATCAACCTTCTCTAAGTAACATACAAATGGTCTACTTGTAGTATACTAACAGATTAGACAAAACCAGATCACGTGATCCGTAACGCTATAAAGCCGGAAAGGCGGCTGAACGGTAGTAATTAGGGTTATAAATACCTAACATTTGATTATAAATTACTTCGTTGAGGAAAAATAAAAGAATGTGATAAAAATTAATTTAAACTTGGATATTAACAAGAATATGGTTTTAAAAAAAAACGTCAGTGTGATTAAATATGAATGAACAATGCAAACGAAAGAAATTTGTTTTCTAGGCCTTGTTTTCGGTCTAAGGCAGTATTGTTTCGCTTATTGAGTATGTGCGTTTTCTTATAGCAAAACCACATCGGGCTATCTATTGAGCTCACGGAGGGGAATCGAACCCCTGATTTTAGCGTCATAAATGCGTAGACATACTGCTTTACTAGCAGGGGGGGCTCACTTATTGAGTGTTCTGTATGCTACCCGACAGCTCTTCGGTATACCTGGAGAATTATAACACTTAAATAAGGCTTACAACCCCACGGCGGATATAGCAGTTTTGTAACGAAACAACAAAACAAAAGCAGACATAAAGTCCAAAGTCAGGATTAAATTTTATTTTAAACTTTCAATTTCACAATCTTAAAAGTTTATGGAAAAAGTAACCAACAGCTGTCGACTAAAATATGATTATGTTTTCATTTCTAGTGAATTTTATCAACAAACTAAACAAACTTTCATGAACCACTTAACTATTTCAATATTTATAATATCAAAATAAGCAACTCAGTATGCCAATATATCCTTTTTTCTCCCTTGTTTATGGCGTGTGTATGAGAAATCGCTGAATTTGTATCTTTACCATGTCCGACATTCATGTTGTCTGTATTTTTGTGCTAATATCTATGTAATGATATTATAGGTTACTATGTATAATAATACATTATTATAAACGCCTGCGGTGGGTGGTACAAGTAGGTTATAGCTGTGATAGTATTTGTTTGTTTGTAATTAAACCTAAAACTACACAATGGGCTATCTGTGTTCTGCCAACAACAAGTGCCGAAACCTGGATTCCAGCATTTTAAGTTCTTCATAACCATCTGTGGTAGATCTCTTGACAGAACTTTTGATTGAGTTCTCCACGACCATCTGTGGTAGATCTCTTGACAGAACTTTTGATTGAGTTCTCCACGACCATCTGTGGTAGATCTCTTGACAGAGCTTTTGATCAAGTTCTCCACAACCATCTGTGGTAAATCTCTTGACAGAGCTTTTGATTAAGTTCTCCACGACCATCTGTGGTAGATCTCTTGACAGAACTTTTGATCAAGTTCTCCACGACTATCTGTGGTAGATCTCTTGACAGAGCTTTTGATTGAGTTCTCCACGACCATTTGTGGTAGATCTCTTGACAGAACTTTTGATTGAGTTCTCCACGACCATCTGTGGTAGATCTCTTGACAGAGCTTTTGATCAAGTTCTCCACGACCATCTGTGGTAAATCTCTTGACAGAGCTTTTGATCAAGTTCTCCACGACTATCTGTGGTAGATCTCTTGACAGAGCTTTTGATTGAGTTCTCCACGACCATTTGTGGTAAATCTCTTGACGGAGCTTTTGATCGAGTTCTCCGCGACCATCTGTGGTAAATCTCTTGATAGAGCTTTTGATCAAGTTCTCCACGACCATCTGTGGTAAATCTCTTGACAGAGCTTTTGATCAAGTTCTCCACGGCCATCTGTGGTAAATCTCAACCGAGCTTTTGATCAAGTTCTCCACGACTATCTGTGGTAAATCTCTTGATAGAGCTTTTGATCAATTTCTCCACGACCATCTGTGGTAAATCTCAACAGAGCTTTTGATCAAGTTCTCCACGACTATCTGTGGTAGATCTCTTGACATAGCTTTTGATCAAGTACTTCACGACCATCTGTGGTAAATCTCTTGACAGAGCTTTTGATCGAGTTTTTCATAACTATCTGTGGTAGGTTTGGAACTGCAGGTCCCCGGGAAAAGAACCATTTAACCACAACCATTGCCAACTCTTTATTGTACCCATAAAAAGTTGCTCCTAAAACATTTGAAATTAACAAAGCTAATTTACCTTTTTACTTTATTTAAAGTACCAAAATACGCTCGTGGGATCTATTTTTTAATTCAACTCATTAACCACTCATAGATTACAATTTGTATAACGAAAGAAATTTAAATAACGATTCTAGCAACAGAATCAACCAATGGAGACTAATATATGATTTCTACGTGAAATATAATACCGTTTTGGATAAAGCCGCAGTTTCCAAACAGCCCTGATTTTAGACTTACCGCTGAACCAGCAAGGAACAAGAATTCGGTTGAAATGAAGCTCTCGCAACAGTTCTTGCATCGTTCACGAAAAAATATTTGAACAACAGGTCGAATTTATATAGTTATGTACACATATGACAACGTAAACAAAAACAGTGATGTTAGTACGGTTAGAAAGACCAATGGAATGCAGTTATATCATCCTAAACTTTAGATATTAAAAGTAGTTGCTGAAGTTTTCTTTGGTGAAAATATTACGTGATATGTGAAAGAAATATCTCGTTCGTTGATAACTATAACAAAGTGGTTTAAAAGTTTTTAAAGTTAAGCAAGACAAACATTTGAATCTGTTTAATTATTTAGATTAGACAAACGTATAAATATGAAACGTATGAGTTTATTATAGCAAACTTTACACAATATAGTACAGTTAATACTGTACCCTTTAAACTCATTTTTCCATTAAAAGTCGCACCAAACATGATCGCCCTCTCAACCGTGGGGCGTTATAATGTTACGGTCAATCCCACTATTTGTTGGTAAAAGAGTAGCCAAAGAGTTGGCGGTGGGTGGTGATGACTAGCTGCCTTCCCTCTAGTCTTATACTACTAAATTAGGGACGGCTAGCACAGATAGCCCTCGAGTAGCTTTGTGCAAAATTAAAAAAAACAAATAATTTATTTCAATTTTCATTTCAAAATATTAACTACAGATGTACAAGGACTGTTGCGCATATTGACTGGTGATTGTGAACTTAGAGCCTACATAATTGTAAACGTTCTCGCGTTATAAGTTTTGTACAGTGTTTTTGCTCTTATGGGGAGCGAACCACGAATCCTCTGATTTCCAATCCGGTCTAGCTAACCCAAGAGTTGGAGGTAGATGTTGACGAATAGCTGTTGCTTTTCTTCTAGTCTTTTAGTTGAAAATTGGGGAGGGCTGCGCGTAGACGACCCCTTTTGTAGCTTTGGGAGAAAATGGAAAAATAATCAAAACCCTTTAAAAATATATTCCAAGTAGTCGTGGTTAAATTTTGTTCCAATTTCTTTCATGGTTTCAATTTGTTTTTCTTTTAATCAAAGGTTTTATTGAATTGACCATTTATCTTAACTTTCTCGTGTGTAAAGAGCTAATAAAAAAGTGTAAGAATCATTGAGTGGACGTTGTCAAGAAAAGATAAAAGTCATTAGAGAAACAAGGAAACGAGCAAGCACGTGCACTCTGACGTGCCTCATCAGTACCAGAACATCGGCAGAGCTTTGGTTCAATCTTTAGACTTGCGATGAAGCTTTAACCTAATAAACTAAACCGAACTAAATAAACAACTGAAAAAATTACACTCGTGTTCATAAAAGTGAAAGCAGAGTGAGTGACAATCTGTTTCTGTCGGTAAAAGAAGTGAATGGACAGTAGCAACGGGATTGAAAGTTAACACTGGGATTGAGGGATTCTCTGTATGTTAAAATCAATACAAAACACACATAAACTCGTATGAGTGTTTTTCATAAAAAACATAAAAAAGTGTAATGTTGTTTCTCATTTGTAAGTTTTTTGGAATTAATAATCAGAAAGGGATTTAAATATATTTGTTGAAAGTAATTCATTCGACATTAGAAGTAATTAAATACAGCCTTTAGAAAGTTATTCATTCAACACGGAGAACAATCATTAAACATACTGCTTAGTAATTCACTCAGAGTAGCCCTTAAACACAGCCTTTAGAAGATAATTTTGTCAACACCAGAGGACAAGCCATTAAACACAGCATTTAGAAGTTAATTTTGTCAACACCAGAGGACAAGCCATTAAATCCTTTAAAAGTTCCTTCTGTCTACACCAGAGGACAGGCTGTTAAACACAGCCTTCAGAAGTTAATTTCGTTAACATCAGAGGACAAGCCATTAAATCCTTTAAAAGTTCATTTTGTCTACACCAGAGGAAAAGCCGTTAAACACAGCCTTTAGAAGTTAATTTTGTCAACACCAGAGGACAAGCCATTAAATCCTTCAGAAGTACCTTCTGTCGACACCAGAGAACAGGCCGTTAAACACAGCTTTAAAAGTTCCTTTTGTTAACACCGGAGCACAGGCTATTAAAAATAGCCTTTAGAAGTTCCTTTTGTCGATACCAGAGGACCGGCAAATAGCTGCAGATGTAATGAGTTTCTTTTTCATGTTGTGGCAACTGTAAGTTTTCTCTCAAACTTTTAGAGAATTAAAAATAAAAAAACACATATTTTAAGTTTTTATCAAATCGATTCCCATAAAAATCGCGTTTTTAATTCTTTCTTTTGAAAAATTTAAAATTGGTGATTTAATTAAAATAACTTGTGTGCAGAATATTACATGGATTAATGAATACTATCGACAACAGATGTCGCTTTAAGTAGAGTTAAAGGCTGATATGGTAATTGAGAACGTCATACGATTGAACATTTTCGGTGACAGGTCTTGAAATATCGTGTGGCGTTTGAACTCTCTTAAATGAAACTTACAATTATCAATGTGCATCTAGAGAAATTTTGATCGTCTAGGAGATGTACTTTTTAAGGTATAATAATTTCAGATATAGAGGTTTCATTCTAGTATTTCTATTTTATTTAGAAAAGGACGAGTTATTCATGGAGATAAAAGTTTCTTAATAATTCCATTATATAAACTTGATTTTTAAGACCAGATTTAATTAAATTTAATAACACATTAAATATCCTTAAAAGTTGCAGATAAAAAGTGGTATTCGTCGTGTGCATGCTCTTGAATTGTATACGCCATTTTAAAATCCAAAACATGTTATCACAACAAAGTCGAGTTTCATCGCTTTGGTATTCATATTAAATACATATAATTTCATAGCATTGTAAAGAGTTTGGCATTACTGTGGTGTTCTGGAGTTGATGTTAAACAGAAAACCTTCAATTACAGTGTATAACGAGTTTTGTTTAGCTGTGGTGTTTTGAAGTTGATATGGTTTGGTTTGTTTTAAATATTGCGCAAAGCTACACGAGGGTTATCTGCGTTAGCCATTCCTAATTTAGCAGTGTAAGACTAGAATGAAGGCAGCTGATCATCACCATACAACGCCAACTCTTAGACTACTCTTTTTACCAACGAATAGTGGGATTGACCGTCACATTATAACACCCCCACAGCTAAAAGAACGATCAAGTCTGTTGTGATGGGGTTTCGAACCCGCGACCCTTAGATTACGAAGTGAGTGCCTTAACCACTTGGCCATGCCGAGCCCAAATTGATATGAAATGGGATAACATTTAACTATAGAAGGGAAACGTTTTGCTTCTCTGTGGTGTTTCCTAGTTTAAATCAAACTGATAACCCACCAGCGGCACAGCGGTATGTCTGCGGGCTCACACCACGAGAAATCAGGTTTCAATATTCGTGATGGGAAGAGCACAGATAGCCCATTGTGTCACTTTGGGCTTAATTTCAAAACAAACAATTAAGCTGATGTGAGTACTAACATTTAATTATAGTGTGTATAGAGTTTAAATGATACAGTTCTACAACAGAGAACATGAGAACTGTTTTATAATTTCAAATTTTAGTTTTGTGACGGATTTACTATTATATATTATTTGATTTCTATGCTTGTTTCAGTTTTTCTTTAGAAATACTTGTAAAGTGTATTGTTAAACATGTATTGCGAAAGTCCCGCCTATTCTCTAAGTCTGTAGATTCTCCATTGTACAAATCAACATGTTTCACGAACACATTAGCGTATCTTCGAATATTGGTTTCAACTGAACTTTCGAGAACCTCGCCTAAAGTCTATAAGACGACGCATAAAAAGACAGTTTTATATATTGTTGGTTTGCTACAGTTAGTATACTATAAACCTCGGAAGCCATAACTGTGATAAACCCTTATTAATCAGAAAATTATAGATTTTTGAATAGGAACGTTTATAGATTTCGAACATTACAAACCGTTTAACTTCAGTGAACTTATTTCAGACGTTAGAATTTCTAGGAAGACATTAAATATTTTCGTTGGAGAAAAGCAGGTCTGTAAACGTGTGAGGCCAACCAAAAATAGAGAGCTAGCTAGTTTATCAACTCAGAATTAATTCGCTCATTGTGAGTCGTCGAAAGAATATTCACTTCCAGACCAGAAAGAAGACTCAATATTGCTTGTGAACTGGCAAAACTTTTGTAAAAAAATTATTGTTTGTAATAACCATTATAAATTGTATTGTTATTTGTGTATTAAAAGATATGTGTGTTAATAAAGAAAACTGTGTATTAAACTTATTTACAAATATAATACATTTGATAGATATATCGACATTCAATTAACTGTTAAATTAAAACTAAAATTTCAGGCTGTTAGAAATCGTAATACGTAATACAATAAATCGGAGAATCGTTCGAGATAAATTATAATATGCAACAACACACATATGATATATCGTTATTTCTTACACTCTAGAATCTTTCACAACTTTAGAGAATAGGCGGGAATTTCGTAATACAGATTTAACAGTATAAGTTACACGCATTTCTAAATATTTATTTAAATAAAATAAACACCGATGTTAAAATAAACACATAATAGTAAATCTGTTACAAAGTAAACTTGTATCTTTACAAATTTGATTCTCTTCAGTAATTTCCGCTAGTTTTAATTCAATTTTAAAATAATCAATCTACTTTTCGTTTTTTGTAAAAGGTATATGTGGAATTAATCTGATATTTAGGGTTAATAATCACTATTGATTAAACAATAGCAATTGTATAGTTGCCTGTAAAACGTCTTCTACAAGAGAAACGTCGATATATCAGAAAAAACCGAAGTTGTTTTGCTATGTTTAATACAATACAATTATAGTTCGCCCGTTGACAGTTTCTAAATAAGGTAGTGATAGTTATTTTGGATAACCCCCCCTAGAGGCAATAGACTGAACGTATAATTCGATACAAAGTATAGGCTGTAGTACGTGGTTTCTTGTTTCTGGAAGCTCAACTTATTGCTCTAGGGGGATTTAGATCTGTCTAGCTTTAGTGTTCCTTGTTTGTGAGTGTTGCGTTACCAAGGTAAAGAGAACATAAAAGAATTACGTTACATTTTACTGACCTCTATCACTACGCGGGTAAAAATATAACACACCATTATTTTTGAAATTGACAGGTGACTGTTACGAACTAAAAATGAATATGTTTTCGATGCACGAAATTATGAGTAGAGAAGTACTTGTTTGCATATCATTAATAAATTAAATTAGCTTCTATCAATTTACTGGCCACTAAAATTTAGGCAGTCTTTTTACAAGAGTTCGAATAATCTAAATTTCTTTGCTTTTCAATCTCAAATAGTAATTTTTCACATACTGACATATTATTTTCTTGATTATTCACACGCACACACAAATATATATACTGATGTCTTACACAGACATATCTTTTGCATTATTTTGATCTAAAGTTAAATACATTTTGATTAAATTCACGAGATGGCGTTAACCACGTCACCACAAATGAATAATATTGCAAATTAATTACTTTAAAAATGTGAATGTTTAATAGCATTCCTCGTGGTTCACTTACATTCATGAAAGCGTACATTATTTAATACGATCATTGCAGACGTACGTTAACACAGATAATGTGGTACTGATGTCTTTACGTATTGTTCACTGTGTTGTGATACTGACGTCTATTACCAATTGCTCACTGTGTCGTGATACTGACGTCTTTACGTATTGTTAACTGTGTCGTGTTACTGATATCTTTTCGTAATGTTCGCTGTGTCGTGATACCGACGTATTTAAGTATTGTTTACTGTGTCGTGATACTGACATCTTCACGTATTGTTTACTGTGTCGTGATACTGAAATCTTCACGTATTGTTCACTGTGTTGTGATACTGACGTCTTAACGTATTTGTCACTGTGTTGTTATACTGATTTGATTGCCAACTTATTGTTATACTTTTGATATATCTTCGAAACAAAACTAACTAAAATAAAATAAGTTAATTTATTAACAAGTAATCCTTCCATTGTTTATCAGTCTGACACCAAACTAATTAAAGAAAGTTAGAACTTGTTTACGAAGGTTTAATTTAGGTATGGACACATTTTTTTATTATCATCCTAAGACATAAAAACAAGTTGTTGAGTTTGGTAATCAAAGTTGAATGGTGTTGGGATAACGTATGAGATTCTTCTCTGGTGGTTCATTAGATCTTCATTTGATACGTCTAAATGAGCTGGACAGATAATGAAGGAACTTTATCTGCAAATAATAACTTCCCAGAGCACGTGTGACCATGAAGATAAATAAAAGAAGCGGAGAAACAGAAATGAGTGAGTTAGAGAAACGAAAGCAATGACAGAAGAAACCAGAAGGAATGTGAGAGACAGAAAGCAGGTTGTTACAGATCAACAAGGGATGGAGTTTGAAAATACAACCTGCAAGCTACTGACCAATATCAAGTTAAAAGAAAGTGGATAGAAGCGAAACTATGAGAGGAAGTAGAAACTAGTATGAGGAAGAAATGAGTGAAACCAGGGACAAAGATCTAAGAAACAATTAACAACAGGAACGTCACTTGTTCTGAAGTAAAATGAAATAACAATAAGTGAGAGAAACCAGGGAAACAAATATTTAGTGGAACCTGATAAGAATGAGTAAGTAAACTTGAGGTATAAAACTGACTGAAAATAACAAACATTGTTTGTTTGTGATACTCTTAAATAACCTTGACATTATAATAATCAAATTAAAAATGTATTATTGGCTCACTGGATATCATTAAACAAGTGGGTGATCTAACAAGCAGTTAGAGAAGTTAAACAAACATGAAAGGAACTTGAAGGGTATATTTATTACACAGAGGAACAATCAAATGTATATAGATAAGAAAACAAAGATACACAATTTAAATAAGGACTACATAGTATTTACTTAATAGTAATATTATGTCGATAATGTTACCATTGCTTACTCTATAATTATAAATTATCTTCAATATATATGTAAAAACGGCTGGTTTAGGTTGAGTAAATTTTTATGTAAAGGAGCGAAAAACGTTTCGACCTACGTACTTCAGTCATCGAGAAAGAGGTAACTGACCGATAGCTGACCACATGTTTGAAGAGAGTTGTGTAACTGAGTGTAGGAATGTAGAGAACATGCTTAGATGTTTGATTATATTTATTAGTATAGGTGTAAGGGTGTTCCTTTGTATTCACCACATGCAATTAACAAGCAATTTTGATACATATGTGCATTTACAGAACACACATTTAATTTTTTCAATCACATTAACTCTATAATCCTAACATTAACTTTACACGTGAACAGAAAGAAACCAATGAAGTGTCATTCCTTAACCTGAAAATTACAAGAACCGATACACAATTCAAAACTGAAATCCACCGAAAAATCACCCATACTAGACTATACGTTCCCTGGGACTCAGCACATGAAACAAAACAAAAGCGTAACATACTAAGAAATCAAATAAACGCAGCCATAAAACTATGCTTACCAGATAAAATTAACGATGAATTAGACAAAATAAAACAATACTTCATCAACCTCAATAAGTTTCCTCCACAAACAGTAGAAAACATTATACGCACACACCTAGACAGAAAGCAAAATCAACCAACAAAAGTAAATATATCTCACGAATCAAAAAATCACGAAACCATATAGTGCTGCATACCATATATTCTCTACATCAGCATAAAAATAACCAACATTTGGCAAAATCTAGCAACAAAATATGATATTCCAGTTAATGTCAAATTTATTCAAAAACCAGGCACAAAACTGAGGTCTATACTGTGTAAAAACTACACTGACACACACAACACCAAATTATTTATAAAATACAGTGTGATAACTGCCACGACTTCTATATTGGAGAATCAAGTAGAAAAATGGAAACCAGATTCAAAGATCACGAAAAGTCACCTTCACACGTTTTCGAACACTGAAAGTCAAATAAACACAACATAACCATAGAAAACACTCAAATACTAAATAAACAAACATAAACAAACGGAAAATTAAAGAAGCCTTACTTATGCAACAACTTAAACCCAAAATAAACCAATATAAAGGAACACCTTTATACCTATATTAATAAAGAGAATCAAACATCTAAGGACGCCCTCTACATTCCTATACTCAGTTACACAGCTCCCTTCAAACAGCCCCCCAGTGGCTCAGCGGTATGTCTGCGGACTTACACGCTAAAATCCGGATTTCGATACCCGTGGTGGGCAGAGCACAGATAGCCCATTGTGTAGCTTTGTGCTTAATTCAAAACAACAACAACAACAACCCTTCAAACATGTGGTCAGCTATAGGTCAGTTACCTCTTTCTTTCTTTGTGAACTTGATGATGACTGAAGTAGGTCGAAACGTTGTTCGCTCCTTTAGATAAAATTTTCCTCAACCCAAACAAGCCGTTTTTACATATATATTTCTCTAGTGCGTTTTCTCGTCATTATTGATTATTATCTTCAATGTTATTATTGCTTACTTTATAACAATATTACATCATAAATACTAATATATCATCAAGGTTACTATTGTTCACTGTATAACAATATCATATCATAAATGTTATCATTGGTTACTTTACAATAATAAGTGTTACAAGTGTTTACTTTACAACAATATTACACAATTAATGCTTCTACTGTTATAACTTTATAACAATAATGTATCGTAAATGTTACTATTGCTTACGTTATAATAATATCACATTATAAATGTTACCATTCGTTACTTTACAATAATATCGTATTATAAATGCTACCATTGGTTACTTTATAATAATATTGTAAGTGTTGCAACTGTTTACTTTACAACATTATACAATTAATGTTTCTATTACTTACTTTATAATAATATTATATCGCAAATGTTACTGCTGTTTACTTTATAATATTTAAAAGCTATGGTTTGTTTGTTTTAAATTTCGCACAAAGCTACTCGAGGGCTATCTGCGCTAGCCGTCCCTAATTTAGCAGTGTAAGACTAGAGGAAAGAACGCTAGTCATCACCACCCACCGCCAACTTTGGGCTACTTTTTACCAACAAATAGTGGAGTTAATTGTCACATTATAACGCTTCCACGGCTGAAAGGGCGAGCATGATTGGCACGACGGGGATGCGAACTCGCGACCGTCAGATTACGAGTCGCACGCCTTAACACGCTTGGCCTTAAAACTATGGAGAATCAGAATTATTCAATTTCTGAATTTTGTTTTCTTTTTTAATCTCAGTATCTTTGATTTATAATCAATATGTGTAACAAGATCAGATAACAGTTTATAAAAGAGTGCATTGCGATATCGTTTGAGATTCAGTAAATTAGATATTTTTAAAAGATGTTTTCAACTTTCAATGAGGATTCCACTACATATTTTCATACTGATGATAGATGTCGCTACGTGTTACTATCGACCGCAATTTAATATTTTAAATAATGGTGCATATTGTTTCATATTGTCATATGGTTTAAACAACATATTCATTGCAATTTGAATTGCCAATTAGTTTTCCTTAATTAATTTTAGGACATTTTATTCACAGTGGTAAGGCTTAAAAATTTAAAAAATATAATTTCACTCATTATTATTTTTCATAAATTTTGATTTTTAGATGGGAAATAGGCAGGGTTGGTCTAAGAAAAAATATTTTTAAATTTTATTATTTTTAAGAGGATTTTTAGTTGAAGAATAATGATATTTTTCTTTTCAAATACGACTACAAGTAATTTCTTAATCTCCTAATTCGTAATTACATGTTTAATCAAGCTTTGAAATTAACTTTTGATGTTTACAAACTCAATGAAAAAGAATCTGAGAAACAGTTTTAAGAAAGAAGGAAATACAAGAGAAATACGTATAGAACTGAGCATTGTTTAATACAAGACAAATACGTATAGAACTGAGCATTGTTTAATACAAGACAAATACGTATAGAACTGAGCATTGTTTAATACAAGACAAATACGTATAGAACTGAGCATTGTTTAATACAAGACAAATACGTATAGAACTGAGCATTGTTTAATACAAGAGAAGTACGTATAGAACTGATCATTGTTTAATACAAGACAAATACGTATAGAACTGAGCATTGTTTAATACAAGAGAAACTAATAAAGAACTGAATATTGTTTAATAGAGGAGAAACTAACAAGGATCCGAAAAATGTTTAATACATGAGAAACTAACAAGAAACTGAACATTGTTTAATACAAGGGAAACTAATAAGGAACTATTTTTTTTTTGAAACAGTTCTGTCTTTGAGATCGTGGTTACAGTATAAAAATAACGAGAAACTAACAAGGATCCGAAAAATGTTTAATACATGAGAAACTAACAAGAAACTGAACATTGTTTAATACAAGGGAAACTAATAAGGAACTATTTTTTTTTTGAAACAGTTCTGTCTTTGAGATCGTGGTTACAGTATAAAAATAACGACTAATTTCTCATTTAGCATTAGAGTATTCGAAATTTTGGCGGTGGGTACTGTTGACTAATTTCCTTCTGTCTTGTCTGTCAGTTCAAAGTAATGGACGGCTTTACGTGTAAAGTCTATAACAAAAACATCAGTGATGGGAGACGATTGAACGAGATACGTGCCTCGCCCACAATTTTATTTTGAAACTTTTCGTTGCTTGGCAACTACACGTGCCATTTGCTCGGACATGCTTTTTGCGGCCATAAATACAACTTTGGACATCAAACTAAGATTAATAATGGCGAATTTCTTGTTGAGTGCATTTTGCCATTAAGGAAGACGAACTCATTAACGTAGGAGACAAGTAAAATTATCCACCCCATAATAAGGCAAATAACTACATCTTACTTAAAGAGAGTTTTCCGGATTAAAGATAAGTCCCGAGATTAATTAAAGGTTAATTTAATAACAAGCAGTGAAATTAAAGTTCCTCTTGTTATAGGATCACTCGATATCAGCTTGTCTCAACCTGTGAATGAAAGCGTTCCTTTGAAAGCAAAGGCCATTAAGATGATTAGTCTTAACGGACATAACTCGTTATAAAGTTATGAATTACATCCTTGCAAAAACAAAGTTGATGCTTCACGTTATAAGAATAAACTTTATTTACAACCCCACAGAAGAGAGTTATTAGAAGGTTCAGTGTATTTTTACAGTTACACTTTATACAGTAAATTAATTAAAAACACGCACCGTAAGTGGTGTAATGAACATTTACTGCACGTGGTGTGACCATCCTCTGCGTTGTTGTCGCTAGCAAACTAAATTTCATTTGAGTTCAATGTCTTTTTTTTTTCACCTGGGTTCCCAGAGTTTTGGGATTCTTTGGTAAACAAATAAGAAGAGGAGGAAAACTGATCGATTCACAGTAAAAAGTCATACATAGTGAGTGGAAATAATGTAGTTCTAGTGACAGTTCTCTAGGCTTTGCAGCATCTTAAAGGAATTTGTCAAGGCAGTTGGAGAGGCAAACAAGTGTTGAATGAAGATTTAATATCTTTGTTTCTCACATTGACTGCCAATCGATTAGTAGAATGTGTTCAACATCATGTAGGCCTACAGAACGATCAAATCTTAAAAGTGCCCCAGGAATGGAACATTGAATTCATCTTTAATTTTAAACTAATATAGTTCCTCAACTGACAAAAATACTTTTGACCAGTATTTTTTTCAAGTTATCTTTTAAGCAAGTTAAAACTAATCAGCCATTTTGGTTGATGATGTGCTAACAAATATTGTTGTTGTTGTTTTGAATTAAGCACAAAGCTACACAATGGGCTATCTGTGCTCTGCCCACCACGGGTATCGAAACTCGGATTTTAGCGTGTAAGTCCGCAGACATACCGCTGAGCCACTGGGGGGCACTAACAAAGAAATTGGTGTTTAAAGTAACCAATAAATTTGGCTAAAGATATGTTAACATATCGATTGTTCACTTTAAATACGAGTTTGATGAAATGGAAACTTTACATTTGATAACGAAACCTTTATTTATTAATTTTTCTTTGGAAAAAAGTTTTAAAATGAACCTGTTGCATCAGAAGGAAGGTGTAATATTTCAAACTAAGTTCATTAAAAACGTTTAGAATTTGTCTCCAAGGAGCTGAATTTGACATCAACTTCAAATGTCAAGTTAGTTTTTCCCTTACTGTAACTTAATATTCAACGCAGAACTATAAGTTTATTGGATACGTTATGATGAAATAATGACGTCAGTTTTATATGCGAAATATATCATAAGATAACTTTTATTTACAGCTTTACATTTCAATTTCAGCAGTTGTGTTTATCTAACGTAAATGTAGTTAAATTAATAATTCATGGTGCCTCTAAACTACCTCAATAATTTCAACAACAACATACGTTTCTAAATGTAACTTTTTTTTTTTTCAAATGGCGTTATACGTAATTATTTCGGTAAGTTCTACAATTTTAGATAAATACAACTCAACATTTCAAAACAAATAGTTTGTTATTCATTATGACGAGAAACCCACTTCAAGTAAAAAAATGTCAGAAACTCTTTTTTATTAACTTGAAGATGACCTAAGAAAGTCGAAACGTTGTTTAGCACTTTATTTAAATTAAAGTTTTAATACCCATACAAGTCGTCTTGAGAGTACAAACAATTTGTTAGTTTGTGTTATGTAACAGTTAACGGTTCCCCTGATGGGCAGAGGTAAATTTACAGACTTAGTATTCTAAAATCCGAGGTTTGATTCCCAACAGTAAAAACAGTGCAAATAGTTCATTGTGAATTTGTGCTAAAATGAAAAAAAAAGAAACATATACGTAATTATTCAAAAACAAAATGATTTTATAGTAGTTTTAATATTTGAGAATGGAATGTTAACTGTTGTTTTTATAACGTAATTTCGTATTCAAACATGTGTAATATTATATATGAATTTAACTACATGTGATTATAATTTCCACTGCGAGGAGATTAGAAACATGCGAATTTAGAGACGAATGATAAATACTGTGTACGTGGTCTCGAGCTCCGTAAATATGACGTAAAACGCACGTAGTAGTATGTTTAATATTATCGGTAGAGGGCGTGATCAGAAAATGCCATTGATTAACAAATCTAAGCCTTTGCAGAACTCTGTCGGTTCCAGAAATATAACTGGTAATGTTAATAACAATAATTAATCGGTATGAACCTAGTGAGGAATATTGACACTAGTTTATGGCACGTGTCACATTAAAAGGAACTCGAATGATATTAGCTTACACTGTTCTCTTCCTATAAGAAAGTGTGGAAGATGGTTTATAGTATGTGTCACAGCATGAGAAACTGGCGACGCTGGTATATAGCATGTGTAACTTTAAAAGTTACTCGAGTTAATTAGTTTGTGGTATGTGTTACGTTATGAGAAATGGCAACACTGGTTTATAACATGTGTAATTTTAAAAGGAACGAGTTTATAGGATGTGTCACACTATGCGGAACTCCGATGTTATTGGTTTACAATATGTGTCATATCACGATGGCTGTTCTGAACAGATTAAAAATTAAATATCTCGAAAATATAAGAATAAACGCAGTTTATACATAAACGGATTATTCGGGAAGTCTACTTTTAAGGATGAACTGACCGTACAGTGTTTATCTCATATTTCAATAATTTAAATAGGTTTAGATTCAAGTAAAATATTTCACAGTTTACAGTCACAATGAGAGCCGCACGAAATTAGTTACGGTAATTTTGAACGGACAGGAACCGTAAGTAATTAGACATCTAGAAGATACACACCTAATTAGTCTTTATGTCCATAAGTCATATTCGGGATGAAACATCTCTTTCCAACGTCATTTTCTTTAACATTAAAAAAGTTTAAGCTTCCGTTATAATGCTATAAAACTATAATTATTTCAGCTTAACTTTTTTCAGTCATCTCCGTGTTCCCATTACTTCAAATATCGCTCGACAAAAGAGACCAATAAGAAACCAGTAATACAACACAGCGAATCGTTAAAGACGTTGGCATTGTGATTGTTGAACCATCTTTCATGTCGTCTTTCTTCTCTTAACTAAAAGATATTGTTACAGTACTGGATTTCAATATGACTCCCATTACTGAGAAAGACTATAAAATATTCCAAATTTTTAAAAATTTAAATCAGAACCAAGATAAAGCGTTGGGAGAGAGAAAAACTCTGACATTTGCATTAGTAAAGATTAGATATACAGAATTCTTTTTAAACTAATACTTCGTAATAAATGTATGAAATAAAACCCAGCCCTAAAACGTACGTACTTCAGTGTACCTTAAGCCTAACTGCTTCTCCATTGTCATTTTATCTAAAAAAAAAACAGGAACTTTGTACTTAAAGTAACATTTTTAGGGTTAATTTAGTATTTGTACGAGTCTGATTTAGGTAAAACTGCGTTACTGACTACAGTGTCCATCTAATGTAAAATCTTCAACACGCCCTCTACGTTCCTACACTCAATTATATAACCGCCTTCAAATATGTGGTCAGCTACCGATCAGTATTCCTTTCTTTCTTTGTGAATCTGTCGATAACCGAAGAAGGTCAAAACGTTGTTCGCTCCTCTACTAGTGCTTTCTCTACCAATACCAGCCGTTTTTTTAAATATATAACTGTATAAAATCTCCACCAAATCACTATCGTCTGTCGTTAGCTCGATAAATCGAGTTGTGGTAGAATTAGGCTTAAGATCTGTATCAACATTATACAGAAGTTGTTTACATTTACTGAGAAAAAAGTTATTTGTGTATCTCTTTATGTATCTCTTCTTCTCATTTAGTTTTACTTTTTAAATATATATATATATAAGTAACAGAGCCAAAGGAACAATGAAACATTAGTAACCAAGGTTAATGTTAGAACTCATAACCAAAATGACATTAACTGATGCATAATAAGCACTTAGTAACCATAGTAATGCTTTTATACATGCTTAGACAGGTACTGGTAACCAAGGTGACATTAATGTGTAATTGGTTTGTTTTGTTATGAATTTCGCGCAAAGCTACTCGAGGACTATCTGCTTTAGCCGTTCCTAATTTACAAGTAAAAGACGGGAGGTAAGGCAGCTATGCCATCACTACTCACCGCCGGTTCTTGGGCTACTCTTACCAACGAATAGCGTGATTGATCGTAACATTATAATACCTCCACCGTGGAAAGGGAGAGCATATATATCAGAACGGGGAATCAAACCCGCAACTGGTAAACTGCGAGTCGAGTATACTAACCATCTAGCCATGCTAAAATATAACCCACAATTAGTTACAAAAGTAATAGTTATATATACAGTAAGGTTATTATTTTTAAGGATAACCAACCACGACTTACCAGTAGAGGTTACAGAGATATGAAATATAAAAAAGTTTTCACTGCTGTCCTTCAATCATATAACTATTTTTTCTTGTCTTTTGTACAAGTTTTAAAATGATGTAAAAATATAGTAAGCATCATGAACAAAATAGCAGAGTAATCCTAATTATGAGTAATTCAGATAATAACGTCGTAGTTAAAAGAAATATCAAAAACCCAAATACAGATAATGTTCTAACATTTCTTTAAATACACATATAGATCTACAGCAAAATATTTAATTTTTGATAAATTAATTGTATTTACAGATACGCTAATTACACTCACCTTACTTCTGAGTCGGTAATCTGGTAGATGTTATTCAAACATAACAGATCAATATACTTAAATGTGCTACTTGTACACAGCCTGTTTTAGCGCGACCAATAACATCAAAGTATCGTTGTCAAATTAGAAAATTTATTTTTTCGTATATCGCCCTAGTTTTATGTTCATACAGTTAAGTTATTTAATTATCACACACACAAACAAACAAACAAGCGTTTGTTTGTTTGTTTTTGGAATTTCGCACAAAGCTACTCGAGGGCTATCTGTGCTAGCCGTCCCTAATTTAGCAGTGTAAGACTAGAGGGAAGGCAGCTAGTCATCACCACCCACCGCCAACTCTTGGATTACTCTTTTACCAACGAATAGTGGAATTGACCGTAACATTATAACGCCTCCACGGCTGGAAGGACGAGCATGTTCGGTACGACTCGGGCGCGAACCCGCGACCCTCAGATTACGAAGCGCACGCCTTAACGCGCTAGGCCATGCCAGGCCCACAAACAAGCGGAACATATAACAACGATAACCATTAGAAGTGCAAATAATATTCCTTTTTCCTTGTTTTGAAAAAAACCCAAAAAACATCATTCTGATTTTAAAGCCATAACTTAGTAGCAAGAAAATCGAATGTTTCGGCAAGAAAAGTCAAGTTCTTCTAATATAAACGGCCCGGTGCTTGACTCATAATCTGAGGGTTGCGGGTTCGAATCTCCGTCACACCAAACATGCTCACCCTTTTAACCGTGAGGGCATTATAACACATCGGTTAATCCCACTAATCTTTGGTAAAAGAGTTGGCGGTTGGTGGCGATAATTAGCTGCCTTACATCTCGTCTTACACTACTAAATCAGGAACAGTTATCGTGTAGCTTTACGCGAAAGTAAAAACAAACCAAACTACCAAAAAAAAACCTCTTTGAAATGGAGATAAAAATTAAAGGATTTGCAAGTTAAGATGACATCATTATCATTTATCAGAGCGATAACAGGCGCGAAACGACGTGATACATTACTCTTAGTTCTCGTTTAACAAATTAATGATAGCAGCCTGCATTTTCTGTTCTATCAGTACAGGAAATGGTTGATTCAGTTGTGACATTATTAATTTATGAAGAGATAAACGTGACAATATATTACTTTAGGGACATTCAATATTTTATAATTATCCACACTATGTTAATATAAATATTCCAAGCCATCAATCACAATTCCTTCCCTCTATGATTTTGTGAGAAATCTCTTGGTTTCTAAGACTTTCTTACAGTACGGAATAGAACTAATTCAAGAAATGTAATAAGAGGACAAACATGAAGAAATCAGCTACTTTACGTCAGAACACATTCATACGGAAAAAGAGAGCTGAAACATATGAAAAAACTGTAAACATACCCCTCTCCCCCTCCAAAAAACGTTTAAAGACTCGGGGAATGTGAAATTAAACCGAATGATAATAAATTTTGCAAAATGAGTTTACAAACTCATGCAAACATATAATAGTTTGGTCACTTGGAAATAAATTATCCTGTAATTATTTTTTATCCACTCATCTGGTGGTTTTTGTTATAACGTGATTCTTTATTTCATGCTGTTGATAATTCACGTGGTTCTATTGGTCACAAAAAATAAATTATCCTGCAAATATTTTTATCTAATCATCTCGTGGTTTTAATTATCATAAGATAAATAATATCATACTTAGTCGAATTGACGACTAAGTCATTTCTTTTCTACTCTTTATCAGTTAGGCCTGATGAGTTTTTGTTACCGCGTGATGATAGGATAGCATTAGAGTTAGTGTCTGTTCTCTTTCTTTACACTGCCTGCCAGAAATCCAAAATTATTCCAGATCAAGGCTATTATTTTGTTCTAAGATCTGTAGTATTTTCCACGCTGAATGTAATTTTAGTATATGCGTAGTATATAACTCTATAATTCTTAATGTAAATACATGCTTTTAACATTCGTATGAGGCTTTTTAAGGTAACGTACCATTTTCTGATTACTGACGTTAAATGTGTCTTTTGTTGTTAATGCAACTGCTTTAAAGATGAATTTTACTGAAAAAGAAAGCTTTGCAGTCAAAAGAACTACTCATACTGAATAATTTTGTAGGTTCACATTTGTTTATAAAAATATGTGCTTATAAATGAACCATAGAACTTTATGCAGAAAGAGCCCTTTCCGAGCGGCAATCCGAACAATTTAGTTTTTACGCTTGCCGCTAGGAAAAGTACTGTGACGTAATAGTTGCCAAACAAACCTCCAACGCCAGCGCGTTGAATGTAAATAAACATGGCCAGTGCGTACCGAGAAACAGAGGTGGAGTCTGTTTTGACTTTGTGTTCTGAACAGTGTCGAGTAGCGCCATATCAATTCGAACCTTCTCTGAATGAACCTAGAACAGTTACTTTTGACACAGATCTGACAAGTTTTAGTGATAAGGACAGTTCCACGAGCGAGAGCAGCAGAACTGTGAGTAATACTGACAGCGCCCAGGCCGGTAACGAGTCGGTCATATCTCCAGTGGAAGAATGGTAAGCCTAAGTCATTACAACAAATATAGTCTCTATTATTTCACATCCAATTTTAAGCATCTCAAAACCTGTCTGGTGTTTATAAATTATTGGTATCACAGACTGGGTTTTATTTGTTTATACTTTGCCGACTATGATAACTAATACTCGGCCCTTCCACAATCATTGTACCGGATGTTTATGACCCGTAACAAAATGAATTTCAATTATACGTAATAATTCTGTCTATAAAATCAAACTAGATGTAGCAGTCTGAATAGTTAATTTAATATTTACCATAAATGTATAATTTGCATGACATATTCCGTATGTTTGTACAAGGTGTAGGTGTAGTTTATACGAACAGATGCCAACCAGGAGAGAGGGCGTTTGTTGTCTCTCATACGACAAGGTGTCAAACCGATTAAAAGATGAAGAGTGCATTACCCAGACTCAAGGTTTTGATGGAAACTGCCTGAATATCGATGTCTTGGAAGCATCATACTATGAATTTGTTGACTTGAATGATGATGATCCATGTCACGAGTGTGTATTTTTCAAGATGCAGTTAAACCTAAAATAGTATATTTGAGTTTAACCTACAATTAAAGATACTGTTTATCCAAAACTATGATTCTACTTGAAACCCATGGAATCCAAAACAGTGGGATCCGACCCAAAAGATGAGCATTCAAAGTGATCTTGACAAAGTTTTGCATGGTGTAAAGGAGTCTAGTTCTTCTTATTGACCATCCTCACCCACTGTCGCCACCTTGCCGGTTCCTTCTCCTTGCACGGAAACGAAAAGAAGCTTTTGCCCAATGCCGAACTGTTTTTACAATCATAAGCAATCCAGTAAACCATGTTATCATAAAACAAACATAAAGTAGCAATATCAAGCCAAAAATAGTCTCACAAAGTATGTAATTCGAAAAAAGCACCGATAGATTTACATAAAACACCAGCACTGAAAGGAACAAAATGGTCGGCGCGCAACGAAGCGTATTTGGCAACTATTACGTCATAGTTATAAAACGTTACGGAAACAGCCGAACGACCGAGAGGAACTTGAGTTCGAGAACCCGCATATTTTGTTTCATTTTTTACTCAAAAAGTAAAGTATTTAAAAATAGGCAATCACACAGGAATTATATCTAACCAAAGTACAGTTTCTAAGGCAATTATTAAATTTGTTGAAAATTCACCTTTAAAATTCAAAGAGTATGTTTTCTTCCCTCTGTGAACTATTTTTTTTAATTTGCATGTAAAATATTAACATTATTTTACAGCTGATTAATCAAAGTATATGATGTGAACTATTTTTAACATTTTTTTTCTTTACATCGAAAGTTAGAGGTTAAAAATATTCCTTTTAAAAGGGAATGGTTCGTATTATTCGAATAATTTAGTTTGCTTGAAATTATTGCTGTTTTGAATTTAGTGCAGGGCTACGCAATGGGTTAGTTGTGCTCTGCCCACCACGATTACTGAAACTCGGTTTTTAGCGTTTTAAGTCCGCAAATACATCGCTTAGCTACTGGGGGAGGGAGTGTTTGAAACTCTCTTGAATCTATATACAAAGTTAAAAGTTACCGTCATATAAACTACGAATTCTTAGATCGATTGTAAACCAAAATTTATATGTTCGTTCGTTGTTTTTTTTTTCTATAGCTTAAATGTTGGTAAGAAACAAACAAGAACTGGAAAACTGCTTGTCTAAGGTTTGGAAATTAAAATATTTTATTTCGTACTTTCAAAACCTTTAAATACGTCTGACTTTGTTTCAGGGAAGAGAATCTTCTTAGTTTGACTACAGAGGTTTCCCCTGCTTACCACTTCATTCACTGTGGTGAGTAGTTAGGGTTTTACGTACAAATACACACTACGATCAGAACTGTGTTTTCTAACACCATTTTTTTCACACATTTTCCCTTTTTCATTTAGTTTTAAAGTATTAACTGTTGGGTCTCTTTATAGGGAGGATAATTAGAAAATCAAAAATAACTTTTTTTTTTAAATGGCCCCCTCTGGTGTGAATGGATAATTACTCTTTTCTTACACGACTATGACCAGTGTAAACGGATACTTTTTCCTATTTAATAAGACACCTCTACTGTTATTCTACTCCGAATAACAGTGACCTATCAAACTTCTTAAGTTTCTGACTGTTACATTAAATCTGGAAAAGACACATGGTCAACAGCCTGATCAAATGACATTTTGATTTCAGGGATTTCAGCCAATTCTTTTATACCTAGCAACCGTGCATTGTTGTGGTAAGGACATATTATTGAACTACACTTTTTTGTGTTGTTGTCCGGATAGATTCTGTTATGGTTGTGGTCCTTTGACGTTTTATAGAAAAGGTATTTGAACAAAAACTGTTGAAGCACGTGCCGAATTCTACTAAGTCACACTGAAAGGTTCACATCTTAGTTTGAGGTAATGCTATAGTCAATGAGGTTTTTCTGAAGGGCGACTGTTGCTATTCCTTGCACTTTGAGAAAGCATAAAAATAAATATGCAGCGCCCTCTGTGGTCAAACGTTTGAAGGGTATTATTTATTTTTTACCCCGATCTGAAAGCTGATCCAGAATAAACGGTTACGAGAGTCGAGAAACATCATGAAAAACAAAAAAAAGTTACAAATTGTATCTTTGTAACATAGAACTAAGAAGTCATTTAAGTTTGTTTCTATTAACTTCGACAAGTTTTTTTTTTTTATATTTTCAGAAATATAGGACCATAATTTGAATTTTGGTAAAAAAAATGAAAAAAAGCGTCATTTTGGTTAACATTTTCTAAAATGCACGTTTTCATGTTATTCCTACATCGAAAAAACTTTGTGCTGACAGATTTAACAGGTTTTAAATATAGCTTGTTTTTAAAATAACAATGACCATCGCATGTAGCGCCACCTAGTAGTTATGACTGGATCTGAGGTTCGTGCTCCATTTAGAGAAAAGAAAAGTGTGTTCCACTCTTAGAGGTTAAACGTGTGTTATAAGAGTTGCAGTCAGTATTCGATCTGATAAAAGTAATTAAATTTGATTGTTGTTTACAAGTCGTCTTCAATCTCGCCTTTTGTACCCCGCTAGTACAGCGGTAAATCTATGGATTTACAACGGTAAAATCGGAGGTTCAATTCCCCTCGGTGGACTCAGCAGATAGCCTGATGTGGCTGGCATTGCTATGAGTAAAACACTCTAGCCTACTATTTTAAAAATAGTCCTTGATTATCTCTACGAGAAATAAAAAGGAAAACAAATATATTTTTTAAAGGGTTGAAGATAAATTTAAACATTGGAAAAACTATTTTCTTAATCAAGTTCAAGATGGAAACGAAGTTTGATATTCCTTTTGTTTGTGTCGAGGCTGATGAAATTCCAACGTGCGGTGACTTCTTACACATTATAAGGTACTCATATATTAAAGTGGGGCTGTCACGCTATTTCGTGCTTTATTACCACAAGGATTTCATAAGAGAGTACGACGGAAAGACCACACCTACCATTTTGAATATGAAGAATATTCTTATTAAAATAGATGTGTCTCTAATGGTAGAGGTATAGAAATAAAATATGACAACGAGAAAAAACTCTAAATTATTTTTCAGCACCAGAAAAATCACTCTTTTGTTGCCCAGTCAATTTATTATAATCAACCTTTATTTCCAAGATAAATATGAAATAAACGTTAAATATACCGAGAGGACTTAGTCAATGAAATGAGGCTTAAAATATGAAATTGCATTTTCCTTTAATAAGTTAGTCGTCTGCGACATTGGAAATTGAATTTTTTTCAGTGAAATTTGTGATAAAATAATATACATTATACCATTGCCAGTGACATTTGAGACCAACGACGTTAGCGTCACCTCTAATTTGACTTTCAATCATGAAAAGATACATCGCAAATGTCTTTGTGACCTTCGTACCAGAATATAATCTTTTTCAATGGTTCTTAGCCCTTAGAATGTGAACAATGCCTTTCTGAGTGACTCTTAACTCTCATGGTGTAAACAATATCTAAGTAACTCTTAACCATTAGAATGAAAACAATATCTTTCTAGGTGACTCTTTGTTTGTTCGTTTTTGAATTTTGCGCAAAGCTACTCGAGGGCTATCTGTGCTAGCCGTCCCTAATTTAGCAGTGTAAGACTAGATGGAAAACAGCTTGTTATCACCACCCACCACTGACTCTTGGGCTACTCTTTTACCAACGAATTGACCGTAATATTATAACGCGCCCACGGGTGAAAGGGCGAGCATGTTTGGTGCGACCGGGATTCGAACCTGCGACCCTCGGATTACGAGTCGAACGCCTTAACACGCTTGGCCATGACGGGCCCTAAGTGACTCTTAACCCTTATAATGTAAACAATACCTTTCTAAGTGACTCTTATTTCTCATAACGTAAACAATATATTTTTAAGTGACTCTTAAAGTTAAGAATGTAAACAATACATTTTTAAATGACACTTAACCCTTGGAATGTAAATAATACCTTTCTAAATGACTCTTAACCCTTAGAATGTATAAAATTATGTGGTAAGTACGCTTAATTTAAAAAATGTTCACAACATTTAATTTATTTATAATTAGATATTAGTATTAGGCCTATTATATTTTTAATACTGCATTCCATATCTAGTCTTTTCAGGACTTTAAATGAAATAAGAGAGGTTATAGTAACAGAATTCCAGCCATACCTTGCTCACTGTGTTTACTGAATTACCGATTTCACTCTCAGTAAAACAGTAAAACCTCGTGACGACTTTCCTTTAGTGTAAAGTATGTACAAATCCATTTCACTTTCAGTAAAAACCGTAAAACTTCGTGACGATTTCCTTTTCGACATGGATTGTGTAAAAATCGATTTCTCTCTTAGTGCTAGCTCGTTTAAGAAAAATTCTTCGAGGAGTTGTGAGCTGAGCTGAGTTAGTATGGCTAACATGTGAAGGAACTTCTATCACCTTACATGTGGTTTAATATCCTGTTCTAAGGAGGAGAGTATTCTTAACTTGTTCAGTACTGCATTAAACAGAGAGACTAAGCGGTCTTGAAATAAGTTTGGGTTACAAACTGGAATGTGAATTTTAAGTTTTAAGAGCATTTCAGACTAAACGAATAAATCAGAAACCCTACAAGACTTATTTGTAGCCATTCCATTAAGTAGAGGGAATACAGCCAAACAGAAGCATTCGCAGCCATTAGGTTTTGAATCGAGTAACAGGACTGACTGTTACTACTATAACTCGCCTATACATCCGTGGGTGTGAATTGTGTTCAGCAATGTCACAGTTCGAGCTCCAGACTCTTAGATCAACAGCTTTTCACTGTAAGTATCAAGCCACGCCCTGTATAACTTGATTTTAAGTAATAGTTGTCTCTGACACACAAAGTCTGACGATTCTTTCGCGCTCTAAGAGATAGGTTAATGTGAAACATTTCACATGAATAGAGATAGGAGTTCTGAAGTTACTGAGTTTTGTTTATCATTTGAACCAACACAAACCTTGTCTTGAAGCCACGGAATAGCACAGAGTAGGAAACATGGCAGTCGTTTCGGTTAAACATATGTATAATTGTGTGTGTGTATATATATATAAATCTTTTTTTGGCTCGCGGGCTCTAAATATATAAGTTACCGAAAGAATCACCACTACGGGTGGGGTGAAGAGAAACAATACTTCTGAGGGGCCTCGATGATATCTGATTATGAGCTTTAGCTTGAGATAGGCTAATTTTTAAACCGAAACTACTGTCATCGAATAGCACGTTAAGAACTTTCGCGTTTTGAATTTTAAAATCCTGAGAAGAGAACGGCCACAAGCTGTTAAAACATTCTCCAAAATATTATTCAATCAATGTTTGACATCAGGATGTGGTGGACCTGTGGGAAATTTGTTTCCAGACAAGAGCAATGTTGCTACGTTGACAGAGAAACGAGATGTCATTGGTCGTTTCACTAAACTGGCTTGCATTTTACCTTTAAGAAATGTTCTGTCATTAAGTACGAATACGTTAATTAACAAAAGCTAGCGAATAGTAAATATCAGATACTTTTCCAAGGAAACCTCTGTATGTCTGTCTGTTTGTCGTACTGTATTAAATCTATTAAATGTTTTCTGTCTCAGGGAGCCCAATAGTAGGTCTGCGTGCTTAGAACGATAAATATCTGGTTTCAGTTCCTGTGATGGGCAGAAACAAAGTGACTGTTGTGTAGCTCAAAACAAATTAATCAAATGTCATCAAGTTATATTGATTGGTTCTGTCTGGTTAAAGAGTTTAATAGTAAATATATATAGTTCAATTTGATACACCGTCACCAAGTTTTTTTGTTTTTAAATAATTGTGTTTTTACACTGTCAGATTTGTGAACCAAGTTGAACTGTTTGAAATAAAATGTCCATCTATTATATGTCTACCTATCCACACAAAATCAAGGTATTAAAGAAATCTCGTTTAGATTGAGATTTGCTGCATTAAAAAAAACAAACAAACGTTTTTCGTCTCGTATTGACAAAGACATGAACTGGAAAGACGACTTTGTTAGATTATATTAATTCAGTTGTACCACTGAGAAATATGTCAGTTTTGGTACTTAATATTTGTCACATTTGCTGTGTTGTTCGTGTGAACTAAACAAATATACATTGATCTTTGGTGGTGTGTTTATATACACAGGGAGCAGGTAAAAGCAGTTACTAGTAGATATTCTACTTCATTTATAGCTCATAAATCAGTAGTTAACTATAACTGTTAATTAACAAAATATTTTAAACACTGGACAACGTCAAATTAATAATGTTAATTATCCATCCAGTATTCTCTCTCTTGTACTGATACTGTAATATTTTAACTCAGGAAATGTAACTTATATGGCCTAAGCCATGCGTTTTGATATAGCGTCTCTTATACTTACAAGTAACTTTTTACAGCAGAGGAACCATATTTGGTAACAACCATTGTATTCTTCTGTTCATTCGAATTACCAGTTATTAACCAGCTGGTCATCAAAATACAAAACAAGCGATAAACAGAAATATATAACGGGCCTATGCCGAAAGCCACCTATTAGATACGATTAGGAAAATGTGACAGTCTCTATCGTACGGAGGCGTACACGTGCAAATTATGTGTTTACGATGTTCTAATGAAGCGGCTTTGAGCTTTGGGGCTTAAACTGAAGGAAGTGTGTCTTTGAAAAAAAATATATTAGAAAGGAGATTGTCTATAAAGAGTCCTCGTGCAGAAAATCGACTTCCGACTTTAGTGACATCAACACTATCTGTCTCCTTAAATCCGGACCAACACAACTATTAAATAGCTGAATGGCTTAAAATAAACTAGTGAGAATGAACTACCAAACCAGTAAACCCCTGAACCCCACTAACTGGTAGTAAGTTTAAGAAAACTTTTAGGCTGAACCGCAAAACTCGGTAGCTAGAGCTAAAACCTTTTGTTTTAACCTGAACTCCACTAACTAGGAGAAAGTTTTAAAACTATTTGTTTTAATCTGAACCCTCCAAAACAGTAAAAAAATGTAAAACTATATAGTATATATTTATTTTTAAATTAGTCTGTGGACTGCACATATTTATATTTAGATGAGTCTGCGGACAGTGCATATTTATATTTTGTTTGTTTGTTTGTTTTGAAATTTCGCACAAAGCTACTCGAGGGCTATCTGTGCTAGCTATCTCTAATTTAGCAGTGTAAGACAAGAGGGAAGGCAGCTAGTTATCACCACCCACCGCCAACTCTTGGGCTACTCTTTTACCAACGAATAGGGGGGATTGGCCGTCACATTATACGCCCCCACGGCTGGGAGGGCGAGCATGTTTAGCGCAACGCAGGCGCGAACCCGCGACCCTCGGATTACGAGTCGCACGCCTTACGCGCTTGGCCATGCCAGGCCATATATTTATATTTAGGTTAGTTTGTGGACAGAGTATATTTATATTTAGATCAGTGTGTAGACAGTGTATATTTATATTAGTCTGTGGACAGTGTATATTTTTACTTAGATTAGCCTGTGGACAGTGAATATTTATATTTTGATGAGTCTGTGGACAGTGTACATTTAAGTCTGGATTAGTTTGTGGACTGTGTATATTTATATTTAGATTAGCCTGCGGACAGTGTACATTTAAATCTAGATTAGTCTGTGGACATCGTATATTTATATTTAGATCAGACAATGGACAGTAAATATTTATATCAGTCTGTGGACAATGTGTATAAATGTTTAAATCAGATCATTTTGAGCAGATATTTAGTTCATAGCGAATGTTAAACCCTGTTGCTACAGTAGTTCTGGATACTTGATGGCAGAACCTCATCTGTTATAATTAACCACTCGCAGTCTCTTTGTAACATTGCCACCTAATACTCTTAGAAAATGAAACCAGAACGTCCTTTTTGGTATCTTATCGTAGAGGGTATATGTAAGTAAAACATTCTGTATGTATGTGTGTTTAAGAACGTTATGGAAGTTGTTTAGTGTTAAGAATGAACGCCCGTTTCTTAGTGGCCCAGTAACATATTTGCGGAGTATATTTATATACTACTAAAACCCGGGTTTCGATACCTTTGATGGGCAGAGCACAAATAGCCCTTTGTGCAGAAGAACCAATGAAACTTTACACGCATAATTATTTTTACTTTAAAACAATTTTAATGTTTTGTGTTTTCAGTTTTAATCTTGACACATTGTTCACCACAGCAATAAATTATTAGTTTTAGATAAACAGAGATAATAGTTATTCTAGTTATTACAATCTTAATGCACCACTCAGAGCATTCTAGATAGAAAGGATGATTGTAAAGCGGGGGAGGGAGGAAATAAGTTTAAAGTGCACGTACATAGAAGAAAGTTATTTCACGGTAAGTGAGAAACAAGTGTAAAAAAGATTGTCCCTGACTTCCTGGATTATAATAGTTGTCTTTCATACTATTCAGAGATAATTAGTCTCGGAAGGTTGACCAAACCAGATGTGAAACATAGCACATTAATCATACACCAGTCACACGTCATAGAAGACTGTGACGTCAGAAGTTATCGTAACAACAAAAGCACGACCGACGTTCATAAAACTCACATATATATGCAATTCAAAGAAGTTGGTAAGAAAAAACTATATAATATAACTCATTAATATTTATATTGATGGAAAATATTTAACCTACATAACAGCTTCTCAAAACAGGAGGAATCATAAAAGCAGGAATCTAATTATCCAGAAAGAACATTTTGATTACTGTCTATTTATCACGATTTTAGTGATTGGGTGTAAGGGAGATCGTGAGAGGCGTGTGCACGTGATGTGAAGCCTTATAAGTGTAGTGAGTGTTGATATAATAATCTTTATGTAAAGACATGGTGTTGAACCATCTAGCTTAGAGTCAAGTGCATAAACTTTATGATGAAAGTAAAAATATCGATACAGTTCTAAACTTAAATCATTTATGAATTAAGATATTTTCTATTATATCACCAAAGTTTTTAAATAAAAAATAAACCTCTTTAGTTAAACAAGACTATAAGTAAAGAAATCAACAAATATTTTTTCCAGTTTTATTTGTTTTCTCCACATTTCTATGATTTATCAGTAAAAGAGTAGAAAGAAGGCAACTAGTCATCACTACCAACTGCTATTACTCTTTTACCAACGAATAGCAGAGTTGAGTGTTACATTATAGCGACTTCACGACTTAAAAGCTGAGCATGTTCGGTGCGACTGGGATTCAAACCCATGACCCTCAAATTATCAGTCGACTGCCCTTACCTTGTGGCTATGTCGAGCCTTCCATTCTCTTGGATTCAGTTAGAATAGAAAGTTTTTTAAAATTATATTAGTGTTTCAAATAGTCCAGAGTAAGTGACCGGACTCAGAGTAATGTGGACTTCATTTTTGTTCTTTTCTTAGCTCTTCCAGTGACAACTCTGCAGACTTATAACGATAGAAATAGATAGCCCCTGATGTAACTATATGATTAACCACGAATAATCAAGTAAACAAGTTGTTTTAATGCAGCAAGTGAGTGTTACCGGGATTAGAACCTAAGACTATGTTTATCCCTTCTCAAAACTCGTCTGACCCCAGGTGACCTCAGATCACTTCTTATACTGAAAATACATTTCTCTTTTAAGAAAGTTATTTCACTCGGAAAGGTATAAAGAAACGTGTTTTACAACTTTATTGAGAACATATGAAATAATACAATCACACAGATTGTGACTTGGTGGAAAGCTATACCATCACACAGATTGTGACTTGGTGGAAAGCTATACCATCACACAGATTATGACTTGGTGGAAAGCTATACCATCACACAGATTGTGACTTGGTTGAAAGCTCTACCATCACACAGATTGTGACTTGGTGGAAAGCTATACCATCACACAGATTGTGACTTGGTGGAAAGCTATACCATCACACAGATTATGACTTGGTGGAAAGCTATACCATCACACAGATTGTGACTTGGTTGAAAGCTATACCATCACACAGATTGTGACTTGGTTGAAAGCTATACCATCACACAGATTGTGACTTGGTTGAAAGCTATACCATCACACAGATTATGACTTGGTTGAAAGCTATACCATCACACAGATTGTGACTTGGTTGAAAGCTATACCATCACACAGATTGTGACTTGGTGGAAAGCTATACCATCACTATTGTTGCCCATCTCAGCACCAAACCCATTTTTAATTGCCACCATAGTATAAGAACTGTCAAAAATCCATCACAGTCGAATCCCACAGCGGTTGCATTGGTTGAAAGTGAGTCCAACATCTCGGAACTTTGCACGTGCAGGTAATCGATGTGACAATTGTGATTGTTGATGACATGGCGAAGAGTAGAGAGTTAGGGTTAGGGTTACAACCACCTGCAAAAAATCTATCGGTATTTGGTCTGATGTGATGATGTACGAAGAAGATAAAGATTGGCCTAACGGACCTGTTGGTTACACAAGTACTGTCATCAACGATGGATTTTTTACTGATGATGCGGCTAGTCATATCACTCCATCAGACTTTATCCACTTTGGAAGCTTTAACTTGCAGTTTTCATACTCCATCATACGCTATATCCTGAATAAGTTACGCCTAAATGTGTCCGATTCCTGTTACTAAAAGCCTTTAGTTGAAGGAGAGATCCCGCGTTAATTTAATATAGGCACTGGACTTCCAAATCAGCATCTCCATATTCAAACATGAGGAGCTGGTTTTTATTAATGGGCATTAATATGGTGGTATTCATAATGTTTTGGTAGGTTAACGATTATATTATATATTAAAATAAACTTATAGAAAGTGAAATACATTTCATTATTTCTTAGTTTTGGTTATGTTCTTCCAATTCAAACCATTGAATAATTCATGAAAAATAGATTACTTATGTATTTAACACATTGCAGCAACGCTGGGACTGCGTTAATTAAATTAATTGATTTCGAGCCAGTCCACATGCGTCCATATTTAAATTGCCTCTTATTGGTAAATCCTATATGTTGCATTTGTCATTTTAAAATGCCGAATTAAGAAAAAATCCCTTGTCATATCACTGGTATGGCGAATTAATATTGTTAACAGTGTATACCTACAAGACTTAATTTTTGAACTAACATCGCCAACAATGAAAGACAGAAACAATATTCGTTTGCCATGAATTTAGAGGCAACGTCGCCAAAGTTGTACAACACATATAAATATCGTTCGAAGGTCTGTTTGTGTTTTTGTTATTTAAGATGTCATTTTTAACTTGATTAGATCGTTGTGTTAACATCATTGAGTTTAAGGCCTAGCTTCGGGCTTTGATAAAACGTGATCTGATTCGGTAGGTTTATTATGCATCTACAGATTACACTGACCATTCAGATAAATAAAAGGAAAATTCTCGAATGAAGAGCACACTATTTTGTTTTTTTGGAATTTCATACAAAGCTACTCGAGGGCTATCTGTGGCAGCCGTCCCTAATTTAGGAGTGTAATACTAGAGGGAAGGCAGCTAGTCATCACCACTCACCGCCAACTCTTGGGCTACTCTTTTACCAATGAATAGTGAGATTCACCGCAATATTTTAACGCCCCCACGGCTGAAAGGGTGAGCATGTTTAGCGCGACGTGGATGCGAATCCGCGACCCTCAGATTACGAGTCGCACGCCCTAACACTCTTGGCTATGCCGGGCCGATAGGGCAAAAGAAGAAAGAGAAAACTTCCCCAGGTGTCATACACTGTTTATAAAACACTTAATGACACAACTTCAAACTCACGCTCAGAAAACTGATCAATAATTGATTAAATGGTTTTTAGAGTTTAGCTACAGCTGGCTCGTCGAGAAACTCATTGAAGGATAACACATTATAAACAAGAACAAGGAGCTATTCAAAACAGTACACTTTAGAACGTCTGTCACGCTACCTAACGGAATGTTTTAGCAACACATTTTCATCTCAAATTGCAAGTGAACTGTCATTAAGTACAGGGTTCTTCACTTTCTCTTGGTTCTCTGGACAAAGATATCATTGAAGAGATATTCGTTGATACACATGATGGGAATAGACAGTCACATCACTTGTGAACGAGATGTAAACTATCTTCTCGACACGCACGTGTTATGACAGTCCCACGTCCTTACATGCACAAAGAAAGCCGAGAACGATTGCTGTTTGTACTTCTTACATCTGTTGTTTTGGACTGTTCCCACGTGGATTGGTAGAATAAAAAGAAAGATCAATTATGAAACAATGATTTCAATGATTTCATAGACAACAGAGTTCCGACTCTCACATTTTATCTTTACTATTATTCAACACTTGTAAAATATGAGTGATTTTCTTGAAGCAAAGCCACAAAGGGCTATCTGCTCAGCCCACCGAGGGGAATCGAACCCCTGATTTTAGCGTTGTAAATCCAGAGACATACCGCTGTACTAGCGGGGGGCCACTTGCAATATAATATGATTCAGATTGCACTGATCAGTTTCGCAACAAACTAGTTGATTCAAACAGCGTTCGTTAAGCCACGTTTCCCTTAAAGAAGCTAACCTCATCCCAAAAATGATTAAAAGCACCTGCTCTCATTGTTACCACCAATACCGAAGTATTCTGGTAGTTATCTTTTGTTAAGGTCTGCGCATTTTGTTTCAAAGCAATTTTCCAAAAGTTCGAACTAAACTGTAGTTTGTTTTATGGTATCCAGAGGTCCAATTCACAGGAGGAAAGTAATCTAGAAGCACGAGCGTGTGGGTTTGTGGAACGTTCTCGTTTCCAAGTTATTTTTGTAACACGCGCTTAAGGAATTTACAGGAGATTAACGCAACGAATTTATCTCTGAACAAACAAACTCTGATTAAATTGTAACAATTAACGAAAGACGTGAGTTTAATAAATATCGACGTTTCGGATAATTTCCGCTTCCAGTCTACAGATATATTATTAATATATCTCATGGTTTCGGATATTTTCTGTTTTCCATCTCAGATCTATAATGATATATCGAACATTGTTGTCCACAAAGAAACGTGTTTAAAGATACAAGGTCCAAATAACCCATATAAAAAAAGTGACACTTATCCAATTTTATTAGTTTAAAGTTTATGAACACTTAGTAATTAAACTATACTCTCGAACACTTAAAGAGAGCCCGGTATGGCCAGGTGGTTAGGAATCGTAATTTGAAGGTAGCAGGTTCGAATCCCTGTCACGCCAAACATGTTCACCATTTTAGACGTGAGGGCTTTATAATGTGACGGCAATCCCACTATTCATTGGAATAAAGAGTAGCCCAAGAGTTGGCGGTGGGTGGTGAAGACTAGTTGCCTTCCCTCTAGTCTTACATTACTATATTAGGGATGGATAGCGCAGATAGCCCTCGTGTAGCTTTGCGTAAAATTGAAAACAAACAAGCACTGGAAGAAAATGTAATTACATAAATATCTTTAAAATTATAAAAACCGGTAAAACGCACGTGTAGAAATAGCTCTAATGTTACATTTTCTCCTGACAAATGCAAAAGATTTTAACTTGTTTTAAAAACACGATGACAATAAATGATTGCTCTGTCCTAAAACAAGAAAATTCACCCCACCTGTTAACTTGGTGTTAATCTATGATAGACTGGCATCACATCTAAATGATGGTGGTGGTGTGGATGTCGCCATTCCCATCTGTTTGTGTCATTGTAACCGGAGCCTAGCCACTGCTCCTATGTGCCACTTGGTCAAGTGTTGCATATATCCTTAACATTAAAAATTGTCAGCGGTAAGTTTATGGGTCTATACTGTTAAAATCCAGGGTTCGATGTTCCTGAGATAAACGGAGAGCGTAGCTTTGTCCTAAAACAAAAACTGATTACTCGAAAAGCAGTAACAACAGACTGTTGTTGTCCTCTATTGTTGTTCGTTGTTTGTATGTAGCTTACAGATCATATTTCCCATCATAATGAACTAGAATACCTGAATGTTAATTTTGCTTTTTGAAACCGTAGTTAACATTTCTGGAGAAGTGAAGTTGTACCAAAAGTCAACTTACAGTTGCACAATTTTTTCAAGTGGTGATTTTAACTACATCTGTTTACTTGCTTATCTATGTCCCTCTTTCTATTACGGAGTTAAAATGTTGTTTGTTTTATAATTTATTATGTATAAACTTCTACACCAGTACAAAACATAAAGTATGTTTTGAAAGACGGAAGCTCATTTCTTAACATAACAGCTTTATGGTTGTTGTACAACAAGTGTTTCTTTATAAAGGACATTATTTGTTTGGCTGCTTCGTTCAGAAATTTCTCTGACATCAAACGAAGGACTTTCTGTGCCTGACAACAGTCATTAGACCCTTCAGTGCCTGGCAACAGTCACTAGGGATTTCTGTGTTTAGTGACAGTCATTAGTGCTTTCTACGCATAGCAATAGTTACCAAGGCTTTCTGCGCTTGGCAACAATCACGAGGGATATCTTTGCCTGGCAACAGTCACTAGGGCTTTCTGTACATAGTAACAGTCACTAGTTTTGAAGTGTTAGACAAGAAAGAAAGCAGCTAGTTAACAAAGCTCGCCGCCGACTGTTTTTTATCTAATCGAACAGTACGATTTGACCGTCACTCTTATGACGCACCCATGGCTACAAACAATGGAACGCATTTTTGTAGCACTGAGTCGCAAACCATGGAACCTCTGAATCACGGTCCGGGCACGTTATACTCTTGGCTATTCCCGTCAAGTGAAAATATTCCAAATTTATGCTATGATTTCGAAGACACAAGAACGTTTCAAGAAGCGGTTTTATTTCCAGCGGACTATACAAATCTTTTAGCTCCATATATAATTGCCCCCCAGTGGCTTAGTGGTATTTCTGTGGACTTACAACTCTAAAAACCGGGTTTCGATACCCGTGGTGGGCAGAGCACAGATAGTCCATTTTGAAGCTTTGTACTTAATTAAAAACAACAACAACAACCATATCTAATCATCTGTTGTACAGGATATAAGAACGTAATCTGTGTTGACAACAATTACTGATAGGTGGCATTTTACGTCTTCGTTTCCCAATAAGAAGGGAACAGCTACATCCTGGCGTTGTGCCATAAACTGCTTGACTTAATCTTCTAAGAGCTCAGAGCATGGCGCAGCACACGTTACTAAAACAGGTTTTAATACCCCCACACTAAGACTTTCCTTCAGTTATCATCCCAGTATGGATTAGTCGTATTTAAGGTTTCTCCAGCCGTTTCTTCTACGTTACTGATACCTGATCTGTAGTTTGAATTTAGTAATTCTTAGTCATCATTCCACACTTACCTAAAATACGACATAAATAATATTTTATCGTCTAGCTCAGTTTATTGTCAAATCAAGTTATTATGAATCAATTATGAAATTCAGAATGCAGAAAGGCCTAATCTTGGTAGATATCAGTCCAAAAAGGCCTAACTTTAGCAGATATCAATTACTAATGGGGTACAAAAAGGCCTAACTTTAGCATATTTCAATTACTAATGTGGTCCAGAAAGGCCCTAATCTTAGTATATAACAATCAATAATGCCAAAGTTATCAAATATTTTTAGAAATAATTCAGCTTTATTAACAATGGACTTCTGTTGTACTCATACTTACTTACAACAACGCCCCCTACTGGAGTAGCGCAATTTCACTGAGTTACAGCGTTAAAATTCGGGGTTCATTTTACGCCGAGAACAAACAGTTGTATAGATTTACACCAATACAAAACAAAACAACCGAACAATCTTATATCTTATTTTACTATTGCTCTTTTGTTCATTTCTTTTTTTATTATTATTTTACATTAAGTTTGTTTATTTTAAAGCAAAACCACATTTGGCTATCTGTTGTGTCTACGGTGGGAATTGAACCATGGATTTTATGTTTTTGTTAAAACGAGTTACGATACTGTGTTGACGACAATCATGAACACATCCTACAAAAATGATTAATTTTGTTTCCATAATCACACTGTACACTTCTCTAAGTTACCTGTTCATATACCAGCTATAGCACGCTCAGAGTGGTGTTTACATTAGACACCTAGTGGAAGCTGTCTGCATCCCATGTTTCGCATGTCACATAAAAACTAAACGACGCACTTGACAGCTGAATCTAGGAGACGACTCACAAAGAGTGGAGCTTTTCATGGTATTCAGCAAAGGAACAAAAACAGGTCAAAATGTGAGAGTAAAAATATTTGTCATACTAGAAAACATACCCTTGGAACGCACACATCCTTAACGACTTGAAAAACAAAACAAAACTGGTACATTATTCTGGTGACAAAAAACAACAACAACATTCATCTCTGTTAAACAAGAAGTCTTCTATCTTATTGTGCTCCCGAATTGGAAGAAAAGGAAAACACACAGACAAACATTCATGTAGGCTAGAAGGTAAAGGACAAACACACAGACAACATTTATGTAGGCTAGAAAGTAAAGGACAAACGCACAGAGAAACATTAATGTAGGCTAGAAGGTAAATGACAAACACAAACAAACATTTACGTAGGATAGAAAGTAAAGGACAAACACACAGCGAAACACTAATGTAGGCGAGAAGGTTAAGAACAAACACACAGACAAATATTTGCGTAGGATAGAAAGTAAAGGACAAACACAGAGACAAACATTTGTGTAGGCTAGAAGGTAAAGGACAAACACACAGACAAACGTTTGTGCAGACTACGAGAAAACACAATGACCTGTACATATGGAGTTTAGGTTTTGAAGTTTCTTCTTGAAAAATCACTAATAAAGATATCTATAGAGGTCTGTCATAACGAGAAACTTCTGTGGGCAGAATAGGACATTTTTATATTGTAAGTCCTTCATACGGAGGACCTTAAGATAAACTCTGTGGACAGAACTAAAAATTGATAGGTCGTAGGTTCTACCCAACGAGACTCCTCCCTAGGTGCCTGTCTTATCCTGAGTCTGTTTCTGTTTAAAATGTCAAATTAATTAAATATTTCATACTCGGCTTTGTTCAAAGAGCATAAATAAAAACCTTAATTAACTAAATATCTTCACACTGACATGTGAATGGAAATTCTTCGTCAGTGGGTGGTATACAAAGTTACTCTCTTTTGAAACACGATCGATATGACAATGACGCAGAACTTGTAGGATACACAATGTTGTTACCCTACAAAACAATGCAGATAAAGTCGTTTTTAAATACAGCTGTTACTTTATAAAACATTGTTATCAAAGTCGCTTTTAAATATAGCTGTTACTTTATAAAACATTGTTAATAAAGCAGTTTTATATATAACTGTTATCCTGTAAAACGTTGTTAATACGGTCGTTTATAAAGAGAGCATTACTCTATAAAACATTCCTAATAAAGTCGTTTATAAATAAAGCTGTTACCCTGTAAAACATTGTTAATAAAGTCGTCGTTAAATGTAACTGTTCCTTTATAAAACATTGCTAATAAAATCGTTTATAAATATAGCTGTTACCCTATAAAACATTGTTAATAAAGTCGTCGTTAAATATAACTGTTCCTTTATAAAACATTGTCAATAAAGTTGTTAATAAATATAGCTGTTCCTTTATAAAACATTGTAAATAAAGTCGTATATAAATATAGCTGTTACACTGTAAAACAATTCTAATACAGTCGTTTTTAAAAATAGGTGTTACTCTACAAAACATTGCTAAAAGGGTCGTTTTTAAGTGTAGGAGCTAAACAATAACACATTGCTGAAGAGGTGGTTTTGAAATACCATAGCTGTTCTGTAAGACAGTTCATAAGAGCCAAGAACAAATATCAAACAGGTAATTCTCAAAGAAAATTATAAGTCGTGATTAAGCGACGTCAAGGTTTCTCGACGGAATTCAGGAACTCTAAATTTGCTGATTTCGATTCGTTTTAATTTGCTATTTCGAATGGCTTAATTTTTTCTCTACAGAAACAACAATATACCAGTTAGAAGTGTATTAACGAGAAAAAGAAAGAAAAATGAAACAACGAAAATGAAAATATACCAACAATTCGATGAAATTAACTTATTTTATTTCATTATGTACTGTTTGAAAATATTTCATACACAATATACAGTGGTTTCCACTAAGACTACATATACATATATATAAATATGCACTCACGACAATGGTCACGTCACTACATGCCATTAACATTATTATTGAAATATTTGTTTATGAAACATGTATTATGCAAATTCGAACCACACTTGGAACACGTGAATTACAAACTTTGACTGACATTGTCAGAACTTTAACCCTAATGTTCCTATACTGTAACGTTCGTTTGTAATGCGATGGATAATAGAACATTGTGTATATATATAGCTCGTGATGACAAGAAATGTGAACAAATTTTTCATTCTAGTTTGCTGGGAGTTTTTTTTTTTTTTGTTACGCTTGTCACAAATAACTTTGGTTTCATATACAATCCACATGGCTGTTTTTTTTAAATACAGGGGATATATTGAAAAACACAACTTACACAGCTGTTTTTAAAATAGGAACTACGTTGTAGAACACAACCCATTCGCTCTTTTTAAAATACAGCAGTTGTAAAGAAAAAACAACAACTTATATACTCGTGTTTAAATGCAAGAGCTACGTTTTAAGACAAAACGGACACGGTCGATTTAAATTACAAAAGCTGTATTATAAGAAATGTCTCACGTATTTGATTTTAAATTCAGGGTCTATATGGTAAGACATGACTCACACGGTCGTTTTAACACACAGGCATTATATTGTGAGATACCACGCACACAGTTGTTTTTACACGCAGGCATTGTACTATAAGATACCACATACACGGTTGTTTTTACACGCAGGCAATGTATTGTAAGATACCACACACACGGTTGTTTTTACATTCAGGCATTTTATTGTGAGATACCACACACACGGTTGTTCTTATACGCAGGTGTTGTATTGTGAGGTACAACACACACGGTTGTTCTTATACGCAGTTGTTGTATTGTGAGGTACAACACACACTGTTGTTTTTACACGCAGGCGTTGCATTGTGAGATACCACACACACGGTTGTTCTTATACGCAGGTGTTGTATTGTAAGATGCCACGCACACGGTTGTTTTTACACGCAGGCGCTGCGACCGAAAATTCAGCTTCAAAAATGTACAATATAACACGACTTATTAAATTAATTACGTTTTATGAGCATCCACTGAATAAAAAAGCTAACGATAAATGTGAAATATGTCTATGCACATTTGTCGTTAACTACTTAAAAGATTCGGGGCTCGACACCAGAGCTCGTAGAAGTTGCGGCGTTTATTATGGTTCTCTATTCAAGAGAACCAAAGATACCAGAAATCTCTTTATTTCTGTGTAACTTCGAGTGTAATAGCGTATTCTGTAAACTATTAATTTATTTGAAATCAAAGTAAGTGATTTTGTTAATACGTAGAATTAGAAGTCATTTTCACCTGTGAGAAACGACATGGTAATGGATTAACTTTATTTCATGTAAAACAATTATTTTGACATGAGGATTACTTATATAAATATATATAGATCGACAGGAGATTAACATACTACCCCTAATCAATACTAAGAAGATGATTGCCACACTTACAACACACCCACAACTTAAAGTGCGAGTAATATTTTGTGTTATTTTATGGATATGAAACCCAGAGTTTCGAAAAACTGTTAACTTGAACCCTAATTATATGCAATCTCTATACGCCAAGTGGATTTATATAAAGCTAACGGCTTCAAAGTAACTATTTATACATTGTTAGTATTAAAACGCGGGTAATAATACTGTGGAAACTGTTAATCTAACATGAGGGGTTGTAACGTTATAGTTATGAGAGTTTTGTTTGATTTAGGAGACACAAAGGACTTAATCAAATTAAAAGGCAGAAACTGTCCAGGTTCTTTTTTGAGAATATTGCAGATTTAATAATGTCAGACTGAGATTATTTTTAAAATATAGAGCTATGGGTGATCATTCGAATGGAACTTGCCAGTTTCAACAAAGTCAACGACATGTTCGCCACAGTTTATGGTATATTACGAAACTAAATTTACCGATGTGCAAACGTAGCCACTGAGGTGTTACCAGGATAAGAGAAAAGTTAACTGATTTATTCCCTGCACCATGTGTTAGCGTGAATGTTTAAAAAAAATAAATCGGGTCAGAACTTATCGAAACTAAACATTTCTAGTAAACACTAAAATGTTAGCCTTTAAATGAACTGAAGCACGAGCCATTTAATGAAACTAATATATATTTAGTGAAGAGTAGATGTTCTTAACGAAAAACATTTACACTAATGTGACACTTGTCTCCTTAATGAACAATATGTCTTCTAACTGGATACATGTTTACTGAATAAATAAATACAGTGCTTGTTTATTAAACAACACGTCTTATATCTGGATACAATACGTGTTTACTGAACAACATGTCTTCTCACATACTTGTTCATGAACAATGTCTTCTAATTGAATACAATATCTGTTTATGAACAATATGTCTTCTCACTAAATACAGTATCTGTTTATGAACAATATGTCTTCTCACTGAAAACAATATTTGTTTATAAACAATGTCTTCTCACTGAATACAATATTTGTTTATGAACAATATGTCTTCTCATTGAATACAATATCCGTTTATGAACAATATGTCTTCTCACTGAATACAATATCCATTTATGAACAATATGTCTTCTAAATAAATACAGTATCTGTTTATTAAACAACATGTCTTCTCACTGAATACGATACATCTTTTGGAATAATACAGGGTGGTCGCTAGAAAAGCGGAAAATTTGAGGGTCAGATGAGATCATGAATAAAATGCGTGCTTACTCATTTCTATTTTGATTTCTTTACATCATGAATAAAATGCATGATTTTAATATCATAAAATGCATTTTGAGCATCTATGAGTGTAATATAACATATGCCTTTAAAAAACTTTGTAAAAGTTATTCTTTGTAAAAATAAATAGCTGTTTAACAAATTTTCCGCTTTTCTAGCGACCACCCTGTATATCTTTTCATTGAATACAGTATCTGTTTATGAACAATATGTCTTCTAACTGAATACAATACCTGTTAACTGAACATGTCTTCTCACTGAATACAATATCTGTTTATGAACAATACGTCTTCTAACTGAATACAATACCTATTTACTGACGTTTTCTCACTGAATACATCATCTGTTTGTGAACAATACGTCTTTTCACTGAATACAGTATATGTTTATGAACAATAGGTCTTCTTACTAAATACAGTATCTGTTTATGAACAATACGTCTTCTGACTGAATACAGTATCTGTTTATGAACAATACGTCTTCTAATTGAAAACAATATCTGTTTATGAACAATACGTCTTCTAATTGAATACAATATCTGTTTATGAACAATATGTCATCTCACAGATTAAGATATCTTTATTGCGCAGTACATTTGCTTATTATATACATCTGTTTCGTTATTAACAGCATGTTTGTTTGCCAAATATAAAAACATAAAAGCTTTACAACCCTGGCGCTATGGAAAATTGAACCTTTCTTGTTCATAATTTCTAAGCTTACCCGTTAGAACGAAAGTCCATCTTTCGAAAAAGCTCTGTTTATAGCTGTGTTTTATTTCGTTTTATATAAAGAGTTCTTGAACCCACATGTTTTCTGACATCATGAATTTATTTCCAAGCTATTACTGTTACTTAAACAACATTTGTTCTCGTGTCTGTTTTACCTACAAATACGTTAATTTCTCAAAGCGAACGCAAATTCTGTTTACTGGTCATGTTTTACACTGTTCGATACTTTCGTTTACCGAATACGTGTTTAACCGTTCAATACGTCTGTTAATCGAATTAACAACGGAGAAATATTGTCATATATTAAAGTTCTAAAGTTTCTGGTAAACTTACCGACCTGAAAACGAATTCGGTAAAACTTCCCACAGTTTCCTTTTCTTAGAATGTTAAAGTTTGTCGAATACAACTTCGTTTCCCTGTTCTACAAATTCTAAACTAAACGGTGAATTAGTAAACTAGGGTTAGCACGTCATTGTTGAGTACAATGTGTACCGCATAAGCGTATATTGTTTAAAACATCACCTGCACTGTTCGATTATTTTGTTTTAACACTATGAACTTATTGCTCTATAACCTTAAACATTACTGTACTTCAACCCGTTTCTCGCACTCATTTAAATTTGCCTGAATATTTTTGGTGAATGTATATTTATTCATGTAGCCTAATTCGTAGACTACCGCGCTCTTTACAGCGTCGCTTCTTCTTCTTCGAGATTAGCTCTGCTCGTGACTTAACCTGATTGGTAGGAGAGAAGTGATGGAGAGATGCAGCACGAGAATGTGGTCATCAGGAAGTCTGGGTTTTTCTTATCTTTTTCTCGAGAATATCGTCCATTCTTTCGATAACTCCTCCTGTAGGAATAAAACAGATAAAGAACAAATCTCAGATCCAGGGTGACCAATCAGACACTGGTTTCAAACATTGGAAAATCCCGACTAGAAACTTAGATTACCGTAATGAATGTTTTTCTGTATAATAAAGTTTAACATTTTGAATAATAGGGTATGTTCTTTTGTGCTTCCACGCTCTCTAAAAATAAACAAAATTGTATCGATCAAGGAAGATGGTTCGCTTTCTAACATCTAGTTAATAAATCCTTTATTTTTAAAATACTTTTGTCGTCTCTCTGTAAATAAATTTCATACTGGATTTGCATCGTAAACCAAGGCAGAAGAAGTTACGGCAACCTACATTGTGATTAACAGTTAAAAACTAAAATGTTCCCAGAACATTAGATAAGTAGTATGGATGTACAAGGAAAGACTAATTGAAAGCTTAAGTCTTCATTGTTGCTTAGAAGATTTAAAACTCGTTACCAGTGAAACTGTAGTTTATATGCTTATTTCATTTAGACAGTTAGAATGAGAAAAAGTATGCAATACTCCATTACCAAAATGAACAGACAAGACTACGAGCGTTCCGGTTTACCAGGTTTTAGGGCTCGATATTCATGGTTACGAGAGAGGAAATACAGGGTGGTGGTCGCTAGAAAAGCGGAAAATTTGTCAAACAGCTATTTATTTTTACAAAGAATAACTTTTACAAAGTTTTTTAAAGGCATATGTTATATTACATTCATAGATGCTCAAAATTATTAAAATCATGCATTTTATTCATGATGTAAAGAAATCAAAATAGAAATGAGTAAGCACGCATTTTATTCATGATCTCATCTGACCCTCAAATTTTCCGCTTTTCTAGCGACCACCCTGTAGTTTTAAAAATCAATTAAAGATAAAGATATAAAACCTTAAAATGGGCCCTGACATGGTCAGGTGGATAAGGCACTTAACTCGTAATCCGAGGGTCGTGGGTTCGAATCCTCGTCACACCAGACGTACTCCCCCTTTCAGCCGTGGGAAAGTTATTATGTGATGGCCAATCCCACTATTCGTTGGTAAAAGAGTATCCCAAGAGTTGGCTGTGGGTGGTGATGACTAGCTGCCTTCTCTCTAGTCTTTCACTGCTAAATTAGGGCCAGCTAGCGCAGATAGCCCTCGTGTAGCTTTGCATGAAATTCGAAAGAAACGAAACTTTAAAATCTAAATGGTTTTACATGATGGTCTCTTTTTTATTTAGGGTGAACAAAGATTTATGTAACTAGGCAATAAACGCCGCTGTTATTATACAGTGGAAGGAATCCCTCTAAAGCAGCACTTTCGGGATTGAGGCAAACTGGTTTGATTAGAGGGGTTTTAGAGACAATATGAAGAGTTAGCTCCTGATCAAGAAAGATCCATTTGTTACAGGATTTCGCATATCAGGTTCAGTAACCATTCTTGGCGCTGAAAATCAAATAAAACGGTAGAAACAAACAAACATGAATAAATTTAGTAATGGCAAAACTCTTGTATTTGCACTGTGTCCCAACATGAATGGCTTTAATAAGAGGAAACCTCTTACTTGTATTTGCACTGTGTCCCAACACAATGTACTTTAGTAAGGGGAAAACTCCTACCTGTGTTTGTACTGTGTCCCAGACGATGTACTTTAGTAAGGGGAAAACTCCTACCTGTGTTTGTACTGTGTCCCAGACGATGTACTTTATTAAGGGGAAAACTCCAACCTGAGTTTGTACTGTGTCACAACACGATGTACTTTAGTAAGGGGAAAACTCCTATCTGTGTTTGTACTGTATCCCAACACGATGTACTTTAGTAAGGGGAAAACTCCTACCTGTGTTTGTACTGTGTCCCAGACGATGTACTTTATTAAGGGGAAAACTCCAACCTGAGTTTGTACTGTGTCATAACGCGATGTACTTTAGTAAGGGGAAAACTCCTACCTGTGTTTGTACTGTTTATTTATTTTTTCTTGTCAGTTACATGTAAAGCATAAGAAATTAAATTCATTAAGACATTAAGCACGTATCAAATAGTTATTACTTTGTTTGGCTTCGTATCACGTTGTTACACAGTTATTAAATCCTGAATCTTAAGCTAAGCAAACACGAGGAAGGTACTTAAGATAACTTTCATTCGTCTTCAGTATAATTTGTTTTCTAATGAAAACGACAAAACAACAGACACATTTCTATAATACTTGTGTGTATACAGACTAGGCCTTGAATTATTCTCTGTAGTGTAGATGAGACAATTATTGAAAACACAGGGTTGTTTTCTTTTCTGAATGTATGCTATTTACTTTTTCTTTCTCTTCTTCTAAGTACAGTACTTAGGTTTACATACTTTTGAATGTCCTAGACTGGATTCTTTGACATTAACGCGGCTGCGAAAAAAACAAAAGTACGAGAGAATTTGAAAGATTGTTTGATGAAGCGCACCTCTATTTGGATGTCACGTGTAATAATAATGTATCAAATAAAGCCGTCTTGATCTAGTTGACGTAAACAAGAAAAGTTTCACATAAATAACATTGATGGGAAACTAAAACTAACCTAGTCTGATAGCCAGTGACAGCTACAAAACAGCTGTTACCCTAACTACCGTGAAGGTGTGAAGTTAAATATTGTTAGGTATACAAGTCTGATCACCATTAACACTTGGTAACACGTTTGTGAACTAAAACATTTAGAAGTTATTATACGTAATTTAATCACGTTTATTAACAGTAAAATGTATATTTTTGTCAAATATTAGATGCCATTATTGTCAGAAATTTACTTCAGTGCTGCGTTTTATGTTCGGTTTGTTAACGTGACTCGAGACTGAGATTATAGATTCGAAACCCATGATGGGCACAGTGCTGAAAGTGTATTGTGTAACTCTGTACTAAGAGAAAACCACCACCAACAATAATATAAATAAAAACCACAACCAAATTTTACATGTCTTGGCCTCATTTGATAGCATAATATGTATTTTGTGTTAACAGGAAGGCTAGTGAGACCTGTTGCCGTGCCTAATTATGAGCTACTTACCAGAGGGAAGATCATTCAATTAACAGCAGTCCTCTGCTAGCCACCACCCACGTTAAAAGATTGACTGCCCCTCTTATAACGCACCCACAGCTTAGTGTACGAAACATTTTGTGATATCGCAAGCATTTGTTCTACAGGTCAGAGTTATATCACAGTAATACACTTAATAAAAGTCATATGAAATAGTCAGATAATTAAATAAAACAACATATCTAAAGATCATTCTCTAGGACTGTGTAAAGATGTTAGGACAAAGCCAAAAATTTGATTTCAGTCTACTTTTAAAGAACAATGGAAGATTAATCACAGGTGTAGCATCAAAATGTTATTAATCTCCATATTTAGTGCAACATAACCTCAGTGGAAGTGGTTGAGTTCAGTAAACAGTTAATATTGTGTGTGTTTACCTGTTACTTTAGTAACTACAGACATCTTTTAGACATGGTTGTAAGATATTTATTCAAACTGTCTTTTGCTGTTTTACTCCAAGTGTCTATGATACACTTCTACTTCTATGAGTTCTTTTTACGAAAATAACTTTTGATTTGTCAAGTTTTGATCTTTCAAATCCTAGATCTGCTCAATTGGGTTAAGATCAGGGGGTCTGTGGGGATCTTTGCATTTTTCGAATCACTCTAGCAGTTCCTTTCTTAGCTAAGTAATTTCTACATGTGTTGGATGTTTGTTTGGGGTCATTGTCTTCTTAGTAGCAAAATTCTTTACCGAGGAAACAGAAACCACTAGGTATACCATAACGAATCAGTACATGGTTCTGGTCCATTATTACATTTTTTAAATATCTCCAGTCGCCTCACCAGAAAAAAAACAAAAAAACAAATCTTCACACTGCCTACCCCATGCTTCAATGTTAGGTGTTATGCACTGAGGTAAGTATATTTCACATTCTGTCGGATGTACAACCTAATCTTTGAACCATATATTCCAAACTTGGACTCATCTGTCTGTAACACCTTTTTCCAATCATCAACGTTCCAGTTTTAGTACTTGTATTTGGAGATCAAAGCAAATAATTTTTTTACTTTTATACAACCAAATATTCCATTCTCTTCCAGTCTTCCTGATACTGTATATCTGGACTCTTTTCTGGTACATGGTTGTTTATCTCATGCTTTAGATCAGTGACATTATTTCTTCTGATATATCGGCCTGGCATGGCCTAACGCGTTAAGGGGTACGCTTCGTAATCTGAGGGTCGCGGGTTCGCGCCCGAGTCGCGCCAAACATGCTCGCCCTCCTAGCCGTGGGGGCGTTATAATGTGACGGTCAATCCCACTATTCGTTGGTAAAAGAGTAGCCCAAGAGTTATTGGTGAGTGGTGATGACTAGCTACCTTCCCTTTAGCCTTACACTTCTACATTTGGGAAAGCTAGCGCATATAGCTCTCGTGTAGCTCTGCGCGAAATTCAAAACAAACAAACAAATCTTCTGATATAAACAGATACTTAACATCAGTATCATAAAGTTCAGTTGTTCTGTTTCTTCCTTTCTTATTTTCAAACTTACCTGTCTCGGCCTCGTGATCTAAGGTGTATTGACAGTATCTATGGAACATTTCAAGGTTGCAGTAATTTATCAGAGACTCCACCCAGCATCACGTGAAGTCTTTATAGGAACTCTACGCTCTTTGGATGTGTCACAACAAAACGTAATATATAGTATTAAATACTGTCTTTATTAAGGCTTATTTGTGGTGTAGTATGAAATTAATAAATAAATTTCTTCCATCATATACCTGTTCCATATGCTGAGTCCTTCCTACCTTCCTTCTATATAGTTAAGACATTGCTTTGAGTACCACGACAGATACTTCAGACCCTAAATTTTATCAGTATGTTCACTCAAGCAGAACTCTTACGACATGCCCTTAGTATAAGTATATAGGAATTCTAAAGAATGATAAGTATTCTCATCCTGACTCATTCATTTGTCAACAGGGGTCAGTGAAACATTACCATCGTGTTGAAATTAACATTCTGTAATGACATAGAAGAATGTCAAAATATTCTCTTGTCCAAACACAATATTGTACAGTTCTGTATGTATTTTATTTTAAGTACGAACTTTATGAAATTTTAATTAATTATTTATGAGAACTTCATTGGCCTCCTAGTGGCACTGCAGTGAGTCTGAAAGTTTATAAAGTTAAAAAAAGCTGGTTACAACACACATAGACTTTTGTGTAACTTTGGAAACAAACTAACCAAATTTCATCGTATTATTCAGTATGTTTTTGCATAAAATAATTTTAATAAATGAAATTTGCCCCAAGTCTTTAATCGGTTGTAAAAAACAACAACCACCCTTCAACTGAAAGCCACTTTTTTATATTACCATTCAAAATTTATTTCTTCCACCTGATTCCTTTTTCTAACCATAATTTCAGTATTTTTATTCCGCAAATACTAACACTTACGCTTAGATATATATTATTGTTATTTGTATAAGAAATATTTGTAATATTTCATTTTAATAATACCTAAAATTTTGATAATATCTACCATTTTAGCAATATATATTATTTTAATAATATCTACAATTTACACAATACCTACTATTTTATTATCTAGTGTTTCGATAATATCTCCTATTTTGATAATATCTGCTATTTCTTATAATATATATATCTACAATTTACATAATATCAACTATTTTTATAATATCTTCTATTTTGATAATATCTACTATTTTTATAATATCTCCTATTTTAATAGCGTCTACTATTTTGATAATACCTACTCTTTTAATAATATCTCTTATTTTTTATATCTACTATATTAATAATATCTACAATATTAATAATATCTACTATTTTAATAACATCAACTATTTTTATAATATCTACTAATTTAATAATATCTGGTATTTTGATATCTACTATTTTCATATATCTACTAATTTAATAATATCTACCACTTTGATAATATCTACTCTTTTAATATCTCTTATCTTTATAACATCAACTATATTAATAATACCTACTATGTTAATATATCCTATTTTGATACTGTAAATTATTTCCTCTTATTTTCAATTCAATTGACATAATGCTTTAAATATTTTGCTTATAATTTACGTCTGTGTCTTATTTTCAACTATTTTTTCATCAATATTATGTTTTCATGATTCACCGTATGGTGGTGTAGATGACAAAGCAATATAAATATGCTTCTGGGAGGTCATGTTTTCCCGCCACGATTGTGAGGATTTGCTGACATTTTACATATTTCTTGGGTATCTTTTATTACTAGTAACGTATTGTATTATTATTATTTTTCCAGATTTAGAGTTACCAGTGATCAATTAAGTTTAAACTTTCCGACTAGTTTGTGGTATCTCTTAAAATTTGAAACTTGCACTGAAAATACATCGTAACTTTCACAACTTTATTACTTTAGTTTTTAAAGTGATTGTAAGAAACTACACTTAAAGCAAAAAAGAAAAAAAACTGTTAATAATAAAACGGTCAGTATCCCGTGACTGTGTTGGTACAAGAACGTTTCCTAACAATACTATTTAACACTTAGACTGAATATCTTAAGCCTAAGAACATTCACTTTTGATAAGGGAGTGGCTAACGCCCAGAAATTGCGTTGTTGTATTTTATTCTCAACAAAACCTAATGTTTGAGTGACGTTAAAAACTTGGTCTTAATTCATCAGTACTAAGTGCGTTAGTATGAAAGTTTTCTTTAGTGACTGCGAAGTTAAATATTTAAGTATCTCATTACATAAAACGTGAAAAAAAAAATCCAACCGATCAGAGATGATTGTCTTACCTCTATCCTGTGTAGAAAATCTGATACAAATTTTCCTTTGAATTAGCCTTAATACATATATATATATATATACACACAAGACCCGTACCTGCTGTTATCAAACAATTATTCAATTATTTTACAAAACACAAAATGCTTAATGATAAATCGCTGAAACTGGTTATTCTATACTTACCATCACAGCACTGCATTTAATAGTAAAAAAATCCAAGGTAGAAAAAATAAGTAAGAACAAACTAATATAATAAACGACATTTTTAGCAACAATAAATATAAGTCCATGTTTTACTAAATTGAACAAGACACCATCATCTCTGCATATCAACGCCTGCTACCTTCAACATGAGTTTCACCATAACCCAATCGCCCAAATATCTTCTGTACTGGTACTGGTACTTTAATACTGATTTGATTATTTGTTTTTGAATTTCGCGCAAAGTTTCTCAAGGGCTATCTGCGCTAGCCGTCCCTAATTTACCTGTGTAAGGCTAGAGGGAAGGCAGCTAGTCATCACCACCCACCACCAACTCTTGGGCTACTATTTTACTAACGAATTGTGGGATTGACCGTAACATTATTCCGCCCCTATGGCTGAAAGGGCGAGCATGTTTAGTGCGACCGGGATTCGAACCCGCGATCTTCAGATTACGATTCGAACGCCTTAACCCACCTGGCCATGCTGGGCCGCAATGATCTGATCAGGATGAAAACTTGTTAAACAGATACTATATTTCTGTTAACAGTGATGAATTGGCGCTTTAACACTGATTTGCTCAGGAGGAGAATTAATTAAACAGATACTGTTGATCTATTGATTAAGGTGTTGTATGAGCAATGTATAGTTTGATTTCTATTTGTTCTGTCGTTTGTTGAAAGTACTTCATTTTAAAATGAATCGTATAAGCGCCGATTAATATTTTATTTGGAAACAGAAATTAAAAAACTGAACGTAGAGTTGAAGACTTACAGAAAACCTCTACCTCTACTCTTAGGAACACAGAGTTTTAATTCAGACTTTTAACACTAAAATATATTAACAGCTGCTGAGAAAGACTGTAATATCCGTAAGAACTTGCCTTTACAAGTTTTACAGACAGCCGATTGTGTATTTTTGTGCTGCCAACACGTGTATCGAAGCTCGGTTTCTAGCGGTGCGTGTCCGTAGACATACCGTTGCTCCACTTGTGGGCCAGAAAGACCGAATTACCTGAGAATTGTTTCTATAAATGTATTGAAATTCGTAAAGATAGTTAGCATGTATTAAGTTGTGTATTAACATTTCTGGCAAACGGTGAGAAACTGATAAAAACAGTTAATATGTAATATGGAATCCGTCGGAACAGTTGCAAGAAACCCTACGAGACCGTAATTTGTTTTTACAAGAAACTAGGATTTTTAAAAGAAAACTTGTAATCCGTAAAATAAGATGAGAGACGGAATAAATGTTAACCGAAACCTTAGTATGTGTAAACAATTGAATAGAAGGTTTAAACTCCTTAAAACGGAAGCTTTGAACTATGTAACTAAAAGTAATGGGATATATGGATTCATTAAAAAGTGATAACTGAATGTCGATTTCTCTGTAAAAATTACTACAGAAAACTGTAAAATTTGTCATTTCTTAAAGGCTGTTGACAGCAGATTTAATATTAAACCTTGTAAAACCTGATGAGGTTCGTTATGACCAAAGTTTTCGTGTTTAAAGGCATAAATCTAATAATTTAACTGGGTAATTAGCTAAAACAAAGTCGAAGATTTCAAGTTAGCTTTTTATCAACAAGGATATTAGAATGAAACGAGAAATGCATTAATAGCCTAGTTTGAATATTTGTTCACAAACTTAGCAAGCCGAGAAAAGTGTAGAAATTATTTTTAAGAGGGTCTTTATAGTCAAACTACAAGTAGTACAAACTGAAAGGTGGACAGACAAAACAAGGAGACAGAAAATGGATGTTCAGAGGATAATTCTTCTATCCTGTTTCTAATCTAACTCCTGCATGTTACTTGAAGTGTGAACAATAACATGTTTTTCCTGAATAGGGAAGGTAAATTCCAGGGGTGTTAATTACATTATCGTGTGTTCTGGCTTATCACAAAATTATGTACACTTAACCGTTAGGTTTTCTGTGATGCTCGTCTGGTTTTCAAACAGCCAGTATAATTTTACCACGCGTTCAAAACGAACAAATAGACTTAAACTATTTCAACTAAGTACAACGTAATCCACAGAAATCACTTATCACGTGTCTGGTTCGGGGTGCTGAGTTGATGTACTCAGCCGAAGTCCTTGTTAAATAACCTTTCTCCTTTATGGTAAAATATCAAAAGGCGGCCAGTGTTGAGTTTAGTGTTTCTCTCCTTTGTTCTCTTTACTTTTATGGAGACCAATTAAAACGTTTACAGAGGTCTTGGAAATGATATTGGATATTGTTATTTCAAGTTAATGAATACAACAAACTGAGCCTTTACCTGGCTGGTCCGGCATGGCTAAATGTGTTAAGGCGTTCGACTCGTAATATGAGGGTCGCGGGTTCGAATTCTCGTCGCACTAAACATGCTTGCCCTTTCAGTCGTGAGGGCGTTAAAATGTTACAGTCAATCCCACTAATCGTCGGTAAAACAGTAGCCCAAGAGTTGGCGATGGGTGGTGATGACTAGTTGCCTTCCATCTAGTCTTCCACTGCTAAATTAGGCACGGCTAGCGCAGATAGTCCTTGTGTAGCTTTGCGCAAAATTAAAACAAACCTTTCCTGGTTAGTAAAGTTACGTTTTCTCGTGATTATTCACTTCCTTTCCTAATTAATCAAGTTAAGTTCTTAACCATTTACTTGAGCTATAATTTAACTCAGAAGACAAATTTATCAGCTACTTAGATAGACCTACCTTCACCCCTTCCTTCCCCAGTAAAAGTCCTCCTATTCATTTAGTGCATATAACTACAATGCAGAAAAAAGTTTAAATTATTTATTCTACAGTGGCCCATAAAGGAATGTTGTCATTCTGTCTGATTGGTGTTGCTAGTAGTTGCTAGGAGCTGGCGGAACCAATTTTGATGACTCCCTCGCCCTAACGAAAAAAACAGAGTTGAATTTGACTGCATAATTTTTTCGACTACTTTAATACTTCCCGCGTTGTTGAAATTTTGTATTGAAAATATTTTCCACTAGTAAAATACGAGAAACCGTTGCCAGACGACTTATGACGTTTAATGTCACGTGAAACTTTACATTGAGCGAACGGTTCCTGTGTTACGACTCAAGGTAATGGAAGTTGGTGGACCACGCTCACATCTTTAAATCCAATATTACCGTATTCTTCTGCTAGTAAATGAAGGAAACTTAAACATATTTTTTTCCCTTTGCACTACTATAGTTTTATAATAACGTCAATGCACGTGGTAATTTTAAAACAAATTCTTTTAACATCTTATATTTAATGTTTCTAATGTGGTGAGGTCGAAAAGAAAAGAAAAGAAAAGGGAGTCGAACTTATGATTTGGGGATCATAGATCAAAAGACTTGCCGCTTATCCAGCGGAGTGACAATACAAAATTACCAACACAGTAAGTTAACTCGCTTATTTGATTTTGTGTTTACTAAGTGTGTGTGAACTTGGAGTTGAACACCTGTCAACTGAAACATTTACTCCGAATTGTTTTTTTACATCTTTCAGTAATTTATATATAAATGATGGCTTTTCACATTTCTCATAAATAAATATTTATTTCAATAGGTTTTATCTTTCAGTAATCAATAGATGCGTTGTGCATCCATAAAAATCACTGTAAGAAGAAATTTCGTGTAATAAATATTATAATCACATCATTAAAGAAAGACTTTAACGTCTTTATATTATTGTACGGTCCCCTAGTCGGACTTCAACACATACAGGACTACCAGATAATTGCTACGCTTTTCTGCACTTGTAATAATGCATTGTTACGTTCCCTAAACATTGACTGCAAAAAAAACACACCAAAAAACAACATATTTCTGTTTCAGGCTTATAACTAATAATAAAAAAACAAACAAAAAACGTCATACGATGAAAATAAAATAATTCTTTCTTCATAAATACAATGTGTAATAACAGCCTTCAAATCAATATACAATAAGCGAAAAAATACGTTTCCTGCAGCGCCCCCCCTGTACGAAAAAAGAAAGATAATGGCACGCTTCCATAGGCGTGCTCCTCGCCTTTAATGACTTCTACACTACGCCAGAAACTCCAGGAATTCAACACAATAGATAATTTAGGTTTCGTCTATAAGAATCATTTTGCGACTTTATTAAATGAATCATAGCGTCCAAAAGAAGCCCATTACAGACGTTACTAACATCGCCTCGGTCATGTACAGTAACGAGCTCAAAGTTAACATATAACTAAAATTACAACGTTACAAGCAATTACAAAACTAACACTATTTATATTCATAAATAAAACGACCTGTAGGTTATTTGATTGGCTGAACGTTTCGGCTTCAGCTCATTTTCACATTGAATGTAGAACTTCCAATACAAATTGAAAGCTTAAAACATAAGTAAATAAAACACTTATGTTCTCCTGGAACTACAAGACGTTTCATTTAAAATTAAAAATCCCCTTACTCTCTTTGGATTTGGGAATTTAACAACACAGAGAAAACTATCGAAATTTATAACTTTAGCTGTTCTTATTTCTACATGGTAGTAGTATAGATGTAAGTTATAATTACAGACCCGGTATCAATAATTCTTATTTCTACATGGTAGTAGTATAGATGTAAGTTATAATTACAGACCCGGTATCAATAGTTCTTATTTCTACATGGTAGTAGTATAGATGTAAGTTATAATTACAGACCCGGTATCAATAGTTCTTATTTCTACATGGTAGTAGTATAGATGTAAGTTATAATTACAGACCCGGTATCAATAGTTCTTATTTCTACATGGTAGTAGTATAGATGTAAGTTATAATTACAGACCCGGTATCAATAGTTCTTATTTCTACATGGTAGTAGTATAGATGTAAGTTATAATTACAGACCCGGTATCAATAGTTCTTATTTCTACATGGTAGTAGTATAGATGTAAGTTATAATTACAGACCCGGTATCAATAGTTCTTATTTCTACATGGTAGTAGTATAGATGTAAGTTATAATTACAGACCCGGTATCAATAGTTCTTATTTCTACATGGTAGTAGTATAGATGTAAGTTATAATTACAGACCCGGTATCAATAGTTCTTATTTCTACATGGTAGTAGTATAGATGTAAGTTATAATTACAGACCCGGAATCAATAGTTCTTATTTCTACATGGTAGTAGTATAGATGTAAGTTATAATTACAGACCCGGTATCAATAGTTCTTATTTCTACATGGTAGTAGTATAGATGTAAGTTATAATTACAGACCCGGTATCAATAGTTCTTATTTCTACATGGTAGTAGTATAGATGTAAGTTATAATTACAGACCCGGAATCAATAGTTCTTATTTCTACATGGTAGTAGTATAGATGTAAGTTATAATTACAGACCCGGTATCAATAGTTCTTATTTCTACATGGTAGTAGTATAGATGTAAGTTATAATTACAGACCCGGTATCAATAGTTCTTATTTCTACATGGTAGTAGTATAGATGTAAGTTATAATTACAGACCCGGTATCAATAGTTCTTATTTCTACATGGTAGTAGTATAGATGTAAGTTATAATTACAGACCCGGTATCAATAGTTCTTATTTCTACATGGTAGTAGTATAGATGTAAGTTATAATTACAGACCCGGTATCAATAGTTCTTATTTCTACATGGTAGTAGTATAGATGTAAGTTATAATTACAGACCCGGTATCAATAGTTCTTATTTCTACATGGTAGTAGTATAGATGTAAGTTATAATTACAGACCCGGTATCAATAGTTCTTATTTCTACATGGTAGTAGTATTAGATGTAAGTTATAATTACAGACCCGGTAATCAATAGTTCTTATTTCTACATGGTAGTAGTATAGATGTAAGTTATAATTACAGACCCGGTATCAATAGTTCTTATTTCTACATGGTAGTAGTATAGATGTAAGTTATAATTACAGACCCGGGTATCAATAGTTCTTATTTCTACATGTAGTAGTATAGATGTAAGTTATAATTACAGACCCGGTATCAATAGTTCTTATTTCTACATGGTAGTAGTATAGATGTAAGTTATAATTACAGACCCGGAATCAATAATTCTTATTTCTACATGGTAGTAGTATAGATGTAAGTTATAATTACAGACCCGGTATCAATAGTTCTTATTTCTACATGGTAGTAGTATAGATGTAAGTTATAATTACAGACCCGGTATCAATAGTTCTTATTTCTACATGGTAGTAGTATAGATGTAAGTTATAATTACAGACTCGGTATCAATAGTTCTTATTTCTACATGGTAGTAGTATAGATGTAAGTTATAATTACAGACCCGGTATCAATAGTACCAATCAAGTCGTCATAGTTGTGTATACTGTTTGATAAATCTGGTCACCATGACGAATCTCTCTTGACAGACATATTTGAGTTTTCTTACGTTCGGCGGGGTGAGTTAATCTGGGAAGGAGTTAATTTATCGTAATGGCATTACCACTTAGAGCGAATTCATGTTTGTGTAATGCCGGGACTATTGTGGAACCCAGATAGAACCGATTGTGCCTTTCGGTAATGGCCATTTATTTCTCCACACCTCTGTCTCCTAGTGACAGACGTCAGAGTCTTTTCTGTGTTATTGATGGGACATTACTATCCGCTGCATGAAACAGTTTCGATAGCACACCCAGTCAATGAGAGTTAACTACGAGAGGAAGGACATATTGTACTATTTATTTCACTCTCTCTGTGTTTCCTTATTCCCTAAAGTCAATATATCAGAAAGACTAGAGTTAATTCCGTAACTCATTTCGGTTGATGGTCCCAGAAACAACAATAGACTCGTAAGTTTAGATGACGTAACATTCTTGCCTTGGCACGTGGCATTTGAGATACATTTCGGTTTCCTATTTAAAATACCCACAAAAGAAATACTCAAATGAGTTTAATATTATTTGAATGCATACCGCTCAATTAGTTACTTGCCTTCTTTGTACTGAACGTTACTGTGTATCCTTTCGTCCTTTTTAAATAACTTTAACTCCCGGTTTCCGTATAGTTCTCATATACAGTTATAAACGGATTTTCTGTTATCAAGCAAATTGAGGCCTGCTACCCCAAATATTCAAAAAAAGGTCATAATAGAGTAAAAAATATCCGAAGAAAATGACTTATTAGTGGAAAGTCAATTGTGTGTGCGGAAATTTATCAACCATATAAAAACAGTAGTGAATTAAGTGGAGGAAATTCTGTTTCCAAATAACTGTTTTCTCATATGTGTATTCTTCAAAAGACCTAGTTACCTGACGATGGTTTCTATTATTTAATTACTTAATGATTATCATTCAACCATTCTTGTTTTGAACTGAGTTCATGGGGATACAGGTTTTGGCAGCCTTTTGGTTCATCATAAGAGATTTGTGTTCAGATCATGAATTTAAAATTTCCGAGATGACGATATCCTTTGCACGTAACTACACTGGAAAACAAAGAAATATGTATCGGTTTAGAGCACCAGGACTTTCTAGAAAGAGATCTGCAACAAGTCTTTTAAGATTAATGCATAACGATAAATGGGTTAAAGAGCAGATAAAATACCCTTAAGTTGCTGAGAAGAAGGTGAGAGGCAAGATAACAGTAACAGGTACCAATGCCAGTGGTGACTCTTAGCTAAATAGGCATCGCTTCTGAGGGCGTATTTGACAAGTTAACGATACACTTTTAATCTAAAGTGTGTTGTTTCTTTAAGGTAGCTGATTTAGACCTTCATAAACCTCTCTCTTCCCGTTTACCTCCTCTATTACTAAGATATTGGGAAAACAGACTTGGTGATAATATATATACCCACTTTAATTATATACACCATTTAGTGATTAAGAACTCGTAAAAAACTCAAAATATGTATAATTCAGTATTTACCACGTAAATAACGCAATTAATATACACAATTCTTTTACTATTTCACACATAAATAACCAGTGAAACATTAGATGCTGAAGTTGAGCGACATTTTCAGTCTCAGAAATGAAGTAAAGTTGTAAGAACGTGGTTATATATTGTTCATCAAGAAATTTACAAAATTGCCACTTTTACTTCACTGCTGAAAGAGACAAATTATTACTTGTACAGTAGAAAGTCGTCCAGCAGGTGTGAAGTTTTTCCTGGGATGGATACAAATATATCAAGTTTGTCAAGCAAATAATCAACACGTCTCATGTGACGAGTTTGAACCACTTGGCATTTAGCCAGCATTAAAAAACAACAACAACAATCAAATGAACCGTTACTATGGTTACTTGATTCGTCCTAGAGGACTACATTAAAATACAGTAATTTCGAGAACAGCAGCTATTAGAACACAAACGGCTTAGGGTAGTTTATTAGTTTAATTTTTTTTAAAGGAACCTTTAAGTACTCTTCGAGGTTTAATAAGAAATATAATTATTTCTATTATCTTTAATCTCAATTAATTTACGATTTCTGTCTCTCTTTTCGAAGACGTTCATACTGCAACGTATGTAGCTTCCTTTTAGATTTGGTAAAAAAAGAAAAAAAGGCTTTCGTAGGAGCAGTTATTAACTTTTTAAATAACGTCATTTCCGGTCTCTAATGTAATGTACACCTAAAGATGCCTTATTTTCTTCTGCAGTCTACATGCAATCAATGCCAAGGTTTGAAACGTTTTTTTTTCAATCACCGATCTTGTTTCCGTCTGGTGTCAACAAACGAAAACAGAAGGTATTAGAAGAAGCTAAGATTTCTGGAAATATTTCGATATCATTTCGTATAGCAGTAAAAAGAAAAAAAATCATTGTACTGACAGTTCCATTAAAGCAACCGAGAAAGTGCAAGCCTTCTGAATATAGAATCTGTGTTAACTACACGGAAACTAAGAAGGGTTTAAACTGTTATGAACTCTAAGTGGAAATTATTTGAACATTAAACTATATCTATAGAAATATATATACCTGGTATAAGTTGGTTAGCTGTTCTTAACTAGAAAAAGTAGTAAACACGTAACTCACATTTTACAAGTATATGGACCACTAACTTATTAGTTGGTTTCTGTTTTTGTTGAATTTTGTGTAAATCTACTCGAGGCCTATCTGGGCTAGCCGTGCCTAATCTTGAAGTTATAAAATAGAGGGAAAAAATAACTGACACCACACATCGCCAATTCTTAGGCTACTCTTTTACCAATGAAAAGTGGGATTTCTGGTCACCTTATAACGCTCGCATGGCTGAAAGGGCGAGTACGTATGGTGATAGGAAATCGAACTCAAGACCCTCAGATTGCGAGCCTAAAAACCAGAAGACCTTGTGTTCCTACAGTTTTACAGCAATTATAACAAGAAACTCCAGAACTCTTGTGGTCCTAGAGTTCTACATTAATTATAACCAGGAACTCCAGAAACCTTGTATCTTTGGAATTACAATGCTGTTTTAAACATGTAATACTAAATTGTTATACAACCATTATTTATTATTACATGCTAAAAACAGCACAACATTTCATTCTACCATTCTATAGTGTTACATGTTTAAAATAGCACAACATTTCAAAGGCGATTAGGCTTATAAACTACTGGATTTTGCAGTACAAACGGGTAAAGTAGAACTAAGATTTTTCAGACGAAAATTTACCCCCTCACTACCTATAGCTTATTCTGTCGCTTTCTCTCCCCCCCCGTCCCTCTCTTACGTATGTATGTATACATACACAGACTTGCATATACGTACACCATGCACGTGCGTCTGGATATTTATTATCATCGGAAAAACAAAACTGTTTTCAACGTGCACTGTTTGCTCGACATAGATTAGTTAATTTACACACATCGTCCAAGAAATAGAAACAGGAGAGAAACGCTACCAGCAAAACAAATCTAGATGACTGAGTGAAAATAAATATGTATATAAAATGGACTGCCAACAGGATGTCATGTAATATTCTTTATTAATAGAAACGACCATTATTCATGGTTCTGAAGCATGGATGTAGGACCGATTTATCTGCTGATAAACATACGAGTAATACGATATATACAAATATATATGTTGTTATATATCTGTTCGATACATTATGTCAAGTATTGAGTGTTATTTTACGTCGAGAAACAAACGAGCTTTGTCTTGTAATACTAAATAAAAAACAGAGACTGATAACCGCGTTGTAGTCATTAAATATGATAATTGAATTAAAAGTCCCTTAATGTTTGAATAATTTCATACACCTCATTTTAAATTAAGATGGCAGTATTACAAAGTGCAGAATGCGTTAAAACTATCGGGGGATTTTTTACGATGCTTGTAATTGTTGGAGATAAACAAGTGTTAACCGTATTCTTTTCTCTTATTTCTCAAAAGCGTAGGCATATTCAGGTAACGGTACAGCACCATCTTTGTGAGACAAAATGATTAAAACTCGAAGTCATAATAGACGGACAAACGTCTTAAGCCTTATTTTAAAAATTAAACGTTCTTGTGGGGCTAAGTAGTGAGTGTAACTGCCGTCTTAGATGCTAATAAAGCCCCGGATGTGTCGCTGTGATGTAGTTACACAGAGTGCTGATGGAGCTCTCAGACCAAGTCTTTCACTCGAGACTTTTCTGTACGTTTCCTGAGACGACTGATATAGTTGGCTGGCATCCAAACAACAAAGATTAAAATGATAAAAAAGAACACCCACTTTCCCTATAATTAAGCGGAGAATTCCTGAAAGACTAATGCGAAAAAGACAAAGTTCTTGGAACATCAAGTGTGGAAGTTCTAATTTTTTGCTTAGATAAATCTTTCTAGTTTTGTTAGTGTGAGTTGAACATTTTACCTTAAGTGTTAATTACCCTGTGTTAGAGCATCTGTTGTACCGAATTAAAAGCACACCGCCACTAAATCTGTTAGCATTTTAATATTTTGCGCAAAGGGGCCTGGCTAAGCAAATAGATGAGATCCCCCTCTCTCTACTCCCCCTCCAAAGTGTGTCGGAGTCCCAAACTTTCAACCTCTCACCACAAGAAAAGGAACCAGTTCTGACCACAAGAAAAATAGAAATATTAGGTAATGAAAAAAAAGCCAGAGTTTCAACATGTTACAAAAATAGAATATCCCATAAAGATAAAAGTACCAGGTAACAAGGCTAGACCTTAAAATAATACCACGAAAATAATATAATATTATAAAAAATATATTGGATGTGGCAAATAAAGGTTGTTGATAACCTTGTTGTCAGGTGTGATAAAACCACACTCTGCATTATTTGTGTCTGAATTTATCAGATTTTTTTTTCCTCGGACACATGTATGTATTAATACTCAATATTTTGTATATGTATTGTTAGTCAGTATTGTATAAATGTATTGTTATTCGGTATTGTATTGTATTTTAGCCTACACACCACTCACTGATATTCGTCCTCCGCTGGTACAGCGGTAAGTCTACGGATTTACAACGCTATAATCAGTAATTCTATTCCTAGCAGATAGCCTAATGTGGCTTTGCTGTAAGAAAAACACATACACATACTGATGTTCACTGGTATTTTCTGTTTATTTCAATAAAGTATTGTACTTACATCGATGGAACCTCCATAATAATGTTTACCGCCCGTTTGTGATACATCTTTCAAGGACTGAAAGTTTGTTTTTTGTCAAATGAGGAAACTGACTTTCAATACGAAGACAGTTAGAACTGGTTCATCATGTTTTATTTTTATCCACGTTGATTTTTTTGTTCGTTAAATATCACACTGCCAGGACAAATTAATAAAAACTGGAACATTTCTCTATTTAAGAGAGAAATTATTATAGTTACCGGAGAAATGTGAAACACACAGGTTTATTTATCTCTTGATTAAAAGCAAACACATTCCTTCTTTAACAGAACTTAAATAATATTCAAAACAAATGTTTCTACACAAAAAGAAATATAAATAGCACAGAATTCCTTTCTGTATTCTTAGCGTAGTCTTTCTTTTTTTATATAAGCCGCAGAAACGGAACAGTTTATACATATATTGAAAATAGACTTAGCTAATTTTCCAACGTAATTTTATTTCTGCCTTTTAGTAAACGATTAAAAATGCGTGTCTTTGTTTATACCTTATTTTATTTCAACGTGTAAGATTCAAATGCCTATTTAATGCACTTTTAATATTTCATTAAATTACTTAATAAAAGTTAATTAAAAATCTTCTGCGCAGTTAGAATTTATGGCATGTAAAAAGTGGCACTCTCGAAGCTCCGTAATGTCTATATATAGTGGTGGACCCTACTGGCTCTTTTTACTTTAATGAAATTTCCTTCCTATTTGAAAATATTCCACTTTCATCTAATAATATGATTATACGTGCCAGTAAAAAAAACCAAAAAAACTTGGGGAAGGAAGTTTTATCACCGAGGAGTTGAAAGTAGATGGCGTCTTAGGCATTTTAAAGGTCGTTATTTAAATCTAACTGGAGAATACTGGATGGCTGTCGGAGTTGCCAAGGAGGGCTACATTTTTTGAGAGTTACGGTATAGCGACAACGTAAAAGCCCTACATATGTTTTAACATAACCTTTATAATCTTGTAGGTTGATATACCACGAACAGAACATAAGTACATTTTTGAGCCATTCTCTTTGATTGTGATTTTTATATAATTTATTGTTAACACTTATTTCTACGGGAATATTTATCTCACCACTAGGAGGAGATTAAAAAAATAAACTAGCAATTATTGAAATATACAAACGTATCACTATATTTCTTAAACGCTTATTGAAATTATCCAAACTAATTATTTATGCTCAATTATCTATCGGTTTTATTTTCCTATTAAGTAGGCTAAAGTAGTAAAACTGAAAAAAAGTGATCATAAGAATATATATTTGCCATAAGACAAACGTATTAGGCTTATGTGTCTATACGACTGCTTAGAATCCAGCTTGTCTGGCAAAAGCCAATTGAACAATAACATTTGATATTTAAATAGCGACTAATTTAAATAGAGTGTTGTGTATACTACCCAACCTGATTAGCTCTGGTATTGAGCAAAATGCGCTGTCGACAATGAATATGGCAGATATCAAATGGTTGAAATACTATTATACACTCCTCTTCTTGAAAAAACCTAACGGGCCGAATAAAGAATGTAGTGTTTCAGAAAACAGTAAACCTCATATTATTGTATTATTATAAATATTATTGTTTATACTTATTATAGTAATGCTTTTCCAGCGAGTCAAAGACTACCAGCAAAAAAACAAACAAGCCTCATACACTTCGTACGAAAGGGTCACTAACAGCTTTGATTTATTCGTTCGTTCGTTTATTTTTTTTTATTAACAAAGCATAATAGTACTTTAAATGTTTAGTCTTATATCTAATCCTCGAGCTGAAATGTGATGAAATATTTAAACAACACAAGCAACACGTGTTTATAATACAAGGATCATTACCAGTTCTAACTGGTTTTGATAATGTAGTATTAACACAATACCAGCATCATTACCAGTTCTAACTGGTCTTGATAATGTAGTATTCACACAATACCAGCATCATTACCAGTTCTAACTGGTTCTGATAATGTAGTATTCACACAATACCAGTATCATTTCCAGTTCTAACTGGTCCTGATAATGTAGTATTCACACAATACCAGTGTCATTTCCAGTTCTAACTGGTCCTGATAATGTAGTATTCACACAATACCAGCATCATTTCCAGTTCTAACTGATCCTGATAATGTAGTATTCACACAATACCAGCATCATTACCAGTTCTAACTGATCCTGATAATGTAGTATTCACACAATACCAGCATCATTATCAGTTCTAACTGGTTCTGATAATGTAACATTGAAAAAATATCAGCATTGTTTCTAGGCTTAATCCCTCATACCTATTGTAAGTATTTTAGTGCTAAATCATTTTGAGGATAAAATATCTATTTATTTTTCAACATTATAGGTTTACTGGTATTAATTTTTCCTGAACCGGGCTGATTCGATCCAAGATGCAACAGAACACGTTCTGGACACGCAGCTATATGTTGGTTATAAGCGTGACAGTCAGTCACCTTATTTGGTTAAAAGCTGGTCGAAGCTCTTTTAGCTGCAACTTCTGCTCACTAGACATCCTACATCACTTACTAATTAAAAATAAATGACTCCTAGTGTCACCGCGGTAAATACAAACCAGATTTCAATGCTCATAGCAGGCACACCACAGATAGATCATTATGTAGATTTATCATTATTAACACACAAGCTGAAATTATTGTGTATTATTGTGTGTGTGTGTGTGTGTGTGTGTTCTTATAGCAAGGCCACATCAGGCTATCTGTTGTGTCTACCGAGGGGAATCGCACCCCTGATTTTAGCGTTGTAAATCCATATACATACCGTTGTCCCAGCGGGGGACTAAAATTGGTGACGGCTTTCAACAAACCTAGGACTCAACCATTCATAGAGTAGTAAACATTTTTTTTTATCTAAACTGTGGTTCGTTGATTTATACAGTTCAGTGTACTCCGGAGGTTGCTGGGAAGATGCAGCATAGAGGAACTTTTTGAGAGAGGTTTAATTAAACACATTTTTCGGTTATTTAACTAGAGCTCTTCTTGGTGATTGTTTTTTGGTTTAATAACCAGGATCAATCTGTTTCACATCGATTAAAACAGCGACCTCTTGGCTACAGTTATGTGAGCATTTTCTTACTGAAGGATTGGGTTGAGTTTATGTTCTAGTTACTGACGTGTATAAACGAATTAAAAAAAAACTCTTTAGAAATACATTACTGACATTGAAATGATTGTGATGAGGTTTTGGTGTTAAAGGTCAAAGTTAATTGCTATTGCATCCATGGTTTATATTTCCTGAACTCGAGATATATGAAAATATACTGCCTCGTTTTATTGGATAAAATTTCACATTAAATCAGCCCCACCCTGACAAAGTGGAGAAGCGACTGGTAACTCGCGAGGATTATGTTTGATTAAGCCTTAATGGATTTTTTCGTACACTAAATGATAAACAAGCCGAAAGCCTGATGTTAGTTACGGAACGATTATTGTGAGACGTTATTAAATTTGATTGAACCGTTGACTGCCGTCAAAGTTATCTTGGGTAAAAGGGTTTCGCATTTTTTTTTCTTTAATTGGTTTTTCGAATCTACATGCTTTCCAAACACCGTGAATTAAAGCAATCTTGGTTGGAATTTTCAAAACTAAAGACATAACCAACACGCCCATGAAAAATGCTAAATGGAGTATTTAAAGCACGTGGAACAATTTTGGTCAGCTCAGTAGTAAGATAGCGGACGGATGATGTTAAGCATTCAGGGTTTGTTACCCGCGGTGGCCACAACATAGATAGCCCATTGTGTGGTTCTTCCCTTATCAACAAATGAAACACAAATGAACACAGAATCCACGAATCAGTTTTATACAAACAGTACCACACGTTAACAGTTAAGATCATGTTCATGGCCATACGTTAACAGTTAAGATCATATTGATGAGAATGGTTTATTTAAAGCAGTGATCAAAGCTGTAAGTATTTTGTTGTCCTGGAGAATCTTTTAAAGTTCTCTTCCTGGCAGATCCACCATTGGTAAACATTAACAATACCTGAGCAAAATGCTACATTTTCATGTAAAGTTTAGATCCCAAGTAACACAGCGGTAAGGCTACTGCCTGACACTACTAGAAACTGAGTTTCGTAACCCATGGTGGGTAGAGCACAGATAGCCTATTGTGTAGCTTTGTGTTTAATTCCAAATGATTAAACTTTAACTTAATTCGAACTGTTTAGTTTTATGAGAACTTGAGTTTTCTTTTTTTTTTTATCTTGTTTAATCTATTGGGATGCGAAATATGTCTTTTAAAGGTTAATTTCTTGGCATCCCTAGTGGCACAGCGGTAAGGTTGCAGACTCAGAACGCTAGAAAACGGGTTTCAGCATCCACGGTGGGCAGAGCACACATCGTATGTTGCATAGCTTTGTGCTTAGCTTCAAACAAACATTGGACGACTGTTTTATATTTATCTTAAGGTGTCTGCAATAAAGTATCTTTCTAAATTCTAGTAGTTTTGGCTGTTTTATATTTACATTAGTTACCTTATGGTATCGATGAACGTAGATTTTAGACCAGTGAGACATGACAGAAAATCAAGAGAAACAGAGTACGAAATATACGATTCTGGTGGGAGTAAAATTTATGAAAACTTTGATACATTTTACACGCCCTAGTTACTTCTTTCCATTGGCTATACAGATCTCACTGGAACAAATAACAGCTGCTTAACGAATATATAAAGGAAATTAATTGAAAATATTTTAGTATTTTAAACTTTCTCGTTCCTCAGACTTACTTTAGGATTTATTCCTGTAAATAAGGCCTTGTGATTAGCATGATAAAAAGTCCAAGATTCGAGAAACGGCATGTCGTTAAACATACCTCTGTCTTTTAGCCATTAGGTTGTTATGACTGTAACATCCAATGTCTCTATTCCGTTAACCACCGCTCATGCTGTTGTTGTTTATTATGTTTCTCTGGAGAGAAGTTCGAACTTGGGAGTCTCTAATCTGACCACTTTAGTTTTGGTTCTACTTAAAGTACCTCAGAGTGAATAGCTAACAATTCATGTTGGAATTAATGTAGATTACCTACTCATTTCAAATGTTTCTAAAATCGCTCATTGTTATTGGTTTTTGACTGATTGTGCGCGTGTTTATTTCAATATTTTACCCTTGAGCATTCTAGGATGTTTTAATTATCTGAAACTCTCTTTAAACTTTTGCATATATGCAAATAGAAAACCAATTTAAGTTTGATATATTCCAGTCTTGATTAATTATGCTGTTTGTAACTGTTATTAGAGTCTCTGTGTGATTCAGTGTTAATAAATCAGAAATATAAGACAATAAAATTCAATATTTCTTCTTCTCTCATCAATTATTTTAATTAACGTCTGCAACATGCCTTAAGTTTAATAGATCGGTTAATCTTAAAATAATGCTAGTTAAAAATTAGTGATATAACGAACAGTGTCTTAATAAATTAGTTAATTGTTTCACGTGTGAGGTTAGAACCCGGGTCAACACTAGTTTGTTTATTTAGATTTATGTATATATTAAAGTTGGTGAATTAGTGTTTGGTTAAACTTAAAATGTAAGCTGTTTTAAACTCATTAATGTACATACAGCATTTTCTAAGTTTAACTTTTGGCAGGTCACAAAGTTCTCAAAGTATTTATTCTGAGAAAAAAAGAAAATCTATCATTAATGATAGGAAAACAAAATATGGAAGAAAATATCTCAATGTAAATATGAAAAACAGTTAATAACAAAATAACATTGTTTAAGGTCACGTAGACACTACTCCAGTAAAGAGCTAATCTAAGATATGATTGGTTAATTAACTATAAGTATAAAAGGTAAATAGTTTTAAGAAACCACGTTAGGGTTAGGTAGAGGATGCAAGCTGTGATAATTACATATATAGTGCTCAAGTATCTTTCAAGTCACCGCAGTGTCTCGAACATAGACCTATTAAGTGCATTATGGACTCTTAGTTTATGTTTCAACTTAAATAGGAGGGATTATTTTTGGGGTGCTAACATCACAGTGTTAGTAGTTTAGTTTTAGTTCTAAAACTTCCTTAAGGATATTTTATATGCAAAAACGGCTCGTTTGGATTGAGAAAATATTTTAAATAGAAGAGCGAACAACGTTTCGACCTTCTTCGGTCATCGTCAGGTTCACAAAGAAATAGGTCTCAACCCAAACGAGCCGTTTTTGCATATAAAATTCTCAACAAGTGGGTTTCTCGACATCACTGACTGCCTTAAGGATAAACATTTTCAGCCATTGTCTTTTGAGTTTATCAAAGTTTATTCAAAATGGAAAAGAATTCCACTCTTGATGCATTAATAATTTTATCCCAAAAGCTGCCCGAAGTTTAGCTCCCTAATTTGAAACTAATGAATTAAAGAGAAGTCAACCAGTGAATAGAGCCCCACCTCCAGCTATTAGGATACTATTGTTTGACCGTCACTGCTATATCAAACCAACGCCCCATAACAGCGAAGTACATTTTGGGGGCAAACGATGGATCCTCAGATTCACAGGTTAAGAATGCTAATCACTAATTCACGCCCGGATTTTCTATTTTCTAAAAGATAGTCTAAAAAATTTCTGAAATGTTTGCGTAAAGGTACTCTCAGCTTTTATCAGCAGATCCCACAAAACGAAAATGAAACTTCCTCAACACGAGAGACAAATTCAGTTCATGGAATTTTCAATCCGAGTGACTGTCAAGCATCCAAAACGAGAGTATAAACTCCCGATGCCAAAATGGGACAAAGGAGTTTTTTGTAAAGAATTTGAGTCAGGAAATGAAACCACAACACCGGTTTAAGATGCTTTATCTCTAACCACTATCCAATCGTATCAACAGATTAAAAGTGACCTAATTTACGATAACCATGATTGACAAGTACAGATGTTCGCTGTACAGATACATTATTTTTCGTTCGTCACCAGTCTGATGGATAAGAGATAGTTAGGTAAATAAACTGTATTGTTTGAGTGAACAAGGTGGCTTAGACACAACCCACCTAGAACAATGCTGTTTTATTTTCGTCGTAGGTATTTCTATGCAAGTGACGTGCCCAATAAGCACGAACATTCTCGCTTTAGATTAGTGACGTCACAGTTAAAACGAAATTACGTGAGAGAAATAGACTAGTCCGTTTCGAGAGAGAGAGAACTAATATAAAGAGAAGGTTCATTGGTTGAGTGTGATGGGAGTAACTGTTAAATACCCCACCATTGAATATGTTTGTATATTGTAATTGTATGGCAGCTCCCTTTGTTTCCCTATCACTCACGAAACTCGTGGTGGTTTTATAATTTAACATCGCTGAGCTGCTTTATCGCTTATAAATTGATGGATTTGATATAGGTTTTGATGTAGGTAGGCGCAACTTGAGCTACTCGGCTGAACAAAGAACCCACTCATGTGCATATCTATCTGAATTCCAGCACTGCACAACTATGAAGAACAGCATGAAAAATACTATATAACAGTATCGTGTTGTTAAGCCTAAACTATATTGTGCAGGACAGCCCAAACTAGTATAGTGTAGTTAAGCCTAGATTAATACCGTATAGATAAGATATAGTGCGATTAAGCCTATATTAGTATCGCGGAATTGACCATGGACTAATATCGTGTAACGAAGTCTAGGCTGATATCATGCAAATAAGCCTACATTTATATTGTGTAATCAATCCTAAACTATTATCGTGTAACTAAGCCTAGACTGGTATGATGTAGCTAGAGGTGGACAAGTATTATGTAATTAAGCCTAAACTTGTTTTGTGTAGTTAAGTCTAGCCTAGTATCGTGTAATTAGATTAATGTTCTGAGATGCTAACATTTCCTTCCAGGAAAACGTTTCTTCTTTCGGAATTAAATATTATTGGGTTAAAATAACTAATTTCTGTAACTTTTTTCTATTATTTTTCAATCTTGTACTTTGTTATACTATGAATGTCTTTTTTGTTCGCAAAAATTTCGATCACAACACAACGCATACATGTTTTTTTACCTTGCCCCTTCTCCATAAAGAACAGGTATTATAACATATAACATAGTTTTAACAATTATTCTTCAATAACAAGAAATTTTTATTGCAACAAATTCAACGTATTTCGTGTATTCTAGACTAGATGACAGTATAAAGTGCAATATGTCTTACGTTGATCCAAAAATCCTAGGCGCATGTATCTTATGCAGTGCGTCACGCGTTTGTACAAACAATTCAGGTTGCATATCACGTATATGTACAAACAACTAAAAAGTAGATACGTATTAATACAAATAACCTAGGTAGTTTGTCATGTGTTTCAAGATATTGGCAGAGGGCGCTGCCGACTAGCCATCATCCCTCTTGTCTGGTCCGAGTTGAAAGAACAGAAGACGTGTAGGCTTACGAAGTATTCTAAACGAATACACTTTTTAAATATATCGGAAATGTTTCTAAGTTTGTTTCTAACTAATATCGAGAATTGAAACTTTAAAAGAGAATAAAGTGAGAATTTCAAAAGAATGTTTTTCTGAAATTGTTAAAACGACAAATGATTTATTTCCAAGCCGGATGAAAACACTATAGTTCAATAAATTGTGAGAACCGTGTGATAAAGCACATAGCAGATAAGAACAATTAACTAGAAAAATCATACATTTCGCTGCTTAAGAAACAACAACTAACTAAAAGTAAACCCTCACAATTACGTATTTTTTCTCCATCATTGAAGAAGTATAGAATAACATATTTCAATTAACTAAAAACTTTAACGTAAATTACACAGACGAACGAGTCTTTTGGTAACTAAAAGTTTAATTCACAATTCAGGTTAATGAAAACAGGAAAGGATAAACTAATTCTGCCTACATTGTCGTCACCACACTGTTTTCAGTAATAATAAGTGAACCAAGGTATTTTATATATAGTAAGTATAATAAAACAGATTATAGTAAGTAATAGTTTGTAAGTCTTATACTGGGGACCAAGGACTTGTGTGGGGCTCCAAAACAGTCCTTGGGCTTACAGAACTGCCAAGTGTTTTTTTTTTTTTTCCAAATGACCATGAAATACCTACGGTAATAACATTTACCATTGCACCATAAAAAAGGGTAAATGCGTAGAAGGTAAATAATGTAAATGAAAACAGGTTACTTTTTATTTGGCTCTCCATTAGGATAGCACTAGAGTCCAGGGCTCGATTCCCAGCTGTGGACACAACAAATATCCCAGTGTGGTTCTGCTTTGAAACAAACAATTTTTTCTGTGGATTTATTAGAAGAGGGGATCTTCTCTCAAGGTGCTAAGTTCAAGGGACGAGAATAGAACCTTAAATTCAGAAAACATAAAATTTTCTATTATAGCGTTATCTGTTGTGTAACATTACTTTAAGATGTTTTAAACTTCCTTGTTTTATTAGCTGTATTTAAATCATAATTCAAAGAAGGATCGGTGAATATTTCATTTCGAAAATCTACAGTCGTGTCCATATAAGGCTTAGCCGGAGATTGTTGTCAACACATATTTCGTTTCTTTATTTCAGAATTTGCGCACAAAGCGCAAGGTATTTCATGGTCATTTGGAAAAAAAAACAACACTTGGCAGTTCTGTAAGCCCAAGGACTGTTTCGGAGCCCCACAGAAGTCCTTGGTCCCCAGTATAAGACTTACAAACTATCACTTACTATAATCTGTTTTATTATACTTACTATATATAAAATATCTTGGTTCACTTATTATTACTGAAAACAGTGTGGTGACGACAATGTAGGCAGAATTAGTTTATCCTTTCCTGTTTTCATTAACCTGAATTCTGAATTATCTGCGCATATAACTCGTAATCCTTTCTCATTATTCAGTTTAGTGTCCCACACATCTTTTATATAAAATTGTTAGAGCATACGTGAGAGAAGGGAGAATTACCGATCATCTAAAGGAAGAGCAACCAGTCCATAACACCCACCATCAGCTCTTGGGCTACTCTCTTTTCTCTTTAAATAGTGGGATTTGACCGTCACACTTATAACTCACCCACGACTTGTACTTTTGCTACAATAGACAAGTTGATCATCGGATCCGTAGTAAGATCACGCTAACCAAAATGGCACGCCCATTTCCTTTTTCCACACAAATCATCCTTAGGGAGGTCACGACCTGGAAGACTACAGACATAAACTGAAGACCAGTATTAGGAAAATAATAGCCAATCTTATCAGTTACGCCTTTCATGATTCTACTCTTGATTTGTTGAGTAGAATAAAACCAGTAAAGCAAACATTCACACACATGTAGAAGAACATGGAATCATAGATACAAGCTTCCAAATTTGTTCTATTGATATATTTAATTGATGGATGTTTCATACCAGTTTCGTGACAGTAAACTGGATATTTTGCGGCTAATTGTTCTGTAAACACGTACCGATACCGATAACCCTTTTAAAATAACAACAAAAAAACAGCTGTTAGCCTTGGAACACATACAAGACACGTCACGAAATCCAGTCATTTGTATCGACAGCTTTTCATTCTGGGTAATCTTGTCTTACAGGTTAAGGTACTGTAACAGCTTAATTATTGTTATTACAACACATCCTTGAAGGTTCCACAGTTGCATTCATTCAAATGTTTCGACCAGGAAAAAAAATTCGTATGGACAACTGTCCGGATGAGGCCTAGCGGTTAGCATGCCCGGACTGTAAATCCAGGAGTTCATATCTCGCGTCCAGTTTCCTCTAAATTTTACTCCACAATTTAATTCAGTGGGTTTTCTATAATGATGAAGGTCAAAAACCCACATTCGATAATACAGTTGTAGCCCATGAGTTGGTGGCTAGGGCTATTTCGTGGAGATAATTCATTGTTTGCCGTCGGTGAGGTCCACACACATTGCAACTTATTTAATATATATACACGTTTTACCTACAAAAATATTAAGAATAAAGAATCATCCTAAACTACAAGGATTTCTTTGTTTGTTGGTCAGCTCAAAAATACACAATGGTTTTTTTTATCTGTGCTGTGCCCACCAGGAGTATCAAAATCCGGTTGTTTAGCGGAACGAACTTTATGACTTACCGCTGAGCCTGTTAGGAGGTGAAATACACAGGAGACATCTGTACTAATTAATAAGAAGTCATACAATGTTGGTAATGTATTTTTGAAAACCTTTCTTTCATACATGTTTCATTAGGTAACGTGTTATAAAAAAATGTCATGGACCCACAAGCAATTTGATTCACAAATAGTTTAGAAAATGTATCTAAAAGCACAACGAGGTCTATCGGTAGCTCTAGGGTTAGGAATTTTTGTACACGCGTCATAATATCAGCAGTGAATTGTTTTGGATGAAAAAGTATAATACAGTAGACCATTACTTTTAATAGTATTCTTCCTCGAAGATGAAATAATCATGATATCACTACATAGTTCCGGCTCTTAGGCTCAATAAAATTTCACACTTTTGCGATTTTATTATCATTTTGATTTACTTATTTTCGATCAAAGCTGTACAGAGGGGATTAGCCATTCTTAATTTTGAACTGATAAAGGGAAGACAGTTAGTAAACATCACCTTTCACTCTTAAGCTTCTCCAAAAAGATCTAGCCAAAAAGTGGGAGTGAGTTATCACATTTTTGGAGCACTTATAGCCTCAGAGTCCAAAGCGACTATTTATCGGCAATAGTAAGCGAACTACAAATTCTTTGATTTACAATCCGTATACGTTATCCTCTGGTGCCACGCAGCCGATAATCACTTATTAAGGAAGAAATGCACTAATAAAATCGAAATAACAACATTTCGTTGGATTTCGTGAAGGACTACTTGTATGCTACCACATTGACCCAGGTATCTCATTAGATGTAACAAAACGTGAGAAATCACATTTGTATAAAGTGTTCTGCCATCTTGATGCGTGACACGACTATTTATAGACACCTTCTGCGGCATGCGGTCATAAAAACTTGCGTCAGTATGAAGGAAATACGTTTAACAGAGACTTATTAGACATGGCCGAGCTAATTACTTTTTGTGTGTTTAAAATGAAGACGACTAAGAAATCAGAGATTTATTCACCGTAGAAGTTAATAGGTATTATACAGTTAGTTATTGTTTCACGCTATGGAACCTAGTTTCCCGGACCTTTAACGAATGTTTTCCAACTGGGAACATCTACTAAATTATTTTCAGCATATAAGGAAGCCATGCATCTACAAAGGTCGAATGGTAATCTCGTTATCAGTGATCAGCTCTTTGGCAATCGCACACAGTCTGTTTCCTTGTTTCTCTTCTCTTCGAACAACTTTAGGAATAATCTAATTTGATTGGTGGATCTCTGGATTTTTTAACTAGCGAGTCGGTTTCGAATCTAGGCGGTACCATAAAAATATCCCTTGCTCTTTTAGCTTCCTGCGTGTTATATAAGAATTATTTTCTACACTTTTAGCTGTCTGTACTTTATAAGAGTGACAGTCAGTTCCGGAACGTAGATGATGGTTTCTAGCTGGCTGAATTCCCTATATCCAAAAGCTGAAAATAAGAGGCGACTACAGATATTTTCAGTAGCTCATAAAAACAACAAAAGCATACACTAATCTCCAAGGGCATCGGAAATAAAACAAACGGTACAATACGGAAATTATAAGCCCCCAGTGGCTCAGCGGTATGTCTGCGGACTTACATCGCTAAAAATCGGGTTTCAATACACGTGGTGGGCAGAGAAAATGCCCCCCGCTAGTACAGCGGTATGTCTCCGGATTTATAACGCTAAAATCAGGGGTTTGATTCCCCTCGGTGGGCTGAGCAGATGGCCCTTTGTGGCTTTGCTATAAGAAAAACACAAACACAAATTATAAATTCCGTTACATTCAAATTTACTACAATAAATAGCACAATAAACCCTTTGTAACATAATTGTAGCAAGCTATGAAAACAAACATTTTAACAGAAGCAAAAGGTCCACCCTCTATGCTTTTATCATTATCTGGCAGAAGCTTGATGCATGTACCATTTTAGATGACTTATGTTGTGACAGTCAGTTTCAATGTTTTAAACAAATATAACACTAAACAAGCAAGCTTTATGATGTTGAAACACCTTTAGTAGAGAATACCGGTGGTATTAAAACATGTACCATGAACACCTTTAGTAGAGAATACCGGTGGTATTAAAACGTGTACCATGAACACCTTTAGTAGAGAGTACCGGTGGAATTAAAACATGTACCATGAAGACCTTTAGTAGAGAGTACCGGTGGAATTAAAACATGTACCATGAAGACCTTTAGTAGAGAATACCGGTGGTATTAAAACGTGTACCATGAACACCTTTAGTAGAGAGTACCGGTGGAATTAAAACATGTACCATGAAGACCTTTAGTAGAGAGTACCGGTGGAATTAAAACATGTACCATGAAGACCTTTAGTAGAGAGTACCGGTGGAATTAAAACATGTACCATGAAGACCTTTAGTAGAGAGTACCGGTGGAATTAAAACATGTACCATGAAGACCTTTAGTAGAGAGTATCGGTGGAATTAAAACATGCATTTGTACTCTCTGTGTCAATCAATATATTTTTATTAATTACGTCCAGTAGTGTTTAAGTGTCAACAGGGTATCAAACGTGATGGTTAAAGGATCATGAAAACCTCGTGGTTAAAGGACAGAGGTCAAAATTATCGGCTTGGTATTGAAGTAAAAAAAAATAATATATTTTTCTAAAGTTTCAGGAGTTACATTTGAAAACGTACTTAATAAACTACGTTTTTATTGTGTTTACTAGGAGAACTTAGAGTACATGTGAGTACTGTGTTCTGCACCATAAAGCCTATACAACAACTATACCTAAAATCATCTAATAAAGCATCCTTAATACTTTGGAAGTATCTATTTCTGTTAAAGGGTCGTTTAAATCTAGATAAACTTACCACAGTAAACACACGTATAATGGTTTCAATGGTTTCATTTGGTTAAAGTTAGATGGATCTCTGTGACGACCGAAAATATTTGAAAGATGCAAAGGTGTCAATTGTATCTCTCCGTTAATGTTGGGTGGAACCCTGGGTCTTCGGAAAATATTTGAAAGATGCAAAGGTGTCAATTGTATCTCTCCGTTAATGTTGGGTGGAACCCTGGGTCTTCGGAAAATATTTGAAAGATGCAAAGGTGTCAATTGTATCTCTCCGTTAATGTTGGGTGGAACCCTGGGTCTTCGGAAAATATTTGAAAGATGCCAACAATACGTTCGATATTAACACATTTACACCCAAATTCTTACTTACGTTATTTTTAAACTTTGCAAAGTAACTCTTGTCTTCAGTTTGTTACCTGACATTCAAAGAGTTGATGTAACTATAGAAAATGTAACAGTGTAATTCTCGAATTATCATGTAAAACAGACTGCTGTCTTTAGATTGTTACCTGACGTTCACAGTGTTCATATAACAACAGAAAATGTTAGAAATGTTATTTTTTATTTGTGTAAGTGACTGTTAGTTACTTAATGTTTAAGGTGTTAATGTACCAATATAAACTGACGTAAGATTATAGTTTGTCTCTTGACATGTTATAAGAATTCCAATATTCATCTATTCTCAGTTGCTCTGTAAAATTCAAATATCCGAATTCGATCTGTATATTTCTAATCAACAGTTTGCGAATGAAGGAGAAGAACAGAAAAATAAAACCTCGCTCTCGCGTGCCAGCTTACCACCATGGTACTATCGAATATACTGGTGTTCATGAAATTATGAAAGTTCAAATATCTTAATTTCAGCATTAATGTATACCATTCGAAACTTTTATCGCGCACTGAAAATACCCCATACACTTCCTTCTTGTTCCCTTGTATCTTCCTGAAAGAAAAGACGGTGTCATTGTTAATGTATTATTGTTTTATTTCAGATTTGTTAGGTGATACGTTTATCAATGACACAATGTAACAAAATGTTTACTTTTTCTTGTTCCTGGGCAAAAAGTGTTATTTCCCAATTGCTTAGACCTGAAGTAAATGTAAAAGACCTATTTTTCTCTTCAAATTTTGCTTTTGTGACCTGTAATTGTATAACGAAAACATGATGGGAGACTATGTTTGGGGGCTGATACATGAAAGTGATTTACATTACAGTCGCAAATCTCGAAAAACTACTCACTTCTAAACATTTTTGTATAACTTTAGTATAAATACATGTAAATCTTGATTGATATGTTGTTTTATTCAGACCTGATGTAAATGAAAATGTGCAAATTTACCCGTTTTTGCATAGAAAATAGATTAATTTCTAAATTTCATTTGGCCATTTTTATGGCCATTTTCTGTACTTTTACAACATAAGCAATTAAGAAATAACATATACTATCCAGGAACAAAATTTGTGTTACCTGCAAAGAAGACACAACAGCTCTATACAACAGACGTTTATCTGTTTCTCTTTTGTTTAAGGCAGAGGACTTAAGTCTATCTTCCTACGTAACTACTGACCGACTGGAAGGTAGCGAAGTGCCTTACCACTAATCATCTACGCTCAGGAGTTGTCTGTAACTCTTATAACGCACCAACATCTGAAATTACGAGGAATATATTGTGTTATCTCAAAGATTAGAACCAGACTCGAAAACTCCCCGTTCTACCCCACGGCCAACCTGCGCTCGGGCTCTATCAAAGGGCCAACCTACACCTCTTAAGAAATAACAAAATTAGCCTGGATTTTGCTGATCACGAGAGAAAGGCGGCACTTATGTGATAAGTTGTCCACTTGAAACGTAGATTTGTAAGAACTTCCAACCAGAGCCATTAATAACGTTGATACCGATAGAGTAAGTATATCAAAACGATAGAAGTAGTGTCGCTCGTTCGAACGTTTTTATCTTAGATACGACACACACTGCAGTTATTTATAAAAGAGGCACAGCTTCCAATTACTGCAGAAAATATCTATCTATCATTATTTCTATAAACTAGGTTTTAGTTTAAACAATAAAGTATTTCGATTTTTAATTTGTGGAATCTATTTAATATCTACTGTTTGTAAACAACATTAGCTACGTTCTTATTTAAACAATATAGTCCTTCAGTTTGTAAATTATGGAATCTATTGTTTAAAAACAATATTAGGTTCTCCATTCTGCCGGTGGCTCAGCGGTAAACATGAAGACTAATAATGGGTATTCGATCTCTATGAAGGGCACAATGCATATATATAACTTTAAAGCTTTGAGTTTAGCAAAAGACAAACGATACTTTCAAGTAATAAAATCTAGAAAAGTAAACACGAATAGATTATGTTTTATCACTGATAGATGGTGTAAATAAATCAATTGAAAACACCAGTAGGTGCAGGCAGATGGGTGAACATAAAACAAACTACAAACCTACACATTCATGTGTATAAAATACTTAATACTTAAAAAGTGTTAAAAAAAGACCTCGTGCATACAGCTTTCGGTGGAAATTGCAAAATTTTTATCCCTCGTGCCGGATATACTTTCGGACTTCCTAGTGTGGCTTCTTCACAAACTTCCGTTTTCCTGTTATTTCTGCTTAAGTCTCAGCGTGTAAAAATCAAGTTTGTTATTTCTCGATTTTCATTTTCATCACCATTTCAAAAACTTCACGTTTTTCAATGTTATTATTGACGTATCCGAAGTGTTGTTTTTTTCTTAAAGTAACCTAAAATTACGTTCCTTATAGGCATTGCCATAGTAGTTAAGCCTATTTTGGACTACTAGGATCAATTGACGCGCATAGGATTCTCACGCGTCCACTGCCTCGGTATTTTAAAATCTTTTGTTTTGTCCAGTTTTGAAGTGTAAAAATAGTAGATGTTATCAATTAACGGAATAAGTAACACGTAACCCTATCTCATTATCCTGTCTTGTGGAATAGGTAACACGTAACCCTACCTCATTATCTTGTCTAGTGGAATAAGTAACACGTAACCCTATCTCATTATCCTAGCTAATAGAATAAGTAATACCTAACCCTATCTCGTTATTCAGTCTAGTGTCCCACACTTCTTTTATGTAAAATTGTTAGAGCATGCGTGAGAGAAAGCAGGGTTTTAACCTATACCTTTAGGGATATGATATCTCCTACGTTTTTCTAATAACTCATTAAGTTATCAAAGTTATCCCAAATCTGCTTGTTCTGTTAATGCTTTATGACAATGAATCTTTAGCCTTCTAAACGTGAGGAATATTCTTTTATGTAATGTGAACGTTTACTCTCTTCCCTAATGATATCTTTTTAACTCGAGTCCATTTTAAAACTTTTAATGTCAGTATTAAAAATAAAGAATGTTGATCTCTTAATTGCCAATTTTTTAAATACTTGAGGCATTTGGCCATCGGTCTGGCATGGTCATGTGGGTTAAGGCCTTTAACTCGTAATGTGAAAGTCGTGGGTTCGAATCCCCGTTGCACCAAACATGCTCGTTCTATCAGCCGTGGGGGCGCTATAATTTTACGGTCAATCCCACTATTCGTTGATAAAAGAATATCCCAAGAGTTGTCGGTGGGTGATGATGACTAGCCGCCTTTCCTCTAGTATTACACTGCTAAATTAGGGACGCCTAAAGCAGATAGTCCTCGTGTAGCTTTGCACGAAATTAAAAAAACAAACAAACATTTGGCCCTCAGTGGTAAGTCTGGGGACTTCTACGCTAAAAATCGAGTTTCGATCCCCGTGGTGGGCATAGCACAGATATTCTTTTGCGTGTGTGTGTTCTCTTATAACAAAGCGACATCGGGCTATCTGCTGAGTCCACCGAGGGGAATCGAACCCCTGAATTTAGCGTTGTAAATCCGTAGACGTATCGCTGTATCAGCGGGGGACATTCCTTTGTGCTTTGCTACAGACAAACTTATTGTTGTTATATATCCTTGATATTTCTTATTTTAAGAGTCTAATATTTTATTAGAACCTCCAGTATGATTATTAAGGCTTCATACATTTTAAGACGTGTGATATACATTTTTTTTACGTATAGTTATGGCTTCTCTTGGTTTCATATATTGTGTTTTGGTTGTTTTGTGGGATCTGCTTTATTGTCTTTCTTTGTATGTTTCTCCCTCACACTGAACACGTGAATGTGTGCACAGCGTTTAACTAGCAAAATTAATTGAAACATCTCTGAGAACTAGAGTATGACACCACGTGAAAGTTTATCGTACATGTTATAAGACCACACACGTGTTCTGTTACTAATTCTATTCTTCTTCTTTGCCTGTACATTGAAGTTATTCTATTCTAAAATGACACATTAAGACTAAGTGTTATATACGTTATATCACTCCTATAATTACACGAAAACTAGGTTGAAGAACTAAGACATTATGTAAACAAAAGTGCACCAAATATTTACAGCTTCGTTAATGTATTATGTTCAGTAAGTGAACACGTGCATACATATTGTTCATCACCACACGCCCCAGCAGCAAGTCTCAATATTCATATAAATACAAAAACCGAGTTTCGATACCCCTGGTGGATACGGCACAAGTGACTCATTGTCTAGCTTTGCGCTGGCTATCTCCGCTAGTCATTCCTAATATTGAAGTGATAAAAAGGAAGGCAGCTAGTCAACACCATCCTCCGTCAACTATGGTGCAACTCTTTGACCAATGAATAGTGGAATTAATTGAAGCATTATAACACTACCTCAGCTGAAAGGTCAAACATGTTTGTCTACAGGATTCGAACCCACGATTCCGTAACGTGATAGTTCGAACTATCAGGACAGGCCAGATTCTCCGATTGCAAAATCGTCGTCTTTGTTTACTGTTCTGATTCGATTTAACTGGCAAACCTACGACACCGTTAGAATAAAATACATGTTTTTAGTACAGTGTATTTATACTGTCCATATATAATATATACAGAAACTTTATTACAGTTTAAAAACGCATCGTCAAAAGACACTCACTGGTCGAAATATAGAATGGCTTTTTAGAGAAATATAACCACGAAGAATCTATAAATACATTCGTTAAGCTGTCTGGATATCAACTGTCGCTACAATCGAACATAAAATGAAAGATTAATGAAACTTTGAATAAGACGTTATTTATTGTCGATTGCCTGGTGTCAAGAATAGAAGAATGATCGAGCTAACTGACAAATCTTAGGTCGAGTGTACGTGGCTGTCAGATAAGTTTAATAAGGAAAATAATCTGATAAAGTCTGATTCTGATTATCAAGAAACATAAAGTTGAGTTGTAATTCATCAAAACTTATAAAAACATAACCCGACTTCTGTTGTTGATATTTTATCCGGACGTGGCTGAAATTTCGCAATTGTTAAAAATGTTGTTTGTGTGTTGAATGGTTTGGAGTTGTAGATTCACGTTTAGAGTAATATGCGAATTAACTTATCCTAGTTTTTAAATTATCTCAGTCAGATTTAGGAGGTTTTAGGTTGAGGTTTAGTGATTTTCCCTGTGAAATTATGATGTCAGTGAGCGATAAGAGATAGCAATTGATAAAATGAAAATAGTTGAATTGAAATTACTTTTAGATCAGACTTGTGTTGATATAATAATCTCTTTCCCGAATCATTACGAAAATTTTGAAACTTAAAGAAGAATTAGATCAGTTAATATCTAAAATATTTATAGACAAGTTTATCTTAAGATATAAAACAACAGTTTACACCATAAGTTTTAGAATTAAGTGATCTATCAAAATCAACAATTTCTTATAATAAACAAAGTAGTAAATATTGTTATAACACTGTGGAAGTTTTCGAATAACGGAAATAGAATATGAGAGAAAAGAAGGTAAATGTCTAGAGAGAAAATTTAAGTAGGACAGTTTAATCCACTTAATAAAATTACATTATTTGAATGATTTGCTTTTTTGTTTTTTGAATTTCGTGCAAAGCTACTCGAGGGCTATCTGCGCTAGCCGTCCTTAATTTAGCAGTGTAAGACTAGAGGGAAGGTAGCTAGTCATCACCACCCACCGTCAACTCTTGGGGTAGTTTTTTACCAACAAATAGTGGAATTGACCGTCACTTTATAACGGTTGAAAGGGCGAGCTTGTTAAATGCGACGGGGATTCAAACCCGCGACTCTCAGCTTACGAGCCGAACGTCTTAACCCATTATTTGAATGGAAGAGCTTGTTTGTTTTAGAATTTCGCACAAAGCTACTCGAGGGCTATCTGTGCTAGTCGTCCCTAATTTAGCAATGTAAGACTAGAGGGAAGGCAGCTAGTCATCACCACCCACCGCCAACTCTTGGGCTACTCTTTTACCAACGAATAGTGGGATTGACCGTAACATTATAACGCCCCCAAGGCTGAAAGGGTGAGCATGTTTGGCGCGACCAGGATGCGAACCCGCGACCCTCATATTTAGAGTCGCACGCCTTAACCCACTATTTGAATGGAAGAGAAGCTATTGTGAAACAAAACTGATGGATCTAATAAAGTTACACATATTTATCAGTATAAATTTACAGAAATAGATTGTCTTAATAAATCGTGTCGAAATAAGTAAATGTTACTAGACAAATCGGATAAAAAGAAACTTTGTCGAAAGACAGAAAATTTTGCAAATAAATCAATCACATAAGTATAGAATGATGGAAAACTAAACCCTGTTTTTCCGTAAAGAACGAGAGATATTTGTTTGGATCAAAACAATGTTTTTGATGATTTGTCAAGTGCAAAGTTACACAACGAAGTTTCTATGTTGTCCCTGCTACGGTTACATGCTGTATGTCTACAGACAACCACGATGCAGTGGTGCAGGGTTAGGCTGAGAAATGATTTTATTTTTTATCTACATTACTATAAACTTTAAAAGATATAGACACCCTTCGTAGGGTGAGTTGTAATGTTTTAAACGGTAGTTTCATATTTGCGCTAATAAAAGTAATATTTTAAGAAATAGAGCTGTGAACTTCCAGTATGGGTAGCTTTAAAATTAATGTTCCAAACACGTAAAGAACGGACCTAATGAACTGTTGTTTATCAATACGTTTTTCTCAACGTGAACGAGATTCTATGAGATCTACCATGCGTCACTTAGATTAGCGTACGAAAAAGCATATGTTTGTTTGTAATTAAGCGCAAAGCGATACAATGGGTTAACCTGAATTTTTATAAATCCTCAGGCTTGCTTTTGAACCAACAGGAGGTGAGTCAAAGGAGAGGGGGGGCAAATGAGCCTATGAGGCCGAATGCAAGAATGTGACGTCAGGTTATGAAGTTTGCACGTGCTCTTTTTTGAAGTATGAAATAATACATAATTTCAACAACAAAATGTAAAAAACGTAAACTACAGAATAGACTTGTACTGCATTACAATATAGAAACAGGCTATTTTACAGTATAGATAAATACTGTGTTACAGTATAGATATACATTGTATTATAATATTTAAATAGGGATAAAGATACATTGTATTACAGTATAAACATAAACTATGTTATAATATTGAAATACACTGTATTACAGTACAAAGATACAGTGTGTTACAATATTATAGTACAGCTAATTGTTTATTGATATAATAAAAACCGGCGTTTCTAGGATGTAACATGCATGTGCTCTTACATTCACGGCCTGGCATGGCCGAGCGCGTTAAGGCGTGCACTCGTAATCTGAGGGTCGGGCTAAACATGCTCGTCCTCCCAGCCGTGGGGGTGTATAATGTGACGGTCAATCCCACTATTCGGTGGTAAAAGAGTAGCCCAATAGTTGGCGGTGGGTGGTGATGACTAGCTGCCTTCCCTCTAGTCTTACACTGCAAAATTAGGGACGGGTAGCACAGATAGCCCTCGAGTAGCTTTGTGCGAATTTCCAAAACAAACAAACAAATCTTATATTCACTAAGGAAAAAATATATACTAATGAAATTTATATTCAAACAACTGCTAACAGGTATAATTCTTCTAGTTATAATGAAACCAACATTTTCTTTCATACACAAACAGTCAGAATACGATTAAAACGTCAAGCTTCAGACGTATTGATGGGTTTAATTTAAACGGCTGATTCCTTACTATGTTTCTTCTCATTGAGATTTTTCTTGCAGCATTTAAAATGCTGTCAGCTTTGGTGTTTCATAGACTACAAGGTTTCTTATATACCTCTATTAAAAATGATCAATGCACTGTTGCTAGGATACTGTACAGCCTTCTGGTATGTCGCTTTTCTAGAAATTACCAATTTGGACAAATGAATGCATTTTACAAAATCTACTAATGTTACGGCGCAAAAACCACCAAAATACCGTTGCTGGGATACACATCATAGGCTAAAATATGGTTGTTTTTCTAAAAATTCATAGTTTGAAGAAGTGAATATTCAATGAGAATTCTGTGATATGTAATGATCGACAAATCGAGTTGCCACTTCATGATTTACCTGTTGCTATGTGCATACAAACATTTGTAAGGTAATGGTTTATGAGGTAAGTGAAAGTCGTCTGCTGTCTCAACAATATGCTCTTCCAGGTTTACGCCTCGCTCCCCTTTTCCCTCGGCAAAACGGTCATGTTGCAATATGTTCAAGCAAATAAGGAATTTATTAAACTTTAAAATTTATTTATTAAATTTTTTTATTGAGGCTTTATTGCAATGTGAACTCTAACGCTTATCTCACGTGTTTTTAATGAAACGATAAATTATAATTAATTCACTGTAATACAGGTTAAGCAAAAACACCTATTTCTTCTCGAGGCTTAAATAATTATAATTTGATACGCCATCAAAATAAGATTTTTTTTCTTATTTAAAACCATTTTTCACATGTCTTGGTATGGCAATATGAACCGCTCATGTGCTTATAGAAAATAACTTACATTTCGTAACCCTGAGCGGTATATTCTGTAGTTTATCATTAGTCACTAAAGGTTCGTAACCCTGAACGGTATATCCTGTAGTTTATCATTAGTTTGTTTGTTTGTTTTTTTGGAATTTCGCACAAAGCTACTCGAGGGCTATCTGTGCTAGCCGTCCCTAATTTTGCAGTGTAAGACTAGAGGGAAGGCAGCTAGTCATCACCACCCACCGCCACTCTTGGGCTATTCTTTTACTAACGAATAGTGGGATTGACCGTCAAATTATACACCCCCACGGCTGGGAGGGTGAGCATGTTTAGCGCGACGCGGGCGCGAACCCGCGACCCTCGGATTACGAGTGCACGCCTTAACGCGCTCGGCCATGCCAGGCCCAGTTTATCATTAGTCACTAAAGGTCCGTAACCCTGAACTGTATATCCTGTAGTTTATCATTAGTCACTAAAGGTCCGTAACCCTCAACTGTATATTCTGTAGTTTATCATTAGTCTCTAAAGGTTGGTAACCCTGAATTGTATATCTTGTAGTTTATCATTAGACACCAAAGGTCCGTAACCCTGAACTGCATATCTTGTAGTTTATTATAAATCACTAAAGCTCTGTAACCCTGAATTTTATACCTTATAGTTTATCAGTGGTCACTAAAGGGCCATAACCTCGTACTTTATACCTTAAAGTTCATCAGTCATTAGGTTCAGGTTCTGGATTTTACCAGTAATAATGACACATTAACTGTTTCCTATACAAATGGGACGATGTTTAAAATTTCATTACTCGAAATCATTAGATTTATTTATCCAGTAATTCTTACTTTTTTATACTCAACGAAGAACGGAAACATCCAGAGCTATCATCGAATCAATGTTTGAGCTTTTCTGTCTTGTTTGATTGGCTTACGTTCTTAAAGGAATTAAAATCAAATTCATTTGATTGGCTCACACTGAAATGTGGTACAATAAAATTGAATGGATTACGTCTTAAAATATTTTTGTTTCAGTTTCTAATTAAATGATTTAAAATGTGAAACGGTCGACATCGATTGGTCCTCATGGTGGTCCTTAAACGCATAATCATACCTTTTTGTTGCGAAAAAAAAAGTGTTCTGTTTAACTTACCCGTTTCACTTGCGGAGACACTTGTTTTCAACCATGCCGATGTCCTGTGTTGACCGAAAAGAATTATTAGTCGGAGCAACGTTACTTTCACTACGACGACTGGCGGCAACTGAGATTGGACAGCATGCACAAAAGAGAGAAAGTAGGGTTTCCTTAAATGCCTCTCTGAAGTCTCTGTTGAAGTAGGCGTAGATGATGGGGTTTAGAGAAGAATTAAAGTACCCAATCCAGAAGAGAGTGTCCACAACGATATCAGGACAGTAGCAAGCCTCTCCACACATTGCCATCGATACGTACCACAAGAAGAAAGGCAACCAGCATAGGATGAAAGCACCCATGATAATACCTAAGGTCTTGGCTGCTTTATGTTCCCGTTTCAGCTTAATGAGGTGACGTTTGGTAGGAGTGGAATGGCCACTCTCGGGATCATCACACTGAGAATATCTCTGATGGGGTATGGAGTTCATATCCTCAGTTGCAGTATGGTCGGCACTGGGTCGGGGGTACATCCCAGGCTGTGTTTTCAGCAACGTCTTTTCCTGTTTCGAGGCTTCCAGGAAGATCTTCCAGTAGGTGAAGACCATGATGAAGCAAGGAATCCAGAACGACACACTGGACGAGATGATGGCGTAAGGTTTGTTCACTACGAAATAGCAGTCCTCGGGATGGCTTTCTTTAAATTTCAGGTGGTCCACTGTTGTGTACCATCCTAGGAAGATGGGAATGAAGGAAATCAAGGCAGAAGAGACCCAAACGCACAAGAGCATGATGGCTACAGCTCGGCCGGTCAGTTTGTTGGGGTATTCTAAGGGTTTGATGATGGCGTAATATCGGTCCACACTGATGCAACACAAATGCATGATGGAAGCTGTGGAGAATAAGACGTCACAGGAATTCCAGAAATCGCAAGTAATGGGGTCAAACACCCATCTGCCGGTAATCTTAACACTGGCGTTAAAAGTCATGGCTAAAAGTGCCACAAGGGTGTCGGCAAAGGCGAGGGACACGATGAAGTAATTGGTGGTTATACGCAGCTTGCGGTGGCGGAAGACGCTGATGATTACGAGGGTGTTGCCGAACACAGCAGCAAGCATGATGACTATCATCACGGATGATTTAAGAACTAAAAGGAAGACGCTGTCCCACGTTTCGGGGCGCGACACCACGTCGGTGTCGTTTCTCGTGTTGGTCAAAACGGAACTGTTTAAATAAACGTGAACAAAAGCACTAGCGCGATCGTCGTCCGTCATAGTGTTTACTTATATCTTAAGCCTATTTTCCCATGCCCAGTCCAAGAAATTAAGGATAACTCTACGTGTTAGCTGTTCCAAGGAGCAGCCGCTTTTCTGGCGCACCAAAGTAATATTGGTCTGCTAGTACAAGTTTCGTGGTTTCCTGCCGACACGAGCGTGCTACTAAGCCGCGCGCTCTCTCACGTGGAAGAAACGAAGCATTTCGAACAGGACAAATAACACGACCCCCCCCACAATACACACTCACTTATTTACATATATTTGAGTGCAAGCCAATCCAGAAGTTAAATTATCCACCTATCTACTATAGACGTGAGCGTCGGAAGGCGGAGTCCTTAACTAAATTTTTACAGACACACACATGTAAATAAAAACGTTTACTGTTTTCCCATTACTCGATGACGTAACACAGAAATGACTTTTTATTGGATTACTCACGTGTAAGGTGGCACAGAATAAATACTCAGTTTCCTTGCGCTGCCGTGTTTATTTCAGAGATGGGAAGAGATGTTTAATATAAAATATCTAAATAATATAATTCTTCATGAATACCTTCAGTAATGGTGATGTATGTGGTCTTGAAACACATAAAAGTGCCAGTTAAGCTTTAACACGGTGCTAATTTTGACTTGGCGCTATGTTTAACATTGGGCTTTCTGACAATTTTTCTTTAACTCGCATATATATTTAAATAATCCAACGAAAGACGAATGTTCACGCTCTGCCTGATGGGATTTGTCGTGACACGCCAATACCCCTCCCCACTAACCTTTAAATAAAGTAAGTCCTAGGATGAGAGTGTTTCGAATTTAGCTGGTTTCAGCTCTCGAGGTTGGTTCAAGTAGTGTTATGCTCTAATTCGCATAGTTAAGATTTATTTTGGCTCAAGGTGACAACATGAGCGATTTGGCGTAAGTAACACTAGTTAAAGGTAAAACAACTTCAAGTTGCAATAACTTCTAGTGTCACTTGAAGTGAGTTCCACTCGCTTATTAGTGTCGAAATACAAGATCTTCCTCGAATACGGACTTGTTGTTTTTTGTTTCGTCTTTGTGTTGTGGTGTTAATGTCGTGGTTAATAGCATTGTGTATTTAAGCGTGTGAAAAGTTAAGACCTCGCGAATGTCCTTTGTAAATAATTGCTTTACTTTAGGGTTAGAAAAAAATCGGATAAACGAGAAAAGTGCGAGAACGTAAACACCATCAACTCGAGGAGCTTTTAATTGTCGTGTTGTCATCCACGTAAGCAAAGATTGTGAAAACAAACAAGTAATTAGGTCCAGTGCCGGCGAAGCTGAGAAAAACATAAGAATAAATTAAACTTTGAATACCAAGGCATATTACTTTTATTTATGAATTTTAATTAATTTAATAGAAAAGTTGTCTGTTTGTTTTTGTTTGTTTTTTGGAATTTCGCACAAAGCTACTCGAGGGCTATCTGTGCTAGCCGTCCCTAATTTAGCAGTGTAAAACTAGAGGGAAAGCAGCTAGTCATCACCACCCACCGCCAACTCTTGGGTTACTCTTTTACTATCGCATTGACCGAACACATAATAACGCCCCCACGGCTGAAGGGGCGAGCATGTTTGGTGCGACGCGGATGCGAACCCTCGACCCTCATATGACAAGCCGCACGCCTTAACGCGCTTGGCCATGCCGGGCCTGGAGAAGTTGTCATTAAACAGTTTTATATTTTTAATTGACTCGGCCCAGTACTCGATTTTGTTTGGCTTGTTTTGAATTTCGCGCAAAGGTACACGAAGGCAATCTGCGCTAGGCGTCCATAATTTAGCAGTGGAAGACTAGAAGGAAGGCAGCTAGTCATCACCACCCACTGCCAACTCTTGGGCTACACTTTTATTAACGAATAGTGGGATTGACCGTCACATTATAACGCCCTCAGGCTGGAAGAACGAGCATTTTTGGTACAACCAGGATTTGATCCCGCGACCCTCAGATTACAAGTCGAACGCCTTTACCGAACTGGCCATGCCGGGTCCAACTCTAGGGAAATTGCAATGAAACGGATAATTTGTTCATATTGGGGAAAATTGTCCCCCTTTTTTTTTAAATTAGCGTTAAGTATAAACATTAATAGCTGATGTAATGTAAAATATTTGGCGCGAACAATTTTATTTTGTTGGCTTTTTTGTGTTAAAAAGCTGTAAACAACGAGTTTACATATAAGATAAATTAATCCTGTTTCATTAAACCAAATTCAACAATTTTACAACCATTTAAGTACAAAACAATATCCAAACATGTAAACACATGAGAAAGATTTGACAAAAGGAAATGTCAGAGAGCAGCACGCTCGTAAATGGCAACATACATGATTTATTCCATAGATGGCAGCACGCACGCACCAAATCATGAATGACAACACTCATTTCATGCAACGGATTAAAATATGCACTTATAGCACTAAAGAGGGCAGCACACACATTTCATAGCACAGGAGAACAATACTCGTATAAACGGCCACGTACACATTTGAAAAAGTCAATGGTAGTGCACATTTATCATAGTATAGAGATCAGCACCTACGGTTCAAACATATTATAAACAAAACCTTGTTTTTTCCTGTGATGTAGTTTAGTTACAGAATAATTACCCGAGAAAACGCAATTATATTAATATTGATGAAACTAATATGAAAAAAATTAGTTGCATCACACTTTAAATGTATTTCTGCACATATTAATGAAAATTACAACTAGAAGGTACCTATCTAAATATTTCGGTGGCTTAGCCGGTAATACTGAGAACTTATAATATCCCAAATCGGGACCGACTACAAGGAGAGAGTTTGTGTGTGCAAATTTGTGCTAAAATACAGTCTTTCTAAATAATCGCCGTGTGATCGACTGAATCGTTCATCGATTTTAAAAGATCATACTGAATTGATTTTATCGTCTGTTAATTAAATATTATGACCAATATCTTAGTAAAAGGTAAAATCGAACAACAACCAAGAAACTGGAAGAGACAAATGTAAACAAAAGCTTGTTTTATAAGGAATTGCGGTAGATAAAAAAACGGGAAAAAACTTTCTTTATGCGCACGGTTAGACACTTGGCTTTAGGCCTTTTTTTTCCTTTTATTTTTAACGTGTAACAGGTCCTCAAGAACGAGTCAACAAATACTACAATTTTTCCACCACCCGTTTTCCCGCATCAGCTGCGTTAAAAAAGTCTCTTTTTAGATAATTAAAAACAGAGTTGACGTCTGCGTTTTTATTTTTGCTTTCTGATATAAAGCTGAGTACTACTTTTGAATGCAGTTCTGTTTATACGTATCACGCACATATGAACGTTTTATTAGATTCATTTTCCCAATATTGCCTAAAGAGGTCGTGTATATATTTTGTCTGTTTGAGTTGTTACCTCAACTCAGTGGCCGAGCGGCAAGTTTCGCGGCTTACAATGCTAAGATTTGAGTTTCGATACCTACAGTGGGGACAGCACAATTAGCCTATCGTTCACTTTACGCAGTTTTCATAAACAAGACAAACGGATAAAAATATATGCTTCATTTTTGAGTGTTGTTGTTTTTGTTGGTGGGAAACTACGCAATGAGTTATACGCGCTCTTTTCATAGAGAGAATCATACTCCGGATATGAGCACTGTAAGCTCACCGTGACCCATCAGAGAAATTCTAACGACTCTGTGAATAATTGACAAGATAATTTGAAACTGTGTATATAACATCCGAAAGAATAAAGTTAAAAAATACCCGTAAGCTGGAAAACATTTCAATAATTTACTGACTGCCTTCAAATTATTTTATTTTTATCTAAATTAGCGAGATGATCAAACCGACGAACAGCAGCGGAAACGAAAATCAGAGGCTTTAGGTGTGGCCTGTCTGTGGTCTAACCACCACGAGTATCAAACCTAAACCTGAAGAATTAAACCTTAGGTTAGATACAGTGAGACAACAAAAATAATCTCAAAATTTAAAGTAAAAAAAATGGAAGTGGACTAAGAGGAAAATGTGAAACACGTGAAGACGTTTCCTGTTAGCCGGAAGGACTTAGCACGTGCCACGTAGTGTCATGTTACAGAGACACTTAATGTTTTTGATATCATGATCAATCAAAGCAACTGACATTTGTAAAGAAGCACGTGTGTCTGGGTTAATTAGTATTAAATAATCGAATGTAGGAAGCTACTTATACACATGTAGCTGGTTTCTGTATTTTAGTTTTCTTCTAAGCCCCAGCTCTGAGAATTCGGTATATTGTTTGTATTAAATTACTAACTGGTGAACCGAATTCATCGTTTGTCTGTTGAATTTCGCTCCAAGCTTTTTGACCCATCTCAAATGGCTCAGCAATAAGTTTGAATAGTTGTAAAGCTATAAGCCGGGTTTCGATACCCGTGATGGGGACAGCACAGATAACCTAAGCTTTGTGCTTAACAATGAACAAAGCAAAGTCACTCGAGGGCTGTCTTCGCTAGCAGTTCCTAACTTTAAGTAATAGACTAGAGAGAGGGCAGATAACTAACACAATCCACCTTCAGCTCTTGGGCTACATTTTACCTACGAAAAGTGGGATTCGCTGACACTTTATAATGCCCTCCAGGCTGAAAGGGTGAGCATGTTAGGTCATAGGCTTTGAACTGTCGGTTCTCACCACCAGACTTTGCCATGTCTCCCAATTTTTTGTATCGTTTGTCACTATTGGCCTGAATCTCGGGTATTGTTTGTCTAGTACTCAACATGAATACCCTGTATTTTTCTCTTTAATCACGTGTTTTATAGCGAATATAATGTAGTTTGTCTCAAGTAACTATTTATAAATTATTTTTATTTGTATATTTAGTCTTGGTTGTTTGTGTTAGCTGAATCTCGCACATTGTTTGTCTCAAGTGACTAGTGTTAAAGTTTAATTGAATTGAATGGTGTAAATACGTCTACAATAGTAAGACTGAGAAGAAATAATCAGTTATGAGAATACAGTGATAATGCTCGACTTGTCGTTTCTGACGACGAAGAATAGGGCGACACATTCGTCTTTCTCTAACACCTGAGAAATCTTGAGTGTGGAGGAGACTTTATATCACGTTACCAGAATCGATAAAAGTCAAGTGTTTTTTTGTATGGTTCATGTAGGAAGAGAAATGAAACAGACATCGGTGCACGTGGTGTGCATCTGCGCAGAACTGTTTCTCGTGTGGAGCACATGTGAGTCGTTCCAAATTCATCACGCGTATTGTTCATTCACATGAAGTGTTGTGGCTAAAGGTGCAAGTAAAGAATGACCACCTGTGTAACACAGACAGGTGTACACACGCATTACAACTATCAAACGACTGGTACAAGACCGCTGAAACTGTTTAAGTTACTAACTTATTATTAGGTTATTATGTACATGAAGGGGTTTTGTATAGAATAAAACAATATTTTGTTAGCTACTTAAAGCTCTCACGATGGTAATTGTGATATCAAAACAGGTGAATGTAAATAATGATAACTATGTTATCGTTCAACTACACTACACATTGGAGGTGGGGTGGGGTAGGGTAGGGAAGAATCTTTAAAAGGAAGGGAAGAGGAAGGTGTAATCTAGTTAGTTTGCTAGACGGTCCCGCTTTTAGTGGCAAGATATTAGGGGAAACAACTCTACAGATTACCTTATATTTAGTTTTGTCGAGGGTTGTTGTTTTTGTTGTTTTGAATTAAGCACAAAGCTACACAATGGGCTATCTGTGCTCTGCCCACCACGGGTATCGAAACCCGGATTTTAGCGTGTAAGTCCACAGACATACCGCTGAGCCACTGGGGGGCATTTGTCGAGGGTGATGTATTTTATATTGGATCTTTCAGTGGACAACGACAGATCTGATTTAGTAAAAGAAAAATGGAGTTCACTTTCCCTTAGAGTTTGTAGAAATAAAGTTTTCCATGTTGGTCCTCGAAAAAGAGATTTAAATATATGTTATAATGAGGTAATTTCCGATCTAATTGTATTTCTTACAGCGATAAGAGGGGTCCGAGGAATAACAGGAGATTCGAAAAGATAGGCATCGAAGAGTATTTCCTAGTTCTTTTAGTGACTTCGTGAAAATGAAATAAATGAGACTCGACCCAACGGAACAAAAATAAATGAACAATGTATGCATGTGTGTGTGTGTGTGTGTAGTTCCTTGTGGATAATGGTCACTTTTACGGGATTGTGAGCCTCTTTTCTCCAAATTTTCTAGGTTGAGATTTTATTTCGCACTTATTTAAGCCCACCCAAGAAAGACATTGCTGTCTACACTCATGCACAAGGACCATCAGTGTATGGACATATCAGATGTTATCCCAAGAGAATAACAAATAAGAAAAGCAAATTAATAGTGTTCCCGAAAACGTGTTATGCGCAAAAATAAACATGCAAAAATTTCTGATTAATTGCAAAAAGTTCTGCTTGCAAATCACAAAATTAGGGTTTGGATCCCCTCGATAGACACAGCAGACACCCCGATGTGACTTTGCTATAAGAGAAACACGCACAAAGAGCTGAATTTTCAAGACGTATGTGTGCAGAATGTTAGATGACAAAATATACTTTAAAGGTATTTTACAAGCAGCGAAAATAACTTGAATTTTCTGGAAATAAACAAACTACAATAATATTCCTCTTATTTCCTTATGTCAAAGTGGTTCTCCGAGGTAACGAAAGGAATCATTAGGTACAATTTATAATAAATATCTCAACGCGTGCGACAATATTTAAGCTGGGCATGTTTCGCAGTCATCAGATGGCGCTGAGGAAATTAAACAGTTAAATTTGTATTATATTTAAGCCTATAGCCACTGATCACGTGCTTCACGAGTTTATAAATTACTACCACACCTTTTGGTTTACAAACTTTTAACTTAATTCTCAGAAAGTACACATTGAACGATTTCAAAATTACTTCCTTATCTTTCTATCTATCTTCTCTTTAGTCACGTTATTAGAATTTATCTGAGAAACTCGCGTCTCTCAAATCGTTGAATACAGGATTTCGATGCCCGCTATGGGCCTAGCACAAATAACCAATTGTCTTTGATAACAAACAAACAAAGAAAAATTACAAACACATGACGTTCGGTCATGATCAAAAGATCACAAATAACTACCTTTACTGATACATCATACTGTCCACAAGATTCACAAAGCACGCGCCTTGGTTTCTTTGTTTTTCATTAGTATACTTACTGGACCTCGGGGACTTTTCAATAGCGAATATTTTTTTTTATTTGAAATCGGATATTTACGTCAACTGTAGGGGGAAGGAAATATGTGTATGTGGGTGGGATTACAATTCTCGGGCGTGTTTGATATGTCACGTAACTTAATAGCAGCATGAAGATTTTATATCTATATTTATATCCTCGATGTACGCTGTTCTGTCAGTCTTATTCTCTAAATTTAGCAGTGTAAGGCTAGAGAGAAGGCAGCAAGTCATCACCACCCACCGCCAACTCTTGGGCTTCTCTTATACCAACGAATAGTGAGGTTGACTAATACATTATAACGCACACACGGCTAAAAGGGCGAGCACGTTTGGCACGACGGGGAGTCGAACCCGCGACCCTCAGAATACAAGTTGAGTGCCTTAACCACCTGGCCATGTCCGGCCTATTCACCAAAACGACCAAAACTCTGTGTCCATTTAGGGATCACTGAAGAAAATGTAGTTGACGTTTTGTTGGAAAAAACCTGTGGGAAGAAATAATTAATTTTACACGTTCAACCAGAAACAAGCGAACTGAATAGACGGCTCGTATATACACTACAGGCCAAAATCTTAAGGCCAATGAACATAAAGAAAAAATATGCATTTTGCGTTGTTAGACTCATTCACTTATTTGAGTAGAGCTTCGAAAGATGAAAACGGAAAATAAAAATAAAAACTATTTTATCATTTAAAAGGGAAAATGTGAACACTATGAAATTAGCCTAATTACTAGCTTGTCAAAAGTATAAGTATTACCAAAAAGAAGTCCTAAACATGGTAGGAAATACCCAAAAAGATGTCTCAGTAGTGAGTTGCATGGCCGTCATTGCGAATAACTTCAAACATTTGCGTTGGCATGGTCGATATAAGCGTTTGCAGAAGGCTGGCTGGCTACCCCCCTAAATATTTTCAATGGGGTTCAATTCGGGCGAACATGCTGGATGGTCCAAAAGGATCACATTATTCGCCATGAAAAAAGTCCTTTGTCCTGCGGGCATTGTGAATTGCAACGTTGTCCTGCTAAAAGATTCAATCATTTCCAAACAAACGAGGGTCTGGAGTTAATAAGGATGCTCTCTCCAACATGCCAATGTAGTCATCTGCTGTTTGACGCCCCTGTATAACCTGAAGCTCCATTGTTCCATGGAAGGAGGAAGCACCCCAGATAATGATGGAACCTCCTCCATTATGTTATGTAGAAAATGTCTCTGGTGGAATATCCTTATCATACCAGTAACGTTGGAAGCCATCTGGACCATCTACGTCATTTTTTTCTCATCAGAGAACAAAACATTCTTCCACTTTTCTACGTCCCATGTTTGGTGCTTCTCAGCAAAAGTAACCGAGCTGTTTCGTGGTGTGAAGGAGGCGTGACCTTTGAAGACGGTTACGATTTTTAAAGTCTTTCTCTTGTAGATGCCGTGTTATTGTTCTTGAGCTGCATTCTGCGTCTATAAGGGCTTTAATTTGGTTCGACGATCGGCTAGTGTCTTGCCGGACAACCCGTCGAATCCTCCTCCTCAAAGCCGGCGAAATATTCTTGGGCCAACCACTTGAAATTTTCGTTCTGTATCCCTCAGGGTCTTTTATAAAATTTGCAATAGCAGTTTTACTACGCCGAATCTCAACAGCAATGGCACGTTGAAAGAGATCTTGCTTTTGCAGCTCGACAGTTCTGCCACGTTCAAACTCTGTCAATTTTTAGCCTTTGCCATGTTTTCACCAATGTAACACACAAGATGTCAGTGGGAGATGTTGACAATGATGATGCTTGAATACAAATGACTAAATTTCGTTACGTGTTTACCGATTAACGCTTTGTTTTAGTATGGTCTTAAATTTTTGACCAGCTAGTATTTAAACTAATTTCATAGTGTTCAAATTTTCTCTATTAAATGTTTAAAAAGTTTTTTTATTTTCCCTTTTCTTATTTTCATATTTCGAAGCTTTACTCAAATAAGTGGTTGAGCCTAACAACGCAAAATGCATATTTTTTCTTTATGTTCATTGGCTTTAAGATTTTGGCCATCAGTGTATCTATCTGTTAGTCACAAAATAATAATAAAAACAAACAAACGTAGTGGATTGTGAATGCATGGTTCTTCACATGTCGTTACTAACATGGGTATGTAATAAGAGTGACAGTAAACGGAACGTTGTGTTAATAACTGTGTGTTAGCACAGAAAACGCTCGAGCAGCTTGGCACGAAAATCCACAAAATAATTCCATCTGAAGCTACTGATTTTCGATAACAGATGCCGCCACATATTTCATAGTTCCAAATTTATTAAAACAAGGTTAAGTATAAGCGAATGTGATTCAGCACAACTGGGAGTTACCAAAATTCGAGAAACAAACTTCTGTGAAATTGACGTTTGCTTACAGTTATGAACTGCACTGTTTTTTTTAGAAAAGGCAATTAAAATTACCTGAAACATAAAAAACATTGAAAAGAAACGTCTTTTCTACATCAGAAAGAAACTAGACCAAACACCAATTATTGCGAATCAATTAATATTGTCTGACTGAAAACGTGATTCTAGTACAAACGCGTTTTAACAGCATATAAATTATGTTGAGAAAGGACAGTAATGGGTCAGTTGAGAATGAAGTGTAAAATTTGGCAATCGTAATGCGATTACTAATAGAATAAGACTGACACACACCTACAAAATAGTTTTCACACTCGTTCTCTTTAAAACAATGGGTTATCTGTTCACACGGGGAATCAAGTCTCAAACTGTAACGTTGGAATCTCGTAAAAATACGGCATACCGTAGGGAAACCGAGCAATGGGAATGTTAAGAATTTGGTGTTAAAATTAACAGAAATCGTAATGTGATGTCAAAGATAAAACAGCTCAAAAATTAAACTGCTTTACTAGCTTTCAGAATTACTTTGAATGTTAATCTTTGAAAGAGAATTTCTCATAGAAAATACCCTAGATCGACGTAAGACATGACTTCATTAATTTATTTAGTAAGAATTCATATATGTACTGTTTAACCCATAACTTTGTTTTGTGTTTCTTTGCTGCAAATTTGTCGTAAGTTTAAATAATTTTACAAATATCAGAATCTCCCAAGAAATATTCAACATGTAAAATATATCTCTTCACTTTATTTATGCAACTTGTTATACGTTGTGGCGTAATATCCTACGTGTAACTTATATTATGTCGTTTTCATTGGGAATTTATTAAACGTTTTGCAACCGTAAAACGAAATTCAATACTGCTTACAGCTTTTTATTGTAAACGTTATAAGAAAAAATAACGCTAGGTTTGTTTCTGAAATTTTCGCGGTTTTGTTTGAGCAAAAGAGTTACAAAATACCACATGAGAAACAATAGCTTTCAAAACGCACAAACTGTGATTCCGAGGGTGCATAGTTGTTGCAAGATCTTTCTTCGCATTCTGGGTGCAGTACAAGAGTGACGGTGAGACTAATGTATTTGATCGACAAGAACAGACCAAGGATTGCCGGTGGTTACTGTTTAATAGCTGTCTTTATCCTGTTATCGTTACACAATTAGGGGCGTCTGTGAACAAACAGCCCTTTGTACTTATTTCCAAGAACGAAAAGCTTCTTCGAAAACTCATCTTCTGTTATGAGTGGCAGAAAGTTACAACAAAAGTCTCCCATCTCTGTTTAATCATTAAATAAATTAATTGACTTTTAAGCCAATTAGATTGGATAGAGCCCGATCACGTTTTTAGAAATTTCAGACTTGGACAAATTAATGATTCCCTTCTTATTTTTCACACAGGCGGGAAGAAACAGATGGGAAACACACACAAGAACAATTTTACCCTTTGTGCGATCATGGTTTTGCGATACGTTTTTCTGGATCAATTTGTAAAGCAAATACGAGTATAACAGCTTCCTGAAGAATCGATTCTCAGCAGTTGCATCCTGATAGTGACATCTATTTCCAAAATGCACAGTTAAGGATCATAAACATCAGGCATCTCCCATGATTACCACAGTTCCTAAATATCAATTCAAATGACTGCCTGTGGTATCCAATTGATAGATACGTTTGCCATTGCAAACTTAGGCCTTAATCTCTTCACGAATTCTATAGAATATTAGTGACAGAATGGAGATAACCCGCAGGGTACCTTTCACCAACTCATAGGGTCTATTCTTCTTTGTTTCACGACAATTATTCAGACAAAAGGCACCACAAATCCCTTATTGGATATACTTAATAATAGATTTACCAGACTCTATACGACTTAGATCTGTCAAACATTGCTAATGTTTTTCCTAAGCAAATAGACCGACTGAAGCCTAACGCTGCCTTTAATTTAAGAGGACAACATTTGACTACATTGCGAATAAACCTTCTAGCAAACTATACAACTAAATAAGGTTAAATTCCTCATATTTTCTTATAGTTGACTTTTTAACCACCCACGCTCCTTATACAACTATTATTTTCAAACTACTATTATATTATCTTCTACCCTCAATTAACTAAATTTCTTGAGTATAATATTTTCACCACCTTTTAACTTTGATGACGTGAAGAAAGATTCTTTTGGGATAATTCACAACTTCATATATTTAATAATGGTGTCTTTAATTACACACAGAGCAGCAAACAAAATAAAATATTTCATTGATTTTACAAAGATTTCGAAGATAACCCACCTTCTAGACAGAAGGCGTGTAGCCTAGACACATTGCTTTACTGCAGAGTCCCGGAGTAACAGTCTAGACGAAGAATGGCTGAGAAAACACTGAACAAAACGTTAAACAAAATTAGCCGTCGGAAATAGCAGACAAAATTAGCCGTCGGAAATATCAGAGTAAGCCAGAATAATAATTCAGATATATCAATGTCCTTTTAACAGTAAATATCTTTTGGGGGCTCTTAAAACACGAAAAGTAATGCTGTGGTTACTTTCATGATTCTCAATAGATGGCACTACACATTAGCCACTATTGACGCTTCTTTCAACCACGTTAATTGTCAAATTCTAAATATAGTTTTTCAGTGCTCAAAAAGTATATAAAATATTGCTTTTAGATAGCAATGACAATGCTGTCATCTTGCATTCGGTTTCACTTTATTTGCAAACTAAACCTAAAAGCCATATTTTGCTTAAACTTTGAAATAAATTGTTAAAAATTAACTGTTCCCCAGAGGCGTGTCTGCTAATTCATATCGCTAGAAACCGGGTTTCGACACCTGTAGTGGGCAGGGCATAGATAGCCTATTCTGCTTTAATTCCAAATAAAAAAATTTCATACCAATTTAACAAGTACTAGTTATATTGGGTAACAGGTATGCATTTACTTTGTACAGATTATACTTGCTGCCTTTGGTTTAGTTTGTTTTCAATTTCACGCAAAGCAACATGAGGGCTATCTGCATTAGCTGTCCCTAATTTAGCAGTGTAAAAATAGATGGAAGGCAACTAGTCATCACCACCCACCGCCAATTCTTAGGCTGCTCTTTTACCAACGAACAGTGGGATTGATTGTAGCATTATAACGCTCCCACGGCTGAAAGGGTGAGCATGTTTGTTGTGACGGGAATTCGAATCTACGAGCCTCGGATTACGAGTCGAGTGCCATAAACCACCTGGCCATGCTGGGCCATTCTTGCTGGCACGTGATTATTTTCCCTTTATATCCGATAAAAAATTTAGTCCTAACCGAGATCTCTTCAGCTTGCCAATCCTCGTGAGATGTTATTGGAATTACTGCTGACAATACAATTAACAGGGAAGATGCTAGTAAATCAATACATTCTAATAACTATAGGTAAGAAGTGTTGTTTGTTTTAGTGCTAAGCTACACAATAGAAGGCACACTCTCTCTCAAGCAAAGAATATCAAGCCCAGAATCTTAGCGTTCTAAGTCCGTAAACTTAGGGTTAACGAATAAAATGGGGGAAAGGGTAAAATAACGCCATATTTAATAGCTAAAGTTGTTACTGAGGTAATTTTCATATATAGATCTTATTTTGATTACAAGTTAATTATAATTAAAAATAATTATTTTATACTATTTGTTTACACCAAAGCTCGTTTGTAATATATTCTTAAAGTAAACTTGTTAGAATAGAAGCACTATCGACATGCTGTTTGTTTGTTTCGGAATTTCGCACAGAGGTACTCGAGGGCTATCAGTGCTAGTCGTCCCTAATTTAATAGTGTAAGACTAGAGGGAAGGCAGCTAGTCATCACCACCCACCGCCAACTCTTGGGCTACCCTTTTACCAACGAAAAGTGGGATTGACCGTCACATTATAACGCCCCCATGGCTAGGAGGGCGAGCATGTTTGGCGCGACTCGGGCGCGAACCCGCGATCCTCAGTAACCATTTAAATGAAGTAAAGAACATAATATTACAAAATTTAATCTTGTTCCCATTAATCAACTAGAGTCGTGTGATCGGTTTAATCACAAATTGAATCAATTTCCAATAAAATAACGAAATGAAAATGGGAATTTCCAGAACTATCGGTTCATTCGAAAACAAGAATAAATCCGGCCAACCATGAAGTCTATGACACTTATCGTTTCTGCAGGTGAGTGTATAGAATAAACATTTGTTTTGTTTTCGAATTTCGCGCAAAGCAACACGACGGCTGTCTGCGATAGCCGTCCCTAATTTAACAGTGTAAGATTAAAGGGAGGGCAGCGAGTCATCACCACTCACCGACAACTCTTGAGCTACTCTTTTACCAATCAATAGTGGCATTAATCGTCCTATTATAACGCTTCGATGGTTAAAAGTGCGAGCAAGTTTGGTGTGACGGAGATTCGAACCGGCGACCTTCAGATAACACTCCTAATTACGTGACCATAATCATGTTTTAAAAAAATGAAAGCAGGACTTATTTGTAAAATACGTATTTAGTTTCCCATGTTTACCTTTGACACACCGCTATTTGTAATGTTCAGAACGAAGTGTAGACCTGACTATTTCTTACAATACAATCAGGTATAAACAAGTAAAAGTCAGGTTAATATTTGGACATCAACCACTCACACATACTCCTAGTTGACTCCGATATTAAGAAGAACAATGAGAGAATAAATATACTGTTTAGGGTCGATACGAGGGTTAACGAACATCAAACCTACTTCGTACTGGTTTAGGACACAGATTAAGACTAGACTGGAACATAAGAAACACGTTTTCTTTGGATTATCACAAAAAGAAAAATTCCTTTTCCCTCTAGGAGTTTAGTTAATCCTAGCTTATCCATCTTTGTTGTTTGGACAAAATGCTTTCCAATTCCCACGACACACCTTATGCACTTGGAAAAACGTGTGCTTAATAAAACCACAGGTAATGATGTCTTTATAACTATGCATGAGCCATGGTTCCACGTTAAGTGTCTTTAGTCTCTTGACTTGGAGTTCTCGGAGCCTTGGGGACCTGGGGCTTTTAGAAAATTATTCTGACAGTTTGATACTTCTAAACAAAGAATGGAAATGAAAGGCATGATTAATGTTGGAACTCCCCCGAGCCACGACAATGTAATTAACAGTATGTTTACCCCGTTTTTATTAAACAACTCATCAAAGTAGAGATAAACTGTAAACTCTAAAAAGAATGTAAATAAATGTCGTATTTTTCCTTTTACATTTTCAAGAAGTTCCAAACTATCCAGAAGTCGAAAGAAGCATTCGTAGTTTCTCTTCTTCAGTGGAAGGAAACAGGAAACTTGAAGGCTCTTTTGTTATTAAATTATTAAGGTGTTTCTTTAACTCCATCAAGTGTGAAAATATCAGTACCAGAGTAGTGCCTTAAAGCTTTCTGTGCCAGTCTGCGGGTCGAGGGGTTAAAGATTCGAAAGTTCACTTGTGAGGACCATATCTCTGTACAAAACTCTTAATATTTGTATTCGGTTAAGAGTACATGGTATTGACTGTGTCCCCTCTTTCTGGTCAGCAAAGCAAGTTTGAAATGACTATACCTGAATATATGGAGTCATTTTACCTGATCATTTATCCGATACGTTCATCAAAATACTAATTCCAAAGTGATTTTCGAGGTACTGTGGCAATTAATATTTTAGCTGTTTACGTTGGAATGAACACTTATTTAATTTTAAATTCAGTCTGGGTATCTTAGTAACAAAACAACCAATAGTTACAAAATAACCACTAGTAACAAAATAGCTAATAGTAACAAAACAATTAATAGCTACAAAATAACTCTAGTAACAAAATTACAAATAATTACAATGCAACCAATATTTACAAAACAATCACAAGTAACAAAGGAAGCACTACTTACAAAATTAAAACTAGTAACAAAATAACAAATATTCACAAAACAGCTACTTGTTGTAAAAAAAAATAAAGTAAAAATAACTATTAGTATTAATTACAGAGTAACAAATAGTAACAAAAAACTACTAGTTACAAAATAACCACAATTAAAAACAACCATCGGTTACAAAATAATCACAAGGAACAAAACAAGCACTAGTACAAAAGAGTCATTAGTAACAAAATAACATTTAGTAACAAAACAACCACTATTTACAAAATAACCACAAGTAACAAAACAATCACTGCTACAAATAGCCACTAGCAACAAAATAACCACTAATTACAAAATAACAAAACAATCACTAGTTATAAATAATCACAAGGAACAAAATGGCCACTAGTAACAAAATAACAAATAGTAACAAAAACTACTAGAACCAAAATAACTACTAGAGATAACTACAAGCAACAAAACAAGCACTAGTTACAAAATAACAAACAGTAATAAAAACACAACTAGTTACGAAATAGGCACTAGTAAGAAATAACAAATAGTAATAAAGTAATCGCTAGTTGCAAAATAACCACTTGTTACAAAATAACAAATAGTCACAAAACAGCCACTAGTTACCAAATAAACACTAGTAGTAAAATAACAAATAGTACAAAGCAACTACTAGTTACAAAATAAACTCTAGTAACAAATAACCACAAAACACAAAACAATCACTACTTATAAAATAACTACTAGTAATAAAATAACAAATAGTTACAATACAATCACTATTTACAAAACAATCATAAGTAACAAAGGAAGCACTAGTTACAAAACTAACACTAGTAACAAAATAACAAACAGTAGCAAAACAACTATTAGCTACAAAATAACCACTAGTAACAAAATAACGATAAGTAACAAAACAACCACCAGTTATAAAATAACCACTTATAACAAAATAACAAACAGATAAAATACAATAACTAGTTATTAAATAACCCTTAGGAAGAAAACAAGAAATAGTTACAAAATAACCATAAGTAAGAAAACAACAACTTGTAACAAAATAACAAACAGTTACAAAACAACTACTGGTTACAAAATAACAAGTAGTAAGAAAAAAAACACCAGTTACAAAATAACGACAAGTAACAAAATTACTGCAAGTAAATAAAGAATTACTAGTTACAAAATAACAAATAGAAACAAAACAACAGTTACAAAATAAAAACTAGTAAGAAAATAAAAAATAGTAACAAAATAACTAGTAGTTAGAAAATAACCCCAAGTAGCCAAAGAACAAATAGTAACAAAAGAACTACGAGTTACAAAATAACAAATAGTAAGAAATCAACCACTAGTTAGCAAATAACCACCAGAAACAAAATAACCACTGCTTATAAAATAACAAATAATAAGAAAATAAACAGCAGTTACAAAATAACTATAAGTAGCAAAACATCTACTAATAACAAAATAACAATTAACAAAACAACCACTAGTTACAAAATAACAAGTAGTAAGAAAGTAACACTAGTTTCAAAATAACCACAACATATAAAAGAAAGACTAGTTACAAAATAAAAAAATAGTGACAAAAATAACACAAGGTACAAAATAACCACAAGCAACAAACTTCGCCTATTACTGTTATTACAGTTTCCTTTGCATAATCACACCAAACTTTGAGACATTATATTGCATTGAAACCATGGATGAGGAACTTTTAGTTTCCATGGTTACGTTTGATATGAAGAGTTAAGTCCAATCTATAATCGTAGTTTGAAAAGTGAATACAACCAGGCGTTTTTCATAGAGAGAAGTTCAGACAGTCAAAATGAAGCATCGAAGGTAAATTAGGGACGGCTAGCGCAGATAGCCCTCGTGTAGCTTTGCGCGAAATTCAAACAAACTAAATAAATACTTTACTCTAACCACACAGATGAACTACTTTAAGTACATATAAATAAATTATGCAATTCTAGGCTAGCCACCTGGTAGTTAAATATTTGTCTAGATTGAAAGCCTTTGTTTTGTAGCATAATTCATTTTGATGGTAAATGATTACTGATAAATCGAAAAACATTGTTACCAGATGCATTGTGGGAATGGAGCAGCTCTCTAGACTCATGTATATAGTTAAAGGTTTACGAAATCCTTTATGATCTCTGGTTTGTAGTTTGCTGTTAAATATGCTTCCAGGTAATTATATCTCTCTAAATATATGTATATCGTCGAATATGAATACCCTTAGCAACGCTTTAGTACCTTGTTCTAAACTGGAAGTAAATACGCCCTTTTCGTTGTTCCTTGTTCTACTTCAGATGCAGACAAAATTTTAATCAACTCGGATCCTGGATCGATCATCCAGCCCAAGAAACAGGGCTTTATCAAGAACGGCTCCAGCGCTCGTGTCTCGTGCTCCACCGTCCGCGTCTCGTTGCAAGTGTAAGGATGAAAAATGGAATGTCTTGGGAGTGTTGCTAAGTTTGGTTAGATAAGGATATTGTTTTTATTGCTTACCCTCCCCAAGACTACAGTGAAGTTAATGATGTAGTCTCTGTGAGAGATCGGCCGCAAATATAGGGTGAGTGTAGATTTTATAGCAAGCTGAAAAATAAACGACAGATCGAGAAGTTGGTTATGTTTTAGTTTTCTCTTTATCTGAATAATACATTAACTTGGGGTAATCTGCCCAAGTATTTTCTCTTTATATGACAGAGAAAATAAAATAAAACCCTATCCACAACGGAATCAGATCATAAGATAGACGATAAGAGAAATCACTGTTGTAGAATTAATACTTGAAACAGTCGATACCTAGTGAAACTTTATAAGTACGGAATTCGGGAAATTTAAGACAACTGTACCTTCCACAATTACCTTATTTATCACAACTGTGGTTTTGCCTTTGGTTATAAACGTAATGACGTATCATGCTGTGTTGTGTGATACAGATAACTGTTAAGTAACAACAACTGTTAATAGCTAATAACGACTGAAGAAGTATAATACAGGTGAACATCGAAAGAATGTCATGCGAAAATTAGCTGCACCAGGTTAATGTCGCTTTTTGAAATTATGTATTTCGTTTGGTTATTATTCACGCAATCAGAAACCGCCACGTCAGTATAAATCATACTAAACCCTGAGCAATCATACTATGCCCATTATTAGTAGTGTTGTTCAGTCATGGCAGTCTGGGTTAAAATAATGGATAACGACAATGGCTCATCAAAGAAACGGCGTGCAAAGAAATTTGTAAAAGTTCCGTGTTTCTTTACAAACTATGTGCAAGAACATGGAATAGTTATGTTACACTGGTATAGAAGTAGCCAAGGTTGAAAACCGAAATTCTTTACGAGATAAACAACGGTTGAGTGCGTGTCTTGTCTAAACCAGAGACAAACGTATAGGTTACCTTGGGAACAAATAAGTGGGAACTGGTTTCAGTTGAGACGTAGTAGCTCGATAACATCTGTTAATAAGATGCTGAAACTGACTTTATAACACAAACAGTTGGCGGCGTGTGCTTTGTTTACACGTTCCCAAGTTAGGATTGTTTGGCAACAGTCAATGCTCAATAGGTAAAAGAAGAGGTGAAAAATGATGGAGGATCAGTATACATCATGGGCGACATTTAAACCAGCAATGACGTTGATCTGCACAAAACTGATGGCAGCCTGACTGCCGAAAAGAACATGCAAATTCTGCTCCATCACAGCAGTATTTCGTAAGCATGGTATAATCTGTTCTTTGTTTAATGTAATTGTTAAAACGTTTATAGTTATTTTTTTATTACAGAGATGACTATACATTGTTATCTTAATACGTGGATTTACAACTAGGTTAAATCTCCTAAGCCGGCCGAATGTCGTTGGATGTTACTGGGATTACGTCCGAGAAGCTGGTTATCAGCGAGTGATCACGCTTTTTTTTATAGATATTGAGAAAATGGAAGTGCGGTCAAGATAAAATTTTAATGTTTTCAACCAAAACACACAAGAACGAGTGGTTCAGCCGCCATGTTGAGGGAAATTATATTAATACCAAAACTCACTCTATTTCTGAACGTTTCTCTGGACATCTACCACACAAGTTACTCTGCTGCTGTGAGAAATGGCTCTCTAGCTGTTGTTTTTCTTTTTATTCATACAGTATTATTCTATGGAATTATATTCTTTATTTACAGAAGTGTAAGAACATCTATTATCTTCCTTCCTGCGAAGAGGGTTAATAGGATAAAATCTTGGGTCCCTACATATTTAACACAAATACACTGTTCGGTTTCTGCAAGTAAAAATTGCTAAATAATTTAGTCCAACCTCAAAGCTTTTATCAAAAAGAACTACTTTAGACACAGAAAAGAGAGACCAGGAAATTCAAACTTGTTTTGTACGCCTCCAGAATTACATCAAGGCTTAACAAGTAAAAGTAAATTAGAATTTTTGCTTGTCAAAGTAAGCACATCATACAACATGAGTTTTTGTCTGTTTTGTATGGAAAGGTGGCTTCTTCGAGGTTAAAATACTCAAAATAGATGTATCCATTTGCCAACATTTCGATCATTCATAGATGGCGTTAGTGTTCACGGGAATAAATGATCGTTTCTTCCTTAAACATTTGAAGAAACAAAATTCAAGCTTCTTCTTATTCTGAATTTTTTTTTATATTAAGCATTTTAAGTATGGAAAAATATGTTATTGTACGAATTTCGCAAAACTAATGTAATAACTTAGCTGTACTCTATTTGTTTAATCCAATGTCGACGAAGGTTTTCTTCAAATACTAGAACTTTCTAGACTGACAAGAATATGACAGACAAAGTTGATGACAATACGATATTTTTGTCATAAAATGTAATGGATAAGACGATATTTTTTATCATAAAATATAGTGGACAAAACGATATTTTAACATCAGATATAATGGACAAGACGATATTTTTATCATAAAGTACAGATCACAAAACGATAATTTTATTATAAAATACAGTAGACAAGACGATATTTTTATCATAAGATGTAGAGGACCAAATGATAATTTTATCATAAGATATAGAGGAGAAGATGATATTTTTATCATAAGATATAGAGGAGAAGATGATATTTTAATCATAAAATATAGTGGAAAAGACGATATTTTTATCATAAAATGTACTAGAGAAGAAGATATTTTATCTTAAAATGTAATGGATAAGACGATATTTCTATCTTAAAAAGTAGTGGATAAGATGATATTTTTATCATAAAATGTAGAGGATAAAACGATAATTGTATCGTAAAATATAGTGGACAAAATGTTAATTTTATCATAAAATGAACTAGAAAAGACGATATTTTTATCTTAAAATGTAGTGGACAAACGAAATTTTTATCTACTGGTAGCGAAACTCGAATATTAGCTTCAAGCATTACTTCTGACAGATTTGTAGCAAGCAAAGTCCTTAACTAAAAAGTCAAAGGTAAGACAAAAATCCATTTTGCTCATATAATATATAAATAGGGAAATTAATGGTTGGTGGGGATCCAGTGGGGAATGTGATTTGGAATGTTGGTTTGAGGAGTGAAGTGACCTAAAATCTCCCTTTGTGTTTCGTCAAGCTACTAAGACTATCTGCTACAGCTAACCAGAGAGAAGTCATCCAGTGACCACTGGCTGCCATTCTCTCACAACGATTGAGTCTAACCCTCATTACTCACCCAGATCTCAAAGTGTTTCGTACTCGACCATTCTCATGTCTTTAGTTGTTATTAAAAACAAATAGAAATAAGATGGTTCTTAAAATTTAGACAATTGTTGGTGAACAAATGAGGAAACTCTGAATATCCTTCTAAAAAGGAAAATCGGATATAAGCTACTTACCATGTCTAGAAGAATAATCAACGTTATTTGAAGGATTATTTTAAATGCTTGGTTATTTGTGAAGGAACAAATATAGTGCTGTTACTTTGTTTTGTAATTCCAGCAGAGTTCGAGATATATTTCAGTCACTGACAAAATGCAGATTCAACATGAAATTTTGCATCGATTTGTAGTCTTCTTCTTGGCCCTAGTATATGAAATTACCAGCAGAGGGAAGCAGAAAAATCGAAACCACGGATTTCATTCCTTCACGAAAGCTTCAAGTTTGGTGCAAACTGCATGAGTGCTGGGGACATTTGTAGCTATTGTCCAATAAAATCATAGAACACAGAAGCACGTTTTCTAATATCGATCTAAAACAAATATTATTGTTTCTAATACACATAAAAGTTATTTTTTTCCTCTTTTGTGCGCTATAAAAATAGGTCAAAATTATAGAGATACCTGTAAACTTTACCAGTCTGATACAACAGTCTAAATTATAAAGAAAACTGAAAACAAAGAACTGAATTATTTAGTAATACCTAAACTTTGATTATCTGGTAATAATCCTAGAACTGGATTACTTAGTTACAACTGGACTTTAATTATCTTACGATAACAATGGAACTATATTACTTAGTTACAACTCAATTTTAATTCTCTTGTGATAACAATAGAACTGGATTACTCAGGTACAACTAAACTTTAATAATTAACAAATAGTAATATGGAGATAACATTAGAACTGGATTACTTAGTTACAATTACAACGAAACTATAATTATTTGATGATAATAATAGAATTAGATTACTCAGTTAGAACTAAATATTAACTATCTAGCTATAAAAATACAATTGAATTATTCAGTTACAAATAATCTATAATTATATGTGATAACAATAGAAATGTATTACTTAGTTACAATTAAATTTCAAATACCTGGTGATAACAATAGAACTGATTACTGAGTTAAAACTAATCTTTAGCTCTCAAATTATGATAATGCAACTAGATTACTCAGTTAAAAATAATATTTAATTATCTGGCTGTAACAATAAAACTGGAGAAGTTAGTTACAACTGAACTTAAATTATCCAGTGATAACAACAAAACAGAAATACTCAGTTTCAACTAACTTTAATTACCTGGCTATAACAATAAAACTGGATTACTTGAACACAATTAAACTTTAATTATCTAGTGAAAACAATAAATATAGAATACTTAGTAACAACTAAACTTTAATTATCTGGCTACAGCAATAGAACTGGATTACTTAGTTACTATTAAACTTTGGCTGTCTGGTTATAACAATAGAACTGGATTACTCAGTTATTACTAAACTTTAATTATATGGTGGTAACAATAGAACTGGATTACTGAGTACCAACTAAACTTTAATTATCTGGCCTTAACAATGGAACTGAATAACTTAGTTACAAGTGGAATACTGAGTTACAACTAAATTTTAATTAACTGGTGATAAAGATAAAACTGTATTACTTTATTACAATTTAAGTTTAGTTATCTAGTTATAACAATAGAACTGGATTACTTAGTTTCAACTAAACTTTAATTATTTTGTGATAATAACAGATCTGCATTATTGAATTACAACTAAACCATAATTATCTGGTGATAACAAAAAAACTGAATTACTTAGTTTTAACTAAAATTCAATTATCTGGTGATAACAATAGAATTAGATTACTGAGTTACAACTAAACTTTAATTATATAGCTATGCTAGTTGAACTGGATTACTTAGTTACAAGTAAACTTTAGTTATCTGGTGATAACAATAGAAGAGGATTACTAAGTTATAACTAAATATTAATTATATGGTGATAACAATAAAACTAGATAACTAAGTTAAAACAAAACTTTATTTATCTGGCTATAACAATAGAACTCGATTACTTAGTTACAACTGGGATATTAAGATTGAACTAAACTTTAATTATCTTGTGATAACAATAGACTTGATTAATTATTTACAACTAATCTTTGATTATCTGGTGAAACAATAAAAGTGGATTACTTAGTTACAACTGAACTTTAATTAACTGGTGACAGCAGTTGAATTGTATTACTTAGTTACGATTAAACTTTAGTTATCTGGTGATAACAATAGAACTGGATTACTCAGGTAAACTAAACTTTAATTATCTGGTGATAACAATAGAACTGGAGTACTTAGTTACAAACAGGCCCGGCATGGCCAGGTGGTTTAGCCACTCGTCTCGTAATTCAAAGGTCGCGCGTATAAATCACCGCCACACCAAAAAAGCTCGCCTTTTCAGCTGTGTAGACGTTATAATGTGATGGTCAGTCCCACTATTAGTTGGTAAAAGAGTAGTACAAGAGTTGGCGGTGGGTGGTGATGACTATCTGTTTCTTTATAGTTTTACACTGCTAAATTAAGGACGGCTAGTGTAGATAGCGCTTGTGTAGCTTTACGCCAAATTCAATAAAGACACAAAAACAAAGAAACTAGTTACAACTAAACTTTAGTTATTTGGTTATAACAATACAACTGGATTACTCAATTACAGCTAAACTTTGATTATCTGAATATAACAGTTAATCTGGATTACTTAGTTACTATTAAACTTTAGTTGTCTGGTGATAACAATAGAACTGGAATACTAAGTTAAAACTAAACTTTAATTATTTGGCTAAGACAGTGGATCTGGATTACTGAGTCACAACTGGAATATTAAGTTACAACTGAACTTTAATTATCTCGTGATAACAGTTGAATTGGATTACTTAATTACATCTAAACTTTAGTTGACTTGTGAAAACAATAGAACTGCATTACTTAGCTACAACTAAACTCTAATTATCTGTTGGTAACAATTGGGCTGGATTACTCAGTTGCAACTAAACTTTAGTTGTCAGGTGATTACAATTGAACTGGATTACTTAGTTACTATAAAACTTTAGTTATCTGGTGTTAACAATAGAACTGGATTATTCAGTAACAACTGAACTTCAATAATCTAGTGATATCAATAGAACTTGGTTACTTAATTAGAACTAACCTTTATTTACATGCCTACAATGTTAGACCTTGATTATTAGTTAAACATAATAGTGTAATATAAGATATATGCTAATCATTTGTGAAAGTTGAAGACTCGTCTTGGACCTCTATCAGTTTTAATAAATATTAATTATTGATAAAATGTTTTCCAACAGACAGCAGCTATAAACTAGGATTTCATTAGACTAACAGAGATACATTACAGCATACATAGAATTTCGTAGCAACGCGGACCGACAAGAGATCTAACACTTTCAGAAATATACACTGACACATTTGTTAATATAATTTCCTAAAACGCTGTATATATTACGGGCAAGAAAGATATTTGCCTAGGGAACTGAAAAATACCCTGTTGTATTTTGGTTATTACGTGTTTTTCACACTCCATTCTTTCTGGTTGAAAGATTGGAAAAACAAAACATTTATTTTCATTTACATTTCGACATCCGAGAGGAGAAACCTGAATAATTATGACACCTATAATGAAGGTTAATAGCCAGAAAAGAAAGCTTTCACGAGGGTTATAGAATAACCATATCCATTTCAATTTCGTGTGTCAAATATCGAAGAACCTTTACCAACATTTCTGTCTTACACAAGGCCACCCGAGATATGAAATGTGAAGAATGAATATTGTAATTAAGCAAATTAGAAATGGCAAAGACATGTATATTGAAATTAATTACGTGTAAAATTATACAAAATGAATTGTTTCATATCCAGGTAATAAATTCAGGAAATTAATTTTTACGACGATTGTATAAAGTCTCAAAAAATTACGATTTTTTTATATTTTATAATTTAAGCCTCTAGTGGCTTGGCGGTATGTCTCCTCCTGAAAAATCGAGTTTCGATACACGTGATTGTCAGAGTATAGATACTCCTGTGCACAAAATAATCCAATACAGTCTTAACGTAGCATTTAAGTACATAAACCTAAAGCAAAGGCTTATGGGTTCAGAGGTGTTAAAGATATTTAGAAGCTACCATAGAAACGGAAAATGTTTATGGTAATATTTCTTGAAATAACTCCTAATCTTATCTAGAGTGGTGTTTCTGATTGATTTGGTTTGTTTCGAATTTCGTGCAAAGCTACACAAGAGCTATCTGCGCTAGCCGTCTCTAATTTAGCAGTGCAAGACTAGAAGGAAGGCAGCTAGTCATCACCACCTACCGCCAACTCTTGGGATTACTCTTTTACCAGCGAATAGTGGGATTGACTGTCACATTATAACGCCCTCATGGCTGAAAGGGTGAACATGTTTGATGCGACAGGAATTCGAACCCGCGATCCTCGGATTACAAGTCAAATGCCTTAACCACCTGGCCATGCCGGGCCGTTTGTGACTGGAAAACCACCAGTTTGTTGTACAAATCCTCTGTGTTCGGTTGTAAACAGAAAGGTTAAAGTAAAAATGTATCTTCGAACGCCTGGTATGGGTATTAACACTTTTACTAATAAACAAGAGTACAACGTTTCGATCTTCTTAGCTCATCTTTGTTATCTTGAAGATGAGCTAGAAAGGTCGAAGCGTTGTTCTCTGCTTAACTGTTAAGTGTTAATACCCGTATCAGTCATTCTGAGATAGATTTTTATGTCAAATGAGTTTCTCGTCATCAAGAGAAGGGTTCAAAGTTCGAGACGTGATGACGATTAAAACTCTTCCTACTTTAAGCTGCGTTATAGAAGTGATAGTCCATCCTGTTATTTTGTTTGAAAAGTCTAATAAAACTTAGGTGGGACGATTGCCTCTTGAGAAGTAACTCAAACCTGATAAACACTGAATATATTTATTGTATTATCATGTTAAACACAGACTGTATATATTGTGTTAAATTGTGACTACATGTAAATACCACAATTAACAAAATATACATTAAATATACCAGAAAAACTGCCGCTGTTACTAAAATATACAGAACAAATATCGTATTATTGAGATATATACATTATACACCAGTGCAGTTTCAGCTATATCTGAGACACATGTTCCCTTGTATCACACATACGACTATTTCTGTAACACAATCTCATCTACAATGCAAATGAAGCTACTGTAAAGTCCTTATACTCTATGGTACTCCTCTGGTGTGGTTTGGTGTGACTTTGGTAATTGTCTAATTAAGGTACCACGACCTGAAGTCACAGATGTATGTATACACTGGAAACGATAGAGAAGTGTTAACTAGTTTTTAAATATTCTAAAAATCATATTTGAAGTTATTTCAAACAATTTAGAGATCATCTTCATTTACACTTTGTTTTAGAGTATTTATAGTTTCAATGTCTCCCTGTAATGGAGGCAGCATGGTCTAACTAATCTTTGAAGGGTGCCCCAAATATTTATATTGGATCAGGTAGGACAGGGCCTACACTGTATGGTCTAACTAATCTTTGAAGGGTGCCCCAACTATTTATATTGGATCAGGTAGGACAGGGCCTACAATGTATGGTCTAACTAATCTTTGATGGATGTCCTAAATATTTAGATCAGGTTAGTTACGTATGTAAAAGAACAACAGAATACGAACACTAAATCGTACAGGTTAAAAACTTTTATTGAAACCATTAAAAACAACGAAGAATTTCCTGCAGTGTGATTGATAGTTTAACGTACAAACACCACGACGTTCAGAGCTATTTTAAAAGAGGTATATAATCTTTGCTGAAGCTGTTCAAGGAAAAAAAAAGACATTTCTCTAAAAGTTACCAGAGAGAGATTCATAACTCTTGCTGAACGTTGTCGACTTTCTTGCTGGGCAAATAAAAATTCGCTCGCGAGACTTCTCATTTGAATGTTTAAAGATCTAAATTTGTTTTACCAGAGTGTCACACGCCATTTTCTTTTACTTGTTACGTGGCAAACATATCAGCTAAATAAAATACAAAACCACAAAATAAAAAAAATAAAAAAACACTAATGGCGCCAGGTGGCGTCTCTCTTGTTATCAATTATTCTTTCACTTCAGCAGCAAGGACTTTGGAATGCAACTTTCACAGAGCATTCGCCTTTTTATTTTTAACACTTAAGGTCATTAACGCGATATCTTCAAGGAATACCCCGTTGTTTAAAACAATCAGTAACAGAAGGAAAATTCATTTTTTAACTGATATTGTAATATTTCTATGAGCGAGTTGTGGTATGTGGTGATACAGTAGAATTTATCGGTTAGTCACGAAATGGCTGTATTATATAAGTCATTAAAATATCTCCTCAATGAAAGTACGGTCCACATATTACACCACATCGAATTACGTTACAACAGTCAATTACAAAGAATTGACTTCTCTAAACAAACTGAATAAAAGCTTTTAATTTTCAATGAGAAAACCTAACGCATGTTTAAATAAGGCCTAACAATAAAGTGAAATCAGATGTCATGTACTTATGCCTCTTAGAAAGAAATAAGGAACATATTCGCATCGTTTCGACCATAGGCCTACATCAGACAGTTGCCAATGGTAAAATATGGCCGGATTATGGAATACAGTATACACGCTATATCAGTCTTCGAGGTTAAATCATGACAGCTACTTGGTTTGTGTTGGACAAGAAGGACTCAGCTAACTAGAGGAATTACTCCAGATGTGCTATTAACTTCGAACATCGTGCTGTTCTAGACACGACAATGTACTGTTTTCGTTCCGGAATAAGACGAAATATCGTAGCTATGGCAACGGCATAAAAAAGATTATTACGTCATATAACAATAAGATCAAAACCTCATAGCAATGGCAACAACTTAACAAGACAATTGATATTCATACAGAAATAAGATCAAAACTTCGTTGCTATGGCAACAGCCTCAAAAGGCTAGAACGTCATATAACAATACGATCAAAACCTCGTAGCAATGTTATAAGCCTGTAAAGGCGAAAGTGTCCATGTAGGAATCCAAATATTGTACTTATGGCAACAACTGGGACAAATATGTTCATATAATAATCAAATCATAATCTCGTAGCCATGTTTCTATAGAAACAAACTGATCAACAACTGAAATGTTTTCTTTTTCTTCATTTATTTCATTAAGGGCTGATTTGAAAAGCAACTCACTTCGACCTTTTGTGAAGAGTAAATAAATTATCTTCACGAACATTTGCAGTATCTGACTACAGATAATTTGCATAATCGGATTTTTTACAAACTGGATATCACGTGATAGTGTAGACCGCCATCTCGTGGAAGCTACGAAATCTCCTGAGACACGTGACGCGTGAGTAGCTAACGAGCATTTGTAATAACTGTTAAACAATTCGAGGCTGGATATGTGCTGAACTTTTCATGTATATTTGACCCCCCCCAAAAAAAATCTGTGTTTCTTCGTATAACAAATCCACTAAAAGTTTCTCTCTCTGTGTGTGTGTTTGTGTCGAGGGTTATTGAACCCACGCCAACATCGAAACAAGATACAACTTACGTAAAACATGTTGGATTTCTCGAATAAATACAAAATCAATTAATCGATACGTAAACCTCTGTTGAGTACTCATGGCACGATTCTCTGTTTCATATCTATGAGCTATAACTGTTGTTTCTTTATTCATTTGGTAAAACTATATGTCTAGTGCTCTTGAACTGGAAACTTACGTTCAGTATTCCATGATGTTTTGTTCGCAATTCAAGTTTAGTGTGCGCTGTTTTAGTATTGAACTAGGCTGTCAATATTGTTGTCGATTAGGGTTTGACATATTTCAGTGACTGTAAAAAGTTCGACGTTTTACCGTCATTCTGTTGTTCCTTGAGCCTCAATGATTTTATTTACAGGAATGTTCACAAAACCTTAACTATTTCTTTGTATCTCGCAAAGTCTGGAATGAGTATTAACATTTTTATTGATAAGTAGAGAACAACGTTTCGACCTTCCTAGGTCATCTTCAGGTTAACAAAGAACACTTCATCATCGTCAACAAATTTCCTCAAAAACCAGTGGAAAAACTTTTGCGCAAACACCTAAACAAACAACAATAAATCCCAAGATACAACAAACAAGAAAACCTTACACTGCCGTATACCATATATTCTCGACATTTGCGAAAGAACCCATCATCTGGAAAAACTTAAAACAAAACACAACGTCCATTAAACACCAGATTTATTCAAAAACCAGGTACAAAACTGACGTTCATGCTATGTAAAAAACTACACTGACAAACAAAACACCAACATAACTTATAAAATACAATGCAACAACTGTCACGACTTCTGTATTGGAGAAACAAGCAAAAAAAACAAACAAACGGAAACTAAATTCATAAAACACACAAAAGAAATATTCACACGTTTTTGAATACAGCAAATCAAATAAACGCAATATAACGATAGAAAACACCCAGATATTAAGTAGGGAAACAAACATAAGAAACGCAAAATGAAAGAAGCCTTACCTATACAGCGATTAAAGTCAAAATTAAACCAATATAAAGGAACACCTTTATACCTACACTAATAAATATCCTATTATCCAACTCCAACGCACCCTACAATCTCGTACCCGTTTATACTCTCGTCCCGGCAACGGTCATTTGCAAACTCTCTTTGTTAACCTGATGATGACCTAGGAAGGTCGAAACGTTTATGCCCATACCCGCCGTTCAGAGATACATTTTTATTTCAAGTGAGTTTCTCGTCATCAAGAATTACTTAACTACTTCTTTCAAATATTTGTGTTTAGCTGATTAGATTATCTATAACACTCATTATTCGAAATCAAAACTGTCGCCTCTCAACCCAATAGTAAGCAAAGTGATATGTGCGGGATTCGTGATGACGAAACACCTGCTTGATATAAAAATGTATTTTCAAGACAACTGGTATTAAAACCTAAAAGTAAAGTACAGAACAACGTTTTGACCTTCTCAGGTCACATTTAGGTTAACATGTTTTAACATCTGTGTTAACCTGAAGATAACCTACGAAAGTCGAAATGCTGTTCTGTACTTTATTTTAATAAAAATCTTAATACACACACCAGCTGTCTTGAGAATAAAAGGTGATATCTATCTTCATGTTATCCAACATAATAATATGCAGGCTACGTGATATACATATATTTTACTGGACATTGTTCCAGCACAACAATAGTAAGTCAAGAGATAAGTACATCTTGATTAACATGAATTGCACTGTTTCTACTTAACAGTATTAGGCTATGATTTTAATTTATTAAATGTTCCAATGGTTCATCGTAAAATATTTCGATCTATACACCATCTTTCTACTAAAGTCTCTCTTTAATACTTCAAGTACTCTCGAAATCGTGGTTTAAAGAAGAAACAAACATACTATATGCTTAAAAGATGTGATAGTCAATTGGGTGGAACGTTTAACGTGTAAATAAACGTTCAAATCTATAATCTTTAAAATCAGAACTCGCGTATAAGATGAAAATTTAAAGCAACGTTACTCAAAGCAAAAATAAAACCAACTTTTAAACAAGTCCAACGATTGAACTTAGCTTAATTGAATTTTCAATAGAGATACAAACAAACATATTCAGCGCGCCATGTTTATCCGATATTGAACTAAAACAGGTGGAGCTGGTTAAATTAATTATGTTTGGCTTGTAACTCGTGTCTAGTTACTGACTGTGTTCTTGAATAACGCGTTTTACTCAGTGCGATAAAACCTAATAATTAATTATTGTTAGGTCGTTTTGAAATAAAAGCTCCTGTTTTTGTGACTCAATATATTTTTATCTTAGTCCTTGTACTAATATACTAATAATTTAGAGTACTTAAACCTGAGATTGGTTATTTAGTTTAATCTTGGGAATCTTTTTGTTGGATCCCTAAAATCCCCTCAGTGGCACAGTGGTCTGTGGACCATTTTGTTTGATTTGTTTTTGAATTTCGCACAAAGCTACTCGAGGGCTATCTGTGCGAGCCGTCCCTAATTTGGCAGTGTAAGACTAGAGGGAAGGCAGCTAGTCATCACCACCCACCGCCAACTCTTGGGCTACTCTTTTACCAACGAAAAGTGGGCTTGACCGTCACATTATAACGCCCCTACGGCTGAAAGGGCGAGCATGTTTGGCGCGACTCGGGCGCGAACCCGCGACCCTCATATTACGAAGCGCACGCCTTAACGTGCTAGGCCATGCCGGGCCTTCTGTGGACCAATACCACTTGAAACCGGGTTTCAATAACCGTGGGCGTTACAGGGCTAGTCCTTTTTTGGCTTTGTGGTTCATTCTCAGGTTTTCCTTCTATTCTTATTAATCTTTCGTCTTGTGTCAATAAAATGTGCTTAGTTATAAACAGATATGGATCGCAAAATCAACAATCCGCGAGTTTGTGTAGCGCCCTCTATATTATGTTTACAAAGTGTAAAAAGTGGCTTTTTTTTCTATAAAATAAATTCTTACAAAGTCTTAGAATCGATTTTATACTTCAGTCTAGTCATGTTTAGAGCACTGGTTGTGGAAAGATTAATGCTCTATCCACATTAAAATCACAATACTTAAAAACTCGCCTTTATACATTAATTTTTATTTCGTCACAATATTTAAACATCGGGTGTAATTTATTTATTGTGATCCAAGAAATTAATTTGAAATAACCATAGCATAATAACAATTACAGAAATTATGCAATTACTTTTATCTATAGAGAATTATACCACAAAGTCTTATTTACAGAAAACTGAACTACAAAGTTTGATCTATAGAAAATTATCTGTCAAAGTTTCATCTATGAAAAACTGTATAACAAAGTTAGCTATATATAGAAGTTTGTTTGTTTTGTTTTTTTAAATATCGCACAGGGCTATCTGTGCGAGCCGTTCCTAATTTAGCAGTGTAAGGCTAAAGGGAAGGCAGCTAGTCATCACCACCCACCCCCAACTCTTGGGCTACTCTTTTACTAACGAATAGTGGGATTGACCGTAATATTATAACGCCCCCACGGCTGAAAGGGCGAGCATGTTTGGCGCGACGGGGATATGAACCCGCGACCCTCAGATTACACCTTAACACGCTTGACCATGCCGGGCATATATAGAAGATTGTACAACAAAGTTTCATTGAAAGAAAATTGTATAACAAAGATTTATTGATTGAAAACTGTACAACGATGGTTTAGATACATAAATTATACAATCACGGTTTCGTTAAAAAAAATAAAAACCACGTTTTAGCTATAGGCACTTAAATGTCACAAATATAAGACCAACCTTCATTTAGTACCACTGTATCCCTGCGCCCACTAAAAGATATTTTTCAACTTTATAACAAGATAAAGTTCTGATGACATAGAACTGTTTTACTACTTGTATGGTGATTTTCTCTATGAGTTATGTAAATTGACTGATCCAATTATGTGGCAAGATAGACTTATATTTTGTTTCCGTTTTTTTTTATTTTTTTTTCTTTTCCTCGTCTCTTGGAATTTACATTTAAAATAAAGTGCACTGAAGTTATACGAGCTGTAACTTTTTTATCGCTTGTTCCACAAACACATCAGCAAACATGTGCACGACCTTCGTCCTTTATTATTTTGTTTGTGGAAAGTTTTTACGAAGAAAATTTTGTAACATACTGAAAAAAACCCCATCAATTTTTAAGACTAGATTATATAAGTTTTACACGTCTTTGCTGGCTTATCTTATAAGACATAAGATCAATCAAAATATCAAGAGGTCTGATGAGTTAAAAGCAGTAAAAGGTCATCTCGTTCAAAGTATAAAAAAAACGAATCATTCATAAAACACGAACAAAACTATTCAAAAGAACTAGTACGTCAGATCTTTTAAAAAAAGTGAAATATTCGGGTCATTTAAAAATTCAAGAGGTCAGATCATTCAAGAAACAAGATGTCAGGTCACTAAAAGAGTACCAAGAGGACAGACTATAAAAAAACCAAGAACCAAGTAATCAGGTCACTTGAATAGACCATCTATAACACGAAAAAGACTACTTTAAATGTATATAAGACACAATAAAATGATAATGATGACTCTTACTATAAATATATATAAAATAGTAATGATGGTCTTAGATGTAAGCGTATTTCATGCTCTTTTCAATCAAACGAATCGTAATATTTAAACACACACGTGGCTCAAACATATAAACAAAACCTTAAGTTATTTTATCGAAGCCAACTCCATGAACTAACATGTTAATATATAGCGGCAGCATATCGACTTAAACAATGGCCAAGTTTTTCTGAAGAACAAATTTGTAGTGCATCCTTCTGTCATCTCTTCACTGATTTCAGATGTAATTATACTTTTGGACTCAGGAAGTCATATCCTTTCTATTGGTGTATTTGACCGTGCCCAATGTCTCATAGATTAATTCACTCTAATCCTCCCTAAAAGAATTTTATTTTGAGGGTAGGCTGGTAGAGACCCTAATGAGTAATACAACCGAATCGGATACACACGCGCCTCATGCTTGATATTGCTGAAGTACAAAAATATAACTAATAAAAAACGAGTAAAAAGAACTTATAGATTAATTTACTCTATTTCTACGTGAAGAATTTAATATGCCGCAGCTATTGAGAATTCTCACTTGTTTATTATTCATTTTCAGGACGTTATCTTTAGTTAAATACGAAATTTTGAGAAAGCTGTTTAAAAGATATTAGGTTTATTTCTACACGAAAAGAAATTTTTCATCAAGTAGCTGTCTGCAAACTATATTTTTGTAAGTTGAATGGATACCTCTTAAAAATAGATTTAATCAAGGGCGTTCGACTCGTAATCTGAGTGTCACGTATTCGAATACACGTCCCAACAAACATGCTCGCCCTTTTCACCGTGATGGCGTTATTATGTTACGGCCAATCCTAATATTCTTTACTGAAAAAGTATTCCCAGAATTTGAGATGGGTGGTATTGACTAGTTGTATTCTCTTTAGTCTATCGCTAGTATATTAGGGAGGGCCAGTAAAGACAGTTCACGAGTACATTTGGGCGAAATTCAAAAGAAACAAACCTTTA